>CM049379.1:13356955-14744455 GCA_026937815.1 Etheostoma perlongum
GGTGCTGCACAAGTTTTTACCTATGAATAGTTACGGAAACAGTTGTCTAAGTAATGAAAAAAGAGAAGTACAGATAAAAGTTCTTACCTTTGCTCACCAGGACAATCGTACGGAGCCCCGGAGATGACATGGAGAAAAAAACAAAACATGTACTGGGGACAAACACTAAACTCGAGATCTTGACTTTCATGGAGGAAAAAATTGATGATAAAAAAATGTCCCAGTACATTTTTTTTAATTTATTTTTAATTTTTTTTAATTTTATTTTTTTCTTCCCTCCATGTCAAAGTCAAGATCTCACAAAAGTGTTTGTCCCCAGTACATGTTTTCATCCATGTCACTTTCGGGGCTCTGCACAATCGTTACTAAATGTGGGTGTTGATTTTTGGATTGTCCCTTTCAGAAAGTTACAATAATTGTCAGACACAAAGCCCTCTTTTTCTGCTGTGGGAATGCTTGGGGGCTAGAGGTTTCAGATGCTCTTCAACCAGCCAACAGGTGCTTTGGTTGGAGCATACTCGTGCCCTTAGGCTATAAAAGGGGGTTAGGCAAAGATTAATATTGAAACGGCCTCATCTTTCAAATTCTCTTGTGAAGATTTTATTGAATTTTATTGTGAAATGGGGTAAATATAATATTTGCATACTCTGCGTACTGGCTCTCCACAACATTATTCAAATATTTATTGTAACAACAACAACCTAACATGTACCTCTTGGTGGACAGTTTATCTGAGCCTAAACTAATTTGGAATCTTCTTTTCTTCTGTTTCTAATGATGTGAAAGGACCTCAGGAATAATCATTTGCATTTATTAACTTTTACTCGTTTAACAAAAGCCTCATTAAGCACCAAGAGTGACCCTTCATCTTGAAAAGTGACCTTTTATTTCATAGTGTTATATATTGTAGCTACACGACATCAAGCCCAGAGCACATGTCCAGAGGCCAAAAGTCCTCTGGACTAACAATGCATAATAACAACAGTCTCACAATTCCTGAAAACAGGCTACAAATGGGAATGTGCTATGGTCAGGGTGTTAGAATAAAGCATGAAGGCTCAATTTGCCCGCCGACTCATCAAATCCTCCCTTTAGCCACTCAGGGGGCCAAACTCCATGCAGCTATGAAAGGGCTCTGCAGCGCGATGGAGAAAGGTTGAGAGCTATTGAAAGGGAGGTAAAGTGCCCTAGGTCCAATAAAATAAACACAAGAAAAGGCGCTCCGAGCAAGAAGGAGACAAGCTTCTCTCATTGACTATGCTGGCTGGAAGGTGCTAGGGATTCATCCTGAGGTGAAGGGAAAAACAAATTTACATCCTGTATCAGGTGTTCTAACAGATGAGCACAGTAACTGGATAATATGAGTGGGAATAAGTTTTAAGGAATAGTTCAGACTTTTTGACTTAGAATAGTATTTACGTGGTACTTAAGTGGACCATGTTTCCACCCTAATCCTAACAAGTCATTTTGGTGCTTAATAAACTTAAATGCCAGTCACCATTTGACGACTAACCTTAACTGCAGTACGATAAACGAGCGGGGCCCCATGGTGCATTGTGGCTGGCTCCATCTGATAGAGGGATACTGAGAGATTTGAATCAGCAATGAACTTGTGGTACCTTTAGTCCCCCCCACCCCCTTCAATTCTTATTGACCCTTTCTTTAGTCCTTCTGGACGTGGAACCAAATGCGTTTCAATGAGCCGACCTAGGACTGCGCGATGCACCCACAGGTCCCTGCTCTCTCACCTTACTAATACCATCTGGATTGGACAGACCATCTGGATTGGATCCCCCACCCCTTACCAAAACAGCTCCCGGTCATGTAGCTATATGCAGTTAATGATGCTGGCACGTGACTGACAACTCTAACGATCAAGACAAAAAGTAATTGTTTGGTGTAATTTGAGGAAATTATCTAAGGAGCGGTGCAATGGAAAAGAAAATTGAATTAATTACAAGTCAATATGGTTGTACCCAACCCGGAAAGGCACTGCCAGACGCGGGACGCAATCCCCAGTCTCCGGGGTGAAAGTACTGTGTTGTTTGACCCAACCACCACCCCAACCAACCTCCTTACGTGGGTTTTCGTCTTTTCAATACTACTCGCTACCGTAATCATGCTGTTATCACAAAATATTCTTCCCATTGAAATAGTTTAAAATCCGTACTCACCACCACGAAAAAAACGAGAAAATCATGTCCCTGTACACGAATCAATGGATTAAATAACGTCATCATTTCACGAACTGCCATGAGACTGGGCTGCTGTACCTGTGAGGTGACTCTTCATGCTCTTGCCTGTCAGCAACAGTAGAAGCAGGCGCAGCATATCATGTGTGTGTTGTTGCTGTCTCTTTCTATCAGTGCATGCGTATGAACCTTGTTTACAGTCAGTGCACTTTTGCACCCTTTGGCTAATTACACACAGGGTTTGTTTGGTGGTGGAGGAAAAGCTAGGGAGTGGAGGGGCATGTCAACCTTTCTTGTTTATGATAAAGTGACAGAAAATCATTGGGGGGGTCAAGTACCCCCCTCCAACCCTCCACTACCCCAAAAACTCCTGCAGCAGCACAGAAGGTGCCTGGTGTGGGAAGCCTCCCCTTTAATGAGACCATTAAAGGGCCCGTCTCCTTGTCAATAGATTTCTCTCATTCTTTCTCTGACAAATTTGAATTAATTATTCAGTGCCATGTGCCTGGGGATGTATATTTTCAGCATGAAGGACAGTTAATCCATAGCGTCATTCCCCACCCACCCGCCCCTCCCTCTCTCTGCTTCCTTTCCTTTCCTGCACTCTCTTGTTTTACATCTATCCCACTCTCTCCCTCCTCCTTGGCTTTGTTGTCATTTGATGATGGCAGCCAGCAGGTAGAGTGCGGACTAAAGAAATAATGTGCTGCATGTTTTCTACACCTTCTTTTAACTTCTTTCTTCTCTGTGTGATTTCCGTCCCCTGACAAGCAGAGTCAACTTAAGTGCAAATTGGGATTTTAATTTATTCGAAAGTATTGGATGGCGGTGGTCGTTCACCCTTACCACTCAGAGCTAATGTAAGATGACATGTTTGAACATTGCCTCTCAAAGCTGGACTTGATTTAAATAACTGGGGTTTTACTGGATGTTTCTGCCATGCCAACTGTAAGGACTATCAAATGCACAATACAAGAAAATTTGTAAATTTGAGGATAAACCACAAGGGCACTTGTTAATAAAAAAGCTATGGTACACTGTATTTGTCTGTGGTTGTTGGATGTACGTATGTGTTCTGCATCCACTGTGGTTTGAGAGTTTTACCAATTTAATTTCACTAAATAAAATTACCACTTGCATGTCCCTCCACGACAACTTAGTATGAACAAAAGTATGATATTTTGGGATTTTGATAACAGGGCATTCTTTTGTGATGCTAACTACTTTTTTTTTTTTTTTCTTTATCAAATGTTTGTTTGTGGGCAGTTGTAAGGTATTATATGAAGGTTGTTGAGTTTCCATGTCAGATGTCACTGAGCGCTGTAAGAATTTACAGGCGTACAGTGTCATGCCAACAGTACATATAGCTATCAGTGCCAGGTGGCACTAAAGCATCACTTTATGCTCTGAGGCAGCTTGCACAGGCCAATAGCTGGCATGACAAATGCCTGGCAGTGCCCAGGAATATTCCTTTACATTACACATTATTTTCTGATGATATGTGTGTGGAGAGAAGGTTGATTGATGAATGCCCTCTTGTGTTTCAACATGTGTTGGCTCCCTGACCCTTGTTTCTAACATTTGCCAGCAGCTCTAAATGTTTCCATTGCCCCACCATGTTGTTGTTTTTTCAGTTTTTTTTTTTTTAATGCAATACAAGGACTAGCTATGCTAAACATGTGTGTGTCTTTGCGTGTAAGACAGGGGACTCACAGGGCTTTGTTGCTTAAAATATCCTTCAGGACAAGAACGAAGAGACAAGAAAGTAGCTGTGACGGTTGAGTGGGGGGTCACAGAGAGGCTGGGGTCCCATTGTAGGGAAAAAAGAGAGAGAGAGAGAGAGAGAGAGAGAGAGAGAGAGAGAGAGAGAGAGAGGCTGGGACAACAAGAGATAGCGAGCCAGACCACCTGTTGGATCATCTGTGCTTTGAAACATTTAATCACTGTCTCTGGTTATGCACGCACACATGCCACAGCACACACACACGCACACACACACACACACACACACACACACACACGCACACACGCACACACGCACACACGCACACACGCACGCATGCACTCACACACACACAAAGAAGCTCAAAGAGCAACGGGAAAGTGTGTATAATCTTATAGCAGCCACCTGACGACCATACAGCTTACCACCACCATAGTTTAAACACATGCCTCTGCACTGTACACATTCACACAGGAACACAATCGCTGACAACCCGCATGCCAGGCAGTACTGTGATGCCATTGAGCTCCATTTGTGATATCAGGGCGGTAGGTGAATGTAGAGGAATATAAAAATTGTCAAAGTTTTTTCATGTCCATGCTCACACGCTTGCGAGTAAATTCAGTCAGAAATCAGTGACAAATGAATTTCATTCTAAAAACAACATTTTCAAACAAAGAGAGTAATTTAAATTACAGAAATATCCTAAATGAGTATTAAGTCTTTTCAAATAACTCAATGCATCATCCCTTTTATATTGCTCAACCATTACACAGTTCATTCTATGCCTTTGTCTTTTACGTTTTGTGTGTATTAATGATTGTCCAACAAGTAACACTAATGACACACAATGAGCTTTAGCAGCTATAAATGTCGGGTCATAAAGACTTTGCAGCGGAAACAACAGTCGCAACACTAATACTGTAGCTCTTACTGAGACATTGATTGAAGGAGTGAAGCCATTCACATTTACAACTTTACAAATGATTGACAAGGTGGGTGTGTTATGCTGGGGGACCATCTGATTGCATTTGTATTTTTGAACATCTGACCTTTGATACACTTAAGACTAAGTGGCCACACCACTATCCTTTGGCTAGATCCTATGGTGTGCGTTTACATGAGTGTGTTAACTCTTTGCTGCTGTATGTAATGTTTAAAGGTCCCATGGCATGAAAATTTTACTTTATTTTTTTTTACTAATATACATTCCCCCAGCCTGCCTATGGTTCTCCAGTGGCTAGAAATGGCGATAGGTGTAAACCGAGCCCTGGGTATCACGTTCTGCCTTTGAGAAAATTAAAGATCAGATGGGTCGATCTGACCTCATAAGGGGCAAGGTTGCCTCCCCTTTCTCTGCTTTGCCTGCCCAGAGAATTTGGCCCACCCATGACAGAGAGACATCATGGCTTTCAAACGAGCAAAGTGGCAGTTGTCAAGGCCACACCCCCACACTCTACCTTTTTTCCACCTAATTATTTAGCTGCATGAATTCACAGCCAGGGAGTAGATAGTCTCCAGTCAACAAATCATTCAAATCACGAGTAGAATTTTCTGCAGCACTCCAGTGTGTGCACAATTTGTTCTCCGAGTCTGTTTTCCTTGACTAATGTGAGCCTGTTCTCCGCAGGGCCCTGGGAAAGACCAAGCCTGTCCTCCCTACCCCAAACAGACATCTTTTAGCCTCTAATTGGAGAGGAGTAGCAAGCTAGCTAGCACAGCACTGGGACTGGAGATGCGACCACTGAGAATGCATTAGCATTAGCATTGCAGCGGACCGACCTGTACATAATGATAACCTCAAGCTCTGGCCACTGGGAGCAGCCCCTGTTCACACACACGCACACACACACACACACACACACACACAGGTACACACTCCCTTTCCCCGTCTTTCCCTTTGCGCGCAGTCACGTAAACAAGCAAGTGTAATGCAGCCCCAGTGGTGGGTTGCTCAACGATCGAGGGAGGAGGGAAATTCTGTTGCTGCCGTTCGGCTGAAAAGTGTGTGTAATGAACTTGAGTTCCATTGATCGGGACTGAGAGTATAGGACCGGGGGGCTGTTTGTCCCAGAAGGTCTGTGGTGCCGCTGTTTGGCAGCCCCTCATAAATGTTTGAGAGGCCTCAGCCGCTCTACATCCACGCTACCCGGATTACAGCGCACACACATCCAGGTTGATGCTGTTGATGGCTGGTTGGTGGTGATGGTCAAAGAGATTGATTGTTATTTTAGCTTAATTATGTTTTGTTGGTGTGCATTATGTGTATTTTCATGGCAGATAAGTGTTGTGTTGTGTTGACAGTGGAACTCAAAGAGATTCAAGAAAAGTGTAGCTGTTTGGCACTTTATACAATATGTCTTATATTTGCAAGCATGTGCTAATTTGTTTTGGTGAGCTATACTTTCCTTTGCTGTACCCCTAAGCTCTTAGGCCCTCAGCTGCCCACAAAGCCCATATATGCTGTATACAGGATTGATATTACTGCAGATATCACTTAGAAAACACCTGACGTGCCCGGGCGGACCATCCACGCTGCCTTTTGACTGCTAAGTACCTGCTGGCGGGAGGTCCTCCACGTTATGCAGCCTGTAATAAAAGTTGAACATTGATTTTCTGTAGCAGCTTGTAACTGTTAATGTTGAGACATCAATAGCAAAAGCAAAGCGCTGGTGCCTTAATAGGAGACCGAGAATGTGGAGGGCGCAAGCAGAGGCTGACTCTAAATCACAGAATCTATCCCTGCCGATCGATAGGACAGTAACTGCAAGTGTCCCTCTGCTTTCCTAATGTTTTATAATAAACTGACAGCCTGTAATAAGGCCAAGGGAGAGGAGTAGGAGGGAGGGAGGAGGGGAGAGATGGAGGGCAACAGTTTCTCCATAGCTTGCCCGTCTTAAATCACCCCACATGGGAGTGCAGGAGAGGAGCACTGGAGGAGGTAGAAGGGAGGAAAAGGTTTTTTTCTTAAGTGAAAAAAACTTTTACAGGAGCATTTGTCTGGTTGTGCTCACTGCTACGGTAGTTAGTAAGAGTAATGATGGGGGGGAGGAGAAGTTTAGGGGATATGTCCTGTTTTGCTTCGGCGGGGCAGTGAGTTAAAGTGTGTGTGTTAATTCTACTGCCACCGTGCAGATGTCACAATATTCAGGTAGGGGTGAAGGGCTTGGCTGCACGTGTTGTGACTGTCACTGGGTGTGGATAGTGATGAAATTCATAAACAGATTACTACTGTTGCAACACTGCTGGTAGACGGTGGGAAAAGTTGCTACTGTATTACCTCTCTTTTGCAGGAGCGCTCTGTTGTGAGAGTGTTGCATGCTTTGGATTAACTTGTGCAGCGCTTCAAACAAAAAGTGTTGTTAGTCCAGTTTTTGTTTGCTTATTTTAAGCTATCATACTCATCAAGTATTTGTAATAAGACCATTTTGTTAAGTTTACAGAATTACACTGAAATTGTATATTTTCTTACTACATTTGAAACCCAGGTCTCTTCAGTTCTACATTGATACACTCGTTCCTTGAGAAAAACTATGACACACAATATATCCACTGTGCTAAGATGCAATCATCCCATGTCAAAATTTAGACAATTCAAGATTTTGAAAACTTAACTGTAGTTTCACATTTACAGTAAGTCTTTCTGGGCGTTTGAAATACATGTAGATCAGTAATACCTATATTCCCTAAATACATTTTTGTTAAAATACAGGACTGTTCACCTGCTAAAGTATGCTTGAAATTACTTTTGTACTAAAGTCTCTTTGGAGTCTTTCATATGTGAGACACTGTGCCTGATGTCTTTTCTTTCTATGGCTCTTTTGTCTTATCACTTATTTACCACTTAAGTGTTTAATGCTGGGCTCTGTCAATAATAACCCATTATGTTGCATTACTCTCTGATAACTGGCCTTGTTTGGAACAAGATAAAGTTTACAAGATTAACAGTGTCAACATTATCACCATATAAATACTTGTAAGAATATGATAAGACCTACAAAAAAGAAGAAAAGAAGGCATGCTTGAGCTGTAAATTGGAAAGATTCTTTAGAAATAATCAGGGAAATGTCGAAATCCATCAGGAAACTGCAATGTTGCTCAGGTGAGATATGAGGCTTAGGCTAAAGGGGTAGTCAGGTCAAGGGTGAGAGGCAGTGATTATTGACTTCCCCACCAACACAACTCACTCCAACTGCTGCTTAATGACAACATTCTGCAGTATTGCCAGGTCATAGTGGCTGGTGGAGAACTGGGGCTTTTATTGCTTGATAAAGTCTGAAAGCATTTTAGGCAGCCTCATTATATGGAATTCCCTACAAAGTGGCGGCCGGCGTCAGGAACCGACTGTACGCCATGTTAGATTTCTCATGCTAAAATTGACAGAAAATAGGCAGAAGTATTAGGTTCTTTGCTTTAGTGCACACTCCTACTACTCCTACTCCTCATGAGATGAAAGAAAATGAAAGAAAGTCGGGACCTTTAAACATGATTAGTTTGGTTTGGCTCTTTTGTTGGGAAAAAAAGTTTAAGCGAATATTTTTTGTTTGTTTCCTGCATCACAAAGCGTCAAAGAAGCTGATGGGGGGTAAAAAGATTTGTTTGACAGATTAGAGTCCAATACTACATTACCGAGCACTTCACCAAGTTTCAAAACAGATTACCTATACTGTACTAGAGTGCGGATCGGACCGGATTTTTTAACATGCAATAAACCAATCAGAGTCATCTCCCATTCCCTTTAAAAGCCAGGCGCGTTTGTACCTTGGCGCATTGCTATTATGATAGCGGATTTGCGGATATGATTTTGATAATATATTTTAATGTTTAATCTTTTGCATGTGTGTGTGCATGTGTGTAACAAGCATAGTGTGTGCGTGTTGTGCACAAGCCTGGGCGCATTTTACTAATGCACTGTTAAAATTTAATGTTTAACAGCTGACTTTAGACCAGGTTTTAGTTGGTCAATGGCGCAATCACTTTCTGCTACCACAAGATAGCAATATGCCAAGAATTCACCTGAAAACACCTCCCTGTAAGACCAGCACGCCCATGGGGGCAAAGATGGGCGCAGATGCAAATGCTATTTAAACGACAGTAGGCGCTGGACGGGAAATTGACAACTGCGTCCATTGGGCTTTGCGCTGCAGTGGGTGCAAGATAGGGCCCTCAGTCTACTGTCTTCACATGTGGCTTTATCTCAGATTTATTAAGTCTAATTCAAATACAGCATACATGTACTGGGTTGGAAGTGAGTCCCAACAATGTGAACACATTTTGACAGTGTACACACAACTATAATGTAAATAAGCTAGTGCTATCTAACATCCTTGGGAGATTTTTACACCTGTAATTTATGCTGTTTTTGGCTTGAGTTTGGAGTTTCTGTAAGTTATTTGTACTTGTAGTTTGTTTATGGTTGGCAACTGTACCTACAGTACAGGTTATTTAGGTAGGTAATTTTAGCTATATTCCTTTTAATCAACACTGTCTAGATTCTGCAAAATACATGCTGATGCTGATGATTGTGATGTTCCCTGGTCAGTCACATTCCATCAAGGTTTCCCATAACAACCCATGCACACCTAAACCATACCTTTATACATGTATTGATCAGGTCAAAGGTACAGATGATGACTCCATTCTGTTGACTTACAGCCCAGTAAAATGCTTGGGACCCACACAGCAAGCAGTACAAAAAAGGGAGAAAAGTCCCTTTTATGTTGCTTTTAATTAACTTGTAAAGCGTTGTTCCGCTTATATGCTCCATTATTTGGCCCCTACCTTGGTCTCAGTAGATATAAATATTGAACTATCGCTGCATCTTGATGTTAATCAATCCCAGACCGAATTCCAAATGATTCGGTTTGTTTCAGGAAATGAATATTTGCCAGGCTTTATGGGAGAGGGCGGGTGGTGTGCATGAATTAGCCAGCTCCCTTGCTTGCTGGCCAGGGATCAGGGTATTGATTCTGAACAGCCTCGGATTTTTCTGTCCGAGCCCGGCCCGCGTCCGACAGAGCAGTAACCGAACCCGACCCGAGCCCGACAGGCATTAAGATATTTCTGTCCGAGCCCGACCCGAGCCCGACACAGTTAAAATCGCATTTGTTTCTCATACTAATGACACATGTACGTTTGTTTGTGTGGAAAGCTTTTATTAAGCAATTGTAGGAAGGCATTGGGAAATGTCAACAGATGAGCGCATCAATGCACAGCTGACTTTCCTTTGTTTTCAATAGTTTTAAAATCTCCTGCGGCCGACTTCTTTTTAACATCTTCCATCGCTGCGCTGCCACATGGAGCTTAATACGCACGTCCTTTCGTTGTCACAGCACACAGGAAGACGGATGTTAGGGTAATATTTGACATTTATTTTAAGCTGTTTTAAATTCAAAATGTTCAATGCCTTATCGCGCTGATGTGACCGAGCCCGACCCGAACCCGAGCATCCTTTCTAAAAATCTGTCCGAACCCGGCCCGACCCGTCGGGTACCGTCGGGTCCCGTCGGGCTCGGGTCGGGTATCCATCCTCTATACTGTACACACACACATGCTTTGAATCATGATTCGTGCCATATTTCAAGAACATGCGTGTAGAATCTGGGTATTTTCTTGAACTTGTAGTGTGGAAAAATGACATTGGAATTTTAATACTAATGTATGCAAATTACGTGTCAGGGCCGTATTTTAACGAGCTAAGTGCAAAGCGTGAAGCGTATGTTGCAGGTGTTTTTAGGGCATGTCCAAATCCACTTTTGCTAGTTTGCGGGAGCATGGTTCAAAAGAGTTGTACTTATTGTCTTCATTAATTCATAGGTGTGTTTTGGGCGTAACATGCAATAAACCAATCAGAGTCATCTCCCATTCCCTTTAAAAGCCAGGCGCGTTTGTACCTTGGCGCATTGCTATTATGATAGCGGATTTGCGGATATGATTTTGATAATATATTTTAATGTTTAATCTTTTGCATGTGTGTGTGCATGTGTGTAACAAGCATAGTGTGTGCGTGTTGTGCACAAGCCTGGGCACATTTTACTAATGCACTGTTAAAATGTAATGTTTAACAGCTGACTTTAGACCAGGTTTTAGTTGGTCAATGGCGCAATCACTTTCTGCTACCACAAGATAGCAATATGCCAAGAATTCACCTGAAAACACCTCCCTGTAAGACCAGCACGCCCATGGGGTCAAAGATGGGCGCAGATGCAAATGCTATTTAAACGACAGTAGGCGCTGGACGGGAAATTGACAACTGCGTCCATTGGGCTTTGCGCTGCAGTGGGTGCAAGATAGGGCCCTCAGTCTACTGTCTTCACATGTGGCTTTATCTCAGATTTATTAAGTCTAATTCAAATACAGCATACATGTACTGGGTTGGAAGTGAGTCCCAACAATGTGAACACATTTTGACAGTGTACACACAACTATAATGTAAATAAGCTAGTGCTATCTAACATCCTTGGGAGATTTTTACACCTGTAATTTATGCTGTTTTTGGCTTGAGTTTGGAGTTTCTGTAAGTTATTTGTACTTGTAGTTTGTTTATGGTTGGCAACTGTACCTACAGTACAGGTTATTTAGGTAGGTAATTTTAGCTATATTCCTTTTAATCAACACTGTCTAGATTCTGCAAAATACATGCTGATGCTGATGATTGTGATGTTCCCTGGTCAGTCACATTCCATCAAGGTTTCCCATAACAACCCATGCACACCTAAACCATACCTTTATACATGTATTGATCAGGTCAAAGGTACAGATGATGACTCCATTCTGTTGACTTACAGCCCAGTAAAATGCTTGGGACCCACACAGCAAGCAGTACAAAAAAGGGAGAAAAGTCCCTTTTATGTTGCTTTTAATTAACTTGTAAAGCGTTGTTCCGCTTATATGCTCCATTATTTGGCCCCTACCTTGGTCTCAGTAGATATAAATAT
Source organism: Etheostoma perlongum (assembly GCA_026937815.1). Lineage (NCBI taxonomy): Eukaryota > Metazoa > Chordata > Actinopteri > Perciformes > Percidae > Etheostoma > Etheostoma perlongum. The sequence continues at coordinate 13,368,808 of CM049379.1, forward strand.
TGAACTATCGCTGCATCTTGATGTTAATCAATCCCAGACCAAATTCCAAATGATTCGGTTTGTTTCAGGAAATGAATATTTGCCAGGCTTTATGGGAGAGGGCGGGTGGTGTGCATGAATTAGCCAGCTCCCTTGCTTGCTGGCCAGGGATCAGGGTATTGATTCTGAACAGCCTCGGCTGTTGCTTAATTAGGATGTACTTGTCTGGGAATTACATATTTTTTTTCTTTTTCTCATTGTGTGGAGAGAAAGAGAAAGAGAAAGAGAGAGAGAGCGAGAGAGAGAGAGAGAGAGAGAGAGAGAGAGAGAGAGAGAGAGCACTTTTTCCCATCAAGGTTAATCACGTTTGCTGTGTTTGTGTTGTTGTCAGCAGATTGTTGTCTGACCTCGCGGTGCACAAAACCTGTCTACAGTGTGTGGCGCACTAAACATGCTAATAAGAGATCTCTGCATAGGAGTAAGGGTGGTGCGGGGGTTGATGAAGTGTAGGAATTGAAAGGTAAATAGAGAAGTTGGTTAAAGCAACAAAGAAAGATGGGAAGGAGAAATCAATGTTGAGTCACTTCTGATTTCACCGGTTTTCAGTAACATTCTACTTATTGCCATATTTTTACAAATTTGAATTCAATAAGATCCAAAGTCATGCCACTATCTATTTAGAGTTGATCTCAGCCCTATATTACACTTGTTTTCAGTTGTTTTGAGCGTAAAGCACAGACAGACACTTAGCACCGGTTTAAATGACTGTAGTTAAGACATTTTATGAAAGGAAAGGGGTGGATGAAAAGCTGAGGGAGGGAGGAAAAGAGATGAGTGGCTGTTCAGATGTGGGGGAAGATAAACGAGAAGCGATAGAGGTGGACGAGGATGGAGTTGTGATCGATCGAGGCATACAAAGATGAATGTGAAAAAAGAGAAGGGGCAGAGCAATGAGAGAAGAGACAATGCAGACGGGGTGGATGGATGGTGAGGGATGGATGGCGGTAGGGATGGATAGGTGGGCGTCTCTAAACTCCGATCTCAGAACCTGACTAATGCCTTGACAGACAGCTAATGTGGTGCTGAGGCAGCTCTTGAATCACTGGCTGTCTTAGTTTCTTATGAATGGGCAACACTACTGATGTCTGATCATTGACCTACAATAAACAAAAGCTAACATTACTGTACATGTCATTTCATCATGTTTTAAATATTTATTGCACTGTATTAATTGGCTTTATATTGTAAACATTGCTGTTAGTTTGTTTTAAAATAAACTCAGTGGTTTTCTATTCATGTGTTTAAATCATATAGAAAAAGTCTGCTTTGGACACCTGATACTAGAGCTGCAACTACCTTTCTATTGTCCTGGCCATTATTTACTACTGACTGGGTAAACTCCGCCCACTCTGTCGGTGATTTGATTTCGCCCTGCAGCTCGGTCTGGAAACCTGCACGTTTATTTCTCCTGCTTCAGTTCATAATTTTGCAGGAACCAATCACAAACTGGCTTATCCACCTGGCGCGCGCTATTGGTGGGTTTAACATAATGACGATACAGAAGCGACCAAGCAGCTTCTTGCTTTTCATTTTTTTTAAATTTTCTTTAGGAGCTTCTTGTTGACATTCAACATAACGGCCACCAAACGCCACCAAAGTGCTGCAACCTGTTGATGACGCTGTAGCTTCTACGTCAGCTGGATTGTTGGTCTGATTGGTTGAAGGACTATCCAATTGCGTACAGAGTCATTTGAACTAAGCCCATTGGTCACGCCTCTTGTGCAGAGAAAATACCGAGCAGACTCCCCAGACCAATGCTCAATCTCCCATCTATTGAGATTAGCTTGGTCTGGTAATAGCAAGACTAATTATTTACTATTTTTATGACATATTTTTGACCAAATGATTAATCAGTTGTTTGCGAATATACAGGAAATTAAAAGATTAATAAAGCCTTGATTGATACTGAAATGATATAGTTCAAATATACTGCTGTGGAATGGGCAGACTATACATGCATGACTTTATAGATCAGTATATTCTTTTTAGAGTTATGGGGTTCCAGACTTAAGAATCACTTACAGTATCCATGATGTAATCCACAGAATGCATACAATACAGTGTGTTGACCTATTCCTTCATTTAAAGCAACATAAGAGGAAACACATGGAAGTGAAGTTTACATAGTAAATGTAACTACCAATGTGACTTCTTTAAATAAACCTTTGCTACAGAGGAATATAACACCAGCCTAAATTCTCCACATTTTAACAGCTTTTCACTGGCATTGTTCCTTCCAAAGGCTTCAATATGGGAGCATTATTTAGGGCTATGTCCACAAATCTGCTCTCTCCACTGGGAGCATTTACCACCCTGCGCTGGTCTGGCAGCTACTCTGGTTCTCCTCTCGGCTGACAAGGACTGGCAGTGCTTGTCTCATCCAATTACACCTGATGGGGTCTGACCTGTAGAGCTGGGTTAACTGGTTGCTGGTTGAACATTCTCTGACCTCTGTCACTGCATCTGCTTTGCCAGTATGCAAACCGTACATGGGATGGTGGTATGCATCAGGCTTACATCTGTTTAAGTTTTTGTAAAAGTTGATCAGTAAAGCTTGTTATTTTTTCTTTTTCCATTGACAGTTATACATGCTCCATAACTTCCTACCTGGGGAGTGCCAATATAAACTCAGATTTCTATTGAGCATATACTGTACAGTACAGTGCAATTGGGAGTTAAGAAGAGTCTTTTTTCACTTTCCACAACCTAAATTAGAACGTAACCCATTTCTCGCCTCTGGGCCATCATATCAATGGTCATATAAACAACAACCTGGCAGTCTTTCTATTAGGTCTGCAAGCCTTTTAAAGGAAATCAAAGTCCCATTAACAGTTTTCTGACACCATACTACTAGTAGTAATCATTTACTGAACTCTGACCCACCAAGCACTCTCTCTCTCTCTCTCTCTCTCTGCTGTGTTATGGGTCTGTAGCTCAACACCCAACAGACACAATCATTGCTCACAGTCCTACAAACACTTAAGAGATCAATGCTCTGAGAGTGATAATCTTCTCCTTGAAAGCCTTCACTTAAGACAAGCAAAAATTGACAGGGCACTGAGAGAGAGAGCAGAGCGATAGAGAGACAAACACACGCACACAGATCAGGACAAGTGTCTCCTCTCAGCTGGAGTGACATCTATATCCCTATCTTTATCGACAACTGGCCTAACTCAGAGCTCTTCTGGCAGGGAGTAGGTGACCTATCCATCCATAAAAAAGGAGAGAGAAAGTTGTTGATAGAAAGAAATACTAAGGAAAATCAAGACTCAAACTGAATGATCCATGACTAACATCGGAGAGCAGTAGTTATAGTTGTGGTACTAGCAAGGCTTTAAGCACGGTCATAATATAAGCAACACAAGCATGTTGCCAGCCAGAAGCTTAGGTTTTCAATGATTCTGCAAAACCATAGATTATGTTAAAAAGCTCTTTTTATTTTAGATTAAAATTAACATCCAATGCCAATGTTTTTAAAATGATTGCTTTCTGCAAAATATCTGCACACGCATGGTTATGGATAGGATACTATCAGTCTAATGCCAAATTAAAGTATTAATATTTCCTCAGACATATTCAAACAGTTTAACAGTAAAGTAGAAGAAGTTCATTGTATCAAAGCTGTACCATAATTAATACATCCCATTCATATATTAGCCCCAGCTGAGAGCATAGGGAACAGTGTTAGAGGTAAACTAAAGCTAATACAAAAGGGAGAGTCTAATCTTTGTTTGAGTCAGGGCTGAGCTACTTTCATGCCTCATTTCACTACAATCATTAATTGCCTCTACGTGTAGTTCAAAAGCAGCTGTGTGAACATACACAGATGAGTGAATGCACCCCTGCTTTCTCATTTCAGCACACATTATGCACTTTCCCTTAGGTAAATGTATGTATCTCAACCTCACATCTCTGTTCAGCTGTGTAAGTTATTAATCAGATCAATTCTAAATCTCCTGACTTTACATTACTCAAGCCCCTCCCCATCCCCCACCAACTACACTGATCCCCTTAGCCAACTCTACGGCGTCAGTGTCGGGCTTCTTTCACAGAAGGCCTGAACAGGCACTGCCGGAGGCGATACACATCCCTCAGGTGAGCCTTTCATTATGGATGATGTTTCTGCCAAATTATTTAGACCCTCAGCCCCAGCAACACCCCTGTACCATAAAAAAAGCAAACACAAACAAACGCATGCATGCACACAGACACATACATACTACCCCATTCCTCATCCTTTCTTCACTGTACCAAAGACACCACTAACACAAGCATTAATCCAGCCTGATCACCTCAGTGCGTGAATGTGTACTGTATGTGTGTGTGTGTGTGTGTGTGTGTGTGTGTGTGTCCTGGCTGCGCTTTCGTGTAGCAGTTCATTAATCCCTTTTTCTTTGTTTAGAGTTTTAAGGCAAAGAAGTGAAAGCATGACCCTTGTGGATTACAAGTGGATGAAGGAAGTGACAAGCTGCCTTGACATCACTGGCTTCATTAATGTAGGATGTTTAAAATATGTTTGGTCAAGCCTGTATGTGTGTGTGTGGGTGTGTGTGTGTGTGTGTGTGTGTGTGTGTGTTTGTGTTTTAATTCCTCAGTGGCCATTTGCTCCAGACTTGTTAGAAAAGAGACAGCAATGACAATCTCCTGGCAATGTCTGACCTTGGCTTAGAGTGTGTATAGCAGCTTTGGGATCTGCACACATGCGCGCACACACACATGTGCGCATGCACGCATGCATGAGCATGTGCACGCACGCACGCACACATGCGCACATGCATGAGCATGCGCGCACACACACACACACACACACACACACACACACACACACACACACACACACACACACACACACACACACTCATTTGTCTACTTATCCCCACACTTCCCAAATCCCATGCTCCCTCTCTCTCCCCAGCATCAGCTCCCTTCCATCCATCCCAAATGCTTCACGGTACCTGCCTTCCACCAATTCCCACTCTCTCCCCTTCATCATCATCTCCTTCTTCTTCCCCCCCCTCCTCAATTGAAGCCCAACTCCCTCCATTCCTTTCTGACCTACCAAAGCTCAATCACAGATTAACAAAAAAACTAAACATCTCCTTCTTTTTTTCAAATATTTTCTTCCCTTAATCATGCATCTCTTTTTTATATATATATACTCATTTATACTGTATATTAAAATCAATCCTTCTACCACTACTGTACAACACAAGAGAGCAACAGCTACATTTCAAAATGTAAACTGTCAACATTAATTTTACATTCCCCCAACTGTGTATTTATTTACAGTTGTTTTGAATAAAAGGAAACTTGAATTCCTTCCTCCCTCACTTTCTCTGCTGTCCCTTCCAGACCACTGGTCACTTCCTTCTTTCCTCCCTCCCTCCCCCCATCCTCTGTCCGTCCTTCCTACCACACCATCCCTCTGCCCCCTTTCTTACTTCCATTTCCTTTCTCTCCCATCCTTCCTGCATCTCTCTATCACCTGCATAATTAATCCTCATACCCTAATCCTATCTCAGGAGCCTTGACTCTTCGTGGGGCAGCAACAATTGCCCAGGAACCTTTCACTGTATCTCCCCCTCAAATGTTTCCGATTCCGGGCTTTCAGGGACTTACCAAGGCTGAATAGGACCAGGAACTTGAGGCAGACAAACTCCCGTTGGTCCAGCTGCAGGGAGCGTAGCTTGGCCACTAGCTCCTGGGCGTGGCTCAACAGGTTGTTGAGGGTGGATCCCGCCTGTGATGCAATTACTCCATAGTCCACCTGTAATAAACAGGAAGGGAGGGATGTAAGAAGATGCTCTTGAGGCAGAAATATGGATTAAAGGTTTACTTTTATTCATGGATGTTGAATTGAATGTCCAGATGAGTATAGTTTGTTAGAAACATGTAGGGTAGCCTAGATAACAAAAAAGATACATCAGTATGTGAAGCTACAACAGACTTAATAGTTATGAGCTTTCCCTTTTCTTACATTTTGGTTTTTGTTTGCTAACTGTAGATGTGTGTTCATTGGGTTGCTTATCCCTGCACATTTAATTTAACCATTTAAAATATATCTACAACCCCAATGTGCAAAGAGCCTAGAGCCTGTTCACTCCCTATCTTACTCCCTATTAAGCCCCATTATACCAACCCAGATGTTTCCCAGGAGTGGAAGTTCACCCCTTATTAGACATTCTCTGACATGACTGTACGCTGAAAACATCAACACCATGAGTTTCATGTAATTATTTTTTCATCCCTGTACCTGCTCAACTGCACTCTCAACACAGAGTCAAAAGCTTTGGTCGGTGTGTCAGAGTGTGAGACACTGGTAGATTCTCTCTGTTCTGTGTTATACAGCAAAACAATAATATGCATGCTGAAACATGACAAAAAACAAGATAGATAAATAGATAGATTTCCCATAAACCCATTTTTCTTGGGTGCAACGATCCATCCACACACACACACACACACACACACACACACTGCCTTTTCAGATGCATTTCCTGCAGCCGCAGCACATTTGTCTGGGAGGCAAGTCCTTAGCTGCCACTCAAAGTAAGCAGGACCATATTAAATTTTTATATTTATTGACAATTTATTACCATAATTGACTGTGCTAGGGTTTCCAGGGAAGATAGATGTTGGCGTGCGCAGTTCCTAAAGCTCAGGGAGGACGAGGGTCCCTGTGAGCCCTTATTTGCAATTAAAAACACCCTGGATTTATTATTTTATCCAGTAAATAGGATGATTGGAGCCTGTTTTGATCAGTCTAAGGAAGGAAAGGGTTAAAGTGAGGTAAATGTGAACAATCCCTCATGGTTTTCCTGTCTCCTCTGTTCTTCTTTCTGTTTTCCTTTCTCTTTTACTACACAACTGTACCTCTCTGCCGATTTATCTATAACTCCTTTGTCCCTCTCTCATTCCTTCTTCCCACCTTTGAGACGGTTAAGAGTTATGACTCGGTGAAAAGCAGACACTGCCCCCCTTCCAAGGTGTCAATCAATTTACATAAAATCAACTGTGCATGAAATAACTTCATTGAAGGATTGGACTGTTGATGGTGATGCCTTAGGTTATTGCCTTCTAGCCTTAAGTAAAAAGAGAGAAGAAAAAAACGCTATAATGTCACTATAGCAGACTTAGCACTAACCCTGGTGACCTGCGTATCAGTCAATCAATCAATACTACTTTATTATCCCTCCTGGAGAGACATAGAGTAAACATATGAATAAACCTTCAAATCTTAATATATCATGAACACGATGGATAATCTTAGCAGAACATTAAAGATGAATATGGAAGGTGAGATCGCTTTAGTGGGTAGAGAGCTTTGATGTGTGTGGAAGATGGGAATGGAAAATGTACCTTGTTTGAAAGCACAGGAATCTACGGCTGGCGGAGAAACTTCTATATATGCATTCCTTCTTCATTTGAATTTCATGTATACCAGGAGCTTTGTACTATCAAAATCAGGATTTTTATAGCTGCCAAGCTGCAAGGCCTTGCTTAATCATTCAACAGTTCAGTCCAATCATTTGTCATTTTAAGTTACGCTCCTATGACAGGATAAAGAAGAAGCCACCCTAAACTAAAAAACACTCATGGCCATTTGTCACTGCTCTTGGTGACATGAAGACATGCAGCAGTTCAGAGAAAGACAGAAAATTAGAACAAATGTGCAAACAAGGAACATTAGGACAAGAGAAAGAGACAGAAGACAGACATTGAATGATGGGCTATAACAGTAAATCTGCAGTGCAGTGTGTGATGAGAGCAAAGAAAAGTCTTGGTTCAAAGCAAGAGGGGAGACACATCTGTCCGAATTTCCAGTTGACGAAATCATGTGTCCTAAAGCAACATTTTCCCTAAAAAAAACTGAAAATAGCTGCCAATGTGAGGACATTAAACTTGTTACCAACACAAACTCAACTTCAACTTCAACTTCTTGAACGATATAAGTGGCCTATACCACATAATTGGAATATGGTGTTATCACTTTTTTATACCATCCCATGGACCAAAATGATGAGGATGTTATAACAACTACGTTATTAGCACATTACAGAGCAATGTGGCCAATGAATAGCGCAGTATGTTGGCCCAAACAGCCTTTATGTGATTTGCTGTGTTTATATATGTGTGTGTGTGTGTGTGTGTGTGTGTGTGTGTGTGTGTGTGTGTGTGTGTGTGTGTGTGTGTGTGTGTATGCAGCATTTGCTTTGGGTAATGCTGCTACAGTATTCTAAATATCCCTGGAGTTATCACTGTGCTGTCACCCCTGGCCAGGCAGAGAATAATAGGAAATAATGAACTGTTTCAGAGCCTCACATGCACATGCACACACACACACACACACACACACACACACACACACACACACACACACACACACACACACACACACACACACACACACACACAGACACACACACGTACACCCCTCCCCCCAACACCAGCTGTTCATTAACCAAGGTATGCAAACGAAACTGCCGCCCTGCGCCTGCCCTGATTATCAGCACCTCCTCCTCCTCCTTACCGCTCCGGTCTCTTCTAACTGCTCTCATCATCCTCCTCGATCCCTCCTCATTTCATCTCCTTCTTTCTCCTTCATGTCCCCTACCACCTTTTTTTCCTTCTCTTGTCCTCACTAGTCTACCCCTACTTATGTCCTATTTCTTCCTTCTCCTTTCTTCAAGCCGGCATCTCGTTACATTCTCCCCTTCTTCCTTATTACCACTTTTTTTCTCCTTCTCCTTTTTCACTCCTTTTCTCCCATTGCCTCTTTCTCCTTTCATCCTTCTCTTTCCTCATCATACTTCTTTCTCTCCCCTGTGCCATGTTGTCTGCCAATAACTTTTCTCTTTGGCTCTTCCTCCTTCCAGTTCTTTCTCTTTTCTCTTCACCTGTCTGCGTGTATATTGGCATGATGTTCTTGTTAAGGCCATGTAGATACTTCTCCTAATACTTTGCCTATGATGTTTGCCACGGTTTGTACTACTCCACCATTAGAAGTACTAGTGCTTATTTACCATAGGCACTTCAGCTATTCAGAAGTTATGCTCCTGACCTCCTCTTCATTCAGAATCATGTGTTGCTTGAATATTTATACCAGCATACATTGTTGTAAAACATTTAGTTGAAAAGCAATGTTTTAGAGAGCCAGACAATCTATAATTTATGACTTATTATCTAACTGACAGCCATGCCACTGGTCAGACACATATTCATGGTGAGCAGTCTTTTTGTGTGCATGAGATTATGAAAATCACTGAATGCTGAAGGAGTCTTTCCTGCATGCTCTGGATTTGTGTGTTTACTGTTTGACAGTGTTTAGTAAGTGCACGTGTGTATGAAGCTAAACGCAAAATCACAGTGTCCTGATGCTTTGAGGACCTCCATTTGGGCCTCAAACATCAGCTCCTGCCAAGTTCCTTCAGTGCCCAGTAAAACACAATAATACGCTTAGCCACAGTCTTTATCTGTCGGCTCACTCTCTATGCTGTGCATGTGTAAGTGCTCTATTTATGCGCTTGCGCAGTGTTCTTTCACTGAGAAAGTAATGCTAAATTGATTATTTTGGTGACATTAGTATATCTATAAGCATAATCTATTTTTAATGAAGCGAGGAGTCCTGTGTGGCTGATCAATAAAGCTTTAAGGGAAATATTGAGGTGTTGCACAGTCCCTTGAGGAGCGAGTGATGCATGGTTGCCAGGGTTTTGGACGAAAATGGAAAGTATGGAGATAGCTGGAAGTTTCCAGGGAGGGGTTTAACCAACTCACATGCTGGCCAGTTACCAATAGGATGGAGCCCTCCTTGGCATGCATCACCTGCCGGAAGACGTGGTCGAGGATGAGGAGTTCACTCCAGCAGTTCTGCAGCAGCTTCATCTGGTCATCCACCTGGTAAGAAATAAGCACATCAGGTCAACTACTTGACTGGTGGGGGTTAGAAAACAAGAATGACTGAAAGCTCACAAGAAGTTCAACATAAGAAGCTGTTGTGCATTACACTGCCCAAATATAAACTAAAAATGTCTTTAAAAAAGCTATCCTGACATTGTGGCATCATCTACCATCTCTAAATTTCCTTCAAATGATTACATTCCACTCCAACACAGGATAAAATGAAGTGTCACAACCTCAAAACAAAAAGTTGAGCCAGTGTGTCAGCCTCAGCAGCTTGTAAATATCACAGACAGCTGTTTGCAATGTAAGCTTGCTCACGGGTCATTGAGTTGCAAACCTCTGAAATTATTTTTTCAACCTTACACAAAGCTCAAAAGTCCCCTGTACACGCTCTAAAGCTTTCTCATGTGAACCTTTCCACACTCAGTTATGCCCTTTGTGCCTGATTTAACACTGTTGCCAGGTTTGTCTGTTTGCCCATTGCCAGCAGTTCCTGAGTGATTCCACATATGATAATGATTAAGTAGCCTTTTTTTATCCTCCTGAATGCCAGCCGCTGGCTCCCAGGGACCTGCCAGGTGAGCTTGGGAAGCTGGGGCAGGTCAATCAGTGGTTCTGTACACCAAAACAACCCCCTCCATTGTAACTGTTAGTCTCTTCCCATGCCTGGCTGTGTTAATCATTACTCTGCATTGCCAGACGCAGACAAAAAAGGCCACATAGAGAAGGAAGGAATGAGGAAAATGTATGAGAGGCTCTTTCTCCCCCGCGACCCTTTCTTTCCATCGACAAACATTGCCCTCTTTGTGGTATCATTGGGAATAATTTGTCTTTCTGTGCATACTGCGGGCTTGTGGTGATGTGAATTACTTTGTTGCTTTGAGTCTGTGAGAACTGTCTGTGATGTTCATCGCCAATGTCAACCACAACTTGTAGGATGAAGAATGTGGATCGATGGTAAAACGTTGCGACACAGGCAGGTGCAGCATTAACACCGCTGAAAGGAATTTCTTTTTGTGTTGTCTAGGAATTGCACAGGGATCCGTTTGTTGAAATCTGCAATGACCTTAGGTAAAAATTTGATGTCAACAACTGTAACTCTTTAAACACTTTATTACCTTGTATTACCAAGTTGTTGCTTGTTGATTAGGATTGTTATGACTGGTGATTGGGGCTGATGTCACACATTGTCTGTTTACCTTTCAGGCAGACATAACAATACATGTAGCTGTGCCATAACAGTGACGTGGAAAAGCCAAATAATACATGAATGTTGTAGGACATTTGACCTGCCTAACTATGGTAGTCTTTGGCCACAGCTGTCATTTGGTTCTGTTATTTGGTATTTCCTCTGATTTAGGTAACCCTTTAGATCATTAGTGTGAATCTGGAGCCGTACCAAAGTTTAGTGGCTCATCAACTATCCAACTGAAATAAACTGTTCGCAAAATATAATAGATAAACAGTGTGGTGAAAGGAAAAAAAATCACCAAAGTATCTAATCTTTGAATGCCTTTACAATGTATCTTTTCTTAGTGAAAGTCAAATGACAAAATACAACAAAGCTTCTGTGACCTTCTTTGGAGAAAACAATTGACAGTAACATGGACTCTTCTTGTCTCCCTCCTCCTCCTTCCTATAAATAATTTTTTTTGTGGTCCCACACTGACAGTGTCTCAAGAACATGATGAAAACATGCCTTCATTAAAACCATCAGAGAGCAAGGAACACAGTCAAAGGAGGAACTTCTCTATACTGTGCCCGAATCCTCTTCGTTTCTCCTCATACCCTGGAAGCATGTGTAACAGTATGTGTGTGTGTGTGTGTGTGGGGATGGATGGCTACATGTAAGGCTCTTCAAAGGACCCCCCTGCATGTCAGCAGTACTGACAAGTGTCGGGGTCCTCATCAAAGGGCTGTCCTCACTCTGCCTGCCTGGAAGCTCTTCTCTGACAAGAGAAGTGGGTCATCAAAGGGGGCAGCTCAGAGGGGATGACGGTGGGTGATAGCGGCCTAGACGAGGGCTGGGGACACCCGCTTGGAAATATGGGACTGGTGACAGATAGACAGGCGTGAGGGTGGGCCAGGGGTTGGGGTTCAGTTTGCTGACCTTTTAAGTGCCAGCGACACGAGCTGTTTCCCTGACAAGCTCTTCCTTTGCTCTGTCAAATGAGCAACATTCATGGCACCTGATCTTAAGATCTGCTGCCTGCTCTCTCAGATAATAAGAACTTTCTGACATGGAGTCGAAGAGCGCTTGGTGTTGTGTTGTCATACAGACGAGTCCTGAATACTATCTTTGTGAAGAGAAAATGCAACCAGTACCGTCAGTAAAACATTGGCTGATTGCCTGCCTCAGTTTGAGTCATTCGCAATATGACACAACAAAGTTCAAATGAGCGGTTTGTTGAGCTCACCAGGTGCAATAAAACAGTGGATTTATTTAGTCTGTTAATTCTTATCTCATCACATGGTCATGGAAACTTTAGATAACTGCTAATTTACTGTTTCCAGCCATGTGGACTGAGTGGGAAACAAACGTGTTGTAGGGTTACTATTCCCTGAGTGTGTCTCATTTCCCTAAGTGATATACAGTACATTAAACGTGTTAACACTGCTATCATTGTTTGCTATTGTATTACTCACAATTAATTCCAAAACAAAATTATGCAATGTTATATATTGACAGGGTTGTTGTGGTAAAACAGCTTTCTTGAAAATTATATCTGGACATAACAGTCAACACAATCTCACTATTGAAAATAACATGAAATGGTCACCTTATTTTTAATCTATTGATTTGTGTACTTTTACGTCTACAACACGTTTATGTATTTCAAGCATATATACGGAGGTTGGGTTTAGGGAAAGAACAATGGGGAAAGGACATGTTACACGCCGGGACACGATCCGGATCTGGGGTAACACGCAACAACGGGACAGTTGTGTTTAGGAAAAGAAAAACGGGGAAATGAATCGCCACATGCGATGCACATGTGTTGTTTGACCCATCCACCTCCCCACCCATCCTCCCTGTGCGGATTTTCGTCTTGTCATACTACTCGCTACCATAGTCGTGCTGTGATCACGAAACATGCTTCCCATTCAAACACATTACATCAAAATTCGTGCTCACCAACACAAAAAAACAACATAAATATGTCTGTGTACACAAATCAATAGATTAAATAACATGGCCATTTCACATACTGCCATGTTACTGGGTTGTAATAGTAATATGGAAAGTCAGGATGAGCAGTTTGGTAGATAAGTAGCTTATTTCAAAATATGAAAGTGATTATTTACTTGCTGGATGCTGTACATGGTCCAGATTGTTATTTTCCTTATTTTAATGTAACAAACCTAGAAAGTAACATTCTTTCTCACCAGCACAATGGTTGCCTCTGACACACACACTAAACCAGCATATTTATTTATTGTTTCTACTTTGCTAATGTACACAACAATTCCCATGCCGATCCGATGTCCAGTATTATAGCACCTGTAATGCATTAAAAAGACAGTAGTGTAAAGATCTATGAACAAAATTCCAACTTGTATTTTCTGCAGTTTTCATTGGTTTTGCTCAAGGAAATTAAATTTGCTGCATAGAAAACTTTACAAATATAAATCAGTGAGTTTACTTTAAAGGTGAAGGAGAGAAGTTCCTTTATTTGTGCTTTAAATACTTTTCATAGCCTCATATTTTGGTCTTTGTGTGATCACTGTAAAATTGCAAACCAACCAAATGTGCTGTCAATTAACATAAATTATTCTCCTTCTAAAAAAATGACACAATCATTTTTTGATTGAAATGTATAATTTTGCGTTTTGAGTCAAGTGTTTCATTTTATTTTCACACTATGAATTCATAAACAAAGGAGTTTTCTTCTTTTGCTTCCACTTTACAGATTTGAATAATCCCAAGTCTCCACCTGTCCTTGGATGGATAAAAAACTTATGACAAGGATTTAGCCTCTTACGTTCACACTGATGCCAAAAACATGCTCACCAGAAATCTCTTCAAACTGGTCTCAAAGTCCACATTTATGGCTTTTCAAGCTGTGATTTCTTTAATATTTTAACATCATCACCAGTGTTTCGTTAAAAAAATGAGAGAAATTCCAAGCACAAACTCCTACTTTGCAGCAGCCAGCGATGAAAAATACATATCCTCCAAGAAACCAATTTAACACCTTTATGATCGTTCAGGCGAGTGGGATCAATGCCAGGATCAATCGCTTAGCCCATTGCTTTTGTTCAAAACCACTGGCTAAGATTAATGGGATTTTCCAGAGAGAGAGAGAGGGGTAGAAAAAGAAAGAGAGTGTGGGTGAGAGGGGGAATAAAAGTGCCAGACAGGGAATGAGAGAATGAGAAAAGACTTGGGGGAAATTGAGAAAATAAAACATAGTGATTAAGAGCATATATTCCCTCCATTTCTGGGTAAATGTAAATTAATTGGAAATGGAGCATTCAGATGTTCGCTGACAAAAGTAATGTTTATTCATAGCCCCCTGCTAAGAGTAGAGCAATTATCATGGTGTGTTGAGTCAAAACAGGCCAATGTAGTAGAATATTCCCCCCCCTTTCTCGTAGCCGGGTTTTGGTCTAGTGCCACGAGCATTGTCAAGCTTCTTTCGGTACGGCGGGCTTTAACGAGAGTACACAGCTGGATCTGATTTTAATAAGTAGTTCCATTTTTGATGTGGCCTAATGAACAGATTAATGGAATCTCCTTCTGTGGAGCCTTAATGAATGGAGAGAATCATGCTATTTTTTTAAGATGAGAGGAAGAACACACACACACGCACACACACACACACACACACACACACACACACACACACACACACACACACACCAACACAAGCAGACCCCGAGTTTATCTGCCTCAAACGACTTGTACATAAACAATAGCTGTGCTTCTATCTTTCCGTCTCTCTCTGCTGGACGAGAATCAATGCTGTCTCGGAGTACTACAGGTGAGGTTTGAAGCTGACATCAATGCTCGTGCGTCTCAAGCAGCCATCCTTTGGTGCAGTCCTGTCTTGGCATCTGTTCGCCTTGAGCCAAACAGGCCCTGTATTCACCTGGGAACAGGCACTAATTCACCTAGAACAGCGCCTGTTGTTCTCAGAGTGTTACAAACACTTAATTATGTCGGGCTCGAATGTACTGTAGCTCATTTCCAGTTTATAGTTTGGTAATTGAATTGAAAAGAGACTCAGTGTGGGGTTCCGTTGCCAGCAATAGGATTTTGTTCAACAAATTGACCATCTATATAAATCATGGTGAGGACGATACTTTTTCCACATGCAACTCAGCTGACCAGGGATCAAATCTTACAATCAGTCTATTTATGCCTTTATTACCCTTCCTATTGTCATAACAAGACCAAGTTACAAGGTAGGCAAAAAAAACAGTTCAACGTTGTCTCATAAAACAGCAAATACCTCTTGAACTCCACTGACAATCATTTGAGGCAGCCATAACTTTGAAATGCCCCCAAAAAGAAAAACAGAGTCAGTGACACAATCCCCAGGATGTTCCAGCTATGTGACACTCCAGCTAGGGGAGAGGTGAGCTTTGGGTGTCCATGTTCCAAACTATGTCCAGCTCTTCAATACACTCTGCAGAAGCAGATGAGAATAAAAATCATTACCCCCCCCCCCCCACACACACACACACACACACACACACACTTCCCCACTTGCTCTTGTTTATCATGGGATGCAGCTCATAGGGGCCTCGATCCTACGGCTGGCGGGGTGATAAGAATGCTGGGAAAATGAGCAGGTGGCAGGTGGCGCTGCTAGTCGAGGGGGAGGGGACCTAAAGGGAAGAATGATAATACTAGCGATAATATAGTGAGCAACTAGCTTCAGACTTTGTCAGCCAGCAGACAAATTTGAAGATTGAAGCTACAAGAATTTGGTATTTACTAGCTATACACCTATTGGTTATCTGCCATTTTTCCTGACAGTGCATTTGGCCTTTAGGATCCAGCTCTACTGGTGCACTCATACTGTGAATCCACATGATCAGCAAATGATCAGAAATCCATTATTCCCAGTTTCCTGGAGCTGCCAGGGGAAAAAAATGGTGTTATCCTACAATGTGATATTATTTCATGTACCAATAGTTTTGAATGCTATTTCAATGAAAGATTCAATAGCCATTAAAATCTCTTTTGTTACGCTTATAGACAATGGTTAATGTACGTCCTTTATAGGTCGGTTGAGGTAAAAGTTTGCATTTGTACCATCAAGTCTTCATGAAAGAGTACAGTACAGTACAGTAGTGGGTGTATTTGTTCACATTAAAGGAGGAAATACAGCCATTAAAGAACTTGTTATGCTTTTATCAGCGTTTTACTGACTTTCATGAGATATTTACCTAATACACACGTTTCTATTCTATTGCATTTCAAACGTACTGATACAATTACACTAACATTGTGAAGGAATCAAAGTCAATAATTCAATTTGTCTATAGTCAGTTAGCCAACATGGACCCATTACAAAAAACAGAAAGAAAACTTTAGGCATTCAGAGATACATGTTGCATATCTCTGTAAAAGACAATAAGCTAGCAGACTTAACATCAGCTTGGTACTACTCCATGTGACTTCTACTGTGACTGTATGTATATGTGACACTACTGTATATGTATATCATTGCATGCTTTCTCATCAACATCTCATGTCACTGGCACCTGTTTGTTGGTTGCATGTACTTCTAATCCAACATATCAGGTAGTGTAGAATGCCTGTGGGTTTATCTCCAACTGAGCGCACAGAAACTCTAGACTGTTTTCATGTCCCTAAACAGCCATTGGGATGCCACAGGCCATCTGTGAGCTCAGAAAATACCACTATTGTCACAAGAAGGCCTTGTGTCTACAGAAAAGATTTTTTCCAACTTCAACTTATTTTTCTCTTTGCAATTATGTGTTTTAGTTTGTTTCTAAATCTCACTTTAGAAAGGCCCACATGTACTATCCATCCATTTAGCAATATGTGGAGCATAGTACTGACAGGGTTTCAACAATACATATTCACTCATGCATGTTAAATATAATATGATGTGGATTTTCTTTGACGTCAGTGAGAAATAGGAGGCAATAGAAAGCATACAATCCTTCCTTTCACTGAAGACATTTCAAGAAACATCTTTTTTGTTGTTTCTGAAGTTGAATTATTTTTGTTATAGCAGTGATTGTCTACAATCTCTTTTTTTCTGAAAAGCATCCATCTGTGGGATAATGCTTATGAACTCACTGTCTGCGTTTGCAACCTAAATTACTAACAACGATACATAAAAACTACAAGTGTATGCACTATACAGGATTTAACCTTTTATTATTCTTTATCAACAGGAACTGATTGGTCAAACAGCAAACAGCCACCCACAAATAGTCAAAGTAATAAATAAATGAAGCATCAGGCTGTCTTTGACCTTTCACATGAACAACGGTTAAAGTTACTCAGGCTACTGAAGAATAATTCCTCCGTCCAGGCTGTTCCAATTTAACGGGAGAGAGGAGCAAGAGGGGTTAGGATTGTGACCGGCCTGACGAGCTGTTGCCACCACCATCTTCAGCCAGAGAGAACATTATTTCTTCAGCTTCTTCTTGCATTTTTTCTACAAATCTTTTAGTTAACATGTACTATGACTTGCATGTTTTATTGACCCCCAAAAATTTCACAAAGCACATTTTCAGGGAAGCCGAGCTCCCCCTAGCTCCCTCGTATTTTTTTCACCCTGGCTGTATCGTGTTTGTGTCAGAATGCTAGTGTGTGTCCATGTGTGCCCATGTCCGATCAATATTGCCGCTGCACTGAGATTGATTGGTTCCCACGGTGACTGCATTAACAGACTCAGGAGGCTGCCCTTTGACCCTGAGAACACTCTGCTTTTGATTGGCCATGCTCTCCCCATCTTCACATCTTCTCATCCTTCTACACATCCTAAAATTCTTCTTCTTGTCCCAGGCGTGTGGTAAAAAGGGAAAACAAACATATAAACTCAGCTAATAATTGGACATGCCCTATTTTCTCATTGCCCCCCTATTTAGGCTTCCATCTTACCCAGCATCCTTTTGTCCCGAGCCCAATCAAGACGAGAGGAAACAAGACATGGACCTAATAAGGTCTTCCTAGTCTGCCAGGGCCGTGCCTCAACACACTAGTGAGATAAGGCCACTACAGATGCAGGAAATGCGATAACTGGTATCAAACCAGTGTAGTGATGTGTGTGCTTAAGAAATATAAAAATAAATAAAAATACAAATAAATAAAATAACAAAGATACAGGAGATAAAACAGTTGTTTCAGGTACAAATAATGGATCATGGCATGTAAGGTTAAGATGTTAAGTTCCTAAACACCCTTCACACATCTGTGAAAATCCACAAAAAACAGCACTACAAATCAAAGTATCTCCGTGGGTCTGTGTGTTGCAGTGGGAAGAACATCTTGTTTTTATCAAGGTCACTGACAATGGCAACACACTCTCTTCTCTTTCTGATATTAGCGCAGGGATCTAAGGGCGAACCAAGCCTGCCCAAACTTTCCTATTCTGTTTTTACTTGATATAAGCATAAGCATATGAAACACAGTAAAATCAATGAGGCAGGAGAATGGACCAGTGAGAGACCAGACATGAATGTCAATTGATATATTTTCATGCATGCAGTGTTCATTGTTATCTGGTCTGTTTACTAGATACGTACAAAATCAAACTTTCCAGGTCACGTCAGCCAGCTTTTTATTTTAATCATGTAAGTAATGGGCGAGAAGGTGCATCTCAATCTAGGTGATAGAGTGTCTACAGAAAAGTTAGTTGGGCTAAACTCATGAGTGGGGCAAAACATGAAAGATATCTCCAGAGAAAAAAAAAGAGGTTATAAGAAAGAACTGTATGCAATGTTGCCTCATTTATTAAGAAAGTTAACCCATAAGTGGCATGGCTAAGAGGAAAGAAGTTTTTTGAGAGATATTGTTTTCAGAATACCTCAGAAGTGGACTATCTACCCCCCACCACATACACAAACACTCTCATACACACGTGAAATCTCATGGCTTAGAGCTAAGAAGCTATCAACTAATTATCAAAAACACAGAGAGGCCCTAATCAATTATTCACACGAACATTAGACCGCTAAAACACATGCAGTTCAGGGAAAGGCATCTCCCAAAAGTAACCCTTCCTCCTCCTGTACTCAACAACACACACACACACGCACACACACACACACACACACACATACACACACAAACACAGATGCAATCATGTCAAGACCTGGATGCCTACACAGAGACACGCATAGAAATGCTTGACAGTAATATCTACAGTATATCTTCATACTTGCACACACTTACACGTGCTGCCTCCTGCTCCCTTCTCACCACTCCACTCTTCTCATTGCAGACAGAGAAAATGCATGCCATACAAATATAAGTGAGTTGTGTGAGTAGACTGTCTACAGTGTATAAGGTTCCTGGCTGGGAGGTGCTGATCATAGAACTCCTATTGATCCATCAACATCCCTCCCCCTACACACTCCCCAAGCACACAAACACACACACACACACACACACACACACACACACACACACAGAGCTTAATCTACCAGGCGATTCCTGGGCATTAAGCCCCAGCCATTGAATTTTCATGCCGTGCAATCATTATTTGAGTTAATGCTGCAATTTATGACTTGGTGTTTGTGGTGTTGTGTGAAAGGTAGGTGGAGGGGATGCAATATAAGGAGTATGCATATTTGTGTGTGCATGTGTGTGTTGGTTAAAGTGGGGGTTTGCATTCACTTTCTTATATGGTTATGAGGTGTGTGTGTGTGTGTGTGTGTGTGTGTGTGTGTGTGTGTGTGTGTGTGTTTGTACAATTGGCTGTGGTTGCGTCTGTGTGACTTACAATGACAGACAATGGTATATAACTCCATAATCCTTGTCTGGCTGCCTGTCCTTTAGGAGGAACCAAAGACAAGAAAGAGAGGAGACAAAGAAGAGGTTGAATGCTTCCCCCTTTGTATTATTTAGAACAGTCAGGACAGTCCTCCTTAACTCTTACACACACACACACACACACACAAACACACACATGCATACATGCATATACCCACAGTCAGACTTACATGCAATATACCTTAATGCAGCTTAGATGACCAAAGCCTATTTAAAATGCAGAGACTGACGCAGTGATGCTTTCTGTCTGAGAGGGCGGGAGACACAGATTCCCATTAGCGTTTGACGTGCTGGAATAGGAGTGTTTTTTTTTCAGATGGGGGAGTTTTGAGGGGGTTTAGGTGGTAGGCTTTTAGAGCAGACAGCTGTGAATCCACATCCAAATGTGGCACAGCTCCAGAGATCGCTGGGATCACAGCCCTTGATGAACAAATTAAATATCTGAATTAGCTAATTGAGCATTTCCGGAGCTCCTGTGATATGTAAACAGTTAAATACAACAGAAGTACAAGGAAGATGAGGCATCAAAACCACAATGCCGCAGAACAGATGGAGCCTTGCCTCTCCCTGAAGTGCATCTCCAGGCCTCATTTGACAGAAAGTGGCATGAATGCAACTGTATTAAGAGAAAGACGTCTCTCTAAAGCACTGCTGCGGCAGTATGAGGCATAGTGGGGCTGCGGCTGATGGGAAGTGCAGTGCAACATGTGGTGTATAAAGTTTTTGGCCTGAGGGAAGGTGAGACTGCGGCTTGCCACCTGAAAACCTTGTCTTTTTTTTTTTTTTTTTTCAGCATCTCTGGTTCATTTCTAGAAGTTTAACGGTGTTGTCAACACCCTTCTCAGCAATTACCCTGTCAGCATATTTGGTTTATTGCTCGTCATTGTTTCGACTTGCTTGAAAAGCCTCTTTTCATCCTTCTCTGAGTGGGCGCAATCCTAATAGAACGCAGGACTGTTATGCTTATTATTAGTGCCATGCCTTTATTTCACATGTATGGAATCATTTATCCGTGGCTCGTGCCAGGTTTGCAGTTATGGTGCTTTGGGAGAAAGAGATTGACAGATTGAGAGGTGAAGAAGAGGGAATGGTGTGAGAGTAATGAAAAGTCCTGGTGCAGTGTGAAAAAATAAGGAGAGCAGCATCAAAAGGACTGAAAAAAAGGACTGCTTAAAGTAGGGATAGGGAACAGGTGTCTTTGTCCTACTTAGCCGGCGGGGCTGAAGCCATTTTCTCGGCTAGGTCGCTGTTTGGCGTGCGGCCCCAATGAAATTTCTCGCTCGTCGTCACACCACCACCACAATGTCTAGTGTTACTCCTATGAACTGCATGCATCAGTCATTGCTGTGCAAATTCAATCACCGCCTTCCCAGTTGAATATAAATACCCCTCTACTCTTTAAGTGTAAAACTAGAAGGCAAGCTGTCAACTCTGCTCCTCCACTGTCTTGTCTATTGTCTCCTGGACCCCCCCGACCACCACAAGCTTCCCCACTCCCTGTCCAGAATAGACAAGCTGTAAATAAGCATCAAAAATAGACGTTGGGGGACAACTGTTGACAGCCCAGTGACGAAAGCGGCAGACACAGGCACAACCTCTAGGCAGGCTGGATTACACGCAGATAATTGAGGCCACGCAACATGGGAACATAAGAAGCTGGGGACTCTTTGTGGGTTTTTATCTTACTTTACCTTACTGCGTTTTGTTTCAGACTGCAGTTTCAGACACAAAAGAGAACTTTGCTGTTCAATATCCCTTAAGCCACACAAGCTTTGGCCTTACATCTAAATGCTTACTATTTAAACATGTATCACTTTATATGTTTAATACAAAAATGATCTTTTGTGTTTAATGGAGTCATGTTTGATGAAATTCAAAATAATTTTTCTTCTCTTCCTCACTAAACAATGCTAAATTTGAATTAGCTGGCTTATTGAAATTAACACATTTTAGTGACATCCAACTGAGTCATATGTGGCTTACAAAGTGTCTATTATTCTAGCAAAAAGTACTATACTTTTCCATTATGTGAATATATAAATAGATGTCATCATCAACTGTTTTTTATTACAAAGAGAAAACCTTCGATTGGATGCCCTTTTAGCAGCCAATTGTGCTTTGATGATTGTCGTTTAAAAAGATGAAATGCGGGCAGGCGTAAAATAGAAAGATAAATTAGCTGACAGGTTTGCATAGTATTGTGTGGTGAGTTTAGCTTAGAGGTTGAGGGTCGGCGTAAGGCTGCAGCAGCCACACCTCGGCCCCTCTGACCTCCAGGAAACCCTATAGCCGGGAGCTATTTAGGAGCAAAATGCCAGCACTTCTGTCTGTATATTTACCACCGCTGACAACATATCGGCACCCTCAGCCACCGAGCCTGCCCGCAGATAACAATACTTTTTACGAGGATCACCTTTGCTGCTACAAACTGTGAGCACCACTTATTCGGCTTGCAGAGTTTCTGATGGGAGGCACTTTGGAAAGGTTCCTGCATAAACTATAGACTTAACACGGCTCATAACTATAAGCACAGCAGAGAGGAGGAGAGGAGAAGGAGGAAGTTGCTTTGTACTTTGGTGGAGTGTGTAAAGTGGTTGCACAGTGTTGAGTTGATTTGTTAGCAGCCTGGCCAACTAAATCAAGTCCCCATATCCACTTTGTTTACCCATTTTCTTTATCTCGCATTCCTGGTTCCTCTCAACCTTTTTAATCTCTCCCTCTCCCTGCTGATTTGACTGATTTTGCCGACTTGTGAAACAACAACCATGATAGTTTGGGGCCACCGAGGCTAATAGCACAGCCTAGTCACCTGCGTCACCGTCTTAACAAGCAGCATGACCTGCCAATAAAAAAGGCTTTTACCCTGATCGTCCTCAAACGAGACTTAAACACAACCTGCTCTTTCTCCTGCCAAATGCCCAAAGTGCTCGCAAATGTGAATCAGGCTGTGTAACTTGCTTGAAAATAAAAATAAAAACTACCAAAGAGGTGGAGGCAATGTTTGCTTTTCTATACGGTGGTTTTAAAGTGGAGATGGCAAAATGCAGAGAGAAATGGAAGTTACAGTAAAAAACACATCTCTTCTACAGGTTTAACGTTACAGTGCAGACACTTCCATGTAACAATATCTTTCCACAGTTCCATGTCTTGTCAGTGTACTCTCATACCTGTTCTCACATATTTTATGACAATTTCAGTTAAATGTTGAAACAATGAACAAATTCAGGAGTGAGGATGAAGAAGAGCAAGGAACAGAAAACGTTGTTAAGGACAGTTAAGTCTATCATTGCCCGGAGCTCTGTAAACTTGTACTTCATGACAGCCTTTCATCCCTCATCAAAGCAACAAGTAGATGAGCAGACTTTGCGCATGCTAAAACCTCCCAACCCCCGTCGACTCGTTATAGCTGCCGCTCCTCTGGGACGGGCGACTTTAAATCTTTTCTTTTAACAAGTTTCCTGTTCTTCCTTCCGGCCTACTGCAGTCCCCTGGGGTTGTGCCTACGGGACCATTCCAGTATTTGGAAAGGCTATATCTTAAAGCTCAGTCTACAACCATCGGGGGATGTAAGGAGGACATTGGAAAATTTGATTTTTGTCAGATCAGTGGTGCAGTCAAACAGCCAAAGCATTGCAGATGATATTGGAAACTGCAGACGTTGGCTGTGCCAGGAAAGAAATACAAAGTTAAAAAAAAAATGACAACAAAAAGCTTCACTCTAAACATGTCTGCAACTGCTATCTCGTCACGTTGCACACAATTGAATGAGGACTTTTTCATATACCAGTATCCTTCTGAGACACACATAGTATGCATACCTGTGGACCTGTGGGAGTAGTGCCCTATGCGTTCAGTAACTTGCTAAGGGACGCTTCAACATGAGGAACAAATTCAGGAGGTCCAACCTGTAGCCTTCCAGGTAAAGAACAGCCTCTGTTATGTCTGATGTATGCTGTTTTTTTGACTGGCTGCACACTCTGTCTTCAGAGAGAACAGATCCCAAAATCAACTTTTACCATTTCGTATTGGTAGTATTGAAAAATAAAAATTGGTTCTACAGTATTTATGAAAAAGTGATCAATAATTGGTCAATAATTTATGAATGAAAAGAGGCCTTTGTGAAACCCACCACACTCTCCCTCCCAGCTACCCCCCCTCCCCAAACGTCGGCTCTTTCCCAGTGCTACTGATCAAACAGATATTGTTACCACTAAAATAGCAACTTAAAAAAGCACACAGGCGGCTAAGACATGCCTGCAGCCTGGGATATAGACTGACAGCGGAGGGGGTGGGGGGTTTGGGGGGGTGAGGAAGGCTCAAAGAAAGAAAGAAAGTAAGAAAGACGGGAAGAAGGAAAGAAAGAAAGAAAGAAAGAAAGAAAGAAAGAAAGAAAGAAAGAAAGAAAGAAAGAAAGAAAGACAGAAAGAACGAAAAGCGAAATACACGCTTTATATAGTGAAAATTTTCCAACTGAAAAATTGTACAAGAAGAACGGAGTGTGTAATGGAGGGGGGACAATACTGTATGTGTATTTGTACATGTGTTTGTTGGAGTGGTGGGGGGTGTGTCATCTATCACTGGACAAATGCTGGGCTGTGGGGGGTGTTGGTGGAAGCAGGGGTGACGGTTTGGGTGGGGGGGGGGGGGGTTGTCGGGCAGAATGGTGCTGCTCCTCAAATGAAATAATATATCTTTGAAAGCCTACGCCCCGCACCAGGCCCCGGGCCCATATATCAAGCCCAAGAGCGTCTGGTGGATCCGCTCCAGGCCCATTAACCTTCCACCTGTTCCCCCCTCACCCCCCCTCACCCCAACTTACCAGTCCCCCCCCACCCCCCCCCCTTCCCCATACCCTCATCTTTTGTCCTTCACCCCCTCTCCTCCTACTCCTCCTCTTGCCCTTGGTCATTGCTTGCCACTAGCAGCCCCTTGTTCATCTTCCCATTTATGCCCCCCCTCACACTTTCTGTCCTTGTCCTTCATTATCTCCTTCTCTTATTTTCTTTATCATTCTATTTCTCTGTCCTTTTCTCTCTTTATAGGTCATGGTGAACACTTTTTTTTCTCCCTCCTTCGCTGAGATTTCTCTCTCTGTCTCAAACTACATCTTCAACTCTGTCTTCTCGTTCTCTCTTGGTCACTTTCTCACTCTAAATCATTCCCTCTGTTTCTCTTTCTCTCTCTCTGTCACTCAGCGCCAATCTCCTGACACAGTCTTTGCTCTTTTCTCTCTTCACTCCTTCTGTAACTCATTTAAACTCCATTTCTTCTTTCTTTTATCCCTCTTTCTCTCCCCATCCTTCTCTATACCTTCTGTCTTCCCAACTAAGGTAAAGCAAGCATGCCATAGTGTGAATGTGTGTGTGTGTGTGTGTGTGTGTGTGTGTGTGTGTGTCGCCTATGTGCTGGGGGGTGCAGCACAGACTGCCAAATAATTTAAATGCAATGGACCAGGGACACAGTTACAAATCTCTGCCAACTGCGTGCGGCCGCCAATCCCATCACGATTGCAGTTTGTCAGGATTGGGGTGTCAGGAGGGGAGGTTGTTTCAGGGGGGATCGTTGACCTCTATGACAAGACAGACATTGCAGCCTGAGGCTCTGAATCTATCTATCTACGTATGTGTGTGTGTGTGTGTGTGTGTGTGTGTGTGTGTGTGTGTGTGTGGTATATACCACTTCCCAGGATTCACAGAGCACACCTTAATTAGCTCATTCATTTCCACTCAGTTATGGGGTGTAAAGAAAAAAATAAATGTTGCGATCAGCGGCCAAAGCAGGGCAGGAGCATTCCCCCCCATATCTCCAACACACACACACACACACACTCACACACACACACACACACACACACACACACACACACACACACACAAAGCCACCATGCACATTTTTTTTTCCAAGACCTATTCATGAGCAGTTTAATTTTCAGGGTGCAACCAAGTGTGTGTGTGTGTGTGTGTGTGTGTGTGTGTGTGTGTGTGTGTGCGTGTGTGTGTGTGTTTGTGTGCGTGCGTGTGTGTGAGTGTGTGTGTGGATGACTCTATGTACTACGACTAGAAAAAGACCCTCCAGTCTCAACTGGGCGGGTGGGTGGTGTAAGTATTATTTCACCAAAGTAAATTCATGTAATATTTATGGATGTAGATAGAGGGGAGGTGAGAATGGGGTAAAATTATGCAGCAGGGCAGAGTGGGGCGCATCAGTGGACCTTACATTATTCACTCAGGTAAATCTATAAGTGGAGAATATTCAGTGAGTTGTGAACATCGCCCCCGTCTTGCCCCCACCCTAGAGATCTGTCATACTGCGTGATTGACTGACATGCAGCCGCTTAGAGAAGTCAGTTAAACTGGTGGAGAAGAGTCGGTGTTGTAAATAATTCTCCTGCTTGAAATGATAATTTTATTTCAGGTTTTGCGGATTTCTAGGAATGTTGTTGAGTTTTTAAAACCTTTTCATATTTGAGTTGAATAAGAATTATTGACCAGTGCTTGTCTGAAAATAACTGACAGCGAGAGGTGGTGCACTAAAAAGACATTTCTTTTAAACTCTTGATATTTTGAATGTTTCTTTTTAAAGGTATTTGTCTGTGGCTCATGATGTTTTGATGGTTGTTATGAAAAATAACACAATAAACAATACATTGTCTTTAACTGAAAAAGAAAGAAAATATATATTAAAATATATTTTTGACGGAATATTTATTCTATATTTTATTCAAATAAGAAATCAACAGTGCTATTTTGCTGAATATTTAGACAATTTAAATTATATTTAAAAAATCAACTTAAAGCCAATGCCAAGACACTGTAGACCTAGATTATTATTATGATTATGATTAGGATTTGGCATGTCTGCCTTTTCATAGGAAAAAGTCAACAGCTGAAATAAATCATAGATGCGAATCATAGATGTTGCAATTACAGCGTCAGCATCTTAAATCTGGAGGCCACCATGATGTCCTGAGCCCTACCAAATTAAGGATGGTGTGAGCACAATTTGTGAAATGTTCTATCTATGTAAACAAGTGAATGTGTGGTCGTAAAAGTCAGTATTTTCTATTGTGATAAAATATTATTTAGGCTAAATATTACCTGTCTTGCTCCATGTTTTACATGCATTACCTCATCCCTTCCCTGTCCTTTTGCCCTTCCTGTTGACTTTGCTTTTATCTTCGGCCTTTTTGTATCTTTGTCTCCTCTCCTTCATCACATCACCTTTTATATTTTCTCCCTTACCTCTTCTTCTTTGTTATTCCCTCTCCTTTCCTTCCCTCTCCACATTCCTCCTCTACTCATCCCCTTTCTCATCTCCCCTCTTTGTTTCACCTCTGTTCGCCTGTCCTTTCCTCTCCCCAGCCATCTGTTTATCCAATATGGCTGTCCCATCTCAGCTGGGAGCTTTCCCAGGGAACAAGACTTCTAATACAGTTCCTCCTCAACTTAATGACCCTCGGTTCTGCTTTTGCCATTCCCGCTCCATGCAGAGAGACAAAACAGAAAAAAAACGAAAGAGACAGAAAAGCACAAAAACCTGTCTGGATCCCCCCAAAAAACTGTCCCTGGATGACTAAAATAAACAGTGAAGCCACATTTCAAAACGTCACGGGTATTTTCCTCCCCGCTCCATTTTTATCCGATGGATGAACTAAATATATGTATAATGTTACACAGCATTTGACTCAAGACAGAATCTAAACAACAGGTCATCTCTTGTTACTGTGAAGTAAACATTTAGGAATGAGAAGGAGGGTGAAGCATTACCTTCACAACTGCTTCAACCCTTTTTGAAATGTTGTGTCTCAAACTGTGCAGATTTGTTGAAGCCCAATTGTTTGTGAGGCTACACTTTGACATTTATTTATACAATTCTATTCTTATCTTGCAAACACTATTCCTGTTTTGAGTTGCAATTATTTCCAGAATTTTTAACATTTTTTGTTGCATCTGCGATGCACCTGCAACTTGCTTTCTCTAGAGTTTTGTCAGTTGGTTTATACAGCTTACAACTCAACGCAGTGTTGTCAGGCCTGATTTGTTTACAGTAGTTGACACACACTGCTAACAGCTATGTGGCACTCCTCCCACCACATTTTAACAACACTTATTTCTGTGAATAAGTGAGCATGCACATACCACAGTGGATAATTTTTGACACGTAACCACCAGCGTTAGTGTCAGCCCCTCAGAATGGAGGAAGAACGGTTTCTATCTAAGTGCACCATTTTGCACTGACTGCAGTTTTACATAAGACATGTTCTTTTTGGGAAAGCATTAAGACTGTAAATGTAAAGATGCATCAAAAAACAAAAACTAACTGACTCATGTCTGATTGAATTAAGATCATAAACATTTTCTGTAGCAAATCACTACCTAAAGTGATAACATGTGACAAAAGCGTAATGTTAAAGGGGTACTGAGAGAAAAAAATGTCAAAGTGTCCTTTGGCAAAACACTTAACCCCAGGTGCCCCTGATGCTGCACCATAGGAGTGTAAATCTGATGAACAGGTGGCACCTTGTATGGCAGCCACAATGTATGAATGTGTGTGAATGGTTACTATGTAACTATGTATTCTCTACTCTATAAGAACTGTGAGTTTTAAACATACTGTATTCTATAGGTTTTAAAGAGCTCCCAAGTGTTGCAATGCCTTCTCTTCATTGAAGCCTCTTTGTCTACAGGCTTGTGGTGATGCACATTGTGCTATAGATGCCAAAACAGATCTATGTTTGGTACTTCCAATTTGTTTTGTTTTGTCATGGTCAAAAAATTGTGGCAGAGAATTGTGATATCAATTCTAAGCAAAAAAATTGTTATTTATATTTTTCCCCGAATCACGCAGACCTAGATGACAGTGTAGCATATCTGAAGGTGTATTTTCTCTTTACTATAGCATGGCTTGGCACGGTATTGGATTACCTAAAAGTCTTTTCTGGCGTGGTCATTTCCGTTATTTCATCAACATCTGTTTGTTGTGTGTTGACAAGGAACAAAAAAGTGCTCGCTGTCCCAACACCAGACACACATCCTTTTTATTATAGGGTGTAGAGAGGAAGGGGGGTGGGGTGGTGTGGTGAAAAGGAATGGGGTTAGGAAGGTAAGATATAAACATATGAATCATCAATAGTCCCGATTGCCCTGCTAGCTTCTCCCTTTCATTGTGTTTGAGGTGGGAGTCAGGCCAGCCATCCCAACGCTAGAACAATGGATGAGAGGGTAGCAGTGGACCAGCTACAGTATGAGTCACCTCACACACGCACATACATACACACACACAAACTGTAAATACACATGCAAACATCTCATATGCCGCGCAAACAGGAACATTAGAAGAAGTGTATTTAAGAAGATGGTGTTTACAGTTTCACAAAGAAAACATGACATCCTTTTTTAATTCTAAAGATTCAAGTGACTGAAACTATTTGTTATACTTTTAAAAGGTGAAAAATTTACCTAGCTGGTTTTCTTACAAGGGCAGTTTAATTTCTTGGTTAATGCAGAATTTGTTGTGAAATATTTATTCTCTTTCCAATCAGATGTTTTTACTAAGCTGTATTTTTTAATTTTATAATTTTGTAATTTTTAAATCTAGAAAACTCTCTAAACACAGAATCCCTTTGGCTGCATACAATCTGCTTTACTGAAGCTAATTACAACCGAGAAACTGCTATCTGGGAAGTTTAATAACTCCTAACAGAACAATTCATGCAAGAGATCTAGACCAACAGTAGCTGCCTTTTAAAGCATTTTGAATGGATTTGTCCTTTAACACAAGAATTGCCTGGTTGCCGGTTGGCAGCAGGGCGGGTGGAGGGGTTCATGGCAGGACAGGAGAGGATGGGGAGGGGAGGGAGGGAGGGCAGAGTACCAGCCCTGTGCTAGGAAATGTCACTGAGGGACAAACGCATGTGTTTCCCCTCTTAGAACACACTCAAATACTCTTATATACTCACACACTCATATTCTGGATTAAGCACAGATAACTTTTATATGCAGTATACACATTCTGAAACATGCCCAAATACCACAATAACTGCTGATGAATATGTAACTGTACACGACCAATTAAAATGAAGTTGAACCCTTACATACAATGATCCTACAAAACATTTCCTGCAACACATACTCATTAAATCAGAGCAGAAACAACTGCAAACCATCTGCAAAATGTAAATTATTGAAAAATAAGGTTTAGAATTATTGCAAAGACATCAGTATATTTTTGAATAAAAACACTTTTGCATTCTTTTTTTGGGTAAATACATAACCAGTAAAAAGTGGCATAGACTCATTAAACAACAATAATCTTTCAAAAAAATCAATCCATACATTAACAATAACTAATCTAAATCTGTACCTGTAACAGCAGGAATATGCTGGAAAACACATACTAGTGCTAAATAAATTTGAATAAATGAATAAGCTTATGTGCAAACCTTGACACAACACACACAACACAAACTTATCAATGTACACACACACACACACACACACACACCTGACTTCAGCTTGCTCAAAATTTTAATAAAATAACCACAAGTCATCTCAACCCTGCCAAAACCTTCCCTCATCACGCCATGTGGTCTCTGATTTCAAAACCATTGCACCAGACCTGACTTTCTTTAATTGTTGATGTGTTAAACCAATCAAAACTGGGGTAGGTTGGCGGTATATGCCCGCCCCAACTTCCCAGATCCAAGGTGTTAGAAATAAACGTCCCTCACGTCATGCCTCATTCCCAGAAAGAAGGGGAGAAAGAGAGAGACAGCATGCCGCATTGGAAAAAAAAGGGAGAGCTCTTTAAAAGGTACTCCTAATGGCTAAATATTTATGAGTCCCGTGACCGAGGCCAACTTATGGAAACTAAATCTTTAAACACGTTTTTTGGCAGACGCCTCACACACACCCTCCCAGCTTGGCTCTATTACCAGATAAATTCTTTTGTTCTTACAGTGCTAATAATAGTGAGAGGGGCCGTGCGTTATGTTAGAGCAGTGTCTTAATGTGGGTATGTGTGAGTGTGTGTATGTGTGTGTTAGATGAAAGTGTATTTATAGCTTCCTACAGCACCATACTACCCAGTGACAAACTTTTAATTCTACTCTGCTTCCTGCCTCTCTGGCCCCAGACTCGAATAATAGTCAGATCTATATTACCGTAACATGAAATAGCGAAGGTCAGGTGGATTCAAAAGCATATCTTTCATTTAAATAGCAATCAGAAGGTAAGGTAAAACAATGGACACACTATTTTTAGTAGTTAGTTTTATCCGTACTACAGAAATGAATCCCCCAATGTCTGTCAAGCTTGAGCAGTACACACACACACACGCACACACACGCTGAAATTCTGATTAATAAACAAATCAAATGAGTTTGGATCAGCTTGGCAATAGCTCACGGTTTGCTTACTCTCCTCATCACTAACACTAAGCCGTGGTCAGCAGTCCTCCTGTTAGTAATGAGAAACAAGCAAGGAAGGAGGATTGTGGGTTGTGTGGGAAAAACTGTCAGAGACACAGCTAGCACATTATTTTCAATCCCCCTTGTGCTTTAGGTGGCTCTTTTAAAAAACAATGCAAGGGGGTTCAGTTCAATTATCTTCATCACTTAATTGAAATACCCCCTCCCCTCCCCTAAACCAATGAGGCCCGTGCAAGTGGAGCAGGAGAGGATTGTTGGGGCATTGAGCTCAGGTCATTTCCTACCTTTGTAACAGGCATCTAGTTCAATTAGCCTACTATTAAGCTCAAGTAATATGGGTAGCCATTAGGCAAACATAATGACATTTAATTTAGCAGCAAATCAGGGAGTGACAAACACAAATGGGTGAGATAATTGAATTAGGATGAGGGTGTGAGAAATAGAGAGGCTTTACAGTGGAGCAAAAATGATCGTTCAAAGTTAATGGGCAAACCACACACAATTATTAGCTGTGGCCACACCTCAAAACAAGCCCGTGTGTGTGTGTTTGTGTGTGTGTGCGTGTGTGTGTGTGTGTGTGTGTGTGTGTGTGTGTGTGTGTGTCCGAGTGAAGTACTGTGCAACCTAGTTGAATGCAAATACAGATCTCGAAAATGTCAATAGCGGGGACACGGTGCACGCTAAATGTCAACATGTGTTTTTCAAGGACTCTTGTCTGTGTTGTAATTGGCTCTGTTTTAATATTACATTTATTTCATTTGTTATTTTCCCCTTTGAAAAGAAATAATATCAAATATTTGGGGGGAATTTTTGCAACAGGCCCTGGCCCATGAATATGCAGCTGTGCCTTTGGCGATCCGGTGTGAAACAAATCAGACAAAGGAGTCAGACAACGGGAAGAAAAACAGGTGAGGCAAAGACTAATCATACGCCTTTGGTTTCCCTCTCCGAACATTAACCTTCATTCAAAGCAAATAAAGCTGCGAGCGCATAAGCACACACCAGAAACTCTCCCTTGTGCTCTGTGATAAGTGGGAATTAGTACATTTTTAGAGTGACGTGTTGGTGGACGGTTACTATTGGTCAGTTGGGATTGACAGTGCTAAACATTCAGAGGACACAGTTTTCGCCAGGCTAAAATGTTGTTTTACTAGACTCCGCATAGGACATGTACCTATTGAAAATGCTTTGAAAGTGTGTCCATCACTAATAATTAAAGGTTTAAAGAAATGTTAAAAAATCATAAATTGTAAATTATAGGAAAAGGCAATAGACAAACTGTTGCCATTGTGACACTATCCCCTGTGTGACACGGTCAGCTCTCTGACTTTGAATTCTGAAAATGTGATAATGGCCAATATCTCTTCTCATCACACAATGAGTGCCAACTTAGATCTGAGGAATATTTCAAGGGGAGAAGGGCGGTTGCAGTTCACATAAAACCCTCAGACTAGGACCCTGTTAGCATGAAAAGTGCCTGAAGCTCATAGTCAAAGTTTTCGCAACCCATAGCCAAAACGTGCCACACAGGATAAATGTGGCTGGCTGCTGAATTTTGATTAGGCAATGGGACAGACAGCAGTGGCAGCTATGAGCAGACTGCCCGCCCCCCCCACCCCACCCCCCACCCCACCCCCCACCTCACCCCGCAGCTCTGTGTGCTCCGCATTAGTGTTGAGCTAGTGCATAAAAGAGGAAGATTAAAGGCCTGTTGAAGATACAGGATTACACAGATGATTTTCATGAACTGTGTAACATACCGTCAATTATGGATGACCAAGATTAACCATTGATACAAAATGCAGGATAATTTATTAAAGGTGTGCAGAGTAACTGCAAATAGAATTAAAGCTTAATTATCAGTATGCTATCATAACTGAAAGGAATAATGGCCAAATCCATAAAAATAAAGTTGTAGAAAAATTAACACATTGTCTTTAAAATTTAAACAAAAAAACGTGGAACCTGTTTACGTGGATCATGCACACCTACCTTGAGTTCCCGGAAGAAGATGCTGCTGCGTGCCCATTCCACAATGGAGAAGAGTGTCTGGTCGGCCATCTTGCACATGAGGCCAAAGGTGTTGAGCTTTTCGTGTTTGCCTCTGCTAGCTTGTTCCTGCTGCAGGTAGGCCATGATCTTGGCCTGGACCTGGGGCTCATCTGGTTCACACTTGAGCAGCTCTACGATCAAGTGAGGGAAGCTGGGCGGTGAGCCTGTTTGGTATGCATCGACATAGGCGTAGCCCATGATGGACTCTGGTGAGCTGGTGTACGGGTCTGGGTACTCTGACTTGATGGTGCGCGTGCCCTGGAAGTGTCCGTAGGCCGCCTGGTAGCCCTGCAGGCTTCCGCGTGTGGTGGCATTGCCATGCTTACCGGCGAAGTGACAAATGGGCTGCGGTCATAGTCTGTAGGGGGTAGGGCGGTGGCATGATGATGGTGGTGGTGGTGGTGGTGACCGGTGTGGTGGCCAGGGTGGTGGCTCAGTGGAAGGCCCTTGGATGCGGCCGAGTGGATGTTCTGGATGGCTGAGGAGATGGTGAGGTCGGTGGGCACGGCTTGCATCACCTGAGTCATGGCCTCAATCTTTAGGCCATTGGCTCGGATCAGCGCCTTCTTTTGCTGCTTGAGGGCCCGGTCACGTTTGTACATCGGGCCAAACTTGTTTCGGCCGCCACGCATGCGGTCTGCCCGCACAGCTGACAGATGAAAAGAAAGATGAAACAGGAGACAAGAAGGAAGAGGACAATATTAATACTAAGTTAGTGTTTCTTCCAGAATGAGAAGTCCACTATGTAGGCTATACAAACAAAGAGTTTCATGACCTGAAAAAAATTACCTTTACACACTAAATCCTCTATATTGTAGCAATTTGTCCATATTTGTATATAGATATAAGCATGGCATTATGGAAGTCAACTCCTCATTTGTAACTTGTATGTAGGGCATAGGTTTTTCTGTGGTGATTACACTTGACATTTACCTGTTTACTCCTAAACCCCACAGGTCTAACAGATTGGGTTGTTACTCATTGACCTGAGACACAAACTTCTATGGACCGCTCTAATCATTTTACAGCTGGCTATCTCTCACTACCACTCAGCAAATGCACACCTCAAAAGCTATACATTGGGATAGACTGATAGAAAGTTCTCCTTTTAAATATGGTATATGTTTTAAAATGCTATCTGATTATGCAATATCTAAAGCTTCAAAATGTCACTGTCTTTTACGAAAAACCGAAAGTCCAAAAAGGCTGACAATGAGCAAATTGAGGTTTTTTTTCTCTGATGAACCACACATAGCCATGATGGCCCCCTCCCTCCCCCCTCAGCGAAGGATCCTGTGGTGAGGATCACAACGAGTCTGTGCCGTGGGTATTTCTAATGAACAAGCCGGGCATACAGTGGACTGCTACGAGGGCCAAGTGTGATCTGGCCGACTGCTGCCATGGGGAAGCTGCTCTGCCGTCTCCCAGTCGGGGGGCCCTGGTGTTAATTATTCATACTTAATTACCTCTTACTCTGACGAGGCTCACTGAGCCCAGCGTGCAACGAGCTAACGGGTGTCTGAGAGACTATGCAACAGAAAAACACTCACTAATACTAATACTGTAGACTTATTATTATTGTATTCGATAAAAACCCACACATTTAACTGTTTATGCAAATACATGCAAATACATTTGCCCTGATACTACATTGTGAATAGTCAGATAACATGATGATTAAGCTCATGATGTCTTGACGGATGAATGAAAGAACAGAAGAAGAAATTTGAAGAGTGGGTGTGGAGGGGGGGGGGGGGAGGAGAGGCACACACACACACACACACGCACACACACACACACACACACACTCTGAGCTGCCTTGGGAGTGATTTTAATGACCTCCGTCACAAAAGTGTCTGTCACTGATCTGAGCGAGAGGAGCCGAGAGGGGAGACATACACGAACACACACACGCACACACACACACACACACAAACACACACACACACACACACACACACACATGCTGACTTCTTCTCGTACATTCTTATAGAAAACACACACACAAACACACACTAACATGGAAAGAATCACACACTGATCCAAGAAGGAATCAGCAGCCGTCAAATGTATCCATTATACATTATTGTAGGGCAACTTTAACTATTAATGATTTCTTCACAACAGTGTAATTAATGAGCTGAGAAACTAATAGTTGGCTCTACTGGGAAAACAAAATTAGCCCCTGACTGCCTTCTTGCCTGCCTCGGACCCAGGGATCCACATCACACACACACACACACACACACACACACACACACACACACACACACACACACACACACACACACACACACACACACACACACACACACACACACACACACACACACACACACACAGATTCTTTGTCTCTAATTAAAGGTGATTTGCATACGTGTAACACAGATTAATATGGAAGGGGGAGGGGAGGAGGAGAGCAGGACAGTGTACGTGTGTGTGTTGGGGGAGAAGATGAATGTGTGTGTTTGACTGAGGTGGAGCAATGTTAATGTGTTTGTTGCTGCAGCATTGAGCTTATTATGACAAAGTTATCATAACACCTTGCAACTTTAGAAGGTTACGAGAATTAAAAAGTTGTAAGTTATCAATTTGTAAAAGTTTCCATGCAGAAACACTTAAAAAAACACACCAGCAATTGAATTTCCCTTTTAATAAAAGCTTGTTTCTATTCCAAACTCAAACTCACTGGTAGGTTTCTGC
Organism: Etheostoma perlongum; assembly: GCA_026937815.1. Taxonomy (NCBI): domain Eukaryota; kingdom Metazoa; phylum Chordata; class Actinopteri; order Perciformes; family Percidae; genus Etheostoma; species Etheostoma perlongum. The sequence goes on from CM049379.1 coordinate 13,404,918, forward strand.
GGTGCCAGGAAAGAGATATGTTTGATGTTTGTGGTTTGTTTGGCATTAACAGCACAGGCTGAACAATTAGAATAGCAGTGATAGCCATCACTGTTGAACAGGCAAACAAGAAAGACAGCTACGTACAGAAATGAATCAAACTTCAGTGTTGTTGTCTGGAATTCGCCGGTATGAGCACTTAACTTAGGTAGAGGCCAGAAAGAAAAATAAACTGGTGGAAAATGTACACTGTGAACTAAAAAAATGTATCTAATGTACAGTATATAAATATTCATAAATATGAACAGAAAGCGTCCCAAAGAAGAAAAGATGAATACATAAGAAGAAACTATTATTAGTGTAAAACGGATCTGGTTTGGGGGATAGTGTGAGTTAGCAGTGAGGCTTTGGGGCTAAAGCCAGGTTAAAAGGCTAAAAGGCTGACAGTGTCTTGACTCTGAATTCCCCTGACTTACTTACCGTCTAAGAGCACGTCCACACAAAAACACACTCAGGCACACCCACACACATCCATAAATTCAGAAACGGACCCAACAAAGATCCTGTTCCTCCTTTCCAAAAGTATCCATACACCTTGTACACAGAGTTTCAAACATGAACAAACACAAACAACCACACACACACGCACACACACACACACACACACACACACACACACACAAACACACACTATCCTTCACACACTCAATTTCTTTGCACACACATCCCCTTAGACACTGAATCACACACAACAGCCCTCAGCGCTTAAATCCTCTGATTTATGGTTGTTTAATATACAGGAATATTAAGCACGCGTAGGTGAGGATCCCTGTCGGCCGCCAGCATATTAATGGGTCCCGTGGAGCCTTGCTGACACCCTGTTTGTCATGTCGGGGCCCCGGCCCCTGCTCCGTATGCGCCCTATCCCATGCACACACATGAATACCTATGATACCTATGCATAAGTAATGGGACAGCTCCCTGGCTTCCACCGCAGGTACTGGGAGGCTGATGGAAGACAAATCAGAGTGAGAAAGATGGAGACAGGGAGGAAATAAAAAGTGGAGGGATAGGGAGAGAGATACAGTGAGGACTATACAAACACTCAGAATGTGTCACTTATTTGTGCTAAATGGCTCAATAGTGGTTTTGCATTTGTAGTAATTGATGAATTTAGATTTGATGGTGAATTAAGTGCATGAAAAAAAAGGTTAAAAAACTCAGTCTGTGAGTCTGTTAAGTGAGGTTCTAAGTGAGAATGAAAAGTCCAATAAAAGTTAAACTGGTGGAGTTAGATTTCCAACAAAACAGTCTATTTTAAATCAGTATATTGTAATGTCTGATTTAAACAAGACAACGCTGGCTGGTCAGCTTTGAATCAAGCTGGAAATACTACCTAGCATTCAGTGTCTAAAAACTGTTAACAAAAATATTCAGGACAAAAGCTGCATGCTGTTTTGTTAAAAATTATTGTAATAATTGCCATGTCCAATGTGGTGTCTGTCATCTTAAATTTTTAATGGTTATTGCAAAAAAAAATATAATACTAGTGTGACGCTCTGTCTTTAAGATGATACACAAGTGAATGAAATATTGGTCAGCTCAGTGAAGCATGTGATGCAAGACAACTTCTAGCGAGCATAAAAAGAAAATCATGCCAGTGGGAGCTGTTCAGATACGGCACGCTTCATCAGCTTTAGTGAAAGACGTGCTAATGGGTCAAGCCTTAGTGGGATGTGGCTTTTTTTTCCCTCAATGAGTCAACATCAAGAGCTGAGGCACTACAGGGCACAGCAATAAACTACTAAGTACTAACTAAGATTTTTACAAAACGGTAGCATTGAGTGTTTGTGTGGTTAAATGGGTGTGTGGCTGCCAGGCTCCATCATCATTGTGTGTGTTTTTCTTTTTACTTCAATACTGTTCGACACAATGACCCGCGATGCCCCTGACAGTAACTATAACAGAAACATTAACAGATTAAATAAGCTTTTATAGACAAATATTAAAATACATTTTTAAATATATTTAACTTTTTATAATTTTTTTATAGCTGTTAGCAACTGATGGCATGTGGTTAGAGTGATTTTAGGTTAAAGATCACACTCATATCCAGATTCACTTGAGTGTTAATTTGGTTGTTACTCTCACAGTTCATATGAGATTTTTGAAAATCTCATATCATATCTTGGATGGTACACACTGGGTCATAGCTATGTCATTTATCCATTGGCAGAAGCACGCACAAAGGAGAATATGATATGCCTCTGCAGTGTTTTTCTTTGTTGTGCAAAGCCAGGCGTCACGTTTAACTATTTTTGTTATCAGCTCAAGATAATACAAATGGTGTATAGTGTTGGGATGGGGTGATAGACATGTCACAACACTGTTTACTGTACAGTCTATCACTCTGACATGCGCCCGTCTGCCATTTCACGTTGTTACGCTACCTTTGCGTCCCGTCAACAAACAGGAAGGACATTGAGCAACACCAAAAAAGGCAAAAGTAAACAGTAAGAAAAAAACTGAGTTTGAGTCAACTTCAAAGTTTTCCTTGAATCTTTGTACACATTTTGGTTTCCACTTGATATCCTGAATTCACATGTTGCTGCAAGCTGTTGTGTAACGGAATGAAACGACTGCTCATGACCCCCAATGCTCCTTTCCTCTTGCACAGCTATTGTACAAACATTTCTTTTTGGATCAAATGACAGCTTCTCCCACTTGCCTGTGGCCCTCTGAACACCTTTTTTGGGCTTCTCATGAATATATGTATGTGTTTACCAGGGAGAGTTGTATGTGTGAAGTGTGAAGTCTGTGTGTGTGTGTGTGTGTGTGTGTTTGTGTGTGTGTGCGCGCGCACTGAGGGGTGTCAACCTTTCTGTAAGGGACGTCTTTACTGGTTGTGGCAGGAGTCGCACACTGGAGCTTCTGGCCCCTGACAGAGTGCTGCAGAGCCCATCTTGCCCCCGAGCTGAAAGCTACCGCCAGCAAAACAAATCAAACACTTCCCCCTCCCCACCCTTGTCAGCTGGAAAATGACAGGCCAGGAGAGTCTGCCCAGCGGCCATTTACAATTAACAGCAATTAATTACACCCCACATGGCAGCTAAAAGGAGAAGAAGCCTCCGGAAAGATTTTAGTAAGTCTTCGCTCCACTCTTATCCTCACAGGGTCTAATTTCTTTAACACATTAACTTTTTTCAATTGTATGTGATCATTTCAAGAGCCTAGGGATTTTTTAAATTTGTTTTATATTACAAATGTGTGAAGAAGTTTCTTTCAATATTAGACTGAAACTGTATGAATAACAACATGTATAAAAGACTACACAATGTACCACAATTTCCAGTGTTTTTTTAAAGGACAGTATTACAACTTAACCTCTCTGTTAAAATAATAAGTATTGAAAGGTGACCTTTAGGTCGCTTTATTCACTCCAAAATTAATGATTTCAGAATATAACTTGTCAACTCATGTGTGGAAAAATAGTTGATTTTAAATATTATCGTTGACCTTTGGAAGAATGTTTCTTGTCCTGCCGTCCTGTCACTTCTGGGTAGCCATGTTTGAACAAGCTTCTGAGGCACGTTCAATTTAAACAAAGAGGCCTCGAAACAGCTGGCCAAAAGTATCATCATTACCATTCTCGCCCTGCTGCCAAGTTTAATATTTTATCTATTACTCTGTCTGGCAAGCATAAGTGCACAGCAGCTACAAGATACCCCTGACCCCATCTTAAATACTAATAAGCAATGCTGGATTTTAACGCTTTGGTGGTAATGAAAGGGTTCACTTCACAACGTTCTAGGTATACATTTGCGAGAACAGATATTAGCCTACTGTTCATTGTTAAATCTTTAAATAAATATATAATATTCTCCTTTTATACAGACAATTATTATGTCGAAGTAGTTATCAACCGTTTCTGAATGGTAGATACTTTATGCCAGTTTGGAAGGAAACTATTCACATGCAAATTGATCATGAAAGAGTTTTTTCACTCTGAGATTCATAAAAAATGAATGTGCTATAATTAACTGTGTTCAACTTTTTAAAACTTATATGTGGAAGTTCAGAAGCGGTCAACCTCCAATTTAAGCTGCTTCATGTTGTAATATTTCCCTTCCCAACTTTTCAGTAAGAGTAATTGCAAACAGGCATCATATCTCGGAAATAAATTTACTGTATCATGCAGCACGCAGCAAGCAATAACTGCATCTGTATTTCCACTCCTGCATATGCGTACTGTAAACTCTGGATCATATTTTAGTGAGTGTTGTTTGCTATAAAACCCCAGAATAGACCACATCTGTGGTAAACTATTCATGAACAGAAAAAAACAGAATGCATGTAGAAAGATGTATGTATGTATGTATGTATACTTAATACTCCACTATATTTTTTGACAGTTTAAGTTACTGCAGTTTACTAGCCACTACTATATAAAATAGTTACAGTTAGTTCCACATTGACAACCTATAACAGTAAAATTTAAATTAATAATAATCCAACAATATAATATATAATAAATAATCACTCACATTTTATGCATTATTAATACTTTTGTTTTTTATACTTTAAGTGCATTTGACTAAAATATGTACTTTTACTTATGTAATTTTGATACTTTCACTTAAGCAAAGGAAATGAGTACTGTACTGGTTACTGCTCAGCATGTTCAGTACTAACAACATCTCATCTGTTCATCCTGGGAGCCTTTGAGCAAGACATTGTTTTTGTATAAACATGTAATCACTTGCATATGAAAGACCTTTATCCCTTATGCAACAACTGTCTCCTATTTATCTATTTTAAAGAATCCCAAACTTTTGACAGCTACACATTATCTACGAGTCATTGTTGCAATTTGAAACACTGTTGAACATCTCTCATCTCATCGTGACCTCACGTTTAAACTGGAAACACACTGAATTACAAAAGCAAAAGCAGCAGCAAAACTTGTGATTTTAAGTTTGGCCATGAGCCAAACACCTGAACTGTCAAAATGTAAACAAACTGTACCTTCTAGCTTCATGCCGACGGTGAGGCACTTTTGGAAGCGGCAGTACGGGCAGCGCTTCCTCTGGGTCTTGTCAATCTGGCAGCTCTGGTTCTCTATACATGTGTAGCGCTTGTTGTTCTGGACGGTGCGCTTGAAGAAGCCCTGTGGAGAGAACCAATTAAGACGTCAACCCGCTTGACCCCTGCAATGCGATGGTAATTGGCCCATTCACACTCCCAGACAGATGGAGAGGGACAGGCTTAATGGATATACACACACACACAGGGTGGAGTTTTGAAAGTTGCACTCCAAATGATGCTGTGATATAGTATAAAGCAGGGCATGAATACATACTTGTTACAAATGAAACACATTTCAGTCTTTCTGAAAAGTTTTTTTTTATACAATGTTGTTGAGTTACTTAGAAATTTCCATTGCACTCCACTGTAGACAGAATACCAGCTGAGATCAGTTGCATTGTTTTTTTAACCAGGGCAGCAGTTTTCAGATTACATTATGTGCTTACATAATTGCAAAAAAGGTTCTCCAATGTTTTTCAGAATGTGTCTTTGGAACATTGGATGAATGGTTGCTGATAATGGGAAATATAGATATTGCATTAAATAGCAGCCACCCACTCAGATCAGCTGGTATTCTGTCTATAATAGCGTGGTATGGAAATTGTAAGTATCCAAACTTTTAACTGGTAGTATAAGTAGTTATACAACTTTTTGATAATGTCACACAAGTAAATTATTTATAAATTTGTATTTACATACCTTAATTTTAATCAGCCTATAACAAATGAGCAAAAACATAAATTATGTACATACCTGCCTCACTTAGTGTTTTCCCTGCATTGTAAACTAATTCATAAAGGGTATGAAATCTAGTTTATGTCCTGTCAAAATGACATTGCTATTCTCAATATTATTATTTCAATATATTCAGGTAAAGACTCTAAAAGAATTTACAGGGAAAGCATCTTTTCAACTCTCCACTTCATTATTGAAAAATATGAGCACAGGATTCCAAAAAAATCCAATAAATTATATCCATAATTCACAGTTCCGGGATTACAGAGATTCATCCCTGCAACGTGGAATTAATTATAGGCAGCAGCAGTGAAAATCAAACGAAGGGAAGATGGTATTAACGTATTCTAGATCCATAAGGAGAATCCTTAAACCTGGTCTTTAAAAAAAAGAAAAAGAAAAACGAACATGCTGCTGTCAATATCTCACCAAACATAAAATTTAATTGACAATCTGCATTGCCTGATCCATCCCAAAAAAAAAAAAAAAAATCCACTGCACTCTTTTTGGATTATCGACTTCTCTGTGCTAAAAAATCCATGCTTGAGAGAGAACTTTCTCTCCAATTTTCCATTTAGTGTACAGCATGCGCTATAAATATCTGAACCAAACTGGATTCTAACATGCTTTAAAAACCACACTACATCACTGCTGGAGATTTAGCGGACAACATCACTAAAAACCTTTAATTTGACCGGCAGTTCAAACCAAGAAAAGACACTCGTCAAGGCTCAGAAATGATGAAAGCTACTTTTGATTACTGTTGCCATTAAAAATGGCAAAGTTTGTCATTAACCCAAAAATGTGTCACAAATCCACATAAAATCTGAAATCATTACAAATATTTGATATGCTGTAGAATAGACACAAGCTATTCATAAAACGAGTGTCCAATTTTACTGTGATAAATTATCTGAGCAATTGGGTATTCCTGACCTTGGGATTCCATCCTGAAAAACTCTCTCTCTTGGCACAAAATCACCAACCAGGAAACTGCTTTTGCTTAATATCAATAGTAGCCAGTAAGTCCAATTAGAAGCAGAAAAAAACAAGAATTTACATCACCAATTTATCTCCTAGGATCCCTGTCTCCCATACACTTTACTTGATATGTGTTCTGTCTAAATTTAAAACAAAAACAAAATATCTTGTTTTGCTTGTATTTTCTTTCCTTAAACTTGTGCAGATCCTAAATATAATTTTGATATGTCCGCTATGCACTATGGGTCTGACCCTTGACCTTCTTACTAGTTTAGGATTATTCTGCAAAGTTGCATTCTCCCAAAATGAAGCATGCTGGGATTGAGCCTGTTTGTGTACAACAAGGACAATGAAGCCTGTTTCATCTTGTTGTTGTTCCAGCAGGTATGATGTGGTACCATATTTACTTTATGTAGGCTAGTGTGTAGTATGAACTAACACACTATGTGTGTGCAGTGTGAGCTGGTAGGATTATGGGGAGGTTGAAGAATCTTTTGCTCTTTCTTTCTATGTGCGTGTTTTTCCTCAACCCAAAACTGGCGACCCAACTAAACCTTAAAAAATATATGACCCTGATAACAAATGAGTGTTATTCACAACTGTGTTTTGGGGGGATTGAAGGATATATCCAGGGGTGGGGTGAGAGGGTGCAAAGACTTGCTGGAAATTATGAAGTATATTCAAAATCAGATACCACAAAGTTGTGAATCTTTCTCAGGTTGTGCACAACAAAAACTGAAACAGAGGTACTTTGATGTTTATAGAAAACTAAGTATAAAATCTAAGTGCTGGTTTTCACGCAGCTGTGGCCAGAGAGGAACCTCTATTACACCAAAGATGGATTGCACTGCCTGGTTGATAGCGAATATTTAATAGCAATATGAGTCTGTAACATGGCAACACACTGATGTATGTCTCCAGCTCTGACAATCATACTTTAACTGGATAGATTGCCTGCATTTTAGAGATAATCAATGATAAGCTTCAGGTAATTATCAATCATGTTTCAACAAGGATATATAGCACTTTATAAAAGACTTCTTCATTTACATCCTGCATGCAGACAGACACACACACACGCACGCACACACACACACACACCAGAGCCTTTCAACTGAACTGGGAAATGAGTTTGTGAACTGGCTCTTCAACACGAGGCTATGCAGAGGCTGGAAAGCAGCAGAGATGCCACTGACGTCTCCCTTCAAGCAAGTGCTCAGCATCTCAAGGTCATAATATGGGATCAAATCTATAACATCTGCTGTGAATAATGACCACATAGGCAAGAAATGTGAGCTGCGGCATCAATACCGTGAACGGCAATTTTACACTGAATAGTGTTAGCACAGAGACATTTGTCTTAGCTTCATTTTGTGCTGACAGCTTTACTAGGCTGACAAAAAACTTGGGTAAAGCCTATTAGCTCAGTGTTGAGGAAAACTGTGGAAATAGGCAGAAAGGGACAAATAGGTTGTTGATAGAGCTCAAAATAATAGCAGTAACTGTTTGGTTGCGGTAGCCTCTTTATTAAGCTATGGAAACATTTTGCAACCAGACAATGTTGCTGTTCTCTTAATGAACTTGTGATGAGTTTTAGACAGTAGAGAACATGCTTGTACAAACAGAGACGGTATTATTGTGTACTTTGCTTCCTGGGTTGACCCCCCACCCCCCCACCCTCCTCACCTCCTGTGTTTGGTGGTTGCAAAATATACAAAACCCTTTTGCATGCTTTTGAACGGTTTCTTTTCCAAGCCATTCACCGCTTTACAAAATCCTCTGACACTCACAGGAAAAGTTTGTTACATCAATTGTCACAACAACACGGGACCTTCGGCCTCTTTGGTTTTCCTGTAATGTTAATGAAGAACAACTGACTCTTTACTGAACATTTGCACTTGTTGCAAATCACTCTGGATAAGAATGTCGGCTAAGTACTTATTGTGCAAAATATAACTGAAAAAAGGCATCTCCACAGACGAACAGAGAGCTTAATAGACTAAAATACAGCACAAGTTGAGAAATATAAGTGCCAAAGTATTTCTATGTATGGGGTGTATGCATTTTAAAATTGAACAATACAATTATGGCTGTATCTGCAATATCTGAGGAAAATAATCATACTAAAGTAAACAAAAATGTCAAAGAGCACAGTTCAGCTTTACTACTTAATACTGCAAACAATCAAACCATACTCTGTAAACCTGACACTGACAGGCTTTGATGCACTACCGGAACTTTATAATAACACCAGTAATTTAGGCATAATTGAGACCTCACTTCCAAATACAATTTCAGACTCTAGGAATATTTTTAGATATCAAAGCAGAAACGGGAAAGGTCAATATGCGCACACAATATTATTGTAATGGTTTCCTACTGTGGAGTGAAGACTGAGGGCACTAACCTTGCAGCTCTCGCAGGTCAGTAGTCCGTAGTGATACCCTGAAACCTTGTCTCCGCACACGGGACACATCTCGTCCAAGTCTTCGTCATAGGAGTAGTCCATCATTTTTAACTGGGGGGCTGAGGATGAGACACGGACACACACAGAGAAGTCTATTTCACTGCTGAGCAATCTTTTTTATTCTTTCCAAAAGCGCACTTTCATCCGTCAAGATGAACCACGGGAAGCCACGCGACGCAATTGAAAGAGATTCTTCTTCTTTTTTAAGTTTTGTTGGACTTTTAGAGGTTTAATTTGAGGAGGGGAAGACGATGAAGTTGACTTTGGAATGAGTTGAAAGGACGCAACCATTTATTTCTCGTTGTTACCGCCCTCTTCTCGACATTCGTTGCAGACAGGAGCCAAAAAAAAAATAAGAAAAGCGCATGAAAGTGAACCTCATAAATATGCATGCATCTAAGTCGTGAATTCGCTGGGGGAAATGGAAAGATATTAGAGTTTAGGATTGGAGGAGAAAGCGTTACCGCCCACAGACAAATGAAGACACACAGACAAGCCCTTATCTCTGCAGGCGAGGAGAAAAACATCCAAAACCAACTTGAACTTACATTATTTCTCTCTCGAAGAAGAATAACTCGCAATGCTATGGCACAAGAGCAAAGGCAACATATGATGTGACTGTCTGCGTGTGCTGGAAAAAGAATCGATTTTTCAAGTTGTCGATATGATTTGACATGATAATTTTAATACACAACGAATTACTGTAAAATAATATCAATTTAGAAACAAGTAGATCCAAAGCATTGGCATATTTTTTTCCATTTATTTCTTTAAGATTTAGGACTTAATATAGTTCGATTCGTATTTGTTGTATTTGTTGTAACCCCTTAATTGCTTTGCGTATTAGGCATGCTTGCATTGATGATTATGAATGGGAGTGACAGCGCTACAAGCAAACAGACAGACTGACATTTACAGCAGTTATAAACGTATTTCTGGTTGAAATCATACAAAGCAGCCACGATCAAACAGGAAAACTTCAGTGGATGTGGCTGTAAGTGTGGAAATAGTATGTCAACTAGACGCATTGACTTATGCTCTCCTTCAAATCCATTCATCTGCTCACTAGAACCATTTAATTAGACATGATTTTTGGTTTGTAAACCCTGCCCTGCTGAGATCCGCGCTGCATATTCCAGCTGAAGCAACAAGTTCCACCGAGCCGTCGTTGTCTTCCACAGAAGCTCTAAGCAAACTCAATTTCCGAACTTTCTTCTGCCTTAAAGCGCATAAAGGAGAAAATGTGTAGGGCCCGCTATCATGGCCTGACGACGCACAACAGCTGCTTTTGGACACATTTTAATCAATAACGTTTACATTACCGGGACACTGGTTGCAGATATGCATACCACAAATAAAAAATATTTCAAGAAATATTCTATCTGGGTTTCAACCAGATATGGTCTCGCTTTAAATTGTACATATGTTGCTGCTATAATTGCGTTCGCATTTTGATACATGTTTTACAGTATAATTATGTCTGTATTACAAAAGATAAACATATTTTTTTGGAAAGATGTCCATGGCTAAATTGAGTTTAGTTGAACCCTGCTGAATCCCATTCCCTTTCCTGCCTTTTTGCGTTAGAAACAAGCGGAGGTTTTGCACATAAGGTGTGTGCAGGTTAGCCTTCATTAGGAGCAGAAACACACCGGTCAACACAGTCTCTCACCTGCTGGCTCTCACCTCCACCGCCTCTTGCTCATGCAATTTCCATAAAGCTAAAACATTTGTCAAAAGCACTGATGATTTCAAGAGAAAACCTCTCTTAGTCCGAGCTACCTTGTTTTAGCCCTGCGTGAAAATGGATGATGTGCTCTTTAACAAGCCACTCCTTGTCTTGTGCGTGTATGTTATCAGCGTCTCATAAACCAAGACCGTGCTAATTGATTGCCCGTTTATACTGTAGTGAAATGACGTGAGTGGAATGGGGGGGATACGCGAGTTTGTCTATAGGCAGAAGCCAGTCCTTTTTTTAAATTGTCGCTGCTTTCTGTGGATTTTGTAGAAGCATCATTAAAATATATATCTCATATCCAATGAATGCCGTTGAAATTTTTAATAAAAATATCCAATCGGAATTTTTCTTCTCAATCAAAGCTGCACTTTTTTAATAGACCTAATTTCGCACTTTCAACTTAATATTTGACATTTGTCGTAAGATGTAAAAAAAATCATAAAAGATAAAGTACATTCGTAAGTATAGCACCATAAAAGCGATATTTGGTGCCCTTTTTTAATTTATTTAATCCTACATTTTGAAATGATTAGGCCAACTTTTTTTATGAACACACAAAATATAAATTAATTTAGATTGATGTGTCACACAATTATGACAATTTAAGAATGTCTGTTAAATTTAAATTAGACCAGGATTAATAGGCTTCTTAGACGAAAGTTTACTGTCCAGAGGTCAAATGTTGGCAGAGGGCAAATCACTAAATGCAATCTCTAAAAAAATGCAAAATGGTTTTCTTCTTCTTTTTGATAAATTGACCAAAACTGTCTAAACTATTGTTTCTATTCAGACCAAATCATATGTAAATTCTGCATATTACGCTGAGAATAAGTCAAGTGGTTTATTCTAAAACCACAGAAATAAAAAAAAAAGTTAAATACACAGAACTCTGCTCTGTCTCACCGTTTCTACGCACCAGGCGCCAACACACTTCCAGCATGAGTGACAGCTCGGTATAATTATTGCTTGATCACGCGCCACATCATAGGAAAATGTGTCCAGGTTTGATCTGCATTCATATTTTCTAATTATAATTTCAGAGTAAAGATTCAGAGAAAAGAAAAAAGAAAAGAAACTTACCCACAAACCATAGCCTATAGACATTTCAAAATCTCCAGACTCTAACTTCATGTGCTTAATAATTAAACACGTCTATCAAGGCTCTTTTACCTATATCACCAGTCATTGTCCTAAGTTGTCCACAGAAATGTGTTAGATAAACGCGTGTTCAAAACTTTTGGTGTCATTGAGATATACGCACTGAAGACTTCCAGTCTGATACCGTTCCGTAAAACTACTTGAGTCGGAGCTTATGAATCTGCCTTGTGGTCGTGCGAGAGGAAAATCAATGACAGTTCTTACCTTGCATAATCCTTGACATGCGCCGATGTTCTCCATACGATCGAGAGAGTCCCAAGGATTCAGTCTCGACTTTGGGCAGCATGTCAGCGCTCCCGGCCTGAGCTGGAGACTTCGCACCGCTCGGCGGGACACCTGGACGTCAGAGGCAGATGTTCCCGCAAACAAAGTGTCCCAAATGTCTTTTTACCTCTTTATTTCTTACGTTCTGTCTCTCTCTGTCTTCCAATTATCGGACCATGATGTCTGATTCAAACGAATCAGACTGTCCTCGAACGACCGGGTTGCATCGCTGCTGCATGTCTATTCTGATATAACTTCAGTTGTTTAATTTCTCAAAATTGCATTAGCGCACTGAACAGCAATAAGAACGCAGACAGCAGCCGATTAATTCCTTCGATACTTTAAGGAACAGTTGCGCGCTAAGTTAGGGAATCTGTCTCTTAAACGAGAAAAAAATGCACAGGGTCCAGAATAAAAGACGGTGGTAAGTGTTCCTTTTCCAAAAGTCTTTTTTTACCGCGTCAGTCATTAAAGTGGGATCTTCAGTGTAACTTTCAGCCTTTCGCAGAGGAGTACGCGCCACCGGGGTCGCCGGTGTGTCGGTCGGACTGTCTCGAGATGTGGAGACCTCTCCTCCTCCTCCCCCTCCTCCTCCTACTCGCGGCTTTGTTTACTCCTCTCTCTCCAATCCGGGGCGCATGCGGTCGTCTGACATCATCTTTCCCTGATCCAATCAGACGAGAAGACCGGGAAACATTGCCTCAAACCCTCTAGTTCCATCTCTCCGAAATCTCAGCTGCTTAATCCCGTTAATGATGGACTTTAAAAGCGGAGCGAGAACAAGGAAATAAAGCGAGGTGATGGAACTGCATGTGAGAGCAGACTCCCCATGAGCGCACGGAGCGCAAAGGCAGCGCGCAAGGTATGTGGGTTGGAGCGTTTTATAACAGGAGCGTACTGCAGCACACGCACGCACACATGCACGCAGATATACACGATTCTATGCCGTAAAGTTGTTATTTTTATAACACTCTTCATCTTTATATGTGTTGCATATATTTTATTGCAAAAGCTAAGTTTAGTTAACCTCAATAATAAACAGTTTTAGCATCATGTTCTCTGCTTCTGTGTCATCTGGTCGAACTGATCATTAAAATGTCATTACAAATAATCAGATACAATGCAATAACTTTTCTTTCTTTCTTTCTTTCTTTCGTTCTTTCATCTTTTCTAACAGTGCAATCTTATTTTATAATGCAGGTGAAGGACATGAAATCATGCATAAAACCCATATAAATAAAAGTAATACCTCTGTAGCATCAAGCTTTTGGGTTTGTTTCTTCAGTTTTATGAAAAACTTGCGCAGCGCCGCCGGCCTCAGGCTCAAACCGGCCTTTATTTTCGAATCAATACAGCCCCCTTACGAAATAAATTATACTTTTGCTTCTGAATTATTATCAGTAATGTGCTGAGCAAGGATCAATTAGTTATCTGACGTCAGGCTCCAAATTAAATACACAAATACAAGAAATAATTATGCACCTAGGTTCCCTAAAACCCCTCCTCCATACGCTCCAACACACACATACACATACACACACACACACACACACACACACACACACACACACACACACACACACACACACACACACACACACACACACACATTTTAGTTTACATAGACGTGTATCCTTATCATCTGTCTGAGCCGGTGAGGACGAGCAGGAAAAAGTTACGGGCCAGACCATCAGACACACTTGAAGGGCTGCTGAAGGCGCGCGCGCACACACACGCACACGCACACACACGGTACATATGTGTAATTTAACATCAAGGTAAACTATACACCACTGACTATACACACAGTAAAGGGAGCAAACCAAAAGATCCCAAACTCCCTTTTTCTGCTGGACTTTGACTTTATCACATTATTTAATTATTTCTTTGTTTTTTATTATTTCTATCATTTGTTGGCACAATTATTTCGAAGTAATGTATTTATTGAATCAGTTTAATTTGATTTATTTCTCTGGGAGAGTAACCTAATGGAACATCAGGTTACTCAGATCCAACCCAGCTAGTCTACACATTTATTAAAAAGCAGGACAAATAGAGCCACATTATTTAGAACTCTGGTAGAATAAAATTGTAAAACCTCAGACGTTGTCTAAACACAGCCCAACCTGTTGCATTTCATTCCTTAAGCATCAGTTAAAATGCTTTTCATTACAGATGGACATGCTTTATGTGTCTCTGGGTGACTCTGAATAGTCAAACCAACACTCCTCCACTGTTTAACATGTTTTTCCTCTCTTTTCAAATATCACTTCTATTGTCCAGACTATTGGCCATTTTAATAAAATAAGCTTTTTAAAAGTATGACTGAGGCAACATTGTCAACCATACATTATTGCTTATATCCAAAAGAAATGTCAGTGAACCTGTGCATTGTGCTGCAAATACAGGGTCATCAACTGGAGCTCGTTTACATAAAAGGAAAAAACACAGCACTCGCAAAGAAAGTTCACTTGCCCAGATCAGGTTGTCTGTGGAGCTAACCTTATCCTGTTGGCACAGTTCTTCCCTCTTTTTTTCCCCACATAGTTCCCAATAAAGTCTGTTCTTACTGGAAATGTCACATTTCTCAAATAATTCCCTTACACACATTCACCTGCAGCAGATGGGTCAAAGAAGTGGGCTGTAAGGCTATTAATGACTATACATTACAACAACAAAATAAAACACAATACATAAAATAAACTTGCTGTGATCTTTGAAAATAATTATTAAATTCTCCCACTGTTTATTTCAATATCAGTAACCCCCCTAACCTCCCTTCGCCTATACACACACTGATACATATTATTTTTTATCATCATTTGTTGACAAGCACATCAACCCCAATGTTGGCAGGGAGCAGAAGGTTCCACCAATCAGCAGCATACTCTTAATGCTGGGGTGAGATTGGTTTAAGGTGGGTTAGTTGCTGGCAGTGGGGGGGAAGAGTCGGGGTATGACAAGGGGGAGGACAAATAGTGGGGGGAGGCTCAGAGGGGGGATGCGGGTTAGGTTATAAAATGACACAGAGCCTGATAAGACCTTTTTCTGGCAAGATAGCACTGCTGTAATGATTAACCTGAGAGAGAGAGAGAGAGAGAGAGAAAGAGAGAGAGTGAGTGGGTGCTGGGATGAAATGTAATGAGGGACACGGGAAGAAGAAAAGGATAAAAGACCATTCAACAGGTTCAAACACAAAAAACAGACAAGCAAACAGTATGGACAGCACAAGGCTTGTTTATTATTCACAATATAATAAAATCATTGAAAGTCAGAGAGAGAGAGAGAGAGAGAGAGAGAGAGAGAGAGTCTCCGAGTTTTTCATTGGTACTCTAATAGCTTTGAGACAGTTTACAGTTTGAGGTGGTAAAAGTCACATCAAAAGAGAGTCATGCCGACACCGTCACTCAAACTTTGGACTAATCCTCATACACATGACTACACTATGTTTACATACACTGAGCGATTAAAGTAAAGCACAGACAACTTGTTTTGTATCATTTTAAGTTATTGAGGAATTTCTGTGCATTATTGTGTGTGTGTGTGAAGTTGTTCTGTGTGTGTATTTAACCACGTGGATACCTGACGGGAACATGTGCTGCATGCAAATAGATCACCATTTCCATGCTGATCTTTTTGCAAGAGTAGTTTGTGTGTGTTTGTGTGTGTGTGTGTGTATATACTGTATATGAGTGTGTGTGTTTGTGTGTATATGTGCATGTTTGTTTATGAGGGGCCATCCGGGACATTTTTCACAATTACCTCACACACATACAAGTGTATTGCTCTCACACACTTTGCTAAATTGCTTTCATACACACTACTGAAAAATAAAATTCTCGCATACTATACTAAAACATTACATGCACACAACTGAAACACTGTCATTAACACTACTGAAACACTCTCATATACACAATTGAAATGCTCTTATAAACACTACCGAAACACTCTCATTAACACTACAGAAACGCTATCATACGCAATACTGAAATGCTCTCATATACACTATTAAAAGTGAGATCCTGTTTCAGTCGTGTACAGTATATGAAAGTATTTTAGTTATGAGTGTGTGTTTGTGTGTGTGCGTGTGTGTGTGTGTGTGTGGGGTTCAGTATAGTATGTGAGGGAATACTTTTTCAGTACTTTACTGTATATGAAAGCATTTCAGTGGAATGGGTGAGAGCATTTCCTTATATGTGTGTGAAGTAATTGCGAATAATGTCCCAGATAGCCCTTCATATAGAATTGCAACACACACACACACACACACCAACAAAAAACATAATTAAATTATAATCAACTTGCTAATCATAACTAGGAAATCTCATGTCACTCATGTAAACAAAACACAGAAATGATTAAAGGAATCAGCAGAATTCTTCTGCTGTGTAGTTTAAACTAAAAGAAGTAGAAATAAATGAATGTAGTGGAGCAAAAAGTAAAATACAATGTCTTAATAAATGTCTAACTAAAAGAGTATAAAACATAATATAAAACTGCACTAATTGTTTTGCAACAAGCTGTAAATGCAACATTGACATTTTGTCACTGTATAAAGTTGTTGTCCGCTATGAAGATCGAAACGCTAACTCGCTAACTTGCCAGCCATCTCAGAGCTGCCGTCCGCTCTCTTCCCTGCAAAGCAGTCTGCGACACACTTTACACTGACGTGTCTTGTCACCATAACAACTAACAATAATTGCCTTTATCTTTTGTACTATTCATCGGTTACTTTGCTGAGTCACAGGCTCACTTGGTCTAACCTCTGTTCTGTTGCTTCCTGCTCTCCATGACCAGTTTTATTGTGTGCACTATAGCCACTTACATTTCCTCAGTGACAATTTTTTCCTCTGTTTTTGCTATAGGTCCATTGCACAAGTATTAAATAGTGATTATATTGCGGCTAATAAACATTACCTCTTAACCAAGATGAACAGTTTTTCGTCAGCTATTGCCTTAACAACTATTTTATGATGTAAAGTTTTCGGACAACTTAAATACAACACATCAATGACAACACCTGTGTTGAGTGTTCAACTCTACTAACATTAAAAGGTTGTCTGCTACAGATTATCCCATAGTGCATGTGCTGGCATTTAGATTGATCTACTCTAAAGAGCATTTTCAGACATCTTTTGGTTTCTGTGCACAGATGGTCAAAATGAAAAAAAAAACACATTCATATTTTGCTGTTTGGTTGCATACTTCCTGCAAGGCACTTGCCTCGATTCTGATTATCACTCCTTAATTTCTCAGTATATCTCGTATATTTTTAACTTTCCATTGTGCCCCCGGTCAACTTTTACCTGTTGGTCGGTAGGTCTTAGGCTGTGACAGAGAGTCTCTGGATTATTGGAGGAAACTGAGTCTGTCAACAGCAAGTGTTGACATTTAGGCTTAGGAGATAAACCTTACAAGGGATCAAACAAAGTCTGGCCCTTTTGACTGCAGAGAGGAGTGTGTGTTTGTGTGTATGTGTGTGTGTAAAGAGGTTTCAGTGTTGCAAGTTTGCTGCTGACAACCTAAAGTGGAAGGACGCTGATGTCTTGTCTGATGAGTTTGGTTATCTTCATGTCAAACAGCTAAGAAAACATAAAAGTCAGATGAGTTGGAGAACACACAAGCACACACATTTTAATGTTTTTCACCTCTGCAAAAGTAAATATACAAATGCTAAACAAGTATCCAGAATATTTTTAGGCTTGACTGGCATCTGTGTGCTCTGAGATGAAGTCTCACAGAAACACACACCAACATATATATAAGAGAATGTTTGACAAAAACACTGCAGAACCAGACACATTTTTAAATCCTAGTGAAAGTGTAGCATTTATACTTTGAGAAAATATTACCATGTCATTTCGATTACTGTAGTTGAAATATATGATAATATCAATCAGAGGAATATAGCTGACCTCTTTATTCTACATTTTGAGCCCTACGTCATATTTTACAAAAATATTGTTGAATATTTCATATTTGCCAGCCCCATCTCCACAGATACATTTTGGTTTGGGTGGCAGGTCAGTCTGTGGGGACTTGGGTTGGGAACTGGAGGATCACCTGTTGTACAGACCAAGTACGGATTGAGGACTGGTAGCTGGACAGATGCTAGTTCACCTCCAGGACACTGCTGAAGTGCCCTTGAGCAAGGCAACGTACCCTTGACTGCTTGGCGTGCCGGCGTGGGGACTGCTTGGCTCTGACATCTCTCCCGTAATGCATGTATATAGATCCTGTTTGTGCATGTGTGTGTATTTTATCAGTAAAGTATTAGTATTGGTATTAAAGTAGTCTTCTTCTTCTTTTTCTTCTTCTTCAATCGATACCAAAACATCCCAGTTAGATATTAAATACCGTAAACATATTCTTTGTACATTTTTAAATCATTCACCGAAAGAAGCAGGCCAAGCAGGCTTGCCTTATTACACAATACAAATTTTCATGAAAACCTACCATTTTCAGTTTATGGTTTGCTTGCTCAAAGTTTGTTGTTGTTTCCCATAGGGAAGGGTTTTAGAGAATGGCATCAAACAGAGAGGGGAAAGTGAGGGGCAAAGTCTGACATCCAGTGCCTCAGGATTTATCCTGAAAATGCACTTCCGTTGATCCAGACTAACTATTTGATGACACACAACAGAGAGAAAATGCTGTTCTTCCACTCCAAAATAAAGTTTACTTATTTATTGTGATGTTTGTAGAAAAGGCAACGTATCATGAAGAGAAAACAAATATTCTCAGAGAGACTTCAGGGAGGGTGAGAAGGGATAAGTAGCAACATGATCTTTCCTTCAAGAAGAGAGAGGTTTTCTGGGAAATGTGGCTCACAATCGTTAATATCAATGTTTGCGACACAGATTACCAATTATGTCTTTTAGTCTAATTTGTTCAAAGCACTTATAGAAAGGTACCACAATTAATGTAAGAATGATGTTTTCATCTTGAAAGATATGAGATAAGATGAGATAATAGGTTAATAAAAAAAACTGGGGGCTACTGTGACATAGAGCGGGTCAAAGCTTGGCACTTTCTCATGTTTAATGAAATGTCAATAACATTGGAGTGAGCGATGGTAAAGAAAAAAGGTGGAAGGAGAAAGGAGAGCATCAGTGAGAGGGAGGAAGGGAACAGAGTGTTACCATTTTAATGTTTCTGACAGAAGGAGGGGAGAGGTGAAGAGGATGGAAGAAGAAGATCTATACAGAGCTAAATGTCCCACTAACATCTCTGACAGAACAATGGGAGAAGGCGGGGGCTGGGTCGAATGTAGAGTAAGAGCAGTTATGAGAGTAGAAAGGAAGCTGCTTCAAGGTAAAAGACCACTGACTTGTCCAACACTGGATGGGAGAAGATAACGATTTGAAATCAAACTCACTCTATTTTTAGAAATAAGTGACAAATAAATATAAAAATAAAAACCTGAGTGAGTGGAGGAACATAATGAATGGAAACTTTTTCATCCAACACATACATAAATTTTATAGCCTTCACAGTCACCACATCTCAAACCAGTTGAACACAGATTTTGGACGGACGTGTTGGACACCACTCTCCACCAAAACACACCAAACAAGGAACGTCTTTTGGAAGAATGGTGTTTCATCCCATTGCCAATGTGCATTGATCTTTTTTGGTACCTCGCGATGACCCTTACTAAGATATGTTGTCTGTATGTAATTAAATAGACATTGAACAGCAACAAATTATCTCAAAACTATATGCATGAATACAAGTTGGATTGGTCATTTCAGAATCAGAATAATAATCAGAGTACTGTATTGATCCCTTCAGGGAAATTGTTGATTTGCAGGTGATCAAAGTTAGATTTAATAATAAAAATAATCTAGTTGCTGTTGCTGTTATTTGGGGATTATTGTACGTGTATACGGGTATGATGGCTATTTTGGACACCAGATGAATTTTATTGGGTGGCTGAATGCAATTAACTAATTCCACCGAATTGGAGAACAGAAACCTAGAACAGATTTAAAGGCAAATGCACACCTCCATCCATGAGTCCTCTTCCACCCCACAAATAATGGTGTTTTTTCTAGTTTCCTGATAAAATGCTTTAGTCTTTAGGGACATTGTTTTGTTAACTTGTTGTGCTTCATTTGCTTTCTTGACATTGCATGCATTTTACAAAGTGTGAAACCAGAGAGATGGTGAAGAAAAATGTAAGGTTGGATATGTTAAATATGGAATATAAGGGGACAGAGGTTGAGAGGGATGTTTGAGAAAGCACACACACGCATACAATTCAGCCTAGAAAAAACATTATGCTCGGAGAATGTCCAGGAATATAACTGTGGTAACTGTGACTCACACAACCTAACCACTTGTCCATCCTTGCACACACACACACACACACACACACACACACACACACACACACACACACACACACACACACACATACACACACTCATGTCCAAGATGATAATTAATCTGCCTGCTTCTTGGATCTTTTCCAAAGCACTTTTTTAGGAACAGAGGAATAATTGTTATGTCTACTGTCAGACTGCTGCAGCTCTGACCCCTGACTTCTTTTATACTTGTTTCTTGATATAGACCATTTAGAAGTCATTTTGAACGAACTGTAAATGGAGTTGCCTTAAATATGAAATCGGAAAATAAGGTTTTTAAAGCATTTTCCAATTCACAATGCACACACTATGGCTCTATTACAGGTTATGTCCTTCTGTAAAAGTAATGTATGCTGAGACCTGAGAGCTCCTGTGTCTCTTTACGTAAAGACTATATGTTTTCCTTAATCCGTGTGATGCCGCTTTGATTACCATGCATACATACGTGCATGGACACAACCCAACAAACACACTTATGCTTCTTTCTGTCCCTTTCTCTTGCTCTATAAGCACACACACACACACACACACACACACACACACACACACACACACACACACACACACACACACACACATGCACTAAGCAACTGCTAGATGCATCAGCCGGTCATGTAACAGTCATTGTTCCTTGTTTCGTGTAAGTTTCTATTTTCAAAAGCCAACAGGAAGAGCAAAGGTGCTCCCCGACACTGTCAGGTGTTCAGGTCCAGGAAGAACCAAACAACCATGACGAGAGGTCTTAATCGGAAAACAGTGTGTATGTGTGTGTGTGTGTGTGTGTGTGTGTTTGTGTGTGTGTGATAGAGAGAGAGAGAGAGAGAGAGAGAGAGAGATAGGAGGAGAGAGACAGAGTCTATCTTTATCAGCCTCATACTTTCACCTGTGGATGGTTGTTTACAGCAGCTAGCGTTAGCATCGTCAGGTGGAATTATAGTCTTAGTCTGCTCTAAGTTCGAGGTTCCCATAAGTGAGTCTGAACGTCAAAAACAGCTGCAGAAAGAATGTCAGTTCATTGCATTGTTCTACTCAGACAGGCATGCAGTTCCTAACATGCATGTCTAAGTGTAGCTCTTTATTTCACAGCAGATGTTTGGCCAGAGCACAATTAAGAAAATTGGAGGACATCTGATGTTGCTAAATGTCATGGGCTATTATGATTGCACAACATTTCATTCAATTAAATGTTATAGTGTATAACAGTGAAACGCTTGCAAGCTTGTTATTGGTCAGTTAGCCTACTTGTTAGCTTAACTCGATTACTTAGGGGACAATAAGTTAAGGTGACCAGATTTCTCAAACAAAATCCGGGGACATTTTCAGCTCAGAAGCGTATGTACCTCCAAAACATGTCATGTTTTTATCTGTAAAACTTAAAACGGGCACACTAGACCTAGAGCTGTTCTCATTAGGGGCTGAGCCGCCCCCCCCAAAGGTCTGATCCTAGACTCACCCCTGCTGCTCCTTCATACTCCACTACATCTCAGAGGGGAATGTTTCAAGATAAAAAGTTCTCATATTTCAAGAAAAAAAGTCTTAATATTTCAAGATAAAAAGTCCCAATATTTCATAATGTAATCATGTTTACTGAACTACATTTATCTGACAGCTTTTGCTTTATTGCTTCAGGCTTGTTTCTGCAACAGCTCATTGAGTATCGGATACAATAAAAACTATTGAGGACATATTTTCCTCATTGATGCAGTATTAAACGAGATCGCTGCAGTCGGCAGCAGAGAAAAAAGCTACAGTGTAAATTGATAGGACAATTGTCCAGCTTGTATTTACGTTCATAAAAGTGCTCGTTTTGCTACTGACAGACTCAGATTAATATTCTAAGCGTCTGACAACATCATGGAAAGGATTTCTAAGGAGGTCGACCTTTCTGTTAAAGATTAAGATCCTTTAAAAAAAAATAAAAGTCCGCGAAATTGCGTTCGCTAAACCCACCAGACTCCATGTAAATAATCTGTGATTTTAGCATCGTAAAATAAGGCTTTCTGAAACCTCTCTGAGCTCTGAGCAGCGCTGACTCTGTCTGTCTTGAGCCTGCGTGTGTGTAGGGTGTGCGACTATCGGCTACGTTTGGTCAATGTTTTCTTTCTTTCATTCCAATTTCGGGTGGGTCAGTCATTGTAAAAACCGGGGATATTTCCGGAGACAGATCCCACATCATCCCTACAACCACATCGTGCATTGTAATGTTATTTTATGAATGAAACATATTACATACCTAAGGGCCAATTCGGGGTCGGTTTTTAATAATTTACAGTCCCGTAATTGTTTCCATGCTAAATGAGATAAATGTGTCCATGTAAACGAATTATTGGAATAAAAATAACGTGACCATTTCACGAACTGCCGGAGACCGTGTTGAAAAATAACTGTAAATCTTGTTTGCTTTTATGGATTATTTATAATCATCAGATGGAAAATGAATCATTCATTCTCATTTAAAAGTTCCTTGTAGCTACTATATGGGATCATAAGGCAAAAATTTTGAACAAGCATTCTCGGGAGAAACATAGTCTCAGTCACTCAAGTAGACGCAGTAGGCTAAAGCAAAGTGGGTAAACAGCAGACTAAACTACATCACTGTATCACCAATACATCATGGAATAGTAATGGCACAGGCATCTCAGAGTAATGATATACAGTAAAACAGAGAATCTTTGGATGGATTCGTCCGTCAACCCCGTCACTCATATTCCCTATACAGGCTTAGTGATTTGAATACAACAAGGACAAAATCCTCTCACTGGGCAGCTTCAGCCGGCAGGTGAGTGTGCGGTCATTCATGACAGAGCTGCACTTACACACTCAAACACACACACCTGACTCTATACAATCTCTTCTCTATTCACATCGCTGTTAATCTAGGTGAATCCTGGGTGATTGTGTGGGTTGTTAACTGCATTGTTCTTCCGTCTGAGACGCACACATGCACACATGCACACACACACACACACACACACACACACACACACACACACACACACACACTCACAACGACCCTGGGGTCAGTGTGCGGTTGGCTGTAACAGTCTGGATAGTGAAAAAGTGTGTGAGAGAGGATGGACTGGTCTTACTCTCTCTGCCTGTGACACACACACACACACACACACACACAAACTGCGCCCAATGGACCAATCCCTTCTCCCTTTATCCAACCCCTGTCCCTTTCTACAAACCTGCCATACTATTCACCATTGTGCTAATGACACAGAACAGCTAAAAGTCAATTTTAGAAAAACACACCTTCATGTTTGACACTCTGACACACTCACAGTAAACACTACTAAAAATGGTGTTAGTAACTGTAAAGTTTTCTTTTTAGTTGGCAAACAACACTACTGCGCATCCTGGACAACATATGGTAGTGGGACAGTCTCAACCGAACGGACCAAATCACTATTTCATGATTGCAACGTCATCTCACAAAATCAACATATATACAGGTTAATCACAACAGCTGTATGATCTGTGATATTTAAATTGAGTGATCACAGAGAAAGTTATAAGCGATTGTTTTCTTAACGTTGCCAACTGTTGATGCAAACTGTGCTTTTGCAAAAGATCCCTGTTAATACAAAGCCAGCATTTTAAGATTTATACACTCTGGATACAGTTTCAGAAGAGCCCCAGGGGTGAGTTTTGACTTAATGTGAACAAAGTCTGAGTGAAGCAGTTTAATGTCAAACATATCTTTTTGCAAAATATATGTACATAAGAATGTTGTTTTCTGACGTTTTGATTACTGTTGAAAAACAAAACAACGTGATGAAAGGAACAAATAATGATGTATTTATTCATATTTATTCATGTATATTGAACAGGTATCTGGGGTTAAACTTTCCTTTCAAGCTGATGCATTCTTACACTGCTCACATGAAAAAGAAGTTTAAGGATTTCTACCATATTGCCACTAATCACCACCAAGTCAAATCCTCCCTGCACTGTTCTTGTGATGTGAACAGTTCTGAACTAAATCCTCCGCTACTGCCCAGTTTGAAGGGCTATCACCTCTAAGCAATGTGTAGCTATTCAATTAGGGCAACTATTGTGCTGTGTCATTCAGAGAATGGCTAATAAAGCCTAATTGCAGCGCAGAGATCCATAAAGTAAGGCAGGTGAGGAGGCTGAGTGAGCGACTTTATGGGTTTCAAAGAGGGGGTTGGGTTGGGCATTGTTCTCCCATGATAAAGCCTTGCTCCCCTGTGTATGTTTACTTACTTCTCTGTGGAGGCCTGATGGAATCATTTTTGGTGGTGTGCATGTGTGTCTGTGTGTGTTTGCCTACCTCTAAGTGAGAGGACGAAGAAGAGGGTGATGTGCAGGTCACTTGGTCACTATGACAGCCTGTGTGTGCGTTGCTGTATGTGCTTAGACTTAATGGAGAGTAAATAAAAAACCCTAACCATTAACTGTGCCATAATGTTTGGTCATGGAGACACTAGGAAACATTATCTATGGCCAGTTCCTCTCTTTGACTAAAGGAATTTGGTCCTGGGAATTTATGTTGTTTTGTTCTTTTCTCTTAGTCCTCCACAACTGAACCCAGAGGTCATATAAGGAGGGAGGGGGCTGCACATTGATGGATTTAATGGATTTATTTGGAGGGATACTGTATTTTTTGCATGGGTAATGTTTCCTACAATATGGTAAAAATCAACAAAATCAGGAGATCCATATTACATTCTTATTTTGTAGTTGCATTTTTAAGTAAGGCCGTATCAAAATTATACCCCATGCAGCACCTTTCGCAGCCCCATTACATATATATATATATATATATATATATATATATATATATATATATATATATATATATATGCAGAATGTCAAAGGGCCACAGGATAAAACATTTGCTACATAACCCATCCAATTACAAAGTGTTAATATAAAGGCTTTTTTTTTAAGTACAGGAAACAAAAATAACAGAAAAACATACTGTATTTACAGACTTGCATAGGCGTTGGATTACTCTTAAATATTCAATAGCACTGCCAAAGAATCTCATACCATCAAGGGTGCTCCCTTTCTTTATTTTCTTTGGAGCCAGTTTTTTATTTCTCTTGCGAAACTGTTCTCAGCACCTTTTGGAACCACAAAAGTTCTTAAGTTTAATTTCTGAAGCATGATAAGTCATTTAAACAATCAATTGACACATTGATAATGCCTCTCTGGAGTGAATCCCCAGATTTGGAGATGTTACATGATACTTTATTAAAATGTATAATTTTCTCCATATTTCAGTTTTTTAGTCTGGCAGCGGCTGATCACAGCATTAGAAAAAGCCCCTGTAACCTCAAGATGACCAGTTTGATCCCTGTAATGTCAGTGTCCAAACAACAGCCACACTGTATGTCTTTGTCAAACTGTCTTTGATCATATTTGTGAATCCTCACCTGCTCGCTCTGGATTAGGCTGTCATCTACAGTATGTCTGAAATGAAAAATGTTACATTCCTCATTAAAATAATGCAATCATTTTACAGTTTGAGCTGACATTAGAAATGGAAAAAAGAGGTTGGCCAGCAGGTTTTCTGACAGAAGTTTGGACAGAAGGAGAGCTGAGATGTGAGTTCATTTTATCTGTATGGAGTCCCTTCTGCATTCAATCATTTAGTCAGCCAGACAGTCAGCCAGTTGGTGAGGCAGGCATTGAGTTCACAGTTTGTCTGTCAGGCTACATCTACACCACTAAGTCTTGCTTTAAAAACAAATTTATTTTGCTATAATCAAGCAATTTATACCCCCTAAAACAAAGGCATTTGGAAACACTGCTGCCCCTGTTTTGGTTTGAAACCCCTGGGGTTGCTTTGTAGTCTGAATGGGCACATACGCAGACCTTTGGAAACAACACTGACGTCAGTCTTATTGGTTAGGTAGGCTTGAGTAACTTTCAGTAACAGTTTCACCTTGTCGTTGTTCCAAGCAAATAATTACCTTTTGCCATTGGTGTATTTTCTGTATTTCCAACTTATTGATCCCTGATTTTCAACCGCAGAGTTCCATAGCCTTAGTTGATCAGCCAGTCCAGCTATCAAGATTCTTTTATTCAGCCAACCAGACAATGAGTTGAGCATACAATAAGCCAGCAAGTTGGCCAAATAGCTAGCCATGCTGATGTGAGGCTCCAACTTGTTGGTGAGTAATTGGTTAGTGTGCCAGGCATTCAGTTTGTGAGACAAGTTATCAGTTTTCCAGTCAGGTGATCGCACCAATTGTACAACCAGTCAGTCAATCACAGTCAGTCACTCAGTCAGCTAGGTAATGAATTGGTAAGTCAGTCACCAGTCAGTAAGCCATGCAGCTGGGTAGTTTTTCCATCTGGTGGGTTCCAAAACAGCAGGCTTTTTATATATTTGTTAAAGCTTTTCAGGCAGATGTGCGTGTGTGTGCTATATAGACAGAAATAAAGGAAGCAAAAAGTACATTTAATGACCTCTTTAGAAACATTGTACTGTGGGCGGCACACTTTGTCGCTGAGGCTGTTACCTCTACTCATAAAATTCGTTATAACTTTAAAGCATTAAATCTTCAAAATATACGGTCATGCATCACTTTGATTGAAAGCTTAGCCTCTCATGATTTAACTAAGCCCACACACAAAGCATAAGATGACTTTTAGCAGTTATACAACTGTAATTAAGTTGCCATGGCACTTCCGGGCTTTTCAGATGGGTCTGACTTGTCACCAGAGATGTCTGACGACCAATGAGGGCATCCATGATATGAAGTCTTATGGATCAAACAACACCTCTCATGAGCCAAGCCGTTGCCGGTAGGTGGAGATCGACTGCTGGAAAGCCAATGATGAAGGCTCTGAAGCAATGTTTTAGCTTTTGTTTTTTTATTTCAATATATTTATGTAAATAGTTATTTCTAGTTTGTGTGTGATTGATTTGTGTGTGTTGGTGTATTTGAGAAGTTTTGTATTTTGCACTTTTTGTTTTTTTGCTTTGCTCTTTCCAAATGGAAATAAGAAAAACGCACAGACATACCTAAAATAATTCATATAAAATCAATTTTTGAATCTTTGAATATTAGTAGTAAGCTGGGACATGTGGCCCTGGCCATGTGTTGTCTGGATCTCACCTAGATGTGTTTACAGCAGTGCATTTTAATCTTTGTCAGTAAGGCCTAGAATAACCCTGACAATTGTAACAAAACCTTGAGAGTGTTACCTTTCCAATGATATCAAGCACACCCCAAAGTATCAAAGTACATGGGAGCTGTAACACTTTTAATTTGGGTATGCCATTTAGACCAAAAAGCATGGAATCTCAGCTGTTTCATAAGAGGATAAACTGCAAAGCACATACAGTAGGGTACAGTGTGTGTAAGTGTATTTGAGTGTACTTGGTTGTGGACCACCCATAGGCCCAAAGAGTCTCTGGGTGAGGCTTGGACCTGGATTAAGTATAGTCCCTGTATGAGGTGGTTTTGTGGCAGTTTTTGTGGCAGGGGGGGTTGTTACACCTGTGAACAACGTCACTGCAAACCTCAAGTCAGCTCCCTGACATGGGGCGGTAGGTATGTTGGCCAGGGGAAAATGACTCCCAGCTTTCCCCCCTTCAGGCCCGATCTCACACATATGGTTCATATACTCATTTGTCCAAAAGCGTAGAAACATCAAGAAAGAAATCCCAATATGTTTAAAGGAATGAGAAAGTTCTTGCTTTCCAGCTGGATAGGGAAGTGAGAGCAATTTTCTGAGAAATGCAGACAGAGTCCCCTGTTGTGGAGATATATGCTTCCCAGCAGATATAAATGGCGCTTCAATCTCGTCTCCCCGGCAGTGGGTCTTTGGGCGTTACCGGGGTTTGAGGCGTTTTACCTCGTGCCGATGCCGATAAATCTGTCACCGGGGGGATCTGTCTCCGGGCCCCCAGTTGGAGGAAACAAATTGTGGCTTTGGGTTGGACGGGGGGTGGAGACTCAGGAGGAAGACGAGAGGATGGGGGGAATGAGAAAAAGAGAGTGTAAGAGAGAGCGAGTGAGAAGTGACCTGTCAGCCCAGCCTATTCATCATCTGGACAAAATGGTCGCCTTTGTCCTTTTCCGCTGACCAGCCAAAACATCTTGTGGTAAGCAAGTTTTAAGGTGACGTTTAAGCGTGTGTTGTGGGCTTTTTATTTTTCTGTTGTTTGTTACCTATCTTTGATCTCATAACTATTACAAACATTTCCTTGTTTCTCTTTATATGAATGAAACAATAATATCTATCTTCATTCAGTATCTCCATGCTACCTCTGTTTTCATCTCGCACAATGTGATAGGTTGGCTGTTGCATCTTCTCCCATGTCATCCGTTTTTAAGAACACACCATGGGTTGGAAATAAGATGAGGTAATTGAATGTATAATTCTGAGTCAGAAAAGTTGTGTGTGGTATTTATAGAATGTAGTGAAATGGCTTCTGTGGTCATTCTTAATTATTATTTTTTTATATACAGCAGTGGGCCCCGCTCATCTGACGTTGTACAGTTGTGTGAAGCTATTACAAGTTGGCATGCTGTGGACCACATTAATGAGGACCTCCAGTTGGAGCGGTAAGGTAGAGTTGGGCCTGTGGCGGCCAGGAAGCTGACAGCATCGTCCTCTGGAGAAAATGGTGAGCCAGTTTGGGTTTGGCAAGACTGTGTGTGTGTGTGTGTGTATGTGTGTAAATTGTTCATACTTTATGTTCTGATATAGAGACCCAGAGCACATACAAATAAATGTACATAAATGCAAACCTGGATACAATTTTACAAGTAATTGCAATTATAAAGCCACAGACTTTACAGTCACTGTCACACACAGTCACAACACAGATGAAGATACACAGTACAAAATAGACAAAAAAACCTGGCCCAATCTCTGACATTCCGACAAACAAATCCATGTGGACTAGGTTAAACACCAAAAGTTCAAACCCTGCTTGTCAAAGGTCTCAGTAGGCCTCCTGTCGTAAAACTGGGCAAGGCACAATGAATTGAACAAATACAAATCTCTCCTCACTCGGTTGTACACACAAAAAGTGAGAGAACTAATTGCATGAAGTGTGAAAAAGCTTGAGAGAGAAGCTCAAATTCAGCCTACTCTCCGGCTGCAACACATCTACTAAATAGCTGCGTAAAGTGGACATGCTTTCAGATTGTCTTTGTCCAACAAGCATTCACACTTAGTCAATGAATGCATCTTAGGCAGATAGCTATCCACTCTCAAAAAAGCTAAGTGTGCATCAAGCATTCATTGAAATTCAATTATTCAGAGCACCTCACTAAAAGAGCAATGTGGGTAAAAGATCTTGAAGATGATAAAAAAAATTGTCTCGCTTGTAGTTCATTAATACAATTCACGCATATGTTTGGGTTAGTTTATGGATGTAAGACCAAAGGAGATAGTAGAGATGCAAATCTCAACTAGATTTCATCCGGATACGAGACACTTGAAATGTCAGATGGTACTGTCATGGGGTCTTAGCTTGTTGCGTCAAGCACTTTGTTGATGCTTAGTTGTTGTTGTCAGTGTGGGGAATAAAAACCTTCCCTTTCTTTTTGTTGAAAAGACCATTTCTGCACTTTCTCTTCTCTTCTTTCTGTCTCTCTCTCAAACTTACGGTATAAACAAACACACAACCAACTTTTTTTATCAGCAGTTTAGGTTTGGCAGTGCACCACAGAACACCATGAAAACAAAACTTCTTTTAAGATATTTAAAATATTTGGTTTTTAGTGCTTAAAAGGTGTCTTGCTGTTTCCCCATAATTGTATGGGTTATCGTGTGTTGCAATGTTTGTAGCTTTTTCTCCTGTTGCTGTTGTTCTTCCTCAATAGGAGCATCAACTAAATGAAACATTTCTTAAAAATAAACTCATGCTGCTGTATTTTATTTTTTTTTACAAAATGTACAATAAAGGATATGAATTACAGAAGCTTTATGAACACAGAATGTCTGCATTAGCCTAAAGCAAACCATCTGAATCGCATACACTTCAAAACAATATGCCATATATCTCCACATTCATGTACAGTGTGTGATGACTGATGGGCTTCAATGATGGCCTGTCAATAAGCAGCATGTACCAAAAAAAAACATGCCCCCCTTTCCCCAATGGGCAGCAACATAAAGCGAGGTGGGGTGGTAGTGAGGGTGGGGTGGGCAGATAGATCATAGTAACAGCCAATAATAAATGGATCATGCT
Organism: Etheostoma perlongum; assembly: GCA_026937815.1. NCBI lineage: Eukaryota > Metazoa > Chordata > Actinopteri > Perciformes > Percidae > Etheostoma > Etheostoma perlongum. The sequence continues at coordinate 13,435,886 of CM049379.1, forward strand.
TCTATGTTTTTAAAGCCAGTGGCAGATGTATTGAATGGGAAACCTTGTGTGGGGGAGAAAATAGAGGTTTATTGATCAGACATAGCATGTTGGGTGGAGTGGTTGGGGATGGGGGGGTTTGAGAACCGTCGACCTCCAGGAAAATTATGTTCTCTCTGAGTTTTCTATTTCATAGACAACCAAACCCCCACCTTTCAACACACACTTCAAGTCCCTCACCCCTTGTCCGGTTTCCTGCCAACACACACACATGTAAACACAAACATGTAAACACACACACATACACACACATCAACACACACACTGTTTGTGTTGAATAATGGGTGGATAATGAGGAGGCCTTTAGACCGCGGCCACATAAAGACGCAGCAGCGCTCATTTCAGATGTTTGTTTGTGTTAAAGGTGAGGTCAAATGGGGATATTTTTGCGTCCATCTTTGTTATTTCTCTTGTGGTCATTCAGAGTGCTGCAGAGTACGGCAGTAAGTGAAAACGTCCAAAGTGAAAAAGGGATTTGTTGTCTGGCTACAGAACAAAGCACCACTAACCCTTTACCATTGCTTACTGTGTAGAAAATCACCTTTTGTTTTGGAAGTTTATCAACTTTTCAGGAACGGAATACTACATTTTCTGTCAATGTGGCATCATTAACTCAGTTTTACTTCAGTGAAAATCTAAATCTAATTCACCTTGTAAGACATTTGGCTTATTACTGTATTTAACTGTGTTGGTATAGCTGACACATCTTAGTGTTTCACTTTGATTTTGGCATCAGGTAAATATCATGGCATCAGGTAAATGTAATGGCTATTCCATTACATTGACCATTGACTTGTTACTACTTTTTCACTCACTGTAAATAGACTCACACAAAATACTGTAACTGTAGCAGATAAACTACATTTAGGCATAATGTTTTCTCTCTTACATGATTTGAATAAAAAAAATGTTAGGCGCCACTCTTGCGCCATAAAATATTTGACATACTGATGTTGTGGTGGCTATTTGATTTTCAGAAATGCACGTATTTATTTTCTCAGTTGCCCTCACCAAGCTTGAATTCCGAAAAGGATTTTCTCTCATTTGTCTGTCCTTTCTTTTCCTGGTATTATTTTTTGTTTCTTCTCTCGCTCTCACTCGCTCCAAAACCCCAGTCGCATGCAGACAGCGTCGTTGACCAATTTAAACAGCGAGGTCTTCTGCAGCTAAACGCCGGCTAGCAGGAGTGCTGTGGTCTCTCCAGTACTTTGTCTGTGGCCACACAATTAAGGATTTAGGTGTGGCAATAGGAAGAATGTGGAAATTGGATATTGGCAGCCCACACCCTACTAACTCTCTGTTCCTTTCTTTCTCTTTTACTTTTACTCCACCACCTCCTGTCCTTTCCTGTCTTTGTAAGTCTTCATTTCTCTCATGCTTATTCTCCCCTTCTCTTTAACTTTGCCCCATCCCATACCTGTCTTTTCACAAGATGTCTTTTCTCTTTCTTTTCCCCATCACTATATTGCCCAATTTTCTTCTTAACCCTCTTCCTGTCTCAGCTGCAGAACCCACAAGTCCATTCATCTGTCTTGAACAAACTGTTAGGTTTTACCTTTTTCTTCCGCTTCCTTTCCCCACTGACCTCAAACCTGGCAAGAGAGAGAGAGAGAGAGAGAGAAAGAAGAAGGTAAATGTAAGGGGAAAGAGAAAAGAGGGAGCTGAAACTAAAGCAACTAAACTAAATGCACCGAAGGGTCGGGGCATTTTAGATTTAGATAAGGACAGATGGAGAGGTAAAGATAGCACTGCAGAAAATGACAAACTTAGTGAGGGATTTTATCCTGCATCTTGTCTTTTTAAATTTATATAAGAAGTCAGGGAATTTTAAAAGAGGTTTCCTCAAACAAGGTTTGATTTCTTGTATCCTGAAGTAAGGCTGCCAAGTCTGGCTGCAACATAAAGTCGCTTGCCAAACTTGCCATTTGTTTTGCCATGTGAAAGGGTGTGCATATTAATACACTGTATTTGTGTAAAAGTATTTCTCTTTGACTGTCTACATCCTATCTTGCCAAACACACACACACACACACACACACACACACACACACACACACAGACACACAGACACACATACTTTTACATGCCATCTGTAACCTGTGCAGCCGCAATGGGAACCTATCCATCAAACAGAATCTCATTTGGGCCTTCCTGTTAGAAGGATTTTTGTTTCCCACTTTGTGTTCAGCGTAGAGTCACCCTGTGTTGTGTGTTGTAGATTGCTTATTTAAGTTTATGAGAGTATGAAAAGGTAAAAATAGATGCTACAGGTGTACATATACACAACAGATCTACATGGTCTCATAAATACCCAAGTAAACACATGTTATAACAACTCAGAAACACAACACATGCACACACAGACATTAATGTACATGCTGGTATATTACTGTAACAGAAATGCAGAAAAACACAGGTACGAACTGCCACATGAACAAAGATACTTACAGTAACATGGATTGGAAAAATGAATGAAGAAAAAGCAACAACATGTCTTGTCATTCACTCTTTTCTCCCATATGGCGTATTGGTGATTGTGGTGGAAAAATCTCCCATAGATGATCAGTTGGTGATGTTGTGATTGTTAAAGCCAAAAGATGAGATTCACATAATTGTCATACCTCTGACAGCAGCTACATTATTTTTTTCTCCATTTATTCTTACACAAATATACCACAACAGTATAGACAGAGTGACACACATACATGCATATTTTAAATACTGTATTTTTATAAATGTCTTCCTCTGTCATTGTCTCTATTCTATCTTGCTAACTTCACACATCCACACACACACACACACACACACACACACACACACACACACACACACGTTGTAACTTGAAGGCTCAAAGAGACTTGAACTGTACCTCCAACATGACAAAAGGCTGCCTGGAAGAAGCATTTCCAAAGAAAATTCCGCAAGGACCAAATAAACTGCGTCAGCTATGACTTATCAAACCCACAACAAGACCATTTTGCCTTTTGACCCATAAACTTTCCCCATTATCCCCCAGACTGTCACCAACTTATGATCCATGCTCTATAAAACCCTTCCATTTATCACCTCCAATTAAATCAATTATCATTGCAGGGATTGGATCCCGACAAATCACAGCGGTCGATGGGCAGGTAGGCTCGGGCCAGCAGGGGCATTCGGACAGACAAAATGAGACAGCGGACAGATAGAGTCATCCTTCATGCTAAGTGGGATTGTCCTGACGCAGGCTGAGATAGACCCCGAGGTGTAATGGACCTCTTTGCCTTGACTTCCTCTGGCCTTAGCGACAGTGCAGAGTGGAAAGCAGACCTGGGTCAAACAGCGGCTGAATAGTTTGGAGCCAAAGTGAAATAGCTGCCACTTTCAAATAATAAAAAAAAAAGATTGATGGCACAAATCTCAAATGCATTCATTTTCAAAGGTGCAGTATTAACTTTTCATATTAGATTAGCAAAGTAAACAGGACATATTCATAACATTGTGTCTAACAATGTGTATGTGCAACACAACACTCATAAAAGGTGAACAGGTTCATAGAATATCCTTTGAAGACGTATGCACAAATTTTCTGTGATACCCTACGATATAGCCCTTTATCATTTTGTATTAGACCAAAGGAAAATAGTGTTCACATCGGACAACTTTTGTGCTTCTGGTGTGACACACAATGTTCCAGCACACTAACTTACTATTTAGAGGGTGACACTCACCACCTTGATTAGAACCACAGCAAGACTTTCAGAGAGAAAAGTCAATTAAGGATCTGAAAAATAATAGACAAGATGTCCCCTGAGTATCCTGCAGAACAGTGTCTGGTTTACCGTCATGTATGACAATAACTGGTGGATGGCCTTGGGCATCACAGCAGACCATGAAGATCTTAAAGTTGACTTATTGCATTTGCATCAACATTTACATTTACATTTAAAACAAAACTTTAACTTTCTGTGGAGTTATAGTTTTAATCCAATAACAGCGATTTGTTTAATAAAAATCCAGACGGAAGGCAGACCTTGGTCTTAAAATGCCTTCATTAGATGAAGGGACAGGGGAATAGACAGAGAGAGAAAGAGAGAGAGACAGGGAGATGAGAACACATGGGGTAAAAGGGATTTCCTGAGGCAATGGTATCAATACGTTTAACATACCCTCTCTGTTTTACTATCGCACCACTGGGTTCCCACCCTCCTTCCCCACATAAAACACATCATCGAGTCCTTCCTGTCCTCGGCAGCTTGCAAAGATGTTGACGGATGTTGGTTTGGACTCAAGGATGGGGATGGTTGCCAAAAGCTAAGTCTTATCTTCTCCTCAACTTGCATCATGTTTGAGAAAAAAGAGAGGAGAAAAGAAACACCACAATGGCCAGAGGGCGACAACATGTCTTTATCATTTTATATTGCAATAACATTTTGTGACTTAAAAAGAGCAAGCAGGGAAAGTCAAAAATGATTGCAAGTGTACAGGGATTGTTTCCAAAGTCATGAATGTACTGTACCTCTGACTGATAGCTTGAGAACACAATGGAAAACAGAGACAGTTTACATCTCGTTGCAGTTTCCTAAAGGCACAGATACATCTTTACAGGTGCTGCATAGCAGGGATGCTTACCAAACAATGAATGCCTGCACTCGGCTTGTTCAGAGTATAAATGGTACTATAGGTAGGGTTCACAGTGCAACAGTGCATCTTTTTTCAGGTTTTAATACTAACAGTTTGTCAAACAGAAATCTCTTGCAAATCTAAGAAACTACTTTAAAAATATCTGGGAACGTTGATATTTTTTTCAGTTTGAAGCCGTCATATAATATTTGTAGTACATTATACCCTCTCTCAGACATGTTAAAGACTAGGAGAGGATTTTCATTGATTTTATTTTCTTCAGTCAAATTATTTTCATATTGTGAAAACGATTAACTCTATTGATTTGTTGTTAATTTCTGCCCATTTGTTGCAAAGAGGTCTGTTCTCGGGCAGTACCAGAGAGAAAGTAGGGAAGAGAAGAAAACAGAAACTGTCAAAAACATGGTAAGAGAGAAAGATAGAAAGACAGAGTGATAGAGAAAACGAGAAAAGAGTGAAACTAAAAATGAGAAAAAAGGAAAAAGGGCGAGAGTGAGGTTGAGGCCTGTGGTGGATTGTGGGCTGGGGCTGCTGCTGTCTCAGCATAGTCAGCCGACCGGTCTAGCCTGAGGTGATATGTTTTCCTCAGGAAATATCTGGGGAGACTAGTGGGTCTAGTGCTGGGAGCCTGCCGGCTGTGAGCAGCCAGAGAGGGTGGGAGGTAATGGGAGCGGGGCTGAGGGCTTAGGGCAGCCCCAGGAAAAGACTCCCTTCCTGGGGTAGAGACAAGAGTGAGGCAGGCAGAAAACAGAACTTCAACATGACAGAGCTTTGACAATGCTGTCATTTAAGGTGCATCAATTGTAGGTGCTGAGTGTTCAAAATACATTGGATGAAAGTAATATTTACATATTTTTAACATATTTTTCTAGTTAGATTTTTGCCAGCAGAGCATTGCCTTTTTTCATTCTTGTTTTTTCTAAACGTTCTGTATTTTACAGCAAAACCACAATGTTAGACATGGACATATTGCTTTTTTCAGATTAAATACATGCATCTGCAAAACAGTACATTTTCCCAGAATAAAAATGAGACAGATTTTTTATTGACGTCCATACATTCTGACATAGAATAACTGTGTTTTAACATGTACCACATTCGTAAAACTCACTCAACACATCAATGCTCAAGTAAACTTTCCAAAAAAAGGATACAGTGATATTTTCATGAAATGCAAGTTATTTACATATTTTGAGTATTCTGTCAAATACTGCATACTGTAGTTCTATGCAGCTTGATGCTGAGCATACAGGAATGCTTTCCACTCAGAAAAGAGCTGTGCTTGCTATGCTTGGCTAATTCCCAGTTAAAAGAAATAAACCTTAAATCCATCAGATGGAATAGTTACCGTGTCCATGGCTGTTTAAATAAAGTGTTTATTATGCCACATGAATAGTCATCTGCATTTTATGTGCAGATTGTTAGTCTCTAAAATGAGTTTCATTCCAAAATTAATTTTTCACCACTGGAAAAAGTGTCTTCTCTTACAAAATAAATAACAGAACATTTAAAGGAGGGTAAGTGAAAGTCTAGAGATACTGAACAATAAATAGTTGACAATCATTTGTTTATATTTCAAATGATGTCAAACACTGCTCCCGGTGTAATTAAAAACAATTTATTTGTATCTGATGATTCTGCATGTCTAGACTATTCCCCATTATCTGGTAGTGTTCTTTGCCGTGATGTCAGTGTTTTCCAGGAAGTATTTGAATAGTTTATTAGCTATTTTCTCCTTGAAATACATACCTCATATTTAGTGAAGGATACAACATAAATGACTCCAGACTGGGAAAGAAAACTCATGTTTAGCTCTCCAGAGTCTACAAAAGCCCCCACAGCAAGTCCACATGTTCAGTGTGTGTTTGTTTATGTAGATTCAGGTGTTTATGGATGACAGTGTGTTTATATATAGCCCATCAATAAATCTGTGTGAATATGTAAAATGAACATGTGTGTTTCTGTAATTGCGTTTCATGTAATTCCTCCCCTGTGCAAATTCTAGCAGAAGACTTCCAGGATCCTCATCTGTTGATCACAGAGGGATAGAATAGGAGATTAGGTCTTGATTTCCATGTTTCAAACTTCTTTAAACAGCCAGCAAAGAAGGACAGGATGTATATAGAAAATAGCTCACACATACATAAAGTCACAACCACATAAGCATATGTAGAAATACCTTCAAATGGGGTGTACAGTACACATTGTTAAGGAAGAATGCTGCGTTTGCATTTTGAATTCTGGGATGTAATCATAATTTTCACAGAATATCAAAACCATATGAGGAGTTATGCTTGAGGGAAAGCAGGTGACAAGTTCTAACATCAATATTGAAATATCAGAAAATCCTTTTCTTGCAATCTGTGTCTTGAAGATCATTTTGGTCAGCAGTGTGCATTAAAGTATTATGTACATTTCCATCACTTATTATATTTTTGTAATTCAGTAATATGACATTCTAATATGGGGCACTTTGCATAATGAGTGCTTTAACCTTTGCCAATGTAAGGATCATGTTTAATGCTAATACAACCACTAGAAAGCAAATATTGATGTGAATAATGTAGGTTTCAAATTCTTTCAAAAATCATCTCTGCAAATGTTTTATGAGGAAGGAAATGCATTTAACACATTTATTAGGGCTTCAAGGACACGCAATGCTTACACAATGCTCCTCAGTAGACAATAAGATCCTCTTTATAACATTATGTTATATTCTCTAAGGCTAGAGAACGTAACACATTATTCAACAGTAGTTATTACACAACAATTCTTCTGGAGTGGGCTAAAAGCTACCAGTTATTGTGACCTAAGACTCATTTGTTTACAGTACAAAGGACTAACATCTCAGTATCCTCAGTGGTTACCATGCATTTCCTGGTTTCTAGGTGTTGCTGTTGAGGAAAACAATCAAAGTTTCCCTCGTTGACGGGTGGCTGTTTACTGTAAGACCGGTTTTGAAGCCAAAGCAGGTGAATGACTCAGTGGTTGGAGAAGCTTCTTGCTGCTCAAACAATGCAACCAACCAGTAAATAGGAAACTACCAAGTCACGGTGAGAGGAAAACAATGGGTTACTGAAGCGTATTAGTGCATTTACGTCTTTGTGTGTTGGATTTTATGTTAATTTTGTTGGTGTCTGTGTGTGATTTGGCTGGGTACATATGTGTGACTCTATGCATTTAATTGATGTGTGCATCTGTAACTGCCAGCAATCATGTACAAATATGTACATCAGTTATTGTGTGTTTAGAAAACATTTAGTCACATTTTTCTTGTGTTTATATTTTTAAGTGAGTGTGCATGCCTATGTGTGTCCTAGAAGGAAACAAATTACACCTTCATTATTTGTTTGTGTCTGCATCTGTATGTGTTGCTGATCCTGTTCCTCCTGGCTATCTCAGGAAGAGATAGAAAGTCCAGTGCCAGTCTTGATCGATGTGCTTCTGTGTTCAGAGGAAGCAACATGTGTGTGAATGTATGAGTATGTGAGTGTGCAGGGTGTGTGGAGGGAAAGGGGACAAGTTATTTTCGAACTGTCCAGACGGAAATGGGACCGAACCCAAGGAGGATGCAGATATGGTTGTCAACTCACACACACATGCATGCACACACACACACACACACACACACACACACACACACACACACACCCTTACAAGTGCTCCCATATACAACAAAAATAATTTGCGAAGCTACATTGTGGTTATGTTGTGTTGACATGTGCCTCCTTACTGTGCAAACAATGACCCGCGATCACACAAACAAACACCTGCGTCTTAAATAAAATAGGTAGTAGGGCTGTGGACTAACAATGAAATGATAATGAAAGATTGAGGAAATGATTTTGGTAGTAGGCCCGCTCTGTCTCTCGCTTCACAAACACACACACACACACACACACACACACACACACACACACACACACACACACACATTACTCTGACACCGTATCTCTTTCATAGCTCTTTTACACTTAAACTCAAGTTTGATGCTGGATAACGAAAGGTTTTATAGAGTTCAGTCTTCCAGTTCAACCCATTCTCATGAATGGTAAGTATGATATTGTACAAAAATGTATGAACAAAAAGGTGACTGTTATGCTTTGCCCAGTCTCATTTCAGTTTGTGAAATTATGACATTATTTAATCTATTGATTCATGTATAAGGACACGATTTTCTCATTTTTTCCACGGTGGTGAGCACAAATTTTAAACTAATATATTTTACAGGGAAGCATATTTTGTGATAACAGCATGACTACGGTAGCGGGTGGTATTAAAAAAGCCGAAAATCCGCTTAAGGAGGTCGGTTGGGGTAGTGGATGGGTCAAACAACACAGGACTTTCACACCGGTGACTGAGGATTGCGTCCCTCGTGTGGCAGTGCCTTTTTGCGTTCTTCTTTTCCTAACCACAACTGTCCCATTTTTGTCGCAGTCTCCTGCGTGTGACGGTTCCTTTCCCTATTGTCCTTTTCCCAACCACAACCGTCCCGTTGTTGTAGCGCATCCCACGTGTGGCGGTTCTTTTCCCCGTCGTTGCTTGTACCGATCACAATGAGGTGACGGTCGTGACGGAGGTCGTGACAGTTAAGTTAAGCCAACAAAAGACAACTTTTTTTTAATCTTCTATCTATGACTATACTGAGCAGACCAAATTAGATATACACTATATATATATACAATATATACAAGGGTTACTAATACCATAATTATCTAATTGATTACGTCGAAATTCTTCATATCATAGCTGGCCATTGTGAATCCTGCCTTTCCCCCTCGCCAGGAAGCTGTCAATGTGTGTTGTGCAATTCACACACACACACACACACACACACACACACACACACACACAAAATGTACACACTCAACCAGGATCTGCCTAGCCTCTCTCTATTTCCTGTCAACCAAAACAGTTATAAATTAATTTCAGATTTTCTACAACTGACAAAGTTGATAGTTTAAAATCTGAAAACCTGCTTTGGTAAATCAGAATTAAAGAATTAAAGTTAAAAAACGCCCTGGTTTTGTGTGACACTCATTACTGCAAATAGGAAAGATACAAATATCTTCCAGTATCATTTTCTATGTAGGTGGCTGGTATTCTTAGTTCCCTCATGTGTTATTTTTTAATTTGCCTTTAAAAAGGGGATCATAAATCTCTTAAGGAAAAGTCAAACTGGAGGAGTTTTTCTGCTAAAAATACTCTATGTTTCCGTTGTCAGGGGTGAGAGGGCTTCACGTGTGGTCTCACCTAAAAGAAAAGAGGTAATATCACAGCTGGAAGTTGGCGAGCCTTGTGGTTAGTGTCCAAACAGAAACCAAATCTCACTTCTCACCAATAAAAAGGAAAAAGAGATCCTGTATCTTACAGTCTTTTGGAGTGAGAGAGATATGTTTTTTGCTGAAAGCTTTTGAGGTGAGACAAAACTTTTCATATGGATCTTCAAAAAAGGCAGCCATGGAGAGTGTTTGCTTGCAGGCAGACCTACCCTCTCTCTGTCCTTTGACAATCCCCTCCAAACGGCATCTCTTCATATCCAGTCCAGCGTCATAAGTGGTGGTCGAACCACAATGTTTTCTCAGGGCGATTGGTTACACTGTTCTCCTCCTGTGGTTGCTATACCATGGCAGGGGAAGAAGCTTGTTCAACATGTTTCCCGTTTAAAAAGAAATTTCTGCTCCCTCCTGCCTACTCCAATACCACCCAAGTGTTTGGGAGCCTCCTACACCAAGTGGGAGTAGGCAAAATGCATGCGAAATAAATCTTGTGACATCACATGATTTAGACTGCTTCAAATACAGACTGCTGATGTACGTTGGGCGCCTCAAATAATTCACCTCGAACTGTGGTCGTCCATAATCTGGGATGCATTAGAAATATCCAACCACAGAAGCACTTGGTTCCACAAGACAGGAGAGGTACAAACATTTAAACACACAGAAGAGAGAAGGTTCTTCAAAGAATAATCTAAATCTTATTGCTGCTGCTGTAGTTGGGTTTTTCCTATGGTTTGAGTAATATAAAGTACCTTTCCTTTTCACCAAATTAGTGTTTTCAATTTAACAACTTTATTTCCCCATGTTGGACATCGTTCTAAAAACAACAGTTACACTGGGTTCTTGACTTGGGACTTGGACCAAGCTTGTTGTGTCTCATCTAATCTATTATGGGTTACAGTTTTACCTCATAACAGATTTAAAGCTTGAGTGCTACAGATCCTTTCAAAATCACATGTACATACTCATTTGGAGGGCCATAGAGGCTATAGAGGTAGGCAAGGTGGCCTGCATTTTGGTACATGTGACCAGACGTCCCAAAAAATTTGTGACTGTCCTGAAATCCAAGCAGTTGTCCCAAAAATTAGAGCAAAGTCTCAAGAGCAGACTCTCAAGTAGAATAGTCTGATAGAACATTAAAAACGGTTCATGGTGATTGAGTCGTCTTGCAGTCAGCTCCTGGCAAACTACAAATAACTAACAGCACAAACGGTACAGACCAACACTTTGTGTTTGTTTCCTTTGCTTCATAATGACACTTGAGTTTATGATTTTAGTGATTTTTATTTGTATTTTTGGGTTACATAACAGAATTCCTGAATAAAAATAATAAATCATTTTGGTGCAGAGTTTTGACTGAAGGTGTTCCATAATTAAGCTTCAAATCATCATTAATTAATGCAAAGCACATTCCTCACGGTGAGGGCACTCTGGTGCAGGAGACATTGCATACAAGATCTAATAGAGCACAATGAAAAAGAATGAAAAGTGGCATGGGGATTGCCAAACGGCGTTGCGCAGATGTCAGCCACTGTCATACCTCTGAGGAGGGCCGTGGGTGGTGATAACGCTTGTGGAGTGTGCCCAAATGCCACTCCTTTTACACTAAAAGCGTGGATTGTAACCTTAACCAAAGAGCCGCGTGAGTGTTACATAGTGAACGAACAGCTGCTCCGCAGCCGTGCGTAAAACATACTGAGATAACGCGTGCACTGGGTAGACTCGGTGAGACGCTAATTCCGATTCTCTGTTATGAGGCAGAAAGAAGAAACCCTCAAAGTAAGAACTTCTCGGACGAAAATGTATTATTCTGACTTTTGACATGAATGAAGGATTTGGCTATAAATTAGCTGCTTCCGTCCTCTCTTATAGAAAAAGCAGGATGTGAGACCAACAGCGCGCATAAGTCACTCTTCTAGGCACTGTCAAGGCTATGAGGAGCGCTGTTGTCAGGAACAACATTCTAAGAGAGATTTGTTCCAGAGGCTCAAAAGGGGAACCCCTGAGTAAGAGACCTGGCATTAAATCCCCTAAAGGTGCTAGAGAATGCACAACAGGTTTCTGTCGTTTGATCCCCTTCAACAAATGCTTCACCAAGGGATGCGCAAAACTCTATCTCTTCTCCGCAGTCCTTGTGGCACGATGAAAAAAGGCTGCAACATACTCTTCAAAAACTTGTCTGAAGGTAGATTACCACGAGAAGCAGAGGACACAAGGTGGTGTCCAAGCCTTTCGCCACATACCAAAGCTGGAAAGCTGTCCACCGTCTAGCTAAACACAAGCTGAATGAATAAGGCTGGCGGCCTTATTCATTGATTTATTCATTATTCAGTAATTCTGTGACTTAAAATCTGTGTATTCACATGCAGCATATTGGCTCACACAGTGGGCTCTGCTGCCACAGGATTTGTTGCCTAAGTAACTCAAAGAGACACCCTAACCTCTCCAAGCGCTCCCGTTCAGCGGCCAGCGCAACAGCCGTTGGGTTATCATTGCAGGTTGGGAGATTGCACAGTCCAGCTGCGACAGTGCATCCCTGTGCCATATGGCAACTGGCATGATGATGACGTCCTCCCGAGTCGGAAAACATGGTACGCTTGTGTGTTCTAGTGCCACTAGAATGCCCGCCAGGCTCTCTTCCTGAATGTGAGCCAGGAGACAAGGAGTCAGGTAGACGGGAAAAACAAGACCTGTCTTGTGCCTTCTAGAGAACCACAGTGCGCACTGTGCATTGTCTCATGAGGCGAACAGATCCACTTTTGCCCTCCCAACCTGTTCCACAGCATCTGAACAAGAGTGGGATCTAATTTCCACTTGTTAGAGAGGGACACCCCCCGCAACATCAGGTCTGCCGTACGGTTTAATAAACCCAGTGTGTACGCCGATCTGATTTAGAGCAGAGCTCTGTGTGACCACAGCAGCAGGCTCCTGGCTATTTCTAATACCCAGGCTGACTCTACCTGAGTTAATGTCCACTCCAGATAAACTACCGCCTGTGATGGGATTGGCAAAACCTTTGCCAGTTTATTGTGAATTCAGTGTTTGTAGATGTTGCACAGCCTCCACAGTGTGGAGTGGAGCTCTCCATGAGGGTGTCATAAGGATTAGGTTGTCTAACATAATCATTAACCCCTCTGCTTAATGAAAAACAATTTGGAGGGAATACGCTGGGCCAGATAGTAGCCGAAGGTCTATTGACCTCCCAGGAAGGAGATGACCAGAATGTGAACATGCCCAGGTCCAGCAATTGGTCTCATTATTGCTCCTGTTTGAGGAAATAACATAAGAAAAACCTGTCTTTCTCCTTCTCTGGAGAGATGAGAGGAGATTATGCTATTGCATATTTTTCCAGCAGTTCCGCCAGCTCTGACGTCATCTGAGCCATTATCTCAACTTGAGATAGCATGATAGTTTTTACCATGCCGGAAAAACCGGGGGAGGGCTGGCAAATTGAAGCATATAGCCATTTGTGATTAGCTTTAACATCCATATGCTCATCATGGGTTACACGCTTTTCCCCACAGCACAGTATTTCGAGAGCGGCCACGTGCATGTCTGTGTGAAGCAATTTGTTTGTTTCTCACAGCGTCAAAAATGTGGCTGCTGCCTGATATATGCTGTAGATGCATGGTGGGGTCAGCAAACAAAATGTGTAAGCGGATCAGAGTACCAAAAACAAGGCCCACGAAGGATGTGGGACTCAGGACTCTCACCAATCCGCATAATCAGCAGACTATCCTTATGGCCGCGTCGGTTTGATGTTTGGCGGGGGATACCACCACAGGGGAGGATGGTGATATGGGGCAGCTGGAGCTGGGTGCTTGGGGAGGCGCAGCCACCCCATGTGGGGCACCGTCTCATCGAGCTGACATCTTGTTGCTGCTATTGTGGCCGAGGCGCCACTCTCCAGGAGTTGTGTTTCCGCATCCCCTCCACTACCTATAGGTCGTGGCTGTCTTAAGCTGTGGTCCAAACAACCCATCAGGGGCAATGGAACCGTCCAGGAGCACATTTCTGCTATTGGCTGGGAGCTGTGACCTGTGCAGGCAGATGTTCCGCTGTGAAATATGCAGCCAGATGTTGATATAACTCTGGGGGACAACCAAAGGCTTAGCGGTCATGGCAGAGAAAGCAAAGCAATGATATTCTGCACCACAGTCACCTAGGTGGAACACAGGTGCGTGCGGTCAGTGAAGCGTACATGGACCTGGTCCCATGCAGATGGGAATGTGAGCTTCTGTCAGCCGAAAAAAGTGGCCTTTGGAAGCAAGGAGGCAAGGCTCTGCTGCAGTGTACTGTTTCAAGCTCCAGTTCTCCCAACGGGGAGGAGGGAGAGCCTGTGCCGGCTATAAAACCATCTCTGGGGGGATCCAAGTCAGCAGACTCTCAAAGAGATCCCCTCCCGGATTGTCTAGGTGTTGCCGCTCGTTGTATCCTTATGTAACCGGATTGTCCGCCCGGCTGACATTGTCTGCCGCTTCATACACCGCTGTTCTTCCGAAGTCTTCAAACTGCTTGTTGCTAAAGTCAAATAGGGAGCAGAATTCTGATCTCGCAGCTGACACTGAGACCTATATGAAATAGAACGTGAACATTTCTCCAAGGCCGAGTGGTCAAGCCTATACAGCCCTGTACAGTGCACCACCTTTGTTCATAGCACTAGGGTTACAATGTGTGATCTCTGCTACACCTCAGTGATATAGGCTATGAAGCGATGCAGACATTAAACATACACCCATCGTTAACGGTGCAATCTTTCACTGTGTTTATTACAGTCTTGGCCAGAATGGGACTGACCTTCACCAAAACTCAATGGATTGTATGACACACACAAACCAATCCATCCACAAAATCACCAGGCTTTGCCATCAACAAGCTCATTGAACGTATCACCTCACTATTACATGATAAAAAAGAAACCTACCCTGTGGTAAACAGATTTGTAGTACTTTTGTAGATCTTTGCCCATACACAAAAAATAAGTACACATATATGTACATATTTTCTCCAGCTTAAGATTTGTAAGATTTAAAAAAGTGTCAACAGATGGTACTTGTACTTGAAATGTAACCAGCTATGAAACAATGGTGGGTTTGACTAATTTAATGTTAACAATTAACCCTGGAATTAAATGATTTTGTGGTTGTAAGCAATTGAAATAGCTTTCAGACTTTAGATGCATCCCCAGAATAATGTTAAAGGCCTATAAAGGAATACTGAACAAACCTATACATGATAATAGCAGAGGTGGACAATAGGGCTGACTGAAGCTTGTAATACAAGACCAATGTTACCCACATTTTCCCAAGGAAACCTTCAGTCACTCTTATCTTTACTTGATTGTCACTTATGCTAAACCTTTTCTTATACACATAATACCTACACTAATTGGTCAAGTTCCAATGTCAGTATAAAAGTGCCCTTTTCTATTTATTACATAGAGTGCCTGTGACCTCCACACCACAGCTCAGGAGACGTTGGTAGATTCCTCTTATTTGGATGGAGGAAGTCAATTAATTCATAAATACTTTAGCACGTTTACAGTAAGGCAAGGGGAAGATGGCTCTTGATTGATCCCACTTACACAGACACCCTCCCCCTCCCTCTATGTGGAGTACCTTAGTGAACCAGGGTCTTTCTTAACCAAGAATAATGCAATCAGAAAACAGAAGAAAACATAATGATTTTTACCCTGAGTTAAGTGGGGAAGGACTTGGAATATGAATTGGCTTGCTGTAAGGAGGATGTCAGGGGCCGGTAATTAGTATATGATGAGTATTAGTGATGGTAACTATCTATTTAGTGTAAAAAAGCATGGGAATAAATGATGCAAAATATGGCTGTTGATTTTCTTTTGTAAAGATATGAATTTTGTAGAACTTCTGGAGGAATTTTTAAGAGCACATAGAAAAAAATATGTAGTGTTGTGTAGATGAGTGTTTTGTGGAAAAGAAAATAGAAGCTGGATGGATCCAGATCCTCTGTTCTGACCTTTGGGGAAATTTGGTGAAACAGCAGAACAAAGTGACCTCATTTTTTACAGCACTAAGATGGTCACAGCTATGGCGACCCTAACAGACCTTAGCATCACAGAACTCAGCAATTCACAGAAGTAATTTTACTCTCTGGTCATAACCAAGAAGTGATAATGCAGAATATGTAAAAGAATGTCTTTAAAAAAAGAAAGGTTTCAATCATCTTTCTTACGTCTTTAGAAAAACAACCGCCATATTTCCAAGCTGCTTGACAGGGAAATTGGTAATTGAATGGCTTAATCTTTTAGCTTAGCAGTTGAAGAGAAACCCCTTCCATAGGAAACAGCTTTCCTATCAGGAAAGTCCATCCTCATTGGGCTATTATGCCTACTTAGGGTTATGAATTACCGGCAGCCAAGCAATATCTCAATAGAATAAAATATGAATGCACTTTGAAGCCAATATTATGCCCTTTAAAAACCCATGTAGATAAATGGACATGTGAAACACTTCTAAGGCTGACTAATGTGGGAAATATTGAGCTAAGTAATTGCAGCTGTTTCATCAATAAGCTCGGTAAAGTAGATCATTACAGTGAAATGTGATTAACACAGAGATTGTGGGGTAGTGCGGAGAGCCATATTGGGAAATGGAATAAAAGAAGTGTACTTCATAATTTACATAGCAGAAATTACTCTAAATTAAAATTGATGAGTAATGATAGTTACTTTATTCGCCAGTGCTGGCTGAGAAAGAGCACTTTGGTTGCAATGTGCTGCCTTTGTTGTGACTAATAGAGATGCTTTTTGTGATTTTTCACCAGTTAGCAATTAGTTCTTCTCCCCTCACTAAGCAGGTAGATTAACAGCATTACAGCAAACAAACACACTTCCAAAGAAGGTTAAAGACAAGAAGTTGGCATTTGAAACAGTGAAAGCAGAATGGACAAAAAATGTAAATAAACAAAAACAAATTAGAAAAAGATAAGTCACCACAAACAAGAGTTAGACCAAGGTCTATTGGTTACATCTCAAATTAGTCCTTTTTTTTACTACAGTGCACTATACTGACCCTCAGCCGGTTAGAGTGTCTGTATTCTGAGTATGTCCTATGTATACATAGTGCCCTCAAAAATTCCCACTAACTAAAAAAGTACTGTTCATGATACAGTATGTACACAGCTTTTTGCTAACAATCCCACAGAGCAATGTGTTGTCTTTTATATATGCAAATAATACTGTTGTGTGACTCTACTGTACTCCACAATAATTCAAGTGTCTGAAATCTCACTACTGAGTTTAGATTATATTGGGTGTAGTGAATGAGTGAACAGGGGAGGGATTTTGAACACAACCATTGTAAAAATGAATTATTACAGTATCAACAAAAATGGGTTCACAAATGAATAGACCAGCTGTCCAATTAGTGACACTGTTCTTCATGTCAGGAAGTATCACCAGAAAAAAATAGCATTAAGCCCCCATGGGAGGTAACCCTAAAACACAGTAATTAATTTAGTAACCATAAATAGTTCACAAGGGTAAAAGCATGATTTAAATATACTGTATAACATCTCAGTTAGCCCAACGGTAAAAAACAAGGAATTTGGGGAGTAAATCGACAATGTCCATAAACATTTGTTTGATAACAGATCTGAGAAAATGGTGGGTGTAACCATTGACACATATTTTTATGCCACACTTCCACGCTACTTGACTGTTAAATTAATGGACTGCTCCCTGGAGGGATGGGTTAAATGCAGAGAATGAATTTCCCTACATGTACTATGTGTATGTGACAATAAAGCACCTTTAAAGTACCTTTTTACTAGCAACAGAACACACAACTGAAAACAACTGTTCGTGGCAGATTAGTAATAATGTTTTTCAAGTATCCTCTACTTATTAAATAATTATTCCCTAGTTGTTAAAGTATATAAATATAGATTTTAGAGATGATGTGTAATATTGAATATATTTTCTTTACTTACTAAAATAATGGTTTATAACCAAATTATGGTTAGCAAACTGAACAGATCACATAGATTAAGAAAACAATCATAAACTGCTTCCTCTATAATACTGAAGGACTATTCAATTTAACCCCATTCCTTCATGCACTATTTACTTTATACAATTGTAAGGAATTATATCTTTTTTTTGTGAAGATGCCTCAGTTTTAATTAGTGTAGCAGTTGTTTTCAATGATGATTTTATAAAGTGTGTATATCTGGTTGTAAAATATACAGTAGGGATGAAAGATAGTGAAAATGAGCAAGGGTTTCAATGATAAGTGTCTGTATGTATGTGTAGACAGGCAGGGGCCATTTGTTCTCCTCAGGGCCCCAGGAGCAATCAGTTCGTCAACAGAGGTGGGGCCCGGCTAATTTCCCACCCCTCCTCCCTCCCCTCACTCGATCCCAAGACGGATGCTTTGGGTAATAAGGCTAATCAATACACTTCCTTATAGTCCTCCTCACCCGCCCTGCCCCCCAAAAAACATGACTTTATCAGCATTTTGTCATCAAAAGTGTCACTTGTTCTTATCAGGCATCACCATCTTGTTTACATGAAGCTGCTGCCAGCCCCCACCCCCTCCCCCCCCACACACACACACAAATAAGTATAAGAGGGGCATATGCAAACATGCAATGATGCTAATATATGCAGCAGGCACACATACAGTACATACCCCATCGTGTACACACACAAAACACATATTAATGAACAAAAGCTCAAAATGATGCACGCAATTGTACACCCTGTCAGCACACACACAAACACCTCCCAGGCAGTGATGAATAGACACATGGGTGCTCAGTGACAGGTTACACATGCACTGCGGTGTCAGGATCTATAGAGAGATATTAATCAACAATGACAACAGCATCAGTGGCTCCCCTCTCCCAGCCCACAGCTCAACATGCTGTAATTTTCCCTGTATGATTACCCCAGAGTCCTGGGGGGCGATTGCCACTGCGTTCTTAATTAATTAAGCATTGTGCCAGCAAGGAGGTGTCTCAGGAGTGCTATGGAGAGGCACAAGCAGTGTCTTTACCTGAAGTCACCTTTTTTTAAAGTTTTGTTGCTACATCTTTAGATATAAATTATGGATGATTTTCTACAGTATCATATTAATACATTTAATGATGTATTAATATGATACAAATAGAAGTTAATAAGAATCATAATAAATTTGTGTAGCACGGCATTTCCAGTTTTTGAAATGTATTGACAGATGTTTGTGTTAATAAATAAAATACATATTAGCTGTAAATTAAATCAGTTTTCATATAAACAATTGAACCACAACATTCATCATATTCAAATTCAGTGAGCAGGTCATAAGGGCAGTGAAGTACAGTATTCATTTGGCAAATCTGGCATTAACATGGGACAACTATTGGATTATTGTTTTCCTGAAGTGTTTTTGATCTAAACAACATGTTTGTCTACTTGTACCTCTTTACATATTTAGCTCCCTGTGACTTAAACTGCCTTAGGAATTTAGAAACTATCCTAAAGACCTTGGAGGGCAGTTCAATCACAGTCCACATAACTCTCTGCAAGGGAAGAGATAGAGGAAGGTGATGCCATCCACTTTATCAGAATTTACCTAAGTTTTGGACAGGAGCTGGAAAGCTTCACCCCCTCATTGAGGTAAAGAGTAGCCCTGAATCTGATTTTTTTATTCCCTCAAGGCACAGATGCTGATTTGCTGTGGGGGTGGTCCATTCCCAAGAGGAGACCGAGATGGGAGGAGGCAGTAGGTTGACAGCATACCGTGTGACAGAATTGTTTGCCTCCAATAATGATCAGAGGACTCCAGATGATATGGGAGCCTTTGATGGATGACTAATTTATCAGTAGCTGTCTTGGCCTAATGATGGCTAATGATGCCACTGGTGACACGGCCGGGGTTAACTGTCAAAGGGGGAGGCATACTTTTTGGTCCTTTTAGTTGTTTGGGCAGTAAATTGAGTGGAAAATTATATAATTATGGAAAATAATAACTTGGAAAAAAGCAACTTTTTGTAATACATTCCTTGTAATTTAAAGAACGATGAATAAGGTGTTAGCATCAAATCTGCTTCATGTGGTTGTTAGCAGCTGCAAAAAAGGAGTCTATGTATTAATAAAGTTTGGTTGCATGGACAAAACATTCAGTGGAAACTTTCCATTCAGGATTTATTTAGATTTGCACTAATATTCACCCCTGTAAATCCTGGATGTACAGTATTGTATTGCAATGTAAGTATTTATACAGCATATCCGTTGGCACCAAAATCATTGTACAAAACAACAATACAGCAATAACTATCTTTCATTGTTAGTAATTTGAGCCAGGGAGTGCATGCGATTTTAATAAGGAAAATAAAAAAAGGCTACTTTCAACAAAAAGGACTTGACGTCTATGTGGTGTGGAGACCATACCTTTCATCATACAGTTGTTCCAAGGCCTCTGTGCCATTGTTCTTTTAGCTATTCCTCTCTGTTTGTGAACCCCACTGGAAAACAGGTGAGGCAAAACAATTAAGCAACCTCCCATCACTCTCTCCACATTCAACAATAACACTGACTGCATCTTTCAGTAGTAAACACGGTCCTCACATGCAGACCTCGGGCTAACGTTGCTCCGGAAACAAATACATTGTTGGAGACAGAGTAGGGAAGTAAAAGACAGAGGCCAAAGCTTATTGGAAATCGGAAAACAGCCCTCTCCTCCCTTTGAAAGAGTCTTGGCGATGAAAATGTGTAATATAAATAAAGCTGTGGACGCTTTGAAAGCCAAAGCCTTCCTTCCTGGCCCAGTCCTCTGTGGGGGGAAACGCCCACTTCTGAGCCCTTGCTCTTAAATTCCCAAAGACCACTCTGTCATCAGTGTCCCAACTGCTGCTTTCAAACACGCGATGGCCAGACTCACTTCCCCGTCTTGCTCTCTGTATCTGCCCAGCTCTTTGTCACTTTCGCCCCTTCATCCCTTTTATGTCTACCCTCCTCCCTCGGCAGGATCATTCCTCGTCGGCTACAAATACCCTCAAACTAGTTCCAATTATTTCACCCGTGACGTGTTTGTAGCGAGGTAGTGGCATGACTCTGATCTCTCAGTTGGTGCATTTAAGTGCTCCTGATATTGGAAACTGACTGGCGGATGCAAGGAAAGACATAATGACAGATGACTGACTGATTGGCGACAACTATAAAACAGCTCATTAAAGCAAAACCACACTGTAGGTTTGTTTTGAAAGGGACTCTAGCTCCTTAGATTTAGCACACTTAACTGTGTCGTTTAACTTTTGTGTTTGCTGCAGGAAAAAAACAGCTGTCTTGTCAATAATTCTTGGGATTCTCAGTTATATGTATGTATCATGGCTACATCAATAAAGAAAAGGGTGTCATCACCTAAAATTTACACTTCCGCGATCAAAGAATCAAAGCGGTGGACATTGCAGTGCACACAATATGATTGACAAATGATCTCTGGTAAGCAAAGATACTGCAGAGTGATTTGCATTAAGATGAAAACAACACAAAAAAATTCAAACATTAACATTACTTTGTTGAATGTCACTATCAACAAAGGCATCCAAATGCTACAGAAACCACCATCAGTGCTCCAGACTACTCACAGAACATTATTAAATAAACTTTGAATTGAATGTAATATTTGTAACATTCAAGGAAATCAAAAGAATTGCCATCTGCAACAAATCCATTTTGTGTTTTTGGTATTGTAGGCTACCAAGGGAAAGTCAAAATGCTTTTGAGGTGAAATCCATTAAAGTCAAATGTAACATTAACAGTCTTAAAGGTGCCCTAGAGAGTTTCTGACAACTAATAATTTCATGGAGCCATGTTTCTATAAGTGGGTCCCACTTTTGTTTCCATTGTGTATGAGCATGAGCATGTGCGATTCATTCATATCCTGCCAGTTTCATACTTTTCAGTTGGTAGGGCAGTGAAGGAGAGGAATGCATGTCAGAAAACCATTCACAATTAAAAAATTTAAAACAAATCATCTTCACAAATGTTTTATGAGGATGGAAATACTCATGGTTGTCAGACTTCAATGAGTTTTGGCGAGTAACACTGAATGTAAGTTTAACTTGTCTTTGTTTACAAGAAAACACCATGGGGCCTCCAAGCAGCATCATTGCAAAGATGTGGGGGCATGGGACATTGCACATATTTACACTCATGCATACTGTACATTACACAGCCCGACAGTGAGGAAACTGGAGGGTGTGTGTGTTTTGTGTGTAACATTGCCCAAAAAACTCCTGGATCATACATCAAATTCAGCCCAGGACACAAACTGGGCCCTGCGGTGACCCTCTGTGGCAGGGTTCTTAATGACATCCACCAGCTTGGCTCAAACAGGACAGTGGTTTCCACTGAGGACAGGCCTTTTTGATCTATCTGCTGAGCTGGTGGAGCGCATGGGTCAGGGTGAGAGACCTGCTGGTCAGCTCACCGCTCAGACCTTCGATGAACTCCGGTTAATTGCAACTGACTCCATGTTTTATCTTTTCAGTTTTTTGGTCATTTCATCAAATAGCTTTTTGCTTTTTTCCCCCTCATATTTCGCTGTGTCTAGCTCAGAGGTGGTCTGGAAGCAGAGGTTTTTCACTTCAAACCACAAACTTGGACGATGCAGTTTCAAGTAATAATTTTTGTCCACACAATTTTAAGATAGGAAAACATACTGTGTGCTGCCATTTGCAATTTTCATTCAACTTCATGATGCACTTGATTATGAACCTATATGTCTCTCCTGTTTTTGTATTTTTCATTCTTCTGGCTGGTTTGTCAAATGGATCAAAAAAAAAAAAAAAAAAAAGACAATAACCCAAAAGTCCTTTATAGCTTCCTGGAAGAAGAAGCCATTAAAGTGGAGCACATTGTCTGGGATTCAGTCTGAAAATGTGTGAGGAAGCGCATAGTAATCAAGTAAAAGAAAATGAAAAAAAAGCTTCGTGAGAAACAGACGTAAATAATGGACCAGGAAACAGAGATCAAAGCTTCTGAGTCTGGCCCCCGTTTGTTTTCATACTCACCCAGGCCTTGCAATAAAACACGCAAGAGTCGCACTTCAGAGGGAGGGGGGTGACGCAAGGAAGTGCTGAAGCGGTTACGTCCCATCCTGAGGATCCCGTGCCACTACCCCCATGTAAGGGAAAGGCGTCAGGTCCAGCACTGTTTACCAGGAAAAGGGACAAGCCACACAAAAACTTCCACATCAGAGGGGACGTTCTCTGGCCAGGGGCCATCTTGTTAAACACAAACTATGTGTGTTTATAAAGGAACCTTTTCCTTATCTCATAATGCTACTGTGCAAAACACAATGTGTGCTTTACATGGCTCAGAGATCAAACTCAAAACTCAGGACTGCAGTGTATGTGTATTTGCATCAAGTAGGTGAGGTGACGTCTTTGGACCTCTAAGAATTTTCTAAGAACAACAAAACACAAAACAAGATACCTACATACACTTCACTCCATGTTTGCCTCAGTCCCTGTGAAACAAACACACATTTATGTAGCTGAAAGCATGTTTTGATTGTAAAACACAGTTTTTATACTGTATACTCCCCCCCCCCCAGGAAAAAAACAACAAAAGCAACAACAAACCATTTGTGATGTAGAGATGAAAGCCTCTCATCTTCATAAATAACTGATTCATTCAACTGCTGGCAGATATGTTCATGTTTCAGGAAGAAGCCTGACTTCCCCTGTATGTCTGGGCATACAACTCTCCTTCTCATTAAAATGTTCAAGAAGTGCAAGGGTGTGTTAAAGTCACAACACATGTGTGTAGGTGTTTTATGCAAAACAACAATAAAGCAACTATGAACATTTCATCATACTCTACTGAGTATAATGAGCGCTTTATGTTTTTGGAGGTCAAATGCTAAATATGGGCATCCTAGCTGGTTGGTCAGCAGATAAATCCCCAAGGATTTGGGTACAAATGTCTCTCGCACCTGCTCTTTCTGCAGACTCTCTTCCTCCATCTTTGCCTGTCTTTAAATCATTTCTACACGATTAATTAGTCATTGCTTAAAATCAACTCAACAAAATCCTGATAATCCGTGATAAGTTGTTCTTTATCTAAAATTACCCTCACTGCATTTAAGCTTAATTCGTGGATACAACAGAGTGAAAAAGGGTTAGAAAAAATATTCACTGCAATCAATAAATCAGTCAATCTAGGAGCACTTTTTGCGGTGATGAATTCAAAAATTATGAAACTAAAAACAATAATAGCACTCACTGTAAACAAGAAAGCAACAAAAACTTAGTGATAAAAATATTATGACATCAAAGGTATATCATACTTTTTTTGAACTGGTGAGCACAAGAATAAAAACCAAAGTAAGCACAAGTACAATCTCAATACGTACAAGTTTGTCAAAGGAGTTTGTATAAAGTTGTATTTGTCCATTTCTACATCACAGATAGGGGGCTTAGTTGTCCCTGCTACTGGCATCATTTGCTCATGTCCATCTCCTCCTGAGTGATCCAGTATTATACTGAGGTAATATAGCAATGTCCAGTAAATGTCTTTGCACTGAATTCCATCTCTCTGAGCGTGTATCTGACCTCCAAAATCAATAGCATTTTGGCCCTTACTTGACTCTGACCTCAGTCTTTTAATAGTTTTTTGATATGCAGGCAAATTAATTCACCTTAATGGAGTACAGGGGGTCAATGGACTTTGATCCCATTTTGACTAAAGGCTGGAAGGTTTCCATTTAGGTTGCTGGGGTCCTGAATTGTTGTGGTGTGTGTGTGTGTGTGAGTTTTGTGTGTGTGTGTGTGTGTGTGTGTGTGTGTGTGTGTGTGTTAGTGCTAACTTCCTTTCTAGGACCCCTGAATGATTCCCCTGGGTTCAATCCACAGAAACTAATAGCTATATTATGCACAATTTCAAGATAGGACCTGTAACGTAGATTCATTATTTTGCCATTACCATGTCATCCTGTTATACAAATGTGTAAATATTCATCTTAAGCAGCTGAATTTGTCTACCTCAACTACTTCTATCATGCCCTGCAAATAAGCAATACAGGCTGAGCAGGCGAGCGAGATGGATTTCTTAGGCAACCCATCGACATATAAATAAATTCAAGTTTAGGGAAGCTTTTCAGACTGTGCAGTGAATCTAGCTCACTGCACCCCTCGCCTTTTCCAGTCCCTTCATATTGATTCCAATCTCTCAGTCTTTTCCAATAAAGTTGGGTTCATGAGTTCATTATTACAAGAATGGAGGTGTAATTGGCTTTCAGGCGTATAAGAGGCTATTTGCACTAATCTATCTGGTGGGGAGATGTTAATGGCCACTTTGAATGGCACAGTGTGAGCCAACTTTGCTCAGTGGTCCTGGAGTTTTGGAGCTATCAAGTCAGTCAATAAGCACATAAAACAGATATACTGTAAAACCCAGGGTTTACTAACATGTTAAGGAAGAGTAGTAGAATTTTTATTGAGATAAAACTTTTTTACAAACAACTACCAACAATTACCAACTTAATTTTAATTTTTAATTTGTAGCATATGGTTGTGCCGGTTAACTACAGCAACCTGAGACCTAAGTACAGCAAAACAATTAGAACAGAGTTAAAACATTGAACAACATAGTAGTATTGAAGAGCAGTCTTTCCAAAGTCAGTTTTTATTAATGGAGTAACAAAAGTTTGCCAGTCCTAGGATCTTGTCTGAAAAACAAAATAATATACTGTCAGCTTAGTAGGATACATTTATAAATAAAAACATAGCCAGTCAGTATTTTCTTATTGTTAGCAAGGGCCAGTTTACTTTTTGATATGGCACACATTGAGGAAAAGGATATTAATTTCCTGTATTGAAATGGTACATGCATCAAGATGATTGATTTGGTTGGATTTTGGATTTTTTAACAAACAAGACACAGAGAGTAAGGGTGAACGGAGCTCTGTCTGGTCAGCTTTACTCTTCCACAGGTTCACCACAGGGGTGTGTACTTTTACCCCTTCTTTTCATTCAATATATGAACATTTGTCAAAGCAAATATTTAAATAGGACCATTGTTAAATATGCAGATGACGTTATAGTGAGCCCGCTTCATAAAAATGACAGAGGCCTCGTACCAATAATTGAAGACTTTGTCCAATGTTCCAGGAGTCACAACTTCAATTGAACATATCCAAAACAAAGGATATGCACACTGATTTTGGTAAAACTCTAGGATATGAGGCCACAATTGGTCAACTAGTGGATCATGTAGAATCCTATAGCTATCTAGGGACAATTATCGACTCTAAATTAAATTTCCAGGAGAATTGTAAAGCTATCTGTAAAAAAGGACAACAGCATCTATTCTGCTTGAGAAAATTGTACCATTTCCATATAGACAAGATCATGTTGGCATTATCTTGGGTGTCCCAGCTGCACCCCACATCCCTGTATGTTACATCTGGCTCAAGTCCCCGGTTGCAAAACTTTAAGATTCAAAAACAGTTTTGTCCCAGTGGCAATTACTCTATTAAACAAACTGCAGAATTAGAATTACTTGCACAAAACGCACAAGCACTTTGGTCATGTACTGTTTTCTATTCTGTTTATCCATGTTTTACTGTCTCTATTACATGTTTTAATGTTTGGTGTGTTGCATGTTATGTGGTGGTATGAGCACCATGTGTCTACAAGACATGGTGGTTGATTGCACAATGATTGAGGAAGATTTAAAAGAAAGAATTAAACACAGTTTGTCTTAGTTTGAGGATCTATGGACGTGTCCTAACAATGTTAAAGGCACACTGTAATCTAGATGTAGCTTGAGATGGAGTTGAAGCCATGTGTATATAAAATTGTGTTGTCTGCATATACTGTAAATGAAAATTTGAAGTGTCTGTGTAATGGTATAAATAATGTAGATTTTAAATTACATGGGACCAAGCACAGAACTTTAGTTATTAAAAAGTGAGGTTGATTAGTACAGATTGCCAAATATATATAAAACAAGTACTGATCGTGATAATCCGAACCAAGACACTGTAATTTGTTTAGTAAAATGCTGGGGTCTCATTGTATCTAAATATTTGGAAGTCAACACATAGTGCAGCACAATTCTCTTGTCCAAAGAATGTGTTTACACTAACAATCATAATTTCATGTCTCATGACAACAGAAAAAATATAAAAATCAAATTGACTGTCCTGCGGCAAAGACAGTTAAAGGTTTTACACCATAACAGAATGGCCTGAATTATTACAGATTGTTCAAGTAAAAACATCCAGCTTTGGCTGCTTAAGATGACTGCTACATAACATATTGAAATAATCAGGCATGATGTCATACAGGAGTTTCAGTTTTTCAAATAGTTGAAAGTGTTGAGGTGTTCATTAGTCATACTTATACCTCTGTTGGTTGGCACTGAAAAATACTGAGCTCACATATGAGCTCACACATTTGTAAAATAAATGCATGAATCCATAGTATTGTAAGAAACTTTTGAAATAAATGTCCACCAAACAGCAGGTGTTATGTTCACTAAATCTCTCCACCTCAGCTAACTTCTATTCCCAGTTCAGACACAGCGTGGGCTTATGCAAGACAGATGCAAGCTAGTGATTGCAGAGGCCAGCCAGCACTGCTCTGCTTTTCACTTCTAACCGGCAAGATGGAGTCATTGAGAAAGATTCCTGGGTTTTCAACAGAGGGGGGATTTTTTTAGCTGTAAGAGGGAGGGTGGGTTGGGTGTTTGAGGCAGGAGGAAGGAGGAGGAGCAATGAATAGATGGATGAGAGGGAGGCCCAGGCGATTGTGGAGACTTCCTATGATGAAAAGGTCAGTGGCACCTGTAAATCTGTGCAGCTGGAAGCAGTTTAGCTGCTCAACCAGCTCTCAACTGGCCCTGCTGCTTAGCAAACACACACACACACACACACACACACACGCACACGCACACACACACACGTGTTTCTATTATAATACTTGTGGGGATCTAATCCAACTTCTCTTCTACGTGCCTAGTCAAGATGTCTTCTAATCAGAGCCATGTACTCAAATCTAAATTTTTAACTAAACCCCTTAAAAATTTAGAACCATCCAAAATGACAACAATGTCAGCTCTATAGAGATCTAAAACGTAAAGCACTTTTCAGTATGTTACAGTTTGTTAAGGTGATTGTGTATTGTTTTTAAAAACAGCAATTGAATATAATAGTAGAAGCTATTTTAAAATGATTTTTTAAAATCATTTCCCTGCTGTTGTTAAACAGAACATGAAACACACTGTTGAAGACGTAACACTGCCACTGTGATAAAATTGTTGATGTATTTCCATCGCCACCTCCCACATACACCAGGATAACACTTCATGTGATTGCAGGTGCAGATCCATGTGTGAGTAATCCAGCCGTATGCGTGTGTGTGTGTGGTGAGTGTGTGTGCTGCTAGCGTGGATTTACTACCCACCCCTCCAGGCCAGCTGGGTGGTGGTCCAGGGCAAAAAGGCCTGGTCAAGGCTGCTTCCTCCGCCTGCAACCCAAAAGGATAGAGGCTGCTGACAGATACCTGCTCTGAGCTGACAGAACACTTCCTCCTCCAAAATATGTTCACATATACATTTAGCTGACACACTGTATCCAGAGTGACTTAACAAATGCAGTCGCTGTTGTTGCTGCATTGAACCTGTGATGTTTCTGTCTCACAGCAGCCACTCTTTCTGTAAAGACAAAAAAAAACTAGAAATACTAGAAAAACACTATGATTTACTGAAGAATTCTCTAATAGGCTACGCTTAAACAAATAAAAATAATAATTGTTAACTGACCCACAGCATTTGATCAAATGTATCATACAGTATATGGTACAATAATGATTAAACACATAAAATGAATTAATTTAGAAAGTTTTCAGGTGCTGAATATCACCTAAATTAGGGCAGACAACATCTAAGGCTGAATAAGGGACTATAAGGTTTGCAGCTGCTTCACAGTAGCTGGCAGCTTGTAATATTTCTAGCTGCTATATTCGATCCCTGGATTGTCCTACATATACACACACAGTGGGGGCCCGGACTCAAAGTACATTTTAAAGATACACCTGAGGACAACAGACATTTTAAATTTTAGGTATCAGTTGCAAGGAAACAATTTCTCCTATTTCATTTTATGAGACACAGTCCATCAAGTATTCTGAAGTCGTCACATATGATTATTCTCAGTGTTTGTTCCCCCTCCGCTGCTCCTCTTGTAATTTATTGTATTTTTTTGGTGGTTCAGACTACAAGCTTTTGGTAATGCAATCCCTCCACTGCGCACTTCTGTGTCATGATGCCTCATGTCTCTCAAGAGCGCTGTCACAGAAAAACATTGTTATTTTAGAAGTAGCATGTGTTTGTCGAACCAAGGCTCGGGTTTCCTAGTGCCCGAGTGCAAGTCCACATGCTTTGGTCTGTAAAGGAGCCATGACGGATGGCGACCCCAGCAGCCGCTGTGTGAACCCCCACCCCCCACACACACACACTCCACAGGCTTCTCCAAACATTTTTATTTACTAGGGCCAAGATGAACAAGAGCAGTGCACAGCGCTGGTAGCTGTGGTCAAGTGGTCAGATTTCAGTTACTCAAGGCTAATATAACTTAGAGCAGGTGTCCAGGTTAAATATTGTTGATATGAGTGCACTTTAACCTTTTCTAATCTAGTACAATGACATGGACTGTCCTTAAAATGTAGACTGCAACTATTTTCATACTGGAATTATTCTACTAATAACGATAAAGTACTAACTTCCTGATGTTTTGATGACGGTAGGATATCTAGTGTACTTTGGCCGCTGGGAAGGAAATTGAGTCAGATTGGTCAAGATGGAATCTTTACTCTGTAAGTGAAGGTGAATATTCCATGTTATGCTTCATTTGATAATTGATAGACCAGGTTAATTACCTTGATCAAAGGTCAGGTAAATTAGTATTCTGAGGTTAGGCTGTAGGATTTGAATTGGACACGTAAAATGTTTATAAGGACTCTGGCCAATTAAGAACATTACGAGTGTTTTATTCTAATCGACAGTGATATTGGTTGCAGACATCCACATTAGGCCTAATGAATTTTCATGAAATATTTTCTCTGAGCCTATCGAGCGCATATTAATTTCAAACGTGTGTCTGGAGTCTAGAGACGTGATCACATTTCCCACAAGCATCAATCCTAATATGCAGATGAATTCTCTTTTAAACCTAGCACAGGCCACGCTGGCACATTTGATAGTTCATTCATGTGAACAACTGTGAAAAAAGAAAGGAAAAGGAAATGGCTTAAACAAACAAAAATACCCATTATGCCCTAGTGTGGACTCTCTGGAGGTTGTGCATAATTACC
Source organism: Etheostoma perlongum (assembly GCA_026937815.1). NCBI lineage: Eukaryota > Metazoa > Chordata > Actinopteri > Perciformes > Percidae > Etheostoma > Etheostoma perlongum. The sequence continues at coordinate 13,466,167 of CM049379.1, forward strand.
CTGCACAGCACCTTACCTGCTCACCTCTCGACGCCTGTCAGCGCTGCATACAGACACACACGCACACATGCACACAAACACACAAACTAACACACACACACACACACACACACACACACACACACACACACTCTTTACCATTCACATAACCCTCCTTTCTCTTGTCTCTCTTTCTCACAAACATACACACTCACTAACACACACACCACCACACAGACCAGCGCATCAGCAAAGAGCATTGCGGCTCTGCGGCCAACCACGGCGTCCACAGGGGAGAAATCTTCAGCTCATTTCTGACCCGGGCTGCCGAGGTGTTAATTGCCCTCCTGAGTTGGCAGTATTTTCAGGGTAAAAGGTGCTATCCTTGATGGATCAGCACTGTTGCCACCAGTGACTGATTCTTCTTAACTTGGATGTGTACCGTGCATATCCTATATCTCATTAAGACAACATGAAGGATGGGGAAAGAGATGCTGTTAGGGGGGCACATGTTTTTTTGTTTTCATTTGTTTGCAAATGCACACATAAGCTACAACTAACAGTAAAGCTCAAAAGACAGGAACCTGATGAAGATACTTTTTTCATTTACATGAGACAAACCTGTACCCTTACCCCTTAACCTGCCTCCTTTTTACATGTTTTGCACTCAGTCTACTTCAGATAACTACTGATAACAGTAAGCAGACTACCTACTATGCCTCGACTCCTAGAATCTCAACACTAGTAGTATGCTGTAACATTGCATAATGCAAGGTTTGTTGGGTCTCAAATGCTGTAGTTTTCAGCAGTCTGATTTAATACATGTTTTTTTTAGCAGTTTGCACCTGGTAAGCAGCACAATGCTATGTGAAATCAAAGAGACCTGAAGCTTTTGTGCTGTATTATCACAGGTCCAATTATCTATTTGTAAAATTCCAATCATTAAGGTAGTGCACAATGTTTGAGCCAATCAAATGAGCAAAAGTGAATCAAGGATTTTGCCCATAAATGTCAAGATCAAGTGTCTCCCCACCAAAACCGAAGTTTAAAACACACCATTGCCGTTTCTCCCATTCTGACTTACAAGTATCTCACAGTGATATTGGACAAATGACAGACTATTTTTAAATCTGATGTATTCTGACTATGTTACGTAATAGTTTGTTTACCTGAATAATATTGACAAACACAACCAAAAACAAACTATATTTCCAATTCTGATCAGTTAAAAAGAACACAAAATTATTGTAAGATTTTCTTTATAAACAGTATGTCAAACCAATCAGTTATGTATGAGAAAAACACACAAGCTTGTTCCTTCCTGTATGGCTCAAAACCAGGCATTAGTTTGATTCAGGTCAATCAATCTAAATTGTAAATTGAAGCTTCTTTTAACATAATAAGTGAGAGCTTTATTCCCTGTTCTTCCGTTATGGATTGAGACATTAGTGCCTAGTGATAGTGTTTCAGAAGGAAATCCACATTCTTGGCTTATTAAACTCAAAGTAATTCCAACCTCCAGTTTATAGACATTTCAGTGATGCAGGGAGGAATATTGTTTAGTTAAGTGTGAATGTGGCCTTGTAACAACACAGCAGACTAGAGAGGGAGGATTTGGCAAAGATGCTAATTCAGGAAGCATGTGTACTGTACTGTGCATGTGTGTGTGTGTGTGTATGTGTGTGTGTGTGTGTGTGTGTGTGTTTGTTTGAATGAATGCTGTAATGTATTCTCTCTGATGGAAATGAAAACATTAATATGTGTTGTTATACAAACCACATTTGTTATATACAAAATACAAATTTGATATAATACATCTCTATAAATATATCTCAGTCTGTCAACTGATATTTTAAGCTATTTATTGCTAATTTATTTCACAAGCATTTTGTAACAATCACTTTGCTTCAAACATCACAGGTTGTACAAAACATGATATCCTTGAGCATGCTTGTGCTCCTGTTTGTGTGTGTGAATGTGTGAGTGTGTGTGTGTGTGTGTGTGTGTGTGTCTGCATATACACCTATGGTATGCACGGACTTAGCGTTTGGTGAACTCGTTCACACCATGTGCCCATGTCTGCACAACTTAATACTGAAGACACACACACACACACACATACTCACCAACACATTCACACACACACACCAATTTACACTGGAAAGTAGTATAATACATAATAGACAACACATTGCACAAACTGTTCATTGCAAACATTTTTATTTTATTTTTCAACTAAAAACATGTCAAATCATTATTGGCAATAGAGAATCATACCCAAATGATGGATATATATATATATATATACAAAAAAGTATAAATATATATATACTTTTTTTGTCCAGGAGGAAATTAAGGTGTCCAAAAGCTTATACACAACATACATACATATAGGCACACAGACATCTGACATCCACGCACACATACATAGTATAAAAATACAAAGGAAGATATCAATAGTGTGCCCTTACAATAAAATTAGATTGTTTGTAAAGGCATTTCAAAAGCATGCATGGTTTGATGGGCCTCCCCTGTGGTTACACAGCAATAAGACTGCTTCAAGTACTTGGTAAGGAAAGGAAGAGATTGGAAATGTCGAGCTTAAGAGACAACAATGAATGTTTGTAAGGAGATAATATGTGAACCCTGGTCCCTGTTGGTGACTGGAAATGTTTTTTCAAAATTTCGAACCACCTTAACCTCAAAACAGTTTTTGCAGTGCTGTAACAACTTCACAGTGCTCCCTTACTCTATGAAAAAGTGTAAGTTGTTTTCAGTTGTTAAATGTGTCTGTGTCAGTTTTCTGATGAGGATTTTTTTTTACAGTTTACTCAGGATGGTCAGTGCACAGTCCATAGACTAATTAGATGAATTGATCTTGCTTTTTAATACAAATTCTCTTAGAGATTCAAACGGCAGGCTTGGTTGAGGAGCAGCATCCCCAGGACAACTTGACCAGGGTGGAAAACCTCAGCAGCCTCATAACCCATTTTAGTCTGCTTAAAAATTTCAGAATATTTCCGTAATATAGACATGCATATTCAGATTGATGCATAATGCATATTATATTACATTATTTACATTTTGAAAAAAATCATTTTGAAATCAATTTAGTGATTTGAACCGGTGTATCTTAGTGTGTAGCTTTAGTGTAGTTTGAGTATGGCCAAACACACCTTACACATGTTTACACTTTTGCACAACACACCCACATACAAACAGATGTTATTACTGCATACACATGTATAAACACAAAGCCCACATACACATAATATACAAAGACACACAGACGCACGCACGCACACACAGACGCACGCACGCACACACACACAGAGGATTAACATAATAATTTGGATGGGCTGTATTATACACAGTTCTGAAAGAAAACCCGGCATCTTCAAAACCACACATATGTTTTGGGATCCATTTAATTATTGCTTCAATAAAAACACATCCAACTGACACATTAGCTTCAGTTTCACATTTTTTTTCACAAAAAACAGTGAGACACAACCTTTAATTTAGTTGGAAATGAGAATAAAATCCAACTGTAAAGCATCCCACATGTTTGGAGAAATTCTTTCCCAGGACTGATGTCAAATATTAACCTTTCCTTTTTTTTCCTTTTTCTTTTTCCGCCTCAAGTTCTATTCCCAGTTTGACAGGAATCCCACCCTGAACCTTATCTGGGTGTAGACTTTACTCTGACATTACTCAACTTATTTAGTCTAACATTAAAACATCTATTTTAATGAAGTGAAATATATGAAATACATGTAAATTAAATGATGAATGGCCCAAATTGTCTTGAGTATCAAGTCTTCAACATGTAAATAGTATATAGGTCTACAGGAGAAAACTTGCTTTTCATAATCTACAGCAACTAGGAGTAATCATGGTACTTAGCTGCATACAGTAGAACATTGTTTTTTTATTATGTGGGGAAATTATTACATAAAAGGTACCCTGCCACAAATATTTCATTACTTTGTGGCAATGTCTGAAGTTCTACCATGGACTCATTATCCCACATTTTGTCAGATAAAAATGCCTTGGTTACCCTGTTTCAAGCTATTCTAGAATATAGAAAGCCTGCAGGAAGACTCAGCTCGATTTGTGCCCGTTTTCATTCATATTCAACGATCTAAGCTGCTATATCTGTTTGGCTAACAGCTAGCCAATGAGAGCCTGGCTATCAGCATACTTTACCCAGCACAACTGGGGGAGCTCATGAATAGTAATAACTCAGGCAACATGACGTCAGACTGACCAGCTGTTGTTATTGGCCTGATTTCTCTGCCTATTTCTTTTCATTGGCTAGAGCTGACAGAGGAGGTAGCAGTTCATTTTCACATTCACAAAATAACACAGACACATATGGACCTAACATATTTCAAAACAGAAAACAAAAAGAAAAATGGTTTTGTGTGGCAGAGCACATTTAATAGGAAACAGCAGTGTTGCTGTATGCTGATAGTAAATATTGAAGGATGATACATTCACTAAATAATGACAAATAATTATATAACTCTCATGCAACATTTATTCTGGCCTTGAGGATACTCTTTGTCTGATACGATTGATTTAGGTGTTCACCCAGGCTTAGTAAAACAAGAAAAATTGACAGAAAAAATGTTTACCCTGACAGGAAAAATTAAGATTTAATTGTGTGTAATTGTCCAGTCAGAATGGTTTAATCCACCAACCAAACTAGTTCAGTTGTTATGAATTATGCTTTGCTGAACAGTGTGTGTAATGATCTGTGAAAGCATCTCAGATGATTATCACATGAATTGCATTGGTTGACATCACAGCAGTTTAATTTGGAGTAAGACTGTTCTGAATTGGTTAAAAAAAGAGGAGGCTTTCACTCTAGACAAGACAAACTCAAACACAACACACAAACACACACACACACACACACACACACACACACACACACACACACACACACAAATACATTAATCCAAAACTCACATACAGTACAAGCATGAGAAGAAGACAGAGAATTTGAATGCAGTTCGAAGGCAGCCTCTCTCTCTCTCTCTCTCTCTCTCTCTCTCTCTCTCTCTCTCTCTCTCTCTCTCTCTCTCTCTCTCTCTCTCTCTTTCACGCACACACACAGCGGGGGGCCTGTGTGAACCGGGCAGATATATGACTTGCAGTGCACTCCCAGGCTCTGTGGGCTTTGGGGACTTCACTTACTGGTTTCCAGGCCTTGTGTCTATCCTGTCACCAGTGAAAAAAAAGGAAGAGTCCAGTAAAACACCTGTTCTACACATCTAGGGAGCAGCAGCACTGCACGAGTGAGCTATTACAACAATGTTCAGAGATAAGTCTTCCTGGGATTTTGGACAAATTTGCCATTTTATTAATGTTTTCTAAAAATACATAAAAATAAAGAAAAAAATTGCCATAAGGAGGAGAAAAAGTAACATTTAAAAAATCTAAAAATAGTGTGGTTGTAAAATGAAAACAGCCTTTTTTAAAAACACCTTCAGTATAATGAACAAACCCATTACAACAGTAAGCCCTTATACAACCAAAAATAAACACCTTTTACACAAATTTACATTAAGGTCTTTTCAGGAGTCCCTGCTACCTAATAAACATCTCAGCCCAGCAAAGTATGTGTTAACAATCTCATTATGGACTGAGTGGTAAACTGACTTATGTATGGAAACAATGGCAGTACTGCAATTTAGACTGCTTTAAATACACTTCAGTACAGCAAAGTGCTTAAGGTAAAAATAGAAGAAGACAGATAGGAAGGTGGTTTGGGACAACTGGTGTATCATGACTCAAGAGATTGGCTGCAACTGTTAGTTATAACCAGACACACATCTTTAATGTAGATATACAGTTTGTTGAGAAAGCCAAGAGTTTGCGACAATGAGACAATTAACTGTGACTCTAAAACCCACCTTCATCACATTTGCCTTGAATTTTTTAAATAAGAGAAACTTCCACATCCAAACCCATTCACAATTTTACTATCGAGACACATTTAAAGCCATTCTTCTGATTTTGTTCGGAATTACTGTACTGGGCTGATTATTAGAATGACACTGATTATGACATTACAGAAAGATCCTGGGCGCTGCCAATGTGCTCTTAAGCAAGGCACCAAACCTGCTTGGGGCGCCCACACACACACACACACGCACACACACACAGAAACCAATATCAGGGAGACTCATAACCCGCCTATCCTTTACCAACACAATACTGCCATCTAATGACAGATAGACCACATAGACTACATAATGTATACTTGATGTTTTTATTCCTATTTAAAATCACACACACACACACACACACACATCCAACATACAAAACTAGTGCACCAGATTTATTATTAGTATTTAGCTAAAACGTTGAAGTAACTCAAAGCCTTAAAAAAAAGTGACCGGGTGACCTTCAAACCAATTGAAATTATTAGAGGTTTTACAGTATTTATCTGAAGGGGCTTGTATCTGCCGATTGAATAGACATTATGATCTTTCACATTATAGGCTTTTTTCAATTGCTAAACAAGCAAATCAAAACAGGCTCAGTGCAGCAAAACACTATGAACAATTTACATCAAGACAACACACACCGTCACTCAGAACACACTGAGAGTAAAAACACTAGAATCCAACACCAATACAGAACTTGGAAACTTTTCAATTTTAATAATTTGTGTACTTCACGCTACAGTGTACTAATCCTTTGATGCAAAAGCCATAATTCTCAAATTTTAAAACGTCCCTCTTTTTACAGCCTAACCTTCACTGTAGCGAACGTATCGCTGCTTAATTTATAATTTAAATCTAATTTAAAAGTGGAGTGAATTTAAATCTAATTTAAAAGTGGACTCTCCTCTGCATATCCCTGGATCCTGCAGCCAACAAAATGGACTCTTCCCCAAAATGTATCCTCAGAGGGGTGTCAGCTGGGCCCTTCTGTATATATATGTGCTATTAGCAAAGGGCATGTGTCATCCCCCCCCCTGCTTCTCACTCTGTATGTTAAATTACAGTAGTATTGTTGTTTGTCCATGCCCTCTAAAAGCACACACAGAAGTATTATCTGACACCCCAATTGGCAGGATGATGGCGTTTGTTAATGCCTCCCAAAACTGTTGCAAATCAATTAAAGTTGCTAATGTGAGGTTTACAGACACAGTGGAACAGGGAAAAAACTGAGCTTAAAGATGCCACACTGGCGTTTTCCGTATAGCAGAAAATTCCCTCTGCCTCGGGAAAATCGACCTGCATGTCCTGTCAGTATTCTGCAAGTATAACCACAGCATTGTAGGAAAAGTTTTGCTTTGTGTGTATTTAGAGAACATATTAACTTACGTTATGTTTAGGTCTATTTCCACACAAGGTACGTGGTGGTTAATTTTCTCATGTCACAACACCTATTTTTGCAAATTCTGAATTGTCAGATCAAGTACACAAGCACCCACAGGAAAATACATTGAAACATATACAGATAAACTCCCATTCCAATTGTCCCCAAGCACTGTGAACCTTAAGCTTTTAATGTTAAAGAAAAAAATATTATTTGATCAGGCCAACACACACATAGACACAAATTACAACAAATGAGAACAGTGACACAGCTGACCCCTAGGATATGGTCGCTTGCAGGTCAGCCGCTCACTGGACCGTCCTCCTCTTCACACTTATCCCCTCATCTCTTTCATCATATCCTACCATTTTTATTTGCACTATGATTAAATGTAGATTTGCAGTAATAAAAAAGACAGGTCACGAGGTGATAAAAAACATAAATAAAGGTTAAAAACATGTCAAGGGGCTCATGAAAGCATCAATGTCAGCAGCCGCTCATCCCCATCTTCCTGTATTACAACTGTTTTTCCAAATACTATACTTACATGTATTGTTAAGTTAAAAAAGTAACCTTTTCCAAACTGTTCCAATAGAAACTTATATTATATTCCTTAATAACTATATACACAATTATTGCAGTTTTTAATACTTCTGTCAGTAAATTAATTTTACTTTGGTTGTTTTCTGTATTATTTATTTACAAAGTAGAATTGTTGATGTGAAGTTACTGTATTCTCTAAATCACTGCCCTGAAAGTCCCCTGACTATATTTGTGGCTTTTCGGTGCACTGATATCTGTATGCTCGCTGCAACCAGCGGCAGCTCTCATACACTCCTGTAACTCATCCCCTGGCCTCCTTCTCAATCCTCTTACCGCCATCCCTCTTTCTCCGAAGGGACTGTCTCTATCTGCCAGCTGGGTCCTAAGGGAGCTTGGCCACCCATTGCGGACCCATTAGGGGGGTTGGGGTAGGTGGGGGAGCTGGGAGAGAGACGGCGGCAGCGGGTCAAATCACTTTGTGGCCGAGGAGGGCTATCATTTACTGTAATTCAGGTCCTGTCAGGCTGAAGGAGAGGGAAGGTGAAGTGGCGTGGCGTGCCCTGGCTCTCATCTGTCTCCCCCCCCACCCCCACCATCAACCCCACCTATCATAGACAATGCCTGGCTGGCTGGTGGGTTGAAGGAGGAGATATTACAGCTGCAGTGGGGTATATCTATTTTGTCGTAGCTAACCATTGTTCTATGTCATTTTACCTTTGAGGCACATCATTGACTGACTCATTCCTTACAATGAGTGAGTAGGTAGGGGTTCAGTGCCTTGCTCAAGGATACTGTGACAAGACACGTGACTGCCATTGGAATCAAACCAGTTAGAGACCAGTTTTTCTGACCTGAGAGGCTTCCAGCTGTCCCTCCTGCTGTCAGTGATTAACCTCTCCTGTTTGTCAATGACCTCTGTATTTGTTCCGTGTCTCGTTGTAGTCTCTGTGTGCCAGTTTATTAATTGAAGGATTATTCTGTATAGCGACTTTTAACCATGACTAAATGTAATAAGTTGTATTATTCGTAATATCTTTTAAAATTAAATTTTTTTGGAGTCACTACCTGCAGGTCACTGTTTGATATGTTACAAATACAGAGACTCCACACAGAACAACTCAAGCCAGCTAGCGGGTTTAAACCCAAAACCATTTTGCTGTGAGTCGACAGTGATAACTCTACCACCATGCCAACCCTAAGATACATTATTTAAAATATTAACATTCTAAAAACAAATATATTTGCTGACCATTTTGTATAGTATCAAATTGATTTTAAGTTGTGATTCAGAATGATGCCCTGTATATCTTCAATGTAAAACAACATACATGTACAGTATAATGCAATATACAATGTCCTAGGAAGTGGGATTTAATAATTCCAAAAGGTTTTTTTATGCCATAATAATTCATCCCTCTCTTTCATCTCTTTTCTTTCTTCCCCAAGCCTCAAATTTCCCATTTAATTTTTTTCTTTTTCTTTTTGCCTTTAAGTTTCAAAACTATACTATTTCTTATGTGGATGAGGGATTATAATTATCTCCCTTAAAATAAAAAATGAAGACCACTCTGATATATTGCTTTCAAGAAAAGAAAATGATGCTTACTCTCAAACTTATGAGTCATCTTAAGACCTTTTCATGCAAAACAGTCTGTGACTGCTTCTGGTCGGGCTGCAATATTATCCAAAATTGGATTTATTCTTATTGAAGACTTTAGACTGAGTGGGACACTGCTATGATGAAATGTGTCACTAGAGGACAGCATCTTCCTCTGTAATAACATTCACCAGACCAAAGGAAACGCCCTTACAGTCAGAGGCCATTGGACTGCTTCTCTCTTTTGCACATCACCTCTGAGTAGATGGTTCCATTGAGAGAGAGAGTAGCAGGCTCAATCTATAAGCCTGTCTTCCAACGATGCTACATGTTCATATTTTAACACATAGATGCTTTATCTTGCAGTGGGTAAGAACGAGTCAGCAGGGGTTTTGTGCCTTGACACGTCAATAGATTCTTCTTCGCCATTATAAAACCATTTAAATCACAATCATATGGTTATGGACAAGGTTTGTTAGGCCTTTTGCCATGATGTGGATGTTCAATAGTCTATCATTTCACAAAATAAGTATGTATTATCATCAGAAAATAAATATAAATGATGGGTTCTTGTAGTAACATCTAAACTTTCTTAGATAAAGAGGTGAGATGAAACTGGTGGCTTTGGAGCTTCTCACTATGAATGCACAGACATCTGATGTAATTATCCTTTTGTGCCACTACACTAGGATGAACATGAAAGTCTTTCTTTGTTAAATGTTAAACAAAACAAAGGAGGGTGATAGTGCTGTAGGTCTATTCGTTAAAAAAAGGGTACACCATGTACATTTACACATATTCAGACCATAGAAGGGCAATTATATTGAAGCATAAACACAAAGAAAAACATACCCCCAACACAACAATATGAGGGCTGCATCAAATTACTGTTCAAATCTCGTCTCAGCTGACCTGATTTTGAAACAGACCTAATTTTTGAATGCACATGGCATTAATTAGCTCTCTGTGTAATTCACTGTCCTTCCACAAGGGTGCAATGTTGGGCACGGTTCTGAAACGTGTGATACCCTCCCCCTCCTAGATCATCACTTCATCCAAATCCGTTACCGTCAGCACTTAAAGAGTCACACAGTGACAAATGAGAGCACGGCCTTTGTCTGAATCCCAGCATTTAACAATGAAATTCAAGCTTGCAAATCACCCCCGCCGCATCAGTGTCGACCTGTTTTGTCAGTCGTCAAGCAAGTAGCCTAAGGTTTGTGGATAAACCAACACGTTCCCGGCCCAAAAATAAGCCCTCTACGTCTCCGGCTTTGAAATGGGATCTTAAAAACAAGAGCTTGGCCCTGCCGCACTCTCTAATTAGAGAGGTCCACAGATGCCTGTATGCTACCACACACACACACACACACACACACACAAAGTTACAGAAAGACCGGAGAGTTCAAAGAAAAGAACACAGTACAGTAGTTTGTGTATTTACAACACCCCTTCCAAAAAATTACAAGTAGCAAGTGTTTTTTTTTTATTCATGGTGAACTGATGGCGCTTGATACCGCTGAATGCCATGAATGCTGCCTCTCCTAGATATTATTGGCATACCCATTGGTTTCTGTGTGCGTGAATGAGCTGGCTGTCATTTTCTATCTATGCGCTTCTTCAGTAATGTGTCACATGATCAGCGAGGCAGCCCTAGCCAGCCTTTATCATGCTAATGTTTTTCAATTTCCCCCCACAAAGAGCATACATAGCTCATACAAAAGATGGCTTCAGACGGGCCCGTAACTCTCCGTCTCTGTCTCTTTCTCAAACACACAACACACACTCTGACAGAGTCCCATTTTAGTGGCCAGATACAGTCATTTCTTGTCCGATGCACACACTGACGCATTGAGATCCACGCACACACTACCCGGGACACACTTGCGGGCTTGCGCACACTCGAACTCAACCCTGCATGCGTTAACACTTGCAGAGAAAAACACACTAATGCACAAATGAACATGCTTGTACTCATCCTCACAGCTGGTCACTCCTCTGAATCGAGCAAGTAGATCACTGAAACTTTTGTGTATATATACACACACACACACTATCACACACACACACACACACACACACACACACACACACACACACACACGCACACAGAAACACACTCGTTACAGCACAAAATGCGTTTCCATATCCAATTTTGTCACTACCAACATTTTTCTTTCTTTCCTTTGTTCTTTCTTTCTCTCTCTCTCTCTTGCTCTCTCTCTCCCTATCTCTTTCTCTCTATCTCTTTATTTCTCTATTGCTCTTCTCTCAGCTGGCTCCCCAAATAACCACATCTTCTCAGCATGTTAACAAAGAAGCCCAATCAAGAGATACATTTATTTTTTTTCTACTTTTTATTCATTCTCATTCTCTCATTATGTATAATTCTCCTTCAACCAACAAGCAGCATTTACACATTTATTCTTGCTCGGAATTGTTCTTTCCCCCCACAAGTACACAGTCAATATATTAAAACATTATCTCGGCAATTAGTGCTGTGAGCGGCTCACTTGTGAAAGCACTGAACCAAGTAAGTGAGGTTTGGGATTGTATTAGTATTGGGAATGGAGTAGAATCACATGCATGTACTTCATGAATGAAGCAGTAATACTGCATGTTTGCACTGCATGTTGATTTTTGCAACATTTAATGCATTGATAAAAATGTCAACGTAATGTGTTGTATTACAAACTGAGATATTCACCCTTAACAAATATCCCTCGAATATCTTTTCCAAATGATTGACAACTCTAAATTGAACAGGAGAGCAACAACAATTTCTTGGACATATTCAGTTACTCAAGGTATTTGTTTTGAAATAAGAATAAAGTTACAATTCTGTTCTTTTTCATTGTGCATAGTGCAGTCTTTCAGATTAGAAAGGTGAAGGACATCGTCCTATGAGCAGCCCTATGACAGTCGGCCTTGCTGCAGGCTATTGTTGTCTAATAACAGACACACACAAACCCACAGATGCACACATACATATGCCCGAATCCCCCTCCGCTTTGAACAAATCCTCACATGAAGCATATAATTTCCATGTAAGGGCTGTTAAAAGGGGGCATTATGGCCCATTTTAAAATCTCATTAGCAGGGCAGCTGCACTTTGCACCCTAAGCTGGTGATTGGGGCTCTCTTTTTTGTTTTTTTTGTTTGTTTTTTTGTACGGAGGGCCCGGTAGCACTTTACATTCCACCACGGTAATAAGATGGTAATGGTAGGGTAACAGTGTGATAATAAACATATAAACTGATAAACTTGTAATTATCAAAGTAATAACTAGGAATGGGTTCGATGATAACTATATGTATATCTGGGTAGTGGTAATATATATATATTAATATTAAAATAACATGATAATAATGGGGTAATATATGTTGATGTTTTCACAGTATTATAGGCTACTATCAGCATAATACCTTCCAAATTAGATAAAACTTCTTGGAATTTAAAATTGGTAATTACCATAATATAATGCTGAAATGTATCCACCCTTTATTTCCAAATATTTCCCTTTTGTTTCAAGGCAATACTTTACAAATTATGTTATGCTGTGTATGTTATGTTATGACTTCATACCTGGAAACACATCTGGTATTTTCTGTGTAATAACCACGAATCATGTGCAAAATGCAAAACTGTCTGTTTCTATTTAATTACATGGTAATATTACAATAACAGAGGTGTAGAGATTACCTGGAAATGCTTCTTGTGGTGTCTGTGTAACAACCCTGAATTAGTGGTGCAAAATGCAAAACTACCTGTTTCTATTTTATTACATGGTAATATTACAATAACAGAGGTGCAGATTACCTGGGAATGATTCTGGTAGTTTCCAGGTAATCTCTTTACCTCTGTTATTCTAAAATTACCATGAAATGTGTCTTGTCCTGCACAATCTGACCAGCAGCTAAACACCTTCCACCATCAAGCACTGGAGACTGGGATCATCGTACTCAGTTTATTTGACTTATAAAGGGTGAAACTGGGATAAAACACAATGACCAGTTACTTAGATATTAATGAGTCACAGACATTATACAATAATTGTAAAAACAACATAACTACACAACACTGCAATGCGGTAGTATGTACAGTTGGCTAGCTAACATTTAAGATGAAAAAAGGAAATACGTAATGTATTGTTATACAGTGTCCATAGTATAACCTATATTGTTTATCTAAATAAACTAAAATATACTTACATGTGGCACAACCCAAGATAATAGAGGCAAACTCGATTACTGAAGCATACCGTCAGTCTAATTTGAGCTATTAATCATCATCTAATATATACATATTGCACATCAAACTTTCTGACAATAATTAACAGAGATATCAGAACAGTATATCAGCATCTATTTCACATACCGAGAATGCTAACAGAGGCATGTAACGTTGAAGATTGAAGCGGACAGTATGGAAACACAAACCATGAGGCTTCCTGCTCACATTCAACTTCTTGACTAAATCCCACGGTGCATAGCTCGTGGACAGTGGTGGAATTAAAGTGCTACCGAGGGCCTACGCAGAAACCTCATCCCCCACACACCTTCTTCCCCACCATCCATCCCCAAAAAGACATAGTGGCCCGCTCAATGGCAAAAAAAAAAAACAGAGCAAAGCGGGCCACATGTAGTACATTAACAGCAAGCCCACATTTCTACTGCGTCTCCTGATTTTTGCCCTCAGAGAAAACTCTGTGGTGTGATGTTTCACAATCAGTGTGAACAGCAAAAGAAACATGTGACTTAAGCTTGAATGCATAAATTACAATTTGTCAGCGTTGCAATGCAAAGATAAATTAACCTTACATTCACCTGAGACAACTGTCATCATTTTGGCAGCCACGACTTGGGTTGGCATGGAAAATAGTTCAGCAAGTAACGACAATAGGAAGAGACAAATAGATAACATGATTGTTATGCCTCAACAGATTATCACATAAGTGCACATAATGTAACTACTGGGTAAAAACAAAAGCAGATTATTAGTTTTTGTTGTTGTTATTGTTAGGGTTCAGATCGTAGACATGCTAATAAATACCCAGTTGATTACATTCATGTTGTTGTAATTTAGGCTTCCGTTGTTGTTCCATCTGTGAGGATTCCCTGAGTGAAGTAACAGCAGTTGCTGCCATGCCAACTGTTTGTGATGTGTTATTGTTGGGGTTTTATCTATTCAGGAATGTGCCAGTCAAATTAAAGTTGCCCCCATAATGTTAGTAAAAGCACCCCCTCTGCATTATAATGATGAACATATGCAGTTTTCTCACACAATGAAATAGCAATAAAGCAGGCGAGAGGGGAAAGAACATACTGAATGCAGTCATTTTGCAACTATCAATTTCTGCATCTTTCTGCTTTACTTTGTTCCAAAAAGATGTTGAAATAGAAACACTCTCAATGAGGTGTTGAAAGGCGGGTTATTGTAGATTAATTTTGTTATGAAATGGGTTTATTACAAAAGACTGGAAATGTTTCGTAAGATGAAAAAAAAAAAACAGCGTGAAAAATTCATAGCAATACTGTACATGATGGCAGGTAAAAAACAGTAAATCCGTATAACATTTATTCTTTGACACACCATAAATGCCTGTTTTCTCTCTACATTAGAGAAATCTCCATGAAATTACACACTGATTCTGCAAACTAACAGCTAAACCCGTCAAATATAATACTAGTCTTCAGTTATGTTTGGTTATTTTTACATGTCGCCGGTTTCCAGCTGGACACAGTTTTCTTTTCTTTTTTAAGCAATGCTACAGTGGAACGCGATAAGAAAAGAAGGTGTGTGGAAATAATAATTTCACACCTTTTCTTTGAGCATTAAGCCAACCTTTATGTGTATTTTTGAGCAACAAAACATCTCAGAGAGAGAACTTTATACTGCCTGACGCTTGCTTTTGCACAATGGGAGCTTTGTATAGCCTCAAACAAACTCTGGAAGCTCAGCATGGGTAAGGGTAAGGGTAAACATGCTTGATGGTTGGTATTGTACACACCATGGGCTTATTTCTGACACTGTCACACAATATGCAATGCAGGGTGAGGTGAAAGCACCACTTTTAGTGGGAAAGAAAAAAAAGAAAAAAGAACTCACTATTGAAACAATTCAGTGAAGAGTAGAATATAGCAGGGACTATTTTTAAATTGGGAAAAAAAACCACAGCCTGTACTTTAAGAGAAGGTCATGCAAGTCAAGTCAAGATGGAGAGGTGCCATGAATTGGGTTCTGGCTGACGTACAGCTGCAGTTTTGTGTCTTTTTTCCCCCTCTGTTTCCTTTACTCACTTCCTCCAGTTTGTTTCAGGGTCTGCTAGTGTCTTGCTACTCCTTTCTTTTACCAACTACCCCCATTGCACATGTATGAAGTTTCTTCTTATAAAATCGAAAAAATGTACAAGCTTTAATCCTTTAAAATAAAATACTTCTGTATCAAATTCTTCAGGAGCAAATGAAAAGGTCTTTAGGAAGTTGGCTGACACAAAACACCGTACACTCTTTACTCTATCAGTCAGTTTTTCACAAAAATGGATGTACAGTTGGGACATGTGATGTTTACTCACTGCTATTCTGAATCAATATTGCTTCAGTGGTTGCTACTGTAGGCCAACAGGACTCTGGCAAAAGTAAGCATATGATGGTTTTATAATCAGTCAGTGCGCTGGGACCTTGAGAAAAATTAGTTAGTCTGTGTTGAATCCATGTGTAAAAGTCATGCATCTCCTGAATGCTGACAGATTAGTTGGTATAAATACTCAATGATTTATTGTTTTTGCACTTGACTTCTCATATACCACACTGAGAAAATCACCTGTCTTCATATGTAATTTGGTCTCAGATTCTCCTATTTCTGTTACCCTTATTTCAGGATTGTTCACACAATAGATTGCATTTGGTAAAAAATGTATTTCTAAACAAAAACACTTACACTGTCTATGACTTTATTCCTACATAAACCACATAGGATGTGTGTCGCCTTTCTCTAGTCACTTGCTGCATGCCCTTGCCATGCTAAATGCAAAAAGAGAGAGAACATCAGATATCAGCGCGGCTGCATCCTCCCTACACCAGATCCAGCCAGATCCACAGATAGACGTGAGGCTGACGAAGAAAGTATACACCCCAGACAGGATATTAGAATGGACGTTTCCTTCTTCAGTACGCCACAGGCAGGGCCCTCTCCCACTTGTCTTCTCTGCAGAAAGACACAGAGAAAAGATAAAGATGTGAGCAGAGCTGACAGGCTGCTAGAGCCACGGTCTCCTTTGCTGTTTGCATCTTGAGCCGGTTTCTGATTTGATCCTGAGAGGATGATTGTGATGGGGGCTTTTTTATTACGCGGACAACAGATGGCAAGGGATGATGCTGATCTCTATGTCCGAGATGGTAGGAATCCGAGTTTTTCTCTGGCCTATTTGTCTCGTTTTAATTTAACCTTTATTTAACCATGTAGCCTCAGTGAGATAAGAAATCTTTCTATTCTAGGAGACAGGGTCAAGAGAGTCATGATACATTTATGGCTGTGGAAAAACAACAAGAGACAAAATGAAACAGCATATTTCAAACAAAGCTCCTTGAGAGGAAATAGGAAAGGCAAAATCACCAATATGGCGCAAGGGTTAAGAGTGTCACTTTTCTTAGAGCGTCTAATATCTATGGACATAGTTTATCTGAGATTTATACACGAGGGCCAGAATTACTGAGGCTGCTGTGGCAGTTTATTTAGTTGTAGGTGTGACTCATTTTGTCACAAGCGCACTGTATGTGAAGACATAGATGTGTCAAAATCAGTGTTTGTGGGATGCTTTAGAAAGCATTCAACTTCAACTTCACTTTCAACCAAATTAGTCAACAATTTTCTGACCAGTCTTTGTGATTAAAAAAAATGTTTTCAACATTTCATAGGATGGGTTTCTTTCTCCAAACCTCTTCATCCCTGTATATAACCACATGGTAGAACAGCATGACAATGCCTAACAATTTATATAAGCACAGTGTAAGCCATTTCAAATTTTAAGAACCAAGTACATTTGTGTCACTGCTGAGAGACGCTGCATGTTTCTATAACTGCCTGTAACCTGACAGAGACATTGAAGAAACTAGTTCAACAATATGAGGAACTTTGCATGCTTTAACTGACTGCAACTGAAGTTGGTTAAACGTGTGTTTGTGCATCTGGTTAAATGTTTGTGCATGTCTGAGGATGGGCATTCCATATGTGCTTGCATGTGTGCATAAATGCATGCTTATTCCACAATCCATCGCACACACCCTATCTACAACTTTCTGTACTCTCTCCAGTGGTACTTCTTGTGTCACCATAAACTTTGAATTTAACTCTGAACACTTTAACCACAGTTGTTAGGATGTAAATGAGTGCCTCACCTGCATCACCACCAGCACAAACTCTCACCATCTCTTTCAGCTACTGAAAACGTCCTAGTAAACCAGACCGATTGACACTACTACTCACTGTACTCATGTTTTACCCAGACTAGCTTTATTCTAACGTGACCTCATTAACATGTAAAAGTGGATCCATATGGGCTTGTCGTGGTTGTGCATGTGAACTGACACACATAATTTAAATCGTCAACAAGCAGCTAAGCATGAACAAAACGTAAACCGTTACAATCCTGCAACATATGTCCTGATCGTGACGTCTGTTGGGTCACCACCACCCCACCCCATTTAGGCCTTGAGCGGAACATCTCAGCTGAACCAGATGTATGCTTCTTTTTTTTTTTAACCGTATCATAAAAAAATTATTTAAACTCTCCAGTTTTGCGGGCACGGCATATGCTGCATGGCCTTTTGTGTGGCGGTGGTATGCCAGGAATGGTTTTAGCAAGCTGTAAATCTGGAGTTAAACTACACTGGATTGGGTTAGCCAGGAAATAATATACAGATGGGATTACTATCTGTGGGATATGGCACAGACTAAAGTGTATAAGTATAAACAAGGTGGACATAGGATTGACTAAAGTATGACGTTATTGAAGAGCACATAGCAAATGGCCATTTCTTTTCTCTTGCTCCCTCTTTATCCCTAACCCCCAGATGCTATGTATGTGAATTGGTAATTGCCTGATACACTGGGAATTTAATGAGAAAATGTCTGGCAAAGGCAATCACCAGTTCCAGGCTATTTACTTTCAGCACAGATTATTTCAGTGAGTGAGTGCACAAAATTGGATCATTTTGGAGTTAGTTTTATAATGTGAGAATGAACGAGAGCATTAGAATGTGTAGGCATGATGCTTCATGTTCAACTATTTCATTTATCAATCCCGGTTAGTTTGAGTCCTTTCCACAGGTTAAGGTAAGGCAGACAATTTAAGAGACAATTTTAAAGCAGTTGATGAATAGAAAAGGTGAAAGAAACTCACATAGAGAAAAAGAGAGCGAGAAAGACAAAGAGAGCGAAAAAGAGAAAGAGAGAGAGAAGAAAAAAGGAACGGATTGGGAAAATGTTTTGTTCTTTTATTATGCATTGGTTCAATCTTTAAATGTGAATCCATCCCCTGAGATCGCCTTTAAAGCACAAATTTGTTTCAAAAAGCATAGTATTTCCAATAAATGTATAGACATTTTAAAAGTGAAGTGAGAAAGAGCAGTAGGAATGAGAAACAAGCAGCAAGAAGAAAAGGGGAAGACATTTTTACAAATGGGATGATATTTGTTTTGAGCTGATGATGACAGTGATGAATGTCAAATGGCTGGAATTAGTCAGTGTCTGGATGTGGTTGTACTCAGCAACTCCTTGGTGTGAATGTGTGTTACACTTTGTGTGAAGCAGGTCATTTGTTTTAAAGGTGTACATGCAACGTTAACTGTAATGGGTTCATATAATTTAAAAGAAAAAGAAAAAAACAGTGATGCAGACAGGGTTTTTCACCCTAACTATATTGCTGCTCTCCTTACCCTACATCACTCCTCCAGGAACCTAAGATCGACTAATCAGTTCTTTTTAGCTATTCCACAGTCTCGGATGAGAACAAAGGGTGATCGTGCCTTCTCCGTTGTGGCCCTGAGACTCTGGAACAAACTTCCCATTCATATTAGGTCCTTTTCTACTGCTGAGATCTGTAAGTCTCGTCTTAAAACATTTTTTATGCTTATGATTTAATTTAGTGACAGTTGTATAGAAGTGTGTTGTTTGTGTGATGTTTGTTGTCTACATTTTTTATTGTCTTCCTTTGTACAGCACTTTGTTCAGCCTAGGTTGGTTTTAAATGTGCTCTATAAATAAACTGACTTGACTTAAAGACACCACAACTCTAAAATCAAGGAAACTTAAAGTCTTCCTCATGCCTGGTTCTACAAGCAAAGGCATTTGTGTGGTTAGTTGGAGCAGTAGGGTTCCTACTTCCTATATACATTACTTTGAGCATATGGGCCAGACTAAGTAGACAAAGCCGGTCTATCTAATGCCAGCAGTGCTGTACATAAACTCCAAACTCTGTCAATTTTTCCATTCCAAAGAAGTGCTTGAAGCATTCCCAGAGTTACGGCAGGCTGAGGCTGTTAGTGATGACATCACCGTGAGACGACCTAATTGGGGATCTGTCATGACATTACAGTTAAATCCCCCTTAAATAAAACTTTGACTTTGCTGTGAATTATGGTCTTGAGGAAAATGCGTATTGGGATTTTTTTTTATTAACTGTGTCAGAGGACGTATTAAAAAATAGGGGAGGGGGGGTCTGCAGATGTAAAGGTGGTAGATCTGTGAATGGGTAATCACATCTGCAGTGCTGGCCCTGCCACCTAATACTCACAGCAGGGTCCAAGGTAAACAAAGCTGTGCGACTGCTCAAACAATAAATGTGTATGGGTGCAGAGGGCAGCTGGGCTATTTCTCCTTCAGCCCTCTCTCTGTCTGTCCCAAAGGCACAGTAGCAGCCCTAACAAACAGTAACAGTATGCAGTGACTGTGTACAAATGAAATATGGCAGCAAATCAAGATGGATGACAAAAAGAATAACAACATGCATGATTTGTAGATCTGACTTCATCCATCCGTCCAAATCTGTCAATTTGGACAAGTTTGGAGCATTTTGCTGCTTAGACGTTTGTTCAACATTATAAGACATAATTCATTCATGTGAGGGGAATACAATGTTCTATTTTTAAATCTGTAGAATTGGCCTTATGTGTTTGGTTGAGGTGAGAAGTACTGAGCCATTTTATCGTAAATGTAACCTCCCCTCAGGAAAGAAAGTTTTTGGAAGCAAAGTACTGCAAGCAAATATGAATCAGACTTTATATGGAGTTTTATTCCTATCTTTATTCAAGCAAAATTCTATCAGCACAAGTGAATGTATTTGACTGATATATTTTGGACTCGTCACACTAATCTCTTTCCAGAACTCAAGTAAAAAAAAATTCTCTTGTCACTCTTAATGTTTTTTTTTCCTGCCTAAATAATAACAGTCTAGATTTAGATAGTTACGGATGTGTAAACAATGTTTGATGTCATCCCAAGCCCTTGAGACAATCATGTTGATATTCAACCATCAGATTGAACCAACAGGTTGAATTTCAGTGTTGTATTTGCTGTATATCTTCTTACGCTTTACAGTAACCCCAATAATAACTGACCACTTCTTAATTTTTAACCAGGCCTCCCATCATCTATTTTTAATCCTTAAATCCATACCATTGCTACTGTATAATACACTTCACATTTTTCCAAATACAATTTGAAATTCAGTAGTCTTTTTACCACCAAACTACAAATAAAAGTATATGGATCAGAATTATCAACGTAATGCAAACAAAGTGTGACCAACCCCGACTATTCAAACAAAGTATTTCTGTTCTTCAACTCTTCTTGCTCATATTATTGGCAGAAATGTTTTGCAGAAGTTTTTACCAAAATGTTACGTTCTGGCACAGGCAAAACAACAATTCAACAAGCTGTTCCTGTTCTACATGTATGAAACCAGGCAGTTGCTAGAAAAAAGCTTATGTGTTGTATTTTTTGGTCGACATTCCTACTCCTCACAGTTTAAAATATAGTTTTACTGCACAGCAAATTCAGCTGTTTGTCTGCAGACTTGAACTTAGATCTTTGTTGTTTGTCAAGAAATAAAGATCTCATATTGCATCATCTCAATCACCGATAATTAATTGACTCATCCTGGCCATCTGTTTTTACATCTGCAATAGAAATGTACTCATTTACTGTATTGCTGACAACTGTGGAATGCAGCCACACCAATGGCCATAGCTTTAATGGGCCAATAGTGCAAGACATGGAAACAACCAGACAGACTCACAATTATTATCTCAATTATTTAAAACACTGGTGAAATTTGAGGTAAACTGTGCACATGTTAAACACCTGTCTGATTGCTTGTGTGGTTGCCCTGTGTATTGAATCATGATTGCCGAACCCTCCTCGAAGATTTGTTTCTGCCGTGCCTATTGGCACTTATATGGTCATGATCAGGCTTTTAATAAGACCTGACAATAATCTACACTGCCAACATATTTCAACACACAACTTGCAGACTGTCACCTTAGTAAATAATTCAGGCAGAACATAAAGTCAAAGGCAAGTGTTTGCCTAATCCGTTTGGTCATTTTTGTGTCGCCAAAGTGTGGCAATCTCCTGGAGGCAATTCAAGGCAGGTGTAGGAACATTGACTTTGTCATTGCTTTTACTTGTGTTCTTCTTGTCAAGAGGTGTTGAAATTCTCTGTATGTGTGCCTGAAAGTGAGAGTAGTGGAGGAAGCCAAGGATTTTTTTTTCCCACTCAGACATCACAGACACCCAAAGCACCTAGCAGACACATCATCTCTGTCCATGTCAGTAATGTCAGACACAACAGTGTTTGACTGGCCAAGAATAGATTCACTTTGAACACTAAAATATGTAGATATATTCCCATGACATAAGATAATTCCATCTGGATCTTGCAAAGTTTCTTGACACTGAATAGTTAATAGAAACAGCATGAACCACGAATGAAAGCTAAAGCATCATCCACACTCTTCCCTAACTGTGACTTGTCAGACCAGTACCTAAATATTACCTTTACAATATCCTAGTAACAAACATTCTATTAGCATTTTATGTTTCCTTGCTTCCAATGCTTGAGTTTGAAACAAGACAGGAGTGTTTATCCTGCCACCCGATGCACGTGGGAGAAATGCCCTCTGCTGACAGCTGTATAGTTATTACAGAAAATCCTTCAGAGCCTCTGCTCAGCTCTTCCAGTATGACCAGCACCACAGCAGTAATATTTTCATGGTACTACCACACTTCTCACTGTTATTTTTTATCGCAAATCCTCTTGCCAAAAAAGGCATTCAATTTGAATTGAGTTTCACATGTTGAACGGATGTATTTAAGGATTTTTTCCAACCAAATCGGTCAAAGCCATTTTTGAATTCTGGTATGATCCAGAGTAAAAGCCTGAAAATTAAAGTATATCAGGGGCGTATTTCTTTTTGTATATATTTACTTGCTAATACAGTACCATTAGTGTACAGTAGTTTTACAGTGCCTTCCTTTAAATGTTACAACATTCTGGTAAGGCGTGAGTGCTAATAAGATTAAAAACAAATTGTAGGAGATATCATTTGACATAAGTAGGGTTGTTGCAATAGGCTCACCTTAATGAAAGCCAGCAAAGCACAAAACACTCTTCTTATATCAGCTTGTGGTATTTTCACTTAAGAAATATACCTTCTTTGAAGCTACGGCAGCAGATTAAATGACTTAAGATGCAATGGCATGTATTGTACTTGAGTGCTGGCTATGGGAGATAATAGTTACAAATACAAAAGTATTGAATTGGTCATGTAAATGAAACAGAAAGCATGTGTATTCTTTAAGTCATAAAGGGTCACTGTAGCTTATTTCCACCTCGATGCCAAGGAACCATTTTGTCAGTCAAGGCCACAATTTTGCTGTACCTTTAAATGTACTCTTATACTTGGTTAAGAAGACATGTGTGTGGGGGGCATCGTTGTTGATTGAGTCACATCCAGCAGTGCTGCTGTGGGTGCAAATCAGCCTCCGGTATTAGCATGTATAAACAGACTTATAAATGGAGCACTATTTGGCTGTTCATTTTCATCCTCTTAACAGTAAACAAGGCGGAACAGGCCCTGACACCCTCAAATAAATGGAGACCAACACACGCAAATTCAGATGAAGCAGGGAACCATGGAGGGTTGTTTGAGTTAAGGTCAATCCTGTTTAGATTGCATTGGTTTTGGGACGATTTCTTTTGCGTTTTGTTTGTTGAGCTTTTCTGTGAGGCACATCATTATTCATGTATTCTGAAATCTGATGTTATAATGAATGTGACTGTTTTTGCTTGTGTAGGGCGTATTTTTATGGTGAAGTGTGCGTGTATTTGGAGTGTGTGAATGTGTGTGTGTGTGTGTGTGTGTGGGGGGGGGTTACAAAGGATTCAGCACAGTGGAGGCACTCACATATAAATAGACGTATTCTGGAAGAGGTTCATGGGTGAAAATATCCAACATACTGTATATCTAAATTTATGGGGACATCTGTGGATAGGATGGGTTTTGTCATCCTGAGCTTTGGCTTGGGGTCAATCTGGGGATTTTAATACTTTCCCAAGAAACAACTGTTCCAAGTGTCAGTTGATCTTACATTAACCATATCACGGCAATTCTAACGATTTCATCAGTATTCTATATTCTTTAGTAAGTCATGCAGCTGTTAAAACAATAATTTTTGACAAGCATCTCAATTGAGATCGCAGCAGGTCCTGAGCCATTGGAAATCCCACTGCTAACTGAATAAGTTACATTAACACCAATGGCAGCTGTTTCCAGAAAACAAACTCAGACAAGCTAAGTTTATGCCACCTACCCTGCACAAAATGTAGAAGAGTGGCTGGTTAAGAAAGTTGCGCATCTAACAAAAGACCCAGTTAAAAAGCAACTGAATCTTGGACATATATCCATCAGGTGATATTTAGTGACAGCTGGACCTACGGTTTAGCAATCATTGTCACTGTTAGTTTTGAACAAAATGATAACTCAGAAGCTGTGTCTTAAAGCTGTGAGGAAAAAAATATATATATAATGCAGCTTTGAATTTACACACTTGAACAAAGTAAAGAAGCCGATATCTGGTCTCGCAGCTGTAATATACAGTAACTGCGGATGTAAGAGAGGCCTGTGCAGGGCACAAGGGCGCAAAATCTTCACAACTGCTCACCAGCAAGGGATAACCCCAATAGCAACAGCTCCTAGAGAATGAAGCAAAATAGAACTTTTTTTCAACTGATCGTTCCAAGCTACTGATTGTCACAATAAGGCCTGCTTATAACACAGTATGGAGAACCTTATAATTTCGTATCATGTAGCAATTCAATTCAATTCAATTTTATTAATAGTATCAAGGACTCAACAGTTCTAGTAGCTCCCTGTGCAAGCAACAGTGCGACAATGGCGAGGAAAAACTCCCTTTTAGGAAGAAACCTCGGACATACCCAGGCTCGTGATAGGTGATGTCTGACGGCCGGTTGAGGTTGAAATGAATAGTGTCAATAACAGTCACAATAAAAGGTAATGGAACAGTGACTAAAAATAGTAGTTTGTAGTAGTTCATGGCATGGCAGTGCACTGCACGGCATTGCAGGACGTAGCAGGACGTAGCAGGGCACTGCAGAGCGTAGCAGGATGTAATAGGGCATCGCAAGACGTGTAGCAGCACCACGGTGACAGCTGCAACCATGATTTTGGAGCCTCTTTGATCCAAGGAAACATGCTGGGTGAAAAAGAACAAATAGGCAGATTTGATAAAACACAGTACCATGCTTTAAGTCTATTAAAAGTATTGTCATGACAACTATTTACAGTAACATGAACAATTAGGTTAGTTGTCTGTACTATTGATAGATGAGTTAATATAAATCATTTAGATCTACATTTAAATGTTATATTATACTAAGGAATTGGACTTTTCCCGTGACTGTACAATAGAAAGACTGAATTGCAGTCAGAGACAATAGTATTTTTACAAGTCATTTGATGAATTAATCTGCAACCTTTCAACGCTTCCAATTTACAGCATGTCTCTATTGGACAGGGCGTCTTGGTTTGATTTATGCCATATGCAACGATAATGCAATTGTTAAAATGGTTGACAGGTTATATGTGATCTCCATTCATTTATACACTATCAGTCGTTTCTGAAGAACCCATTTAGTCGAGCGCACTGGAGACAATGCAGCATGTCAATGTGATAGGTCCCATCATTGGCTTTTTAGTGCTTCACTAAAACAAAGACAGGATTAAGAGCATGGATTGAAATGGTAAACCACAGTCAAATACATTTGTTACTCTAAAACAGCTTCTTCAGAGTCTTCACACTCCCCGTGGCGACCTGCTCAGAGTTATTTATGATGTTGAAATTAATCTCACTTAACGCGATGGGCTCTCGAAGAGGGGCCCTCCTTCTGAGTCAGCCGCCGAGTGAGGGATGAGAGAGATTGAGGAGTGGGGAGAGAGCGCAGAGCCACCAAGGACTTATTCAAATCCTCCCTCATAGATTAGCAATCGCAGCATGACAAGCCGCCCTGCAAGTTATTATTATTTAATTTTTTTGAAAATCGAAGCTGTTTCTTACTAACATGTCAGAGTTGGGGTAATCCGTTTGGAATTTACGAGTGATGAGACAGGAGACAAACTTGCCTGCGTGTCACAGAGTACCGAGGACACAGGAAGTAGAATATGCAAATGAGGTCTGCAGGCTTTAAAGCAGCTGTCTGTTTTATTGCCACTCTCTGGCATTGTTTGCCTGTGATGGATAGAGGCTTTCATTACAGGGGCCCATTAGGAGTACAAATATTATGATTTATGATTACTCATGATCTTTGGTTGTGAATTGATGTAAGGCTCTTTAAATGTATGGTGTGGTATTGTTCAGATATGTGGATGTAAATTTAGACTATTTCATTAAAAAAACTTGAATGTTCACAAAGTCTGCATGTCAACAAACGGACCAACAAAGATTTAACGAGGGTAGTGATATTAAAAGTCTCAATATATTAAAGGGTTCATGAAAAATGCTAAAAGAGCAACTCATGACCAGGACAACATCACATTGAACACACTCTGCATAGTCTTTTCTCTGCTGACTTAGACTTAATCTATTAAGATAATCTTCCTGCTCAAACAAACAGAATGTGACAAGGACTGTCTAAGGGAATAAACACAGCTCTTTTGTTGCAGCTTGCTTGCTAGGACAGTGTTTTAAACAGACAAACAAAGCGTGCAAGTGTAAATACCAGTCACCGCTGCAGTTATTACTGCAGATTGTAAAAGAATAAGTTAATTGTAATTTATAAGAAATGAAAAAAATATGCAAGCTTACAGTGACACCAAGTAAAGTAAATTTATGTTAATTAATGTACGCTACTGTGTGGAAAATATATTTTTTCTAGTATATATATATTCTAGTAGATTTTGTTTTAACTTTAACTTGATGCAAAGTAAAAGTGATGCTGTATAAATGTATATAAGTAAAAGTAAAAGGTTGCTTATCTATCTATCTATCTGCGTGTGTGTGTGTGTGTGTGTGTGTGTGCGTGTGTGCATGTGTGCGTGCGTGCGTGCGTGCGTGTGTGTGTGTGTGTGTGTTATGCGCATATCTAGAGAAGCGTTAGTCCGATGGATTTCAAACTTGACAGGGGCCTTGCTACAGGCACAAGTAAGTGAGTTCTTAATTAATTTCTGTTTAGTAATTCATATTTTATCCTTTATTTTCTTTCCAGAAGCCATATTTGAGCACACATACATGTAGATTCCTTTAAATGTTAATGGGAAGATGGAAAAAAGAGAAACTAAGTCAGAAGTCTCTGTCACAATAATCATAAATGATGTTTTAGGCCTATGGGCAGGCATCCATTTAAAATGTAGGCAATGGCATATAAAGAGCCTTATTTCCGTGTCCACTGAAGTTTCTCAATGTGCACTCTAGTAATATTCATGTGGTCCAGGTAGCTTTGCAAAAAAAAATGATTGTCTTTTATACTTTAAGTAAATTTCCAAGCCTGTACTTTGTTACCTTTACTTGAGTAAAGATGTTCTACAGTAATTCTACTTTTACCAGATTATTTTTTAAGACAAGTATCTGTACTTTTACTTGAGTATGGGAAGTGAGTACTTTTTCCATCTCTGCCTCTCACACTGCTCACTGCGCAGGACCAGAGACAGAGAGAGTTGAAGAAAGCAGAGGAGCTTTGGCAGCTAAAATGTGAAATACACCTCAGACCTACAAAAATGTGCAAACTAGCACAACTTTGGACTGACTTTGAATTAACAAATGACAATTCATGAATTTAGGGATGTTTCAGAATCCCAAACATGCAAAGCACAACCAGCTACAGACAACATTTGGCAGTCAGAGCATGATGCCACTTATAGGCAGGCTACCACACGCTGGTTTTGAGTCACATTGTTTGCCGTGTCATTGTAATATTTTGTGATTACATTCTAAATCTGCAACATTCTCTGTCCGATCAATCTGATAAATCAGTAAGTTGGTAGTAGGGTACACAGGGGAGTGGCTTATGAAGTGGTTTGGAGTCCTTCTGTAAGTAATTTTGGGGTACAAGTTGGTTTTGTTGAATTCTACAAGCAGCAATAACACAGACCAAGCAATCGGCCCATTCCAAACAGACACAGTTAAACGGGCACTGCACTAGTTTTAAAACACAATGACATTGAACACTATTAGGATACATGCATCATATTATCTATTTGGCCAAGTCCTGATCTGTACGATATGATGAGCCTCCTCAAACACTCTAAAACCAGTGTGCATTCAAAAAAACAACTAAATTACAGAGTTTAGTCAAATGTGACAAATGGGGACAAAAAAGTTGAAAGCTCTCTGTAAATAATAAAAAAAAAAAATTATTTTGGTTTTCCAGATAAAAATCATAGTGACAGAATATGTTAAAGTCACTAAATCAGTTTAGATGAACTTTAATTAAATACAGATAAATTATTTTTGCAGAAATTTGCAAAA
Source organism: Etheostoma perlongum (assembly GCA_026937815.1). Lineage (NCBI taxonomy): Eukaryota > Metazoa > Chordata > Actinopteri > Perciformes > Percidae > Etheostoma > Etheostoma perlongum. The sequence goes on from CM049379.1 coordinate 13,494,668, forward strand.
AAGGTCAAGGTAGGCTGGAAATAGTTTTCATTGCCACACTCATCCAAAATGGTTTCAATAAACCAACTGGCTCATTAAAGCTGGGACCCTCACAAAATATGTTGGCATCATTTGGAGGCCTCAGCTTAGTGACATTTATAAATATTTATATTATATATATTTATATAACAGATGAGTGGGGCTCTGTGGGATGCCACTCCAAGTACCATTGACAAGTCTGCTAATAAAGCAAAGGCCACAAGCGGCTCCTCAGTTGAAGACCACACTGCAGAGATAGCAGTGAAAACATGCACACCCCTGCTGATGCACAGAATTGTGGGCACCCTTGACTCACGCAAAATTAGTCACAATCCAACACGCACATATATGCATGTGCACTGCTCAGCATGTCGGTACACACGATCAACAAGTGAGGAAAGCTACTGAGAGACCATTCAGAGTGTGTGAACCAGTCAACACAATCAATGAAAAAGAAATGAGATACTTTGTGACCAACTGTGATTTCAATAACACAGTAATACTGTGCGTGAGGAACGCTGTGCCAACAAATGATCTCCAGACATTTGCTGCTACACTTGAGACGAATTCTTGCAAATAAAATATGATTTTGATGGTCACCTTGTGGATAGTCACATAATCCCCACTGAATAATGCAATGTGTGTGTGTGTGTGTCCATCTTCTTCCCAGGCAGCTGTTAACCTTCCAGGTTTCAATTAGAAACAGGTGGTGGGCCTAAACACGTGCTCTTGGCTCGGAGGAAACACCAACACAGTGTAATAGCTGACATGTTTCTAATAATGCACTAAACATTGCCTGATGGGGTGATTTAATGTGTTTTGTGTACAGTAATGTATATTTCATTTACTGCCATGTTGCACATGAGTAAAAATCTAGCAGCCCTACTGTATGCAGCAATTGCAAAAGCTTCATTTGTTCCTTTGGAGTTGCTGTCTCATCTGCTCTACTTTATCAAGCAAGTATTTTGACATTGAATATATAGTTGTTGAAAAAGCTCATAGTTACACAACAACATGCTCATATGTTGACATTTGTGTAAATATAGCAACACAATAAAAACTGCAGCGACATTTGCTGTCATTCATATCTTATCATTTTATTATTTTGTGAAAGCAAGGCCTACATATCTTGATTCTCTTTGTTGAAAATAGTTGGCAGATAAAGAATGTGTATTCTTTAACAAAGTACAATGGTACATTGTAAAATGTTAGCTCTTGAGATGATTTCCAACTTGTACTACCTGCATGTTACTATAATGTTACAAGGTGCAGTTTGATTCCCCTTGTTTTTTCTTTCTGCTTTCATTTTTCCGCTTCTTTTATTTCCCCTTCCTCTTATCCGCCTCTTCATCTGTGATTACTCTTCCTTTGTTCTTGCCCATTCCTCCATCCCCCTCTCTTTCTGTCCATCTGTATATGTTGCTCTCTCTATGTTGGCACGTGCATTGCTGTTCCCCTGTTGGTTCTTGGCCAGCTCCCCCACTTTTCTGTTCTCGCTCTTTTTCAACCACCCCCACCTTCCTCCTCCTCTTCTTCTTCCCATTTTGCATGTGTGCCAGGGTCCGGGGGGCTCGGCAGAGTGTACAGCCCAGTGGCCTAAAAGTGAATACTTACGTAATTGCCAACTGTCTCCAATCATTAGGGGCAGCCCTTAAAAAAGACATGCTATGCCGACAGCTGCGTCCCCTCGCCTTTGCCAGCCCTTCAGATTGCATTTGCTTTAAAGGGCTTGCCGGCATCATATTTAACCCCAGAGCACCGTGTGCACCGCGGATGATGGCGGAAACAGACAGAGGATACACAATTTATGCAGAGTTATACAACATGAAGTATGAAAACAGACATTCTCTGGATGTAACATACACTAAGGTTGTTTGTATTTATGTCTAAAATAACGAGTTTTGTGACCGGACTTTATTAACACTGGGTCAATCACTGCACAGTAATTACAACAGCATGTGCAGCAAAACTATTTACAGCAATATGTCACATTGCATCTTTTAACCTCTAATAATCACAATGACAAGTCAATTCTTTTTATAACAACAGTATCTTCATTTCCATCCATTTACTTGTTGCTGAGCTACTGCAATGAGTGAGCAGGTAGGACATTCAAGGTCTTGTTCAAAGGAGACATGGAGACAATGACCTTTAACCTTAAATTCACATCAATGTTCTTTTCAAACAGCAGGCCACATTGCAGTCCATGTTGTACGTACAAAGGGCTATAAAGATGAGCCTTGTTGATTCCCCCAGTCCCGCATGAATACTCAATTAAAGTCAACAGTATAATGTGAGAAATTAAAGTTGAAATGTGCTCAGAAGAGACTCATTTGTTTATATTAACTACTGACAATTCCCTGCCAGTTCCTGCTGAGAGACGAACGCACATTTTATTTCCATGCTTGCAGAGAGACCTCCAACAGTATGGTTGGTGACAGCTGGGTCAGGTCCCCACATATCGGGGACACAGCTGCCCTGCAGACATGTGCTCTCAAACACACACACACACACACACACACACACACACACACACGTATAAACACTCCCATGCACCAGGCAAAAAGGAACAGGAAAGCAGAGCATCTGAACAGCCTTGGAGCAAAAAGCATATGACCACATTTGTGTTGTCTTGCAAAAACCATGTATCTGCAAAAAGATAGTTCAGCAAAGAACAAAACAGTGCTTATTTCACCATTGATCCCCATGTGTTTTAGATACATTTTTACAAGAGGTTTCAGAGTACCGTAAATTATATATGGTATATATACATAAATGAACATTTTCAACTTTGGAAAGAAAATGATCTTTTTTTAAATGATATAAAACACGCCCTGTTTTGTCTCTCAAATTGTCCACAATGATCTGAATTTTATCACCTTGGCCGCTAAGCATTTTAGCATGTTTCAAACTGTTGCCCAAGGAATGTGTTTTACTCAACATGAATCATTGTGTGTCAGTCAAAACAATTGGCCCTAGACTGACATACATTGCTATTCACACTAATCATGGACCAGGCCAGATGTTCTGATTGATTCCTGTTGTGGTCAGGTGTAACTAATTGAACAAGCAAAGTTGAAACAGTAAAATGCAGGATAATTTAACTGGTTTTAAGGTTGCCACTTAAAAGCATATACTATTGCATATACAGTGTGCATATACTATATACAGCCGTGTATTTGTACTGTGCCCAGTGCCACTGGAAGATTATGCAAAGCCATCATCATCCCACTGGTAAAGATTAAGTAAAATCCATAAACTAATGAAACTGCAAGGCTTAAAGTTGCAAATATTTACACTGGGGCAATGTACTGAGGTTCATTTGACATTTAAAGGTATTTGCAAAATAGAGTGAAATCAAACTATTTTCAACAAGTACCTGTTAATAAAAAGCACTATTCTGAGACTAAAGGAATTTGGGGTTTTCAGACGAAGTGATGTGCAAGTTAGTGTGTCAAGCTGAGGGCTTGTCTAAACAGTCCCCTAACAGAAGCTCAGATGGCCATGAATCAACCATGAAGGATAATCAAATCAAATGCAAATGTGGTTTGTGTGATTTTTTTTCTGTTGCTGGTGCTTGATGCCCTGAGGGACCCTGTCAGTTGTAAAGGGAGGGGCCGTACATAATGAGGGGTCACGCTTGAGGGTCCCTTTGTAAACATTGTGAGTGGGAGCCCTTTCTTGGGAACAAGATTGTTGAATTAGTCTAAGACAAAGGGAGTTATGAACAAGGAGTGCGCACGCACACACACACACACACACACACACACACACACCCACACACACACACACACACACACACCTTTGTCTCATACTGTATCCTTGTGCAAACCTGTGTGTGTGTGTGTGTGTGTGTGTGTGTGTGTGTGAGAGGAATCTAGTGAGGAGCCAATGGGAGGTAAGTAGGGGCTTCCCGGCCTTTGGGGTTAAAACTGAATTTTGATGTTCATATGCTGCAGTTGGATCCTACTGGAAATTTTGGAAAGGGCTCCAGAAATTGTCCCATAACAACAGGTACATGACTCTTTTATTTGTAAAGTGACATCCCTTTCTGGCTGTAACCTACAGTGAGGAAAATAAGTATTTGAACATCCCTGCTATTTTGCAAGTTCTCCCACTTAGAAATCATGGAGTGGTCTGAAATTGTCATCGTAGGTGCATGTCCACTGTGAGAGACATAATCAAAAAAAAATAATCTAGAAATCACAATGTATGATTTTTTAACTATTTATTTGTAGGATACAGCTACAAATAAGTATTTGAAAACCTGAGAAAATCAATGTTAATATTTGGTACAGTAGCCTTTGTTTGCAATTACAGAAGTCAAACGTTTCCTGTAGTTTTTCACCAGGTTTGCACACACTGCAGAAGGGATTTTGGCCCACTCCTCCACACAGATCTTCTCTACATCAGTCAGGTTTCTGGGCTGTCGCTGAGAAACACGGAAATTGAGCTCCCTCCAAAGATTCTCTATTGGGTTTAGGTCTGGAGACTGGCTAGGCCACGCCAGAACCTTGATATGTTTCTTACAGAGCCACTCCTTGGTTATCCTGGCTGTGTGCTTTGGGTCATTGTCATGTTGGAAGACCCAGCCTCGACCCATCTTCAATGCTCTAACTGAGGGAAGGAGGTTGTTCCCCAAAATCTCGCAATACATGGCCTCATCCTCTCCTTAATACAGTGCAGTCGCCCTGTCCCATGTGCAGAAAAACACCCCCAAAGCATGATGCTACCACCCCCATGCTTCACAGTAGGGATGGTGTTCTTGGGATGGTACTCATCATTCTTCTTCCTTCAAACACAGTTAGTGGAATTATGACCAAAAAGTTCTATTTTGGTCTCATCTGACAACATGACTTTCTCCCATGACTCTTCTGGATCATCCAAATGGTCATTGGCAAACTTTAGACGGGCCTTGACATGTGCTGGTTTAAGCAGGGGAACCTTCCGTGCCATGCATGATTTCAAACCATGACGTCTTAGTGTATTACCAACAGTAACCTTGGAAACAGTGGTCCCAGCTATTTTCAGGTCATTGACCAGCTCCTCCCGTGTAGTTCTGGGCTGATTTCTCACCTTTCTTAGGATCATTGAGACCCCACGAGGTGAGATCTTGCATGGAGCCCCAGTCCGAGGGAGATTGACAGTCATGTTTAGCTTCTTCCACTTTCTAATGATTGCTCCAACAGTGGACCTTTTTTCACCAAGCTGCTTGGCAATTTCCCCGTAGCCCTTTCCAGCCTTGTGGGGGTGTACAATTTGGTCTCTAGTGTCTTTGGACAGCTCTTTGGTCTTGGCCATGTTAGTAGTTGGATTCTTACTGATTGTATGGGGTGGACAGGTGTCTTTATGCAGTTAACAACCTCAAACAGGTACATCTAATTTAGGATAATAAATGGAGTGAAGGTGGACATTTTGAAGGCAGACTAACAGGTCTTTGAGGGTCAGAATTGTAGCTGATAGACAGGTGTTCAAATACTTATTTGCAGCTGTATTATACAAATAAACAGTTAAAAAATCATACATTGTGATTTCTGGATATTTTTTTTGATTATGTTTCTCACAGTGGACATGCACCTACGATGACAATTTCAGACCCCTCCATGATTTCTAAGTGGGAGAGTGGGTTTAAATACTTATTTTCCTGACTGTATATCCAACTGAAATGATCAGAAGGTCAAATAGACACACACAGAGCAGAAGTAACAAAATGTGCCACATCGGTTTTGGTACCTTTGCGGCTCTAACTCCCTAAATGGTTGTGCTTTGATGTTTTTAAAGACAACAGCATATGCTGTTGCTGTAGAAAAAGTATCTGTGTATGAAAAGCTCCAAAAAGTTAAAAAAATGCATTTATTACATAACTTTTCTATCTTTTATATCTTTTACATATTTCTTTCTTTTTTAACCAAATTCAGGTTTGTTTATTGCAATAATGTCCTACATGGTCACTTTAAACAGTCTTCATGAATCATGTCTCAATTCAGCATGGAAACAACAAATGCAAAAGGTCTGGTCTCTGATATAATGCTATTTTCTATTCATAAGGAATATTTTGTGAAATAAATTATTCAGTCTAGATATAAAAATATGAAAAGCAGCAGGGAGGGAGCCTCTTTGGAAAATGAGACTCAATGAGAGACTAACCTTAACCAGCACCAAACCGCCAACCTTCCAGCCAGCTGAAGTTACTGTTGTTTCCTTTGATGGGACAGGGGTGGTGTTATTTTTTTGAGGTAAGGATTTTACTGTGACACACCTATTGAAATGATACTTTAATCTTATCAGAGTTATTGTTTATTTGAACGTTTTATTATTATTTAAGGTATGACAGCAGTGACATGAGTAGAAGTAGTGTTGTGCTTTGGGAATCAAGGGTTTGATCTTACACACAGACACACATCACTTGACCCATACAGTAAATGCACAAAGAAGTTTGGAGGGCATCTATTACATAATTAAAATGTATATGATTAAAAATTACAAATTAAAGCAGAAATAATTCAGAACAAAACATCCTGATAATCTCAGAAGTGTTTGATGGATTAATTTTTATTTTTGAGATATTCATAAATCATCAAAATGATGACAAAGATTCAGCAATTATTTCCACAGTTTTAAAAACACAAAACACACTATAAAGCTAAGACTTATTTTCACTGTAATCCACCCTCATACATTTTTTAGCATTTGGAAGTAACATCTGAGGGGACTTGGTATCCATAGTAGCCGTTGGGTAGAGTGTGTCATGCCCCCCAAGCAGAAGAAACTAAACAATATGTGAAAAAACAGCTTCAAGCCTGCCACATGTCCCTTAAACACCATATCAGTAGAGTAATTTCAAGTGGGCAGGGTGATACAAAGTCAACAACAGGTTTCCTAAAACAGCTGAAGCAAATTGAAAACAGTTAATAAACAAAGGCAAGAGTTCATATTACCATAAAGTCACTGCACCTTGAATTTGGCATCAGAACACGTGTCTGTGAATGTACACATTAATACAAGATATTTCATAAATATTGCATGTGTGTTTACATTTATCATATTTATTATATTTTTTGTTGGTTAACATAAATATACATATTATGCCTGAGAATAAAAATGTTATGAAAAAAAGATCCTTACTTCTAAATGTGACATTGAACAAACAATAAAATCATAAATATTAACAAATAATAATTGAAACCATGATTGAAACGTCTACATGTCCTTGAGTTGTAGAACTTTAGTCGTAAAGCTAAAAACAATCAATTAATTTTGCATCCATCTAATATTTAGAGGGACTATCACTCAGTTGGTTCATAAAGCTAAACAAAAGCTGCCGCTTAACAACGTGGCTCGGGAGATTCACATGGAAAACAGAAGTCCCTCTTTCAGAGCCATGTGGGAAAAGGCTTGTGCGTAATTACAAAAGAGGGGTCTCCATAGCATTGTAATTGGAGGCAACGCCCAAGCCCAGAAAGGGGCCATGGGTCTCTAAACATGTTGAGAGGTTTATTGCAATGAGGTCCTCAGTCTACTACTCTTTAAAAACCACAGTGGAAAATAGTGGGAAACAATGGTGGGTTAAAATGATTGTGCTTGTGTGTTTGACTAGGCCTCGGAGCTCACTGTTATCTTTTCTACTGCACTCCTGTTGAGGGGGAAGTGAGGCGTACTGATGACAAAAACGCTGGGTGCTTGGGAGCATTAAGGGGCTGGTTAATTATGGCCCTAAACTGCAGGAAGTGTCTATTCAACGAAGCCTTAGGCAGCCAAGCGGCGATCACGTCTGGGCACTGGGGTGGACTGGGGTTTAGCAGCGCAAAGGTGGCAGCAGAGGAGGAATTGAGTTTCGATGGCACACAGCTTTTGGGGTTGTTATAGGGTACAGCAGACTTACTTCAATTGCCACCATATTTGTATAGGATACATACTAGCATTACACATGTTTGACTTTCACCTATTTGTTTACAGTTGTTGTGAAATTAAATTAAATTAAATAATAAATAAATAATATATGACATGTCCGGGCTTTACAGCATTCAAAAACCCAAAACACGTATTTGGATTTATTATAATCAATCTTTACACTCCATCCATTTATATCTCTTCTGACTTTGAACACAATAGGCCAGAAATGTGTTTGTTCTGCCCTCACCCTTGAAATTTAAACATAATACATTTTCAGTTCTTTTCATCTTTGTGTGCCACCGCAATAAAAAAAACATGAAGACAGCAGAAGCCATTTAAAGCAAATTTGTATTATCCAGTTTGGGTGTGCACCCATCCTTACTAACTGTGAAACAGATTTTCTGAGCTGAAAACATATTAAAATATCTTTCTGATTCCGCTGGCTTGCACCAGAATTTGTGGGACTGAAAATAATGAATTGCCCATACTTCACATACACAAATGCATCTCTAATGAGTAGTGTCCTACTTGTTCAATTCATTACAGAGATTTTCTGACGCTTTCATCTTGTGCACATGTCTCTATCTATATAAACCTTGTGTGTCACATAAGTTGCCCATGCTTTGTGTGTGTGTGTGTGTGTGTGTGTGTGTGTGTGTGTGTGTGTGTGTTTGAGTAGAGGACGAGGGGTTGTTAGTTTGTACACATCCGTATTATCTCTTGCTGCTCATCCGGCTGAGAAGCTGGCCTTGATTACAACCGTCTGCCTGAGTTACTAGCATGCTCCTCTACCTACACAAATAGACACCAACAACAGGCAGCATCTCAAAGAAAAGGCAAGAATGGTTTTGCTTTGTAGCCGGAGGGCAACTTCCCCCTGCCAACGAGATACAAAGGTACTGTGGGCCCACATCCAAATAGATCTCTCAACCATTTTCCCTTGGGCCTTGTTGACATCCAATTGCTGTGCTGGGGCTGTAGTTTGGATGCGCTAAATCCATTGTTAATTTTTTTTAGCTTCTTGGTTAACTGTATTTTTTCCCACCACCTCTTTCTAGCCTTTTAAAATCAGCTACTGTTCATCAAATCAACTTTAAGCTTTGAAATGGTAGCTGAGGGACTGATTTGGAATGAGGCTGTAGGTTTTTAGTGAATGTACCTCTATCTAATTCAGACAGTGATCATCCCCGAGGCATTGTGCTACAGTATATCTTGTCTGGCTGCTCAGATAGAGTCTTCATGTGTAGGCAATTTTTTAAATTCACTCCTACCACCTGAAACTGTCGACTCAAATGAAAAACTATACATGGGAACTGACGGGACTTCAATTAAACATCTGGAAAGACCAGGCACAGCCTAGTTTGGGAGGAAAGTGGGTTGAGACTATAAATAAATTCCATACATTTTCTGTGGCCGGAGCCTACCCCAACATGCAAAGAATTCCATTTGATGTTTCCATAAAGTTATAACAAGGATTGGATTTTGGCCAACAAATCTTGTTCGTTTCTCACTATTGACAATCTTCCTCAAGCACAATGTTTTTGTAGCAGGCTTTGGTCCCCAAACAGTCAATGAGATGGTAAATCCTAGTCACCGGTGTTGATACATGTGTACCATGCAGAATTCCACATATTGTCAAACACAGTTTGCTGCAAACCAAAATGTATCTCTCAATTTATAGTCTTATGTCTATCGTGTGTCTGCAGCTGATGTTATATTGTCCTATCAACATGTATTATGTAAATGAAAGACTACCTCATTCCTCTGTGTTTTCCGTAGGAACCCATACTATATGTCAATATCACACTACTGCCGTTTTAGCTAGAAGCATAAACGTACGGTATGTCATTTACCAATGTTGTTTTCTGAGAAGACAGTCTTCATTCAACATAAACAAATTCCTCCCACAACTTTGCTAAATTAACCAATCATGTTAAGCCAATGCTTAACAGTATGTCTTGTGTTGATATTTAAGCTGCTGCTAACACTAATGTATGCACCAGTGTTACAAGCTGGTTTTCTTGCACTTGCACTTTTCACAATTGTCCTTGTCCTTGTCTATCAATAGTGTCACCTTGTGAGGTGCACCACATTATTATGCTATAGTCAAGACTACTTTAGTCCAAATCAGTTCTACGACCAACTCAAGACTAAGACTGAGTTCTGTTCAATATTAGATTACTTGTTTTCAAATCAAAGATAATCATCAAGGACTGTTATCAAGAGAAATTGTCTATTGTCAGCATTATCTTTACCTAGCATCCAGCTAATTCATTCATATGGTGTTTTTATTAATTTAATTTGGACATTTGAGGGGCATACCACAGTTGTGATTGTTGCTGAGCAGACAAAAAACATTAATAAAAGAACTAAACAAAACAACAAGAATATTGAGAAATTGGGAAAGTAATATGAAGACCAATGCCTCCCTTTACTTATATATCTGCATCTGTCCTGCATTATGGACATACCTTTAGGGAACTTTAGGCAATTAAACCAATCTAGAATATTTTAAAACAAACCTTTAAAGTATCTCAACCAGGTGGTCTTCAAACCATTATTTGCAAATGTTGCTAAAAAATGCAGCAAAAGTTCAGCAGGCAGGGAGTAAGAAAATACAACACTCAAGTTCTTAAAAATATGATTCTGATCTCAAAATATTACAGATGCCACTGTTCTGCAAGCCCAGCACCATTAGCCACTGATGTTATTACTGCGCAGGATGGAGTTTGTTCAGTCTGTCACCTGGTGTGAGGCGGCTGCTGCCTTTGCTCGCCCGGCCGCACCTCTGCTCCTCTCTTACTGCATTAACAGCAGGGAGTCGACTCCCAAAGCCTGGAAACGACACACTCCATTAAGTGTCCTAGAGGAGCCAAACACAAAATTCAAGAGAAAAAACCCAGCTCAGAGGAAACTGACTCTCTTTTTGAAGGAGATTCAAGATTCATTCCAGATTGACAATTCTTTATTAATCCTGCAAGGGGGGAAATAGAAGTGTTTATGTGTTTATATACAAAAACTTAATTAACAATACAAATGACAAAGAGTGTGCAGATGCCTGTGTCAATATAAACTGAACTGTTAACAGACTTACAGTGGAAGAAAAAATTTGACAAGGTGTGTATAACATGTTAATAGACTGACAGAAAGAAGAGGTTTGAGAGTGCAAGAGTGTGTATGCATGTCAATAATAAAAGACAGCGGATGTGCATTAATGCATGTGTTGATGAAGAAAAAAGAAGCATGAATGTCTGCTTGTGTGTGTATTTCTGCATGTTTGCATTGTTGTACTAGGTTTCAAATGAATGTACATTCTGAGCTGTGACTTTCAATGGAAAATAGTTTGCTATCATTTTAAAGCTTATTGAAGATATGTTACATTCAAATGTTATGACACACTTACAGCCAATTAAAGCAATATCTGAAATAACGACAGTATGAGGAAATCAGCACAGAAGAGTTGGTTACTTATTTTTGGCTTCATGAAATGAAGAGATGAGATTTATCCTCTAATTCTGACTGAAGGCTTGGCATCACCCATCTCTTAGCTAATTGCATTATTGTGGTCTGTGCGGTTTTGAGTGTTGACTGTACATTTTTTATAAGTTAGGGTTAGGGTTATATAATAAAATACATGTCATTTTGTTGTCACCAGACTTCTGTGATGTTGAACAAACAGGCGTTGTTGTTTATGGTTTCTAAAAATATTCCTTTCTTACCCATTTAATATGAAAAAAATATATAAATTCCTAAATATTTCCACAGCTTCTTTTACTTCACACAAACCCTTTCCTTGGTTTGTTCTGAACTTATATTGTCATGCATGAGTACATGCAGCATCTTCATAATGACCAGAGTTGTGAGGTTATAGATTTTTGCTATTTTGCAGGAGGGACGGAGGCAGAATCAACCTCTTCCTCATCACATGCAATGCATCAAAATAATTGGCAGTACCCAATTATCCTGTGATCCGTGTACAGAAGATCTGACGAGCTGCCTGAAAACGAATCTGTAATCAGGGAGCATGGGTATGAATCACAGATGTGTCGCTGGCAGGTCAGACCGTTCAGATGAAATAGGGCAGTGAAACTGTGAGAATAGCAAACACAACCACAATGGGCAATAGTTTTTATACACTTTTACAATGCCAAAATTTAGCACAGAAAAAAAGAATTCAAAAACAAGTGTTTGCTTAAAACTGTAGAGCAAAACCAGTTATTTAAAAGTCAATAACAACTGTGACCATTCATGCTTAAGACTTTGCAATGCCATGGAGCTGTGAAACAAGTAGCTGTTACAGAAGAGTCACATCATCATCAGCATAGCTGAGAATAATCCATATGAACATCAAGACATTTAGTGCCTGTAGACAATGTTATACTAAAGTTGAAGACCAACTGAATTGTTACAGAGGTTTACTATTTCAGTAGAGGCCAGTTTACCTTGTGCCCTGTTCCAGCCTGTCTTCACCCAAAAAATGACCCAATGGGTAGATTATGCAAATAACAACCCACAATAACTATGTGTCTCATTTGAAGCCAATCCCTGTTTTACTAACCCCAATTAAGTATTTTTGTTGCCTAAACTTAACTAGTTATGTTTCACGATGTTTACTACGTGTTTAAAAATGCATCTGCTATGTTAAATAGAACAGTCAGATAATTACAGTCATGTGATTAAACCGCCACCGCACGGCAGTAAATGGACAGTTGTATGTGTCGTTTTGGGAGTCTTTGGAAATCAACCTATAATGTTGTTTAGGTGGTAGGATGATTTGGGTTTTCCAGCAACACTGGCAAGTGATGTGACTTCAATAGGTCATTTGAACACTGCTGCTGGTTGTGGTTGTGAGAAGAAGGTAAATAGAGTGCCGTACTACCATTTACTTTCGCCACTTATTATGAGGATTTTTATTAAGGACACTATTGCAGAGCACATGCTTTCTGCCCTTGGGTGCGTACACCAAGCATTTCTCTAATGTAGCTCAACTAGTTAACATTTTTTGAAATGCACTATGGCTAACTTATGTAACAGGGATGCATTAATGTTTTAAAAATGGTGCAGAGTAAGCTAATAAGAGGACAACAGAAATGGCTATGTGCCTAGCGTTACCATTTGACATTAACTGGAAATCAAACCACCAACCTTGTCACTTGATGGTGCTAACTGCCATTGACCCAAACAAGCTGCAGTGTCTTTTCTGACCTATTCCAGTGATGAGCAGTCAAAAAAATCGGCATAAAGAAAGACTGTCTAAAGTCAAAACCCACAGATAACATGAAATATCAAGAAACATGTTCAAACACTTCATGGGGGAATGACCCGGTGATAGGTCAAGCTTGAGACAAAGCACTCAAAATGAATGCCTCCCAACCATGAAATGTTGTTGCTGTCAATCAGTGAGTGAATGAGCTTCAAACTGTCACCGGCCATGTTACAAGGTGGCTTCTGTCTTTGTGGAGTTTTCATCATGCTGCTTCAAACAGGAACAAATTGTGAACACTGTGTTAGACTATATGATTCAAATAACAAACAATGTTCAAATTGGGTTAGTCTCTACATGACAAACTAAATATATGACATGGTGTGGAGGGAATCATATCAGTATGATGTGTCTTTTTGTATGTAAGTTACTGTAACATAATATTCTCTAGAGTGACTTCTCAGTCCTTGAGTAAGTGTTGGGTTCTGTTGTTCAAATAAAGTGGAGCTGAGGATAGAATATAATCATGTAATTGTGCTTATATAAAAAAATCTTATATACCAATTAAGCTATGCTGACTTGCTGTCATTCTTTCATCACACATTGGCTAATTAGCATCTGTAAATAATTCCTAGTGGATGGTGTGACCTACTTAGAGGACTGGATGGGTGAAGTTTTTTGCATCAGGATAATGTGATGATATATGTCTGCAGGATTGGGACTTGGGTACAGAATAAAAAATGGCTTTTAACATTTATAAAAATGGCTTCCTTCCATGATTTGGACTACTGTACTAATTATTAGGAGTGTGGTCAGTAAGTTTTAACTAGATACAATAATATAGGTGTATATGTATATTATGTAAAACAAAACAGAGCTGAGCTGAGAACTTAGCTGAATAGTTGTCTGTTACAGCTGTCTGTGAGTTTTTGTTTTGTTTACTATTTTTCTGAATTTTCTGATGGCCTGCACTGCTTCTCTGCTCTGTTTGGTTTCTCCCTCTCTCTCATCTCCTTGTATTCCCTATACTTACCTCTTTTTGTCTTCTTCCCCTGTATCATCCACATATCCATTCCTCTGGTTAGCTGGCTTTACCCCCCCTTTCCTCCTCCCACAGTGCCCCGCTTCCATCAGCCTTCATCCACGCTCCCCGTGTCCATGTCTCCTCTTCGGTTTTTGGTCCCGGTTCCCCCACGCTTGCACGCTTCATCTCCCGTGTCTCCTCCTCGGCTCCCAGTCTCCAGATATCCTCGCTTCCCGAGATCTCCCCAGCCTCTTGTCCTCTGCGTCCCGGTTCCTGGCATCCACCTTCTCACTCCCTTTTCCCTTTTTGCAATGCGTTTGAGTCCTCCTGTGCTCCCGTAACAGTTGTCAATATGTAAATATATAAAATAGTTTATGGTGCATTTAAAAATGCCTCAATAGAGAGACAAATGCATCTAAAAATTCAGAGTAAGGGTTAAAGAATGCCCCATGAAAATAGCTTTTTTTTGTGGAATTCTCAGTCCATTTTTGCCCAGTAAAATAAGTATAAATCAATTGTTTCTTTTGAACAGTGAATTATTGTTTTTCATTTCATTTATTTTCATTTTTACTCTTTCATTATCTGTCCAAATCTATATTGAAACTGTAGTTATTGAACTGAATGTATTATTAGATAGATAGATAGAGAAAGAAAGAAAGAAAGAAAGAAAGAAAGAAAGAAAGAAAGAAAGAAAGAAAGAAAGAAAGAAAGAAGTAAACAAGGTGATTTAAAATTATTTCTGCTTATTTTTTATCACCCTCAAAATAGAGACCAGGATGCTCAGCTCTTCAAGAAATAATTTATGTCCTGTGTACCCTTCTCAATCCCATCCTTCTTCCCTTATTTTCCCTACCCTTACTCCTGTGTTGAACTAAAAAATGCAGTCCTCAGTAGTGGTTTTGTTTAGTGATGTAGAGCCAGAGATAAAGCTCATTCCAATGAAGCACTCATCCAATGTTGCTAACCTCATCTGATGGCCTTCAATCTACAGTAAATGCATAACACACATGTGACACATGACATACATATACATATTTATTGAGATTGCCACTGTGTGACCCTCCACTCAGTCCAAAAACCTCAAATTTTCTTCCAGCACATTATAAAAACCCCTCTAAGATAAATGACAAACTCTGAGTTGCAGCGCCAGGGAGGCAGAGGCTACATCGGCTTATGCTTGAGCGAGCATGTAGGCCATACGCCATGGATGCACCACACACCCTGAGGTGAGTGGCGCTGAGCGTTTTTTTTTATATACACATCAAGTAAGCTTCACTGCATCCTTGTGACACTACCTCTGCCTCAGAGAAAAGTCAACCCTGTCCAGAATAACTAGGCCTGATACCAGCACGGAATATGGTAAATTGTTAAGAATGAAGATAAACTAGGGGTTGATGTTATTTAATTTCAATTTAAGGAACAATTATGCAAGCTGATGTTTGTAATTTTGAATTACATTAAATTAAATGTAGTCTTGCATTCACAGACCTTCTCTTACATTGCTGTGGAGGAGGTTCTGGCTAGTCAATACAGCATGTTGAAAACAATCACCTTCACAATCCATTGGAACCCTGGTACTGCTGCAAAATAGCCTCAGAAAAGGAACTTGTTTTGGTGGAACATTCAAAAGTTGTTTTGGTCTTGCAACAGAAAACTCAGTTTGGACAGATAGTCTTGCTTGATCTACCGTGAACAGATCTGAGGAGCAGTTAACCATAGTCCTCATGAATCGACCAGAGTTTAAAATTCCAACACAAGAAAGTGGAAGGTACTGGACATCCAGCCGAAAAGTACATATGGCGGAATTTAGACTAAATTAAATGTGACCCAACATTTTGATTAAAGTCAAACTTGAAGTAAATCTTTCAGCAACCACGTGTGACTCAAAATCATGCTGTACAGAGTGTGCAGAGGTTACAGGATTACCAGTAACTGTGAGTTTCAATTTACCATAATCAACTAATGAAAGTAAAACAGCTTAACGTTAACTAGACCCCCTCCCCCATACTTTTTATAATGCAGGACACTGTGTGGACCACACCATGTCCGTACCTGACATGTAAACATTGACAAGATAGGCTAAGTGGCTTCCAATATGGGTTCTTTTTAAAGTTGAATGTTGTAAAGGACAGGGGGGGCATTTTCTTAACATTGTAGGATATACAGTATGAAATGCTCCAATCAGTAACGCACCACAGAAGTAAATCTATCCTGTCAGCATGGCAAACAACCACCCAGAGTCTTAAAATTGTTATTTTCAAAAAATGTGTCAAAACACAGTTGTATTCTCTATTGGACAGAAATGGAAAAATGTATCCACAATAGCTACACTATTAATATTGGTTATATGTGAGAGTGAGGATAAAAAGTTCAGTTCAACAACCAAGAGCAGCCATGGTGCAAGGTTCAGGAACCTAGCTCCAAAAAGTGGACATCTCAACTTGAAATAAAACGTGTTGACTGTTGGCTAATGTGAAAATACTGTGGGCTGTGAAGAGCTCAAAATGAAATAAAGCCTATGGAAGATTATTTCCAGTCAAGAATATTTTAACCAGTTTGGAGTACCACGAGTGTATCAGGGCAGGTAGAAGTACCTTCACCAATGCAGAAGCCACAGCGCCAACAATCAAATTAAACGTAACGAGGGCGATGTGGTTTATTCTGTTGCTAGGTGATGTAATTTATCACATCTTTTTATGGGAATGGGCAAGCCAATCTTGTTTCCCTGTAGGAAATCTGTGGGGAGATTAGATGAGAAATTTGAATATGAATAAGGATATCTGGGCTAATTATAACCCCCATCGTATTGCCTCGTCAGCACTAAGCGACATTCAGTGGAATCAAAAAAATCTGGGATGAAGGGAGGAGGAGGAGGATGAAGGTTGGGAGGAAGAGAAGAGAGGAATAAAAGAGCGAGAAGGGAGGAGTCAAAAGATCAATCCCTAGTTTGGGATTACGTGTGCTCAGATAACATCCTTCACCCAACACACTGCTTTCTTTCTCAGTGACTGTTTCAAGGCTGCACTGAGTGATTTCCCTAACCCATTCACACACACACATACACACACACACACGCGCACACGTACACGCACAAGTACACACACACACACACACACACACATGCGCACACACACAAAAGTATCTTCGCTCACTCTACTTTGCACCCCCATCCGCATAATGCCGTTGGCCAAGTTTACACCTAGCTCTGCTGCCATGGTCTTCAAATGCGATTAGTGCTTATCTGAAGAAAGACCAAACTACCTTCATCATCGGGTTCATCATCATCACATCCATATTCATGCTGTTTAAATCCCCTCTGGAGTAAAACTAAAGGGATTCAAGCACCTGAAAACACGGAGCGCTTAGCAGAGGAGGAAGGATTGCAGGTTTTCTATTGAGGTCACAGCACCCTATAAAAGAGGCTTTTGAGGAGTTTTGTTCCACAAAGAGATAGGCTATCTGCTATGGCAACAAAGTGACAACTCTTTTCAATCATTGATTGCACATAAATAATGATATATGTAAAATGATGGGAGGTGATATGTGACATTGATTAAACAAAAAACATTCCAAAGACACCATTGTCACACTTTTTTTTGTTTAACAATTGACATGGAAATTAATTATTTTCTGAATGCCTTGTGGATTTTAGATTCCCTGTCAATCATGTGAACTAGTATTGATGTCTCTAGTAGTTCAAGTTGCAGGGTTCAGTAATGTCAAAAGCCTCGTTTTCACATGGAACCTGTAACATTTCTGTGTTTGTAAGCCTTCACAAATAGAGTAGATTTTCTATATGTATATAGCCTGATGGATCTTTTTTTCCACTTCCCATGTAGGCAGCCCTGCTGGAGACCAGTGGTGAGGTGGAAAAGGAGAACACTACAGAGGAACAGTGCTATAAATGCATATCACATGTTAAATAAATTTGTGCCATGAAACATTGTAAAACTTTTAGAACTTCAATTGAACAATATTCTATTCTATTTAGTTTGCATTGGCATCATATAAGTCACAGAAACACATTTACAAGGTGTGCTTTATTTATGTTTGTTGGCTGATTTTTCTTGGAAAGACATTTACTGACCCTTTCTCTTATGTAATAATGCCACCTGGCTTAATAAGACCACAGTAACCTGTGTCTGTGTTCTACCTGCATATTAGTACTTTTAAATAGTCTACAGTAGATGTTAGAGGATGTAGATCCTTTCATTTGATTCTGCTTGATTCTGAGTTAAGACAGTACAAAGTCTTCTATCAAGTGGCATTTTTAATTTTACCTTTATTGGTCAAAATCAATATAAAAATGTAGGTTTTAAGCAAAATGTGTCATTGTTTTCTGTAATCAAATTTTAAGTTTGGTTTGATCAAACCATAAGGTAAAACTGTAATTGTACTTATGATCTGTAGCATGTTGCTGTTAAAACCGGAAGCAAAAAATAGATTGTTATTGATTCAATAGCCACAAATAAAACGTGGTAAAATTAAAGCTTTGTCGTTCTCTCTTTTACCCTTCTTCCGTTGTCAGGCACTGCATAATGCCTTTTTGTTTCTCCACTACTATGGCTTCTTACATGGTGGCTACAGCTCCTCTACCCTACTGTAACGAATGTTTCCCATCCCCGGCCACAGAGGCGTACCTTCAAAACCACGGCCTTAACGGTTTTTTACCGCTTCCACCTACTTATTCAGTGTGTGTGTGTGTGTGTGTGTGTGTGTGTGTGTGTGTGTGTGTGTGTGTGTGTGTGTGTGTGTGTGTGTGTCAGGACTGTATGCAGCACACAGCTGCCAAAAAGGCAGTCGAAACCTTGATAGCATCATTGTACAGGAAAGAAGCTAGTGAGCTGAGCTGGTGCTGCTAAATGTGGAGGAAAGGAGAGGAGTGGGGTTAAGTGCTAATCTGTCTCTTTATGGATAAAACAGATGTTTAGAAGGCATGCAAACTCTTCAAACGTCTTCACTGCGGCTTCATTGTGGAGGTCAGGATAGCAGTTTGTTCTTATCCAGATTTGGATGCACAGTATGTGTAACCAAATGTTTACACATAAACTTTAGGCAGCTATCAAAGAGAAGTTGAAGTTACAGCCAGAGTCTAGACTTAAAGAACTCCCAAACAATTTCACACTTTTTCACCATGCATCTGTAGACCAATGAAGTGTAGCGAGATCAGCGTTTGATTATTTTTTCAGCAGCCTAAATCATCAGTGGTAGGTGTCAAATTGTGTGTGGTGTTAGTCACTGCAGTAACATAGCAGTAAAAAAGCAAGGATCTTCTTTCTAGGGTCGCCATATTGCACCAGTCTGCAGAAGAGACACACCCACAGTGGGCGGCTGTTGCTCAGTGGTAGAGCGGTCACCTGCCAATCGGAAGGCTGTTAGTTTGATCCCTGGCCCTGCAGTCCCGTGTCAAAGTGTCATTGGGCAAGACACTGAACCCCAAGTTACCCCCAATGCTGATGATCAAGCTCTGGTGTTCACACACGTCTTGGCTAGCTTAGCTACAGATAAAAACTTATTCACTGGAGATATTTGGAAATGATCCTGTAACTATACTAAATCATTTGAAGTAGCAGTAAATGAGCCAGGTTTTGGGGCAAGTGGTTTTACACCTAAAAATGTAATTCACAAAACGATGGACACAGAGTACTCAAGAACATTACTGTAAATATTCTAAAACGGCAATGTAAAAATTCTGATCATACATTGAAATAGAATAACTGAAATCTATTAATTTATCAAAATAAAAAGAAGTTTGGTTAGATGGCCAACTTAGACATTTTTTACAGCAATGAAGCAATCAATTAACACATATTGTAATAATGAATGTGATTCAAGAGGCACTCACCCTACAGTAACTACTTTATACAGTGCTGTATGTAAATGTTATTGTTAATGCAAATTAAATCATATTAATGTGTCACAATTGTATGTAAATAGAAACAGCAGTTATCAGGTAAATGTAATTGACAATAAACACAGTTATGCAATATTTCCCTCTGAAATGTGGTGGACTGTAATTGCTAATACTCTCAAAATAACAATACAAGCACCAAACCATAAGAATGTGCCTCTGGAAAAGTACAATCTTGTTGTGTTGGGGTCTGCTTTACCTTGAACAACTCAAATTTAAACCTTTGTGAGGCTGGAAGGCCAGATACATACACTGCACATCATTGTTACATGCCTAGAGTTTGTTTCACAGTATTTACATTATGCAAAGATATGCTAATTTGTATTTACTACATCCAATTTTTTAGGTGCTTCTTCTATATTTGACTCCGTAATGAAAAAATGCCCTTCTAAACCAAAGTCATCCTGACTTCTAACAATTTTTAATAATTATTCCCAAGGCAATAGATGCATATCTGTCCACAATCTAGTTTACCCATCAGCTTATCTAATATGCTGCAAGTGAACTTTGTTCACACGCCGTGCTGAAACCCACCATATCCCTCCTCCCCTTTTCCCTTGCTCTACTCCTTTCATCACACCACATTCACAGGGGCGATGCAAAGCTTTTGGAGTAAATCAAGCCTTTCTCCTTCATAAACGCCTGTGCAATTAACTTAGCTCCTTCTCCCACTGATTTACGCCATGTTGGAGTCTGGAGTCAGGCCCTCTGGAAGAAAGAGCTAGTTGGCTAACTTCCCCCCCCTCTCTCTCTCTCTCTCTCTCTCTCCCTGACACACACACACACACACACACACACACACACACACACACTTTCAACCACAAACACTGTATGCATACATACAGACTCATTCACATCAGCTTCTCTGAAAAGAAAACGTTAGTGAATAGGAAG
This sequence comes from Etheostoma perlongum, assembly GCA_026937815.1. Lineage (NCBI taxonomy): Eukaryota > Metazoa > Chordata > Actinopteri > Perciformes > Percidae > Etheostoma > Etheostoma perlongum. The sequence goes on from CM049379.1 coordinate 13,515,611, forward strand.
AAAAGCAAAGAGCAGTGAGTGACACGATGAGACATAATGGCAGAATGATTGGGAGCAGCAGTGCAAATTCGTCAGCTTTCTTGCAAAGGTGGATATTCAAAGTCCTAAAACATAAGTAATAGAGAGCCTCAGAGTTGATATCTATATCTAAAAACAAATCAATGAGACATTATCCACACAGTAAAAATAATTCTACTCAGGATAAGCATTATTAAAAAGTGACTTTGTTTCTTTTATCTTAAAAATACACAAATACACATCTGAGAGGTTTAGTCGAATCCTTTCCTGCAAACTAGGGAGTGATGATCCACACAATTAGGGGAGAATAAATAACGTCATTCTCCAAGTGGTTGCTAGTTGGAAAACCGGGGTTTATTGGTTGGCCCAGAATTTTCCCACAGACAGTCCTGGCCCACAAACAACTGCTTTCCACAGAATCTGTTTGTCTTCATTCCTCTCAAAATCTCACTCTAGCAATGAAACGTGAACATGGATAATGATGGTAAAATGCAACAAGTTCAGCATGAATGAGAAAAAAATATCCATCTATGTTGCATAAATGTTGCAGAATGTAGCTGTTGTATTGAGAACACCTGCAGCTTGGTGTTTTTTGCCGTGAATTGGAACCTTCATTTCCTGAATTTTGAAGCTTTGCACTACATTGAAAACCCCATGAGCTCATTAATATATAATTACATTACACACCCGAGGTTGTGTTTCTTCCTTACTGTAAAAAAATCAATTTTGTAGTTGTTTTTGATTAACAGCTGTGATAAACTGTCTTTGTGTATATCTGAGCTAAAGTGTCCTTGAGTAAAACACAGTAACATCCTACCTGCTCACTCAGTGTAAGCAGCTTCGGAAAAGTGTCAGCTAAATGGCTTAAAAGTTAAAAGAAACACTGACATAGGTAAGTCAGATTTAATGTCATAATCTTAATCACAGATAATAAATGTTGGGACTAGAAGTACAACTGTGACGGGTTAAGAGGCTGACTCCAAAGTAGCTTCAAAAATTAGAGCAAGGGAGAAAAAGAGATTTTAAAGGCATAGTTCATCACAACTGAAATGTCATCATATACTCAGGTTATCCTCAAGTTAGAATTGTAGGATTTCAGAACCAATGGTCCTTTTGTGTTTGCATTACTGTGTAATAACAGGCACATCTTTTTTAAAGCTACCAATGTTCCAAATTAGCAATGTCTAACTAGTTCTACAAACAACTTTGCAGTATGTGCCCATGAATCCAATAATAACACATTTCATCTGTGAAAGACCTACTGTATGTGTATGTAACTTGGTTCTATGAAGTTGTTGGGGTTTTAGCTGACAAGAATGGGAGCAAATAATGACATATTTTTCATTTTGCATTCAGTATTCCTTTAAAGGCATTCTTTTTTTTTTTTTTTTTTTTGCTTGAATCCTTTGAGTGCTGCTGTTAGACAAGCTGCTAAATTTAGCATGGAACATCCGTGATTTTAATAATTTATTCCCAAACTGGCCTGTAAGGATCAACTCAAACATCCTTCAAGAGCTTTGTACTGTAGATTTGGCCACAAATCTCCCAGTTTGTCATAATATAACTGCCACAATGTCTCAGATTCTATTTCTGACTCTGTCTATTTACTTTAATGCTTTTCAGACGTATAGGCCAGGGCCCCTCCCAAAACCTCCCCACATTTCCAAGCCCTCTGCACCCCCAACACACACACTCACACACACACACACACACACACACACACACACACACACACACACACACGCACACACACACACATGCCTCCGCAAAACCCCGGACCTGCCCTTGTCTGCTGGCTGCTTTGCCGCACACTGGTTCCATTCTTCCAGGCCACGGAGGGGCTTGTGGGTCTGTGTGTGTATTTGTGTGTGAATGTTTAAGGGTGCATTGGTGCTTATGTGCATAGAGTGTGCTGGAAAGCCAGTGTGTACAATATGTTTTTCTACAAATGTGTGTATTTCATGTTATTTGTAGTGATTATGCTGCTAACGCCTGTGCAAAATGCAGACTGCAGATGGGTTTAATGCATGCGGGAGGCTGATGTGTGCATGAGTGTTTGCATGTGACAGCAAGAGGGAGGGAGACAGAGGGATACAGTCAGGATGCGTGCAGGAATATTCAGGCGAAAAACTCACTACACCCCCAACCGATCCAACCTACCACCCTCCCTCCACCTCAAACCCCCCCAACAAAGCCATCCACATCTCCACCCCGCCATGCTCAGGCCTGTACACAATTATCTTACCGAGCCTGGCCTGTCATCTAATTACACAGGATTTTAGAATGGATGCAATTGGTCAGGGTTAGCCTACAATTATGTTTACGCTTATGGCTGAATGGTGGCAAAATAATATAAAACAACTGTATTAGTCCCCAAACAGAGTAATTTGTGTAGTAACAGAGTGGCAATGTACACAATACAAAACTAAAGGGCGTATAGTACATAATGGGTACAATCTGATGCTTGTCTTGACAATGGTTTAGTTTTGTGTACACGTCTGTTAAACATTTTTAATCATAAATGCAACAGAAACTAAATTCCAAAGTTCAAGAGTTGAGCACAGATGTAAAGCAACTATTTATCAAGATGCCTTTTGCGAATATGGGTGAATATAGTGAGGAGTAAAACTGTAACACAGTATTTGATCACTGAATGACATAACCATTGAAGTACCCAGTATGTTGTGGCGCAGCCTGGTGCTGAAACCCTGAACCTGAAAGCTACCTTTGCTTTCCTATTCTTGCACCACATGGGCACTAAATCACAGAGACAGGAACATAACAGCAGCTTACCTTTGTGTCAGCCCAAGGCACCAAGTGCATTCTCCCTCCCTACATCTTCACTTTGTAGCCCATGCCAAATACTGTCACCCCAAATCTCCTACTAACCTCCCTCCTTATGGCAGCGGTCCTCAGAAGGCGAGCATGGTGGCATGGCAGAGCCACACGGCACCATCTGCTTCAGCGGGGCACGTGGTAGAGGAGAGCTGAGGGCTTCCTCCCTGCCTCACCCACTCTATCCCCTCTACCTTCTTCATCTAAATTGTTCATCCTCTGTCCTGTCGGCCCCCCCACCTCCACTCTTCACCACCATCCCCCCTCCCCAAAATCCTCCTGATCATTCTCAAGGAATGAAGAGTAAGTCCCTCTGCGCTTGGATTCATGAACTCCTGTGGTAGCCATGGCAACCATGGGCAACTTTGTATTTGGGAAGGGGAAAAAGGGGGGTGCTGGCGTGTTTTGGTGAGAAGGGTGGTAGTAGATTGTGTGTGTGTGTGTGTGTGTATATGAAGGGGGATGGGGGGTGCAGAGAAAGAAGAGGCATTGTTGTATTGGTATTCAGGGTGTCAGCAAACCAGAGTAATTGCTGGGTCTTATAAAGGGGAAGAGGTAAAAGCTTGTCTGGGAGGGTGCAACTCCCTAAATACTCCCACACACAGCTGGGGGGAATAATAATAATAGATAGATGAATAATAATAGTTGACATAAATTATTTCTATACTTTTTTGGCACCAGTGATGGAAGGGTCAATGCAATTTGTTTAGGAGCAAAATGAGACATGGCATCTTTTTTTTTGTTGCTAAAATGTATCCTCGCTGACACTTTTAGGTGCAAAGGTAGAAGTTAGCCAGCCTTTTAGGAACACCATGCGAACTAACAGTTCTGCATCATATTCCACATGTAAATCCTAGAAACATAATATATGTGATCTGTTTACTGTCTACCCTGACTGCATATCTGTAGCTCACACCAGGATGTATATATCTGCTTTCAGCTTCTTATCAGGCGCTCACAGTGTTCCCTGTTAAGCACAGACTCAACCACTATAGAGACGTACTCACTGTGAAAAGACAGTGAGAAAGATAGAGGGGGAGAGACAGAGAGAGAGACACAGAGAGAGAGAGATTTAGAGAGAGCGATAGAGAGAGAGAGAGCGGGAGAGAGGGGGATGGAAAAAACTCCTGACACCTCAGACTCCACTTCACAGCCAGTGAAGGAAGAAAGTGAGCGAGCGACTAAGCCTTCCCTCCCTGCAGCTGCCTGCAAGGTGTAGATATTACTGTTCACATTTGGACAGATGCAAGGATCTGTGGTGTCTGTGTGTGTGTGCATGCAAGGTGAAGGCCTTCATCTGTCACTGAGATTAGACATTATTATGTCTATAGGCTACTGCTTGATTTTGGCTAAGTAACACTTTTCTTCTTCTCATAGTCTAAGACAATAGTGATCTTAGCATTGATTCAAAGAAAATATAAAAATGTGTCCTTTGTCCTAAACTTTGGGAAGCATGTCAATTTCTGTGGGGTTGTGGTTGAGGTAACTGTTTTACATCTGTGCAGAGTTGGTTGATCGCTGGGAACAATGGATGGATGCTGGGTTTTATGAATCCCAAATGGTCAATTTAAAGAGCCTATAAATGGATTATGGTCATATTTGTAAATGCACAGCAGGATTATTTCTGAGTGTGAGCTTCGGAAGACTTTATGATTAGGGGGAACCAAACAAACATACTGCAAGAGACAGGGGCCCTATTAAGTTTAATATTGTGTACTTAGAGAACATTGAGGCAATAATAGCATAATCAAACATGACATGATGGTATTGCCCTCCAAATGTCAACTGTTGATAGCAAACATTAAAGACCACTGACTCAGAGAGTAGCCAAGCAAAAGAGAAAAAAACAGTGTGCACAAGGCTGAAAAAGCTTATAATGTAAATACTCAAAAATAAAAACAGCTGCAGTCAGCATATGAACCGACACAAAATGGATACCTAGGAGGAAGTCTGAGTGACTTGTCCAAACCCTCGTCTCATGTCTTATGCACTTTCATGTTGCATTATATTTAATTATAGATCATACCAAGGCAGGACCTGCTTGCCTCACAGGTACAAACAGTTGAATAATTCAGTAGCCGGCATGTAGGATAGGATGTGGTGTGAGTGCAGCTGGAGAATAAGCTTACTGTTATTCAACCCTCAGCTCTATCTTGCTGCGGGACAAAATGGAGGTTTCAGTGAGGTTAATGGCAGATTTTTACAAGCTTTTGCAAGCCAGCCAGGACACCTTTAAACAGAAAAAATACCTATGATACAAGTTGTTTACGAGAGACTGACAGCAGCTTCCTGCTATTTTATTTTTAATGCCAGCATGAATCATTGGCAAGTCAGTTATCCAAAAATCAATTGTAACATAGAACAAGCTATAGAGCATTAAACCATGTTCATGTTTTTAAACTGCACAGTTTATTGCAGTTTGACAGTTGACTGCTATCATGCTACACCAAACCCATTACTGTTATTTGTCTTTTATCCTGTGCCCAATATCGTTTTACACTTTCTCCATTATGATAAAGCAAATTGGAGGTGGAGATATGCATACAAAGAAATAAAAAAGAGATGTTGTGGTTAAAAGGAGGGAGAGAGAGAACACTCATTTTTGCATTTCTGTTTATAGCAGGAGTAAATGGACTCCGGAATGGCCTGAATGGAATGGCAAATCGAGTGACACACAGAAGTGATGTAATCCTTGTGCTTCTTTGATACATCATGACGGACAGAATGCTCATAAAAACTACCAAGCGGAGAAAAGCATTTAATTATACATAAGAAAAAAATGATTTAGTTTATCATGTGTTCAATACACAACGTATGTGTGGTTTGTACAAATACATAATAATGCAAGCTGAGTTATGCACGTATAAAATAATGATATTGCAATAGAAACAATAGTCACCAACATGTGCCCATTTCACATAAGGTTTGGTTTGCTTCTCTTTATACCTTGATGACAGAAAAGGCTTGCATGTGACAGCTGTTAATGCTCAGATGGTGACATTGGACTGAATGTATTGTTTTAACAAGAAATATAGACATATAGAATAGTCAGCCACAAACCTGTAAGGGATAACGTTTTATTCTTTTTTTTCCTGCACTGCTGACACATAAAACGTAGTCAACACTGTAGCAATAGTGTTATAATTTTACAGTGCAGACACTATTTGGAAACACACACAATTTGAGAATGAAGAGGCTGCTTATAGAGTTTTAATGTTCCCAGCTGCTGTCTCCGCTGACAGTGGTGAAAGGAGGCTTTGGATAAACAGCAGGAGTCAGAAGTGGTGGGAATGTGTGGTGCACTCCTCAGTTGTGCCCGCAGAAACTTTAGAATGAAAAGGAAAACTTGGATATTTGTGCCATGTGTCTTTCCCAACAATGTAAGCTTCCAGCCAGTGACAGGAAAGAAGTAAGCACAGGTGTCTTTGTTACCTTACTTAAATACAAATTTCTGGTATCTATATTTTACTGGAGTAATTATTTTACAGCAGACGTTTTACTTCTACTCTTTACTCTTTTTACATGTTCAACCAATTACAGTAAATTGAGTGTTAATGGTCTTATCTTCCTCATTTCAATGTTGAACATCTCACAAAAAGCTGCCCACAAAACAAATTAAATTATCCAGTTTGCAGATTGTCATATGTCTTTTAAGGAAATAAAACTTGAAGACAACAAAGTAGGAAACGACAAAGCAAGTAATAAGTACAGTATATTACTCACTATATTTGATGTAACAATGATGCTTTCACGGTGATGCTCATTGTATTTTTTTCATTCTTTGTATTTTGTTCAGTACCCTCATTTGCGTTGTGAGATTAATTGCCGTGCTGCTAACAGCAGATTAATCTGCTCTTGTTCTCTCGCTCTAATTCATTGTTTAACACGAGTGTAATGTTGTCTTTTGTCGAATGAGAGAAAGTGGTCCCTCTTTGTTCAACAGCACTGACCTTATCATTTTAACTTGTCATATTGGAATACTCATTTACTCATCATTTTAAGAGTCACCTCACGTAACGAGCCAGTGAGCCAAATTAAATTAATTCTAGGCTACTTTTAATCATGTTCATGTTTCAAATAACAAGTCTGGGTGATGTTGATGGAAACACTAATTGGTAAAAAGATGTTTTTGAGATTGACAGGATATTTCTTTATATTAAAATGTAATACTATTATGATGAGGACCAGGATGTCTTGGACAGTGTCTTTAATAACCACCCTCCTAAATGAGCAGTATTTTTTAAACGTGTTATGTTTTAGCATCAGCTAATCCTTACCACATTGATAATCAGCATAAATAAAGCAAATCCCTGTTCGGGAGGTCAGCATCTCCTGCATTGGATTTTATATTTTGTTGGTCACTGTTTAGGTTTAGCGGGAAAGTTTGAGATTCCTTTCCATCACAAAACAGGAAGAGGCCACTTTTCTTTATTTGCAAAAAAAAGAGCTGACGCTTTGGCTTTTGGAGTGAGTGAAAGTTTAATTTATTGTCTTAGGAAAACCAAAGAGACAAACGGTGACTGCAGAAGGTCATTTCGCTTTGTGGTATGCAACAGAGTTTATGGAATGCGTGGTTTTAGTTTTGAGAAAACCACCACAGACAATACCAGTGTTTTTTCAAAATACGGAGATATTAATTTAGTTTTGTAGTCTTCTATTAAGCCTTCATCCATGGGTGTTCTCTTTGAGGTTTATGTATTAGCAGCAACAAGTAAAATTCCTGCACACTGATTGTTTAGTGATTCTCTGCTGTCCAGTCTGGAGGTCCAATTTGTGTAATTACAATGTCCTGGAGGTGAATCAAGCCAAAGATTTTTGTTATGTTATTCTCATGTCCTTCTGTATGTTGCTCATCGTTTTCAACCAAGGCAAAAATGAAAAGAGTCTCTTTGTTTTTGCTCAGACAGTTGCTTTCATGTGACATACAGATCTAACCACTGTAGAAGATCCACTTTTTACAACTGTGGAGGCTTGCCACTGCATTGTGTTTGATCCTTAGAGGAATTTCTTCAAAGAAAGAAAAACAAGGTTTTACTCCCTTCCTGCTCGTGGACAACTAACTGCCTTGTTAAGAGTCGGTGTACTTTACCGTGCGCTACTACTGCATCAGTCAAGTTGTAATAATTAGTTGCAATACGGATGTAGGATGAAGGGAGACATGTCTAGTGTTTAACAAAGGCTGCTAGTTTTTAACTCCAGGCAATTGTGTGATGAACTGTGGATGTGGTGCAGCCTGGTTAGAAGACTTGCCATGTTAAATGAAGAATAGAGAACATGGTGTAACATACTTGTCATGTGTGTAACGCTCATAGTTAAAGCATGTGTTTTGACAGGGGTAGAGGGAGAGAGACAGAGACAGAGACATGGAAAGAAATATCCAGAGATTCAGGTCAGCTGTGAGGCCTCAGCTGGAGTGGAGGGCTACACCTGTCAGCGCCCGGGGGCCTCTCTCTCTCTCTTTCTCTATGTTGTCTTTCTGTCTCTCTCTTTCTGTCCAGCTGGACGTGCAGAAGCCTCTCAACCCCCCTACCCAATCTCCACCTCCCGGATCCAGGCCAGTTCAGCCCAGCCATGCATGGCCATCTCTGGGAATTCATTCCGGATGCTTCCTGTTCATTGCATCCACTCTCTCTTCTTTCTCTATCTGCCACTCCCCCCCCATCTACATGGCTTCTTCTTAACTATCTGTCCCATAAACCAACTCTATTTTTCACAAACATGCTGAAACCTTATTCCCTTTTCTCTCATGATTTAATACATTTGAATATCTAAATTATGCCTCTTGGTATGGAAATTGGCAAACCCAACTAAAATCCATTTAAAGTCAACATTTAAACACAGTATTCAAACCAGGTTCAGAAACTGTGTCTGCATTTACCACTCTGATCTTACCTAATTCTGATGTTTTTTTTGGCTTAACCAAGATCTGATTTAAATGCCTAAAATGTAAACACCAGATCAAATATGGTATTAAATTCCAATGAAATGCTTACTGCCAATGTCAGACCTGAATTGAAAGACCTAGAGTGGAGTTACATCCCAGATCCCACATACCATAGGCTCACTTCCAGAGATGTCAAAAGTATTCAAATTCATTCCTCAAGTACAAGTATACAGCAGATACCAGGGTTTAAAAAGACTTCTGTAGAAGTTGTAGTATCTACTAAAGCTTTTTACTCAAGTAACAGTGTAAAGGTACTGGTTTCAAAACTACTTAAAGTATAAAAGTAAAAGTGATGTAAGGGAAAAATAATAGTAATATTATTATTCAAATTAGATGACGAGTTATTAAACAATTAGCTCATGGTACTTGGGTGCTTGCAGCGCATTCAAAAAGGAGTTGTTTTTTAATCCAACCAGTTCGAAAACTTCTTCCAGGTATGGCCAGGAATTTAGAAGGGTTGGCTGGTCTTCCTGGCTACCAACCTCCTCACTAGTGCTCGCTGTTCTCTTGAGTCTGTGACATCTTCATACTAGGCTACATACGTCTGCTATTTCCTTGCTGGAGTGTGACGTGAACTGTCATGTGCAGGTCTGATGGATCGCATACAAATGGTATACAGTATGTTTATACTTCTCATCCAACCACAATCAAATTCACTATATCTGGATGGCGCAATTTATCTGGATAGGTGTTTTTTTGAACAATGACAGACAGATTTTTAAAATGTAAGGAGTAGAAAGTACAAATACAGTAAGATACGTTTTAAACAGGGATATTTACTTTGGAAAACAATTTCAAGAAAAATCAAGATGTCAGAGTTCAGCTTTCGATTGAATTAGTTATTCACACAGACATTTTAGCAGAATTGCAATTTAGTTTAGTAAATTTTGTTCTTCAGCTGTACCATTTATGATTCCCGAGAGCAAAGGCATTTCTTACAAGCAAACATGTCTGTACACACTTCTGTTATTTTTTGGCGCCAAAGTGCACAACTTTAAATACTTCAGGCTTCAGTCTTAGCTATGATATTTTACTATTTGGGAAAGTGTGTGTATCCCTGCCCGCTCCCACGCACACACACACACTCACATCCCCTTAACCAATCCTCTTCTTCTCAACACACAAACACACACATATCCAACCACACACATACACTCATGTGGATATTATCAGCGGTGCTCAGCTGAGGCTCCAGGCCTGTCCGGTCCCCACAGCGTAGCTGTGACCAGGGAAGGAAGAGCTTATCTCGGCCCCAGGCCCCTCCCTCGGCCCTGTGCCTTGGCTCCAGGAGCTGGGAGGCAGATGCCATGCAGGCTCCCAGTGGGGCGTGTTTCTGTGGCCAGAGCGTATAGTGTTTAATGCTTAAGGGACAAGCTTTTGAACCAGACAGTCCGTCTTGCCTGTATGTTTGTGTGGAAATGTCGGTGCATGTACAGGCCACAGAGCAGATGGAGGTAAAGGCTTTTAGTATGACCAACTCCCTCTGGCCCACCTGGATCTTCACCAGATCAGAGCATTTGGTTCTCACACACACACATGCACGCACGCACTCACACAAACACACACACAAATACACACACACACACACACACACACACACACACACATTAACTTAAACTGACTGTACTTCCTGGATAATAATAAAAGGGAAGTGCATTTTGCCAGGTGTAGTGTTATGACAGGAATATTTGCTCCCTTTACCTTTTTTGAATTGATTTCAGATTAAGCCAATTCTCTCATGAGCAGCTGAGAGACTTAATCGCCTTATCACATCCAGAGCATCTTCTCATAGACACACTGCACCATCATTTCCATTCATGACAAACTCTTTCCCCATTGAAATGAAGCCTATATTTCACAGGACAACAATGGCGAGAACAGCTGTTTTTGGAATGCACAGCTGAAAAACTCAAAATGAATTTGAAAGAGACGAGGTTAACAGCTTTGAAGAGCTCCTTTCGTCTCAGCGAATTATGCCAAGTGTTCACAAAAAATTGGTCTAAATATAGGGCTGGAACGCGCTGCAGATTAGCTTGCACAGTGATGGGTCTATAAGACGGTGGCACAGAGCTGTCTTCTCGTTTTTTGACTGGTATGGCTTTGAACCCCACTGCTCAAATTCACTCCACAGTGGATAAATATCTACAAGCATGTGTGTGTGTGTGTGTGTTTGTGTGTGTGTATTAGCCTTTATGTGTATCTTTGTACACAAACCAGGGATGAATAGTTTTTCTGTGTTCGGAGCAAATCATATGTTTTCAACTGTTTGCTTGAAATCGCTGACGTATAAGGCATACAGGGCACTGCGGTGGAATGAAAATGACACTACTGGAGTTCATTTTAGAGCATGAGCACCTTCCTCTTGGCTGTTTAAAAGCATTAAAGAGACCGACATTTTGGCTTTTGGGGCTAACTATGTCACAAAGACTTGCAACCCCCGAACACAGTGAACTGGTTGACTTGCTCAAGTCCTGTTTCAGCGAAGACGGCCATGTTCTAATATTGCAGTCTTGCCTTTGATGTGTAATCACACATGCGCATGTCTACCACTCACCCAAGCACAATACATTTGCTGAGATAAAGTGACTGCAGTGTATGACCCATTTTGCAGAGGCAGGGTTTTGCTTTCATAACGATGGGGTGTGAGTGAACGTGTGTTTGTATGCACTGCCAGTATCTTACACTGGAATGATGAAGCACGACATGCTTTTAAATTTTGAAAAGGAAGTGCTGGGTTGGTTTCTGGTAAAAATGCTACTGTCATACGTCCAGTCATAATGCCGTTTGCTATACTCCCTTGGGGACGAGGCAAGCCAGTACTGAAAGTACTCACAAGTGGCCAGAAAAGGGGAAGCATTATCTTAAGTTGAAAACTCAAAACTCTAGTTCAGGGGGTGTGTTGTGAAATACATTTCATGTTCCTTCAGTGTCGTGACAAGCCTCGAAAACCCTTCAACATGCTCCTCAAGCAGTTAATAATCATTGTTTCACGGTGTTGGAAGAGCGAGGCGGAGATAATGTTTTGTGTCGAGATAACGCGTTGCCATAATCCTGCCGCCTCCCGTTAACGCACAAGACAAATGGAATGGCCGCATTGCCTTGGAGCCATCCGAAAGAGGGTGTCTGCCGTGAAGTGAAGTGAAGGAGAAGGAGGAGGAAGAGGGAGGGGGGCAAGTGCCACAAAAATCAGGGAGCGGCTGCTCGACCCTCGGAGCGCATCACGGCAGCAGTCAAGTGAATGTGAAAACAAGAGAAAGCTTTGCGGAATATTGATTTAATGCCGCAGCCTGAGCAGGGGAAGATGCGCGCTCCAGATTACATGCGCTCTATTTCCCACCCATACAGAACCTTGAGTTGCTCTGCCTCCACACCAGAGAACCAGACAGAGACAGAGAGAGGGTGTTCTTTTATGTGCTGTTGCCCTCTGTGAAGTCCAACTGTGTAGAAAATCAATATGGAAATATAAAAGGGGTACGAATTGTATAAATATGTAAAACATATCATGCTCCCTTTGTTTCTATATAAGTAAAAGAGAACATCAAGGGGTATTCTTGCTGTAACCCCCCCTCTCCCCCCTTAGCACCTATAGGTTGCATCCCATCCTTTCAATTAGCTCCCCATATTCTAAATAATGAATTAGCTTTGGAACATGTTATGATCAAAAATGCATTGTAAAGGTTGCTTTAGGTCTTAGTACCAGAACTAGAAAGTGACAACATGAAGTGACAACATTTCAAAAATTAAAGGTGAAAGTGTTTGCTCTGATAATTATTTTAGTGTCAAAGATTTCTTTCTTTTTTTAGATTCCCACTTCTTCTTTCTTAATCCATTTTCATCATCAACTTGTGAAAATGAAATGATCCTGTTCCTTGCATTTGAGCTGTGATAATTGCTTAGTTAAATATCATATTAACACGATTTATAATCCACCTGCATGTGGTAAGGTCATTGTCCAGAAATTATCCATCAAGACAATGCAACAAATCAAACTATATGGGCCACAAACCAGATGATTTAGTTCTGTTCTTGTAATTGAGTATGTCATTGCAGTTGATGGTCTGTTAAAATCAGATACATGAATGTGTGTCAGGGTAACAGGTAACATTTCATCGTAAAACACTAAACATGTTATCAGTGCAGTATTAAACCACTGACAAACGTCTTATCTGAACTACATAAGGAATGAAAGTTGACTGACTGATAACATAGTATAATCTTCTGGCCAATGTTAACGGGTGCAGTTCCTGTTCTTATGTCTTTTTAGAGCTTTCATTTTAGTTTTTGTCACATTTACTCATAATGCTGAAAACGTTGAGATCAAATGGGTCGTATAGTTTAAAGTGCCCCCATGTTCAAGTTGACAGTCACTCAATAATTGATATATGGACCCACCAGGCATTTTATTCATTCCTCTTTTGTTGAGAGGGAACATAATGCGTGCATTTCCCCTAGTTACCCTCACTGTTACTCGTAGATGACAACACCCCCTCCACCCCCCTCCCCGGCTGCTGAGAATTATGAACAGTGAGCCGCACTCACATTCTTGCGCACAGCCAAGTGAGGAGGCGCCTCCGCCCGCTCCAGTCATGGGCCAATGGCGCACAGAGCAGCCTTAATACTTATCCCCGGCTGGCCAATGGCGCACCACTCCCCTGCTCACATGATGCCTTTCTGTGCGCTCCTTCTCATCTCAGCACTCAATCCCGGCGAGTGCAGGCATCACTGAAGACCTGACACCGGCGGAATCGGACGTCCGCTGTCCTCGGCAGAGCTAATCAGGTGTTATGCAAACTGTATCGCCATCAGATGAAGCTGACCATTCGAATAAGTCCGCTTCACCGGAGGAACAGACTTTTTTCCGTCTCCAAACGACCGGAGAGGCGCAAGGGCGAGACGATAACGCCCAAAAGTTATTGAAATGAATCGTAAGTTATATTTGTTCCTCTTCTAATAGCTTATTTATTGCTACTATTCCGGAAAGTATAAGTAATATTTATCGTCTAGTCCTATTTGTATTCGATTATAGTTTCAAATGCATGTGTCACTTTTGCGCCGTGTGCTTTCTGTCCTTTTTATTTAGGCTATATTAAAGGCGAATTAAACATTAAAAACGATGTATATGCTTTCTTTTTTATTGCTAAACACATGTACTTTACTTGATGCTTGAGTGTTATCTTGAGTTCATTTCGTCCTGTCGACATTCTTTATGCGTCTCTGTCTCTAATTGCGAATGTGTGGCTGGCTGCGCGCAGCGCCATAGCATGAAATATAGATAAAAAGCACACGGAAAACCCGCTGACCCCAGCCAGACAGGCAGGCTGTGCAACCGGTCCACACGGCTCAATGAGGACAATTAGGGGGGGCGAGAGAGAGAAAAATTGAGTACTTGAAGCGCACTAAAACAGGACTGCACTCTACTTCAACCCGCCAGGCAGGATAAGGGTGGATCTTCAATAATCTTTTGTGACATTTTCAATGCAGGATATGACAACAAAAAAACATCCCTTAAGTTTAGACTCTGGTCGGGCTCAGATAAAGAACTGAAATGTTATTTTTCTTTTTCTTTTTTTAATTCTGAAATTAGTTGTGCCGCCAACAAACATTTATTTCAAATTCCAGTGAATTTGACACACACTCAATGAGGTCATGTCATTCATTGAACCCTTATACTGATTTTTAAATTAGTGGGTTGTGGGGTCAGGAGAGGCAGGGGGCTGTTGCAAAATGTAGGTATATTTTGGAGCTACAATCAAAAATCGGTGCCTTGTGATTTCAGCACAATCAGAGGAAAAGAGCGGGGGACCGAGGCCATTTTATTTTTGAAAGGCTTCAGATGGCTTTAATTAGGACCTATAAAATCTGGCTGCCCCATTATCAGAGGCAACGCTCTAGAGGAGTGAGAAGGGAGGGAAGCTAACAAAAAAAGTCAAGAAAACCAATACAAAAAGTCACATTGGCAAAGTATTGTCTAATGAAATTTTTATAACCCTCCTTTTTTATTCTTATTGCTCCCTCTCTTGCCTCCCACCCTCCTTTCCTTGATGCTGGCAGTATGTAGGCAGCCCTCTTATTCCGTCTTTGTCTGGCTGCTGTGTTATCTACACCCCCCCCTCCACCTAACTACCACCTACAGTTGGCCTGAACCCAGACACCTGAAGGCTAGACATAATGATCAAGACAAGTTCCTGTCTGGAGCACAGCCAGTTGTTTGAGGTTTTCTTCTTCTTCGTCATCTCTTTTTTGTCCTCATGCTGGCGCTGCCTGTGCCTCTTTCTCCTTTCTCCATCCACAATCACGACAAGCTATGTTGTTTGCGAGTTTGTTTGCGTGTATGTGTGGCACGGTGTGTCAGTTTCATCGCTACTGTTGCTTTTGCTGCCACTGTGTAGCCTATAGATCTTGGATGGAGTGGGTTACTCACACAGCTGCAATACACACACTGATGAGGAAACATCAAAGACTTCTTCTGTGTGTGTGTGTGTGTGTTTGTGTGGGTCTCAGTGTGTGTGAAAGAGGGAGATTTCTGGCGAGCGTCGGCAAGAATCTAGTTATGGCCATGGTGCCTGTAGTTATTTAATTGTTTCTATTTTGTTCAATTAGCTGGGGTTTATGTGCGGTGCTACTTGGCTCTTTTTTTAAGCGTTACATTAATTGTACCATATGACTGTTCAGGATTGTTATGTACCACATAAAGGAGGCTCTGAAGCTTGACATTTTCCCTGTTTAAGTTTTTTTTACAGTATGATACTGGTAAATCTGAGTCTCGGAATTCAAAAGAATTAGGGTCAATAAAATAATTATCCTATTAGTAATGAACGGGAGTTGAATCGCGTAAGCGTCAAACGTGAGCATAAAATATAATTTCTTATTGAAGATTACATTTTTACTTTACTGGAGGTTTTAAATGAGGCCCTCAGATGCTGTTTGTCGCACCTTGATGTGCTGGCTGTTTTTGAGGTGGGTCTTAAGCAGATGTGGTTCCTGAAGTCAAGCAAAAGGAAAGAGAAAACACTAATTAGAGGTGGGAGTTGGTAAAAAATGCTTTGATATGTGGATTTCTTTGATGGACAAATTCATTCTTCCTTTTGATGAGTACATGCCTTTGTTTTCTCGATGTGTGTTGGTTAGGGATTACATCATTTGGCTGCTGCTGGTTTAGCTAGATAAGAAGAAGCTAGCTTGCTCTGTGGAAAATGGCTGGTTGGAGTGGAGTCTTTGTTTGACATATTTGTTCGACAACACAGTGAAAATCAAAACAAGTAAAGTGGTATGTAATGCTTTTTTCTGTTTCTCATCGGATAAGCCTAATAATTCCGGTGTTGTTTTGTCAACAGTGTCCATTATTGACCAACCTGTTTGTTAGAAGATTATCCCCTAACAGCTGGAATGGGCTCTCTTTGTGCCCTCAACCAGTTCATCTTGTCCAGTATGATGTTATGAAGAATTCGGTTGGTCAAATTTGCAGAGAACTTCAACCAAAATCCCGCTACTTGTATGTGTGTGTTTTCTATGTATCATGGCATCCAGGAGATTGAGGATGTCTCTTCCTCTGCCATCACCCTTTGTAGGGGGAAGTAATAAAAAAAGCTCAATGGGAGCAACAAGCTGTTCTTCCCTCCTACACTTTGAGGCTTTCTACCTGGAGATGAATAGAAGGCCCCTCCATAACGAAGGGGGAGAAGACAACATTTTATTGAAGGCTGAGGATGTGGGGGATGCGCAATAGCTTATAGACACTTGGTGTGAAATAGTCCAGTTCCCAGTTTAAAGGATAGCATTGTCTACTGTGTTTGACATGAGAATAATTATTATTTGAGGTTATTTAAAGGCATCAGTTCCTGAATCACTAAATTGTCAACATGTTTGAGTACAAATTATGTTAATCTATTAAGGTTGAAGTAGGTCAGACGGGTGCTATGTAAACATTAACAGATTGTCCTGTTAAATACCACTTGAAGTAAAATACTGTCTTTATAGCCTGATAATACAACATCCGTCATAACGTCATTGGACAATCACAAAGCCACAGATTAGGATTTACGGTAACCAGATTTATGCGTGAAGGAGTGAAGTCATGGTCAGGAATGTAAATGCTGGAGTCTTTCAATTACCACTGTGCCCTTTCCTGGGAAAAGTCCCCAGCCGTGAAGAGGTTAATTGTTTTTGAAACTCCATCCGAGGGGAGAAAATGGGCAAACGGGTGGGATAATTGAGCTGCTGATAGTTGAGTGGATTATGGATTACCGCGCCTTTCCAAAGGAGAACAGAAAAGGAGGTGAATGAGAAAGGAAGGAGAGAAGGGAAGGAAAGGGTGTGTGAAAGGCCCATGTTGTGCAATGCAGACGTAGGGTCGTCTTGCCTTCTTAGGAAGATGGAGAACTCCAATCCTGTTTAACCCACAAGGTGACCCTTGACTCCTCGCATGTTCCTCCCTGATCCAGGTGCAAGCCCTCACTGCTGAAAGCTCCCACACAGACACACACTGCAAGATAATTTTTCACACACTGCAAGCACTGGGGGGAAACGCTGTATGAAAACGCTGATCCTTTCAAACATTTTCACCCTCCTGCTTCTTTTTCTTCATGCCATTCTATTGTCAGTGGTTGAAGATCCAAGCCTGCTTGTTGGGGTGGGGGAGCGTTGTGATAATATGAGGCCTCATTTTCTTTTTTCTTCCTCTGAAATATGTTCGTGCCAAGAAAATAGATGACTGTCTTTAAACAGGGAAAAAAAGATGATCTGACATGTTGCAATAATCACAGGACTGTTAATCAAGGGATGTCATGTATAATTACTACAGTGTTTGATAACACCACAGTGAACCACCTCAAGCCATTAGGGAAACTTTCCCGATGCCATTAATGGGCGTTAATAAAAATTCAAGAAACCCCGGATGGAACAAGCCCTCTGCATGGCCCACTGCTTAAAGCACTGTAAGGTTAATGAACCAATTTACATATTTTCTGCTGCCATCTGGGTGGAGCAATAAGGCAGATGCTTCCTACTTTGTACTGTTGCTTGGTGCTGTTCAACACAGAGTAATTTGTCAGGTCCACAGAGGTCAATGAGCACATTTAACATTTAGCCTGTGGTCAAAAACAATCATGAATTAACTGAAAATCAATGCAGCTGAAATGTCCTGTAGATATACAGTAAGCCTTGAGCAAACTGCTTTGGTAGTATGTACTGTATGTGTTAAATTTCCTTTAACCCTATTGCAAATGGGTGAATAAATGAGTGATCGTGAAATGTGGTTGATATCAAATTTGACTACCACTCTAACCAACCTTAACTATTGTTCTTCAGATAATGTGAGGCACCCCTCCCCATAAAAAAAGAAATGTCAGGAAGAGGGTAGTCATCTACGCCTCTGGCGATGAGAAACTTGGTGGGCGAGCCACAAGAATCGTCATAGACGATGCTGGTGACTAGGGCAAAAAGAGGATTAGTGTCTGTCCACCTCTCTGCCATCCTCATCTGGGGGATCACATTACAAATAGAGCATTCTCAAAGCACTCTTTTAGCAGAAGAACACAATGAGGTCTTTGGCGATCAATAAAGCAGTGTGAAAGCAGAGGGATATACTTAAAAAATCAAAGGCTCTGGCTGGCATGGCCATCATCTCACCCCGTCTGCTGGAATCAGATAAGGGAGCAGAGCCTTGCAGGAAAGGTTGTTTGGCCTCCGGGCTTCTCAACTTGACGGATATCCCTCCTACTGGCACCCATCACAGACTGATTCCATCTGCAAATGGGAAAAACCAAAATTTTCTGCATCTATCTAATCATTCTCTGATTATGTACATGTTGAAGAACAGCTTAAGGGATAGATAGGTAAAAGGGAGCATACTATATAATCCCTGCAACGTGTATGGGGAGAAAAATATGCAGATTTTTGTCTAACCCCTGTGTTGTCCTCCATGGATGATGGCTTTTACCTCATGCTTCACTTACATTACATTACATAAGGACAATTAAAATCACCCCATTTTGGTTTGACAATGTGTCAGAGCTGGTGCGAGTGTTCGTCTCAGATTAGCTCTTTGTGCCGTGAGGGGAGAGGAAAGACGCGGTGGTGGTGGGGGGTCAGGGATGGGGGAACAATACTGCGGCGATCCAAGTTGAAAGAAATCATTTGCACAATTTTATGAAAGCTGTATTTGTTCGGTCGGATAGTTCTATCGAGGCCTAACAGCTACGAGTTACGTGATTTAAATGACGGGGTAAGCTTCAAAGCCGGCAACGTGTCAGGTTAGAGTCATCTCTCAGCTGAATACTCTCCAGGTAAATGCAGATAATATGCTCTCGAGTTTTTCTTCTGCTTTCTTAAAGAAGTCTAGTTTCTACAGATGGTTCTGAGCTGACACCAGCGCTGCCAGAGCTTCTGTTCTCAGAGCTAAGCTTGTACAACATGTATGTTGCGAAGATGAAAAGACATAATGGCAACACTTTATTCCTGTAAATTAATCCCTGACAAACTATCCCAGAAAAACACTAAGTTTTTTGTTCTTCTTGAAATGTATTATCCATTACATTTTTTTTTCTAATTTAAAACCAACCTCTTGTTTCTAAAAGCCCTTTTGATTCTGACTTTTATAGCTACAAATATTGGGGTGGTAAACTTGCATAGGATGAGACTTCAGGTAAGTGAAGAGGACATGTAAGAAGAGGATGAATTTGATTTCTCAGTTTGAAACCTGCTGTTCACATGCAGTGCAGACAAAAGAAGATTGGTCTCTACCCAAAAACTGTTGTTTTTCAGTTTCAGAACCCCCTACAGCATTTCCTGACTCACTTCTTTCCAAGCCATTTATGCTTGAAAACTTCCTAAGGATGAACAACACATATTCTTGCTTTTATTGTCAATGAGGGACCATTGGGCATAATGAAGTTCTGTTTCCCAGCATGAGTTTGGGAGGCTCATGATTACAAATGCTTCTCTCATTGTCTCCTATCATCTCCTGCCTAATTGAAGACAATATAACGAGACAATGGGGTCTCGCTCATCATTCTGCATCAATGGCATGCTCTATGGAACGTGCCAGTCTGTTAAAAATGGGGTGTTGGCAGTGGGAGGGGTGTGTGTCTGTATGGGTACTTGAATGTGCTCGAGCTTGTTTAATTTAGACCAAGAAGATGGACAATTAAACAACAGCTCCAGGGAGGGGCTGTTCATTTTGGTCAGCCACCCCAGTTCACGGCCACGCGCCCTTGTAAACTCTCCTGGACGTGTCTGGGTCATACATTTGGGGGGTGTGGTGGGGTTTGTAGGCGGAAAGGGGATTGGGTGGGGGTCTGCCTCTGGAGAGCATGTCTCAGATTAGGACAGCCAAGTGGGGAGAGTCCCTCAGTGCCTGGCCTCCTTCACCTCCCTAATATGTTCTGAATAAGTCCGCTGTGCATTTGTTGTGGGGTTTGGCGGGAGGGGAGGGGAGGATTATGTCTGGCCATGGTTTTGGAGTGTTTGTCATCTGCCCCCTCGAGGCCTGCACCGGCTCCTTTGTTTGAGCATCAGGCGTCGGTACAATGTCAAATCACACAATGTGCCGATGTAATCAGGGCATCTCGGGTTATGAACTGACACAGGATTTCATGTCTGGATTTTTCTTTTTTCAGTAACTTAATTGTTGGGTTGAGAATTCATACAGTCAATTTTCTCTATACACATGCTTTTTTGTAATCCTAACTGGAATACCGATTAATACTATTTTTAACAAGACTGCATCACATGTCTTGGCCCCTTCTTTTAGTTCCATTATGCATTTCCGTAAATGTGACGCAGTATAATGATATTCTCAGAATAGTATCAGGTCAAAGCACATTTGATCTATGAGCATACAATGTGTTATGAGTCGCTCAATATCAAAACAACAGCTCTGCCATTTTGCCCTTAATTTCAACAGTCATTTAGAGAATAATCCATCACAGAACAGAAAAGCAATGCTCATTTCTTAACAGTAGCATCAATAAACCAGAATGCTTTGCAAGCTCAGCTTGCATATTTGCTAATCTAAGACTGCTTGCACCAATTAATCAAAAAATCAGTTGCTATGTCATTGTTTTTTTTCCAGTCTCACAATGCTATCACTAAATGTACTCTTCTTGATGTGTGAAGAAACATCTTAAGACATGCAGGACACCACTAAAAGAAAAAAAAATACTTGAACTAATGCTTTAAATGTATCAGATCTGTAATATAGATGTGTAACAGTACAGTAGAATTTACCTTGAATCAAGACTTAATACTTGCTTTATATCAGTTTCTATATAGTGGCATATTCCTGGTGCCCGCATATTCTAGAATTCAGTTTAATGGTCTCAAAGGTGTTTCTATGGTTTCACACAGTACGTCTCTGTATGAAATTTGGAAGAAAGATTCATTCATCTCTACACAATGGCTAACAAAGAGAGCACTGAGCCTTGGCCAAATATCACAAATTACATTGAAAACAAACAAAACGGTCTTGCTGCATACTGAGGACTCAAAAACCTCCAAATGACTGATAACAGTTCTGGAGGATTTAGGCGCTGTTTGGAGAAATGGCTTTTGTGTCTTTGCGTTCAAGTCACTTGGGTATTTGGAGCACCAGGAAATGATACACATTCCATCTTCCCAGTAACAAAATAAACCCAAATCTAGCTTCCTACTCTTTCAGCACAGTTACGTCTACAATTTCAATGTCGTAAAATTGGTTTATGGTTTTAATTTTACTGTACTTTGAGGACAATTTTATAAGAACTGGGCTTGCAATTAAAATTAAAGGTTAATTTAACATCATGTCAGTATTCCTCGATATTAACTAAGTTAAAGAAAAATAAAATGCAGTATAAGTGAAAACCGTGTGTTTTTGTTGTAGAATATGTAGTCTCTGTAAATATTGTTGAGAAATAGAAACACAAATGCATTAACATCCAAACAGGGACAAAGCCTCTCTAGCTCAACCATGCAGCATTTCTGAAAAGATTAGCAAAAAGGTTTTTTTAAGGTTGGGTGTCCTGAATCATAATGTGACTTATGGGAACACTACACTTTCTCAGTCTGAGCTATTCTCAAACCAAACTTGCAGCTTATTCTGACTCACAAACGTGTACTACAATGACTAATTGTTTCACATACCTTTTCAATAAACAATTGGTAGTAGTGTGCCCTCTCCAAGGCTGATCTTCCTACTTTGCAAATGAGTAAATACACCAGGTTGTAATGACACCCAACAATCTATGTTTTATCACTTTAACCTTCACACATGCTCTTATGAGTGGCAGTTGTTCAGTCTCACAGGCTTTTTAAGGGACTGAAAATAA
Source organism: Etheostoma perlongum (assembly GCA_026937815.1). Classification (NCBI taxonomy): domain Eukaryota; kingdom Metazoa; phylum Chordata; class Actinopteri; order Perciformes; family Percidae; genus Etheostoma; species Etheostoma perlongum. Next base: position 13,537,709 of record CM049379.1, read on the forward strand.
AGTTCCCTTGCTTCTAAGTATTTTCCACTTTATTTGACTGTGCCTAAAGGTATATTAAAACCATTTTCATAAAGATTTTCTTTTAAAAGCCTCTGAGACGTTTTTTTATGGCCAGAGTTGTAAGGAGTGTAGATAGACACAGCAATGGGCTGTTTTTTGTGTGCATGTTGGGGGTGAGGGAGAACGTAATTACAGTTGTGTGTGCATGTAATTGAGTTTTCCTGGGTTCAGGGTAAATCATCTGACCATCAGAAATGAATTCATGGTGCTTTTTTATATCCTGGGATTATTTGTAGCTGTAGAAGGAGAATGGTTGTGGTATCAATGCAGCATGATTTTTGGTAGTTATATTAAATGATTCCAAAATTAGTTGCACCACTTCCCAAAACCCTCAAAAGGGGGGGGAAATTATAGAATTTAATTGAAAGTTACTTACACGAAAACAGTTTTTCTGTGTAACATCTTCTGAGACGTGGAAGAGGTTGTTGGAAGTTAGGATTAAAACACTGGTAAATATATGTCTATGTAAATCAGCTATCAAATGGAGTCTGACTTTTTCTGGCGATACAAGAAGGAAATCTAGTGCAGATGATCTCTGTGTGGGCAGGAAACCTTGGAGATTTGCATCATGTCTGCCACATTCTCCCCGAGGGCATTCATCCTCCTTACATGCAGAAACGCACACACATTCGCGCACGCAAGCCACTATTTTTCCTCGCAGCACGGCAGGAGACCGTCTTCATCTGTCCTATTGATTGATGAAGCAGGCGCAGCGGGGTGTCCAAAAGAGGCAGGAGTCTAGATCAAGGCTGTGTACTGCATCACTGGCAGTCACAACACACACATTCTTACACACACACACACACACACACACACACACACGCACAAACACATTAGCACACTCACACACTTTTTATTTCTCACAGTCCCTGTCATGTCCTCTCTGTGTCTGTCACAGCAGACACTGTAGACACAGGCAGCCATGACACACAAGTGTACACACATGTATACTGAGAGACACGGCACTCACAGCAGTGCCGACACACACATGGATTACAAAGACAACATATCACACCTGCGCACACACACGGATTGAATTAGCATCGGCCAGTTGTACGTGCGCCTAAGCTGGACAGACGTTTTCTATAAACATAATGTTGGTAGATTAGTTGGGGTTAATGATCCGATTGCCTTGGAGCTGCCACAGCGTCTGTGTGTGTGCACATGTGTGTTTTTGGCTAAGGGGAAAAGGCAATACTCTACTGTGCTGTCTCCCTCACTTCCAAATGAGACATGCCCTAGGCACCATTACAAGATCAGTATGTATGCTATTAAGGAACTGAGTTTGCAGAGGTAGCAGTGGTACCAGAATGAAACAGCTAAAATTATGTCTTGACTAACCTCAATGGGCAGGTCCAGTATATATTTTTTTACATAAATGAGAAAGAAGAAGTTAGGTAATTAAATGCTATTTTTACAAATTGCCTTTTGGAATAGCACGCACATTATTTCTAAGCCATATGAATGTAAAAGCCAAGGAACAGAGCTTTTCTTTTTAAGTGTGTGTGCTTTCAGAGCAGAGAAACAAATCTAAAGTCAAAGTTGTATTTCTTTTCTTCTCTATCTACTATTTACTTTGGTCTTTATAATTAGCATCCTTGTCCAAACCAGAAATAGTCCTCTGAAATCAACTTTCCTCAACTCTCAGTCAACTGGAGTCGGTGGGTTTAATGAGGGTGTAGTCGCTCAAATACCCGACCCCCTCATCCCCACACTCTGAGAAGCCCCTCTACTGTAATGCTGAATGGACAGAAATGAATGAAATACAGGAATAAAAAGTGAGAAGAGAAAAAATGAGTGTAAGACCCCAACTTTTTTCTCCCCCAAAGTGAACCCCTCCCTCCCCCTCTCAACCTACATATTTTTATCCTATCCCTGCCTCCATCCTTTGTTCCCTCCCTTCCTCTTCTCCGGCGTTCCTGTCGAGGCATGCCTCCATCCCCGCCAACCAGCATAGTCCGGGGCAGGGCGAGGGGGCAAGAGGAGAGGAGGGGGAGGCGGGCAAACAAAGGAGCACTGTTGCCTCGCTGGGGTATTGCGGAGGGTCAACACCAGGCTGGAGGGGTGTGGGTGGAGGGGTACAGACGGAGCGAGAATGTGACTGAGGAGGTTTATCATTAAGAATAGATGTTAAAATGAATGGGAGGGGAGCAGGGGTGTTTGTTCTGTTCACAGTAATAAAGAGGACAAGTAGTGCCAGTCATTTTTTCACACACACACACACACACACACACACACACACACACACACACACACACACACACACACACACACACACACACACACACACAGTCTTGTCTCACTATCTTTATGGGGACAAGTCATTGACATAATGCATTCCCTAGCCCCTTACCCTAACCTTAACCATCAAATCTAAATGCCTAACCCTAACCCTTACCCTAACCATAACCTAATTCTAACCCTGATCCTAAAACCAAGTCTTAACCCTCAAACAGCCCTTTAACGGTATGGGGACCAGCATTTTGTCCCCACAAAGCTGTCAGGACCCCATAAGTATACTGTATTTCCAAATTTTGGTCCCCACAAATGTAGTTAAACATGGTACACACACACACAGTTGCCACACTCTTAGCAATGTTGCAGTTAGTGTGAGTGAGTGTGAGAGAGGGAGGGATGGTTCATTGTTTTCTGGCCATTGTACAATATTTGCTTAAACCTCATGCTTTATCTGTGCAGCTGTATGCTACAAATGAGATGGGCGAGAGGTGTGTATTGTTTGAGCGATGGCTGCTGTCACAGCTGTTAGCAATTTTATCAATGCGCTGCACACCCTAACCTTGTCAATTTACGAAGCAGTATAATCATGATAAAATCATTCTCTTAACGGCACAATTACACGTCATCTTAAAAAAAGTGAATGATGAAACGGACAGAGTAAAAAGCCAACGCAGGTATGCAAACTGATTGGCATGCAGCGGTTAATAGTCATCATGGTATGGCTCCTTTTTGCCACTGGTTGTTACAGTTGGTGCTTCCTGACCCCAAATTGAACCTCATTCCTCCTTACAGCATTGTTCCTCCACTCTGCAAAAACAACACCAGTTGCTGTCACTCAGCATTGCACAGTTTTTCAACTGTATGTTTTTTAAAATAGGTACTCATCACTTGGGATGAATTACAACAAAACAAAATCTTTCTTGACTTTAAACGTTGGAAGCACATGCTTTTTTAGGCCGTGAACCTCATTGATTTGTATTTCAAACATTCTTTCTACATGGCGAGTGAGAAACTGTTGAAGGATAACTACATTTTAGAAGCAATAAATGGAATCCCACAATGCCAAACTCTATGAATGGAGTATTTTATATATTTATTTTCTTGATGTGTTGTGCTGGTAGCAATATCTCCATTTTAAACAATTTCTTAATGTGTTTGTTTCCCCTTGCTGTCCTTTTCCTTGTCCCCGACAGGACTTGGCACAAGAAGAAGAAACAGAACAAGCGCTTGCAGCGTTAGCCTTCACGCAGTGGGAAGGAAGGGAAGCAGAAGAGCAAATGAGAAGAAGATAAGAGTGATGAAAGAGAGGTAAGAGAGCTCGGTTTGCCCCGGGGTTATACGTCTTGTGTGCGTGTGTTTGTCTGTCCTTTGTTGCCCCTTCACCTGATTGCCTCAGTCAGCTGTGTACCTGGGGTGGGTTTGGTGTGTTTTTGTTATGCTTTTGAGTGCGTCTGTGTTTTTGTGTGTGTCCCTGGCGTCGAGCCACAGCCACCCGGTGAAGAACAACTGTCCTGGCTGAGTCACCTGCTGCATCCTCTACCACTCTATTGCCTTTATCTCGCCACCTTTTTCTCTGTTTTCCATTTCACATTCATGTCTCTGTACTGAAGAGAAATCCACCGGCAATTTTAATTTCTGTGTATGATAATATATTTTTCATTCAGTTTTCATTTATACTATTTGGTCTCTTGGAAATGCAGAAATTGCACAAAGAGGGACTGGTTGACAGTGCATTTTTTCATTTTATCATGACTGTGGCTAACCAATGGATGACACTTTTTGTTTTAAGTATCATTTGCTTGGCAACATTTACCTTCAATAAAATTGTTTTCACTCTGAACACAGCTAGAGAAGAACAGTCTGAAATTAGATTTCTTTTCACATTTTTTTATATTTTAAGAATTTTTTAAAGAATTTTTTTGGGGGGCTTTTCAGCCTTTACTTGATTTGACAGACGAAGAGAGAAAAGGGGGTATGGAGAGAGGAGGGATGACATGCAGCAAAGGGCCGTGGGTAGGACTCAAACCCGGTGAGCCGCTGCAGTACGGACTGGGCCTTGGTACATGGGGCGCACGCTCTACCAGGTGCGCCACCCTGGCGCACCCCACATTTTAATGTTAGAATGTAATCGGCCGTTTTATACATTTTATTCATAATTTATCAAAAATCTTATTTGGTGTCCTTTCATAATAAATAGGCAATATGCATCACTTTGCATTACTTTGCATTAAGGAACCATTTAAACTAAAACTATTTATTCCACCCAAAAAGATGGAAATTCAAAGGAAATATGATATTTTATATTCTTTGGTCATGGATACTGAATATCGGTCCAAAGATTGTTATAATATGGTAATATCTTAATCATTATTGATCTTATTGAACTCATATCCTAATTATGACTCTATGCTGCTGCATTTAACACCCCCTGTGTCAACACAGATATTTCTCTGTTTTGTGTCAGCAAAGAGAGAATCCATTTCATGCTGTGAGGATATTCCAGCATCCATTACGGCTTTTAAACAGTCCAACACTTCAGGGGTGCAGGGAATAAAAGAAAAAAAACATTACCTTGGAGAACAGCATGACCAAAAGGCAAAACACAGGAGTGAAACTTGGAAAAGAGACAGCATATTGTTTTAACGTGTTTCAGCGGTTCCCAAAGCGAGCAGTCTCTCAGAGAGTAATCTTCTTACTATCTCAGTGTGAGGCTGACAGCAGCAGTAAATCTTTTTCCACCATGCAGCCACAGCCAGAATGACCGTACACAGTTAGGTGGGTAGTAAAAGAGGAGAGGCAGTGTGAGGAAAAGAAAATGTTTTTTTTTCTTCAGTTCTTGTCATCCTCCCTTCTGATAAGACTCTCCTCAACCTCCACCTTCCACCCAGAGGTTACTAAAGCAATGATGTGCTTTTTTCTGTTAAATCCTTTTTTGATCCAGTCCAGGGTTTCTTACTTTTAGTCATAGAAAATCCAGTGCACTTGATGAAGGAGATCATTCCTACTTTTCCCCCTGATCCTTCCATAAGTATAGGTCATTTATATTTTATTATTATTGGTTTTATTATTATTATTATTATTATTATTATTATTATTGTATTATTGTTATTATATTGTAGGCTGTGTAAATGGTAATGTTCAGGATCTGTTTTTTTCTTCTTTTTTTCTGCTATTTTTCTGCTTTTTATTTTTTGGGTTGGATTTCCTGTTTGTGAAAGCTGACTTTCTAAAGGTGCCATTCTTTTTTTCTTCCTTCTTTCCTTAGAAAATCAAATAAATGTAAAAACAAACAATGAATTGGATATAGGTCAAAATACTGTCATGATACAACAAAAGGAAAAAAGGGAGTGCACAAATGAGCATTTAGGGTTCTACACACTGGGTGTTAGAGAAATTAACCCGTGACTCTTCTATGACACAACATAATACTTACTCCCTTGTTCTGTCCTGCCATTGCAAAAGTCCTTCTCTTTCACTCTCTTTTTCCTCACTGAGAAATACTTTCAATTTGAACTGTACCTCACAATGACGTTCTGCAGAAGACAGAACAAATTCAATTCAGCTTATTTCAGTTCAGCTCAACTCATTTCAAATAAACCCATTCCACTCAAACTCAATTCTTTCTTATAGATTTTCATGTTTTTCACTCCCTTATTTTCAATCTGCCTGAGCCGTGCAACCTTCAGTTCTTTTCTCTCAGTACTCTCATGGCTTTTGCTGCATGGCCCAATCTTTCTATTGTCCACAACCACTAAAAAAAGTCCATTTCAATATTTAAAATGACGAAATGATGAAAAAGGTTAGGAGGGTTCTGGGGGTGCACAGAGATGGTTTAAAAGAATGGGAAACTATTCTGCAAGGCATTGTCCAATGCCAAAACAAATCAGTTTTAATGATTGGAATTTCCTAATATTTCAAATCGTTGTCCAAATCAACCCCCGCTGGACAATACAAAGCTGTTTTTGAATGGAAATGAGAGGGAGAAATGCATGCCACATCTTCTTTCGTCATTGTTTTGATGGATGTGCTATATATCAAGCAACAGAGATTAGTGGAGTCACAGCTTGTACAGCTACACACAACACTATTGTGTTTGGAACTGGTCAAATGATGCAAGCGTAGTCTGGGGAGGGAAGAAAAAAAGGAATAAGATGAAGGATGTTGTAAGCAAGTATCCAGACAAGCCACTGTCCTTTCTTCTCCCCTCCTTTTTCCTCTCAAGTGTGTCTTCCCTCCGCTCCGGTGGTAGAAGGCCTTTCAGGAGCAGCCAAGTCTTGCTAAGCTGGCTTTAAAAGCTGCGGGACTCAAGAAGCGCAATGGTTTTTATTGGGTGTCCATTTGAGGCTGGGATGCAAGGCTGAAGCCACAATGTGTCACATGGTTTCATATTTAAAAAATGCATATGGGGAAATGACAAGCAAATGAGTCACTCTGTCAACTCGTATTAATTCACTGCAGGACTGGAGGACAGAACGAGTAATTGTCAGTTTCACGCTCACGCAAAATATCTGGCAAATGATGAACGATGGTTTACAATGGTGAAGGGGGCGATCGTACTCCAGTTCTGAACGGGCGTAGAAGCCTGATGGACAAGTGTTGAAAATGGTTACAGTTGTGTCCACACAAAGGAAAGCATAGAACAACAGTGCTCCTCCATCAAAGCATGTCCCCCTTTAGCAAAGACACCCACCAACCACCAGAGGATTAAAGATTAAAATGAGCGCTTTTATTGAGTTTGAAGCCACAGCAGTTTTAAAATGACTGGTTGGATGATGGGTGAATGAAAAAATGATGGTCATGAGGGGACAGAGATAGAATAATTAAAACTGAGAAGGATGGTGGTGGCCAGACAAATATTTCAGAGAGAGAAGAATCAACAAGAAAGGGAAAGAGTGGAGAAGATTTCAAAGTGAGCGAATCATCCGTGAGAGAGAACTGGTAAATGGAGAGGTGGGGGTGAGGGCCAATAGAGCGATGCCTCTGTCTTTATAAGGGCATAAAATACTGCACTTCCTGGCCTGTCTCTAATTGCTGCGAGGGATGGGATGGGACAAAATGAGGCCTCTGAATCCTCTCTGCTTGGCAGTTAGAAATCTGGGACAGTTGTTTGCACTTTAATGATCCCCTTAGAGTTATCTGGCTTGAAGTTGAATGGAGACTGACAGAAAGGGGAATACGTAATAGATATAGGACAGAGAACGAAGATTAAAAATATAATGTATTTATATGCAATTCCAGACACTAACCCCTTGAAAAAAAAGCAGAGAAAAAACACAGTTAGAGAGGGAGATAAAGATTTGTATTGCCTCAGCAGGCTTGGCATTGGGGGCTTTCTTTTGGATCGCTATGAGAGCAATTCAAGAAGTCTGTGTTTGAATATTCTTTATTGTTCTTTTTTGAAGACTGAAGTTGAAAAGGAGAATACAGAGAAAGAGAAATGCAAAGAGAGATGGGACAGTTCTGCACTTTAATGATCCCCTTAGAGTTATCTGGCTGGAAAATGAAGTTGAATGGAGACTGACAGAAAGGGGAATACGTAATAGATATAGGACCGTCCAGACAAATGTCAGAGAAAAAACACAGTTAGAGAGGGAGCGATTTGTATTCCCCAAGGAGTTGTTTGCTTAACTCTTAAAACGTGAAAAGTAGCGCTTGCCATCAGTGGAAAGAAAACATTTTCATTTCATAAACTGCTTGTCTAAGGGACCCTGCCCCAACATCTAAACCTCAAGTGAGCACAGTAAATAACAGAGCCTTTAGAGACAGAGAAAAGCTTCGTTTTATACAGCTCACACTCATTCTAAACTATCCCCTACACACCTGCAGATGTACATGAATGAAAAATAATAATAACATAACAATTAATATCAATATTTGTTTCAAAATAAGACAACATCAGTTTGAAGTCTTTTATCTTTTAACATTTGATGACACATTATTTTAATTATCAAACATTGAAATAACAAAAATATGCCATGCATGCCAATGCCAATGCATATTTAAATCATTGTATATAATTATATAATATATATAATAATAATAATGTAATTTGTAATCATTATCGGTCTACTTTCATTGTCGCAGTATTCAACATGCCCACGCCTCTTGCGGTTGTCCCTTCCCATCCAGTCACTCTATATGCTGTATATTTGAAATGACTGGTAGCTTCAGGCATTGTGATTTTGTTTTCCAAAATGTAAATTTCAGAGTTCATTTTTATCTTTTGTCAGTGACTTATACTGAGTTATGTGCCATGCTACAAACTTTTGCTTATTTAGATAGCGGGTCACAGGGATGTATTGTGTCACAACTTGCCACGCTACAGGAGCTGCATAACAGTTGCTTTTTTGTGCTGGGTTTTATCAGTGGGTTAGAGAATAAAATGGAGTCAAAGGCAGCCCCCTAAGCTTTCCATAATGCGTCCTGAGGGGAGACAAAGGCCTGCATTCACTGTTGGGTGTCGATAAGACCTATCATTAGTCTCCCATTCGAGGTATTACCAACACACACAACACACACTTATACACACACGCACATATGCATTAAATACAGTACGGTACTTATTCCAGTATCCATTCTCTTTTTCCACATACACAAGCATAAATATTCGTGTGAGTGCCAGAGCAGTGAGTGAGGCTGCCAGGCTCGACTTGAATCGAATAAAGGCAGAGAAGTGGACCCCCTGCCGCTGTTCCATCACAGCAGATTTCACTCATCCTCACATGGCTGGGGAATTCACCCTCAGCTATACCTCCTCTGTCCATGCATGTATGTTCCTCCATATATGGCTGCCACTTTAAGTAGCTGATGGTACAACATGCTAACGATAAAGAATGCACAGTTTTGAAAATGTATTTTTATATATACTTCTATTGGTCATTTATGATCATTAGACCTATGTCATTATTATAAGCTATTGAAAAACTCTATTTCCATTAGTCCTATATCCATGTTGAATTGTTGGGTTTCTGTAAATAACATCACAGAGTACGGTCTAGACCTGCTCTTTTATGAAAATCGCAATGAGATAACTGTTGTGTTCTGATTTAGCGCTATATAAATAAAATTGAATTGAATTAAATGTTAGGTTAATGGTGGTTTATTTTCATAAAATTGCATACATAGGCTACAACCATTGTCCAGAGGACTAATGGCTTTTACACCTGTGGTAGTGTTAAAGTGTTTTATTTTTTATTTTAGTTGATTTTCTGTGCGGGAAGCAAAATCTACACACATTCTGTTAAAAGGTCAAGGAAACTGCCAGCTGTTTGATAATATAACTCCTTGTTTACATTAATAATATCCATGTCTCAGAAATAATGTGATATTGACTTATTGATGATAAAATGCTTCACATAGTATATTTACTTACGACAGGAGCAAAAATAGGTGCATGAAGAGGAGGATGGTTAGGGTGTATTTAAACTCAGCAGAGAACGACGGCACTGCTGTCTGGGTCCTAAGTAGATGATGTACCGTAGTCCATATTCCCCTTCCCTCTCATTAGCTCAGCCCCCGAGAATATATGAGGTTACTTACCTGCACTTGCTCTTCCCGGCCAAACAGCAAGTGTCGGCTCGGGGTCATTACCCACACTGCTTGGAACAAATGGCCGTTGATAGCATCTCCGCTAAAATGCAACAGAAGTTGATTAACCTCTTTGTCCTTGGTGAATAGAATATTGAAAACATTAGGAAGGAAGGGGTGGACAGGGGTGATGAGCATTTTGGTACATTTTTAGCTGCCTCCATCATATATTGGCTCTTTTGAGCTAGTGTTCCTTTGTGTTTTTTTGCAGAAGATTATGATAGTTCTCCTTTTTTGAGGTCCTTAGAATCTCATTGCACTTCAACTAAACATCACAGTTGTTTGTCTGAAAACAAAAACCGCAGAGAGAGACGTGGGCAGAGGATCAAAGCCTTCAGAGGATTTGTCTGGCAGATAGCCGCTGGGGTCCTGCCTGTGTAGACTCTATCTGTCTCTATGTCTTTATGTGTCTCTATGTGGACACCACTAGGTTGCCCAATCACACTGCCAGCATGGAAATTATAGATCATAAAAAAGACCAGAGAAGTCACAACAGCCTCCTTCCTGGAGCAGACGCCTCTTTATTACAATGTACGGGTCTGTGTGCGTGCAAAGGTTGTCTAGTCTTTTCCTCTCTTTCATCTAAGTCTTGGCTTTGTGCAAGCTTTTGATATTATTGGTATTTCATCCCACCTCTTTTGATATGATAAACAATTCACCCACTTGATTTTAACATCCTGTAGATTTTGTTTTCAATTGAACCTCTGAAGGAACTTTTAAAGTCAAATCTAGGGTACAGGAGGAGATAATCCAACAATAAACAATATAAAATCCAATTGTCTTTGTAACCTCAGTAAAAATAACTCCTCACAGTGATGAATAGTTTTTTTTCTTCCATCTAAGGTCAATGTGTTCACTAAAACGTTCTTTCCATAAGGCCTCGGTGAGGTTTGTGGCCTGGTGGTGGGGGGGTAGGGGGTGGCTCAGATGTCTGTTTTAAGCAGAAAGACACGCCCAGAGGATGGATATAATTAAGACTAGTGACTTTTCTTTCTTTCTTTTTTGTGAGTGTTTGGGTAACTGCTCTGGGTGGTCTAGCTCTACGTGCCTCTGCTAGTTTTATTACAAACAGGCACAATATGGTAAGAACACAGACATACCCTGACAAAGCACAAAGATCAGTGTATATAGTGTGTTAAAACATAAAAGGTAGAGAAATGCAAACAGCCATGGTGCTTGTTTCCTTGTCCTATGGCTGTTAATCGCTTTAGATTTTTAAAAAAATCCCAATTGATCATAGCAGTTGGCAGACTTACCTGCCATTCATAGAAGTACACTTACAAATTATTCCGTTACTTTGCAAAAAAGAGTCATTGACTTTACATCTCATCTCAAAACCAACTTTAGCATCTTTTAACTTCAGGCCGTTTATCTGGAAGCCTTTTATTGAAGCATCTTACAGTTTCATGCTGGTCTTTACTTTATCTTTAGTATTGAACTAAAGCCATCTGATAAAAAAGGCTTAGATGTACTGTAGAAGTTTACCACAAAGACCATAAATGCTTCACATACTCTTTAAGATATATGTTCTGTGTGCCCTTATTCAGCTCAAAGAAACCCTAAAAGAAACATTGCAGGATTTTTTACCATACAGCTCAGGCATGTCTTACTCTACCAAGTAGTTTACATTTCAACCCTGGGTGGCCCAATAGAAGTTGAACTCCTAACTTGCAATGTTTGTGTTTTTTTGTCGATTGAGCCACTCAGGACCACAACTGGCTTCAAATTGCAAGGAGGTGTTCATTAAAGCGCCCATATTATGCTCATTTTCAGGTTCATAACTGTATTTAGAGGTTGTACCAGAATAGGTTTACATGCTTTAATTTTCAAAAAACACCACATTGTTATAGCTCCTCTTTTCTCCCTGTGTGTTGAGCTCTCTGTTTTAGCTACAGAGCGAGGCATCTCACGTCTTCTTCCATGTTTGATGGAAATCATACATGCGCAGTAGCTAGGTAAGGACTACTAGCCAGTCAGAAGTAGAGTACTAGGGCATACCACGTTAGCAGCTAGAAAAGCATTATAACGTGTGTTACAAAGTAACGCACATTTGTCTGAACTACAATAGAACTTTTTGGAGCAGTTTGTGAACAGTGTTGGAGATGGTAAGTCCCTTTGGGGTGGACTTTGGGCTTTTTCACTTTGTAAACCTATTACATGCACAAAAAAGATATATAACACAATAAAGGAAAGGGAATAAGCCAAAAAGCATAATATTAGCATTACAGAACAACATTGAATCAGTTGTAAAGATGTCAAATATATATATAATAGTATAATATAACATCAAAACCACATCCTAAACTGAACTTCAGTCCTAACCACAACCTGATCCGGGTTCAGCATTATGAAGTATTTGTTGTACAGGGTTGACATAATAAATTCTAATTGTTTGACCCTGCAGTGTCTTTGTAGCAGTCAGGAGAGAGAAACAACATAATCTGTGTCACTAAAAATTAGATGTTCGGATCAGTGTTACAGAACTTCTGGCACACTGCTCTGTCATACATATACAGCACCGCATAGTTTGAAAAGTAAAAAAAGCACAGTTTGTCTCCTATAAACTGTGCTTAAGCACACACTCTTTTCTGATACTTTTGGAAACAAACTGTAATTTATAAAATACTTCCTTTATTTTAAATAAATAAAAAAAACTGCAAGGTCAATCCTACAACAAGGACTATTCAGACTATCCTCAACTCTGATTAATGGCATCTTTTAGTTAACACATAAACACCCTGTGTATTATTGAACCATCCCTTCATTTCCAACTTCTTTCTTTCCATTCGCATGAATTGGCTCATTTAGCCGGCACACATCTTTTATTGTTGCATTTTGTTTTGAGGGGCCCTAAACATGTGGGTGGTCTCTGTTTTTTTTATGAACTGAGCAGCACATGGATCTGTTAATGAGAGTATTAATTGGTGACTCCGTGCCGGGACCTTAATGACTGAGGTGCCCTCCCTGGGTTCGGCAAGTCTGCTTACTGGAGCAGATAAAGAGAGGGGTGGGAGTGAGCAAACGAAAACAATGAGAGAGAAATTGAGAGGTGGGAAAGAAAGGATGCAGGAGGTGGTTAAAAAAACGTAGCGATTATATACAGAAACATACCATAGAAAAGAGCAGCAGCTGAAGGATGCATTACCTTGGGGCAAGACAGAAAGAGTAAATTGCATGCATATTCTTGCAGATGCAGGCAATTGAACAGAGTGGAACTTTAGAAAGTGAAACGACAGGGGCAGTTCTTATGAAGAAAAGGTTTAATTTCTCCTTCAGCTGTGGCGAGCAGCTTTCCTGTGTGGCCCTGTTTCACTGTATTTAACATCAAAGTAAAGTATGAACAAATGAGGCAATTTTCATCTGGCCAAGGTCAATCATTGTTCTTTCTCTATGAATGTAGATCCGGCTGAGGAATTCAGAGTAATATTTTACTTGCAATTTTACGTTAGCAAGCCACCTTTCAACAACCTTTTGAACCAATTTTATTTTTATTCTTTTTGTGTGTGTTTTCATTTGCAACTGGGTTTTAAGACTGTACATTTAATTTCTAGGAATTTTCAGGTCCATTTATTAAGGTGTGGTGTGTTATTTTTCTAGCATAGGTTTCGTTAGAGCCGTGTCTAAACTGCTTTAAATAATACATGGGACTGACTGCATTTAATATGAAGGAAAAAGAAGACTGATAAGCATGCAATATTACTACTACATTTAATAATAATATCAAAGTTGAAGTTGGCCTTAGAGTCTGCACAGAAAGGTGTAGTTTATAATCGCAGGTCTGGTACAAAACGCCACTCTTTACAATGTTTACACCAACCAAAAATGGAACTGGTTAGGACATACTAAGTATGCACAGCATATTTAGACTTCTAGATATATTTAGTAAGAAGCAATTTTACATGCCACATCTAAATTTGACCATTCAGTAGTGTTTTTGTCAAGGACCAAATGGTCTAAGCAAAGAAGTCAGAACGACTTCTTAAAACTGCAAACAGTAGGGTGCTCAAATAAATCTGTACTGGCCTAAGTAGCTAAACAAATTAATATGTCTTTCACAAGAACTTTAATGTCCTTATTGACTACAAATGAACCCACAGCTTTCAGCGTACACAGTGTGACTCATTATTAGTCACAATGGGAGACCAAATGGCACTTGAATCAAATAAAACATCAGGGGACGCTGGAAGAACCATGACTGAAAACTATCATGTGATTTTCATACTACTACAAATACTAATATAGTAATGATAATACATGCATGCATTTATTTCTTTTTTTTTATATACAGTGTATACACACATTCCATTTTAATTGGGGCACTCCTCTTTTCCATGCTTTTCTGATGCTCCAAAATGATTGTTCTTTGTACTGTACTTTTCATTATTTTCTGACATTTTATAGCCCAAACTAAAATTAGTTGCAGTCTTAGCCACTTTTTCTTTTGCCAGGGTAGAGAAAAATAGAGGCAGGGAACGTGCAGTGTTAGTCTTTCGGGGAACAAACAAACTGCATACACATGTACACACATGCACAATGTTATATCCTTTTCCACACTGATATCCTTATAATACCTTCCCTTTGATGCCTCATTGAAAAGAAGTTAAAAATGTTTGTCAGTTTTCTAATTATGATTGTATATTTGAATATCTTTTTTCAAACAAAGTAAATCATGTATAGGTTTAGTTGAATACCATCTGGTCAACTTAAGATGTTATAGTCAAGAAGTCTTCTTGATAATTCATTCTGTCTCAGTGCACATCACTACCAGCCTCACTGTGCTGTGGGCATGTCAGACACCCAGCTCTCTATAATACATTACAGTCAGTGCTTTCATTATCCCGACATTCTTTATTTTGTTTAGGGCACCACATAAAAGCACATGAATGACTTTTGAGCTTTATTGGGAGAGACATAACAGCCATTGCAACACAATCACTTGCATGTTTTATCTAGATGTGCAAAGTGGCTTTAAAGGCTGATTCCATATGTTTGTGTTAGCGGGGTATCACAGTATTTCTACTTTATACCACCTAGCCTACATCCAAACCTTTTTTTATAAGATGTATTGTGATAATGTACACACAGCAGTGGCTTGTTATTGTTTCTTAAGACCACCCAGAGTGTAAATAGGAACTGGGTTGGGAGTGGGCTTGTTGTACATATGACATGGAAGTGTAAACTTATTACAGCTAATACTGTTACACGCATCAGTCGGAGCTGATGAATAATTTAAGTGTACATCACAGTGTGACATTTTAATAACATGGTTTACCAAACAACACCTGAATTTATCCTGTGCTTTCTTCTCCTCTGTTTGTTTTCTGTCCAGGTCCAGACATGAAGGAGGCACGCATTTACTCACACACATATGCTACGGCACCTAGAGTCTGTCTGCGGTCTACCACCACCACCCTGCCAAATACACACACATGCCTTTTACGGTAAGAATCGCAGACCTCCGAGTTAGGGGATAATAATGGTGTGAATGTGAGAAAACAAACTCATTATACACTGCTATTGTCTCCTTTGAGTAATTTTAAGACAAATTGACGGCTTGTATTCCAAATTTAGTTATTAAAAAAAGACTAAATTAGCTGAATTCAGTCATTAGTAAACTAGTAAATAGGTATTTTTTTCTTACTTTGGAACAAGTCTTAAATTATGCAATGTCATTTAAACCTGAAGTGTACATGTTTGCTGTCATGCATGCCATTTGTAGCGTGTCTCTGTGTGCATGCACAAAACCTGCTTCATTTTTCTATTTCCATCAGTTGAAACCAATTTTTACAAGTCAAGTTTAACAGCCGCACCACATATCCCACAAACCCCCATATCCAGCTTCCCAAGATCCTGCTTTGCTCTAAAAAAAAAAACATGCATGCGGAAATTAAAGGGTGTGAGGCGGCATTGTGGGAAACCCTTCCCTCCCTCTCTGTATTTGCCCTTCTTGTCCCTCCTTATCTATTTCTCATTAAGCTACTGTTTTAGATTAGGTTTGGGCAGGGTTTATTTTGGTGTTCATTAAACTCTCAAACATCTCCCCATAAAATTGCATCTATAGTTACTAGACTAAAGTTCAAACTAAGGTTAACAAGGTATTGATGCAGTTCTAAATGAGATTGGCCTGGATTGGTTATTTATTTGCTGGCCTTCCATATTGCATTAAAGATGATAGTTTGTCCTTTTATGATCAGTGAACCGTTTGTGTGTCTTATGAAATGTTTTGATCAAAATAGCTCATTAGTAAACAACAAATGGGACTACTTTGCATTGATGCGTCCAGTATGTTTCCAGGTTATCACATTGAAAATGTGGTATGCAAAAAAACTGTACTACATCGAGAAGAAGAGAAGTTAACACTTTGGTCTTATGCCAGTGTTGGATTCATGTGTTTAAAAGTTGTCTTATGGTCTAATTTTCCTTTAACTATACAAATCAGTGCTCATGAGTTTGGCCACTAGTACTAATAAATATTATATCAGAATCATAAATACAGTAGTTTTTTTTATGCACTCTTCAGGTTTAAACACCTGATGTCTGGCAGGTCCTTTCCAGGGAAAATGTATCCCAAAGTGACAATGGTGTGTTTGTAATACATACAAGAAGACTTTAGTAGTCATGAGCAATGGTTGCCAGAAAAGACTAACGAGTGCCACCTACAAAGGCTTAAACAGAAAATCTAGTGACATTTTAAAAAGTGCAGTACAAAAACAATGCAGCATGAGCAAAATAAACGCATAAATGAAAGAAGACATTATAGGATTGCTGCTTTTATGAAAACTACTTAAATCAGAAAGTGCCCCATCCTCATGTCTTTCTAGCTTCAGGTTAACTAACAGCACCGACCTCACAGCAACCGTGTTACTAACGAGCTGTAATGATACACTCCATCAATTCGGCTTTGCCTGCGCAAGGCTAGCTTGGTCAACAGTCGGCCAAGGGGTGTGTGTGTGTGTGCGTGCATGCAGACTATTAAAGCACTTGAGAATCAGAGAGGAAGGGACTCGCACTGCTAATGGATGTGTCTATTGATGTTCCCATTTAGCAGCACACTGTAAACGATAGGGCAATGATTGGGTTGAAGATGGAAGGAAGTGGAGGAGGAGTGGAGCGGTTTGGCTGGGCGATGATAATGACAGGGAGGGGTTATTATTTGGCACCCTGCGGAGTCTCTACTTTGTGTGTGTGTGAGGCACTCTTTCTCCATATCTTTTATTCTGTCACTCTCCCAGTCTATTGGTTATTATTCACTTCTCGCTTTTTATCCCCAGTCTGCTCCTCTCTCACGATTACTCACTGCTACTGGTCTACATCCAATTGTGGCTTTCTTTCTCTCACATCCACTTCAATTTCTCTTTTCTCAATGGCCTCCCTTTGTTTAAATGTACAGTGCACATGCCATTTGTGATGGGAGATAAAATAGCAGAAAAAGAAGGCAAAGATAGAATAATGCAGCAGAGGTGGCAAAATAGTTTCTTGTAATACATTTTTTAGGATAGCAGGTTGCCCTTTAAATATTAATTCACTCACCAGTAGATATTTTTATCCAGCTGTGTGTGTGTATGTGTATGTGTGTGTGTGTGTGTCCTGTCAGTTCCAATCAGTGTGTGTGTGTGATGAATATGAACACAGTCAGGTTTGGCAGGAGACCACCTCCAGCTGGGTCAGACCCCTACTCAAGTGTGTCCATGTGTGTTTTGTGAGCGTTGTACACGTCAGCCTGCATCTGTCAGCGGCGTGACAACCTGAGGATACAATAACGAAAAATATACATAATAAACATAATACGCTGCTTGGCACACAATGCATCCAAAGTCTTTCAACACAGAGAAAAGCATCCAGTTTCAGCACAAGTGGGAATTGAACCCCTTGTTTTACCTATTTAGATGTACAAAGAACCTCAAAGAAAGATTAAAATGTATTGAAATTAGATGGAAATGCATGTTTAAAAAAGGTCTTATGTCCATGTTCCATTGCATGTACAACCCTGCTGTCTTATTTCTTTTTACCCAATTATTGTAATCAGCCCCATTCTTTACAGTCCAGTTTGTCAGTCCTGTGTGTTTGCGTGTGCTTTTTTGTTCAATGCATATTGTTTGCTAGCGGATTAAGTTTTTCAATTTGTAAACATCTTGTCAGTGTAGTAAAAGTCCATCTATCTTTCTTGCGTGTGTGTGTGTCGGTTGTGTCTGTAATCACAGGGCAGCAGATAAAGAGGGAGACGCCATTCCAGCTGTGAGGAGACAGAAGAAGTCAACACACACACACACACACACACACACACACACACACAGCCGGAGGCTCTTGAGCAGGTGAGCATTAAGCTAAACAGATCACGTCGCGGTATGATATCTGCAGACAGGCAGACAGAGGAGGCCGGTCTGTACCTGCAGGCAGAGAGCAACAACTCCCAGCACCCTCGCTAGGAATTTTCTCCCCCTCCTGAGAGAGGAAGAGAGAGAGAGACAGAGGGAGAGTGAAGGAGAAACAGAGCCAAATTGTTAAAGCCTGATTAGAAACTGGCTGGCACATTTAATTGTTTCAGATGTTTTCAGGTACCTTCACTGTGACAAAATATTTTATTAGAAGCAGAAGAGACACATTTGCTTATGAAATAATGAGAGGCCTGTAGGCCCAGAATCTCATGAAAAAGAGGCTTTTGTTGGTTCTATTTTTATTTCTTTTTACCCAGACCTTTTATACATGTGGTTTCTCCTACAGTGCATTAAAAACTATTTTTTTTTGAGCTTTAGATTTTAGATTTCAGCTTTTATGTAGGGAGATTTCCAGCTACATTCATTTTATTATTTATTTCACTTTTTAGCATACAGTTTTCATTATTCAACCCAGGTCATTATAAAAAAAAAAATCTCATATAGATGCAATTTGTTTATTTTGATCTATGTTTTTTTGCAAGCAAAGGTTTGCTTTTACATGCCCAAGATTATTGTTGCGGAGTGATAATAAAGTAATGCTAGACCTTGGGGACAGTAAGATGGGAGAGTGATGCAGTACGCCTCTTCCTTTGGTTGCATTTTTAGCCCAACATTCTCCCTTCACCTCAGTTGATGAAAAGATATCCTTTGACATCAATAGAGAACAGTACATTCACACGCTACTGTAATATCGAGTAGAGATGGTTCTTTTGTTATTTCAGAGAAATTCGATCACCTCCTGCATGATTTGTCATTCTGGAATTACAAGGGTGTTTTGACATTGTCGTCAGTACTAATTATGAAACTGACAGTATCCGTTACATAAACTTGTTCTGTTAGTTTGCTTTTGTTAGCACTCCTTGGAGTAGCTTTGACTTTTGTTTAACAGCTTTCTTTCATTCACAATCTGCTCAGCATATGTGGCATTTATCTGTGGCGTCCTGTATCACATTCAAAGTCATTGTTTTTTCGGAGATGCCCATTGCAGTTTTGGTTTTCTAATGAGCAACTTCACTGAACCCACTGTTACGTTGTTACTCAAGTAATTACTAAATAAGAATGAGCTATCAGTTAATGTGTCCTGCACATATTTTCCCAAGTGGTCCTGCAATTTACTGCTCCTTAAAACCACAAACTTGCTTCTCTTCTTTTCCATCTTTCCTTAAATAGAAATTGTTTCTCCCATTAGGCAGATCATCCATGTTCTTTGATCACCATTATTTATTAGCTGAGGTTTTCATGTCTTTTTCAAAGCTCTTTATTATGTAGCTATAAAAACACCTCCTGAATTTTTTACAAGTCACAACTCTCCACACACAACTACCACATCTACTTATCCGAAAATCATTCAGTGGTTAAATGTCAGAGCTGTCTATGCCATTAAGGCCAGCATGTTTGAAGGAAGGACACCCTTGCATGCCCTCTCCCTCCTCCTCCTTTGTCTCTTCTTATTTCTCTCCAATCTCCTTCCTCTCTCCCCTTAGCTCCCTCATCATCCACCCCCTATCCCCCCACCCAACCAAGGCAGGTTTTAGGGCTGATGTGCAGACCTTGTCACTCAGATTAGGGCCACATTGTCAGCTCAGGGCCCTTCTCTCTCTAGATGCGTGTCCCAAATCTTTCTTCCTACTGTCACTCTCGTCCTGCGGCCAGAGAAGACCTTATAAAGCAACATTCCTTTTAATCCACTTCTGTCAATTCCAACATTGTCACTCAAATCACTGTTCGGAAGAGTGGAGAGAGGCCGAGTTAGTGGTGTCCCTTGCAGCGAGGACTGTGCTTTTTGGCCCAAGCTTGGCTTGACGTGTCAACAGCTAGCAAATTGGGTTTTTGATTGAGGTATTTTGAGTTATGATTATTTATTTATATTTTTGCTCACAAATGACAAGCTTTTCAGAGGACTGATATACACAGGGAGTGACAAAGTAGAAGCAGTACTTGTGATCCAAAGACAAAAAAGAGAAGCACCACCCTCTTTACTTTTAAGCATGACTTAGAAATTCATGTCTTTAAAAATCTTCAGATATTAATACTCATTGTGTTTTGCCAAAGAATAAAGGCTATCAAAGTCATGGTGTTATTTTAAACTGTTTTCTGTATGAAATGAGTTTTTGGAAAGACATGACATATTTACCACATCATCTTCGTCACTCCTTATCATGCTGTAAAAGAGTCCCAGCACCATAGTTATCATCCGACCACATCTTGACTCACTGCCACAGTTTAATTGTCAAGTCAAATGTAATTGCTATACAGCAGCTCTGTGGTGTTTGATTTTTTTGTGCTTCTCACAAAACTCAACTTTTGCACTTTTTTCTCATGATGAGTGACAGTGATTCAGCAGTGTCTCATAAAACCATACAAGATGGCGGGCAGTTTCTTTACTGGTATTGGTGTTGGAAGAAAAACACCCAAGTCTCTAGCCTTAGTGCCACATCATAGCGAAACAACAGACGCTATTGGTCTGGGTGAGTTGACAGTTTCATACCCGATGTCTTCCTCATCCTCGACCCTGCACGAAGCTCTCAAGGCATCCTGGTGCCTCTCTATAGCCAGCACCGCTGTGCTTTAATACAGCATGTGGTGACTAGTTGTAGCCTCCAACCAGGTGCTGTGTTTATTAAAACCCACTATGAGTCAGTAGAGTTTCAAGATGACTTTCCTCTTAACTGTTACTTGCAGTAAAGTAAAATGTTTTCCCACACACTGACACTGTTTGACCATGTGTCATGGGAGTTAATCATGCATAAAGCACTCAATGCCATTGCCAGGATTTAAGAAGAAGTGAGGCAAAGCCAGTTCTGCTTTTTCTTTTGCAAGGGTTGCTGTAGAGGAAATAAATTGCATTTTACATAATGTATGTATATATCTTAGCTGTTTGTTTATTCCTTAATATAACTTTTTATATAATTTTTCATGTCTCTTATCCTCAAGTACAATAAATGAATGAACAACACCAGGTGCAAAGAATGAGGATCAAAAAGCCAAATTAGGGTTTTCATGATGTATGTATGTATATTTATCAGCAGGTGTTGTGAATTTGAAAAGATATACTATATTTAAATGTCTGTATTTATCTGCTCTGCGAAAAATATAGCATCATCAAAGGACGGTAAAAACACTGGTGACTTTTTCACTGGTGTCCTTCCTGCTCAGAGAATGAAAGAGTGATTCAGTAGGAGAGGGGGAGAGTTAGAAGCCTCTCCCCTCACACAGAAGACTTGTTCCCTCTGCATCTCTAAGCAGACTGTCAACCCTGGTCACCATCAGGTCTGTGCTCGCTCCAGTGAACATTCAACGCTGTCGGTGAGTTTCAGCTAAATTGAAAAAACCATCGACCGTTGATTGTACCCTGTGGCCAGCCTTTGTCACATATGTGTCTCACGAAAGAAGGAAAAAATGTACACATGCACACAGGCATGGCCGATGATGTCTTGAAAAATCATTTCATCAATCCCTTTACAAACTAACAAAAAAATACTTTGAAACCACAGCAAAGGTCACAATCAACATTCATTGCTGTCGGTGGGTTTAACTGTGTGGAAGAGCTCGCTGAACGATGAATGCAACTGTGTCCCAGATTTCATCCGAACGTCACAAGGAATAGCGTCACGATATGCTGATGATGGCATTATTTATTTCTCTGCCTGTGCCAGCCCGCCCCCCCCCCCTTCGCCTCCCACCAACAACAGGCACAGTGTGAATTGACAGGCAGTTCAGATTGCATCTCGATCACGCTTGCTGAGGCGTAGGGGTCTGAGTCTGGCAACAGAAGGGGGAAGAAGAAAAACGATGCAAAAAATAGAAAAATACACAGAGTATATGGCTAACATTGCATCTATGGTATATAAAAGATGTATTTGTTGTAAATATTACATGGAAAATACAAAAGCAATATGAATAGATGTATTTCAAAATAGTCAGTGACCTTTTTGGAGAAAAACATATGTCATTAAAGGTCATACGTTTATCACCTGGATCTTTAAGATAAGACCAGCTAAACCACTCAATGTAAATCTAAATATATTAATATGACAATTTTGTATGAAGTCTTTTTGGTAAAACAGATGCTTTACCAGCTTTCAAATGGTAGATGTCTTCTTACCATCAGCTATTTATAGAAGGTGGAATAAAATATGAACTTGCTTTTCATGCATGTCTTACACGTTTTTCTAGGCAAACCATTCAAGTTAGTTGCAGAACTTAATATTTAGTCTAATACTGCATGCTATTTGACATGTTGTATTTTATTAAATAAAGTCACAAGTTCAGCACTCAATGATGTTGTATGAGCTTTCTTTGTTCAACATTTCTTTAGTTTGGTTTGAGGAGTTGTGAAAGTGATGAGGTTGGATGTAACAGAGTCAAACACCTGTCCTGTAAACGTTCAGAAATCTGCTTCATGCTGCATACCACTAATCTAGTGCTTATCCAAATATTACACATCAATTGTATTACTGACTGTTAATTAGCTACTTTCTTCAGAAACATTTTTCATCTATCATTACTTTGGACTTTTTATATCAGGTGAATGCAATGGGTCTCACTCACTTCACATTTTAAAGCAAGAAACATTTTAAACAATTTAAATAAAATGTAGTCGTATGCTATTTATATTGATTCATTACATTTATATTTACTAGGGGATAATGCGATATATAAATATACTGTGCATTATTAAAATGCAGTAGTGCAAGTGGTCCTATGATAGGTTCCTAACTTTTTATAGAAATGACTTTTGGTTCCACGGATTATTACATACAGTAAATAACAACCACAAAAAGCTGTCAGAACAGATGGCATAGAAAATAAACTGCAACTGACAATGATAACCCCCACAAAACTGTTATGAACATGCAATCAACAAAAATGCAAACAAATCCTTTTTTTTTTTTTTTTCTTGCGTCCTGTTGGCCTATATTCACTTAGGCCTCAATGTAGACTAGACTGCTATAATGTTATTATACGATTCATATTTCTTTTGTCATTTAAGGTTAACTGGCATTTCATTTTAATTAAAATCTAAGATGAGGAATATATTGTAAAATAAATAATATGGAATTGTTTTAATGAAGCTGCTTATCCAGCTTGCCATTTTGAGATCACATTTAGCAAAATACAATTTGAGACATTGTATAAGTCCAGTAAACTTGAATAATTTGCATCTACATGAGAACAATAAATTCCATACTATGTCTCTACAAATGATAACAGTGGAAGTAAGTTTGTTCCTTCATATATACCTGCTGGTGTATATTGGTAAATGTGAAGGATTAAAGT
Source organism: Etheostoma perlongum (assembly GCA_026937815.1). Taxonomy (NCBI): domain Eukaryota; kingdom Metazoa; phylum Chordata; class Actinopteri; order Perciformes; family Percidae; genus Etheostoma; species Etheostoma perlongum. Next base: position 13,561,309 of record CM049379.1, read on the forward strand.
GTGATGATAAAACAACCATAGACAATCCTCTACTAGCATACTCTCCTAGCTGACTGACTTTCCCAGTCTGCTAGGAGAGTATGCTTGTTTTTGCAGGCTTCTGTTCCATCTCATCAGGAAAGTACTTGCACGGTATTTCAATGGAAAGCTGAACAGAGCTGATTCTGTATCATAACCACTGCTTGACCAGCAGAGATGAGGAACAGTACAACTGGAAAATCCCTTAAGTGACTTAAGTTTCATTTAGACCCTGCAATGTAGTTAATAATAATACTGCTATTTTATGCCTATGTTACACAATATTTCAATAAAAAGTCCAAATTGTAAAATGTGTGGATAGGAGAACAAATATTCAGATAAAATATGACCTGCTCAGTCTAGTCACAGGGATGACATTAGACAAAAGGAAATTCATTGTGTAAACCACAATGATGCCTGTAAGAAAACATTGGCTGACCACTAACAAAAAGATCTACAAAACAGAATGAGTCATGATAACAGTAATTGAAGAGCATATTTCCTAAATAAGGATGTGCATCATTGCTTTGCATCCTTGCAAAGGGCTGTATTGCACATTAAAGCCTAAATAATTTTTTTTTGTAGGATCGAGGCAACTGAAGCTCTTGTTTGCAAAATGGTAAACAAGTTTTTAAATAAAGTTGTGAAAATGAAATTTAGTTGGCCAAAGAGGGGGCATTAAACTTAAACACAACATACAGCTCTCAGTGAATTAACGGTTTGCAGTATCAACACCAAACATGATTATTAATGAATCATAGTGGATGAAGATTAAGCCTGCACAATTCTGGGAAAAATATCAATTATGACTTTTTTTAGCTTTTGATGTCACGATTCTCTGCCACGATTTTTTTCTCACAAAGTGTTTATTGCACACACAAACCATGACAATACAAAACAAACTGCGAGTACCAAACATAGTTCTGTTTTGGCACCTATAGCACATTGCGCATCACCACAAACCTGTAGACATAGAGGCTTCAATGAAGAGAAGGGAGAGCATTGCAGCATAAAGGAGCGCTTTAAAATCTATTTTATACAGTCTATGTTTAAAACTCACAGAAGAAAGTAGAAGCATTTGTGATGCAGTCAACTCGCAAAATTAAATGAGAGTCAAAGTCATTAAAAAAGGAAGACCAGTTATTGCATGAAGAGAACTCTAGACTAAAGAACATTAATTACTTCCTTTGTCCACTAGAGGGACACCAAAGAACAAGACATGAAAAAAACCAAAAGGTCACACAGTTCAGGTTTATGCTATTTGTATTTTGCTTTTTGCTACATTTACATAAATGCACAATACAGGGGCACTAAAATACAGCAGTGACGGTAGACAGAGGTTAACAATCATAATGAAATCATTACAGTATACAGAAATAATTACGTGTACACATGACTAACTAATTCATTCCGATTAATTTTTGACAATCGGGAAAACATATCAAACACACAATCCTGAATAACAATTAATGGGAATTATTTCTAAAGCTAAAGAAATAATCTAAATCGCTGTATTATTAATGGTTATTAATGGTTTGTTATTTAATCGCAACTAAATAATTAAAAGAAAATGGTACAGATAGGTAATATGATCTCATGCTTTGATTTTTTTCAAGCTGGGGATAGGGATGTTAAAAAAAAAAAAGAAAAAAAATCTATATGTATTATTGAGGCCTTTTGTGTGAAATAAAGAATACAGTGGCAAGAAAAAGTATGTGAACCTGAAGCTTTCAAAGAGTTGTTGATTTACATACAGCTGGCAAGGGTTATAAAGTTATTTCAAAGACTTTAGAAATGCCACTAGTCTACAGATCAATCTACAAATGTCACCACCGGTATAGCGGTTACGGTCACAGCCCTAATGTTAATATATACAAAATAGTGCTGCTATTTTAACAACACAAGTGCTGATGTACGACTGGCAATACTTAAGCATCCAGTTTACTTGTCTTAGTATACTGACGCTTGAAAGAAATGTATACACAAAAGTCTGCTACTATTGGGCGCTATCACATCATCGGCTCACATGTAAAGCATTTCTTTTTGACAAAAAAGACATAGAAAAAAAATGGAAATCCAGCCATGTAAACAAAATATATCACATTTTACACATTGAGATTCTAAAAATATACACTTTATTGTGGATTTATCCATGAGACCTATCATGCTCAGTACCAGTGCCTCTGCTAAAATTACCATCAAACCTTTTGTTAAGACTACAAAAATTACACAATTAAATACCAGCATTCCTTTCCCTCCCCAATCCTTTTTCAAAGATTGTTTTTTTAAGAAATGATGCATTGACTTGTTTATTTGCAATTTGAATATGGCATTTGAATATGTTGTGGATCATTTGAAAAATTCATTACTACTACAACAGTTGAGAAGCAAAGTGTCCTACTGGAAAGAATGTTTTTGGAAAATAGCTGTCATGCAGACCTGCAGTCACAAAGTTGTGATTTTCATATCATGTTCATATTCTTAGCATTTCTTCTTGTACCCTGAAGTAGTGGTTTTAAAGTTCAGTTATTGGTCCCTGATTCCAGGGCGGTTCCCCGTTTTGATTGTTTGTCAATTTGGTTCAATTACAAATAATTGAATCTGTACCCTCCTAATCCCCAACAGTGGTATTACTCCTGCTGTTCATTTGTTGCTGTTCATATCCCCACCAGTGGGATTCACTACTGTCTGATGTCTGCTGGTCTGAGCTGCCTCTCACCTTCGGCCAGGAAGATCTGCATAGCCCGGTAGAGCAAATGGATGCCGAGGTCCCGCTTCTTCTTCGCCTGCCAGTTGGACACCACGCCATAAAAATCCCCTCGCTTCTGGTTGGTGAGCATCTTCAACCCTGGGACAATTGGAGAATTAAGAAGGTTATTAACATGCTAGACTGGTGTGTGATCAATGTTCTCTGAGTTTGTTTGGTTTAGAGTTTCGTTCTTTTTGTGTTCATTTACGGATTTCCCTCAGGAAAAATTATACAAAAAACTGCAGTCCGTGTCAAGGGCTTTAGGGAGATTACAGGTAAGATTTCAAATTTTTGATGAAAAAAATAGTGAAAAGGTAAGATTATAAGCAACAGTTGGAACAAAAATCGTTGATCAAATAGCTATATGATAAGCTGTGGCTTGATTTGTCAGTTTTCAATTTGATTTATGGTAACTGCATGCAACAAACCTGACGACTTTTCCTGATGATGGGGCAAAATATCAATAACACAAGACATCAATAAAAATCTAAATGGGTACGCATATTCTTGTCACATGGATTTAACCAATACAATTTGGTTAATGACTATTTTGTCTCCTTCAGAAGTCCCTTGAGTTGCTCTCAACCACATCTTTCTACTGCATCTCCCCTAACTGATTCAATATATTACAGTTTTAAGTAAGTCTAAATTAAGTTAAAATTAAGTCTATAACTACAGCCTTTCTAGCCAGCGATCATTAAGTCCTTCTACTTCTATCACATTATATACTGGATTTAATATGTGACAAATAATTCTCATAAAATAGCTATGGCGGTGCGTTACAGTAAGTTACATCATAGTTTTTTTTTTACTCAACAGAGATAACTGGCAATGAGTTTCAGCCCTGCCTGTACTCACCGATGGCCTCCACCATGCAGGCCTCTCTTGTGTAAGCCTCCACTGGAATGACATTCTGGAAACAATGCAGAGAGATGACGCCCTGCTTGGCGGTCCACACCTGCAGAATATGCTGCACTTTGGGGCACAATTTCTGTCACACAGAGAAGAAAGGGACAGCATTATATTTAGTGTCTTACATCTCAAGACTGGTCAGTGTGTGCTGGCTTACCTTGGAGGTCTTGTCCCCTTTGAAGTACTCTAAAGCTTCGTACAGGTGGCTGTATGGACGGGAGCGTTTTCCTTTGCCCACATAAAATATAGCATGGATAAATGTCTGGAAACATTCCTGTGGAGTCATGGTGTGACTGCGGAATGGGAGGTTTTTCGTCACTCTGGCAGAGAAGAAAAGAAAGTATTTGTACTTTGAGGGTGAAAGTGTTTCTGTATTTCAGAGATGTGGTTGTTAAGACTGAACAACAGTCCTAAAGATACATTGCTAAAGACATAGTTATTACTATTGATTTTACAGAGTTGTCCATGTGTCCAATCATCTATAAAATCAGCCAATGAACTTGTTTTGTTTGTGTAGTTTTAGCTCTGTTTACCTTCTATTATGATTATGGAGCCTAATAAATACAAACACACATATGGAGATAAGTTTACACTGCTCTCCCTACTGAGACACTAATGCAGATTTTTGCCTGATTCTTTTAGATTTTTTTATCATCCCAGTGACAACCGACAAACCTAGCTGCTTTCTCTGATTATAGGATTAAAAAAAAAAAAATCAATGTATGAACTCCTAAAGTAAATCCCAAAATGACAAATGAAATGGCTGGTTTTCCTTCAAAGCATAGCCACTAGACATGGGCCAGTTACTGGTTTCAAGGTATACTGTGGTTTGAAAAAGTCAGTTTCAAAATCACTAAAATTATACCGCTCCTAAGTTATGAGCTTTATTTTATGAGTCCTCGAGGACAGAAAGTGCAGTTTAGAAATCCCTCTGTTTTATAATAAAATAAATAGTGTTTAATGGAAAATAAGATTTTTTACCCAGACATTTAAAAAATAATACATTTATAGCAGTAATTGCAACACTGTAATACCGGGAAACCATGATAAATTTGCTGAAGGTTATCATACTGTCAGAATCTCATACTGGCCCATGCCTAATAGCCACCTGTTCTATATACAAGCAGTGGATTGTAAAAATGATTTTCATGCGAAATAAGAATGGCATCATCCCGTCACAAAAGACACATTGTGAAGTGTGTTTCATCTTTATTCAGAGAGCTTTCAGCACTGCCCCGAAGAAAGCAACTAAAAAGGACAATTCAAAAGACAGCAGACCTTGGGTCGAGCAGCAGGTAGTTGAAGCTTGACTTGATGATGCCCTCCCTCCACTTTCTGTTTTGATCTGGTTGGTCAAACTGTTGGCACAAAGCTTGCTCGTCTGCTTGGCAATGGGGCAACTCGAAGGTCCGCAGGGCCCGACACAACTCTGGACTATAACCTAAATCTACAGACATCAAATGACAACACGAGACTTGCTGTGTCAGTAACTGGGTTGATACGCTAAAAGAGAATAAGTGTATACTATTAATATGCCTCATTTCTTCACTGCTTCTAATCTAATCCACCCACAACAGTCGTGGTGAGCTTCAATACAAATAATGACTTCAAATTTCCATTTTCATGCTTAGTTAGAAGAGTGATTTTACGGACAACTGTTTCACTACTTCACAGAAGAAACAACCATTTAATAATAAATTAATGTATATTCTCACACACTCCCCATCTCATCCTAAAGCTGCTCACCATCCAAACCACAAACTCCAAAATAGTATCATTACTTAATCTTAGCTCAAGTTAGGTAAGTAGTAATTAGGAAACTTTAAATAAAGAGTACTAGCGTGACCTGTTTGTGGCGGGTCTAACTGCTTCTTGGGATGTGGTGATTGGGAATTTGACTCCTGCATCAGGCGGTGTAACCTTCGCATGTAGGTGGGCCTGGTACGGCAGCTGATAGGGCCCGGGCTCTCCCCCAGCTCTACTAGCCTCAATCTCAGCTCCTTGTCAGTTATTCCTTTGGTCTCCGGCAACAGCCTGTCCTCTTCCTTTTCCTCTTTCTGTAGCATCATCTGGGGTTTCTGGTTCTCCTTTCCTTCGTTCACCATGTCAGTCTGCATGGAGCGCCAGTCATAAAGGACAGTCTCATCATTGCTGCTTGTACTCATGCTGCAGCTGAGTGAGGTGTTTGCTGTAGGTGGGACATGGGTCTCGATCAGCTTGTGGCCCTGTTCCGAATCAGTGTAGAGGTACTCCACTGGTTCATCCAGCTCCTGAATAAGTGGACGCCCTTCAGGGGTGTAAGACAGGTTAGCTAGGTGCTGTGGCCTGTGGCAGTTTGACAGTCGGCTCATGCTGTACCTGGGTGTGCATCCAGTGCCAGGAGTGCAAGGAAGGTCTGAGTCTTTACTGGACCTCCTTGGAGAAAAATAGGAGGAGCTGGATGAAGATGAGACAGAGTCCGAGCTACAGTCCTTGGTGATCCAGGCATCTTCATTTTTTGGGCTATCTAATTTGTTTTTACCAGGAGCAACATTTAAGTTTCTCTTTGTTGTTGCCTCGTCTGTACTTGTCAGATCATCAGTCAGAAAATGCCTGCTTTCGGCAAGATCATTGCCTTGCAAGGCCAGTATAATCTCTGCAAGGTTTCTTTCATAAGCATCCATAGAAGAGTCCTGGTTTTCCTCCAGCATGACTGTGTCGGACAAAGTCTGCGATTCAGAATCAGTTACACTCTTGGAGAGGATGAGAGTGTCAGCTTGGGTATCGCTAACACTTGAACCAGCTCTGAGGGTGCTGGACTGTATGGCCTGGCAATCAGCAGGCAACGAGTCTCCTCCTTGGCTGTTCCCTGAATAGGATGGTGTATAACAAGATGCATGTGGTGAACTGTAAAAGTCTTCACTGCTCTGAGATCTGGGCGTCTGGCGGCGTGTTCGAACTGGTGTGGGGATGGTGTCTTCAAAGAGAGAAGACATAAAGAGAGGGCTCTCTGGGGTCCTGCTTGTTCTCAGTGAGCAGCGACTCAACCTCGAGCGAGTCCTGCCTGTTACAAAAGGACTTGGTGTGAATGGAAGGTTGACGTTTTCATGTAATGCCTCAGCTGCATCATTCAATGGGGCGTCTGCCACTTTCTGGTCAACACCACATTCACTTGAAGTGTCCACAACAGGACCACTACAAGCCTCAAACAAATCATCGTTTGGGTGTTTTACTTCAGCCAGTTCCAGTTTATCATGCACACCTGTTACATGCTCTTTAGTTTCTGTTTGAACAGGTGGAAGATTCCAATATTGCCTTGTCAATTTAGAATCAGAGTCTGAAGAAATTTGCATAATTTTGTCAGATTCAGCCCCAAGACAAACCCCCTTTACGTTGGGGGGTAAAAGGTGTCTGGGGTGTATAGAAGCATCCAGAGCACTGGTGTAAGGATCGCTGTCACAGCTACTATAATGACTACTACCAGTCCCACTGCTGCTGCTGCCAACATCGTAACGGGCTGGCTGTTCTGGTATATTCCCCTGAGCCTCTTTCACATGTTGACCCTCCTGCTCGTCATCACTCTCTTCCAAAGCACAGTGACTGATGACTGTTTTCTCCAACTCCTCCTCTGTGCTCTCACTGCTCTCCCTGCAAAAAACATAAACGTGATCCGGCGATGTGACGTCAATCCCCTGCATGTGTAAAACCGTTGCGGTGCGTTTCGAATCCAGGAAGTCAGGGTACTCTGACAGGTCAAAATGTAAGTTGCTGGTGTACTGGCTGCCATCAACACCCGTTCTGTCCTGTTTGGGAGATTCAGGACTAAAAACAGGGAAATATTCATCCACATCTCTGAAACTCACACTCTTACGACTCACTCGCCTGAGGGGAAATGCTGGAAGACTGTCTTTTCTGGAGGGGGAGATTCTGCTATCAGTTGTAGCAGCATGTTCATTTGCCTTTGATGTGAACACACCATCGTCAGTAAATAAATCCTCTTCCTTAAGAGTTGGCATTGCCGCTGCAGGTCCCACTGCAGACATGCGAGTGCTTGATAATATGGAGGGACCTTCAGATGACCAATGTGAGGAGACATTGTTCCAGTCCTGGCTGTGATGCATCTTAGTGTCCATACCAGAAAGTCTGGTATATGATTTTCCTCTGCAATTTGGCCTTCCATTAACGTCAGACAGGTTGAAAAATGATGAGCGCCTTGTGCTGCTCAATGGGGCTTCACCAAAGTCACTTATTATAGAAGAGTGGGAACTGAAGCTATAGTCTGATACAGGATAGCTGGAGGTGTCTGTTTGGTCTGAATACACAGCTGTGGAGAAAATAAGGAAAAAACACACATTTACTACAAAAGGTAAAAAATGACTAATTTTGTGTAATTTTTTTTTACTGCAACTTATCTTTGCATACTGCCCAACAGTAATGCTAAGATGCTCTGATGACACAAAATCGTCATTTTGCGTCATCAGAGGCTTTTTCATTTAGTTATTTATTTGTTCCTGTTTTTTTGGCTGTAGTCTCTAGCCTTTAGCTAAAAGTGCTTCAGATGATGCAAATATGATGATTATGCATCATCAGAGGTTTCATTCCAGACACACAATACAGCTATCTCTCGTCTCAGGGGGACATGAGGGAGGGAAGCACGGTCATTCAAAAACACTACCAGGTTTCTACTGATACAAAGCTTAATGCTGATCGCTGAAGTATCCCTTTAAGTGTTTTAACACTAGGATTGCCATAGCCCATGCCAATTAACGTTGTATTTACAAAATCTGAACTATTCCGTCATTGTGTATGATAAGTTCTCTCCTGTTGTGACTTTTCTTATTCTGCACATGCCGATTTTCTCATAATGAAAGAACAATAGGTTTTGGTGGTTCTTTTTTATGAAGTTGATACCAGGAGTAGTACCGACTAACATCGCCAAATGTATGCATTTGCATAATGGCTGTATAAAAAGATTGAGACAACAAATGGGATATAGACACAAATTTGCTTGCCAATATCCCCTCACATGCAGTGCCAGGTGGGCAAATGCATTTGCACCAAAACAGAAGAAAACTGTGCATGGTGCAAAGGATTTGTTTGCAGGAGTTGATCACAGAAACCTTTTATTGACCTGAACAACACTCTGCACTAGGATGGAGAGACAAACACTAATGCAAAGGGAGACTTATGGTCATTATTTTGTTTTTTTGACATAATGTGATAATGTAATAATTTGCGTCATCATTTGTGATTGCATTTACCATGTACTTTACTTGCCAAAATGTCAATGCTGAAATTGATAACAATGTGTTGTTTTAGATAGCTGATGGAAATGTTGGCACAGCCAAAGTGGAGACTGATGACGCATTAACGACCAATCAGCCTGATGCTCTTGGGCTTGGGATTTAGAAAAAATGAAGAGCCTGGCAGGACTGGGGTTATGGAAATTATCACTGGAGACTGCTGTGTGAATAATGTAATAATTGTGGCATTATTATAATATGACAATGTGAATTCAGCCATGCACAATGTTGGTTGAATGAATATTACTGTAATATACTGTATCTTCATGCCATTTTTAACACTATGTATCAAAGTATAATTTTCTTCAAGTTGTCCAGTTGTGAAATAACACAAGTTGGACACATGAATGTGCATTCAAGTGCTATTTTTCAGACAAATTGTTTTAAGTAACTTCCAAAAACCAAAGCTTCAAAAAGACTTTCTTACAGTACTGGAATTGAGGTACGTCGTCCTCCTCTGTGTCCACTGAGTTGGAATGGTACTTCTGAAGGAGCAGGGCACATTTGCGATTCTCCTGTTGCTCTGCAAGCTGCCCTGGTGTATTCCCCTCCTACATTAATTAAAAGGAGTTAACAGGTGTAAACCAAACTAAACATTTACAGCACACATTACTACATATCTCATTACAGATTGGGTGTGTCAGCACTTGCAGCACATAGGAAAAATATTAATAACACTAAAAACTATTCTTACAACATCTTTAGCGTTTGGGTTCCCTCCATTTAACAAGAGCAGATTTAGATTTTGATAACATCCCCACAGTGCAGCAACGTGGATAGGAGTCAGGCCATCCGATGACCTGGGAAAAATACAAGAAAAGACAACTTTACTAAACATTACGCTCAATCATTATGCTCAAAGAATTAGTGTCTTGGATCTATATTTTAACATATTTCCAAATGAAAGAGGGTACTGTAGATGACAGAACATCACTGCAGACCTTATGTGGAAGATTACTCCAAAATCTATAAACCCTTCATATACATGTACAGATGTTGCATTGGCAAATCACGACTGTAACTTTATTCTAAATGAGCAATTTCAAACAAATGAGTTCTGCGTTATCCAGATGGAAAATGTTAAGAGAAAAATCATTTAAAAATGGACATTTCCTTTACACTGTGTTTTAAACCATACCTGATATTGGGGTCTGCTCCATATTGCAGTAACATTTTCAAGCAGCGTGTGTTCTTCTCAGTCTCTTTGCCAGCAGCCAAGTGTATTGCAGCCACTCCATTACTACCCACCACGTCAGGACATGCACCTTGTGAAAGAAGCAGCTGCACATATCTGCCAAGGAAGAGAGATATGTTACAATCTGACATGTATGGTATTATAGGATACAATTTTACTTCATTGAAAATATTGGTATAATGTTCTGCTAAATGTTGAAGTCTGAATAAAGGACGGATAAAAAAAGCAGAAACACTTAAGACTCAACACAGTGATTACCTTTTGCTGTCAATATATTAGTGGTGGAGAAAAATAATTGATAGAGCATAGTTTTGCGATATTTTCCGTAGCAATACTGTATTGATACACAGGCTTAATTATATATGTGTTGGTCAGTTTGCCTGCTTGACAATGCCATTTTGCAGCAATACAGTTGAAGTGAGATGAACAAACTGAGAAATGCAGCTTTTTAGATAAAACAGATGTTGACAAAGTTTCCTTTTCGGGACATAATTTGAAATTGGGAAAAATTTGAAGTTGGAATAAAGGTAATAAATTGCAATATAACACAGAACATTGCAATAGGTTTAAAATCGCAACAATATCATATTGTGACATAAGTATTGAAATGATATCATATCGAGAGGTGTTTGGGGAAACCCACCCCTACAATATATTGACATTACCAAATTGATAGTTAGTGTAAGAATATTATTATCAGACGTTTTGTATACCTTAAAAATACTACACTGTAGGCTGTGTCAAGATCCATGTGTATCTTTAATTTGTAGATGATGTAGATAAATAACAAGTAAGGCTGTAGTGTTAGTGAACAGGAAGCAAAATCAGGCCTACATATTATTTTGCCTTAGGGAGCTTTATATATTTCTATAGCTACAACATGGGATAACCTCTATCTTTAACAAAGACCTCACTTAGCTCGCTGGGGCATCAGTGAAACTCTTCAGAGTCATCTTACATGCCAAAGATTATGGGAACAATTCATTTATCAAACACGAACTACATTGTTTAAGGAAGTAAGCAGATCCCTAATGCACATGAATATTTTTTTAATAAACAATGCTAAAACAAAGATAACAGTTAACGGGAAACACGTGTCAGTAAAAGCTGGTTTTAAGGACTTCATAGATACCAAACATTTACAAAGGTAGTTATTAAAATTAAGCAAGAACTTGGGGAAAAATTTAACGTTATTTATCGTACATAACGGTATTCAATTTGCTTGTAACGTTTCTATTGCATCGAGAAAATAACTTGTGTTACGTTAAGATCGTGCAATATGGCTGGCTAACGTTACGTACAGACGTGTATCAAGCATTTATGTCTATGGTATCAAGTCAGAGCTGTCGCATCTTATCAACAAAAGGCATGTCGGGACAAAACAAAGAGGGGGCTGAGCATCACCTCGGTTCTCCGTCGTTCACAGCTTTACACAGTTGACTTGCGAGCCTCGTCGTTTTATAATCCATGATCAATATTATCCGCTTATGAATGATGCGTGGTCGTGTATTAGCATTCTCCAATTTAGCACATAGCCAAGACCTGTGCAGCCAGCTGTGGAACTTCTAATTTAAAGCTAGCTAGCTAAAATAATAGCGACTGAAGACACACACATAGCTAAAGCTACGTGTTTGTACACAGTGAGCCAAATAATACATAAATAATTAAGGAGATGTAACGTTATTGTTTTCAAACTCTAACGATTAATTATTTATCCATCTAATCTTAGTTTCCAATGAGCAGCACGATTATTTTGGTTGAAATTCCCTCCAAACTCACAAACCATCCTCCTTTCTGGCATCAGGCGGAAGTCCCGCCCTTCGGTGACTCTGATTGAACAAGGTTTTCGTTTCACCCAATCAGGTGAGACGTTTAATACAAGGGAGGTGCACGTTCTAACCATAGACTGGTTTTAATCGATAGGCTACTGCCAGTGTAGGCCTGCTTAAGATTCACCTCTTTCTATCTAATGTTTAAATAAAGGATTTGTGGTATTTTGTTAATAGTCTAACTTCACTAAAATAGTTTCAATGCCTCATTTCAGAAATTTTAATTTAGATTTAGCCTACATCTTTATAGTTAAATACATATTGCATTTTAGACACTCTCTTAAATTATGCACAGAAAATTCAGTGTAAAGAATAATTTCTTTATTAACAAAAATCTCAGATAACACAGTTATTCCAAGGTCAGGACAACTATTCCGAAGGCTGTCACCTCAGACAGGGCAGAGGATGTGGAGTAGGAGGCTCATCAGGAGGAACAGCAGGCTGGGGTGGAAAGATCCAGCGTGGTTGGGCAGTTTGCAATCCTCGTAGGGCTCCAGGCAGGCAGCATAAGCCAAGACATGGGCAATGTAGTTCTGCTCCTGGACTCCGTGGAAAAGGTGTGACATGGGACCTTTTGCAAAGATGGCTACATCTTCAATGCCGTGGGTCTCTGAATCAAGAGGGACAGGAGCCTGCTGAAGGTAATCATTGTCCGCTGAGGAACAATGGAACAAAGGAGCATTATAGTAGCTATATTCAAAGGTCCAGTGTGTAACTTTTGTAGTTGTCCATTATCAAAATCTGTTTTGCACTTCACAAACTTGTCCTTTTTTATGAATATTGACCACCAGCATCAATTTTTAGTATTCCTATTGGCTTGAAATTTTACATTTGCACTTGCATGAACTGGGGTAGACTCTCCATAGTCATACGCCATCTTGAAATAAGTTAGCCTGTAAGGGACATACAGGATATACTGCCCTGCCTTTCGCGTCTTCGCTGTCACATGATAAACTCACTGGTGCTGCTAATGCTGCTAATGGAGTTTTTGTTGTAGAGATACTGCAGAGCTATTGTATCATTGCATTATGTAGGAAACAATCAGTCATCATAACATAAGGTAGACAGTACATTACAGTAAATTAAAGTATATTGCACCAAATGTCCTAATGGACAGATTATCTGACTCTGCTTAATGAATGAGTATATGATGATAGTATTTTAGAGTAATACATGTTATGTTTATAATGTAACAGTGATAAAAGAGTTCTTTGTCAATATTTTATATAGATGTAATTGATAAAGGTGTTACCTATGTACATTGCTGTCCTTTAGAAAGAACCAACATTTGCTTGAAGTAATAGCACGTTTTTTTTTAAGTATGATTAGGAAGGTGGTGGTGTATCGTCTTCATCATGATATTCTTGTCACAAAGAACCTAGATTCAGTTCTTCTTGCCTCTGCAGTAGGTATGCCATTACACCACAAGATGGAGCTACTAAATTACTCTTCCATAGAAAGATTATCAATGTATACTTACATGAAATAGTCTCATTCATATCTGGGCGAGTTCCGTTCCGGTATCCTGGGCCATTTCCATACACAGTGGTGGTGAAATGCTTCTTGTCGTCAGCTAGTGAGCGAGACACTCCTGTGAATCACAAAACAAATTGGTATCTACAGGTTTGTTCAAACTTGGAACATCAGATGATATTCTCTTTTTAATTATACAAACTCAGCTCTTGAGTGCATTTTAATGTACCTAAAACAGAGTTTCCTCTGGCAGAATGTCCTCCATAGGCAAAGACATGGGAGTGGTCAGCAGTCACCACAGACAGGGTATCCAGCTCACTGGTAAGTTCAGCTGCTCGCCCAACCGCCCGGTCAAACTCAACAGCCTCATAGAGAGCTCTTTTGGCATTCCCTGCGTGGTGACCATGGTCAATTCTCCCTCTTAAAGACCAAAAGAAAGAATTGACAATTGAGTCAATATCATCAGCAGTATATTACCCATTTTAGTTATACAGAATTTAAGGTAATTTGTAGTGTGAAAGTGACAGTTACACTGACAGTTTCAGGATTAAGTGGTTGTTTGTTGGGAAATATGTACAGAAAACAATAACACATATCTTCCACAAAGAGGTAAAATCCCTTTGGGTTCTTGCTGAGAATCTTAATTGCTTTCTCCATCATCTCCGTAAGGGAAGGGTCCATGGACGGATCACGATCCAACTCGTAGCGGCAGTCCTTGGGTTCAAAGAGACCTAAAGGGAGTAACAGCAGGCCTCAGTTTTAAGGAAACATATTACCATTTTGTTTAATAGAGCTGGCAGTCTTAATGCACTAAATGCATTGGATGTGCACAGTTTAAATTTTTCTGCAAAACAGCAACAACTTGCATAATGGCTCTAAATTTTAAATTATATTAAGGCTGTAAAAGAGAGTGCCTTAAGTGGTAATTGATGAAATTGTGATATAAACCGTTCTCCTTACCCATCAGGAAGTCTGTATTTGCAGGATTGACAGCATCAAACTCAGTTTTGTTCCAAACATATTTAACATTCTGTAGGCAATGAATAAAAACAAACAAACAATAATAAACAAAACAAATTGATTGGACATTTTTGGAAGGGTGGGGGAGGCGTTGTAAACTTTTGTTAATAGCTCAGTTGGAGGGACCATTTACCTTTTTATTCTTCTTCCACGCTTCAACCAGATTTTGTCCATCATTTCTGCCTCCTTTATAAGTTGGATACTCTGGGTCCATCACGGTTTTTGGAAACATGTATTGGCGACCTCCACCAAGAATTACCTGGATTATGCGATAAATATATTTACATAAATATGGTATAATTTAAGCTTTTAGTAGATTCTCTATTCAAAAGTGATGTCCCTAAGCCCTTTTGCTTCCCCTTTGGTTTACTCTGCATAATGTTCTCCAAACAACCATTGTTTGAGATGCTAATTTAGGCACCATGTATTGCAAGGTAATTATCAAATCTGTTTGTCTGGTAATGATCAAATTTCTGACATAATATGGCATCCTAATAATGATTGGGTTAACTTTATAATATGCCAGTAGATATTCTCTGTCGTCCAGGTTATAGAAAACCAAGAAATAGGATGTCAAGAAAACTACACTTGCTGTTTAATCTTATAGACATCCCTTATGTGAGGGACTGTCCATGCCGTATGGAACTACCAAACTACCAATGTAAAGTCAATGCTCTAATGTTTTGTTACAGAAATACTTTTATATTAAGTCTTACATTTATCTCTGTGTTTTGAACTAGCTGGTAAGCAATGTCATGGCAGCCATTTTGGATCGCCTCAGGGGTGAGGTCGGAGTCAGAATACCAGCCACGGTCTGCAGAGTGAGCGTAGTTTGCACCAGGAGAGGCATGCTGCACTCTAGTTGTAGTGACAATTCCCACAGACTTTCCTGAAACACACATTGCAACTGTGGTCTTATGTGGTGATTTATATACTGCAGCCCATTTATTGGCATGTACAGTATATACTTTACATTCTTATGAGACATTAAAGAACAGTAAGCAACAGCGGCCTTACATATAAATAACATGTGCAGACGAACAAAAGCATATAGTTAGTACACAGAAATATTGGTCTTTCTGAGTAAATGTTCCTAAAGCTTTAGTGCGTAACTTTTTTATATTAATAAACGTTCGTTACACTCAAGCCATTTCAAAATGAATTGGTAAAAAGCTAATTAAGTCTATCAGCTATTCCTCTGGATTCCTCATGGCAGCGACATAAACTACGCACTATGGCTTTAATGAATAAAACATCAACAAGGACTCATTTAAACTGTGTCAAAGAAGACAGCCTATAAAGCCAAGTCTAAATGAAAACCAGTATAAAGAAAATCTGTGTGAATTAGAACTTACCTGCTTTCTTGGCACGATGCAGAACGGATGTGACTTCATTCCCGTAGGAAGCACGACAGTTGTACCTCGGGGTGGCAGCAGTGACACCCAGGGTGCCATAGTTGGCCTTCACACCACATGTGTAAGCTGTGGCTGTGCCAGCGCTGTCTGGCATCTGCTGGTCCACATTGTACGTCTGCAGGTGCCAAATATATCCACACACATTAACATGAGCATTTATCAGTTCAGACATTTAGAAAGTGTTCTTATCCACAGTTACTTACACTGAAAGCATGGTTGAGATTCAAGATTCAAAAAGCTTTATTGTCTATCACATAATGATATAAAATTGTCTTTTGTTAGGGGCTCACATACAACATTGAAACAGTATACACATATACCCTCAACTCATACAAGCAATACACTCATGAGTTTATGGATAATAATAATAAGTTCAATTTAGTTGTTGTCTGGGTAATAAAACACCTGCCATTTGAAATGGTTGGGCTAGCAGGTTGCAGTCTTGTTTTTATTTTGTCAGTGGGGCAAACCTGAACTAAAGTTACAGTATTTTACTTGCTTAAACTTGACTATTAACCATTATGTAAGATTAAAAAGGAGGATGACACTTGTAATAGTATTCCTTATGTATGTAGTTTTATAAGATTGATGTAGTTTAAAGTGCTGCTGAACTTTGTGGGGGTTAGTTGCTTTTGAAACTGTGTCCTTGCTGTACAATAATAATTATCCTTATATAACACAAAGTCAGTACATGAGGGTATTTCATACATTTTTACCATAAGTGCATGCATCTTATTCTTATTCAGCTATTCAAACTGAATACACATTCCTATGTAGCCATTTGAATGTGTTGGTAGGAGTGTGCGGACCTTAGACAGCGCCAGGTGAGGGAAGGTATCCATAACCAGACTGGTCTCCTCCCCAGAATGTCCTGCCAACTGGCCTTTGAGGATCCGGGCAGCTGTCACTGTTGGTACCCCCATACCTGGAAGCAGGTGGAAAAACACCTGAGTGTTAGATCACATGTTCCATGCCAACAAAGGGCTGCCATTGTGCTCCGTGAACCTCATAAGGCTCAGCTGACATGAGAGTTTAAAAGGCGGTGAAAGACATCTGAGTTATTTACCAATAAAAACGGTGACTGCAGACAGAGCATTATTCCAGAAAACTTTATCTATTACAAACTTCATTATACTTTTTTATATTTCATGAACATGTCATGGATTCTTGTCCAATATTACTTTTCAGAGCTTTCAAATTTTTGGGACTTTTCCGTCTTTATTTCAGTACTGTAAAATACAAGTTCAGATTGGATGAAGCATTAATTAAATTCCTTCCTGCACCTTAATTACATTTGCTAAAACAAATTACCTATTTTTCTTTTGGTCTATGTTTTCTCAGGAGGTCATTATGTTTATTAAGCTGACAATTTCGAATTTTAATTAACATACATCTGCTAATTGGTTAATTAAACTACTGTCAGTTGCTAAATTTTCAGGTTAAATATGTCATTCTTCCTTCAATAATTAATAGTTGGTCATCAATGCCAAGAACGTGATTTCCTAAACACGTTCCTTATGGGGGTGATTACATGTTACTGATCAATCCCACACATTCATAAAACCCTGATACAATCTGAAATGTGCTGCTCTCAGCAGGTATGTGGTCTGGGGTGGAGGCAGCTGTAACCATAAAACCATAAATGATCTATAAATTTTAAATATGTGCAGTGAAGTTGCCAGATACAGATCCTGGATGGTGGTGTTACCAGAAGGTAGTGCACAGTAGTGATTATTTTTTTTTAATCTTTGGGTTTGATCCTTGGTCATTGCTAATGTTCAAATCTCAGCTTATCTTCTTTGGCTTCTTTACATGGGATTTCCAATTTTTTTCTTTTTTCATTCACTTTGCTCAATGTTTGTGCATAATTGTGCAGTTTATATTCACACAGCATATTCTGGTAACCGGTCCGAGCAGTTTGGTGATTTTAGTATTGGAGTTGAAACTAATGTAATAGGCAACCAGTTTCTAAAACCTTAGCTATGCACAGGATTGTTTTGAACTCTTTGCAGTGGTTTACCTTTTCTGGTGTTTAGATCAGTTAAGGTCACATGGAAATAGCTACACAATGTACTGACTGACTGTGGTTTAGCGTCAGTTCATTTTGTTATGCTTGACTTTCCAAGCAGTAATAACTGCTGGTGATCAGATGTTAACATTCATCTCTTTCTACTCATAAAACCCATGCTTTTGGGGGTCACATTAGTGCATTTGGTTTGCATTGCATTCTCTCTCTCCCTTGGTGAGCTACACCACAATAATGATGAGACTCATACTTTTAAGCTATATTGTATTCTTCTCACCTGAACAAACTCAATTATCTAAAGGGAAAATGTTCCACAAATCAAGGAAACATCTTAAATGCTGGGAAGACCTCCCTTTGTATACTCACCGTCACCCAGGAATAGGATGATGTTCTTGGCTTTATGAATATTAGGCTGAACATACAGGGCAGTGTGAAGAGCCTGTCTTGCTTTGTTGTTCCAGTAGCTGGCATGGAGCTCTTCCTCTATAAACAAGAAAAATACAATATAACAGGGACAACCACAATCAGCTGTGGCTTTTGAGATAAAATGTTTCATAAAAGACAGGAAAATGAATGAAAAATTGTTTATTGATGATCGTTAAAAATGGTTGTAACAAATGAGTAATAGTGAATAGTATTTCTTTAGCATGAGGAGAGTCACCTTTTCGATCAAGATAATAAAAAAGACACTAGCAGCCTATTAACAATGTTTTATTCTAACGGGAAACATTTGTCTTTCTTGAACTGAAAGTTGAGTACTGTAACTAAAGCATTTTTTCATGTTGTCCTTGAAATCCAGTTAAATAAGTCCAACATGACATCTGAAAGTAAGCATGCTTAGTTTCTGTAGATACCTAATTTTATCTAACAGCAGCAGTATATAACATATAACAGATCCTTACCTAGAACGGACAAAGTCCACTGCACCGAAATAAAAAGCAATAAAACTATGAAAATGAGTTTATTTTGGCTAGCCATCGCATTGACTTTATGTGAATTAAAAACATACAGGAATGACACACACTGATGTCCCTTTTATAGCTGCAGCCAAGGAGCAAAGGGCACATAGAGGAGCCTTTGAACGCGAGCCACTGGTTATTTACAACACACACACATACAGACAAAGGACATGAGCAAAGTCAATACATTTCTCCATTTTCCTTTGTAGGTATCCAATATGTGCTGTGTGGAAGAGGTGGCATGTGACATGTAGATCCTTGTGTTGTCTGACATGATATTAATTGCTGGATGTACAGAAACGTTTGGAAGCTGAATACAGACAAGACTTACATAGTTGGTCCTAAAAGTCAGAGACAGACAATGTGTTCACGCCTAGTATCACTTTCTCTGAAATACAGTGAGCAAGTCAGAAACCTTGGCCAATTGTTTTCAATACTGACTTTCAGAAATTGGTTCATGCCTTTATCACGAGCAGGTTAGATTACTGTAACGCTCTATTTACAGCAGTTGTGTAGTCTATGAGATAATAATAATAATAATAATAATAATAATTATAATAATAATAATAATAGTGTATACTTTATTAGTCCCACAAGGGAAAATTACAATTTACACTCTGTTGTTATTACACACATTACACACAGGCCTGAATTACACACACATGCTCAGTACCTATACATGCACTAATGGATAGATGTCAGAGTGGGGGGGCTGCCCATGGAAAGGTGCCCCGAGCAATTGGGGGTTTGGTGCCTTGCTCAAGAACATCTTGGCAGTACTCAGGAGGTGAACTGGCATCTCTCCAGCTACCAGTCCACCACCATACTTTGGTCCGTATGGGGACTTGAACCTGCGATCCTCCGGTTCCAAACTGACTGAGCTACTACCATCTCCAGAGATACGCAGGTAGACGCAGTGCACCCACTAAGAAAGCTCCAGGATTTCCATATACCCATTTGAAAATGCCAAATGACACGCAACAACACACTTTCCATTATGTTTTGATATATTTTGAGTTGTCTTCTTCACATAGGCTAAATAAAGGTTTTTCCACCGTAGATTGGTGCTTAAAAGTGTATACAGGAAATTAAATTGTTGATGCTCAAAACTTCCATAAGGGAGGACACCCAGACCCCCCACTATAATATGCTTCCCCCCAAAAAAATCAGTACAGTATATTACAAACTACTACACTACCAAACATTAGACTACACCACTGATTTGCAGGATTATCCAAACATTCAGTAGGACGCCTCCAACTCAAAATGCAGCAGCAGAGACCTTACATGTACATTTGAAACCCCCCCAATTAGCTATAGAGTTAGAGAATATTATACATCCAAGACATAACTGACAGATGGGCGGGGCTCAAAGAAAAAGTTGCATTTTGAAATTGTGGCAAGCCTTCTTCATTCTTTTTTAAATGTTTCTTTTTATAAAAATCAGCTAACTCTTTTCAGAAAAAGTCCCAGATATCAGTTGCTCTAGGAAATCTTTATAAAACTAAGGGACCCATAAAAAATAAGGTGTTACTTAAAATATGTGTTATTAAATGAATTGGGACTCGGCAAGAAAAGTGTTTCACCCATATTTAAGTAACATTTGCAAAAACACAGTATAAAAATACATTGACAAAATCTTTGCTTACAAAATACATTCATGTACCATACAATCCAAATAGATTACAAATCAAGTTTCAACTATTTGGAGTCATAAGGTCAAGACACAAACTTGATGAAAACAAACATAAAGCTACATATGTTTCACTCCTGAAAGAGGTACACCATTTTCTTGTAAGGTCTTTTGGTTTTGCAGCATGACACGGCACGATGGCTTGCAGTCCAGGTTACTGCTACCATTATAATCTGGAGAACGGCGATCGTGTACAGTACATCAACAGCTGTGTGTACTGTCTAAATGTCCACAAGCTGAACAGTGATCCCTCAGCCTGCTTGCCTGTTTCAAGTTATTCTGGGTAAAGCCTCAGATTGATGTGTAAATAGTAAATTTCAGCTCCTTGCAAATGTTTAATACCTCTAAGCGAGAGTGCTAACAGAGTTTGTATTGAGCTTTGAAAAACAAGAAGAGGACAACATTCTAACTAATAAAAGAGTTAGTTAGTGCAATTTAGTAGTCATGATACAAGAAAAGTTTTGAACTAGTCCTTGAAATAGATGGCTCTATAATGGCAACAGTTGCATGTAGTGTTTCTTAAAGAGCTGCTTGCGTGTGAATTTATGGTTGCATATTTGTCTGTGTTCCAGCCTGCAATGTATACCTATTTGTTAGTTTGTATTTGAATAAGAGGTACTACATGCATGTTTATGCTGGCATTTTGGATGCACTCTAGTTACAAGCTAATGTGAATGTACTGTACATTGTGTGATCAGGATGTAGCATATTTATGTTAACACATACAGTACTGTATACGTGTATCCCTGCATTCTGACTTGCCAGCCTGTGTGCTGTGCAGACAGTGATTGTGTGCATGCACTCTATGAATGTTTAGTTCATCAAGTGTCTCTTTTGCTGCATGCATACAATATGTTTGTGTGAGTGTGTGTGTGTGTGTGTTTTGGGGGTCATTTGAGTAACCAGAGGAGGCTAAGCAGGCCAAATAGGAGGCTTGAGGTTGTGTTCACACAGCCGCTCGAGGTATGACTGTGAGGGTGAGGAGGGCAGTTTGTGTAG
Organism: Etheostoma perlongum; assembly: GCA_026937815.1. Classification (NCBI taxonomy): domain Eukaryota; kingdom Metazoa; phylum Chordata; class Actinopteri; order Perciformes; family Percidae; genus Etheostoma; species Etheostoma perlongum. The sequence goes on from CM049379.1 coordinate 13,582,879, forward strand.
GGCTCTAAGCAGGCAGCGTAGGCCATGACGTGTGCCACGTAGTTCTGCTCTTTCACCCCATGGAACAGGTGAGCCATTGGGCCTTTGGCGTAGATAGCCACATCCTCCCCGCCGTGCGTCTCAGAATCCAATGGGACGGCAGCCTGCTGCATGTACTCCTCATCGTCTGAAGAGAAAGCAAGTAGAGTGTAGAATGTAACCCATTGTTTTAGGCAACTCTCTGCTTGGATCATCAACTGTTCATACAAAACAGATGCTTTTATAGATGTCATTATAAATTAACCACAATTTCAGTCCAGATGAACTTAATTCTTCACAGTGACTGTGTCACTCGCAAACAAGTAGCCTATTAAGTGAGACAGCGTTTGCTCACAGCACTAGATTCCCTTTGTTTCTAATTCAAATCCCGAGAACACCTTTGGATAGCTTAAAGGTTACATTTGCCTCATATATGTTTTTGTAGCTGTTGCCCATGAAATGGTGTAATCTGCAGTAATTTACCTTATTAAATTCAATTACAACATCTTCTATACCCATAAGGTAATTTAAGTCATTTTGATGAAATTATAGCATTTACTGTCTGACTTTAGTACTGTGTAAGAGCAAACGTAAGTGTACTGACAGTTTCCATAACTTTTCCTCCCTAAAAACAAACAATACTGACATCCAAAAGTGGAAAAAAGTAGGATACCACAGTGTTATTAAAGTTATGATGTAAACAGAGTGTAGTATTTGGTGACTTTGCTTTTGCATCATTGTGGATTGATATTTGCAAAAAAAGCTGTTAGAATTCTTATTATCTTTGACTAATCATACCTCGATTCTCTAAAAAATGTTGCAATACTGTTTTGGCCTCATGTTCTCCATCATAATATAGATGCTGACTTTTAACGGCTTCACATTTCTCCAGATGGATACATAAAGATTTAGAAATAAATCTCTCACTTGCATTGCATGTTTATTAAGGTGCCAGATGGTTTGACTGTGCACTTTTGAGACATAACTAGTGGTTCCAAAAACATAAAGTGACGCCAGTCCTTTCAAAAAGACAAATATGGGGTTTTAGATGGTATTTCATCCCTGGATAGAAGAATTTCCACCTCAAACTATACTGAACACACTCATGCAATGATTAAAGTGAATGGTGCAGAACAAGAGGAGGAGGAAGAACTGGGTCATTGCTGTCCAGTGTTCCACAAAGAAATACAAATAACTGTAAAGTTACATGTATACAATAACGCCTGTGCAAATAACAGAACAAAATTCATCAATGTGAATGCCATAATTTCATTTCATCATATTTCATCTTTGCTTTCCAGACATGAGTCAGCCGTAACCACAACAGTTCACGCTGTCTATACACATCAGTATATACAAGTGCCACATCTGAAAGACATTAGTTTGTGCTTACAATAATCCACCATTGTGATGTTCCCTCTGGTACCATTTATATGGACATAACCAGGGCCGTTGGCATACAGGATGCTGGTGAAAGGCATTTTGTCATCGGCTTTCTTTGGTGCCAGACCTAAATGACAAAAAATGAGGGTGAGTAATAAATAATACAGTCACAGCATGTTTTCACATAGAGCAAAAACGAGTAAACAGACTCACATGTACTTTATGAGACAAATGCAAATTTGAAGCTTTCAACTTGAAAGTGACGCAACCACAATCATTGAGTAAAAACCTCCATATATGAATGTCTAAACTCTAGTCATATGCTATTTTCCACATATGGTTTGCATCTGAATACACATCTATTTTGTAAATGGGATGTGTCTGAGGATGACTCTCATGCCAATTTCAATCTGGACTGAATTCAAGTGTTTTTAACCATACCAAAGATTGGATTCCCTCGTGGTGTGTTACCACCAAAGGTGAAGACATGGGAGTGGTCAGCAGTGACCACAGTTAGAGTATCGGATTCCCTGGTTAGCTGTGCAGCACGCTGAATGGCTTGGTCGAACATCACAACTTCTGTCAGTGCCAGTCTGGCAATGCCATCATGGTGACCATGATCAATTCTCCCTCGTAACAGACCAGCACAAAACAAGTGAATTAGATTTGGCCCAAAACATTTGACTAGTGCACATCAACTAAACTCATTTCAGCAGTAGCCGCAGTCTTTACCTTGAATTCTTCCCAAAAGTATCTTAAAAACCTTGAATTGAAATGAATTCCCTGTTTTACATTGAAAGCCATATACAATCAGTATTTAACGGACAATACAGTAAAAGTCCCTCAAGGTATAACCAACCACCATGAACATAATTCTTCATGATTCTTATAACGGCAAGTTTAATAAGATTTTCTATTAGAGGATTGTTGATATAGTACTCATCTTCCACAAACAGGAAGTATCCTTTGGGATTCTTGCTGAGGATTTGTATGGCCTTCTCTGTCATCTCCACAATTGAGGGGTCACGTGTGCTGTTCCGGAAAACTTCGAACCGCATGTCCTTTGGCTCAAACAGACCTGGAACCACAAAAAAAGAAAACAATATTTTGAAGCCAGTGTAGAATCAAAAGAAAGAAGACTTTGGCCTTGTAGGGTGGTAATGCTAAGCTAAATCTAAACTGGCAGAGCTAAAGAACAGAGTGATAGAAAACACAAGACTGAAGACCAAAAATCCAAGCTGCTTCCAAAATCACGAATGCCATTTACTAATTTATCAATCAAAATTGCTGCACATACTATTTCTATTTCTAAGTTGAACAGGGGTTCTGCTTAGACAGTTAAGATGTTCAGACAAGTCATTCAATTTATCAAGAAAATTGTCCAAGCATCCTAATAATAAAAATAGTAAGAATTATTATTGCTACATGTTTTTAGGGAAACATGTCAGAGCACTTTTATATGTAGTAAAGATTACAGACAGTACACATACATGAAAGCATTATAACTGTGCAAGACAGTAACAATCATGTTGTGTCTTCTTAGATAAGACGTTTATCTCAACACCTCAGGGTCATATTGTGTATGTGTGTGTGTGTACATCACATGCATATGCATTGTTGTTGCTTTTCTGCCTGGGTTAACATATCTGTACACACCCATGAGCCGGTCAGTTGCTTTAATATTAAGCTCATCAAACTCCTTTCTGTGCCAAACATAGTGTGACTTCTTGTTCTGAAAAACAAACCAGAAGACACTTGCATCTGTGACTTATATCTTAAAATATATGGAAATATTATATAGCAATCTTGACTAATCCTACTGGTTTAGCCTTCAGCCACACGTCAATAAGGTTCCTCTTGTCTTTGCGGTCCCCCTTGCGAGAGTTGGAGGTAGGGTACTCGGGGTCTGGGGTGCCTTTTGGGGTCATATACATCCTCCCTCCACCCAGAATGACCTTAAAGGGAACCCAGACAGAATGGGATCATTATATTTGATAGCCTATGGTGGCCATGGTTCTGAAGAATAATACTAACCTAATAGAGCACTGTTGATTTCACAGAGCTGCTTATAAACACTCATTTGATTATATAGCTACAATTTAAACCAGAAATAATCTATGAGTCCTCATGATCAAGATGGAAAATGAAAATGCATTAAGCTTTAAAAAAAAAGTGCATGACAGAATTGTTCTTACATACATCAATGTCAACATTGGTGACCAGTTGGGTTGCAATGTCGACGCAGCCCTGTTGGCGGGCGCTGGAAGGAAGATCTGCGTCACTGTACCAACTGCGACTGACAGAGTGGGCATAAGCAGCGGCAGGGGAGGCATGCTGGACACGGGTGGTGGTCACTACACCAACTGATTTACCTGAACAACACATAGACACACCCAAATCAGAGGAAACACTGTTTAGGCAATCACACAACATGTGAAAGTTTTTTGTTGAACATATGACAGTGGGACCTTAGTTATGCACATTAGAAGTTTACTTATTCAAAATGTTCTTGGACATAGAGCTGCTCTGAAAGAAAGAAATAATAACAGACTTAGTTCAATAAGTATAGCGAAGGTCCCACAGTCTTTCCTGGCTTCGTAATGAAGCCCAGTAGAAGAAGTAGGGGGTTATGGAGGTTCCAGTTCACCATTTAACATATTGCTCTCTAGAAAAGCTTGTTACTGCAACAATAAATAAATGAAATATTGAAATTACTACTCTTTACATGGACTTTATTTTGTGGTGTTTGCTGGCCCACCTATTAATAATTCAATTAAAATCATAAATCCTAATCAACTTGCCCTTGGGAAACTTGGCTCCTAGAAATGTGATTATAATAAAAACTGTATTTCTTTATGGCTTTATGGGAAATATATAACTCTACCATGTAGCGTGTTGACATAATGACACAAAGATGCATAAAGACTATAGATGGGCCAAATTACACATAGCAAACATAACTCATACATCTTGTTGCATCACATAGTGAGTATAATATTTCTAATAATGGACACTAATGAGCTCTCACACATGAATCATGAACATACCTGGACACAGGCAGTTGCACACAAATGATATACAGGACCTTGTGCATGTGACATACATGACTATAAGAACAAAAGTAAATGCAGGCCAATGTGAAATGATATCTTATTTAGACATACGTAGTGTGAACATTGAACTAGGGAGTAGCAGCTAAAGCAGGGTTTTATTGTTTTATTCCTCATATTTTATTCAACGGCAGATATGGTCATTGCATATCTTGAGATAGGAATGTGACTCAAACCAGATGACCTTTCCAATACACAGAACACCAACTACACTTTACCAAACTAGTTAGTGGCTTTACCTTGTGCTTTAGCACGCCGTAGTACTGAGTAGACCTCATTACCAAAGGTGGTGTTACACTCGTAGGCTACAGCGTTAGCACTGAGCCCCACTGTCTTAGCATTGGCCTTCACCCCACAGTGGTAGGCTGTGGCTGTGCTAGCACTGTCTGCTACTTGCTTGTCCACACTGTAGGTCTGTGGAGTAAAAGCACATCACCATTAAAGGCCAGGGCAGGAAATAAACATATATTTCAAGTATAATTTCCATCTCTATTCTATAGGTTAGAACACAGAGACGCCAAAGACGCTGAATACTAATTCTCACTCACACAATAATGGAGGGATTATACTTGACCATGAAGCAGGAAAACTACTTTTATCTGACTTTTGCTGTTTTAATATTTCTATCCCAATATCAGCATTTTCAGCTGAAGTCTTGTTTATAGCAAAATCCCTTGAACTCATTTTCACACAAAGGTTGGAGTTCTTAATTTGAAGCGGGATTGTATGAGGCGAGATGAAACTTCTGTAAAGACCAAAGCATGTGAAAAATGGACACACACACACATACATACACACACACACACACACACACACACACACACACACACACACTCCATGTGTCACAATGTATTTATGTACCAAGCAACCACAGACACATACATACACATGCCTGGATAACAATAAATAATAAACTGAATAATAAGTGTATTACAGTACCTTTCTCTTTTTTCTTGTGTGTGTGTGTGTGTGTGTGTGTGTGTGTGTGTGTGTTTGTGTGTGTGTGTGGGGGGGGAGACAAAGCAATTCACAGAGGGGTCACAGACTGAAAAATGTCACTTAGCCCTATTTCCATTCATTAACTGTAACATATTTTGAAAAACAAATGCACATACTAAATTACTAGTTTGAGATCACAAAGCTATAATACATATTAAACTGTAATCAGGACAGGAACATACACAGGTATTTACTGTTAAATGATGAATATGCATTTTTTCTTAGAAATAATATTTCCAGGCATCAACTGTGGAGAAGAAAATTGGTTTAAAACATATCTATATTTAAGGTGTAAAGCTATAAATAACACATTACAGAAAATAGCATATACTGTATACATTGATTATGAACATTATTCTGAGAAATAGGAAATGGTTCATTAAAAAAAGCAAGTTATATGACGTAACCCTATTGCCACCTTCAGATTACAAATTTATTGTAGTACAACTTCATTTGATGGTAAATAATGACTAATGAGCTAAGAGTTAACAGTGTTGTGCTTTCACCTTTGACAGGGCCACATATGGGAAGGTGTCCATGGCCAGCATCGTCTCCTCCCCTGATCCGCCCTCCATCTGACCTCGCAGGATTCGAGCTGCTGACACCGTGGACACACCCATCCCTGAGAGACAATGATTTACAGGTAAAGTTACCGATATGGACATCTTAGAGAAACAACATTTTAGAAATCTATATTCTTAATGTGTTCACATTATGTAAAGGTTTACTTCCCTCTGTCCAGTTAGTGACCATTTAAAAAATCCAGACCACAAATATTTAAATGTGTTTGTTTGAAAAACTAAAATTATATAACTGTCAGATTGAAGGGTAAAAGATGATTCAATAATTCTCTTAACAAACTAAGTGAAAGCACATCAAGGCCATTTACATCAACTGAAACTACAAATGAACAGGGCATTGAAGGCACTGGTTGTCTAGGATAACCACGTCTTCACACAGACCAACACTGACTCTACCAGGCAAGTATTCAGATTGGTAGAACATATAACATATAAAATACTTAAAGATTCAGCTATGTCACTATATATTCAGTATATGTATTTAGATTTTCTATTAAGGGACCTGTTTCATCTCTTCCTGTGGTCCATTATTGGATTCCACCCCTGACTTTGAAAACCATACTTTACAAAGCCCATGTCCCAGTGGTGCACTTAACTCTCCTTAACATCACAGTCATAAAACTGAGAACATGCTCTGGGCAGGGCATTTCTGGAGAGATGCTCAAAGAAAACTCAGCCTCGACCACCCAGAAATGTGACTCAGTAGGTCTGATTTAAAGCAAATATTCTAGAAGTTAACAGGAAAAACACAGGAAAAACAAGAAAATGCACTCACACAAAAATACAATGCCAAGTTCAACAAGTTGTCCTACTTTAACAACAAAATAGGCACAGTTTGTGCCAATCAGTGCTTTACATTAGCAATTTCTTAGAGTCGCATTTCTTGATTAAAGACTGATTAAAGAATGTCCAAAGTTTTATTACAACCACTTGCTCATCAGCCCTTTCAAACACATGCCTGCTCTACCAATCATTTTCCCTCAATCCATTCTGAGCACAGCAAACACAGTGTAAGTGGCACACTTGAGCATTGACTTGCATTGCATATTGAGCTGTATTTGTCATTGAGGCTGAAAGTAGCAGCTTTTCCAACTTCAACCACAACCAAGTCAGTGTTAAATGTTTGCTGGAATATATTCCATAATGATAGCATGACCTACCGTCGCCGAGGAACAGGATGATGTTCTTGGCTTGGTGCTCCCGAGGGCGGAGTTTCAGCGCAGCATCCAGTGTTGCCTTAGCCTGAGCATCCCAATAGGCTGGTTCCCTCTCAAGTTCATACAGCACTTCTTGGTGGAAACAAACACATACAGTAGATGGAGAATGAGATGGGTTTGGCAAGTAGAGAATCAGGCAGTGGTGGAAGAAATGTTCAGATCCTTTACTTAAGTAAAAGTACAAATACCACACTGTAAAAAGTGCTCTAATATAAGTAAAAGTCCTGCATTGACAATGTTACTTGAGTAAAAGTATGTAAGTATTACCAGGGAAATGTACTTAAAGTATTAAAAGTAAAAGTACTCAATGCAGAAAGATCCTCAAGTACAAGTACCTCAAATGTGTACTTAAGGACAGTACTTGAGTAAATGTCATTAGTTACATTTCACCACTGGAATCAGGTGTCATAATGATTGTGTATGTGGGTGTGTGGTGTTTGCATGTGTGGAATAGTAAAGCTCCAGAACACAGAGGCTTCAAGTGAGTTCAACTGTGTCTGTGGGAGACAGTACACTCATGCATCTGTTGCCGTCTTTTTCTGACACTTTGAATTATATTTTGCCTGGGGTTAGACAAGAGAGGAGGCTTTCATAAGCAGTGTCAAAATGACTAAAACAGCCACTTTGGTTTCTATCCATTCATGCCTACTGAGAGTCACAGTGCAGGAGGTCAAACAAGAACATCCCTCCTGCCACAAATCAAAACAACGGAAAGGCAAACACCCCATCCCACATTTTACATAAACAGGTAGACACAGGCAAAAATATACTTACACACTTATGCATCTACACTTTTACAGACTCTTTATTACACCTACACACCTGTGTTTGTGCTCATGAACGCAGTTGAAGTTCTCAAGCACAGTCTGTTCTCACACACTCACCCGTTCCCAGGTTGAGGTTACCTGCTTGATTCCCTCTGCGCGTCCATTTGCCTGCCCACAAAGTGCTACTAATATCCCAACCACAGGCAGCAATAATAAGTCTATCGTCTCCTCACCTTGGCTCTTCATAGCGGCCCGGCCCACAGCCAACAGTACGGGGCCCAGAAGGATGAGCAGGAGATTGGGGGTCCTGCAATATGGCGTCTGCATCTCTAATCCAAGCGACCTGGAGGCTGGAGAGGCACACCAAGTAGCACACCAAGACCAAAAGAGACAGGGAGAGAGTGTGTGTGACTGCTAAGACCTCCGGCCCTGCCTTTTTAAAGCCCCACTGGGTGTGTAGTAAGGAAGTGCCCACGCCAGCTCATAGGCTTAGAGCCACAAAAGAGGGAAGAGAAAATGTGAGAGAAGGAGGAAGAGCCAGGGGAGAGAGAGAGAGAGAGAGAGAGAGAGAGAAAGAGAGAGAAGCTGGGACCACACAAGAGTGTTGTAGCATCACAGCCCCTCTACTCACTTTGATTTCTGAAAATGCACCACCCCCATTTTATTGTTTTAAAAGGTTGCTTGCATTTAGTTCTCTGTCTTTTCCCTGCTCCCCCCCCCCCCCCCACACACACACACACACACACACACACACACACACTCCACTGTGAAGTGTGATAGGAATGTGAATGGTCCTTTGATGTGGTAAATGTAAAATGGTCTTTTTTCATGCAGCAGCCTTTAACAGGCATCCATCACAATACAAATCATAATTGTGTCTTTTTCCAACCCCCTCCCCCCTTTACGTACTCTGCTTTTCATGTCAGGAAAATGATCATATTTCCATTTCCCCCTTCTCGCATTTAAAAGACCCCAACATTTTCCCTCCCCATCTTGTCTTGGCTCGTTTTTCCAAGGGAAGGGAAGAGGGTTTTACATTTTTCTTCAGTGAGGTAGTGGCTGCGGAATACTGCCTGCAAAATGAAAAAAACTCTCTTCTACGCTAACACAACAGTTAATATAAGAAATGAAGTGAGTTGGGCCAACTTTGTTCCACTCGGCCAGAAGAATCAAATTCCCGAGGAACGGGTCTCGCCTCATGAACCCGGGAGGCTGAATCTTTATACAATTCAGTGCTCTTGAAGACCGTTCACCCATTGCCAACAGGAGTTTGCAGTTAGTCACATGTGCCTAATCAAGGGTGGAATAAAATCATAGCAGTGATCTTGGTAAAGAGGCCTCACATGATGTGGGCCACACCGCATGAACTGGAAATACCAGCGGCAATGTGCAACGCGCAAAGAGCAGGAAATCTTGTGGAGGCCTGTCTGTCTCCATTTGTTATGGGTTTGCCCCTGAGAGAAAGTCTATCTTATGTTGGGAAAGTCAAATTAGTTTCCTGCAAGACAAGTGTAAACACCTGATGGCTGTTTAAGGTCTTACCGTGGATCATCCATCCACCAAACACTTCTCAGTAGCTTTACTGGCTGATTATATGATAAGGTTAATGCTTGTGGGAAGGCGGCAAACTCCTGAGAATGTAGAAGAATGATGTAAACAAAGCAGCGCACAACAACACTTTAAGAAATTCAATCCCAATGTATGCTTTATATACATTTCAGTAATGAAACCAATTTCTGATTTTAAACATAAAGTATCTAAAATAAAAGCCACTGAGTCATATAGGTTTTACATAATATTTCCAACTTGAGCTACTGTATGTATTAAAAAGGTTTTTCACCTACCTACCTTCAAAGGCTAGATATTTCCTATTGACACCACTACAGCACATTTCATCTCCCACTCACAGACACTTAATGCCCTGGACCCTCTACAGTTTGCCTACCAGCCTCATCTGGGAGTGGACGATGCTGTCATCTATCTTCTGCAGCGAGCTCATTTGCACCTGGATGGCGGTGGCGACACTGTGAGAATCACGTTTTTTGATTTCTCCAGTGCATTCAACACTATCCAACCACTGCTACTAGGTGATGGGTGTTGGTGCATCCATAGTCTCCTGGATCACTGACTACCTGACAGGCAGACCACAGTTTGTGGACATGGTTGAGGAGTGCAGATACCTGGGTGTCAACAACAGGCTGAACTGGAAGATCAACAGCACAGCTGTTTACAAGAAGGGGATGAACAGCAGGAAGGCTGGCTCCGTTATTGGCCAACTAACTAACCCTAACCACTACAAGAAATCATTCCTACCACATGCAATAAAACTTTTTTAACACTTCATCACTGAGTGTTAGATAAGACTCATAGACATCACAACTGCACTAAGTGCAACTTGCACAATAGGTTTATTTACATCTTTATCAATACAAGGTAAGTAGTTTTACATTTTTATTCCCATCTTGTATGTATTTTAAATATTTGTTCTTTTAATTTTTGTTATTGTGGGATCAATAGTAATCTATCTATCTATCTATCTATCTATCTATCTATCTATCTATCTATCTATCTATCTATCTATCTATCTATCTATCTATCTATCTAAAAACATATATCATGTTTTTATTCCCCTGAGCAATTCAAGACTGCAAGTAACCATGATCCAGTGAAATAAATCACATGCTGCGTGCAGAGTCTCTACTTGTAGAATATATACAGTATAGCTTACTGTGTATAGACATGTCCTGGCCTATAATGCAAAGCAAGTGTATATAGGATATTTATAGTCTTGCAGATGGTGACTTGTGTACACTATTGAGATCATGACGCAGAGGAACTCACACAGTGGGGGGCTTTTATTCATCATGTGGTGTGTTCAAACTGATTTCCTGTTCTGCCCAACCAAAACAAAGCACCTGTTCATGAATCTTAAAATTATCCAGCCTGGTAAAGAACAATCATAACTCATGATGAGGACTAATAAGTGTTGCTAACAGTATATTTTTTGTTTTAGATCTATGACAGCCATTGCTTCAAGTACAGGTGTCACATCTTTTTCAAATGGTGAATATTTTACTGTACTCTACAAGGAAATTCTACACTTATATCACTTATATCTTTTCCTACTTGTTTTGCTGTTGTCTGCTTTTTCAAGAGTTTTCTTTTCTTAGGTGATGCTCAATGAAAAGCTGATAAGAGAAAGGGTCATTAACAAATTGTCAATGAGACCTAAACTGGATTGTAAACTCATTGTATTAGATTTGGTTAATCCAAGTTCTAAACCACCTCCCTTTCTAAACTGAGTACCAGGAAATAATATATCAAGGAGAAACCAACTACTACCATTTTTTAAGAGGGCTTCCAAATATAATTATATGATTTCCTTGGAGTCCCTTACTGAACATCTATCCTCCCAGTTTCTCTTGATGAAGTGTCAATTGGCATTCTAGTGTGTACGGCACAACACACTGATGCCTTGTGTTAATTATCAAATAAAGGAAAAATACCCCCAAACCACAAAAATTAAGGAATTGGTCGTCCTGGTGGATGATAGGGTGTAAGACATACAGTGCCTTGCGAAAATATTCGGCCCGCTTGAACTTTTCAACCTTTTGACACATTTCGGGGCTTCAAACATAAAGATATAAAATTTTTATTTTTTGTGAAGAATCACCAACAAGTGGGACACAATTGTGAAGTGGAACGAAATCTATTGGATATTTTAAACTTTTTTAGCAAATAAAAAACTGAAAAGGGGTGCGTGCAAAATTATTCGGCCCCTTTACTTTCAGTGCAGCAAACTCACTCCAGAAGTTCAGCGAGGATCTCTGAATGATCCAATGTTGTCCTAAATGACTGATGATGATAAATAGAATCCACCTGTGTGTGATCAAGTCTCTGTATAAATGCACCTGCTCTGTGATAGTCTCAGGGTTCTGTTGAAAGCGCAGAGAGCATCATGAAGACCAAGGAACACACCAGGCAGGTCCGTAATACTGTTGTGGAGAAGTTTAAAGCCGGATTTGGATACAAAAAGATTTCCCAAGTTTTAAACATCCCAAGGAACACTGTGCAAGCGATCATTTTGAAATGGAAGGATTATCAGACCACTGCAAATCTACCAAGACCTGGCCGTCCCTCTAAACTTTCAGCTCAGACAAGGAGAAGACTGATCAGAGATGCAGCCAAGAGGCCCATGATCACTCTGGATGAACTGCAGAGAACTACAGCTGAGGTGGGAGAGTCTGTCCATAGGACAACAATCAGTCGTACACTGCACAAATCTGGCCTTTATGGAAGAGTGGCAAGAAGAAAGCCATTTCTCAAAGATATCCATAAAAAGTCTTGTCTAAAGTTTGCCACAAGCCACCTGGGAGACACACCAAACATATGGAAGAAGGTGCTCTGGTCAGATGAAACCAAAATCAAACTTTTTGGCCACAATGCAAAACGATATGTTTGGCGTAAAAGCAACACAGCTCATCACCCTCAACACACCATCCCCACTGTCAAACATGGTGGTGGCAGCATCATGGTTTGGGCCTGCTTTTCTTCAGCAGGGACAGGGAAGATGGTTAAAATTGAGGGGAAGATGGATGCAGCCAAATACAGGACCATTCTGGATGAAAACCTGTTGGAGTCTGCAAAAGACCTGAAACTGGGATGGAGATTTATCTTCCAACAAGACAATGATCTCAAACATACAGCAAAATCTACAAAGGAATGGTTCACAAATAAACGTATCCAGGTGTTAGAATGGCCAAGTCAAAGTCCAGACCTGAATCCAATCGAGAATCTGTGGAAAGAGCTGAAAACTGCTGTTCACAAACGCTCTCCATCCAACCTCACTGAGCTTGAGCTGTTTTGTAAGGAAGAATGGGCAAGAAAGTCAGTCTCTCGATGTGCAAAACTGATAGAGACATACCCCAAGCGACTTGCAGCTGTAATCGCAGCAAAAGGTGGCTCTACAAAGTATTAACGCAAAGGGGCCCAATCATTTTGCACGCCCCACTTTTCAGTTTTTTATTTGCTAAAAAAGTTTCAAATATCCAATAGATTTTGTTCCACTTCACAATTGTGTCCCACTTGTTGGTGATTCTTCACAAAAAATAAAATTTTTATATCTTTATATTTGAAGCCTGAAATGTGTCAAAAGGTTGAAAAGTTCAAGCGGGCCGAGTACTTTCGCAAGGCACTGTAGACCATCCTTGGTCTTGTGCAGCTATCTATTATCCACTGTCTCAAAAAAGCATGAACATGTTAATATTTTAAAAAATACAGAGAGAATGAAAGAACTTTCAAGTGACTTGGGATTTCTGAGTTCTTATAAAGACATTTCTTGCATGGGTTTCCTGTACGGTTGATATGTAAAGAACCTACAGCAGACCACACTGGTTTACAGTTACACACATACCTTTTCACACACACACACAAGAACTCCCTCCCTCCAGCATCTGGATCCTGAGTCAGACTCCCCTAAAAGTAAATTACAAATGTACTCCCCTCTGCTCCCCTGCCAGGCTCCTTTAACGGATTCTGTAGATTCTGCAAATTGCAGTAGTTCACCAGGTTTTTGCATCTAGGTTACAACTCATGGAGGAAAATGTTTAGGTTCAGGTTGCCAAAGCAAGGATGTACATGTGGGTAGTGCCTGACCACACAACCACAATTTCAAAGAAAGAGCCAAATCCTTTTCACGGCTTTTTAAAAAAATTTTTTAAATCTTTTAAAATTATTTATTTTTTAGATAAGAGAGAGGGAGAGAGAGAGAGAGAGAGAGAGAGAGAGAGAGAGAGAGAGAGAGAGAGAGAGAGAGAGAGAGAGAGAGAGAGAGAGAGAGAGAGAGAGAGAGAGAGAGAGAGAGAGAGATTGGGCCAATAATATTGATGGTCAAAGTTTTAGATTGGTATCTTATAGAAGGGAGAGAGTAAGACATCCAGTGAAAAAAGAAAAAGTCGGTGGAGACCGATGGACTGCCAGATCTTAGAGAGAATAAAAACAGAGACAGCACTGGTGGAACAACTACACTAAGTCTGCAATGATGTCTCTGATCTATTTTGGCCTCGAAACAAAAAGTAACCGCCATTCCCCGATAATAAAGACAGGTGACAAATATAGCTCCATCAATTTAAAGAGGTACCACAAATGAATGAACCCCTTTTAATGTGAAACGCTGGTGACTGAGATCCCATCTCAGAACAGTTTGACGATCAGTCATAAAAGGTTTTACTGCTGGCATGCAACTCAATTGGGGGACAATTACAAGTGAAGTACAGAGAGACCTATGTCCTGACACAAGGCGGCTCACAGAAACTCAGAGAGAGACTGCTACCTCAACATCAAACACTCTCAAAGTTTTGAGAAGGGGCCCCTCTTAATTTTTAATTAGTCTCCTAAAGGAAATATGGAGTTTATCTTTATTAAGCTTTAGTGTATGTGTGTGTGTGTGTGTGTCTGTCTGTCTGCCTCTTTGTGATGTGTTGTAATTGTCTATAGTTTGTTATGTCTGAGTCCAGACCAAAAGTTATGAAAAAGTTAAAGTCATATCCAGGCTTATGGCTCCAGTGTTACTAAGTGCATTTGACATCATGTCATGAAAAACGTTTTTGTGGGCATACATTGACCACATTAAATATTTGCACGTTTTTTGGTTTTCTAACCTTCGCCCTTTTTCTCGCTTCCTTAGCAACATCACAAATACAAAATTCTGACTCACGTGCGCAGCCACATCCAGTAAGAAGTAAGCTCATCAAAAGTATCATCTTGCCTTTGAGTCTTAAAACCTGAAAGTATATCAGACGTATTTCTCTTTTCCCAACACTGTTATAGTTCTCTCCACTTTGCTCTTCTTACTTTTCTTCTGTCTCTCCTGTTTTCTTGTTTCCTTTTGATACAATGGCGGGCAAAGTTTCTAACCTCCAAGGAATCCAGAGAAGTAACAAATGACTGATAAAAAAAAAGTTATTTTCCTTCCACCACTACCATTTTGTAGATTTGGCTTGCATCTTTTGTTTGAGGAAGAAGCAGAGGAGGAAGGGGGAACACACTTATATAGACACACACACACATAACTGCACCACCAGCATCACTCACCTTTTTACTTGTTTGCGTCACAAATCAGATAGCGGGCCTGTTTACCTCCCTATGCTGCCCATATTTTTCCTCCACAATTTATCATATCAAAGTGTTCTTTTCTCTCTGTCCTTTGTGAACCCGTCTGTCAGCAGCTCACACAGGTTAGGGCTTTGTAGTTTGCTGCAGGAAATTTCCAAATTGATTTCAGAGGAGTAAAAGTGGGGCAAAAGGTTTGGAGAATGCAAGGTAATAAACAAGTGTGAAGATACTGTATATTACAAAGATGAGCACGTGAAAATAAACGCATACTTTAATGAGCTAAATGTTGATTGAAAACCAGAAAGACAGAAACAGTGGAAACCCAGTGAGATGCATTTGTATTCAGGATGGTCGAGCGTGGTCTGATGAGAGAACAGAGTTTCAATCAACACACATAACCGTGCTGTACCTGCTTGCTTTCCTCGACTCCCACTCAGCTAAGCAATCTGCTTACCCTAGATCTCCTCCACATCAAAGAGCCCTCGTTACATGAGCTATCAAACATGCACAGAAAGATTCAGGGAGTGAGAGAGAGAGAGAGACAGAGAGAGAGAGGGAGGAACAGAGTTGGGAGGGCAGAGGGGGGTGAAGGAGAGCAACCACACTCCTATTGGATACAGACGTATCGTTCAAAACAAATCAATTCCAGCTGCTATTTGCCTCATCCGGCAAGACCTTGGACAAGACCAGACAGAAACACAAGATATAGCTGAGCAGTTGCCTCCATTTTAATTGGAGTCCAAGTAAATGAAGGCCAATCGGAGTGCTGGAACAGCCTCAAATCAGAATATTGCTCTTCTTCCTCACAACTTTTGTTTTCCCTTCTGGGAGGAAGCCAAAGAAAGTTCCTTTTTCCTACATGGCCACCCAGGCGTGATGCTTGTGCTTGTGGGAGGAACATTGTGTCAGGTGGTGAGGTTGGAAGTCTCTGCGACTGGCGCTTGAGGTCAGACTTGGGTTTATTTTCCTAGGCAGGCCTCTGTCCAAAAACATCCTCCGCAGCATCCTCAGTGTCCGCCAGGTGCTAAACAGACAAAGCCTGTTAGCAGAGTGAGGAGAATTGCTGTAGAATGGACAGCTTCTTTCATTCAGCTGGTGTGGAGGTATTACATTTGCATTTACAATTTAGGCATTCACGTCACACACTCATGCATGGATTACCAATAAGGCATGGGGTTGACATTTTTTGAGGACCACATTGGACCACCCAGGGGGCACTAATAATTTGTCATTGGGTTTGACAGTAAGTCAACTATGAGCTTCATCACACAGTCCACACTTGCCTTTTTACAATAGATGAATAAAGTACCACTGTACAAAATAAATGTTTATTGGAGAGGTCTCAACCTTCACTGGTTAGAATAAATGCTACTGAGGCAACATTCTGCTACTCTTGGCACTCTCTACACACAAGAAGCCCACAGGATGAGTCCTTATGATTGTTGCTGATGTTTCTTCTAGCACCCCCATGAAGTTCACATGTTTAGTTTTGAGTGAAATGCAACCGCTGGATGGATATCTGAGAAATGACGTGCACACTTTCATGTCCAGAATGAATTACATCAACTTTGATAATCCCTTATTTTTTCATCTAAAAAAAATGCATGTTAAAAAAGCATAAGAGCACAAATGGTTTCAGCCTCTTGCTCTGTGCTTTTTTCTGTGTGAAAATGTCCCTCATACCTAAACTTCCTGCTGCCCCCCAGCCTAGTTCTCCAGATGATTGTTAGGGTAGCATGCAAATGGGTGACAACAACATTCAGGCTGGGAAAAAGGTTCAAGGCACCACCAGAGTACTTTGTGTGAGGCCGCTGTTTGAAGCCATGTCTTTGACGTGTGTTTGTGGAATGGAGATGTGAATAATGAATCTGAGTGCGGGCAAAAGCTGGCAAAAGAGGAAATACATTTTAGATTTAATTGACTGTAGAGCATCCCATTGGAGTACATATTGTTTCAATCTTTTGTTTCTGACTTTGCTCCTAAACTAACCCTAACCCTAAAGGACGTGGTTCATCTTAGTTGGAGGCTTACATGAATTCAATCAAGAAATGAAAACCACATTCATCATGCTCACGATTAGTGTGTTTCGGCACATTTACCTCTTTTTTGTCATGTTATTGATTGCATTTAAGCATTTTTACATTGGGTTTCATATTGAACAACATCCGCGTCTCATCGCATTTGTTGTGAATAAGGGCTTGTTGTTCCTGGGGAAGAATTTCTGTCTCTCAGGATCATGTAGTGTAATGGGTTACTGGAAATGTTTTGTTTGTATCAGTTTCATATCCTATTTCAGTCAAAAAAAAGGAACTCATTGTGACACCAATCACTCTTTTTTTTTTTTAAAAGGAAACAAAAAAAATCCCTCTATCAGCTGTTTAGTGATGCACAGAGGCTGCAGAGAAAAAGAGGAAGACTTTATGGAACCATATTCATGTCTTTTATTAGAAGATGTGTAGATGTGTAAAAGGTGTATAACAAACTATGAGGTACATGGTCAAAGTTATTCTAGCATTTGCAATACAGTGTGATTGCTTTTTACTGGAGATTCACTGGATCAATGTCTTCACATTTACACAAATACGTCTTTGCTGTTTCTTTTTATCAATTAGACCTAACAGATGCAAAAATGGAGGACAAAGATTATAGAAATGATGCTCAGGTAGGATGAAAGAAAAATAGCAGCAGTATAGCAAGTGAGGAATGTTTTGTCTTCTTTTTCAGGGCAAGGCAAGGCAGCTTTATTTGTATAGCACATTTCAGCAACGGGGCAATTCAAAGTGCTTTACATAAAAACAAAAAAATTAAAAACAGATAAAACACAAGAATGAAAGGTACAGTGCAGTATAAGAAATTAAACCTAAAGAAATGAACAACTATGTAAAGAAAGGCAACTGTCATGGTTTTGTCCTTATGTCAAGTTTCTGTTTTAGTTGGTTTCACGTTTTTTGTTTGTTTTCATGGACTTCCTGTTTTATTTTGATATCCCCTGTTTGTCTTCATTCACTTCATTTGCCTTCCTTCCTTCGTCCGCTTTCCCACCGCTGTGCTTCACGTCCCCGCCCCTAGTTTGTTTCACCTGTTTGTTTTCAGCTTCCCAGTCCCTATGCTTAAATACTCACCATTCCCACTTTCTATGCCAGATTGTAGTTGTATGTAAGTCACTCTTTCCAGCGTTTATTCCTTGTGTTTGTTTTCCCAGTGTTTATCCGACTTTTGCTTTGTTCCTGACCATGATTATTGCCAGCCACTTCTGTACCTTCGCCTGCATTGTTCTCTGAACAATAAACCACTTACCTGTGATTCCTTGTCTGAGTCGTGCATTTGAGTCCGCTATTGTACCATGACAGCAACATCAAAAAGAAAGGTCTTCAGCCTTGATTTAAAAGAACTGAGAGTGGCGACGGACCTGCAGTTTTCTGGGAGTTTGTTCCAGATGTGAGGAGCATAGAAACTGAACGCTGCTTCCCCCTGTTTGGTTCTGACTCTGGGGGCAGAAAGCAGACCTGTCCCAGATGACCTGACAGGTCTGGGTGGTTCATAATAAAATAGCAAAAGTATTTTGAAATTAATTCTTTGAAGCACAGGAAGCCAGTGTAAGGACTTCAGAATTGGAGTGATGTGGTCAACTCTCTTGGTCTCAGTGAGGACTCGAGCCGCAGCATTATGAATCAGCTGCAGGGAGCTTTGTATGACATGCACAGACATGTAGTAGACAAGTTTGTGAGCCAGCTTGTCAGCAGCTACCAATAAGGCCCTCCTTAAATGCCCAATCTATTGTTGGTTACCATATACATTTGAGATATATCATTCTCACAATTAGAGAGTTTAAAATAGAGATACAAAATTAACAATTAGTGTGTTTTCTTGTTGACGATATACACCCATGCAGGGCTTGGATCACAAGGCAAGATTTGCAGCTCAGCCAATTTTGGTTAGCTCACTTTTAACTGAGCTGGATCACCTTGGTAACCGTCATTGCATAGTGAACCTGATCTGGAGCAGTTTCAGCTTAGAGCTTCAGAGAGATGAAGATGTGTAAAACCCACCTGCTAAGCAATCAGTTTACCGGAAAGTCATTTTTACAAAAATCTAAAAGGTTTCTATGTTTACAATAAACTGACAAGTAATAATGAGTACTGAGTGTTACAACTAGGCAAGTTGATTCACCTTAAACACAAGCAGTTAGAATGTAGCGTTACCCAGAGCTGGAGTTAACAAAGCCAGGCGACCAAAAGAGAGATCAAAAAAAGCTGAACTTCGATCCTTGTGCCTCTCAATGATATCCATCAACTTTGTGCTTTGTTTTTTGGATACCCTTTGTTTACATTTGGATCACAGACTGTGACTTTAACAATGAAATGCTTTACAACTTTAAAGATGAATGAGTTGAGGCACTGTTTTAAGTGGAATGATTACATTACACAGGCATGTGTGAATAAAAACACTACTTGTAAAAATAAATCTGGAATTACACTTTCAGATTACCCTGAGTCACAATGTATTAAATTAAATGTAATGCGATATATACAGTAAATTAGCAACCAGCAGATGCATTTCTTCCACTCTGTTGGTGTAGACAGACCAATGATTTATGTAATTCTAAATTTTATTAACTGGAGCGTGGGTGGTATGCAGTTTTCTGTCTTGGGCTTGAAACATTACTAGAAGCAGATGTGGGATTGTGGTATTGTGTCATTTGTCATTTCTGTATCTATTCTCCCTTATTGTCTTTACTGTCACAGCAGTTGAAGCCTATTTCATTTACCTAATAGTAAATTCATTCTTTTGCAAAGGTTGTCTCTCAAGGTTCTTGCTTGTTATTCACACCTTCCAGTGGTTGGAAAGTGAATGTAACATTTCTTTACAGTGTGTAAGTCACCTGTGTATAACTTCTTTAAAACAGCTGCACAGGTTTCTAACAAATACTCCTTGCTTTAATTTCTTACCCAAGGCAATAAACTGACAAAGTAGCAATAAAGCAGGCTCCTTTGAACGGTATCTTAGCCTTGTTGAACAATCTATGTTCTTAAAAGCAAGCCAAAATATTAAGTTATGTAAGTGAAGAAAAGCTTTGGTTAAAAGCTGGATACTGCTAAAGTAATGCTACATTTTCAGATAAGACAGGCTACTATAAGAAAATGTACAAGGAAAACACTACAATTGCAGTATTTTGACCAAGAAATGAAATAAAAACACAAGCATCACACTGATTTAAGGCTAACAGTCATCAAAGAATTGGCCTTTATCTATATCAAGAGAATTACATGTTTGGACATTTTATTGTTGTCCTAGCGATGATTGTCAGCATCCCGTCATGTAGAGGAAATAGCAATCATATGGGATGATAAAGTCTTACTGTAAAAGACACAGTGATAATGAAACAAAAATGCTAAAATCTTCACAAAAGATCTAATTTTAACATGCCTTAAAAAATCGGATGTAAAAAAAAAAAAAAAAAAAAAAAAAGATCACCTCTGCAACAAAGCCCTCCTCAGTTCTCTGTGATTTTGATAATTAAACATGACAGAAGGTGTGGGTTCATCTGGTCACTGGCTGAAATTAGAGCAAACAGAGTATGTGTTTATAAGCGTGTGAGGTGGAGTAGATCAAAGTCCTCTGGCTGAGTGGAACTTTAGAGTTGTGAGGCAGCATCACCTGATTAGGTAACGCTGACTTTAATAACAACAGTTTTTACCATAAACAAAGTAAAATAACAGAACAGTCATTAAGGCAGATGGCATGATCAAAATACAAAGAGCAAGGATATATGTACACATACGTGTGTGTGTGTGTGTGTTACAGTCACAGACATAATGATGAGGGCAAGTCTGGGGGCCCCACATCTGTCGACATTTTCCATCTGCCAGTCTGACTATGGCTGCCTTCAATTAACCCCTGACAAAAACCACAACTGGCTTTACTGGGAAAGCAATTAAGCATGAGTAAATATAGTTTCTGAGAAATTCTTGGCATTTTTTTACAACCTTATGGATATGTATATTTTATCCATACATTTTATCTTTGCACTGTTTTGTTGCTTTTTTTCATACATATTTATGAACATTGGGAGGCTGACATCTAAGATTGTCATTGCCACTGACTGCTTCTCTGTAATGGTTGTGCACATAAAACTTAAAGAACTTTAAGTGAACTAAAAAGTATCAGGGCAATTCAGAAAGAGCCAATAGATTTTAATGTATCACACTATATGATAGTCAACACTTTTCAGCAGACATTGCACCACTCTATATGGCAAACCCATGCCCATGTGCCTTAACATCAACAAATATACATTGAAAATACCCCAACAATAAATAGACATGTTAGTTAATCCCCCTTACACTGAGCGAATTAGATAGTATTCATAATTCATAGTATAACCTTAACAGATAATAGAGCATTTTGCCTCTTCACATTAACAGTTCTAAACGTTGCATCATTTGCTTTTTTGGGTCTTTATATTGTACTGAAATTAAATGTAAAACACAGATTCAACATCGAGATTCAACTGATGTAGATTGCTTAATCTAATTGTTGACGATTTCATGTCTTTCAGCTATTCAAAGCTCGCTTGAAATGTGTGTGTTGGAGGGGCGGTGCAAGCTGCTGCTCCAACTCCAGTCCAATTGATGGCGGTAATGCGCCAACAATTTGGTTTGCAACCCGCCGGTGAACATGGGGGAACGAAGAAGAAGACGGAACTTAGTAGTTTCTAGAACAAATGTTTCCCTCCGACGTTATTTTGAGTGGAGACCCTTCAGATTTGCGTCTTTACAATGGATAACTCAATGGCTACCCCTGGTTGGTTATAGATTTTATTTATGTATATAGCTAGCTTTATATTTTCAGATGTATAACTCATGGAGTTTCCTGTTGTAATCTAGCAAACGTTTATGGAAAACAAATTAACAATATGCTTTAACAAAGTGATGCTAACCTTAATGTTAGCCGAACGTTAACTTAGCTAGTAGACAGACCAAACAACCTTTTAGTAAAACATATATATCGTTTACGTCTCACGAGAAGCTATTAAACAATTACAATAGACTGAAGCGTTTTTATTTCTTTATACATGTCTACATTTAGCGCTAACCTTAGTGCTGTAATAAAGCCTAACGTTAGCTACACTTGATGAGCAGTGCTAGCTAGCTAGCTTGCTGAAACCCAGTGTAACGTTAACCAGTTAAATAGTGGAAAGCTTTGACGTTTGTTGTTCTCCACATCGTTAGCTACATGTCCTTTATGCGTTAACATGAAAAAAGGAGATCCTAACATATATCTACCTTCTCACTTAAAAGGAAGTTATTCAGCTACATGTAGCTAGCTAATTAACATGTCGACCTAGCTAGGCTAACGTAATAGTCTTGTTGTTTGACATTCACGTGGGCTTGTACACGTAACAAAGACGTAATTAAGCTACTTTAAACGCTAAAACACTTCTATTACTTATTATCTCACAGGTCCAAATAAGGACAACATCAGAGCTGGGTGCAAGAAATGTGGATATCGTAAGTAAAGCTTTGTCACACAAGTTCCATCACAAGGTAAAGGTTGTCATTACACCAAAGTCATTACGATTCATCCTCTGGGCACCATGAATATCTGCACTAAATTCCATGGCAATCCATGTAGGATTTGTTGAGATATTCATTCTGGACCAAAGTGATGGACTAGCTGATCAACACTGCCATCACTAGAGCATGACGCTTGCATGTCATAACAACTATAACAACTAACCGGCGTCTGTCTGAACAGATTTCACTTCATTCAGTGGATTTGAATGTAAGGATAGTGGGGGCAAGTGGATACATTGACTTTGCAATGTGAGGTAATAGCGGTTCTAAGTCTTGCCCCCACGGGTCATTTTCAGTGCTTTGTTTTTAATGTGTGGCAGGTATTGTTTATGTAATGTCCGATTAACAATATGAGTTAACGTAATTCTCCAATTCTATTATGGTCCTGTCCCCACAAAATCAGTAACTGCACCACAGAAGAAGAAAAAAGTGTGAGAAAAGGGGGAAGGCAAGGTTGAATAATAGGACTGGGCTAATGGGTGTGTGTGTGTGTGTGTGTGTGTGTGTGTGTGTGTGTGTGTGTGTGTGTGTGTGTGTGTGTGTGTGTGTGTGTGTCTTTTTATTAACCTTGGTTAATGTGGGCTTGTTATGGTAGCACATCTCTTGCAAAGCTCCAGTGAGTACTTATGCAGCTCTTACATAGTAGTAGTAAAATGATAATCAAATGCTTGAATTTTCTTTTCTTTTTTTAAATTGCGGTAATATTCACTGTGCACTGATTTATATTTCTTCATAGCAGCTGGAAGGTTTTTAAGTCTAAAATATAAAATTGTCCTGCTTTGTCAAATTTATTCATTATGTTTGGACATTTATTTTTCAGCGGGCCACTTGACCTTTGAGTGCCGAAACTTTGTCAGAGTTGACCCCCAGAAAGACATTGTTCTGGATGTAAGCAGCACTAGCAGTGAGGAGAGTGAAGATGACGAACCTGCCCCTCAGCGCAGTGAGAAGTTGGGGCGAAGTAGAGGTAGGCCTTCAGTATACAGTCTCTAAATAAAAGATCATACATGAGGAAAATTTTAATTTTATGAAGGAAAAAAAAATATATGGATATAGTAAAAACATAATGCAGGGAACTATTTACAGATCCACTAAGGACTTTTACACAGGTTGCAATGGGATATTAAAGCCATTAGAAAACGTTGTACGTCAGTAATCAGAAGTCATGGAACTTGATGTTAATGCTCCATAAACAGAAATGTTTGCCAACCTGGAATGTGGGGCTTTGTTACAAAGCAGCAAGAAAGAAAAAAGAAATGCTAATGCCTATTTTCCCTACTGACAGGATACAGTTTCTGTTTTGCTCTAAAAGCGTCTACGTGGATCTTTCCCTTTCTTGTTGATTCTAGCCGCCCCTTTGGACGAAAGCAGTAGCGGTAGGGACAAAAAGAAAACAGTAGTTTAACACAAACACGGACTAAACAACCAAGGTTTACTCTGGCTTTTGCTTGTCGTCTGTCACTCTTCCTTTTAGCTTTAAGTATTTCTTAATAAAAATACAAATAGGCCTACATAAACAAATGCCTTGCTACTTTTTACATGACTGGATACTCAAACACAGGATTTTCTGGTATAACACCACAAAATCAGTTGTTTTTTATTGTCAGTCTCGTTTGCTGTCACAAGTCATTTTTAACCATCAGATGGAAAATTAAACAGTTTCAAAAACGTTTAAAGTTCCTCATAGCTACTTAAAAGCTGTAATCATAAACACAGTCACAATCTATCACTGAAGTAAGGTAACAGAATGATGATTGAGCCTATAGCCCACTGATGAAAGTATTGCAATATTTAAACATCTGCAGTATTACAAACTAGGTGTGACATCTCGGGAAAAATGCTGTATTCCAGTTTGTTTCTGCATTGTATAATTGTATAGACTGCTACTTTTCCAGTAAAAAGTGCCTTGACTGTTTGTTTACAAATATGTGTAGGTTCCCATGGCGATGACAACAATGGTAGAAAAGAGAGACACAAACGGAAGAAGAGCAGCGACAGAAAGTCAAGAAAGAGGTAACTACAATGTTTTTGTTCTTTAGTCCACACTGACCCTTAACATCACTGTCACCTTTCGGTGATTCCATTGGTTATTATTCTCCTCTTCAGATCTAAGTCGTCAAGTGATGAGAATACAAAGAAGAAAAGAAACGTAGAACTTCTGACTCCTCATCTGACGAAGAGGAGAGAGGGAGGAAGAAGAAGAAAGTAAAAAGCCAAAAAAAGAAAAGCAAAAAGAACAAAAGGGAACATGGGAAGCATCACAAGAGACAGAAGAAGAGGAAACAAGAATCCTCCTTCCCCTTCTTCTTCCAGCTCTAGCGAATCCTCAGACCTCAGTGACTAAGACAGCTGAACTATCCAGTGTCTGGACGACCAACATCATTATTCTCCAAGTTCTAAGTTTAAAAAGGGCCCCTCATCTTGTTCCATACAAGTGTATATTACTGAGACCAGGATTTAAATGATGAATTAGTGTAAACACACTGTAGAGTGCATTGTACACTGCATATATCATGCAGAAGACACAAATGTGTTTGAGTTCTGTCATTACACATTTGACAGTGAAATATGTAACACATGTTCAGTCTCCTGTCATACACATTGCTGATCATCAGTTTGAGGTTTTCAAGTCCAATCAAGAAATATAGTTCAGAAAAAAAAAACTGGATATCTTTTGTTATAAGTTCTTGCATGCGGTCCTTGTGTCTTCTTTTTTCTTCATTACTTTTTTGAAATTGTACCCAAACCCTTTTAAAAGGTCAACTATAATTACCAAACTTCATTTGACATGATTCAAATGGCTAAGGGTAACAATGACGATATGAACAATTATCAACCCAATCTTTTTGTCAGTGCTGACAAGTCAGCAGCAGTTGAACTACTGGCTAATATCAGAAGACAAAATACTTTTGGTCTTCTTAAATGTATATACTGTACTTTTGCTAGGATGGCTTTTTAGTACAATACAACTTATGGAGGTTCGTAGCAAGACAGGGTTGTTGCTGATAATATGATAATTGTCAAAATATGACTTGTTATGTAACCGCCCCTTGTTAAAAAAAAGTTCATTACAAAAACATTCATATGTGTGCATTTTGGGAACTGCGTTTTTATACAGCTTTTTTATTTTTATTTCCTATGCACAATTAACCATTGTGTCAATCTATCTTATTTGTCATCCCCATTAAGTCTTTCATTGTAATAAAAATATTTTTGTATGGATCTTTACTGTCTGTTTAGTTTAGAAATAATTCATAGTTAAATTAATTTAACATGTGAGATGGCAGGAACTAGTCACGAAGGTTGTCAGATTATGATGCCAGAGAGACCTGCTGGAAGCTCACGTGGTAATAGAGTGGATATAATTCTTATTTCCTGTAGAGGGCAGCAACATACCTTAAATGTAAGATGAAGGACAATGATCTTAAAAATATTCAGCTGGACGTTACAGAAAACATTTCATCTGTATGTAGCAAGTGTCAAACGCGCTGTACAAAGCAATAATTGGTGTGTTAGTATCCTAAGCAAACCTTTTGGCATTTAGTTCTAAAATAATACAATGTGAAGACACATGCCACATACAGTACACACACTTACATTATGCCGCGTTAATTCTTAATATTTCTAGTCAAGGTTTAGTGCTCTTGAGGTGTAAGGCACAGTTGCAAGTGTTATAACTTTTTGGACATACTGAACAGGCTATCACCAGACAAACTATACTATGGTTAACATGGCCTGTTAAAAAGTTGCAGCACTGGGAAAATAAATGGAAAAGATATTTATTGAGTAAAATAGAACTGATTTGCATCGGGTACTTGTATTTGAATCCCTTTTTTTAACATCCTTTTTTCCATAGTGGTTGATGAATAGACAAAAAAGAAATTGAATTTGAAAAACACACTGAATAAAAGAGCAAATGGCAGAAACGGGCCATATGAAAACATTGCAATATGTTATCTAAAAGACTAATGAGCGGACTAAAACCCATAATAATGACTTGAAACTCTTTGTCTAGACCTACAGTATCAAATATCTAACTCCACCTAGTGGTTATGATGTGAATAACCAATGCATTCAAGTTCCTGGCATCATATTTTACTAATAATGTGCAATAGAGACAGACAGGCAGACGGAGACTAATAGGAGTGTTGCACAACTATCTGACACTTTTTTTGATTTGACAAATAATCATGAATAGACAGAAGCTGCTGAGTAGGCCTAACAACACTCTTTGGCTCGACTCCTTAACGGCAGAGGCACCATTCCTACTGTATGTCAAACATCAATCTTACTTACTACAGTAAATGTTTAGGGGGGTATTTTTTTAAAGACGGGAAGTCACGTTTATCACAAATGCTATATCACGTCCTCAACGTGAGATTCAATCCACGTAGTACACGTACTGGCATGGATGATCGACAAACAGCAAATATCCACACAGACACATGCATAAACATTTCAAAAACACACCCACAATCATTTTGAGATTCAGAACATAAGAACATCTTTTCAAATAAATTGAAAGGGCTACTGAATCTACTTACAGCACACACACACACACACACACACACACACACACACACACACACACACACACACACACACACACACAGTACACAGTTTGTATGTTCAGGGAGGTGAACTGGGAAGCACAAACTGTCACCAGGAGGTCAGGGCTGGACCACCTCCTGTGGGGACCCTACTGCTTGGCGCCCAGATATGTGGCTATGGGCTGAGTCACCATGGTGATCCACAGGCAGGTGCAGCAAACCATTAAGAGGCATCACTTTACATTAATTATTGCTTCCATCACACTACCTCCATGTTGTCAGTATCACTCACAAAGCCTTACATACATTACAAAACAAGGATCTTTGTTTTATGCAATCTGGGCTGTTTGACAGATGTTTATAATAGCACCATTAATTTCACTTTGCCTTGGGGAAGGGGATATCTTTCTAAACATCTGCAACAACCTGACAGCTACGTGCATGGCAGCTAATCACAGCCCGGCATTATGACTTGATGTGTCCCTGCTCTTTTATCTTTTTGAGGTCCAGAGGGCAGATTCATCAAATTTGTCAAAGAAACATCCACATTTAGCTTCTGCTGCTGGCTGTTTGTGGAGACAGTCAAGTAGTCAATTTAAATTCTGGGAATTGGGAATGCATTATGTCTGATTCATGTGGCAGATAATGGAAGTGATTTCATAGCTTGAGCCCATGTCCTCACTCAGTATCTGAAAAATCTTCACAGGGAATTGTTTGCGAGGGTCTAATTAGGTAGCAAAAGCAACACTTGCCCACAACGTAACTGAAGAAAAAAGTGCCATCTACAGTCGCTCAAATCTCTTTAAAGGAATAGTTCCCCCACAGTTGTTATAAATGGGGAAATTAACTATAGAGACCAACACCTTTTTTATTTTCTTAAACCATGCTGTAAACATGTTTAACTGCTGTAAAGTTGGGCATTTTAACATGTGTGTCTATGCAGATTGACTCTCATTTGGAGTCAGCCCCAAGTGGCCACTCAATGAACTGCGGCTTTTAGGCATTGACTTCATTTTTCAGCACTGGAGGTTTCCGCTTAAGTGGGATTCATGATAACGCCTATGAATCTTTTTAAAGCTCACTAATTCTCACATGCTCACTTGCTATTTTTCATTTCTAATATCTGTACAAAAGCCAAAGACCAAGTTGTGGTTTTACAGGAAGTTATGTGCTGGCCTATTTCTTGGCCAGGCAATGTGACATCCTGGAGTTTTAAGGGTCACAGTAATGAGTAATAAGCATCAAAGATGTTTCTTAAATAAAAGTGGAAGTGATTCTTGAGTACTAAAGCATCAATATTCAAGCAGTATTATTAAAATACTGTGATGTGAATTACACATTTGTTGTAAGCATCTATTAATGAGCACTCAATGTTTTAATTTTAAAATACCAATACTATTATGGCTGCTGTTAAACATATTATATTAACATTATGCTTATTAATATACTTGATAAAATCTGTAGTACTGTAAAGTGTTGACAAAAGAAACTTGGAGAGGGGGAAACTTTAAATGTGCCCAGATGGTAAGAGGACAACACAATACAGAGGAGCAAATGAAGTTGAAGGAGTGCTGCCATGTGCAACCACACTGAGCAAACCATATGCTGTTTGTATACGACAACAACAAGGTTTTCTTGTTTTCATCAGATCATTGGCTTTTATTGAGCCTGTTGGGCTGTCGGAAAGCAGCAAGCAAATGGGACTCCACTTGGCCATTTAAATGAAAATGAGATGGACAAAGTCATCTTTTAGAAAGTTTAGCTGCAGAAGAGTGGCGATTTAGCCTCCATGTAAACATCTTTGAGAAATTTATCTCAAACTTAGTTTAAATCCTTTTTCTGAATGGCTGACCAGAATGACCCCATCAGGGTAAATTATATCACATTAGCATAAGGTGTGTTTTTCAATTTGTTTATATAACTTTAGTAGCTCCATTACAGGCTTGTGTGGGCAGCCTGGTAGCCCCTGTGCTGGTGTCTGTTTTTAACCTTTCTTTTTTTTTTTTCCAGCAACGCCCTGCTGCACATTCACACACTTACATTCATCCAATCTGGGAGCAGCCCAGTACAACCACAGTCTCTTGCTGAGTCCAGTACACAGTTCCACTGGAGATACATACAAAATGCTTGGCTCAAAGGCACCTCAGTGGAATAGCTGTTAAAGGAGAATAGAAAGATCATTCGGCCTGGGCATTCAAACCTGCAACCTTTTGGTCATGGGCCTGCTTCGCTTAACCTTAAGGCCTCCACCACTACACATCAAAGCATAACATCTTCCCAGAAATAAAAAGAAAATCCCTTATGCTGCACTTTGGTGGGAACAACCCAAGCTGAGAGATGGCGCCGGTTTTGCATCTGTAACCACTGTTGAAATATTATTTCAGAGGCAAGCCGTCCCCGCATCTTGGTGTACGGTGAGCAGAGCTCACTTGAAAAATGCATTAGAGCCAAGGGGCAAGTTGGAGGCTATACATTTGCTACCAATTTAGTTTCTGCATCTTAGATTTCATTTTTCTCTTCCTCTCCTGGCCCCAAAACCAGGCCTAATGTAGTAAATGACCTCTAGGAAAAATAGACAGCAGGCTACATGACCCCAGCCATCAAAAACGGAGGCTGTAATAAATACTACATCGCTTTACAGGAAGCGTGTTCAACATTCTCCCAAAACCTGCAGGGAAAGAAAACGAGGGGGGCGGACGGGGTGAGTCTCTGTTCACTGCTCTCTCTTCGGTCAAAACCTGAGGTCTGTTATTACCGGCCTGGGTTCTCATTCAGAGTAGAGCTTGTTCATATAAACCTTGAGGTTTGAGGCATCGCTGGACAGACTGGGTGGCTTTCACCAGGGAATTAGCAGAGGGTCGCTTTGGATCACGATCAGTAGGCCCTCTACGGCTAACCTGTGTTGGACCGGGCTGCTTGTGGAGGTGGTGGTGGTGGTGAGGACAAGTTTCCTGGCTGTGGAATATGGGTCAGTCAGAACTTGTAGGCCTCGATTCTGTGTAAACCATGGATCCTTCTGATGCTTTTCTACTTAGTGTATACTTTCTAAATCATTTTATTTAACCACTATTTTCCAGATTAACCCTGGTGAGGTTGGGAATCTCCTCTACTCTCAACCATTTCTTGTCACTAAACAACAGTTTCAATACCTTTCAGTCGGGTTTCCTACCACACCACAGCACTGAGACGGCTCTTGTCAAAGTCTTTAATGACATCCACCTTAACACAGATAGTGGCAAAACTACAGTCTTAGTATTACTTGATCTCAGTGCTGCATTTGACACGATCGACCATGACATATTACTAGACCAATTGGAAAACTGGGTTGGCCTTTCTGGCTCAGTACTAAACTGGTTTGAATCCTACTTAAAGAATAGGGACTACTTTGTGGCAATAGGTAATTATGCATCTGAGCATACAAATATGACGTGCGGAGTTCCCCAAGGCTCCATTCTGGGGCCTCTTCTGTTTAACATCTAAATGCTTTCACTGGCTCAGATTATGGAAAACAATAAAATAAATTACCATAGTTATGCGGATGACACACAAATGTACATAACCTTAATGCCAGGGGACTATAGTCCAATACAAAAACTGACTAAGTGCATCGAACAAATTAACGGCTGGATGTGCCAGAACGTTCTGAAATTAAAAGAAGGAAAAACTGAGGTGATTATTTTTGGAGCAGAAAAGGAACAATTAAAAGTCTGCGCTCAGCTTCAAACAACAATGTTAAAAACAAGACAAAGACAAAGCCAGAAATCTTGGTTTTGTCATGGACTCCAACCTGAATTTTAACAGCCACATTAAGACAATTACAAAGTCAGCCTATTATCACCTTAAGAATAGATCAAGGGTTAAAGTACTCATGCGTCAGCAGGATTTGGAAAAACTTGCCCATGCTTTCATCTTCAGTAGACTTGACTACTGTAACGGTGTCTTTACAGGTCTCCCTAAAAAAATTATCAGACAGCTGGAGCTGATTCAGAACGCTGCTGCTCAAGTCCTCACTAAGACCAAGAAAGTGGATCACATCACTCCAGTTCTAAAGTCCTTACACTGGCTTCCTGTGCCTCAAATAATTGATTTCAAAGTACTTTTGCTAGTTTATAAATCACTAAACGGTTTATGGCCAAAATACATTTCTGATCTGCTACTACACTATGACGCCCCCAGACTTCTCAGGTCATCTGGGACAGGTCTGCTTTCTGTCCCCAGAGTCAGAACCAAACAGGGGGAAGCAGCATTCAGTTTCTATGCTCCTCATATCTAGAACAAATTTCCAGAAAACTGCAGATCCGCTGCTACTCTCAGTTCTTTTAAATCAAGGCTGAAGACCTTTCTTTTTGATGTTGCCTTTCTTTAAATGACTGTTAATTTCTTTCATGTTTAATTTCTTATACTGTACTGTAACTTTGATTCTTGTGTATTATCTGTTTTTATTTTTTAACTGTTTTTTAACTGTTTTTGTTAAAGCTGTTTGAATTTCCCTGTTGCGGAAATATGCTATACAAATAAAGCTGCCTTGCCTTGCCTTGCCTTACTGTAAGATCTTTTATCCCTTTTTTGTATAGCGGGAGAAGGTACAGTGTACACAGTACTTTCAGCCACATAGTGTACTGAAGACAGTTGAAAAGATTGAACACTTTGAGGTCAGAGAGGACTTGACACATTTTATTAATAGTGAGGGTTACTGATGTAATGAATGATGTGAATATGATTTCTAGACCTCAATTATCTTTGGCAAGAAATAACGGTGATGTAAATGATTTTGATGTCTTTGATGTTTTGCACATTCATGCTTTTAAAACTCCACTAGATGGTAGCTTTTGAATCAGCTTAATGTACCATTTAATGTTTAGTTTAATCACGTTTTTAGTACCCCATAAACTTCCTGTTGAGCTCACACTTAAGTATGTACTCGGTGATCATCCTGGTAAATAATAAATTAAAACATTGCAGAGAGGGGGCTTTATTTAGAAACAACACAATGTCATGAGAGCAAAATCAGTTATTTCTCATTGTTTGCCAGGTGCCAGGATGGTAGATATTTCCCATAACGTTTGGCTGTATTCAAGTGACCATAATATGATATGGCACTGCAGGAGTCTGAGCCTCTCCAAATAGATTTTATCTGATTTTTCTTTGATGCAACAAATTTGTTATTGCACCTTCCATCTTGTATGGCAGGTATGGTATTCCTGCTAGTACCCCAGGTGACATTTTTTTACTTCAAGTTTCAGTTATAGCAACCACGCTCACTTTATTTTACTTTAAAGAAATGCTGTAATTAACATGTACCTTTTGGATGAGGTCTATTGTACACATGCATGCTGTTGACTTTTTTATTCTTTTCTGACCCAATGCATCTGTCTCACTGAGGTCCAGAAGGTGGCAGGAGTGGCACTGCTGACAACGCACCAGCAGAGAAAAACAAATTACCACCCACCCAACAGCTTCAGCACCACAAAGCCTTTCCTCTTCACTCCTTGAACGACGATAGACTTTTTACATGTCCCCAACATCAGACACATGTGGCTTTTTCAAAGACGAACAACATGGTGTCATCTCTTTGCCGTGGCACATCTGCTCACTCTTACTCTGGTTTTAGTGTTCTTTCCATACAACATTTATATGGAAAGTGTTGTATGCCTTTGTTCTGTTCTGTGGGGGGTTTCTGTCCCTTTGTTTGAAAGAGACATCAAACAGGGCCAGAGGGGCACATGATGGCTTGAACATGATTGAGATGGTTATTTTTTGTCCTCTTACATTGTCACTAGCTTTGGCTTTCATTTTTCTTGTTTGGTATGATGGAAAACCTTGTAATGAGACAGAAAATTGGCACAGATGTCATCACATCTTTTTTGACAGATGTTGACGTCAGTCTGTTGGTTGCTTCAAATGATTTCTACTAACATCTTTCAACAGTTTTTACAAAGAATATATAATATTTAGCATATGATATGTATTTTTCTCAGCACATCATTGCCTATTTTTAAATATTTGGGGAAAATTAACATAGTTTTCTTAGCACATAGGTTATCTATAGGTTTAACTTGTGTCCCAAAAACACAGTGGATCTTTGTGACCAACTACCATAACATACAAGAAAAGACAGACAATATTGACATATTTGTAAAACAAACAGGTATTAAACAGGTAGTAGCATCAATATAATACTTTCAGTGACAGTTTTAATAAATTGTGAGCCACTAGTTGTGGAGAACTTCAGTTTTTTTAGACAGCCTTATCAGCAGGACAGCAAGAGTTGTGGGTGCTCGCAGAAAAGCAAAGCTGGTATGAATAGGATGAGGCATTCAACAATGGATGACTGAGAATGCTATGTGACATCTGCTCACAGACATTTATGAACATTTTGGGTCCCTAAGCAACATCGTACACACACACACACACACACACACACACACACACACACACACAAAAAGGTCTCCAAGAGGTAACAAAAACGTGCACGCACACAAACACACACACACACACACACACACACACAGACGCGCTCTGTCTCCCACCTGCAGCTTCAGTCTGAACAGAGCAAAGTGTTCGTGTGCTGCAGTGCCGAGTTTGAAGTCCTCCTGCAGCCTGCAATCTACAAACGGTGAATGCCCATGTTTGCATTTTTAACACTATATCAATTTTATGAAGCAAACTAAAACAAGTTAGAACTTAAACTCACAAATGTCCATCCCCAAAAGAGTGCCCTTTGGTGGGGTTAGATGTTAAAACTCAATGTTCAGCCTCTGAGGTGCTCAGATGATGTTTTTTCTATAAATGGAAGAGGAACGCCATCATGATAAAGAAATATAAACAAATACATAATGTTAAAAGTCTATCTCACACTTAATAAAACTCTAAATGACACAAAACCATGCCATTACTGTTGCTCAAGAGCAATATTCATAAATGAAAAAACATATGAGCCGACCATTTACCTCGAGGAAGAGGGCCTTGCAATATCTACACCATGTGGAGGAGTGTTTTATGATCTGCTCCTTCATGACTATACCAAATTGTTTCTTCTAAAGTGCGGTATCTGGCTCATAAACTGCTAAAAGCTCCCACAGGCTAAATAAGCAGACGTCTGTAATTGTCTAGGTGGTCGAGTGTGTGTATGTGTTTGTAAGATTGGGAAAGAGAAAAAGAGGAGATGGCAAATGAAGAAGGAGGAGGAAAGCCTATTAGGCAGTGATAGAAAAGTAAGTCCTGTGTGGGCGTGTTTTGGCATGCAGCTGCTTGCTAATGTTTTATTCAAAGGATTATTCATCCATCCCTATGATGAGCTTAGCTTTCAATTCTGAACATCAATGCAGCTTAATATTCTGGAAATTATTGGACAAATTCTGGGGTAATCACCTTTTTTTCTCTTTGTAATTTCACAGCAGCTCTGTTGGAATATTCTTGTGGTTCACAGAGAAAGCTGGTTTATCTTTAACTTCAGGGGCTTCCTTTACCAATAGTGGCACTTTTAGAAAGGAGCACAACCATAACAACCTAAACACAGTCTTTCTATGGGTTTAGGGGAAAAGTACATACAGTGTTATTAATGCAAAGCATTACTAAGCAGACTGAGCCCACATTGTGGTCAGACCTGCAGTTTCCAGCCACCATGCACCATCTACAAGCTAGTAGCTGATGACAAAACAATCTCACCACAAGAGCCATTTAGTAGCTGTTATAGTGTTTTCGACCATATGACACAATCTTCCTTAGTAGGTGGAGTTTGCCCACTTATACATTTGTCTTAAAAATTGAGATTAACAGTTCATCATTCATCACCTTTAATTCAGTAGTTGACAAAACAATAGCTTCACAAGGTCCATTTAGTAGCTGTTTCAGAGCTTTCAATCAGCAAACTCCCTCTGAATAGGATGATTGAAAAGATCCCATAGCCATACAACTAAAGCACATTCTCAAATATGTTTTGAGGGAAACATGTTCTGTTGCAGATTACATTTATCTCTGATGTTTCATAAATATGTTTCAAATGAAAGTTGGCAAAAATACACGTAGGTGGGATGGGTCAAACAAACACAGGACATTTAGCCCAGGTGACCGCTGTTCGTTTCCCATGTGAAACCAAAAGTCAACATTGATTTACTTACATACCTAAGTCATGTTTGTAACACTACTTCAACTAACTTAAATTACGTGAAACAGGTACTTGTTTTAATCCAATCCTTTATTTTCTTCAAAACCCAACCAAGATTTTTAGCAGTCACACGCGGAATGTTTTTTTTTCTATTTGAGAATTTAAAATCCATCAGATATGCTTGATTCAGTGATTTTTCAGGAGACGGAGATATCTTGAGGGTTTAGAGAGTAGATAAATAGGCCTATTGTATTTTCCAAATACATGCTTTGTTTGTAACTGCCCTTCAGAATAAGACAGAAGGTTTGTGAACTGGCGTGCGTATCAGACAACGTCAATGGTCTGCTTTCCAAAACTGTTACAATCACAGCTATGATTACACTATGGTTAGGTTTAGGGAAAGGTTTGGGTTAAAATAACTACTTAAGGTTAGGTAAACATCCTGTATTAAGTGAAAATGACTACATCATTAAGGTTAGGGCACTATCATCATCACGGTTACAATATTAACCGCATGGTTAAGGTCAGGGAACAATCATGGTCACTTAAGAAAGGAACCAATACTACATTCTGTTTAAGTTGCATCCATGTTCAGAATTCTAATTTTCATTTCAGACCTGGTGACCTGCCAGAGCAGGATGCATTTAATCATGCAATAACCTCTATTTAGATACAATTTTCAAATGGCAAATTTGCCATTCTGGAAGGCCTTAGCTTACTCTTTCTTGAGAGCTTTTACGTACCCTTAATTGAGGCTTTTGATCACAGAAACACGAAGCAGCAAGACCGAATGCATCCCGGCACTTGTGTAGTGAATAAAAACAGGTAAGTGTCCAGAACAAACCAGGACGGGAGGCCGGGTACAAAATATAAATGGAATTTATTCACACAGTTTGCATAGATTAAAAACACTAATAAACGGCCAACAGCGCCAGCTTGGAACTACACAGTAGTTCTTTTTACACTTTAAAAAATAAATAATGTGCAATGGCACCGACACAATAATTGAATAATAATAGAGGCTATTAATATGCGTTAGGAGCCAATACACACAATAAAAGAGCAATAGAACAAAATACCACTGCACACTTTAAAACTCGCACATTAATTACATGCAGGGAACAATAGAAGGCAACACCTCAAACCACATTAGCAAGCAATAAGGGGTCTCTAAAGCTATCTTTAAGCCTATAACCAGCCCTAAAATTGTATAGCGCCCGACAGCGATATTGCACTTTACCCTTTAATAATAATAATATTTGAAATGAACAAAAGCAAACCAAACTAAAAAAAAGAAGAAATAGAAATAGAAGTAGAAATAAATGTCGTTACTTTAAATGAATGTGGGAAAAAACAATGACAGACAATGTTGCACTTGAAGAGAGTCCTATAAAAAAACAAGACAATATTAGACCACTTTCCAGCATATTTTTAGACCATACATTTCATAGAATGGTCAGACAGTCTGCCGTACCTTTAAATCATTTAGGTTTCATTCAGACCAGCAGCATGTTTTATTGTCGTTATGACCATTACTTGAAAGGAAAAAAAAACAAAAACAATACACTGAACATCTCAGTTACATTCTACTATGTTTGATAAATTTCACGGTACATCACTTACAATCATTACCTCCACTCCAACTTTGAGCTCATCTAAACAGCTCAAATGTTTGGCCTTCACACGTCGCCTACACTTCCTGCTACACTTCCTGAATCTGCGAGCCGAGAGAGAGAGAGCGCAAATTACCTGTGTCTCTAAATAACCTCCTCCCTTCACAGGGCCATGATGTCACACCCATTACATTTTCATTCAATACTTGTGTGAGGTTTCTAATTGCCAGTGAATAGCGCTCACCAACCTGTTTTTTAGGTCAAAGCAAGAAGTTTGTCATTTTTCATTCATGACTTCAAACGGACCAGTTGTAAAAATTGGTAAGGAGCATAGCCACAGAGACGGTTGTAACCAGAGATGTTTTCTCAGTAATTCCCTACTGGATTTTGGTATAACCACGCCTTCAGCGCATGGGAAAGGCAGTTCACAGCAACAGTGAGAAAGGGAAAAGACAAGTGAGAGAGACAGAGGTAATATAGAAGGCTGGAAAGAAAAAAACATGAAAGACTGCAGCGAGAGAGCAGATGATAAAGAAAGTCAATAAGAGATAGATCGACTGGGGTGAAAGTGATAAAGTGGTTTAATTGGATGATGGTTTAATTCACTTCATGAAGTTTTGTTTCCAGGTTTACCATGTGGGCAATGAAGAAGATTCACACATGATTCCCTTCAAAACAAATAAAAACTCAATCCAACGTTTAAACTATCCAATATTTGCAACTCCAATATCACTTATGGGGATTTTATAATGTATATATAATTTTAACTGCAGAAAATCCCTCTAAACCATATATGTGTAAGGAAATGATTCTCATTTGCTGGCAAATAATGTTATGGCATCAGTAAATGACTAACAACAGAGCTTACATAGATATACTAGCATATAGCATATTGCACAGATAAGAAAGCTGCATGGACCCATTATTAAACCTAGTTCTATTGTTTTTAGACCAAATGAGGATACAACGTAGACCAACCATAGGATACAGTATGTCAAACTACATAGCATTAAAAACAACTACAAATACCCTTTAAGTGAAATAAAATTGTAAAACAAATATGTTGATACGTTCCTGAAGAAAAAAGGCTAAACTCAATCTCCAAAAGCTAACATTAAACACAAGCCTATTATTAATATTTTTTTATTTTTTATTTATGTATTCCTAATTTCTGTATTGTTTCTGTTTAAGGTGAGGAATATTTACATTATATCTAAAATTTGCATAATGTTTTACTCATAACTAATTAAAAACTAATAATGCACTTAAATGTCTAATTGCAAAGGATAAGCAGGTGAACCCAATGGACAGATGGAGTATTCTGTTAAACAACACCTGTTTCATACATACCATAATGATTTCTTCTGAGACAGTATCCACAAAATACCTTTTTGGAACTTCCTAACAGTAACGTTGGATATTTCAACCCCTAAATACCATTGTTTGACCTGAGACTTGATAAAATTGGCCACCCTGTTGTCAAATGGGATTCATCCAATCCAGCTAGAGCTTGGACAGTATTTTACTAGGAGTAGATAGAGGCCTACAGGTCATACTTAATGACGATCATGAAAACATGAAACACATGTCTTATTTATGGTAAGTTTTGACCGATTAAAAATATTCAGTTCCAGCTGCCAAGTGTCATGTTTTTTCTTCCTCTGTGGTGATTAAAGGGAAAATCTCTGTGAAGTGAACATGAGCCAAAAAATCTTCAAGTTGTTTAGCTTCTGACTTTTCCATTTCATGTGTCACCTGTCAGGAAAATTGAGGGAAAAGAATAACACAAGTATGAGATTACCAGAAGCACTGTGCAGAGAGGGAAACTATATATACAAACACCTCTTTACCTGACATTAATCTCCAATGACTCTGTGCTAATAGTAGCTATATTGCACTAACATGGAAGTGTGAGGGCTGAGATGTTCAGGTGCCAATTTAGTGCGGATGTGGGGAGAATGTGGGTGGACTACTAATGAAAGGCTTCCTTGCACGTAAATCACCCTCTTTGTGAAATGTAGTGTAGTTTACCATTGATTAAGTGCTTCAAATGGGAGGAAACTGAAAACAAATGAACATGACCAGTGGAGACAAGTGAAAACACTAGCCAAAGATTAAAGGTTTTTAATATGTCCCAAGGGAGATTTGTCTTGGACAAAAGCTGCATGACATAGTGTAGTTTCACGTATTTCAGTTATTACATATCTCAATCTCTAAAAACCTGCCTACTGCTCTGCTGAATCAGAATTACAGAGGCACAGAGATGATGGTGGAGAGGATTCTTTAAAGATTATTTTATCTGCATTTTAGGCCTTTATTTGAACGGGACATCTTAGACAAGAACGGGGAGATAGAGGGGGAGTGACATGCAGCAAATGCCGCAGATCGGAGTTTGACAGAGGATGTTGACTGCTCTTCTGACTAAGCTGGATGGTTTATTCAATTTTGTGTGTATGCTGCCAGAGTTACAGTAAGACTTTCAAAATACTTTAGGGGTAAGGAGTTCAATTCCCACCAGGGTTGCTCATGCACTCTTTGGATAAAAGAACCAACCAAATGGACTTATATTATGTTTAGCATCCAAAAACAAAAAAAAACAGTCCAGGGGTGGCCTGGTGCTGAAAGGGCCAGTGTTGAACTGCTTTGATTGATTTGTGCAGGAGATTGGGCATTGCCTGGAGAGGGGGGCATGTCGTCCTCTCCTTCGGCTATGGCCAATTATGTCAGTGGGGGTTGTGATAATGCAGTAGTTCAACATACAGCCTGCTTTTCTCTTCCTAGGAAAACGTTAGACCTGCAAATCCAGTTTACAGTAATTTCCAGGGAAAGTATTCAGACCCCTTTAAATTTTTCACTCTTTGTTTCATTGCAGCCTTTTTAAAAAATCAAAAAAGTTCCTCAGTAATGTACACTCAGCAACCCATCTTGACAGAAAAAAAACAGAAATTTAGAAATTTTTTGCATTTTAAAAAACAAAAACTGAAATATCACATGGTCATATGTATTCAGACCCTTTGCCGTGTGTAACTCAGGTGCTGTCTATTTCTTCTGATCATTTGAGAGGAGTCCAGCTGTGTTTGATTATACTGATTGACTTTTAGGAAAGCCACACACCTGTCTATTAAGACCAAGCTCACAGTGCATGTCAGAGCAAATGACAATCATGAGGTCAAAGGAACTGCCTGAAAGCTCAGAGACCTGGCAAGGCACAGATCTGGTCAATTACAAAAAAATTTCTGCTGCACTTAAGGTTCCTAAGAGCACAGTGGCCTCCATAATCCTCAAATGGAAGACGTTTGCGACCAGAATTCCAGCTGGCCGTCCGGCCAAACTCATGCTATCGGGGAGAAGAGCCTTTGAGAGAGGCAAAGACCCAATGGTCACTGTGGCTAAGCTCCAGAGATGCAGTCAGATGGGAGAAAGTTGTTAAGTCAACCATCACTGCAGCAATCCACCAGTCGGGGGCTTTATGGCAGAGTGGCCAAGGAAGCCTCTCCTCAGTGCAAGACACATGAAACATGGAGTTTGCTACCTGAAGGACTCAAGATGGTGATAAATAAAATCCTCTGGTCTGATGAGACCAAGATAGAACTTTTTGGCCTTAATTTTAAGCGGTATGTGTGGAGAAAACCAGGCACTGCTCACCTGTCCAATACAGTCTCAACAGTGAAGCATGGTGGTGGCAGCATCATTGTGTTTTTCAGCTGCAGGGACAGGACGACTGGTTTCGAGGGAAAGATGAATGCGGCCAAGTACAGGGATATCCTGGACGAAAACCTTTTCCAAGTGCTCTGGACCTCAGACTGGGCCGACGGTTTACCTTCCAACAAGACAACCACCGCTAAAATGCTTGAAGGAGTGGCTTCACAACAACTCTGTGGCTGTTCTTGAATGGCCCAGCCAGAGCCCTGCAATTGAGCATCTCTGGAGAGACCTGAAAATGACTGTCCACAATATACCATCCAACCTGACAGAACTGGAGAGGATCTGCAAGGAGGAATGGCAGAGGATACCCAAATCCAGATGTGAGAAACTTGTTGCATCTTTCCCAAAACGACTCATGGCTGTATTAGATCTTCTACTAAATACTGAACAAAGGGTCTGAATACTTATGACCATGATATTTCAGTTTTGTTTTTTAATAAATATGCAAAAATTTCTAAATTTCTGTTTTTTTTTCTGTCAAGATGGGTTGCTGAGTGTACATTACTGAGAAATAAAATGAACTTTTTTGATTTTTGGAAAAAGGCTGCAATGAAACAAAGAGTGAAAAATTTAAAGGGGTCTGAATACTTTCCGTACCCACTGTATGTCCGGCCATTTTTCATTTGATACTTGTTGACTGTTACCTGCTGCTTTTGGGTCACGATGTGTGTATTGCTGATGACTTTGGATCTAACTCTTCCAACCTGCTGCTGGCGGTAGAGGAAAAGTAAGGAAATCACCAAAGTCATTACAAATCATCCTCTGGGCACCATGAATATCTGCACTAAATTCCATGGCAATTCATGCAGGATTTGTTGAGATATTCATTCTGGACCAGCTAGCTGATCAACACTGCCATCACTAGAGCATCACATGACGCACACATGTCATAACAGTACTATCTGGTGTCTGTCTGTACAGATTTCACTTCATTCAGTGGATTTGAATGTGAGTATAATCTGGGCAAGTGGATACATTGACTTTGCAATGTGAGGTAATAGCGGTTCTAAGTTTTGCCCCCACGGGCTTTATCAACCTCATTTGCATTTTCAGTACTTGGTTTTTAAGTGTGGCACCTGTTGTTTATGTAATGTCTGATTAACAATATGAGCTGACGTAATTCTCTGATTCCATTCTGGTCCTGTCCCCATAAAATCACTAACTGCACCACAGTACAAGAAAGTGTGAGAAATGGGAGAAAAGGGGGAAGGCAAGGTTGAATAATAGGACTGGGCTTATTGATGGCGGTGTGTGTGTGTGTGTGTGTGTGTGTGTGTGTGTGTGTGTGTGTGTGTGTGTGTGTGTGTGTGTGTGTGTGTCTCTGCAGAACCTGGTGGACCTGCTGCAAAGACATGGTGCTGTATGTGTGAGCTCTGAGGGCCACTGCCAGAATGGACACACTACTACACACTCTATTCCTCCTCAGCCTGACATTTGCCCTTTAAGTGACCTGCAACAAAAGTAACAAAATAACAACATGGTAAGTGAATCATATTTTGCATGGAGGTTGATCCAAAAGCAGTATATATTGTTGATTAATCTTCTGAGACGTCAGTGTTTGGAAATGTCTCTGTAATTGAAAACCTCAGCAGTCAACCTTGAGTTTTTTTCCATCTTCCTGTCTTTCGGAAATCAATTAAAAACAATTTAAATTGATGATGTCACTATTTTGACCACAGCAACAGTTTGATCTTTGGGAGTCATGCTGCCAAACTCATACTTTAAAGAGATTGCTGTACTTAGTGAGGGGCACTTGAATCAAAAGATTAAACCTGTTTCCTTTGGACCAACAGTTTGATAGATTAAAGTAGATTTCAAAGTGGTTGGATGAGGGAATAATTTCCCTTTGGCGAGACAGAGCAAATTGAAAACCTGCATTACTTGGTTACCTTTTGACAGAATCTGTGATCACGGTATTGGTTGTGGGTACTGACCTTTTATCCAAAAACAGACATTAACAACTGATATGTAATTACAGAATGGTGCTTCCTGTTAAGACAAAGACACCCCACTTCTGAAAGTGTCATTGTTATTCAGGACTCTGCTGTGCAACATCTTAAAATTATGCTCGACAAGCAATATTGTCTAAACTTTTCCAGTAGTTGTAGTAGTAGTAGTAGTGTAGTGAAATGTTAAGATTCCAAAATGTATGTGAATATATCTAAACCTTTAAAGCTTTGTCTATTTAAGGTGAACAAATATATAAGTTATAAGTACAGTAAAATTGTTGTAAGTTGTTTCAATATGTAAACAATGTTCAAAAGTGAATTATTATTATTATTATTATTATTATTTTAGAAAGGTGCGTTTTCATTTGATGGAATACATTACATAACATTCTCTGGGTGATTTGGAATTATTTAGATGTACATAAATGGTAAAAGTCACTCACACTAACTTGCATAAGTTCTTACCCCCAATTTCTACCAGATGAGTAACGGCTCCGCTTTGTGACGGCTCCGTGATCCGTCCGTCAATACCCACCAGGTCCGGATTTGTTGCGTAACGGCTGCAGCCATGACTGACAGCTGAAGTCTCAAGGACCCACAAGATTGCGCAAATTCATGTAGAATAGAAACACAAAAACAACAGTTTGTTTCCATCAAGAGGAAAAGAGAGGAAACAACTTTGTGCTGTATTTTCAAGGTGTAATGCAGGGAAATATTATCCATGAGCAAATTCTATTATTTTGAAAATTAACTGGATATTTTATTATGTTTCTGTGCTCGACTTCCTGTCATCCAGCATCTGTCGTGTGCTGAATTGCTTGCGGAACTCTCCTGCGTCCAGCTCTGCCTATCTGCTAAATAATCCAGAAGTCCTTGTTTGCAGTGTCCTTCAGGCTATCTGCCCAAACTGTCAACTCCAACATTAGCAGGAAATTCACAATGGTTCTCAGAACTCTTCTTTACACTAGTTCCCATTAAGGAATCAAAGAATAGAGAAAGGAAACTCATTTTAACCCACCCCTCACACCCAAATTGTTGGCGCTGTGGGTTGTGGGGGGGTCAAGGTAGAAGTCATTCTCCAACCCTTTGATATCAGAGCTTCGATCCGCCCATGTACTGTAAAACAAAGAGAGCTGAGTCATATCTGAGGAAATTGTGAGTGATACAAGGACATACATAAACATTACAGTTAAATACTTACTGTAACCCCAAACAATGACTTCATCAAAGGAAGGAAGTGGTGAGCTGCTGCTCTGTGTCATCAATGTCAAATGCTCAAATTCAATTTAAAATTATTTTTAAAGCAAGGAAATTTGACTTGTAAATTTAAACAGATAACAAATCATCCTATTAAAATGGATCACCCTATACAGTATATCCTTACAGTCAACCGTCAACAGTTGTTAAACCCAAAGAGGATGTAAGTGATTTCCCACGTAACTGATTGTTACTCAAGATAAGCTCTATGCAAAACACCACTAGCCTCAGCTATGACACACTGGGCTATTCAGATCATTTAAGTTGATTCAACTTTACAGAGCAGTCCCTCCATCCATTCAGATTTCTTCATCCACTTATCCGGTATCGGGCCGTGGGGTCTTCCCTGAGGCCTCCTCCCAGCTGGACATGCCAAGAACACCTACCTAGGGAGGCGCCCAGGAGGCTTCCTTACCAGATGCCTCAACTGGCTCCTTTCAATGCAAAGGAGCAGCAGCTCTACTCCGAGCTCCTCACGGATGACTGTGCTTCTCGTAGTATCTCTAAGGGAGAAGCCAGCCACCCTTCTTTCAGTCATTCATGACCATAGGTGAGGCTAGGAACAAAAACTCACGGTTGCGAACCGATCCAGTGAGTGCTGAAGGTCACAGGCAGATGATGCCATCAGGATCACATAATCTGCAAAAAGCAGTGATGAGATCCCCAGCCCAACAAACTGCAACCCCTCCCCACCCCGACTACACCTTGATATCCTGTCCATAAATACTACAAACAGGATTGGTGACAAAGCTTAGTCCTGGCGGAGGCCAATCCTCACCTGAAAGTCCTTCTCCATGTCTTCTCCGAACTTCTCCCACACCTGCTGCTTTGCCTCTTTCACGGCAGAGGCTGCTGCCCTTTGGCACTTTGGTACCTTGCAACTGCCTCTGGACCCCTCCGGGATTGCATATCCCATATCGCACAAGCTCCGGCTCCTTCCCCAGCAGAGAGGTAACATTCCACATCCCCACAGCCAGCCTCTGCTGCCCAGGTCTGGTCC
Source organism: Etheostoma perlongum (assembly GCA_026937815.1). Lineage (NCBI taxonomy): Eukaryota > Metazoa > Chordata > Actinopteri > Perciformes > Percidae > Etheostoma > Etheostoma perlongum. The sequence goes on from CM049379.1 coordinate 13,627,825, forward strand.
GTCGAGGCCCCTGACCTTTACCGCCACCCATGTGGCAATGCACCCAACCCCAGCGGTTCCTTCCACAGGTGATGGGTCCATGGGGTAGAGTGAGAGCTTTTTCGGGCTGTGCCCAGCCAGGCTCCGCGGCAAACCCGGCCACCAGGCGCTTGCTGATGAGCACTCCATATGGGCCTGGCTCCAGATGGGGGCCCCTTATCCGGGGCCTCCTCATGGATAGGGTTTTTGAACCATTCTTTGTTGGCCCCTCATCAAAATCCAGACAACACAAAAGTTGTTCCAGATAGCTCGGAGAGGAACTAAGTCTTTACATATTAGCTAAACATAATTTCAGCACAAAATTAAAAGTTGTTCCAGATAGCTAAAGTAGTCTATAGTCATAAATAACAGTTACAAGAACCACATATTAGTAAGAATGAAAATTGCAAGTAGTTGAAAATACACACTTGGGATGTGCTTGGGTTACATGGGGATACAATTTTGATAGGAATATTGACCATGAAACTTCAAACAGTCAAACAACAAAATAGGCCCAGGAATCCGAGATTCATCAATATCTGTATTTAAGACGCTTGTGTTTTAGGATGCTTTATCCTAAAGGTCTTAAAAGTAACTCTACTTTGGCCCAGACTGTAGCAATTGTAGTTGGGTTCAAAGTCTTTTCACAAGCATCTGGGCTAGAGTCCAAGTCAAAGTGCCCGCCCCCTCCTTTGCAAAGGCAATTTTTTATGCGCAGGAGTTTTTAACAAAGCTCTTGGAATATGCTTTTTTTTACACAGGGTTATGATCTTTAATTACCTTTCCTGAATGGGTGCTCTGTTATTTTTGGTTTCCAAACAGTAAAAGGCCTGTTAATTAATGCGTTTGTAGATAGGATGAGTTAATTGTGTCAGTCTTTCCCACGCTACCTCAACCTTTTAAAGAGAGCTTTATGTTAGAGGAATCATAGCTCTTCACGAGAAATGCCAAAGTTTGCTACAATTAAGCTGTTGTATACTACATCGATGGGATGAAAATCTGGTACCTGCTGCTTACTCACTTAATTTTAAGATAAAATTGGATTTAATGAACGGTTAAAGATTATCTATGTTGTCAGAAGACCTTATGGTCATGCTTACAAGAATTTCCCAGTCAGGATCTACAACAGACTTGGGAAATCTAGTGACCTAGGACTTCAGATGATACATAAACCTTTACAATTCTCAGTCTATGAAAAACAAACTGTTCATAGTTTACTGGTAACATGCCATAATGTCATACTACTTCTTGGTGAATGAGTGGGGGATGTGCAACAGAGCCTCCTCTCTTTCATAGGTATTTTACAGTATCCTCCCAGTTTAAAAACCTAATCTTGCACAGGGTGAAGCTACTCTCTGGTCCTCCCTTACCAACCCCTGTTCTCATTAACCTGGGGTCTCTATGTTCATCATGAAGTCAACATCTGTCCAGCTTTCCACCTTAACTGCCAAAGAACAAAGACTTTTCCATTACTGCCCTGGGAAAGTGAACAGCTACTTGGGCATTAGGCAACATTGTGCAACGTGTTAACCTTAAAGCTTTAAAATTATTTTTAATGGTAAACTGACTTGTAATAGGTAGAATGGCCCCTCTTTCATTCCCACTCCATGCCCAGAACGTCTGTTTTTGCACTATGTAACTTTTGATGAGTGGGCGGTACAAGACACCCGCGGCGATGGGGTCTGTGCTGGCCAAATTCCAGCTGCCCTCCTTCCCAGCATACAAGTAGTAGCCCAGGGGTAGGGGAGTGAGGCAGAGGGGCCGCAGGGTGCACCAGCCAGCTAATTATTGTCTGATAAACAGTAAATCCATCAAATTCACTGTCCCATATATAGCAGAACGCCATGAGTGATATTTTTATGCTATGTTGTATTTGCTTGATATTTGACAGTGTTCAAAGTTGCTGACTTCAAGTTGTTGTTGAGTTTTTAGTCATTAGCCAGAGGTTTAGCTTCTGACGTTGTATTTGCCAATTCCAAATCCTTTAGCTTAACAACAAATGCATGTGTACAGTTGTGGTGTACCACTTCGACACTGTAGGGAGATCAAATTGCAAAAATAACAATTCTTGCATAATGCTGCTTTCAGATTTTGGGAACTTTTTCTATTTAACATATAACATGTGTCATTGTACTTGCATATGAATATTATGCTGTGTTACAATCTTGGGATCTTGGGAATGATTCACCAAATCATCATGTATGCTTTCTCCTTTAAACTTTTTTTGTATCCTTACCCCCCATCCTCTTGGGTTTATCACAATCAGAATCAGAAATACTTTATTGATCTCCGAAGGGAAACTCTGTGTTGCAGTTGCACAAATAGTAGAAATATCAGAGTAGAAATATAAATAAAGAAATATATGGAGTGTGGATATGTACGGTATTTACATAGTTAAAGGAATGTTATGATACAGTATTTACATAATTAACATTATCCTATTTCCTTTTGCTATAACAGGCAGGAGGATAAGAAGCCAACAAGCAAAAGATGATCAGGGATTTACATCTTGGTAAGGAGATGACATCAACGCCCTTGTGAAATCCCCATATGTGATAAGTGACATGATTGGTTACGTTATGGTGTCAGTCTGACGGATGCAGTTATATAGGATCTTACTCATCAAGGTTCCACTGTCTTATTATAGCAGTGTATTACCATGACTGTCATCCGAAGACGATGGGTGATTCCTACATGCTATCCCACCATTAGCAGCATAAAATTAGCCTGCTAGCTCTTAGCCAAACATAAATCCTAACGTGAGCGCCCCAAGTTGAGAATGAGAAGGCAACCCATTCTTCAATATGTCTGGATAGCACCTCAGTGTCCATGTCTGGAGATTTATTGCAGGTCCCAGTTGCTTTCCAACCTCTCCAGCACCCCTCGTAAATTGCCAGGCAAAGACTGACCAACTAATGATCCAACATGAAAAGAGACAGAGGAATTATGTCATTTAAACCTGGCTCAAATTTGTTGACTGGGAAACCTCAGTGGCCCACTAAAGCTTAGAAAGTCAAGAGAAATACAGCCAAAAGACAGATGGGCAGGCCTATAGTGCGTCACCTTCTCTACTTCCTGAAATATGGGAAACCCCTTCACACTGAAACATCCTGAGGATTTCCTGCTACCATTTACCTGCCTAGCACTTGATTGTTAAAACTACCATGTTAAAACTAGTACGCTAGTTTCTATTTTTGAGGGGCCCATACTGGGTGGGGTATCGCGATGTTGCAACCAAAATAACTCAATAAACTTTTAGTGGGAAAGTTTAATACCTATGCGGCTCTTGTGTGGTCTCCTTTTCATGATAAAGGCCTCATTTTCCACTCAAGTTCTGGAAACTCTAACACAAGCTCTACAATAACTTCAGTGGACTTATTTGGTTCTGCATAGAGGCCTGGTGCCAAGTTTCTGGAGAGAGCCTGCTACTGGACAATCCCTCTACTGGCACATGTCCTAACTAGGCTCGGAAAAGGTTCTCCCCTGACTCCCAAGGCTCCAATATAGCATTGTGATACTGTGGACCGTGTAATATAAACATTGATGTATCTTTGTATAGGCTTTTGCAGGAAAATTTTACTGTTTAGCACTTCTTGTTTTTAGTTAAACTACATAATTTTTTGATCAAATTGTTAAATACTTGAATGCACACATGTAGATGAGCTTGCAGAATTCCACCTTTGAAGTCTTAAAGAGGTTTACCTGCTTGTACTCAGGTTTTGCAAATAGCAATACTTTTCCCATACACATCATTGAGAAAGAGAATTTAAAATAAAAACAAAGATGATACTATTATACGTATATTTAATATTCCACATCACCAAAATCCATTAAACAGCACAGGAGGAGAACTGCAATACACACTGTATTCTGTGGGATCTCATTTTGATTACACATAATAATTCATAGAGCAAAGACATACCACTGAGATGCAGAGATAAGGGCTTGTAACACTGTTTATTTTGACGTATAAACATGCAATCTGTCAGATGTGTCTTTACTTGCTTAGTATGCAACTGAGGTCTCTTACCATCAGGTAAATACACCACTTATCATCAACCACGTCTTGGTACCACCCACACAGAGGACAAACTTGCTCTTTGTACCATTTCTCCGACTCATTTCTCTCTCAGGTATAATTACATTACAATGCATTTATCACAAAATAAATGGGATATACAGTGTTTACTGCAAGTTAATTGTTACTTATTGTGATTGAAAAGGTGGCCAAGAAATTGCCTTAGGACAGAAATGACCTTGACGGTAAGCTTATCTTTGTACTGTGAAGGAACTGTGCTTGGCAGGATAAAGCGAGGTAAATTAATCTGTGTAGCATCTTTCGAACACTAAGAAAATCCCAAGTGCTTTACATAAAATTTGAAAAGATTTGAATCAACATTTAAAAGACACACAATCTAAGAGAAAAAGCATGCCACTGCAGCATCCCGGACTACGCCCCAGAAGACAGAGGAGCAGATGACAACAGCTGTGAGTTGGTGGTGCTGGTGTCATTGCCCCCAATAACGATCTTCTCCCATGCTGCACAGTACTCCACTCCGACCTGACCCCATAATGGTCTGACATATTCTGATCCAGAATCATACCTCAAGATGATGGCTTGGCTCCCCACCTTTATCTCAATGCAAACCCGATGTATGGGAAAGTGCTATTCTACTTCACTCCACCCCTCTGTGTCACATCTGCACAGATGATAATAAGGCAGGAAAGGAGTCCTTGTTAAAGTGTGCTGGACCCATAATGGGTTTCCTGTCTATAGCCTTTATGTGTCATTGTCCACAATATCTTCTGTCTGTCACACAAACCTCTAATGGCAAGGGCTGCCCCCTAATCGCAGATGATTCAATCATCACTCGATAATCCTCTGTCTGTAATGCTGTTATCATGCCTTCCTCTGTGTACAATCAGACGCTGCTAAAAAAAGTGCAGTGATTCATAGTGATGGCCAAATAAAGCTTCATGAACATTTTCTCTTTTTTCTGAGCCCACTAGATGGGGCTCTCTTTTCAACAAAGCGTTGAAAACACAGTGAATTGCCATTCATTTAACCTTTTTGAACAGAGCGCGCCATCTTATGAGCTCAGAAAATAAAGAAAAGGGTTCACAAAGCTTCATTTTGCCATCACTACGAAACTGCATTTTCGCATTTTAGCAGCGTCTGATTGTAGACAGAGTAAGGCATGATAACAACAGTATGGCAGGTGGTATAATTTTGCCAACAAAGTCTTGTCTCAAAAATAACTACAGAACTAACTGTTACGGAAACAAAGACAGGGGATGGAATTTTGCTACTGCATTTAAATGTTTTTAAATAATATTCATCTACACTGCACTGTTCTGTAATGCAATGCCACATTCACATTCATGAGTTACCCTAAACTGTATCCATAGCAGGAGATATTTTAGTCAAAGCAATAGTCAAATGCTAGAGCAGACCTGTGCCTCATACATTCCGCCCATCAGCATGCATTTGTTTTGATTGCCTTCAAAAAAATAAATAAAATAAAATACAGACCACATTCTATTTTAGATCTGGTTCCTTTTTCCATTTGTGAAGCTAACGTTTGCCACAACCTTGATTTGCAAAACAGCCCTGTAAACCTCAACCTTTATAGATCACAAGTAATTGTGCATAATAGTGCAATGATGGAGCATTTCTTTTGCAGTTTGTTTTAACTACTTCTTTCCCTTTTGATGACAGCAGCATCAACACTAGTTGTTCCTATACTCTTTAATGTCAGTATCTTCCCGGGGATTCTGTCAGAGGCTCTCCACACCTACAAGTACATTTGTTGTTACCAAATGGATTGTGGCTCCCCACAACTGCTCTGCTGCAGCCTGTGGGGGGTATTGATAGGCTACACAAAAGTGTAAAGTTATACCAAGGTGATTGTCAATTTTCATAAAATCAAGGCTTCTTTCATCTATATACCTGGATGCAAATCAAGCATATGGAATAGGAGGGAATATTAAAAATTATTCGCAGGAGACGGCGATTCCCGACATGTTTGTGCTCAGAGGGGTAAAATCTTGGCTTTGCACAGGACCTGTGCTTAGTTTGCTATACATATATTCATAAAGTGCTTGTTTTGCAGGCTATATGCATTGACAGACTTATCGGATGGCACCTACCGCTGCTGCCTGGGGGATTAGAATGCCAAGGAAATTACAAGTCCCTCCTGTAACGCCTTTTGGTGTACAATGTGCACCCAAAAGCACCCAGATTTTCTCATCTGAAGAGGGGGTGCTCTCACACACACACACACACACACACACACACACACACACACACACACACACACACACACAGTCTTGTCTCACTATCTTTATGGGGACAAGTCATTGACATAATGCATTCCCTAGCCCCTTACCCTAACCTTAACCATCAAATCTAAATGCCTAACCCTAACCCTAACCATAACCTAATTCTAACCCTGATCCTAAAACCAGGTCTTAACCCTCAAACAGGCCTTTAACGTTATGGGGACCAGCATTTTGTCCCCACAAAGCTGTCAGGACCCCATAAGTATACTGTATTTCCAAATTTTGGTCCCCACAAATGTAGTTAAACATGGTACACACACACACACACACACACACACACACACACACACACACACACACACACACACACACACACACACACACACACCTCTTGTTTCTTTAAAACAGAATTGTGAAAGCACTTTCTCAGGGACAGAAGACGTCTATAGGCCTTGTCTTGTACTGCACTGAATGTGATAGCTTGAACCACACACAGACTGAACTACGGTGTCGCCTTATGAATGGTAATAAAAAGTTAATTTTACCGTGTACTTTTCCTTATGTCTTAGTCCCTCCCAATATAGATGTGAGGAGAGATACAAGAAAAAGGTGTGAGAAAAGAGGGAACAAGGAAACACATTTTTACTGTCATCAACTGGCTTGCGGTTCAGACAAAGAAGGAGGGAAAGCACACGAAAGGTTGAAAGTCAAAAATGAAATAATTAAATGAATTAATTTGGTCTGTCAAAATGAACGCGTTAATATTAAGTTAACGCAAATTCCTCTGTTGTTTTTTCAAAATGTGATTCATTTGTGATTAATCGTAAGTTAAATGTGGAACTCACATGATAAATTGCGATTTAATATATTTTAATTGATTGGCAGCCTTAGAATTTATTAATAAAAATAAGTCAATGATCAAAAATCTGTAAAATCAGTAAAGTAGGGGGATACCAGAATGAGTGGATAATAGAACATGAAGATGTTGGATGCTGAAAGAAAAGACAAAGCCAACGTAGCAAACCAAGGAGACCATGGTGGAGAAGACAGAAGCAGACAGAGCCGACCAGCTTTATAGGCTTTCCATCTCATCAGCCCAGGTGAACCACTTCTCTCACGGTTTGCAGCCCCGGAGAAGGAGAAAACACAAGCAGGCCAGGCGTCAGAGGGGTCAAGGTGAGACGTCCTTGCCTCTGACAGCTGATCTGGCTGCGCTGTCGTCATCAGATGACGGTTCATTGAGATTTAACAGCTCTGTGGTGACTTTTTCTAGTTTGGAGTTTGTGTTTGCATGTACATGCAATGTTCTAATAATAATACCGGTGCACATAAACCTCTGCCAGCACAGCAGTTATTTTTTAAGTCTCTCTTTATGTTTCCCCAAGTTCCACGTTTATTAAAAACCTGCTTTATTCTGTCAGTCAAACAGTGTTCTTCACTGCTTAGACGCTGGAAGCGCTTTAGCCATTTCTACTGGCAGAATATTTTTATCTTTGTTTGTGTCTGCATGTATTGATACTCTGTCAATTCCTTATTTAATAATACAAGCTACGATGAGAATGTCTTATAATTTGAAATATTTCTATCCAATGCAGAGATTTTCTAGCCTGGCTCCACCCTCCTACGTGCTTACATTCAATTTTAATTTCCCTTCAGTACTACGTCTGGGTTCACGGTATAGAATCAGGTTTTCTCATAGACAGTTAAATAAATGGACCATCAGATCCCATTGCTTTGGACGGAGACCACTGAAAGTTAATAGAAGCACTTTTCCAGTGATAGCAGAGCGTTACTGCGCAGCCTCCAACTGAGCTTGAAGCCGTAGATGTGACGTGAGCAACGTGTCTGAAAGTTGTAAGTCTTCTGGTAGCTGTGCCAAGAGAAATCTCAATCATTCCCAATCAGCAGAGACGGAGAACATAGGTATATATTAGGAGATAACATAGACACAAGCTAATTATTGTTAACCCAAATGTAAGTCTATATTGTAAGCCGAAACTGCCTGCGAGCTTATCCTGTACTGTTTGGTAATCCTTCTAATATGCGACAGTATGTCGCTTGGTTATAACACAATCGTTATATTACACTTCTGAATAATGGGTTTGCTATCGCCTATTTTAACAAAAACGTCTCCTATGCAGCCATAATGTGAGATTCAAGGTAATGGAGCCTTTTCTACATTTTTTTGTGGTTCTTTAGAAATAAACAATGGACAAATAGAGTCTTTAAACGCTTCAGATGTAAAGTTAATTCACTGTCAAAGTGACATCAAAATGAATGGCAGTGAATGGAATCCTAACGGCAGGTGATGGCTACGCTTCATGAAGGCTGTCTTACTCCCTTAGGTTTGCTCCAGCTATATTTTTGGTGGTACAATCAGCAAACAGAGGGAGTGGCTGAGAACGATGACATTGAGATTGTGCGCTACAGAAACATGCGCTAGATGTGTTAACGCTGCCAAATATCCAGAAGTTAAAGCCCGAGCAAGAACAATCTTTGCTTTTTTGAGTTTTGTTGGTGGCTATGATGTTGTGACACTCCTCCCCACGGGGTTCGGGAAAAGTTTGATTTTCCAGCTCGCCCCGTTAGTGGTGAAGGAGTTGGCTAAGGCTAACGCTAGCAATTCTAATGCTAAATATTAGCCTTGTCGGTTTACCCTGTTGATGCACATCCGCAGTTTTAAACTTCAACAGAGTACCCGCCTTCAAGGAAGTTAGCACTTGTCAATGGAGAGTGGCCAGACTCTGGTAGGACCACGCCAGAGATTTTCAGCCTCACGTGACTGAATAAAAATGACTATAGACAATGTGTTAAATGCTGGAACATAACACTTCTCCTCTTCCTGAATATAATAATACCCATGGCATAGATTAAAAGGGGAAATATACGAATAGGAAAAATAGTTCTGTTGAATTAAGGCAGTTTTTACACACACAAAACAGAAGTTTATTATTTTCTACTAAATGGTGAATGAGAATGCATACAACAATTGCAGGGATATTATTATTCTTTATAGCATCTAAAGATCTAATTTGTGGGGAAAATGTAACAAAAAAGCAAATCCAATGACAGAATTGTCCATGAGGCCTGTTGGCTTTGACTTTTAAGTAGTCAACATCAGTCATGGAAAAGAAACATTTCAGTTTCACAAATGAAAGGAAACTTAATTTTTTTCTCCTCCTCTGCAAGCATTTTGTTTAATGTACCAGATGGCTAATATTTACAGAATAAGGAAAACTCTGACAGCCTCAGGTAAATTGTCAGTCATGGAAAAGGATGTAAAATTGACCTTTAAACATCTCTAAGTGGTTGTCTAAACTTTCTAGATTTCATTGTATTTACCCATGTGGTGATACCCAGCCATCTGGTCACAGACTGGACTAAATCAAACCATAATCTGCAGTGCCAAACAGTGTTTACCCCAAGTCTCATAGTGGCATGTTTTTGGAAAGACATTTTTTTGTTAAAACCAAACTCATGTCATTAGATGAGTTTATAAGTGGCAGTGGTGGCCTGAAGGTTAAAGAAGCAATCTGTGACCGGGAGATCGCCGGTTCATTCCCCAGACCAACAGGATAAAATCTAGGCACTTGTCCCTCCCTCATTACTACCACTGAAAGATCCTTAACCCCAACCACTTTAGTGGAGCTTCCAGTTATGAATGTTTAACTGTATGATTGTGACAGGTCGTCATTGCAAATGAGAATTTGTTCTCAATCGATTTACTTGCATAAAGGTTAAAAAAATATATATGAGCACATAACAATAACAAAGTCTATAAAAAATACAACAATGAGTTTCCTTTCCAAATATAGTACTCTGTCTGAAGCTATGTTTAAACAATGCAAGGACAACATGCCAGATATGGTGCTGTGAAATATTTGTCATGTCAAGTCTTTATGACAGTTTTCTGTCCAAACCATTGTGTCAGCACCTGGCTTCTCCAAGGATAAATTAAAACAAAAGTTCTTAAAGGAAACCATAAGTGGTTTCCAATGAAAATCTAATCTTAACTTTGGTCTTTGAGTTCTATCACTTTCTTTGTCTGTGGCATGAGAGGTTTGATGTGGCACCCTGTGAACACTTGAGAAGACTGGGTGTTGGTATCATTCTGGTCTAAAAACGATCAGGGCTTTTGTCACCTGTATGATGTGTTGCACAAGTAGGAGGATGGTGTGTGTCCTAAGTAGCTTGGCTGCTGGTGATTGAGGGTGAAATCGCTCAGATCTTTGAGGAGGATTGCGGCAAAAGATGAAGAGAGAGTAAAAGAGGTGCACAGGGACAGATCTAGCAAGAGTACACCAGTGACCCTTGGCTGAGCTCTCCTACCAACAACTTGCACCAGCGGAAATGGCGGAGGGTGGGGGAGCACTCACAAAAACTGCAGTAACACTGAAGAGGGAAAGCGAGTGAAAGAGAGCAAGAAGCCACAGGCAGGGGGAAATCGAAACAGAGGGGAGGGTGGAAATAGAGAGAGAATGAGACAGAGTGAGCAAGAGCGATTAGAGGTTCAAGTTTACCAAAACATGACTTAAGCAATTAACTGTGAACAGCCCAGTCAAGGTCATCAGCAAAGGGCAAAAGAGTAGTTCCTGATGGCAAAGCCACTGCAATTAATTTAAGCAACTGCATCCAATTGGTGTATTGAAAATTTTAGGTGCCACTTTTGCCTTTCTAAAAATGGTCCAATGTTTGGCGGCAGCCCTGTGAGAGTATTCTGAAAGAGGAAGTATGGAAAGTATTAGATCATGGCCAAATGTCTTTCTTCTCAATGGCAGAATGAACACATTTTCCTTTAGTCCCAAAGAACTGTTAGTCCAGACCCTCAGCAATAATCTAAGTGGGTCTCATTCTAAGCCCAGTTTTAAATCATATCACATTTGTTTCATTCATTCATTCATTCATTCTTTATCAGAGTCCCATTTTCTTCCCTCAGAAAACCAGTCAACTTTAAGACAACTTTAAGACAACTTTTTTTTGCATTTAAGGTACACGATACATTTGCTTTCAATGGGTTATATCACCAAAAATTAGCATGTGATGCATACTATATTATCAGAGAAGATTCAACAAAACTTCTGAGATGTCAATGTTGCTTGAGTCAGTGGATGTAAAAAGTAGTGTACAGCAATCTTACATCTTACTTCTTCTCCTGGACAAGTGGGTGACAAATGCCACATGCAACTTCTTTAAAAGATACCAGGGCAACACTTCCTTTCCAAAAGTTTCCCTGGCAGACATTTGGGTAGCAGCAACATCCTCAGCATTTACTGTATAGTGCATGGTTCTATGCAATGCGAGATTGTGAGAACCTGTGGCAGTAATCATCTTACTATCCCCCTCACAGAGCGGTTGAGATGGTGAACACAAATTCCTATTGACATGTTGATTTAAGTTATCCAGATAAAGCATTGCTGTGGCTGTCAGAGGTAATTTATTAGTTTCAGTTGTAAAAACTAACAATCAGGATATAATATTCTCAACAAGTATTCAAAGAAAAGATCTGGGAGTACCAGACTTTTATAGAGGGTACACCCAGATATTAGAGATATTATCCATGGATGTTTATATGTCAAACTGGATCTGCATATTAATTTTCCTTCTATGAATACGTACCAAAAGGTTGTCATGTTCCTGCACTACTACAGCTGGCCTCCATTTTTATAGGATGATTTAGTAAAACGTTTAACACATCATTAAAGCACTCTGACATTCCCACCTACCACCCTCTCTTACAACTTACATCTTTCCACGTTAAAACCTACTTTTAATGTCATCAGAACACTAAATTGTTTAATTGTTGCTAAAAATATATAAATAGGCTTGGCTCACATGTCCATTAAGTTGTCATCGTAAAACTAAGGTGTGTTAAATACTAGTTTTAAATGATACGCCTCAATCACAATGAGGTTTTTATAATTTTAGTAACAGATGTTTAAAAATACACTCTAAACGTCAGGTTTAAGAGAGTCCCATTTGTAGATTGGAAAGCAGTTTCATAACACAGCAACTCATTGTAGTCCATACATACAAATACTACAAATGTAAACAAACCTTTGACAGTTGACGTATACACTTTTAATACACCTGTATGAAAAATGAAGACATACAGTACATGTTCAAAGTTAAACACTGTTCAATCTAATAAACTACCATGTAAACACGACTATACTGGCAACTATACTGGCAACACATGAAGTCCAAGATGACATTGGTTTTATAGACTGATATTTATTATTAAAATAGGCATATTTCAGCTGGGCCAGTGCACTAATCTTGGTTTGTGTATGTCATTACATGTTGACTAAACTTCACATTGAAATGCCAGATTTATGTAATCCGGTCCATCTGGGAATTTGTGTTTTGACTGTTTTTGACTGAAGTGAAGTAGCCATATAACAGGTTTGTTTTTACAATTAACAAAAGCTTTCCAAGACTGAAAAGAGAGAGAGGGAGAAAGGAGAAGAAGAAAAAGGCCTTTGAATCAGTGATCGATGAGGTGGCTTTATTTGACTTCAAAGACTTGTAGAGCTGTTCAGGCCAAGTTTTGGCTCTCTCTTTGCTCTTTCAGTGGTAGAAGTGATGCACGTGATTTGCCTCAGTCCTTGCTGGAAGCCTACCCCTGCTGTTGCAAACAAAAAGATCCAAACAATGCTTTCTCTTAGTCTGGCAAAACATGTCAATGGCTATTTTTCCCCATTCTTCACATTTTCCCCCTTTTCCCTTCCTTTTTGGCATTCATTTTTATTGGTCGCTTTGTTTTGTACCCAGGGCCCAGTGGTCCCCAAGTAAAAGAAGCTGGGATTTTTTGCCCCTATTTCCTTTTGTGAAGAGATGCGTGCTGGGAATATCTATGGCTACTCATATCAGAGGTTGTGAAAACCCTGCCTTTTAACTGTGATTTAGGGATTTTTCTTTGTGTTGGGTTTGAGTGATGTGGAACATTGAGACTCAATAATGCAGCAACTAATTTAATCAAGGAGGCTAACCTAGTTTTCATGTGCAAATATTCAATCACTTTTGGCATGTGAAAAAGGTTAAATATAAAGTTCCACCTGCAATTATAGACGACAAAACACAACTTTATGGGGCAGACAGTTCCTTGAGTTCCTTGGCTTGTTAGCTAAACTCACTTACAGCAGTGTACATCTTTTATTTTAGTTGCATTTATACTCTCTCAGCCTACAGACTGCCAGGTTTCAGAAATGCACAGCATTGCAACACCTGACAGAGATGAGGCAGTCATAGAAGGTGGGTCTGATTACATCATAACACTTCTGTTGCTTCAACATGTCTTTGTGTTGGCAAGTCACCACATAAGCAATACACTGAAGACATAATAGCACTCTGGTCACTGTTGTTGCTTAGCCTGACCTCTGATATCACCTACTGTATATAGCAGTATCAATCAAATGTCAATATGAAAATGCCTATTTTTACCTGCAGGTATGCAAATCTTACATATGAAAAACCTGGAAAAGAATGCAGGTGAACTTGACCTTTAAATAAATGTAAGGATTAGATACATTTGCAATGATTTCTGAAATACCAGTCTGAAGATGCGCAATTGTGCAGTAAACACAAAAACACTTTTTGTAAATTGTTTACCACTGATGACTCACCTCAGAGAATTTATGTTACCTTGTTTCATGTCAGGTGATTAATCTACATTACCAGCAACCCCATTATTCAGAAGTGTAAACAATGTGTGTTATCCCTTTGTCTTCCTGTGGCGATAGAGGAAATTATGCAATTATGGAATATTATGGAAATTATGGAATACAGTGTTCCAGTCAGTGCATCAAAAGGCACCAGTGATCTGTAATGTCACAATAGCCTTAGTTTGAGGTTGAGTGGGATGTTATTAATCTTTTTTAATTTGTGTGTTCTAGTTAATTTTTTAACACAGTGTGTGTGTGTGTGTGTGTGTGTGTGTGTGTGTGTGTGTGTGTGTGTGTGTGTGTGTGTGTGTGTGTGTGTACTGCAGCGTAATCAGTGTACCAGTTGTGCCCTAATGGCTTACATGTGTTTGAAGCAGACTTCAAAACATGAACCCATCAGAAATCAGTCACTAATGTGAGTTTTACCCAAAGTCTGTGGTGATATACATGTATTTTTCTCAGCCCTGACTTACAAGTTTTCCCTTTTATTAATATACAATGACATTATTTGTAACAACAATATTGAATAAGTCAATGTTGTTAAAAGTGTGTGTGTGTGTGGCCACTGAACCTTATTGCTATCTCGATCTTCTATTTTCTGTCTGTGAGATACACTTGCTTCAGCCATGATTTCATACTAACTGGCAGTAAATCAAACAGTTTCGATAAGGTCTGTAACTGTTTCTTGACACTGCAGAAGAGGTTAGGGTATTTTGCTGTTGCTTTTGATAAGATTGCGGTACGTGCGTTATCCTGCATCTCGTTTGGCCGAGCGGACAATTCTGAAAACAGGTTAATGAGGAGCGCTTAAAGTTGATTGAGAAAAAGAGAAACATGCTATGGATTACTCAAAAACAAGTCAGACACAAACGCACACATAAAGTCACATAATAATAACACCCATGCACACACTCACGTAGCACATGAGCATGTACACATTTGCAGTACTGTGACAGATGGCAAAAAGATGGCTTTTCATTAGTTTTATCAAATTTTGCCATTTTATATATATATACATATACTGCTTTTCTAATGCAATACTTTATTACTACAGCGCAGCCTTTGTCCTTTCATTAAAACAGTTAATTTGTGATGACATGTTGACAGGTACCTGTTTGTTTCACCAGTACCTTCAAGTAAAATCAAATAAATTATCATACTTAATGGTCATGGCGTTTATGAGCAACTCATTACATCAAGATATTTATTCCTGTCTCCATCAGCTTTAAGAATCACCATCATCTGTTGGAAGCAAATGGATGTTTTAATCAGTAATTCACACCTCTGCGCCTTCCAAAACGCAGTCACACCATCCAAAAGTCATTAAAGCAAACCAGGAACTTGGCAGCAGCAGTGTAACTGTTAAACATTACACTTGCTCTGTGAAAACTGTTTATGCTCTTACAGGGTGAAATACACTCCAACATGACATCTGAGGACACAGTCCAGGTTTCGGTCACCACACCGTAAAACTTTTGCTAAAAACGTGTGTGATGTTTAATGTGCTACTTTTGTGTGGGGGAAAGTCACCGTTAAATTCAGGCTTTTCAGTATGCGTCATTTGCATTTTGTTATAGTTATAAATAAATATTAGCGTGTTTTGCAACCAGCCTGTCCACAAATAGGAACAATGGTTTGACTAGATTGGATGCCAAGGCATACAAAACCAATCAGCAAGGATAATTAAAGTTATTGTTCTATCCTTTACATTTCCTCCCCCATGTGATTGGCATGCAGGAATTATATTTGGTTGCGCTGTTAAGAAAAGTAATCATCCATAGTCTGGCACTATATACACAAAATATTTGAATTTATACATGCATGAATGTGTTTTAGCTCAATTTTCAGACAAATGGTCCTCTTATGGTGGGTACAAGTCAAAACTCAGCTTCCAATCATACAAAATAAAGAGAAAAATCACAAGGTTAGGCTATTTAACTTCTGATTATGTGCCAAAAAGAAAATTGTCTTTGTGCTAAAAATAGAGTTTAAATAGTCTAATGTTAATGTATTCAAAATGGATACATCCTTATCCTTAATTACTATGTCATTTAAATGAACAAAATAGTCCTATTCCTCCATCCCCTTGTAGACTCTATCATCGTCATTACACATCACATCCATCCTCCTTTGTCCATAGGTCATTAAGCCAGGTGGGTGGCAGCAGCTGATGTGGTAGTGGGAGGACAATGCCTGGACAACAATCACCCAGAATGCACAGTGACCCTTATCATACACAAACACACACAAGCTCTGCTTTCACACCAGCAGCCCTCTCAGACGTCCCTGTGACGGCATCCCACTGTACCATTTGTCAGTGCAAGGGGGCATGATATATGTTCTCTGGGGGCAAAACCTTTTCTGTATCTTCTGCCAATGTCTTACAAAATGGTGCAAAAGTAAATAAATAAATATATATATATATATACACACACGTAGATTTGTGTGTTTGTGTGTGTGTGTGTGCGTGTGCGTGTGTGTGTGTGAGTTAACAATCTCGCCTATCCCTGAATCACTAAGCTCCTCAATGGTGTCCTTGCAGCCATTTACCTCAGCAGTCTCTAGGGGGGGTCTCTGGATGGCAATGCCTTGGATTTATACTGGGGACTTGACTATTATTCATCCCTGCTCTTTCCAGATAGGCAGCCTTTTAAAGGTTAATTGCACTAGCTAATTGCTCTACCTCCCTCTTGCTAACGAGGGCGCAATCCTCGATGATGTCATTGAGTGTTCGAACCAAAATACCTCTCCAGCTACTTTGGTGATGGCTCCCCACTTCTGAAGGGCACAGCAATGTCTAATCTGTTTTGCTGCAGAGAAGCAGGCTTTGACTATGTGTCAAAAGGCAACACAAGCAAAAACAATTTTTCCTCCACTACTGTAATTTAGTTTAATGGATTGTCTTGATGACAAAAAAAGGTCTTGATGACATTTAAAACAGCCAGTGCCATAACTCAGGATGTCAAGAAAAAGAATCATGTGCACATCGTCATTTGCAACTCTGACAGCACAAACACACAGTTACTGCCACCGGGAAATGTGAAGATTTAGAAGTATTGTGATGCCTTTTTTGTCAAAGTGAAATGTATTCTTCAACAAAAGTGCAAGATCACTCAGCGAGAGATCAGCAGCGGACAGCGTGCCCTTCAGGTTTTTATTTGTCAATCCCTGCTTCCATCTTACTGTAAAAAGGCTTACCTAGGGGTAGAATTATGTATTCAATACATTTTCAATAAATTGTCTTAGAATTCAGTCTTAATGTATAAAGAAACATTATGAATTCTGTTTTACTCTTACCAGCAATCATATAAAAAGCACACACGATAATATAAAACGTAATCCCCATTTCCTATTGCCATAAGAAGCACTACAGTATATCTACAGTATTATTCTTATTGTGTAGTGTGTTTTTGTGTGTCTTACAGTTTGAAATCAGGAAACTCTTTTCACAGTCAGAGCTTCAACTAGGCTGTAGACCAGCCCCCTTCCCCTCTCCATCTCCATTTACATCCTGGAGTTAAAAAAAAAAAAAAACATCACAAAAAGCAGATACATGTTGGAGCGAATGCTCTTTTTCCTGTTTGGCCAAACTGCGTCAATGTTGCATTTTCCGCTACAGCCTTGGCATGAAAACAGTGATGCACGCCATTATCTTAATGTGAGCATGTAATGGTATTGGAACTGGGCATGTGACCAATGTACATCCTCACACTGGCTTGGACAATCCCGCTGAGTAAACTGGCACAAAGGAAACTGAACGATAATTTGTTTTTGTGCTACCTGGTAGATTCTCAAGAACTAAGCAGTCCTCTAGAGATGCATTCATGTGATAAGCAAGTTAATGTACTCAGCAAAAACCTTCCAGAGGATAAAATAAGGAAAATGCCAACTGATATTAAACTTGCAAAGCTACATAAGACCCGTTATGTGAGTGCTTAATGGGGAATGAGTAGGCAGTATCCATTTATGATGGTCATAAAGAGGAGTGAACCCTGATGGGCTTCTCCGCTTGAGCATGATGTTATCCCCCATTAATACTCACCACATTTATCGACAGACTTCCCCTGCGTCAGTCAGCAGGGTTGCCCAGTGCCTAAGAGTTCACAAGTTCTACTAATGTCAATGAGTCCATCAACAGCCACGTTACAGTCAACCATCCACTTCCAAGTGTGACTTAATTAGATTAGACCATCAGCTCAATGCTCAAGATGTAAATGGGTAGAGGCAGGTTAGACACACTAATTTTACATAGCACTACCTATATCCTCCCAATAATTTAATATACATCTATGTCTATTATAACTATCAACAAATAATAATAATAATAATAATACTGTAAACTTTTAAATAAATCTTTTAAAGTGCAACCGCACTTTATCTGAAAATGTGTGGGAAAATAAAACTAAAGCGTGGGTGCACTTTGATATAGTAAAAGATCAGTACACTCACATTTTTATTTTTTTATTTTGCATAAACAGTGTGAAGATATTTCATACATAAATCTCCTTATTCATATTCCAAGTCCTTCACATTTAGACAAATCAGGCATGACATGCAAAAGATAAATTAGACTTAAAATAAATGCAAAAAAATACAGATACAAAACAACAAAACAAAACCCTCACTTTTTACTGCATACCACTAGCTCCTGCGTAGTTTGAACCACTAAAAAACCTGCATAAATGCATCTCTCAAATAAAAGCTTAACGCTCACAAAACAGAGCTGAACATGTGCTAATGTTAACACTGATAATGGTAGCTGATGAACATATTATTGTAACACTGATCGCTGGAATGGCCACTGTGCCACTGCCCTATACATGAGCAAAGCTGTGATCCAGTGCGCAGCCCACGGCAGCCCAATGACCACCAAGTCCCTCAGACTAGACCAGCAAGCTGCTGCGTTATATGCCAGGTGAAGCAGAGGCATTATTTGCGTTTGTGGCAGAAAAACATTATGACATTGTACATGAAGTAGAGGCCGCACTCAGAAGGACAACAGCTTTGAATTCTGTGCGCTCCACTTCTTGGTCGGGGACACCCCAAGTACATTGCTTAGCTTCCACAACTGCTACTCCAAACTGGGGCCGTGCTGATTCTCCTGTAGGGACTGCTGTACACTGACTATTGATAAATACCCCATAAAACCTCACTTAAAAAGATCTGAACTATCCTTTAATCTACAAGACTTAAAAATGTGTTCTAACTTCGTGAGCTGGGAGTGTATTGGAAATAAACAGTTCTGAATGTGGTGAGGTGTTTGGCTTTTTTTTGCAAATTGAAGTGTCTGCTTTATGGAGGGTCAACATGTCCTTGAGATTTGACAGAATAGTGCATTGTTGATGTATGCATGAGAAAGTTTAAACAGCTTTGTGTGTTACACAGACACTTACTGTTCACTGTCTTCAGGAAAGTGTTGCTGTAGAAGAACGAAATTTGAGTTTGACGTCTTAAACCAGTGGGTATATACAACATAGCTGACTAATTACCCAGCAGATGACCGTCATCAGCTAAACTGTGCGTCACAATAATAGGTTCATCAAATCAAGGTTTCTGGTTCTTGTAACTGGCAAATTTACTTAACAGCTACTCTTGGTTTTATGTACTTTCACATCACTTAAAAATAAATTCAGCCTCAAGTTCACAACAATGCGACATTTAAAAAGTGATTCATTACAACTTTCAACTTGTGGCTTATCTTTCTGTTTAGGTACTTCAGGTAATTATATTAAGAGTGTTGTCTGCTTTTGCTAAGCTGCACTTCTCAAAGATTATTAGTGTTTGAGTCTGAAACAATACACACTTGGTTTACATGTCAGCAGACCAGGATCATGACCAAGTACACAGACACTGATGTTGTATTTAACAAATTTTAGGCTGAAAAGAAGTTTCAGTTTGTATAATAGACGTTCACTGATGAACTCTGAGCATCACATTGTCAGGTATCAGCCTGGCTGCGAATCAAAGTAAACAACAAAACATTTACACACATCAGACATGAAATCTGCCACATTACACAGAGCGAAAAACACCTCAGCTATAGACAAAACAATAATGAACTTCACAGCAGCAAATGACACAGGCAATCAAGACATCTATTAAACGTGACAGTGGCGATATTATTGTACAAGCAATCTCCATGTTTTACCGGCAGACCCTCCCAGTAAAACCAACATGATCAAACAGCAGAAAGGGGTCATGTGGACAGGTTCCAAAACATTGTTAGCACCAGCCTGCCACTGTTTCAAAGCTCTCTGAGATTAGATTGGGCAGGTAACTCCATGGAAACACATGATTAGGTTTAGGGGCTATGAGGTTAGGAAAAGGTAACGCTGCAACTGGAAACCTGATGTGACCAAAAGTTAAGACCTGTGAGGTTTTTTCCCAGGGAGGAAACAGGATGGGAATGGCAGAGATGGCCTATTATTGCTATAAATCCCCCAAAACACAGTGTAGGAAATGATTTATGTGCATAAATCTGCCTAGTGGGGAAAAAAGGCGGCTCACATTACTGTTTCTGTGTTTGTGCATCTGGGGTTCACGGGTGGTGCGTAACAGATCCCAGTGTACACACCTAAGGTTTTGCGTGGGTTGGCAGAGACATCTCTCACATCATCAGATATAGTTTGTCCTGCATACAGTGATTAGTGAAAGCACCCTAAGATTGGAGAAAAAGTCATAATTTTTGATGCAACATGACATGTCTGTTTAGACATAATATAATAAAGTGTACAGGTGTTGAACAAAGAAACAGACAAACAGAAAGGGGCATTACTACGCAATTTTAGATGTCAGATTTGAATACAGGTTTGCCTGAGGCTATAAAGGTTAAGTGGACAACTTAACCTAAGTTCTGAGTCTTACAATAATTGCACTAAGACAACAAGTTTGAAAATGTATGTTAAGTAAATCTTTTCAATGGCAAAATGCATGCTGCTTTTCACCAGTGCTTCATTTCCATTCACTTCTCTTTGCAAAGAGGAAGTCCCCTTAAGTGTGTGACTGTAAGATGACTCTCATGTTTATGCCATTGAACCTAAAATCTGAAGAGACACTAATTCACATGGATGCGGTTTTCAAAGAAAAGCGACTTGGAATGCACCTGTGCTTCACATGACTTTGCTATCTTGGTTGTGATGGTAAAAGACTTCCCTTTGATGTAGTTTGCAGTTATTTATAATGCCCATCTCCATCATATCCAGCAATGATTTTTTGTTCTTAAATTTTTTTCTCTTTGATTGTGCTATTGCTTTAATCCAGCACTTGAGCATACATAACTGAATGCTGAGCAGAAGCAGTGACTCTCAGATCTTACACCAACAGCCACATGATGGTAAGTGATTTGCATTTTGCCACCGTTTCGTCTCCCGCCAAACTACAAAGGCTTTTTTTTTAAGTAGAGTGGTATCTGGGCCACCTGGATGAAGGCACATATTCTGTATAGCCTTCTTTACAGAAAGTCATGGCTAGAGTCATTCAGCTACCATCCTGCAAGGAATGGATGGCAGGAGCTTGATGAATCTGCATGATAAAGGTGTATGTACTGACTCATTTTAATTAAGAGGTTACCTACATCACCCTGGCAACAAATGTGATGTTGACATTCTTAACTGGTCATGGGTTGAAGTAAAACCAGATTTTAAATGGTAAAGCTGGAAATAACATGGGAAAACTTGGGATTGTTTGGGTGCTACAAGCCATAATGCATGAAATAAATGTTTAAACAAGAGACCAAAAAATAAATAAAATTATAATAATAGTTCAGGGAAGGCATGTATTTCAATGGGTGGACCTACATACAGTGCGGCTAATTGTCAAACAAGCACAAGAAGAGGCCTGAAACTAAATAAAGTGCATGAAACTAAAAACATGAAATGCAAGGACATTATGAACTTGAAAAAACAACAATTGAAACACTAGGATCCACTAGTCTTTATCCAATATGGTCTCTCTCTCTCTCTCTCTCTCTCTCTCTCTCTCTCTCTCTCTCTCTCTCAGTGAAAGGGATGATGATGATTAATCTAAAGTTAATGGCTGTAATTTAGTGATTAAAAGAACCATCTGAGGTCATTCTTAAGCTTCTATGGTGGAAGAAAGCATATCCATGGGTCCCCTGGCTATGTGACACCATCCTTCCATCCTTTTCTCTTTTCATTTCTTATTACCCTCCTTTTCTTCGCTCCCACTGAGGACTTCCCTGCTGCTGTGTGTATTTAGGTTCCATTTGCTTTGGTGAGACACAGTGGGGATAAATAGAGTCATCAATGGATTGTGATCAGATGTAAATCCCTCAGGAGGGGATAGATCATTCACAGTAGGCAAATATAATGGGGCCGAAAATGTAGGAAAAACCATTATGGGGGAGACACTGAAAGATAGAAATAAGCCATTTGTGCATAATGGGCCTCTTTGGCAAGGAAGGAATTATTAGATACTGACATTAAAAATATAGTTTCATAATCTGGTGCATGTTTATATGATTAATATGATGTTGATAAAGCAACCCTATCACCTTAGAGCTCAAAGGCTGTGGAAATACTACATGCTTTGAATATTATTTGTCCATATTTTATAATATTTAAAAGATACACTGTAAACCCAGATTTAGTTATAATTCAACTTTTTAGTGGTCACTACTTATTCTTTCATATTCATTTCTAAATCCCATTAGTTGTTTGTAATAATCAGCTAAACTATGCAGGGCACATATCATATTAAGCAGAGATAACTAAGGATGTCAAGTTTCTGTATGGGAGGGCCGGGTCATTTAAATATAAACAAATTATTGCTTTAGTAGTGATAAGTGGTAAGTGGTAAGATACTGAGTGTAGGTGGGCTGCTCTGTGTGTGACGTTACCCCAAATTAAATAACTAAAGGATTTAGTCTGTTAAACTGATGATGAATAAAGTCATTCTGCAAACTAAAGGCTTGGATCATCTGCAGTACAATCTTTAAAACAAATGCTGTGCTGAAATTTATTTTATCAGACACTATTTAACATTAAATATGGGGCAAAACGCATTATTATTCAACCTTGCAATGATAATTACTCAGTTTCCTCCCGTGAGATCATCACAGCACAAATATACAAACAGTACACAAATACCCAACCTCAGGGTTGCTACCCAAGCATCCACAAAATAAAAGAAAAAAAGTTTTCTACTGTGCAAGCAAAAGCATCCCCTCTGTTTGTATCACCAAGCCAACACATGATTGGATGTCCTCGCATTGCGATATCAAGTACAGTGATTACTGGTGGGGTTGTTTCAACATATAACATTATGAATACTCTGAGGCTAATTACAAAATAGAACATTTATATTCAGCAAACATAGAAGGAGCTCACAGGGGAACTGATAAAAGTTAAAGTGAATAGTCTTTAGAGCATGTGTAGTCTATTCTTTGTGCAATCTACCAACAAATGCTGTCTAATTCATTCACTCAATACAAATTTTTTTACATTCTTGAAAAAAAAAATACTATCAGTGAAAGATTTGGGGTCACTTAGGAATTTCCATTGCACTCCATAACCATACGTACACACCGCAGGACGCTTGTCAAAAAGTATGGGGAAGCTTTTTGACGCGTTGGCCGCTCTGACGTGGCGCCGTTCTCTGTTCGACCGAGAGAAGCACAAGCAGCCACGGCCAATACACTGACACTAGAAACCTCTATAAATTACATATATAATGACATAAGCTCTATTGTTAATTGTTCGCAGCGGAGTCTGTTAGCAGTTAGCTCACTCGTTAGCCGCTGCAGGCAGAGCAAGCAGCCGCCGGATTAAACCTAGTGACCCGTGGAGGAAGTCGCTGTGAGCGGACCATAGACGATGTGACCGGCAGTTAACGTTAACTGGTCCCTATGTACAAACAACGTTATATTATAAACGTACCTAGTTTATAATACCCAGCAACGGCGATTATGAGCTTGTCATCAGAATTAATGTTTTGGTAGAAACGAAAGTTTACATCATATGTTTCTCCGGAATCAGCCATCGTGAAGGACGTCTATGATTGGCGGCTGGCGTTAGCCGCTGCTTGCCGCTGAACCGTGTCATAGCTTATTACCATAAAGTTGAAAAATTTAAACTTTCTGATTGAAGCTCAACATGCTCAAAATGCCCAAAACGTGATTCCGACAAATTTGCCGCTCCTTGCAGCTGAGGGAAACCGGCTTCCATTGAAAATGAATGACTCCCGGTAACTTTAGACGCTCAAGTCGGTGGCGGTGTGGACGTACGATTGTAGACAGAATACCAGCTGAGATCAGTTCCAATGTTGTTGTTTTTTTAACCAGGGCAGCATTTTTCAGATCACATTATGTGCTTGCATGATTGCAAAAGGGTTCTCCAATGTTTTTCTAGTTAGTTTTCTAAAGTGATATCAGATTAGTAAACAGAATGTGCTTTTGGAACATTGGATGATTGGTTGCTGATAATGGAAAATGTAGATATTGCATTAAATAGCAGCCACCCACTCAGATCAGCTGGTATCCTGTCTATAATGGCGTGGTATGGAAATGTGTACGTGACCCCAAACTTTTCACCGATATTGTATATTTAGGATGCAAAATTAAATAATACTAAACAAGACTAGCTTGTAATGTAAAATGACAGAGGTGTATCCTGTTCTTATTAAGCTCCTTGTCCCCGTGACATGCGAATTAATGAATGCCTTCACATGCTTGTGCATTATAGCTGAGCATTCCTTTGTGTCCGTTTTACATAATTCATTCTGACAGTGTTAAACTTGAATCTTAAAGCACCTGTGACTGCCCCAGGCAGAACCTGCACCTCCCCCCAGAAATTGGGTGTAGGTCTAGCCTCACAGAGACAATAAGAAATGCTGCATCCAGGTACTCCTTGTTAACTCATAACGTCAAATGATGAAGCTCATCATGATGAAATTCGTACTCAACAAATTTGAAGATATGTTGTTTTTATTGAACAATGAAATACAAATTGAAATATAGTTTGTGGTACTCTATCTGGATACTAGCTGCATCATTTCCCTATCCCACGATATTATGACAAATGTATTTACATTTGACCTAACATTGAACTTAACACCTTTTGTATATCATCTATCCAAGTATGAATACCAATTTGTCATTTTTATAGTAAAAATCAGTTATATAGGTGTTTTGTTATGTAATTGCAAAATATGGCTCAGAATAAAAAATGTAATAAAAAACTTGACCTCAGTCACAGACATTATACTTTACATATGAGCTGAGAAACAATGAAAACCCTTCCTTTCCTGGCTAGAAAGGATGTTGTGTCAGCAAGATGGACTTCAAAGTTTCCCAAGTGTTAGATTGTTGCATGTTATCATATCATTTTTTACTCAGGCCTTCTAAAGGTCGTATCCAGTGGTAGTCAGCCAGTGTCATGCTCAAGGCTACTTTCACAATGCAAATGAAAAAATGAAGTCTGTAATTTTCTTTGAACTTATGGTTACCCTGTCAGCCAGTCACACATTTCTGTACATTTGTACCTTAATTTCATGTTTGGTTGGGAACCTGCTGCCTCCATACAACATACTCATCAGTATAAAACTAATCTCATACTACTCCAGCTTTGTATTACATCACAACAAAAGTGTTTAAATGAAACCACTAGGACTTTCTCATTCTACCATACCCACTAACTCAACACTTACATACACCCAACACTGGCAACACCAGCACAAGCAGTCCACTGATTTCACCAAATCACAGCTGTGGCTCACTGGTCTTTGATGTCTCATTAACTCTCTGCAACTGCAAAGGAAAACACGTTGAATACTGAGGGAGAGAAAGGAGAGAAAAATAACATTTAGTCTTTACACTGGGGAAAAAAGTTCAACACTGTACAGACCCTGAGAGCCCTCCGGTGCCTGATTTTCCGCAGGACCACCTAAAAAGCAGCTCTACAAACCCAGAAAGCTCTGAGAAAACTCACAGGTTTTCTTTAATGGACAACGCCCTTGCCATGTGCTCATCAGGTTCAGCTTCTCTCTGAGCAGGGAACCCTCACGCTGATTTGATGTGGTCAGGCCCAGTTGTACGTAGGTATGCCTGAGTCAATTGGCTCTCTCATTAACATTGCTCCGTGTGATGTGTGAATATAAAGCAAAGTAATGCCACTGATTCTACATGTGACTTTAACAAGATAGCGCTAACATAATCTTATCCCTGCACTTCTTTTCTTAGCAGAATAGGTCTGTGTTTACACTGTGCAGATGGCTAATCTAACGCAGCTTCTCACCAAGCAGATCCAAGACTAACATGAAATGAGCAGCACAAATTACTATAAAAATAGAGGGCTGCTTTAAAATAAACCCAGCTGATTTTACATTTACTGAAATATTAGTTCATGTGA
The DNA here is from genome assembly GCA_026937815.1 of Etheostoma perlongum. Taxonomy (NCBI): domain Eukaryota; kingdom Metazoa; phylum Chordata; class Actinopteri; order Perciformes; family Percidae; genus Etheostoma; species Etheostoma perlongum. The sequence continues at coordinate 13,654,151 of CM049379.1, forward strand.
GCCCCCTTCCACTTTTTTAAACCACAATCTCTCTCTTTTCTTCACATTTTCAGTGAAAAATCAAATGTAAACAACTGACCAGAGTCTGTATTATTCCTGGTGAATGGCTGAGGTAATGTTTCCTTTTCTCAAAAGATAAAACGGCACTGCAAGTGCATGGCATGTTGGATAATGTGCACGACCTACCGACATCCTGACATATACTGGACGTAATGTAATAATGATGTATAACGTCTTAATTGTTATGTATTTTACATGTTAGTTATTTAGCCTGCAATGAGTGCACTGGTTGATCAAAGCTGGTCTTGGTTTTGGAGGCCTGTAGGGGCAATTGTTTTATATTTTTGTTTTTTTGTTGCAAAAAGCAATTTTCATAGCTTGTCATCTTCCAAGGAAGAAATGGTGTCATGGTACTGCTGACAGTGTGTGATTGATAGCTGATTAAAGTAGAAGATTAGCACTGAGTATAAAAAACAAAAACCCTTTAGTTATTCACACATGGATATGAGATTCTCAAATCATGTAGCTCATTCATTTAGACTAGTGAATAAACACTTTTCTCAACCATTCACATTCAGGAATTAAATCAGGCTTAAAGATTCTGAACAGTGTTGACACAACTCTATAGCATATCTAAGATGAAAAAAGGTGATTTTTAATTTGAAAGTTTTCAGATGCTAAAAATATATAGTGGCACAATGACTGAATGTTATTTTGGGGTACAGAAAAGCCAAAACATTAAATTAAATTAAATTCATACTTTCCATTTTTGCCCTGCTGCCATGGATAAGAAAACTAGGAACACAGACCATGACTAAAGTGGAAGGGTATCATATAACCGGGGCGTCTGCTTTACAAATGAAGCTCTGTGTGTTTGCATGTTGCTCAGCTACAGAACAGCAGGGCCGGCGAGTCCTGTGCAAGACCGTTTGGAATATGGTCACATTTTTGCGCAAAGAAAAAGAAACATTTTGAAAAGTGCAGACCTCTTTGCTTGGTGGAAAAATGTGTAGCAACTGCCATAATCATGCCATGTCGATTTTTGAAATTATTGCTGTTCTTCTGGTCTTTTGATAAATGAAAGTGGTGGCGCCAAAGGAAATGATGGAGGGAAGTGGGTTATACTTCACTATATGTCACTATTTTTGTAACCTCGCTGTAACACAAACGCAAATACATTTTTGGTGTTAAATTCTTGGTGGTCATTATATTGGAATTTTTAATTGCATAAAAGACCAGAGTAGCATCATGGGAGAATGAGCAGCAGGGTAATTTGGGCAATGGGTCGATGTTTGTCTGATTGAGAAAAGCTGAAAATCACAGCAGATGTTTTTGCTGGAATATCTGTGTGAAAAAAAGTCATCTGGTCATTGTATCACAGGCAACACAGCAGAATGGTGCAAAATAAGTAATATAAATTAAATAAATAATTTCAAATCATGCAGGTCTTTGACACTGTGTTTTCAGTTTGTTATTGTTTTTTACTTTGTATGTTATGTTTATGATATTGTCTATCTGCATCCATTATGGAGAGATATGAATAGTGTTGTCAAATCAAAATAATTAATAAATGGACAGTGTTGGTACAGTGAGCTGGAATAAGAAAAATAACCTAAAAATAAAATAAAGGGTTTCTAGTTTATTTTATACTTTTTAATCAGAATAATTTAGATTGATATCTCCGTCATTTTTAAAATTGAACAGAAAAAGTTAAGTCATCTTTTTTTTTTATATTACATTTGAAGCAACAGAAGTTGACCCAAAGTGTTTTCCAGCCGAGCCAGATGGTTTGGGATCTGCCTCAATACAGTAAAGTCATATAATGATGCTCCCCTTGGTAGACTGTACCTCAGTTGCTTGTGAATTACATACACAACATGTTAATTTAATATTGGTGTCCGTAAGTTAAAATAACTTCTTCTTGAAAAGGGCCCCCCCTGGCAGTAATCTATATTAAGGTTGGTTGTAATCACTGTGAGTGTGTGTGTGTGTGTGTGTGTGTGTGTGTGCACATGTGAGTGTGTTTCTGTTTCTCTCGCTCTCTCGTCTTTGTCTATCATCCTCTATGTAACTATCTTACTCTCTTACTGCCTGTCTCACTCTGTCTATTCTGGTCTGTCTCTGTGGCTAAAGTAATTGCCAGCTGTATGGATCCAGACTCTGCTATGGTAACAGCCTGAATAAAGCTCAGTGTTAAAATCATTATGGCGCCAAACTGATGAAGCTTTCAGTGTTACTTCCACTCGGGAGGCCTTCCAGGTGTACCACCACACCCATGAAAATGTTTAATTATAGCTGCATCTCAATCTATAATTGCATTTCCTTCTATGTTGTTTTTCCTAGAAGTCCTTGATTCTATCATTGTTGACTGCGCATCATACTGTATTATATAGTGACTGTGAGTGGAGTTGTTCTTCTCTGATGTCAGAATTGGTTGGAAAAGAATTGGAAAAGAAAAACCTCACTGTGCTGCCATATAGCATTTGGAATTTCAATATGGCTCCTGTAATCTTTTTCTTTAGTATGTTGTTTGAAATAAATTCCTCTTTGGAGATGACATGATGCCCGAACTTCCTTCACAGCGCTGTGGAGGTGGGTCTGGGAGAAAAACGTGCTCTGGTTTATTGGCATTTTCTTTATACCAATCACAATAATCTTGGCTTACGCCTCTGTAAAAAAGGCTCAGGAAGGAACTTGTTTTGATGGAACACTTACGTTGAAAGGTTGTTAGATTGGACAGATAGTCTAGCTTTCTCTGTTTACCCTGCAGAGATCTGAAGAGCAGTTAACCATATTCCTCATGAATTGGCCAGAGTTTAAAATACCAACACAAAGAAAGAGGAAGGTACCGGACATCCAGCGGAATTTCCAGTGGCACCTGAACAATTCTGGAAGTGGAACGTCGTGGATATAGACTACTTATATGGAGACTTCATCAGAGGACACACATAGCAACCCACTCCTCCCTAAGTCACATAGTCCAGCAATCATTTTACTACTGAAAATCATTCAACAGCGGCAATAACAAAAAGATTGAACAGAATCATCATTCAGACTAAACTTTTAAGACTGTCAAGATGCAATAAAATGTCCTCTTTTTTTCATTCAAATATCAGACATTTTCCTATGTGACACAAAAAACATTAACTTATTTGGTTGCCCTGGAGTGTTTGTATTTTTCATGATGGTTTAAATTGTGTTTTTTTTACTATGATAGAATGAAATTATAGGAAGAAATATGGCAGGGCATTTATTTATTTATTTATTTATTTATTTATTCATTCATTTATTCATTCATTATTATTTATTTTATGTACTAAATAACTAAGTCAATTAATAAATCAAATGTGTATAAACATTTCCATTTCATTTACAAATTGTTCTGCACCTGCAGGTTATCAGAAGTAAACAATACTGACTGACTGAATAAATAAGACTGAATAATCACCAAACCCGACATTGATCAATTCATTTACTTTTTGTAGGATAGCATTAGCAGTGGCAAAAAATAAATAAATGAGAAACAACAATAATAAGTAAATAACAACAGCAAGAAAATGTTGACGTTTATTGAAGCCTGTGTACAGAATGTCTAAAAGATGGCTTCACCTGATGGCCTGCTTAGTCTTTAAGCTGGGCAGCTTCTGGTGGCGCCTGTCTACAGTTATCTGGTTCAATTACTCCTTATGACCCTTCCACCCCCCCACAACAAAAACATAACCCTGTCCATCATTAGGGTGGGGGGAATTACATCAGCCTAGCTTAAGGACACAGTAAATGTGGATGTGTACGCTGAGTCAGGCTGACATCATGCTGGACTTTGATCCACCTGGTAGCAATGGGGCTGCCCTCCTCTCATCGACCCCCCACATTTCTGTCCTCCTCTCCCACCTGATTGCTTTCTTCTTGGACTGGAAGGCTTCCATCTGTCAGCAATCATCTGCCCTTCAAACCCTGGACTGGGCCATTGTTCGCCAATTGGCCCCACCTGCCAGTAATCTTCCCCATAAGGCAGCGGCACTGGTTCCGAATCGGGCCCACCATTTATTTCCCCTCCGATGCTAATCACCCGTTTGTTGTGAAAATCTTACAGTACAAGTCAGGAGACATTGTGCCGCTGTGTTTGGGGGTGAGATTAAAAAGTGTAATGATCTGGGCCAACTTGACCAGCTGATCACAAAGATAGCTTTTAAATGGCAGAAAATGCACAGTATTTTATTTTTTGTGCACACAATAAAACCTTGTGTTTTCTCATTTTACCATCACAGATATTTCAAATACATTCATAACATTCACATGAAAATCCTTTTCCATTTCTGCACAGAATGTGGTTGTATGTAATTAACTGGGATAAATCAAAGAAGAATTGGGTAGTTGACATAAGCTGTGTGACCGAATCTGTTTTTCAGAAAGTCAAAGGACAGATATCATGGTACTGTTTGCGCTGTTTGACTGTGAGATGATTTCAAGTTGGGATTTGGTGTGTCCGTCCAAAGCAGCGCCAATGATTTTTTTTTCTGATGACGGCAATCTCTTGCTCTTTTTACTATCGGTTTTCTTTTTCTGGTCGAAGAACAAGAAATTTGGTTTGTGAATACATGTGGTCCTCCATGTTTCCTTCTTCAAACTTGCCTGGGCCGGGAAGCGACGATACCCATTAGCAGCAGCTGTGAGTTGAAAATGCAAAGGCGGAGCAGTATAGCCTGTATGTCCCTTACAAGCTAACGTATTTCAAAATGGTTCATGATTATGGAGAGTCTACCCCAGTTCATGCAAGTGCAAATGTAAAATTTCAAGCCAATACGAATACTTGAAATTGATGATGGTGCACTTTGTGAATGGGCAACAAAGATTTTGATAATGAACAACTACAAACGTTACAAATTACTGCAGTGTTTCATACAGTGCAAATTATTGGTGCATGCAAAGAAACACTTCTCCTTTTACCCCAAATCCCACAGGTATGGGGCTTGGATATCCCACTTGGCTGTGGAGGATCCAGCAGAACCATGCTCTTAATGGGTTACGTTACATTAAGTGAGCACCAACCCAAAGAGTCATGTGATCAGCTGGATAGAGATGACAGTTTAAGGTGTAGCTCCTGGCCTACTTTGTCAAATAGTTGTTTTATTATTATTTATTATTATTAATGTGGCCTACTCGCCATAGGTTAACTGGGCCACTGCTAGGCTAGAGTTTCCTTTCAAATGTGCTGTTTTTGTTTCTTGTTTTTGTTAACAAAAAAAATTTGTTTATTATCTGGCTATGTTTCCCTCCCTTCTCTCTAATTTGTGTCACTGTCTCATCTGTTGTTCTGTGTTTTAAATGTTTTGTGTATTGAGGGACTTAATGTTGGATGCACTATTGTTATGATTTGACGAAAAGAAAGGCAGTCTCAATATCCACATATACTTTTATTTAGAACGTTTTTTAATAATGGGTGAGCTTTCACTTTTAGTTTGATATTGTGGCTGACCGAATGCTCCTCATAAGTAAGCCAGCACTCTGGGCTTACTAAAAAACAGAAATATTGACATTGCATTATAACAAGAGACACATTTGCTACAGGTGGATACCGGCCGTTCAGCCAATAGATTCTATCATACAATTGCATCCTCCTCAGAGAGTTCAAAAACAAAAGGCGTGGCCATTGTTGTCAAACGGATTCTCCCCACTTAAAGTGTTGTCCTCTTGATCAGATGATTCAAGCAGGATTGGGATTTCCACCACAGAATTTGATGCCAGAAAAATTGCATTTGTATTAGCTTATGCGCCAAATGTTTTTGATGGCAATTTCTTTAATACGCTCACTAATCAAATGCTGGAGTTTACGGACTGTTCTTTTATTGTTGATGCAGATGTCAATGCTGTGTGGAGCACTATCATACTAGGAGCAATATCATACTAGACTGCTCTAATGCACACAAAGCTACGTCACTGAAACTGCAAAACCTTGAAGCTGCGTTCACCAGATTAGACTCACTGACCGGATAGCTTCAGAATGATCAGAAAAGAAATAAACAACATTTTGAAACAGAACTCTGAATTTCTAATCCACAGTACAAGACAAAGCTTTTACTTTCAGTGTGCTAGACCTAGTCACTTTCTCGCTATGAAATTAAGATCCAGTGATTATTTTGCAGATATTCCTGCTTTTACATATTCAGATGGTAATTTTAGAACTGACCCTGTAAAAATAAAAAAATCCTTTCATACATTTTATTCCAATCTGTATGAATCTGTGGTTACCTTTGATAAATCCTACTTTGACAGCTGGTTGAATCAGCTTGACATGCCTCAATTATCAGCAGAGGAATCTAGAAGGGCAGTACAGAATATGCAAAAAGGATAATCACCGGGCTTTGATGGGATTCCCCATGAATTCTATGCACCTTTTTGGGATGAGTTGGGCCCTTCTTGACATGATTAACTCCTCTATTGAAAAAGGTGAATTCTTAAGGGATGTTAACACAGCCTTAATTTCCTTACTCTTGAAAAAAGATAAGGATCCTACAAAGTGTTCTAGCTATCTGCTCAGCCTGCTTAACACTGACATAAAAACTTTTGCAAAGCTCCTAGCCCATTGTTTGGAGTTTCATATGGCAAAATTTGTGAACTCTGACCAAGCAAATTTATCTGGAAAGGCAAGCGGCCGCGACTTAAGATGTCTACTCTACAGAGAAGGAGAGAGGATGGTGGCCTTTCAGTTCCCAACTTAAAATTTCTGGTGCTTTGTGTTAAGAACCCTTTCTCACTTGGTTTAGTCCAAATGTGTCTGTATGCTGGCGCATCTTGGAAAATGCTATAACAGAGCCTCGGTCACTCCATGACGTTCTTTTTGCGAATGTTTCTAATAAACAGTGCCAGCTACGCTCTGGCCCCATTATCTCTCATCTTATCAAAACTTGGAGATTAGCTGAAACATACTGCCATATAGCTTGTAATTGGCAGACATTTTCCCCATTATTCAATAATACGGCACTCCTGATTTGTGGGAGGCCGATAACAGCTCCACAGAGGGAACAAAGGGGAGTTCATTGTCTAAAAGACATTTTTAGTGAGATTGGGTTGTTACCCTTCTCTGACTTACAAAATGCATTTATTCTACCATATTCCTCTTTCTTCTTTTACCTTCAGTTAAGGTCAGCACTCAAGACATATGCTGTTCCCAGGCAGAGGCCTTTGTCCATCCATACTATTCGGAAGTTATTTACTGTGCGGCCTAAACACTATGGTATGGTATTGAGGCTCTATCAGTTCTTAGTGATATCTGACCCCTCTGCCCTTCCTGTTGAGAGGATCTGGGTACGCGACTGCCCAGGCCTGAGTGTTGATCTTGACTGGCATGTCTAACATCCCAGAAGGATCTCCCAATCCAGACCATCAGCAGATTCACTACAATTTCATTCATAAGAAATATCTCACCCCCATGAAAATGCACCACATGAAAATAATTAACAGTCCTTTATGCAGTTTCTGTCCAATAAAAGCACAAGGTACATATCTTCTCACATTCTGGGAGTGTTGGCCAGTTCTGGAACAATATTGCATCCAAAATTTACACCTTGTTTAATGTTACTGTGCCTGTTACTGTCAATGTTTCAATTCTGAATGACTTGTCAGCCTTCCAGCTCTCTAAAGCTCAAAAATGTGCTGTGTTTGCTGGTCTTACAGCTGCTAAGAGGATGATTGCAACCCGTTGGAAGCCGCCTCATGACTTAGCTGTTCGTACATGGATCCTTTCTTTTTTGGATATTGTATACTGTACATGGAACTATCTATGGCTCAGATTAATGGAGCCCCAGGACAGACTTTGGACACTTGGTTCAGAGATGCTGAGTCTTTGAAATCTACGCAGTGAATTTGTGTTACATTCTTTACTTCTGTTTGCTTCTGTTTGCATGTGTGATTGGTCCCCTGTCTAGTGTCTGTCTGTGTGTGTGTGTGTGTGTGTGTGTGTGTGTGTGTGTGTCTGTTTATGTATGCATTTCTGTATGTCTGTTTCTGCATGTATTATTTGTAAGCTGTGGACGTCACTTTTTCTGTTGCGTTCTTTTTGTGTTTCCCTGCCCCCTTCCGTCTTTCCTCTCTGTATGTTTCGGCCCTGGGACATGTTTTTATGTTCCAGTGTTCACCTGGGGTTTGTTTGTGATTTTTTTTAATTTGTAGAATAAAAATAAAAACATTTGATCACAACAAAAATTGAGCACCAACCCGAGGTGCAGCTTGTTGCTATCTGTATCACGGAAGAAACGGTGTTAAGTATACAGTTGTGGGATTAAGCTATGTTGTTCATAAAGGGGGAGGGTGGGATGAGCTTTAAAAGAAAAAATTCTCATATTTTGCCTTTGTATGTATTCAACTGTAAATGTAATTACATGCATGGGAAAGGAAGGCATTGTGGGGTATATTAACCAGCCTCAAAATCTGAAATTAAGTTGCATTTTATCATCAACAGGAAACACTGAAAATACATTATATAACTATTATTAACTTGTAGTGCTCCTGATGTGCATCTGTTTTTCTTTCCATTACTGGCATCACTCATTTCACATACGCTCTACCATGACATTGTTCTGCTCACAAACTTTGAAGTAGAGCCCATATCTGAAGGTTTTGACTTTCCCACATTTTTTAATAAAAACCTAGTAATTTCTGTGCTTTGGTGAACATAGCCAGCACTATGCCAAACAAGTAAAGCCCCAAATAATGAGGAAAGTGTATTCGTAAAACTTGCTTAGCATCTGGGAGTGGTTGTGGAGGACGAGGCATCATCAAGGCGTCTTTGGCATGGTTCATCTATGTTGGAAACACATTCTTTCCAAAACCCAGAACAAAAACAAAACAAGTGCCCCGGCAGTAGTACAGGCTCTCTGAGAAACACCACTGTAAATAGTCGCCTCGTGTACATTAGCACAACAGGCAGCTCACTGTTAAAATCATGACTAGAAATGTGCCAGGGTTTTAAAGGTACAATGGTTTTTGCTTTGGAAAGTGGCAAATGCCACAATGGGGGAAAACATTTCTTAAAAGTAAATTAATCTTGATCTCATTTAAATGTTTTGAAAATAAATATTAACAGCATTAAGTGTGCTTACCTCCTTCACTGCTAGAAAAGCTAAGCAGGCTTAAAGTATCCATAATGAAATGGTGTCTGACTATTATTTGTTTAATAAAGATCTGTTAGAATCCTCCCCATGAGGAATAAATAGGTTAGCATTAATCTACTTGATTCCAGAGATTTAGTGGGTATGTCAGAGATTTAGTGGGATTAAGGGGATCAGGGAATGCATTTTAAGTCCACTTTGGAAATCTTGTGATGAATTTGGTACAAGGCATAACATCACAGACAGTCCACTACTAAATAACACAATACATGTGCACTAAAACCTTATTTATCCTGGCAAGTTTATACCAGTGGTCTGTGAAAGAATCTGCAAAGGTGTGGAATCAAGAATCACGCGCATGTGGATGTGGGCTTTATAGTGTTTCGTCAGCCACTGAGTAAATCCAAAGCAGTTAACAGTGCCTTGCTCAAGGGCCACTCAGTAATAAATGCTGACAGAGTGGAAAACACATCCTGTTCCTAACCTTTACTCTGATTTTCCTAGATATTCCATGAATCTGTCACATAACTTTTAAAGTTTCAAGTCTTTTCTTTTTATCATTATGATATAATGAATGATCACTGAGCAGAAAAGTCAAGTGTTTGTTATTTTCCTGTGTGTTTATAGTACACAGTCTGTTCTGTTTATTTGAAAATTCAGATTGCTTGGCTGTTACTACCTGCTGTAGTATCCACAGTTAATCACTGGAACTCTTTGTCTCAGACGGTAATAAGTTCCATACAGTAACTCAGTTAGCAGATGCCTGATAATGTGCATGTGTTGGTGTTGGTTTCAGCCACCGAATACAATCGTTGTTAAAAGATGTTGCAGAGAAAAACTCCAAAATGCTTTTCATATTCATTTTGGAAAGCGTTTTCCTGTAAATGTATGAGTGTGGTGTCTCTAAAATGTATGGATCTGACTGCAAAATGAGTTAATGCTCTACAATCACTGTATGTTGCAATCATCATTTTGTAATGACAGATGGCAACTTTTTCCTCATGGTTGATATTTCATTTAAAGAAAATCTTATTTCCATTTACAAAATCCAATGCCATCAGGGATGGGAATAACTAGCCACTGCTGATTTATTAGAAACATAGAAAAAAGAAACAAATTAGCTGCAACAAATCAAATGAAGCACCTATGTGCGTCATCACAACACGTGCTGATTCTCAGTTAACACATCCCTTTGGGAAAGATATTGGCGTTGAAAGCTGCGTAACAAAAGGTCCCACAAGACTCAAGGAAGTGGAGCAAGCAGATAACATCCACATGGCTCTGAAAGCTTTGTCCTCCACTCTAGTCTCCTCACACCCAGGACAGTCTTGTCTTTATCATGACCTGCCATGCTGCAATTTAAAGATAGACTTATCAAAAGGCTGGAGAAACCAAACCCCTGTTACACTGTGTCTCTTAATTACTGTTGTAAAAAAAGGCCCCAAAATAGCCAGAAGCACTAAAAGTGGTTGCCAAGAAAAACTAGGTTGTGAAGGTGCATCACACATTAAGCAGTATAGATATTACATTTAATGTGTGCTTTCACTGAAAACAATATACACACAGTTTCATATGATGTTGTCTGACAATCCTGAAACGAAAATATAAGCCTACTCACAATGGAAACCATATATGAAATTCTATTTTATTATTTTATTTTCTTGCAGACTGATTTTTGATATTGTCTTCCTTTTTTACTGTAGTTTGGGCTCACACTATTTATAGAAGCTTCATTTGTTTTAAGAGCTACTTTGCCACATAGCCTCCTCCAGTCTCACAACAATCAGCTTTTTCCATGTGTTTTGCTCAAATTTCCGACACACTTTATGGTTACCCTTAATGACCTGATTATTTGTCTTCCCATATCAAAAACAGATTTCGACCCAACAAATTCTTTCCCTTGGAAGCCAACGGGTGATTCCATTAAGGCTGCTTCTAATCTCAGATGGGTTATTAAGAAAGAAAGTGCTGGTATCAATTAAAAAACACCACAGACTTCACACCAAGGGGAAGGTGCTTTGATGTAGCTACTTATCACGGGGAACTAGTAACTCATGCCAATTCTTTATTTGGTGCAAATATCTCACGCTTATAGTACGCTACCCAAGCCTGAAAATGACCGTATCCTCTGTATTTCAACAAAATCTGTTGTTTGTTATGAGACAAGTCAGCTCACATACAAACTGACACATTTCACCAGACAGCCAGCATCAGGATAAGACTATTTCCGTGAGCTGCAACCAGCGAACCAATAAAGAAGCATGCATTTCTGAAGTCCTCCATAAAATACATCAATTAAAAGCATGATTCATTATTTCCTCAATGCCACTGTTACCCATTAAAGACAGGGATGGATACAAAGAGGTCTCCACAGCTTGCAGGAAGCAAACTGATAAATTCCATCATGGCAGCCCAGAGTCTGAAAGCCACCAGGCTCTACTGCACATATCACCTCAAGTCGAGTCCTGCTGAAAGATCTATCAAAGCCTACCAAGTTCGATAGCCATTACGTATGTATTATTCACTGCTAACAAGGAAATATAGGAAATTCTACACTGACTCCACCACAGGTGTGGTTTTGTGTTACAAAGCTGTTTGATTACGCTATACAGCTTTATGCCAGAAAATCTTTATGTGGACATCTTATTATCATCATCACATCTTATCTTATTCTGTACATCATCACAGAAAGGTCAATAAGTTTGCTCAAACACTATATTTATTGGGTTTCTTTTTTTGGTTACTATGACAGGAAAACACTATGGCTTCAGTTCTGTGCAATTTGATTTCCATGCAAATTTCAATTCCTTGCATGCAAATCATGGGCAACCCCTTGCTGGACTGAATTACAACTGTCCAAAGAGAAAACACAGCTAAACAGAAACCATTTGCAGGGGAAAAACGGAATTCCCTGTTAAATTAACTAAACTGCTGACTACAATAAACAAATGGCAGGTAATGGCTAAACGTTGCATGTAGGTTCTTGGAAAGAATGCTAACATTTAACAACATGCAGTGTGTGTCTTTTCTTATTTTATTTTTCACCCCAGCTTTCACGTATCTGAAGTTAGTGCCACTGGAACATGTAAACACAGAAAAATGGAAGCCTCTTAAATGCCACCAGATCTGCAGCTACACTCTCCCATTCCTTTAAAGTTTTGAAGGAGTTGCAAGGAGGGGTTGTTTTCAGGCACCAGAAGTGGAAAATCCAACAAGGAGGCACCCCTTGCCGAGCCCATAATGAGTAAAGAGCAGTTGTTGTATATTTTGGAGGGGTGCTGGAAATGTGTAGTGAGGCAAGGGAATCCCTCCGGTGCTTTCAGAATGGTACTTCCTAAGATGCTATTTCAGTGATGGGATAACTAAAGACAGATATCCAGGCATACTATTAGGGATCAAATCTTTTCCAAAAGCTGCATCAATAATAAAAGCCATGAAGGGTTTCCCTATGTACACAATATCCCAAAGACATGCAAGAATCCAAAATACATTTTGAGTAGACCTTTAAAAAAGGGAACTATTCATGACCACAGAAATCAAATATAACCTACAAACGGGTTCCTTCCACAGCAGGAACCCGATATCTAGACATCACCTAGGCATGTCATCACCTGTATCCATATCTAAGCTACATATTTATTGTAATTGAGTTTCCTTTGTCATTTTTTCTGCCACATGAGTTGGGTAACATTTTCTTATGATAAAGAGCTGAAAGTCAGATAGGACAGGAAATCAAGGAAAGTCTGGGTGTAATTATGACTGAGCCTTAAAATAGACCTGTTACCTGAGAATGAATGAAACACATATATACAGTATGTAAATTCAATACGTGAAGGAAATAGATTACACATATGTGCCATACTAGTTTAATATACTGTATTTCAATTAAAATCTACCTCAGGGCCCAATGAAATAACTGTTATCACACTGGTCAGACTGTGGCATCATACGAGCAGAGTAACGTGTGTAAGCTGACAGGTTTGCTTTTACAATCATAGCTGTTGAGGTTGTAATTAAAGAATAAACTGTTAAAAGTTAAAACCACTGTTAAAGTGGGGCTCTGTGAAAACTCATTCAACCTTTTATTTATTTCCTTAAATAATGTAACAGAATTGTTTACTTCATTAAGAAAATGTAGTTATATTTAATTGGACCTAGTGTGACAATCACAGCTAAGACATGATGACATGTGATGTAAAATTCACGTTGATTTTCTACATTGACAGTTGACTTTTGGAGTTCTTCTACTGCTTGGATGGGCATAAAATTGTTCATGTATAAACATTAGGGGATAAGTTTAAATTCAAAGTTCTAGCTGTTTGCATGACTATAAAAAGACAAAAAAATAGTGCATTACAATCAGTGGTGGGAACTTGTGGAATGGTCTGGGCACAGAACTAAAGCAATGTCCAAACATAATCCAGTTCAAAAAAGTAGAAAAGGAGTGTTTTAACAATTGCAATATGTGCTCATTGACGTGTGTGTTTATGTGTGTTATATACATACAGTGGGAGTATTTTGATAAAGTATTTGATACACTGCTGATTTTGCATGTTTTCCTACATACAGTACAAATCATGTAGAGGTGCACAAGGCTGGGATGGGCTACAGGACAATAGGCAAGCAGCTTGGTGAGAAGGCAACAACTATTGGCGCAAGTATTAGAAATTGGAAGAAGTTCAAGATGAAGGTCTATCTCCCTCGGTCTGGGGCTCCATGCCTCAGATCTCACCTAGTGGGGCATCATTGATCGTGAGGAAGGTGAGAAATCAGCCCAGAACTACATGGCAGGACCTGGTCAATTGGGACCATAGTCCCAAAGAAAACCATTAGTAACACACTATGCCGTCATGGATTAAAATCCTGCAGAGCACACAAGGTCCTTCTGCTCAAGTCAGCGCATGTCCAGGCCCGTCTGGAGTTTGCCAATGAACATCTGGATGATCCAGAGGAGGAATGGGAGAAGGTCATGTGGTCTGATGAGACAGAAATAGAGCTTTTTGCATGGCCGCGGGAACTAGGGGTGCGGAGGGTGCTGCAGCACCCCCTAACAAAAGGACAAACAACTACAACCATAATTTAAAAAACAAAAACATTTATTTTTAATAATTGATTATTAATATAAACCCTTTCATTAGAAATTAAATGTAATACATTTTACAATTTGGTAAGTAAGCAATAAAATCATAATTTGATTAGAATGAATCTGCCAATTTTGCCAAGAGCGAGGCGCGCTGCGTGCCTCTGTCGCTGATGAGTGAAGAGCGTTGTGGGAACTTTCCCGGCAAGTCAACAGTACAAACGTTCGCTAGCCATGGCACAAAAGCGTATTTTGGATTTCTTTATAAATCAACCACAGGCTAAAAAGCCTAAAATATTGGAGGCAGAAAACTCAGCTACTGTAACCGAAAGAAGGAGCAGCAGCACCTCTCCACCTCGACACTCCCAGAGAGACCTGCTAGCAACAGACGACCAGGCAGCTAATGTTGTTAGCCAAGCTAGCAGCAGCAGGGGAGCCGCGGAGGGAACCTTAAAAACGTCAACTCAGTGCTGCAGCCTCGGGGTCTCACTGGTAGACGTTTTGGAGATGAGGATTTTTTGTGTTGTGACTGCACCACAAGGTAAGAATGCTGGTTTATTATTATGCTGCCGCCGTGCAGTAAATCGGCATCAACTGTTCAGTAACAGTTCAACTTTTTACATGCGTGTAAAGCCTTCTTATTGGAAAACCAGAATCATCTATATTTAATTATCCTATATCCTACCTACAGTGAGGAAAATAAGTATTTGAACACCCTGCAATTTTGCAAGTTCTCCAACTTAGAAATCATGGAGGAGTCTGAAATTGTCATCATAGGTGCATGTCCACTGTGAGAGACATAATCTAAAAAAAAAAATCCAGAAATCACAATACATGATTTTTTAACTATTTACGTATTTGTATGATACAGCTGCAAATAAGTATTTGAACACCTGTCTATCAGCTAGAATTTTGACGCTCAAAGACCTGTTAGTCTGCCTTTAAAATGTCCACCTCCACTACATTTATTATCCTAAATTAGATGTACCTGTTTGAGGTCGTTATCTGCATAAAGATACCTGTCCACCCCATACAATCAGTAAGAATCCAGCTACTAACATGGCCAAGACCAAAGAGCTGTCCAAAGACACTAGACAACATTGTACACCTCCACAAGGCTGGAAAGGGCTACGGGGAAATTGCCAAGCAGCTTGGTGAAAAAAGGTCCACTGTTGGAGCAATCATTAGAAAATGGAAGAAGCTAAACATGACTGTCAATCTCCCTCGGACTGGGGCTTCATGCAAGATCTCACCTCATGGGGTCTCAATAATCCTAAGAAAGATGAGAAATCAGCCCAGAACTACACGGGAGGAGCTGGTCAATGACCTGAAAAGAGCTGGGACCACCGTTTCCAAGGTTACTGTTGGTAATACACTAAGACGTCATGGTTTGAAATCATGCATGCATGCATGCATGGAAGTTCCCATGCTTAAACCAGCACATGTCAAGGCCCGTCTTAAGTTTGCCAATGACCATTTGGATGATCCAGAGGAGTCATGGGAGAAAGTCATGTGGTCAGATGAGACCAAAATAGAACTTTTTGGTCATAATTCCACTAACCGTGTTTGGAGGAAGAAGAATGATGAGTACCATCCCAAGAACACCATCCCTACTGTGAAGTATGGGGGTGGTAGCATCGTGCTTTGGGGGTGTTTTTCTGCATATGGGACAAGGCGACTGCACTGTATTAAAGAGAGGAGGACCGGGGCCATGTATTGCGAGATTTTGGGGAACAACCTCCTTCCCTCAGTTAGAGCATTGAAGATGGGTCGAGGCTGGGTCTTCCAACATGACAATGACCCGAAGCACACAGCCAGGATAACCAAGGAGTGGCTCTGTAAGAAACATATCAAGGTTCTGGCGTGGCCTAGCCAGTCTCCAGACCTAAACCCAATAGAGAATCTTTGGAGGGAGCTCAAACTCCGTGTTTCTCAGCGACAGCCCAGAAACCTGATTGATCTAGAGAAGATCAGTGTTGAGGAGTGGGCCAAAATCCCTTCTGCAGTGTGTCAAACCTGGTGAAAAACTACAGGAAACGTTTGACCTCTTGAATTGCAAAAAAAGGCTACTGAACCAAATATTAACATTGATTTTCTCAGGTGTTCAAATACTTATTTGCAGCTGTATCATACAAATAAATAGTTAAAAAATAATACATTGTGATTTCTGGATTTTGTTTTTAGATTATGTCTCTCACAGTGGACATGCACCTACGATGACAATTTCAGACCCCTCCATGATTTCTAAGTGGGAGAACTTGCAAAATAGCAGGGTGTTCAAATACTTATTTTCCTCACTGTATATTTTAACTATCCTACCGTATTGTTATACAATTATTAGACCCTCTTAAGAACTGTTGACATACAGCCCATTATCTTTATGCCTTGAATTTGCTATTGCTTTGCTACAAAAACTCAAGGCTGCACTCAAGGCTCTATTTCAATGTTTGTGTCAGGACTGACTGGCTTGCTTCACTTTCATTTGATTTAATATAATTCAGTGAATTCTGGCCAATCGTGTGGAGCCTAATTGGTCCTGTCCTGTTTTATTATCAAAGCCTTAGAACGTTTTTGACACCACTAAGTGCCTTTGTTTTAATAAAGAGTCTTTATCTTGACAGTAGGCCTATGGGTAAGAAGGAATTTTATATTTGGTTGAATAGCGGTAACGGTCTATTTTCTGGTGTTTCCGAGTCAGTAGCCTATGGCAGGCTAATTATTGTCTTTGATAGGGTATTTATAATGAATTGAATCTCTATACAGTGAAATAAATTGTGATGGATGCAGTTAGGTGTGTGGTGGTTGACTATGGCTGAAAACCTCACTGGAAATTTGTCAGCACCCCCAATTCAAAATATGTTCCCGCGACTCTGGCTTTTTGGTGTAAACTCCACTCACTGTGTTTGGGGGAAGAAGAAGGATGATGAGTACAATCCCAAGAAAACCATCCCAACCATGAATAATGGAGGTGGAAACATCATTCTTTGGGGATGTTCTCCGTGTTTTGGGGCCATGTATCTTGAGATCTTGGCCAGCAACCTCCTTCCTTCAGTAAGAGCATTAAAAGATAAGATAAGATAAGATAAGATTCAACTTTATTGGCATTACACATGTACAGGTACAATGCAACAAAATACAGTTTAGAGAGTCTCCGAGCCGCAGCTATTTAAAGCGCCGCCACAATGCCGATGCACAGCATCGGGGGCAACTCGGGGTTCAGTGTCTTGCCCAAGGACACTTCGACATGGGTCAGGGCTGGTCTAGCCAGTCTCCAGACCTGAACCCAATAGAAAATCTTTGGAGGGAGCTGAAAGTCCGTACTGCCCAGCGACAGCACCGAAACATGAAGGATCTGGAGAAGGTCTGTATGAGAGGAGTGGGCCAAAATCTCTGCTGCAGTGTGTGCAAACCCTGTCAAGAACTACAGGAAACGTATGATCTCTGTAATTGCAAACAAAGGTTTCTGTACCAAATATTAAGTTCTCCTTTTCTGATGTATCAAATACTTATGTCATGCAATAAAATGCAAATTAATTATTTAAAAATCATTCAATGTGATTTTTTTGAATTTGTTTTAGATTCCGTCTCTCACAGTTGAAGTGTACCTATGATATAAATTACAGACCTCTACATGCTTTGTAAGTAGGAAAACTTGCAAAATTGGCAGTGTATCAAATACTTGTTTTCCCCACTGTATATGTAAATGTATATATATACATATATACATATATATATAATTAGATACATGTGATTAATATGAATAAAATAAATATGTGGTAAATGTAATTTACTGCGTTATGGAAAAGAAGTAGGATTCAATAAGTGTATGCTTCTTCCTACTACTTTTCAGATGTGTGTTGCTAATGTTGTTTTTTTAATGTTTTGTTTATTTAACTTATTAGTACTTATGTCTGAAATTAATTTCTTCAGTCATTAGTACAAAAGATGATCCACTATGGAAAGAAAAAATGTCAAAGGTACAAGCCTTTTTGCAAAAAAACAAACCGAAAGACATATATTATTTTCAAAGTGCATTTTAGAATGAAACATCCAATCACCAAGCCTAAAATGCTGTTGTGTCCACTGCTAACAGCAAGCAAAAGCTAAAGCTTAAGCTCTGTGATAGCCTTATAATAAAGGCAATAGTTTAAACCAATTCACTTTCATAATCTGGGTTAATTTCAGATCATTTCTGCTCAAATGGCATGGTGTTTGAATCCCTGTTGCATTGATAATGCGGTATGAATTAGTTGATTTGTACCTCTGACTGGCTTCTTCACTATGGCAACGGCAGCTGAAGGGTATCATAGAGCCTTCCACTGCATAACTGACAAAAATATTGTTAATTAAACAAAATTGAAACCATTAAAACGGATAGCAATAACAGAAACAATATGTGTGTATTGTGGAACACTGAGAATATCATTCAAAGAAAACTTTCGAATTGAAATTTACAGTAGTTAAAATACTTCCAAAACCACTGCTTACTCTATTACTCATTGAAATATATTTTAAATTAATTTGACTAAATATGAAGTGTCTAAGTAGATACATAGATATATGTATAAACACACATTTATTTATAACAGTATCAAAGATAAGTATTTTGACAGAAATAAAAAAACATAATCATCCCAAATGTATTTTAAATAATCCCCTATTGCCTCTATATTTGCTTGATGAGTCATTAACACACACACACACACACACACACACACACACACACACACACACACACACACACACATACACACACACATACACATACACACACAGATATATCAGACCTGTTTGAAGCCTGCTTGCATTCAAAGGGATAGCAGCCACAGGGAGCACTACCTGAGAATTAAGTGAAGGCAGATTGGAAGCCTGACAAAAAATGTCCTACTTCGAAGGTTGTATGGAACAAATTACTGTGTTCTGTAATGCCTGCAGATCCCAAAGATATTCTAAGACTCTTTGGCCTGATGAGGCTCTTGGATCACACACATGATGCAGAAAAGCATGATGGACAAACCGGTCTGCATGTTTCTTTTATACTTCTGGTAACTAAACACAAAAATGGAACAAACACCCAGGCACACAAACACACATACAGATCATGCAAACCTTCGAATGAGTCATCATTGCACGGGTCCTTTGGAAAGTCTCAGTGAATCAGCACTAATTTTCCTATTAGCACAAATAATGTGCTCACCTCTAACAGTCCAGTTCCCTAGTTGTAAGTGGCTCAACATGCCCCCAATGTTTTGGTGTCTGAGGTCACATCCTTAAAGGAATTAAAGGCAGGCCCATTCCCCCAATGCCACATTTAAATGCATTGATCTCACTTAGCCATAGGCATGGTTATAAGCTCATGACAAAAAAGGGACACGTGATCAGTTTTAGGCTGAAGTTGTTGCTGCTGATAAACGAGAGATGAAAGCACATGTGAGATTTGGTAGTGTTGGACTACAATTTGAAGATATTAAACTTTTTAGTAGTAAGGTCACACGGTTCACCACCAATGTAACTATCATTGAGACAACAGCTACATCACAATATACAGTTACATGCACAATGTGTAGTTGTTTTATATGTGTATGATAATTCATCTTTTTAAGAAAGGGTAACCTGTAATGTATTCGGCAGAGAAGAATGTGAGCCAAAGATATCCAAATCTTAGTGTGAAAAACAAGCAAATCATGCCATCCCCTCCCTCATCAACTGCTTAAAGCATAAACAGCTCTCAGAAGGGATGACTTGCATTTGTAACTGAGTGATCATTAAGTGTTTTGTAACTAAGTATTTGTGATGCATAGCATTGCCCCAGGTACATTAAGGTTGGAAGAAAATGTTTGACGGTCCCTTTTTTCTCTACTGTAAGGATTTTTCTTGAGCATTTACGTGGTTGGATTCTCACACGTCATCCCCTGCTTTACCAAATTTCCTCTCCTCTCACCGCTGCATGCGCGTTAGACAGACACTAATTTGTGTGAATTAGGCCTATCTCTTCTACAGCTACAGCCGCCGACAGCTGTGTTTCGTTCCAAAGCCAGAGACTGGCATGTCCCTTTGAGACAATCGTTTTTCAAATCAGGTAATTGGAGCAATTAGTTCCATTGTACCTAATTATCTGCTGTCGTTTAGCCTAATGATATTACTTACAAACACTCTTTAAAGGAAGATAGAGCTACTTACTGAGCCTCCAACTTCAGGGTTTAGGCCAACAAATGAGAGCATGCCAGCTGTTCAGCAGACATTGATGCTAGAGGTTGGCTGCCAGGCTTCTTGACTTATGATGCCTATAAAAATAGGCATAATGCAGCAGAAAAGGGAGAGAGACATGTGACCTACTGACAAAACAATATTGCTGTTTAATTGCCTTTAATCCACTGCTATTCCATATTGTCAAGCAGGCCACATCATATTAATTTTTGATTCATTTTTTCTGAATTGAATTCGGCTCACTCAGTCTTATGCAGGAGAATGTCAAAGTTGAACGCAAATGTATTGCTCAAGTTGAAATATGTCAACTTTGCGTTTGGTGTGAAAACATCATAATACTTTCATCTTATCTACTTCAAGCAAATCATTCAATGAGCCAAAAAGGGATATTGGATAGTTACCATTTTGCATCAGCTATGTAACATCTTTAGGTAAAATCATACCATTGGGCTACTCAGTGGCTACTAAATTGCCTTCCAACTATATGGCTGAAGTCATCGAAAGTATTGTATGCTGTCAGCCTTTGATGAGGAAAGTTTCCATGTGTCATGTCTAAAATCACTTTGTCAATTGACTCTCAAGTACATCATACAGATCATTGTCCACTGCCTTTTCTATTTCAATATATTTATTTATTTCCCCTCCAGGCATCTGCTGTAGGTTTGATTTTACCCTGCAGGGCAGCTGGATCATTGTGATATTGTGAGATTACACAAGAATTGCGGGATCACATATTACAGGCTTCAAGTAATGTGTTTGTCTCTAAACTACCAGCTAGAAGGAGCTACTGGCAACTACAGGTGTCATTTAGGTGCATGTGATGGCTGTGCACGTTCGTTTAAAACAACAATGGTGGGCATGACAGACAGATGGTTCATCTAATCACTTGTCAGGTATTTTTTTAAGCACCTGCCCTTTTTCAAACAGGTTTCACTGATGGCTTCTCAGAGAGTTCTGTGTTACAAACAATCTGGCGCATCAGGTTGTTTGTTTAGCTACACAGATAAAGTGAAATGGATCATAAAACAAAAATCTGGAAAAAATGAAACGGAAATGATGAACATTACACATACAGCAAGGTCATTCAGTGACAGCAAACATGTCACACCAGAATTTCAATCAGGGCAAGTCTACAGGCTCTCAGTGTTAAGGAGATGGCTTAATTTGCCTTGTTTTATGATTATGATGCATGTGAAAATGTCAAGCCATTTAACGTAAAGATGTTGCACTGCTATAAAGTTAAGCAGTTGTCACACACAACATTCCATATTTGTAGGTTTCAAGAGACATGGTGGTCCCTCTCCCCACTGAGCAGCTCTTTGCAGTGTACATGTTGTTGAGTTATAGCTCCTGCAGTCCTCTCCTCCGTTAAACACTAATTGCCTACGAAGTGCAGAGTCAGTAGCAAAACAAAATAAAGTGTCTTTTGAACAATCCTGAAGTAGTCTCTCACCCTTACAAAGACATCAAAGCACACCATGAGTAAAAAAAAAACAATACTGGGTCTGCTGCCAACTCAAGACTTCTCACTACTGAAGAGTCTTTTAAGCAACCATTATGAGAGTGCAGTTTTGCTCATAATCTTCCTTCAATCTTAAGGGGCTTGCTAGTACAGAGCCAGGAGGTTACCATAATCTAGTGAGAAAAGACCCCTGCCAGACTTTTTCTCTTTATTTATCAGGCCTGTAATTTACTCTGAACTCTTGGTACTTGAGAGTTCTGGTCACTACACTACACAAATTAAAGAGAAATTCATGGAACCTAGAACAAATGTTTTTCAGTTTGCAATTCGGAGAAATGTTTGGAGAGCCTCTTTGCAAGGTCTTGCGTGGACTCTCTACTATTGGGATATAGAATTCTGAGGTATTTTGAAGAAACCATGTTGAATCATCTGTGTTAGAGTATATGCACCTACTGACAACACTGAGAAAAAAAGAAGGGTATGGAAGTAATTATTGAGTCTTTTTTTCATTTCAAAGTACCCTATCACTCTATCATAATACTTTGAAATGCTTTACCATTAAGAAGTCAGAGGGTTGAAGATTAAAAGGGTTGAAGATTGTTGCAGCACTTGTGTTTTACTGTCTGTCAATTTATTATCCATCAGCAGATGACTGAGAATATTTGCTCTTTTTCAACAGTCTGATGTCAACAACACCCAGGTACACGTATTCACTCATATATGCTTTTTTCAAAAGGTGATCATCATATCAACAATTCTGTTTTTGTGTGTTTTTAGGAAGTATTAACTTCTCAAGCACAAGATCTCAATATTCACAATTTAACATGGGCTGTGTGCTGTGTGCTCATTTTGGACAAGGGTATCTATTGGATGTCACTTATGTCTGATGCATCAGGTTTAGTTCCCTCCGTCAGTCCACTATAATGCCTAAATCACGTTGGATACCTCATCAATCAATTACTCGAGGATGCAACATGCTAACAACACAAAGGGAGTAGTTCACATGATCAGTAGCTCGTCCCAACTGATTTACAGATGGCTGCTAACCCTAGTGTACGCTATAGGTCACACAATTATGAATCCTTTAGTATTTCAAGGTAAATCTCATTTAGCTCTGTTACCTGCAATTGCAGACGTCAGGACCACATCATTTGAAAAAAGCAGCAAAGAGATCCTCAGCCCATTGAACTGCAACCCCTCACCAACACAGCTATGACTCACTATCCTGGCCATGAATATCACAAACAGTATTGGTGACAAAGTGCAGCCCTGGCACATGCCAACCCCCACCTGGAGTCCGATTTACTGCCGAGAACCCAAACACAGCTTTTGCTTTGTACGTACAGGGATTAGATAGGCTTGAGAAGGCCCCCTCTTACCCTATAATCCCACAGCACCTCCCACAGTATCTCCCGGGGGACCCAGTCATACGCCTCCTCCAGATCCACAAAACACTTGAAGACCAGATGGGCATACTCCCAGACCCCCTCCAGGATGGAAAATGACAGCAATGACAGTTGGCATTGCTGGCTGAGTTTTACATCTTTTGGTCCACTTGACTACTCGACTTGAACTATTTTCCCTCCATTTTGACTCAGTGTCCCTACTGGAGGTGGGCTATGAAAAGAGGCATCATATGAATGAATAGTTCTCAATTTTTATGGTAAAGGGATGGGAATATTGGCAATTCTGGCCAATTACAGAATGTTGTATTTTTAACAACAAATGATCCTGCATATAAAGGAACAAAGGAACAAATGATCCTGCATGTAAAGTGGCATTCCACATCATTCCATATGATGTCACCTTCTCAAATCCAACTTGTTTAGTGTGATGGGAAAGCTTTAATTTGAGTAAACCCGTTGCCTAGTAAAACAACAGGCTTACCTATATTTCATAATAATTTGTTTAGACACTGTATATATCAGCTGTCACAGCTGTTTACAACATGCAGTGTTATTAGTAAACCGACAACATTTTTTATCATGACAACACCACATTACTTCCAAGACCAAACTACTCAATACGTGTCTGTTTAGAAAGTGAGTTTCCAGTTGTGTTCGCACAAATGTATGTCTACATATAATCTTGTGCATAGAGCACTACTGTTGATTTGATTTCATGGTTGGCAGATAACATGTTCAATGGCATTTACATATATCAGCAAAACATTGTTGGTTTAGTCTCTGTGTTTAGTCTTTCTTGGGACATAAGCTCTCATGCCTACATCCCATTTTGATAATAAATATACAAGCAATATAGTCCTAGTAAGAAAACACTTTTTTTTAGTAAATGAGAAATGAATGTTATTACTTGTCATGCTTTACAATCAACATATGAATACATTTCTATGAGTGCACCTTTTAATGTCTTGAATGACCTCAAAACACGCTCTTGTCACCACAAAGGGGGATTTTATTAGGTCCAGATGATAGGATTTCCATTCACTTGTCAAAATGTAGACATATACGCGGTGAGTTGTTGAGTTAGTTAACCGAAAAAGATTGTTTTGGAACTCCTGCTGAAAATTGAGTCTTCGTTGAATTGTTTCATGGTTTAAATCAAAGCTGAGACAATGGAAGTATTTACAACACTGTGCTGGGCCTGTCTCCGCTGATTAATTAGAGCATAAAGGCTGCGCAGGACATGTTTTTTTCTTAATGCTCATGATAATGGCTACAACTGTTCGTCTAACATGTAAGCTTTATGAAGTAGAGTTCAAATGTAGCTTTGCTGTAGTCAAATACTTCCAGCAAAGTGATCTCACACTCTAATTTGACAGCTTTTTAAATAAATGCCTTGATAATAATATAGCAGGTGCTTATACTGTAGCACAGCCAACAAGGTGGCTGGTTGCACTGTATGACTGTGCCCGTCACTCTGGCTCACTTTTACAGACATCTGAGGTCACTGTGTAATCAAATACTGAATGCCATTATAGTTTGAAGGCTTGGTTTACTGGTCATCACGCATACCACTGAATAAGCTGTGATAAAGTGTTCCTCAACCACACACACACTTCCTTTTTATTGACTCTGGGTCACTGAAAGATATTGCCCTTTTGTTGCAAAACTCTACTCAGGCTTTAAGTAAAAATAGCACTTCAACCTTTTTCTTCCACAGTTTTGTGGGGAAGGAAATAGGCAGTGTTCACCTAATGGCAAGCACAGAGACTGTCGTCATGGGAGTATGAGCAGGGAATTTGTGTCACCATTCTCTTTCTGTTGGTTGAGCCAACAGCAGACCTTAAACCCCAAGATAAGAACTTTAGGCAGGCCCAGCTTGACTTTATTGCTACAGCCTAATGCAAAAACCAAAGCACTTCATTAGCTGGAACTCTGCTTGCTTGTGGTACCCGGGCATTTATTTTTCTACCCATTGTATCAACAACAAGCGACAGGAAAGGAAGCTCCAAGGGGAATTCCTGGAAGGATCGCCAAGGGAAGAGCCTTGGCCTGTTCTACATTACGGACGTCTGTCATGTTTTGGTAGTTGACAACAGACAAGGAGAGATGGGACAAATAACAATTTGGGATTCCAAAACAAAGCAGGTGTGTCCAAAGCCACATCATTGGTTCCATGGTAAACCGAAGGTTTGATTATCTCATAGGTTTACATTTTCTATTGAAGTACACCACAATCCTCATTTGAATGATAAGTTTAGACGTGTTTGTCATACTTGCATGCACTGAACAGTGGCAATGAACAATTCTAGACATATTGTACCCTATGCAAGCTGCCACATAATGTATAGCTATTTAAACCCTCAACATGGAAAATGACCCTACACACAAAGCTCATTAGTCATCTACATATAGAAAATAAAGTTAACCGGCTAGTGATACTACCATTGTCTTTTTAAAACTATATAGTTTTGTTACCATTACAAAGGTTTAACACATTTAAAGCGAGGCAGTCAATATTTTAAATGTGAATAAGACAAGTTAAATGTCAAGTAGGTAGAAGATGCCGTACATCTTAGTTTGTCTTTTATATAATTTTAAATAATGTTTGGGATCTATATTATTGGAATAACTTTCTTTGTCAGACTGCCCCTTTTTGGTTTGTTCAGTGGAGAACATTCACATCAACAGGAAGGGCAAATATTGATTTTAAGAGACCAGGGTTCATGACAATAAATGTTCCCTGTGTAAAACTGAAATGTGGATTTAAAATAATAAGAGGAGTGCCCATAGTCTCGTGTCTAAGTCTCCAACTCCAGAAGACAAATGTCTTCAGCCAAAGCACATGCCTTCCAAAGGAAAAAATCTAATCAGACCTTTAATTTTGATTAGTTGCATAAAAACATTAAAACGCACATGGAGTTTTTATTTATATATTTAATTGGTGAGGCCTAATGATGCCACACTAACATACAGTACCTACACTTTGGCCTACATACTGTATATATTTTAGGTTTAGTTTATGCTCCTTTTCACTTCACAGGAAACTAAAGCTAAAGCTTGGCCACATAAAGTATACAGAAAATAACAGGGACATTCATTGATTAACCACACATTAGGAGCAACCAATAATGAGAAGTGCAAGGGTCAGAGTCACAACACCCAAATTACTATTCATGAATGGTATTGTAACAGGTGACACAGAGCAACTGTAAGACATAATAATGAAGAAGATAACAAGAGAAAAAACTGAGACAGATATGTGAGTCATGCAAGTTAAAAAGATGGATCAAAAGAACACTTAAGTTTACGTTTTAAAGATACTATTTCAGTCTACACTTTACACAATCAGTGCAGCTTAATGTTAACAATGCCAGCTGACTGTTGTGAGATATTCTCTCTGAACACAATCAGAACGAAAAACCAAAAAGCAATGACTCTGAGTGAAGTTTTAAGTGGCTACTGACTGTTGCCCAGTGCGGTCTGCCGCATGTGTTTTAATACTGAGCTCTGAGGTCGAGAACAGCACACCTGGGACACAGCACACACACTGCTAGAGGAAGTGGTCCTCCGCCAAAGAAAGCAATAGAAATTTCCAGCTAATTCACCAGTCAACTGAGACCCCCCTCCAACCCCCACTTTAAACTCTCTGCTTTATACAGGATGAAAAGAATATCCCTAATTGGAGGTTTTGATCATTTAAAACAACTTATACAGTTGATGCTTCTATCGCAGTTACATGTTAATGATGTATTCAGATAGGCAGGTTCTTTTGTGTCTTCATAAATTACATGCACAGGCAGGTTGTGTTTTAATAGTTTAAACAACATGGCACAGGTAAGGAACAGAGCTATTTAGTTGCAGCTTACAACTGATGTTAAAGCATATCACCATTTAATTTTTTCCAGTCCGGTATTTGCTTCCTTGCTCTTTTTGCATTTGTTGACTATTACCAATAAAGTAATAAAAAGATTGTTCAATTGATAAAGTTCATTAAATAGGGTGAGTAATTTGGCACATGTACAGTAGGAGATTACAACTGTGTAATATAATGTTTAAAGGCAAAAAACTACACAGCATCTGCAACTTAGATCAAATAATGACCATTATGATGTGATATGAAAAACCTCCATTTCATTGCTTTTCCAATATTTAATGTCAAGCCACAAGTTGAATGGCCTCCAAGTTAATATTGGCTATTATGCTGCATTCATGTGGAGGAGAGGAAGAACATTTTGTCTCCTTGGCTTATCTCATGGAGTCAAAAATCACCACAAGCAGGTTAGTTAGAGCTGCACCCCTCCCTCTTACGCCATTAAAATATCTCATCTCCTCAACAGATTCTATCTTGAATAGTCAAGTTTGTTCCAACGCCTGCACCCATTTCCACTTGAAGCAACCGGACGAGTAATAGCATTCATCTATTACGACACAAACCCACAGGTTGTATTCTGACTGAGTGTCCAATAAAATTATTATTCAGATTTTTATAGACAATATCTGTGCAGGCCATTTGTTTAAATGACAAGTGCTTTGTTTTTATGGTTTGGTGTCATTTTGAAGCCTAGAGAACTTTTGTTATGTCGTGTCATACTGTTTCATACTGCAGATGTGTACTTTTTTTCCCCCAAGGTTTAACCAATTTCACAGCATTAAGCTTCATTTCTCCGTACAAAATTCTGTAATGGAGAAAGTGTTAATGAGAATATTTTTTCTTTGCAAATGGGGTTTGTGTAAACATGCGGACAAGGCCGAAGACGAAACAATGTGCATACTGCACATGGTTGGGTTAGGTTTGAGACAATTAAACCCTCATCTGAAATGGGAGCAGTCATACCCACAATGTTGCATATGGTGTAAAAGTCAGAGCACTCGCCAAAGTTTATTTTGATAAGACTAAATTGACTCTGAATGCAGACCCCAATCCGAAAAATGTGAACAAGAGGTTGTCACTTACAAATTCTCGTGGTTCCTGTTACTAATTGCAAGCTGAACTTACTTTCTTTCTGGTGTACTCTTATATGTTTTTAATTTGACTAGATAGGTGTAGTACAATTTTTGAAAATTGTGCATTTTATGATGTGCCAGTGAGCCAAAGAATCAGTATTTGAGTACAAAATGTGTGTCACCACGCACAACAGTGCTGTTCAAGAGAAGAGTATCTAAGGAGATAAAAACCCACAAAAATCAGGTGTGACAGGATGAGGATAAGAGTCATGCAAGAGCCCCATGGTCCTCCACCTCCTAAACATTGTTGAAGTTCCTAATGCGTAAGGATTTGGTGGAGTTTTTCCTGTACTTTATTTTTTAAGGAACCCAAATGACATGCTGTCACTTAGGCTTTGCTCAGCAGGCTCAAAGAATCGCCCTTAGTGATTGCAATGTCCAGAAATATCAGAAGGCCTTGGTAAACCAACATTAATATTTCTTTCTGCTTCCAATACATTAGATAGGACGGGTATTCATTAAGTCTGTAGCTAAGTGGAAATCATATTTAACTTAAAATAAATGACCTTAAGAGATAAGAGTCAGCAATTTAAACACAGCTGTTTCCTCTGAAACAAAACAATAAAATCCTTGAACTTAAGGAGTGTGATAGAATATTTAGCAATAGGTATTACTGTACAGGAAGCTGTTCATGTGGACATTTCCCTCCTCTTTCATTTAAGATCTAACAGGAACACAGCTCATGTCCTTTGTTTGTCAAATCCTTGCCACTCCCAGTGAGAAAGCACCAACTTATCTCTGAGTCATGTTTATCTTGTTTTTCCTAGAGACTAGGTCTATGTATTTTCCCCACATCCTGTCAAGATGTAAGTAATTGTAAGGAAAGTAGTAGACATCATCATCATCAACATGTATCGGTTCTTTTCTAAAACGGTTCAATACCAAGTAAAGTTTTAATTAGAGTTGGATTATTTAGTTTACAGATTTCCAAATGTAGGGACTAGAGTGACTTGCTGCAGGCAACACAGCTTGGCTAGAGGTAGCAGTGTTCCTTCCCTTTAAAAAACTGTATGCAAATTTCTATATATTTATGGTGTTTAATTTTAATAATTTCTATATCTCACTGTTGCATTGGGTTGTTTTTCTGATTGTAGAATGGCCAGAGCCATGCAATAGAAAAAAAACACATTTCTCTGCATAGAATCTGACATCAATCTTAGGGCGTTATTAATGTTTTCTTATTGTACACTATTCTGTTTACTGATTGACAAAAGTTGCCATACCCCCTCAAATGTATGATGAGTATTAAGGAGGGGAAATAACATTCAATCAACATTAAATTGTCTTCTAATTTTGCTGTTCTTATTAACCGATGGATTCATAATCAAATTCAACAAAATGTCACTAATGTCACTTTATTAACCAACTGAATGACCAATGAATTTCCAAATTCACTCTCCTTGACGCCCACTATCGTTACCACCACTGTATATGTGTGTGTGTTGGTCTGTGTGTTTGTGTGGGGGTTAAACAGCATAATTGGAGTTGAGCACAGTACTCTGAAGCACATTAGCACAGAGCCCACAGTGTACCAGGTTCCACAGAACACAGCTGCGCAAAAACAGGAATATGGAAAACCAAGCTGATACAAAACAGAAACGTCTGAACTAAACAACAAGGAGGGGTGAGGGGTGGGATGAGGGGACTCCAACCGTGTTCGGGGACCACCTCAAAACCCAAAAAATCCAACAAAAAAAAAAGTTGATCTCCAGCCAGTATACGGAATTTCTTTTGCCCTACACTGAGGGACTGTTACAGCATGCTAGAAGAACAACAAATGATCCATCTTGACTCAGTGGTTTTGATGAGACATGAGAAATGGCGACAGACTGATCTTTTTGTGTTCTTTGCCTGAAGGGGTTCCAGTGTCGACATCTAAATAAACTTGGATTGACTACCATTTGGCGTTAGCTGTTAAAAGGAAGATGGATATGCTTTGATAGTGATAATAGTTTTCTGAAAGAAAATGTTGCACATTCATCATTTAGGCTTTATCTTTCAGACTTTTGGTATTTGTCAGCAATTAGGGCTACCTGGTTACAGATTAGTATCAATGACTCTATCAAAGAATTCCAACCTTCATTTAATGCTTTCTCAGTTTTGGAGTCAGCTTTTGGTGTAGCCTGTTCCAGACAATTGTATATATACTTCTAGTTACTATACGATATTCATCTATATGGCTGCATGACATATATATTGTTATCTGTTTATGTTTGTGAGTCTACAGTACTTGAAAATGAGGTGGTGGATACATTGCTACACTGTAAAACTTTTCACCGTAAATTTACAGTAATATACTGGCAGCAGCTTCGCCAGTAAACTACTGTTAATTTACAGTAAGCATACTGTATTATACATTTAAGGTATTTTACTGTAAACGGGTATACAGTTACTAACTGTATTATTTGAATTTACAGTAATATACTGGCAGCAGCTTCGCCAGTAAACTACTGTTAATTTACAGTAAGCATACTGTATTATACATTTAAGGTATTTTACTGTAAACGGGTATACAGTTACTAACTGTATTATTTGAATTTACAGTAATATACTGGCAGCAGCTTCGCCAGTAAACTACTGTTAATTTACAGTAGGCATTTTTTTTTTAATTTAAGGTATTTTACTGTAAATAGACATACAGTTTCTTACTTTGAATTTACAGTTTTTTGTTGGCAGCAGCTTTGCCAATATTATACTAAATATAGAATTTCATGTTTATTTTGATTTACTGTAAATAAACGTATTATTGAATTTGTTGTACATGTACAACAATTGTGTTGAAAACACAAAAACATAGTATTATGAAAATCTCAGTATACTGATCCAGAAGAAGAAATTCTGCAGCTTTAAATATACCTCAGGGAACACTGCAATAAATAATTTGTCCTAAATAACAATGAAAAAAGCAAGATTCAAAATCTAATTAACTCTTTATTTTATAATCAAAAAATGTAGGAACTCATCTTTTAACTGCTTGGCTCAATCATGCAGTAACCGTTACATCAACACTTTATCAAACGTCAATGCAACACTTGAATGGGGCAAAACAATACAGCCGCAAGAACTACACTAAACACAAAAACTAGCAGTGTTGGCCTTTTATCTGCAGATATTGTTAAATGATTATCGACAAATAATAACAGCAGCTAAACAAAAACAATACAAGACAAACTCAAACAAAGTCCCACTTGAAGTCGTTGAGCTTCCTGATCAAGGTGCAGACATGCGGGTTCACTGTTGAAGGTTTCTTCTGGACCATCTTTCCAGTTTTTCTGCTGGGGGCCGGTCCACTGTTTGCCTTTGATCCTCTCTCAGGATTAATCCCCATGCAGATCCTAAATGACAATGGAACAACACAAATGCTAAAGGTTAATGAAGAAATGGTTCATTTTGGAGGAGAAGATATAGTCTTTTAGTGTTAAAGGAGCAACAGCTTAATTTGTATTTTTCTTATACAAGTAGTTTTCAGCTATAAACAAGTTTAAAAACTGTATAATATTTATGCCAATGGAGAAGTACACATTCCAAAGGAAAAAAAACAATACGGTTACCAATAATTTAGAAATGTCCAGAATAATATAATTTCTGGGAAAAATATTTTACAGTATAATACAATTAAGTTTTCCTTCTGCATTTGTGGGTAACATTTCATGAACATTAAAGCTGTGTTTTTACAGTATTATTTTAGAAAAGTTTAATGAGGGAAATATTCTTTCATTTGGAAATGTCACAAAATGTAACGATGCTTGACGGTGGGTAGTTACGGGGCTGCCGCTACAGCGTGACGGGTGACAATGGGCGGGTTTTCGCGAAATTTCTTCAAACCTCTAAGTATTTTTATTTTAGTCAATGTATATGCTTGTAGCACATCAGAATCATTAGCTACTGAAATTATAATCTCGGAGCACTTAATCAATAAAAATTCAATCCAGGTGTATAAAATCTCCTACCTCTGAATGAACTCCAACGAGCATGCAGCATTGTCCTGGTATTGCAGGTTAAAGTTGTAGTAAGTTGACATTAGAACAGCAAGCCCCAGCACAAAGGACCCCCCCTCACTGACAACCTGGCCCTCCACGCTCACAAACCACCGCTGATCAGTCAGCAAAGTTGGACCTAAAAGAAATATGAATAGTTAATAGAAATGGTAACAATATGATTTCACTGTACATAAATTCCTTTGATCTGAATTTATTTACATATCCACTAGGGTTGGGAAAAAAATTGCTTCAGTAATTTCATTACAACTTGTCTGTACAAATACTGTATGTCAAAATATAACAAACTTAGATTTATACGTTTATTTTTTTTAATCACGTGTGGAAATGTCTTCATATTTATGGCTATGGTACAATTATACGTTGTTTTACAAATATAAAACTAAAAATAATTTTTTTCTATGGCATTGTGACTTTACCCAACAAATACAAAGCCTGATGACTTTCCGTCAGTGTATTTTTCCCCCATTGCCTATGGTGTGTTAGCGCATGTCAACCAACATATGTTTGTTAATACTCTGTAGTATTGACTGTAATATAAAAAATATGATATAATAATGAACTCAAAAAGGTAATGCAGAGTAGACTGCTATACAAACAACGTACCGAGTACTATTAATCTCGGGCTTTCAGGCAGCTGGACAGTCTGTATCATGGCTGGAGTGGCAGACATCTGCAAAGAAACAACATAACCAAAATGCAATAAATACCTTATAGTAGCATTTTATGCCATTATTTGGATAGGAAAGCTTAGAATTGAAAGGGGATGACATGCAGCAAAGGTCCGCAGCTCGGAATCGAACCTGTGGCCGCTGCATCGAGGAGTTAAACCTCCATATATGGGCACCAGCTCTACCAGATGAGCTAGCCAGGCCCCCTTTATAGTAGCATTTTGATAGAAATTTAAAATTAAAAATAATATAACATAGGGAAAGATATTGTGGGAGGAAAGGAGGAACATGTATGTACTTTATGTATGTATTTCTCTGCTTTAATAATTGTTCTAAAATCAAACTGATATTGTCAGATTTATACTTACATCGGCTTCGATGATGAGGGCGTCCAGTGGTTCTTTGAAATGCGCCATCAACAGCTGGATGATGTTGGGAGCTGTCACACTGCAGCCAGCTCGGTAGAGAACAGCTTTCACGTCTTCATTGTTTGTGTTTTGTTTGAAGAATTCAGTGAGGATTTTGCCATGCTCTTCAACAAAGGCCTCGATTTTTCGTACAATTGGAACATCAGTCAGCAGTTCAAAATGAGAACACATGCATCTTGGCACAAACAAGTAGGGCCATTGCTGCTTCAAGTCTTCAAATGCTGGCCCTGGAATGGCATTTATCATTTGACGCTGTAGGTAGTAGGTTGTCTCCATAAGGTTTATCACTTCTGCCCTTTCCACTCCTGACAAACCTTCTTGTGAAAAGATCTCCGTCATCCTTTGTCTCATCTCTTCCAAAGCTTCTGATGTCTCCTCAGGTGGAAGTTCAGGGTTCCATCGTATGCAGCCATAACTGTCTGCAGGTTGTCGTTGTGGTGTTTCCGCAGTCACTGCCTTAGATTTTCTCCGCCGAGCCAGGGTGTTGTTTCTGTTTAAATGCTCTACGCGTACTTTCATTTGAGATAAAATTGATTCATATCCTGCTCCTACTGTCGTTCTTCCATCATCCATTGTATCTGCAAACGACTGTGGATACTGTCTCACTATGGCCTTTGCAATCAGCAGACATTGGGCTCTGCTTGGATTCACTTCAAACTTTCTCATGTCATCAACAAGTATTCGAATAAACTGTCGCCTGTCCCCCGGCAGAGGCCTCTTTCCATTCTGAATGGCTGTACGCAGGGCAAGTGGCATTGTGTCCCACTTAATTTCAAAAGTGTCAGGCCAGTTTCCTATTCTCAGGTGAGGTGGAGACACTGGAAGAGAGGACATGGGGCTACTTGACAATGAAGAGGTCTCCATCAATGGGCTGCATGCAGACATCTTCCTGCGAAGGTCACAGCTGTTCTCTGGCTCTGCAATGACATTTTTCAATTTTAAGATAGAATGTTGTAGAGTCAGAATGATACCCTCACTCACAAATATGTAGATATTTGTAGTTTTGTATATAATTGCTGCATTGAGATCTATTATGTTACTATACATTTTAGAAGCCACCTGTGAATGGGTAAAACTTGCTAAGTGTGTTGACAAAACACCATAATTTAATACCTGTACATATTTACTGAGACTTGCATTTCAGTAATATGAAATATGATACACATTTATTTATTTTCTCTAATCTTCTTTTTGTCATTGTACAGTATCTGCTTTTATCTTCTTTTTTTATATTGTATTGTACTTTTTATTATTGTCTTCTCTTTTATCGTCACATTTTATTTATCTTCTCTTGTCTTAACTTCTATTAGTTTATTATTTTCTCTTTTCATATTGTCACAAATGTTATATCCTCTTCTCTTATCCTGTCATGTCTTCTCTCATTAAGATAAATAAAATTTTATAACTCATACAATATAGCTTGCAAATACACTCAAAAGGTTTGATTACCTTTGGGCTTCCAGGCATCCAGCAGTTTTCTGCACTGAATTGGCCGGATGAACTCTTCCATGTCCTGCTCTCACATACTGCAAGTCTTCTCTGCTGTCCACTCCTTGCTGCATAAGCTTCTCAATTACATTTTGTAGTGTCTCTGGAGCGATACTGGGAAGAGTGCAGAGGATGGACTCTCTGATCAGAGCACTAGGGTCCAACATCCTATAGGGATGGAAAAGAGTGGTGAATTGCTATTACTGATAAACCCTGCATATCATACTCTGGCAGAGGATAGTAGTCCAGTAATTTGTCATGCTCAGTAAACATATTGTGCATCAGTTGTAAGGCAATGAACCCCTGATCAACTAGACAAACAGATCTGCATTTTTCTGTGACAAAGAAGACAACAGAAGCATTTTGAGTTAGAATCAACTTAATCCTGCCAAAGACTAGTCCTTCATTGTCTTGCTCTAACACAACACACATGTTTTTTATAGCATGTACCCTTTACGGTAACTTCATGAGCAGCAACAGTGTTGCTTGGCAGAAAACTGAAGTGAGCAACTGCCTTTTGTATCCTGTCGTTGTAGTCCAGTACAAAGAAATCTGTCCCTCTTTCTACAACTACACATTGTGGGAGGATATCACCAGCACTACGGTATGCTTGCAGAAGCTGATGCCTTTCAGCAAGCATAGAAGGCAAGTTTTTGAAGTTGTGTAGTTTGCGAGCACACTGTTTAAAATAGGTATGCTTACTCTCAAATCGAAGCGTCCATAGGCGTATGAGAGGCCCAAAACAAATGGTAAGATCTGGATAATGTGATACATAATGGTGCTTTGGCTTCAATGGACTGTCAGGAAAAGCTTCTTTTCGGCTGAGTAAATACTCATCTGTCAGAACTTTCAAATATGCTATCTGACCAGTGGTTATCTTTGGAGCACAGATCAGTTCAACAATGTGTCTGAGTTGCAGCACCAGTTGCCAAATATTGTTGCTCATCGGATTGAAAATCTTGTCCCCAATCAAGACTGGCAGAAGTCTAAGAAGACACCAATTCTGCACTGCATGTCCACTTAGTTTCTCACTTCCAGGATTGACATCACTCGGTTTATTGTTGGCGCCACTGCCAAGGTAACGGAAGTGATTAATGCGGCGGTTTAGTTCAATGTAAGTAAATTGCTTCTGCTCTGTAATGAGGTGTCTGATATACAAGGCCAGATCGTATGATACAACACCTTCAAAAAGATCATGGCCTATGCAAGGAGGTAGGCCAGGTTGGCATACATGAAAGAAAGTAAGTTCATTAAATTTTGAATCAAATTTAATGCCAGCAGATGAATCTGAGTTTGTTGCAACATTTTGCTGCACATGGCCATTGTACAAGTCAACTGTCCTGGCTGAGGCCTTTGCCAAGGGGCAAGTACGAAATGTCTTACGATCAATATCACAGAATCTGCAGAAGTAAATACTCCTGCTAAAATTTTCATTGAAACCACCGATATTGTGTGATCCCAGGTTATCACCAGCAATGGCACACAGTGTGCCTTTGTGCACCTTTCCATCAGACAAGGTCACACCATTTTCCTCTAAATCTTTTAGATCTGTTACAAGTGAGCTAAATACTTTGTCTTGGCCAAAGTACTTAAAATCCTGCTCTCTACATAACAAAACCAGCTGCATTTGATCCATACTTGATCGGTGGTGGGGGGCAACATTGGCCAGTGTAAAGTAAACAGCAAGAATCTTATGCTTCTTTTTACCTGAGCCTAGTGGATTTGCAACCTCAAAGGCATCCTGATATAGTATGAGGCCCAAGGAGTTGGCATCAGATTTAAATAATGCATGCTGTGTGTCACATTGGTGCCATCCCACACATCCTCCAGGGTATCTTTGGGCTGAGCTGAGATGCACATCTGCTCCTTATGTGAATACACTTGTTGCCTGACTGATTCACACTGAAAAAGTGACTTGAGTGTCTCTTTCACAGGCACATACTGGGCAAAGCATTCTTTTCCTGACTCATTCTGACCCAGACAGAGAGGAACTGGTTCAACATATCTGAACTGATTTTTGAAAACAGTTTTTCTTCTTTTATCAGTTTTTAATGTACCAGAGTTGCATGCCCGAATAGATCTTCTGATTTAAGGATATCTAAAATGTTGTTAATATCCCCCTTTGGGATTCCCTGGGCAACCAACTTCTCTGCAAGCTTATGGAATACATTAGATTGACTGATATCATGTATGCCCTGAAATCCTCAATAATGGACTGTATGACTGAAGATGGTAATAACAGCTTTGCCTGCAGTTTAAGATAAAACAATGCCAAACTGTTCAAGAAAACAGACTCATCTACATGTTCAGGAAAAACCTCTGAATGCTCCCCCTCTGTATCACCGTTATCACTGCCAGCCAATATGCCTGCCTGCCTACCCATGACTTCTGTCTGTTCACTCAAGCCTTTGACCTGCTCACTGACACGCTCTGTCTGAATATCTGCTCCTCTTTCTGACGTCAGATGGCTTGCAACACATCCCACTGCACTTTTTTTGTGCATCCTTGACAAATGTGATGAAAATGTAGACACCACAGAGAATACTTTATCACAGTTTGTATGTGGACAAGAAACTGACCTGCCCTCTCTAATATGGCTCTTTAAATGAGAGTGGAAATTGGAAATATTGTCACACTTGACGGTGCAAAAATCCACATGACAAGACATTATTTCATGGCCAACAAAAAGACTTGTAGCGTTAACGTTACCAGTTAGCCTCTTATTTTTATCTGGGGTCTCTATATACATGAGTTTTGAAAACCGTTATGTTTCTGAATGTACGCTTACAATTAGGTAGGGCACATCGAAAGGATAAGTTAGGAACATTACTGTGAATTTTCATATGCCTTACAAATGCAAATTTTGTGTCACAGTCATGACCACAGAGTTGACAAAGGAACATTTTGAAACGTTCATCAGCTTATAAAAAAGAAGAAAAAGTCTGTTACCTAAAGTTAGTTTTAGATGGAAAAAGGAGCAAAAATGAAGCCACCGAGTTTACAATTTCAAATGTTCGTTAACAAAAAAAGTCCGCCAAAAGTGTATTTGAAAATTACAAATAGGATCCACAAAATTGACAATAAAACCGTTTGAAAATGGATAGATAACACGTCAATATTATATCTTCGTTTGCACAAAAAAGTCCGTTATCTAAAGTTATAGTTTTAGAAGCAAATATGACTAAACAATGTTCATTAGCAAAACAAAAAGTCCGCCTAAAATCTTTGGAAAAAAATTTAAATATGAAGCCACAAAATTGACCATGAAACCGTTTGAAAATAGCGTTAGATTAAAAATGAATAAAAAGTAAATAGTATAACATCCTCTTCTTTTGCACAAAAGTCTGTTATCTAGCGAGTTAAAGTTATGGTTTTAGAAGAAAACCCGAGCAAATAGTAAATGAGGGTAGATTCAGCAATGCGTTAAGGAGTTTTCTAAATGCGTGTCCAGTATAACGTTAGGCTCCTTGAGGAAAATCTTTCTATAGGGAAGCTAACGCTAATGGTGTTAGTGACCTGTCACATAACGTTAGCTAGCTAACATTGCCCTACTCTACTAGCTAGCTAGCTTAACGTTAATGTTACTGGGTAACGGCTGCCATATCTGACAAAAGATGAATCGATAAAACTATACTTAACATTGCATGCAGGCAAACAAAAATATTTTCAAACTTACATAAATGTTGAAAAATCCGCTGACTCGCGTCCTCTTGATGCAGCTACTGTCCGTGTCCACGCGCTTTCCTCAGAGACTGATATGCAACGAGCCCATCGTCGTCTCGAACCCCCCCCCCCACACACACACACACACACACACACACACACACACAAACACACACTCTGCCGTAAAAATTGTTCTGTTATATGCTAATTATTTTCTCACTAATTATTAGCTACTAATCTATTGTCTTAATAAAACACATTTGCTGCCCTTAAAGCTAATTTGGAAAGAGTAGCAACAGCGAAATGTGCTACGTGTCTTAAAATAGACTGGTAAGTAAAAGAAATATTTCAAAGTGTAATCCCGCTTTTTTCTTTAGTTTCCCGAGATGCACTGCGATTAACAGTAAATCTGTAATCTGCAACATTCTACAGAAATGCGCTGTAAAATTATTATTTTCTCCCAGAATTCATTGCCACTTACAGTATGATCCTGTATAACATTAAAACAGTAAAATACTGTGAGATTTTAGCTGTAAATTTACATCAAAGGTTTACAGTGTAGTTACTGATGAGAGTTAAAAAACAACCTGGCTAATGGGCTGCCCATCACTCTGACATCTCTCCATTTGTGCATGTATAGTTCCTGGGCATGTTTGTGTATTTCAGGCCTGTGTGTAATGTGTGTAACAACTAACAACAGAGTGAAAAAATTAAATTTCCCTTTGTGGGATCAATATAATATGTCTTAATCTTAGAAAACGCAGAACGGGAACACAATTTTAGACTGAATAATGAAATGAAATAAAATTGTAAATCCATCTTATTATTAGACTACCATATTACCTACCAGAATACCTTTGGAATAGGATGGTATATTGTTATGGTGTGGTCTTACCTGTAATACTGTCTTCCAAAACGATTTTCATTTGGTTACTTGCTCACTCTCTCGCCAGTTAAAAGAGATGGAAAAAGCAATGAGACCCACTAAAACAGACTAATCAATCTGACTACTATTCATGTACATAATTATCTGTTTGGATACACCTTAGTATCTGTTCTGACTGCACCTTATTCTCAACCACACTATTTTGAATACATGGATATTTATACTCCCAACTGTATATATCTATATATTTATATTTAAAAAACATTTTAGACTTGGTATATTTATATTTATCACTCTACATGCTCTGCACACCCACATAAGCATTTATATATTTTCATTTATAGTAGAAGGACTTTTCTCTAACTTTTTTCTCCGTGTGGCGTGCGTCCGCTCACGGTGTGAGACACGTGTCCGCGCTATTCTCCGACATGACGACCTCTTGAACTAAAGTAACAAGCCAATTTTGTAAAATGTAAGGAGTAGAAAGTACCAATATTTGTGTTAAAATGTAAGGAGTAAAAGTAAAAAGTCCCCACAAAAATAAATAATAGAGTAAAGTAAAAAATATGAGAAATATCTACTTAAGTACAGTAATGAAGTGCTTTGTTACTTCCCATCTCTGTCATCTGATATAGCAAAACAGCGATTTAGCCCAGGCTCTTAAATCTTTTTGATTTGTTGTCCTTAAAAACCAGGTGTCTGGTAGACCTTTAGAGCAGAAAAAACTTGTGGCACCCAGGAAGTGATACTGTTTGGGGCTTCAGCAGCAGTATTTTTTCTTTTCAATAAACAGAAGAAAACATCAAATAAAAGTCTTGCAGTCTACATAAATATAGCCACCTACAAAAGATACATTGGCATGAACATAAAATCCAAGGAAAAAACATCACAGCACAAACTTGATTGACAAGTGAACTCTGGGAAGTACATGGTAAGAACACCACGACCACAGCAATGAACGATTCACACCAAAGATGCTGCCAGAATGACAAAATAAGGATCTTGTGGATTACCACTTGAATTTTAAAACATATGAGCACAAACAGATACAAAAACCAAATGAAGTGCACTTCTTTTAGCATGTTATATCATTGTTGCTGCCATAACCATATGCTCATGAAACCAGAGTGCAGCTACACGTTTTGTGATTACACACACATGGTAGCGATTAGGCTCATGCCAGTCGGGCTAGCCTCTTGTGGCACTTTGTGGTAGTCACACCAGTTTTACTGAAGTCATTGTGCCAAGTATGGTTAGTGTCACAGCAGATTATTTGAACCTGACGCAGCCATGTCTTCACAGATAGAGTGCTGAAGCTGTCTGGTAAACTGTATGGTTATTAGTCTAATATCATTGTCTGAGTAACAGTTTCCAAAGATGTTGAGAGCAATTTGATGAGTTTTTTT
Source organism: Etheostoma perlongum (assembly GCA_026937815.1). NCBI lineage: Eukaryota > Metazoa > Chordata > Actinopteri > Perciformes > Percidae > Etheostoma > Etheostoma perlongum. The sequence goes on from CM049379.1 coordinate 13,694,957, forward strand.
CCTGCTGTCCGTTTTCCTGCCTAAAAGTTGTGGTTTACCAAGGAGGGCAGGACCAGAGTTCGATTTCTTTGTGACAGGCACTGAGTCAATTGAAGTGATGCCGGCTGGCATATTCATCCAAGTGCGGTGGCAGAATACGTGCTGATTTGCAGAGGCACACTAACATTTCCTTCCCTACAATATCCCCTTTCTTGAATACGAAATGTATAGTCTTTTTTCTCAATCAGTTTTAATAGCAAGGGATGACCAGCAAAGATTTTGATATTGAATAAATCTACCAATGTAGAAAATTCATGTGAATACCAAATCAAAAGGTAAATATAGAATGGATGGATAGAATGTTGATGCAGTGGGTGATATAGTATGGCGATATCCTACTGTATATGTGACATCACACACAGGTAATGGATTTTTTGGATGACTGGAGTTGGGTTTATACTTTTCACCTTAATGGTCGCCATATTTGAGCCATTGGAACAACAACCATCTATTAACCAACAAATCATTTTTATTTCTGTTGTTGTTCATACCTACTAATGTGTCTATTTTTAATCCACTGAAACTAATTATTTGTTGGGTCAAGGGGTAGTATTTGTTGATTTGTTCATTCATTTGAATTCTGACTTAAATGCCATACTAATACTCTATGTTGTTTGGTATTATGTGACTACACTCTCTGTGCATTATAAGGCATTTGATTAAAGCTCCTGTTCATGATGGTTTACCCTTCATTCACATTGACTGCATCAGCCAGTAGTCAGTGCTGCAGCAAGACCAATTCAACTTTTGTACAAATGCAACCGGCATCACGCTGCTGTGGCAAAAAAACAAACTGTAAACCGGACACATCACTGCCTCTCTTGCTGCCACATGACAGTTTTAATTAATTTGAGGGTAAAAACAATACAACACAAGCACTGAACTGCCCAGGATTTTGTGTATAGCACAGTCCCTCAGTCTCTTTTCTTTCGCTCATTCTTCATCAAATAAAGCTGCCTTCAAGTGTGGTCTGAAATGTCAAGATCTAGAAACTAGAAAAGTCTACTTGTGCTACATTAGGCGATTAAAGAACACAACAGGATGTCACACAAATGGACCATTTCAGTGACACTCCGACCACCGCACAACCCTGCAGCAAATAGCTGGATCCCATATCACTGGTGTGAATGGGTCCTTGTACATTTTGATTGCCTCTTTGCCTTTTCTCTTCACTCAAAGCAGTGTGGAAAATTACCAAATTACCAGAATCTAGAGACAGAAAAAGTGTATCCTACAAACAGGAAAAGGTGTCACCCTCATTAAAGACAACTACATTTACAGGAACTCATTTTAAAACAACAGGAGCTTCCGAAGTGCTCAACTAATGGCCACATCAATATGTTAGTTAGGCCGCATTACTTTGAAAGGTGGCGTGTTTCCTGTATCCAAACCTATCTTTCAGCTCCCTGCCACCAACCTTCAAACAGTGTCAGCTGGTTTGATTTGATGCTCTGTAGTTTTAATTGTGCTTGTTGACTCATGCTCCGACTCCTCAGCTGCAAAAAATGCCACCATGCCCACAGATTCGCTCTCCATTACTTGTTTCTTTAATTTTGTTTTTGTGGAAAGTGATGGTGAACAAATTTCCACTTTTGCATTCAAAAAACAAATGAGAAAACGTCTTCCAAAATTAGATAAGCACCAAATTAACTCTTTCATTGATTTCTTATTTTCTTTTTCACTTACTCTTAACTCAAAACAAAAAAGAAAAAGAAAAAAAAAATAGGCTTTCCAGGATACTTATGTCATTGCTTGACAATGTGATAATACATGAACTGACAGTACTCTACATTTTTGAGATGAACTTTAGAAACTGAATTTTTTCCTTGAAAGACCTTTAGATATCTTCCTTTTCTCCTATGTGACATTTAATACTTTTTTTTCTCTCGCTCATTTTGAAGTGACATGGCCTTTTATGCTTCCTTTGATTTCTTAGACTTTCTTTTTCCTTTTTAGGGGTCCAAGCCCAAAAGGGACTGGGAACCGCGTGTAGCAAAGCTACGTGGCTCCCACAGCAGGGCTGTGGAACCCTATTGTTTTTCATCTAAGGCTTACTTTCCTCCTTCATTATTCTTCTCTGCGTAAAACTCACGCTACAGCCTAAACCGTACATGGTGGCAGTGTGCCATTTTCAGGATTGGTCCAAAACTCCGCAAAGACCTCAGGCGCAACAATTGACCATTTCCACCATAAGGTGGCGCTATAGCAGAAAAACGTGTTTGGTCTATAACTCCCAAACCGTACATCGGACATTTAAAAACCATATATCCATGCGTTCCCTGCATCCAACTGAATTTTGTGATATAGGCCACGCCTATTTCCGCCTAGACATTTTTCGTGAAAAATCCTGATTTATTGAAAACCAACTGTTTCAAACTCCTCCTAAACAGGTGCGATTGATTGGCACGAAACTTGGCACATATCATCTCCAGACCGACCTGACTAAAACTTGTTAAAAGAATGTTTATAGAATAAAAATTGTGTGTATTACGCACAAACAAATTTGTTTGTGAACCACCAATTTAAAGGCTGTCGAAGCCAAACTTCAAGATTATTCCTTGCTATGACCCTCTGAGCTCTAACACTAATTTCACAAAGATTGGCCACTAGGGGGCGCTATGAATACAAAAAGATTAGATCTCATGAACGTCTCATCCCATTTTTATGTCAAAATTGATCATCAGGGCCACACCTGAGGCTCCCCGTACAGTGGGGTGATGATTGGTTGAACTGGGCATGGCTTATGGGAACCACGTTTGGATAAACTACTTACACTAAAGTGAATTACTTGAAATTAACCATGTAGATGTACAATGGGTAGTTGACCTGACTTACCAAATATTACACATGTGAACCACTAGGTGGCACTACAATGACATCAAATGTGTTTTTGCCTATAACTTCCACATTACACATTAAAAATATTTACATCCACGGGTTCAAGTTCTTTTCACAATATTGCGCTAAGCGCGAAACCAACTTTTTCAAACCAGGCCGTGCGACACATCTGCACAAAACCTAGTTTGTAGTGTCTCCAGATGGCCGCGACAAAAAATAAATTCACAGAATTTTGCTACGTTAAGGTGAGCATTTGACAACCAAATACATTTTCTGTAGCAAGCTACCGTACACATATCAGAACTGTTTTAGACAACACAAATGCTTGTGTGACATTGCTGTGTGTGTAAGATTCATGTTCTGTTTTATTTATTTATTTGTCTTTATGGTCCTAAAACCTTTTAACATTCAAGTGACCTCAGTCAGCACAAATATTCTAATAGCCCAGTTTTTCCTGAAAAGAAATGATGTTCATAGAGTGACTATGGACAAGAGTATAGATGTTTTACAAGCTTTTATAGAAAATGAAATCAGACTGACCAGAGGTGGTCAATAATCCTTTGGGGCTCTGGGATATTTGCAACGACATTGTACAGCCAACCTTGCGGCTCACACCTCTCAATATTTCCTGACGTTTCCCTCCCCACGTTACGCTTTCGCACGCTCCACCGGTTTGCCAATTCCGACTTGCGTCGGGACAACTAGCGTGATGAGGCTTGGACCCCGTCATAACTGCTTACAGTTCTAGTTCACTTTGTATTTGTATTAACCAATAAACTGATTGCACAATAACAAATCCTTTTGGTTCTTAATGAACGGCCTGAAATTATGGTTGCGTATCTGCATATCTTTCAACATTGTAACAAGTGAAATTTCTGCGGCATGTCGATGCATCATACAATGCATCTATTCATCTGTCAAAACAAAGACTAGCTGTGCCGCAAACTTCTTCACCCACTATGTACTGACATCAATCTAAACTCTGGCAGTGATAATTTCCTCTTTAACAATGCTCTTCAGATTAATGTTTGTGCAGAGCAGTCCAGAAACACATGATCTAAACTAATAGTCTTGCTTTTAATGACGCCAAGCCTTTTATTTAGTGCCAAATTGCACTAGTCAGACGCCTTTGGGGTGTTTCTTCCTACTCAAGGCACCACTATCGGGTTTCCAACCCTTAATTTAGTTCAAATCAACATCCCCACCCAGAACAAATGGTCTACCTCAGATGACTCTCAAAACAGATCACACAGGATGAGCCCAGGTCTCCAACTGTGCTTCCTATAACCTTTGAAAGCCCTCAGAGGAGCCTCTCCTCGTCAAGTGTTTCAGCGGATCAAAGGCGGATCAAAACTTCTAATGCTTTTCTTTGCTGTTTCCTGTCCAGTTGGTTGATCAACTGACTTTGACTCAAAATGAGTGAAAAGGGTGAATACAATTCCTGACTATAGTATTACTATAGTAGAAAAAGATTTTGGGAAGGTAATAAGTAAGAACACAGCCATGACCCTTAAATTGTTGTTTGTTATCAATAGTGATATATTGTAGTAATAATACTAGACATAGTACCAGCTCTTATGTGTTTAATGGAACTTAATATCACTTGTTAAATCAAACTAAGATTTCCACTGAAGGGAAAAATAAGAATGGATTTTAACAGTTTCTCTGAAGCAAAACTGGAGCCTGAGACATTCTCACTTGTTGAGTTGAACCTGAAAACCACAGCAGGCTGAGTCAAAGAATCACAGTCGGTGTGAATTAAATACGTGAATGACAGTGACTTATTTTATCCGTGATCTTGAAAAGTAGTAGTAGTTGTAGGCAAACTAGCTAACCAAGTATAGATCGTGTTTGTTTGTAATGGTAGCCTTAGGCTTCATGTTCAAAACCTCTCCTCCTGCATGCATTTCTTCCTGGACGCCAGTCTGACATTATCTAACCAGAGAATTTGAGGTTCTTTGGCACAGTGGCTGAGGTTTAACTCCGCCAATGAGATCACTTAAAAAACGTTTGTATGGTATAACTAAAACTTGTATCTGAAAAATGGTGATTGTGCAGAAATGTGCAGCCCAGCGACGGGTCTGTCAGTCAGAAGTAGAGATAGAGAAGAGGAGGACTGGGGAGGAGGAGGAGGAGAATCTCCCTCAGGGAGGCTACAGCAGGGCATGAGATAACATGGCAAAGGCAGCAAGAACACTCAAAGAACATGGCCGACTGCCAAGAGTATTTGAAGGCTTACAGGGCTTTACACTATAACAAGCTCCCTCTGCCTTATGCATGTAAACAGCGCACACACATCAAGATTGGATGCAGTCAGACATGACAATACTCGTAGAAAAACAATATGTGCACGCTTAAGAGAGGTCTATATTAAGCTTGTAACGCAGCATGCAAACACAAGGCATGCTGCAATATAAACAAAATCAATTCCAAAACAGACCATATTAGACAGACCACACAAAAACACATAGCGCACACCCAAACTTGTGATCATCGCCCGGACTATCATGTACTACATTCATTCCTCAAACTCTAAACATTTCCCTCTCTGTAACATACCTAACCATAATCCGTACACTAACCCTAACACTAAAGTGGTTTTACACATATTACTAAAAACTGTGCATACATAGAGTATAAGTATACCATGAACACACATGCACTAGTGTAGTAGTGATACCACGCACACATTAGCAAAAACACACTTGCAGTATTCAAGTGCCACCTCATCAACCACCTCATCTAGCTGCTTTCACTAAAGACCAGCGCTTTGACTGTGCTGCTAGTCAATTTGAAGTTGTACTGGTCTAAACGACCGAGTTAGAGTTATACAATGCAATTTTGGGGAAATAAAGAATGCCTGCAACTGCTTGGTCATCATGTCTTAATTACTCATGATTGTAATTCAAACTTCCAAGTTGGTAATTAGTGGATAATCCACAGTGTGACAAATGGGTTGAGGGAGATCTGATCTGAGAGACTGCAATTGGGAACACCACTGATTTTGGATGCACTATTGTGTTGTAAAAGTGACTTTGTTTGTGTATTTATAAGTATTTTAACACTGTTTGTATGCTTTTATGTACATGTTTTAATTTATCTGTATTTATGTGTATGCATTAATGTGCTTCACTGTATGCAAGCAAAGTTTGCAATCCTAAGACAGCTTCTAATAAAGACTTGCATACTCTATGCACACACAATATACTTTATACATATAGCCAGTACAGCTATATCTCTTCAGTGAGTATGACAAGATAAGATCAACAGATTGATTATTATGGTTTTGTATGGGAAACACTATTTGAAGACTGACAGTTTTATGCTGTGTGTGTTTGTAATTGGGATTATGAAGTATTCATACTATGTGTTGAAACTACACTGTCATCATTAATATTTCTCATTGACAGGCTGCAGACAGCAGGAAATATTAATGATGGCAGTATTATTTCTTCTGCTGCAAGTGGTTATAAACAAGTCCATTTACAAGGACTCCGGGAACTTATTACTCATTACTTCTGATCACTTCCTTGAAATGAATTTTAGGTTAAGTTGAGGGGGAGCAGTGACAATATACAATAATAATAATATACATCAAACAAACCACTCTCTATGTTATGCATGACCCAGGCTCAACTAGGCCATTGCAATGAACAAAGCAAGGATGAGTTCTAGAAGTATCCAAATATTTATTTTAAAACAATTAAACACACATTTGGAGGAAAACATCATTTATCACTGAGGTGACAATTCTGACAAGAGTTTTAAATGAGCCGTAAAAGAAAACATCCGATGTCTTTAAATAAGATTCCCTTTCTCTTTGGGAGATAATATTTTCATTACCTGTTTTTTCACATCATAATTGCATAATTTATAGCTGCATGGCAGAAGCTGCTTCACTGCAGCAGAGTTCATGGATGCTGGATTATTGTACGATGGCCAAGCTGCCAGTGATCACTGCTGAGTTACACTTTTGTAAAAATAACCGTAAGGCTTTGAAAAAGAAATTTTTACAAAGAAAAATTTACAAAGGAGGACCTTGTCCTCCTTAATGGACATTGTTTACATTTAGTGAGCAGGTGGGGGTTTAGTCTCCAACTAAGAGAATACCTTTAATACACAGTTGGTGGTGGTCACAGACTAGCTTCATGCTAATGTGAACTCAGTAAAAGGCAACATGGCTGGTTTGCCAGTGAGGTAAGGTTAGCTAATATTAGCTCAGAGTGACAAAGGAGCAATGCTGTCACCAAAGTGCTTCATGGTTAATTACATGCCAAAGGAACCTGACCCCTCTGTTGCTTGACACCATCATCCGGCGCTGCAATGTTTTAGGAAACAACTGTCCACTTCCAATGCTCACCGCCAGCTGCTAGTGCAGCGTAAAAATTATCGCAATAATTTAGGAAAAAGCTCCTTCCAGAGTTGAGGGCAGCTTCAGGTCAAGTGAAGAAGTCTTGCTTTTACAACCACCCACTTAACGTCCACTGAAAGGTTTTCCTTCCGTTCCCCACATATATTACTTATTTGGAGAACCTAATAACGATTATTCAGGGTGGTAGGGTGGCCTAGTGGTTACACTGACCCTCCAATCATGTAAAGGACAAGGGTTCAATTGCAGAAACAGCCGTACATCCTGGCCAAAAGCCCTTCAGCAAGATGCTGAAACCACTTAGTCACTGAAAGTCATTCTGGATATGACTGCTCACCACATGTTAACATGCTCTGAAATAAGTGAAGTGTTTTTTTTTTTAAATTGTCATATTAAATCTAAAATGTCAGGCCCTAAAAAAGCTTTGTGACTCATTGAGCAGATAAACATGCAAAAAGAATTCATCACAACGCTTGCCGTCACTGAACATAAATACCACATCTTGTTGATGAGAAAGACACACTTGGTGGAATTTGAGTTCAACTGTGAACTAGGTAAAGGAATAAGAAAAACAACGTAGACTTGTGTGTTTGGATGGAAGAGGATAATGTCTTTATAATATGTCACATAGCTCAATGTCACACTGGAACAAAACTAATGAAAGCAGACTTAGTCTTATGGTTTACACTTTATGTATACGGTCATAATATTTGTGGGAAAATGAAACTTCTCAGAGAGCAATGGGTAGGAACATTATACACAATATTTACATCACTTTGTTGTCAATTGATATCTACCCTAATTGCAATCAGATATTACTCTTTTTACTGTGATCCACAATTTACATTGCATTCTTGCTTTGAAGCATCAATGTAACCACTAAACCACATTCTGACCACACTTTCGAAACAAAAATAGATTTGCGCTTTTTTGTTAAAAAAAATTGTTTAGAAGCTGCCAGACTTACCAAGACCTATAATGTTCATCCTTTATTAATGTGCAATGTGCCTCTCGAGTAAATTAATTAAACTAATATTGTACAATTCATGAAATAATTTAGACCCTAAACAATTGCACTGAAGTTACCCATCTCTCTTGTGTTTTTGTCTTTGAAGAATCTGGGAGAATGAATGTTTTATTTCAGCATAAGTGTTGGAACTTTTTTGCTGCTGTAATGAAGGCATGTAAACTGGACAATATGAGCATAGATAATGACTCAGCTATAACAAAATGAACAGAGATGATATCTGCTTTTTTTCCAAGACAATTCTGCAAGTCAGAATATGTGAGGACCTAAAATAGATTGACTGGTGTTGAGCAACAAGGTAATCATTACAGTGCTTATCTTACAAATCTAAAGGCGTGTGGAATACATTTTTAGAAATGCAAGATTGACATCTACCTGTTATCACTGTGCCAACAAAATGCCACATAATTTCCAAGCCTAAGGGTCCTGCAGGAAAGGGGAAAATAAGAAATAAAAAGTTATGATAACAAGAGTGCATCCAATATTTTATAAGTTGGAGTCAAGAAACATTAAAAAATTTGTTGCTGGCTCTTTTTAATAACTATTATTTAAAACAAACAAAAATTCAGTGTTCACATGCCCACAGGATGAAACGGACCAATCAGCAGCAGTAATTAGTTATTGTATGCTAGCTACTGTTTATATATTTAGCCTAAGTAGTTTAAAGTGAGCCCACGTGATTAAGATCATCTGTAAAGTTCCCATAGTTATTATAGTTTAAAAAAAGTTAAGGCAGAGACTATTTTTGTGAATGCTTTTGACAGGATAACTGCAGTTGGATTCCTGCATCTCCCACACACAAAAAACAGAGCCGAACATGCACCTTGAATCACTGTGATGTAGTACATTATTGGAATTTATAAACAATTGCAGAGCATGGGGCCTACTCATGGAAGAACAAGCATGATGTATGAGCTGGCCAATTATGAACATACAGTTGATTTGTGGAACATCACTCTCTCCCATTGATTTGTGGTTTTTTATCTGTTTGTTGTTTTAGTTACAAATCCTCCAGATTAGCTGGTAATGAAATAAAGCTGACAATCCCTCTCAGAAATGGGGACGAAAGGAAATGCGGATTGGAAATGTGAGGTGGGCCCACGCCCTTGAGTATAATGCCTCAAACATGGACTTTATGGCCATTACCAGTCCCTAATTTGATTCCGTCGTACGATCCGGAACAATCAGGACCAGGCTTGTCTTTAAGGATGACTGGTAAAACCCAGCCAATGGAAAAGTCATTCTGCATAGCAACATGGAGACGATGCAAAAACAAGCTCGCTCAGACCCCTCTTAGGTCAGCTAAAACGTCAAAAGAAAACAGACCTGACAATGCACACACCTGTAGCGACAACAATGGAAACAAGCAGGAAGAAAATGCAGATAAAACCTCCAACCGCCCACTAAAACCTCCTACATCCCAATTATATTCATAGAAGTATCCTACAGTAGAGAAGTCTATATGGCAGTGCAATATGTGAATCTCTTTGTAGCTAGTTAGAACATGATGGAAACTTGTTTCTCATCCTCACTACAGTGGCCAGTTTAACAGCTTTTCCATGGGAACGCTCCCCAGTGTACCCCAGCTGCCCGAAGGGAGCCAAGAGATGCAGGGTTTTGAATGTGGGCTAAGGCGAGCCTCCATTAAACTGGTGATCCCAGCATGGTGGTAAACCTCGCTGTGCTTCACTCCTTCCTACTGTAAAAGCCTGATTAAGGCGTCAGGCCTGGCTAGGCAGAGGCAGCCCTCTGCCACTCCTTGGTCAAATATTGTACCCCTAACTTGATGCTAAAGCTGGAGCAAATGAATGGCTTTCAAACTAATTCTAAGGATAACACCCTAATGGATCACCAAGCAATGCTTGTGTCTCAACAGTACCTTCTAATGTTTGTTCAGATTTCTGAATAAGAATAAAAATAGATGAACTTCTCATGCTCACCTTTCACTCGCTGCCATTACAGTGCTGCTGATTCATCTGGGTAACTGCTATCCCCGTCTGTGATTCAGCAGTTTGATCTTCGATACCCAAGGGGTTCCCCTGCTGGGGCTTAGCCTACCAGCTGCTGTCAAGCAGTTGACAGTGGTGCTTCCCACAGTTAACCTGTTTAATTACACTCATCCCTTCACTATGGATTGTCCCACAGATGTGAGTGTGACATTATGTAAGTATTAATATGTGACCACTCTGTTTGAAACTGTGTTGGCCCTCTGGGTTATAATACAGAGGAAAAGGTCGCCCAGAGGTTATGGTGCAGTTCATTCACAGCCAGTCCATAGGATGTGACAGGAGTTTATGAGAGCGGTGCTTAACGCTGCTTGACAGCGGCCTGAGTTTTCCTTTAATGTGGCAAGTCAAACGCCCTTGCATAGCACTTTGGTTACTGTCTTCTATCCCCTCTCATTTTAGACACAGCTGTAGATGCGTACTGGGTGAAAAAAGATCTTTATTGAATTAGCTCCTGACTGTAAAGTTAACTGCCATCAAGGACAGTTTCTCAGGTCTTAGGCCAACAGGTTTCTCTTGATGCGTAATGATACCAGACTTCTGCCCTGTCATTGTGCAGTGCCTTTGCGTGTCATATAAAGGTAAATGAGGCCTTCATTCTGGTAAATTATACAATTAAACAAAATTAAACAGTTTTGCATCTGCAAGATCATACCAGATTAAATCCATGCATAGTAAATGACATTTGAGGCAAATTATGTTTACAAGCCAAATCCAGACTCCAAAACTATTTGAATGCGATGTATTCACCAACACAAACACTCCCTCCACCAAAGAACACAAAAATTACAGAATATGCAAATCACACACATACTGTAAATAGAAAAAGTCTGTATTTTGCCTTGCTCATTAAAGATCTGTGTGGCCTTTGCGCAGGTCTACTTAACTTGACGTCAGAAATCAACCACTAAATAAGAGGCACATGGGAGAAAGGAGTGAAAGTTATTTTGAAAACCCCATCGCCAGACTCTCTTGGTTGTCTGATTTGGGTTGGACCTCACATCGTCACCATGCCACTTGTCAAACGTCTGGTTTAAAATTGCTTTGGTGTGCAAATGACTATCACAGCTACAAGTGGCAGCTAGACTCTTAAATGCAGGTTTCAGTGAAAGTCAAAGGCATAATGGCACCTCATTTACAGTTAGCCAGGAAATGATTGTAGTTTTCCAACTATATCTGGTATCTGACTTTGTAGAAAAATCTTCATCAATGGATTACACTGACTGATTATAGTTAAGTGTCCTGACTGTACATTAAACATACTCTTAGAAATTGAGGACATAAGGACATTTTATTTAGTGAAATGCCCCCGTTATGCTACATTTAACAAGAATTGCTTCATGTTTCTCATCTTTAGCAGAGGCACAGCATTGCCTATAAATGGGCTTATCAAGCCTAGGCAACTCAGCAAATACAGCTTCTTTTTGGGGATGAAGCTAAGAAAAACATGGCCCTTGAGCACTTTGAGAAAAAGAGTGTTTTTCATTCAATTTTCACTTTTAATTTCTGTCTATCCATGGTATACTGTAAATCAACCCAAGTGCAGGTACAAAATGTGGTGTCTAGCTAAATCATACTGGAGTAGGGATGGCATGTAAATAAACAGGCAGCTTCTTGATTACTAAACAGTTGTTGGTATCAAATTAAGGCCCAAAAGAGGCAAAGATAAAGGGGTTTCAAAGAAATCATGTTTAATATCTCCATATACTTTCATGCCCAGTTAATATTGAGCTGTTAACTCGAGCTGAAGTGATAAGTTGATTATTTGTGTAGTCAATCAAAGATTCTTTCGTCCAGCTGCTCAGGGGTATGGGATTTCTTGCTTTCTCTTTGTCAACACAGAAACCTGAAAGTTTTGGGGTTTGACGCTGATGGTGAGATAAATAAGGGAATTTAATACTCCACTATTCGTCATTATGTTTGGTACTGACATGTCACGTGTGTGTGTGTGTTTAATTTGTAATAAATGGGATAAAACATGAAGAATAACTGTTTAGTTTAACAAGTGGATAACATATGTAGATCAGTTTTAGTCTGTGTTCAGACAGACGCAAAACTGGAAAAATCGAAGCCCCCTCACAAGTTTTTATAAGACATTCTCACATTCTTGATAGATTGCTTCTGTATTTGTATATCAGTTAATGACAGCCTCTTTAAATACCTATTTTTTATTATTCCATAAAAACCCTGGTAAATTGTCCTGTCCTATAGTCTATGCATATTTTAAGCGGCTCCTGGGTAAAAACACCAGCTCAATGCCCTGAAACCCATTACCAAGCCTTTGTATTTCCTTTGTGGTCGTCCTGACACACATTCCTTGTTGTTTTTCAAGTGGAGTGAAGTAGTGACCTCACGTGTAGCTCTGGATATGTTGTTCAGATGATGTTGGGTTACATCACTGCCTGAATGCAGTTTGTCCTTAGACATTACGACAAGAGGGAATTAAAATATGTTGTCTCACAGAGGAAGAAGTTGTTTTCAAGTAATTGTATCACACCTCTATGCCTTGGCGGGCTCTATTTTTTCTCATTTAATGACACTGGCCCTCATTTATCAACCTAATGTAGAAACCAGCGCAGATATGAGCGCAGAAATCCTCTTACAACAGGCTTCATGTGGGATTTATATCATATCGTTTGTATCACACCAACCAGAGCGTAAGAATGGTCGTACATTGCTAAATGCAGTGGCTGGAAATGATCGTGATTTAAAAATCACGCCCCAATATATTCTCGGTTATGAGGCCTCGCACTTACAATTTACAACATGGCCAGACCTAATCCGGCTAAGAAGCGGCACTTTTCAGGGGTGGAGATTGAAACCTTGACATCTCAATTTAATTTGCACTAACATGTCTTGTCTTTTTGTCTTCCTAAACACTGAAATTGAAGGCTGTACAAAGAATAGAATAGAATAGAAAGACATCACTATACTAAATCAGACTCCAGCTGAAGTTTATTTAATTTATACATCCTTGACATATGTATGCTTTAGTCCTAATAGTAATATACAGGCTTATATTGCTCTCTTAGGCCTACATGTAGGTGTACCTAAATTTAAATAAGCACAGTAGCAGCGTTTATGCAGTGTTGTTTTTTTATTTTACTCATGTCTTTTCATGAGTTAGAGCCAGGCAACCGTAAACTGTGAGGGAGAGCGAGTGTCCTCCCCCCCCCGGGCTGGACAATGGCAGAAAGAAATCGTTCACTCGTGGCCATTAACAATACTTTAAAAGACAAATCAAAACCTGAAGAATAAATAAAAATGTTATGCATCGTCATGTTTCCTGTATTGAATATCAGTGCCAAACATAACACTATACTTTTTGAAAGCAAGGAGTAATATCCTGTTTCCTTTGTATAGCCCACAGTTGGGGCTGTGCTGGACCCTGCTTTCTGGGCATTGGGTCAGCAGCTCCTTCACTACATTCACGGCACCCTGTTTCCCTGCACAATGTTCTGCAGAACCCAACAGGCTAAAACAATGTTGCAGACTTTTTCTGGCACTCCACCGTGGCCCGTATGTGTACGTGTGTGCTGTTGCTCAGCTCATAGAGGTCTTCTAAAAGAACCAGATCTGCCATTGTCGGCAGAAGTGGCTTTTTACGGCTTTTCTTTAAACAACTGTCTTTATTTCAGACCTCTGTCAGTAGGCTACTCAACAATGTTTAAAATGAGCACCAATGAAATGCTGTGCACAAACTGTAATGGTAATGGAATATTCTAACGTATACTACATAGTGTACTGTATATATGAGTATATTTGTATGTACCCTCCTCTACACCACTTACTAAAGGACCAATGGAATTGTTTTCAGTTGTGTAGGCAACAGCAGCAGCAAGTCCTTCTGTAGAGCGCAGATAATATGGCTGTTAATACTTTCAAAACCATGAATGACATATTTTAAATCCTTGTGACTCATTGTGAGTTTTAAAAGCAATTTCCCATAAATTACATATTGGGGAAATACTGTTTTCAAATAAAAATAAATAATAATTAGGGAAACAGTGTGTTGGAGTGTTTTTGTGCAGTGGCATTTGTCTAGCAATAGGAATCTTCATTTACAGACAAATTATTTGAAACCGTGATTCAAGACTATATATCTGCGATTAAATGTCCTGTTTCCATGTGGTTTTGTCACAGCTTGTGCTACCCAAACCCCAAACACACATTTTCCACCTGGTTTGAAACACACCAGTGTTAGAGTGGCTTAGAAAAAACATTTCTGCCACCAAGTATGTGTGGTGATGCTGTGAACACTGAAATAAATGCTCTAAAAACAGTCTGCATATTATTCACTTTTATGATTTTAATAATATTGGTAACATTGGCAGTGACATCAATCATAATGGGGGTGATTTAAAGTTAGTTTTACATAATGGATAATTATTATGATTGTAGCTATTTTTTGAAATGATGCCTTAGGAGAAATATGCTGTCACACTGATATCATTGGCCCAGTGTTTGGTGATCTTAGCAATTTGTTCATGTGCAGTTATACAGTCATTTCAACTGCTAAACACAAACCCAGTAAAATAAAACCCAGACAGCATCTTGTGGTCCAGAAAACAAAATATCTGTGCAAGAATAGTTTTTGACCTAAGAGCATGTTCTTTCCTCCCCCCAGATTGAAATGTTTTTCCGACTGAGGCAATATGCTATGAGAGCAAAAGATTACCACGGGAAACAATCTGTGGAGTATTGTTGGCGCAAGAGTTGAACATATAAACAGAAGACTGAATGGTCAGCAGTGTCACGCCATTAAAAGTAGTGCATCATTTTCTGAATTAAAAAATTCACAAGGAGCAGGCATTTTTTTGTTCACTTCCACTTTTTAGACATCTAAAAAGATGGCATGCTTGGAATTTGCCCACAGTTTTAAAGTGCAATATGGCTGTGATATAATGAGAGGTAAAATCTCACAGACAATTTTTATTATTTGTAGATGACTGAACTTTTCCGCTTTTTAGTCATCTCAGTGTCTGCTCAAAAATCACGAGTATATTTTGGTTATGGAATTACAATAAAGTAAAAACACAAGTGCATGCTTTGGAACGGGCAATAAAACTCTATTGTTCATATAAGTATATTCCACTTGTGGGTTCGTCGTCCTTTGTGTTGTCCTTTGGCTTCATGCATGTCCAACACTGAACAATATTTTAGAGGGATTCCATCTTTCTGTGTAAAATCTGCAGGCATCCTTGCTTGTTTGTTGGGGGTCACTGGCAATCACAATATTATTATATTATAACAGCTTGTTTTTACTTTTTACTTTTTATCTAAAATTAATTCAAGGACTGGTATGCTGCAGAGAGAGGACCTGGACCTGCTTTACATAACATGGAAACAAGCTTGGGTTGTGATGCGTGATGTATCATAATTTAAATCAAACACCAGATACTAAAACTGAAAGAGAAAACTGAAATAAACATGTTTGCAGCAAAAATAGGGTATGTTATTTACACGCTATTATAAGATTTACAAATGTAAACAAGGTTACATGAAGTGAAAAAACACCTACACTGCTTGAATATATCTGCACAACAGATTAAATTCATATTTTACATTTCTGTGCAGAAATGTAGAGATCTTTATTGGATCTATGGAGGTTAGTGTCACTGCTTTCTGATTCGGGAACAACTATTTAACTGTGTGGATTTTCTGTTGAAATATAGTGCAAAAGAAACATCTGTGGGTTTGAATGCACAGGATGATACTGACAAATGCACAAATGAAGATCTGTAACATTCACAACAGAGAGATCCAGATCAATTTATTTTTGCTTCATGAAACCTTTTGTAACTCTTGATCCATACTAAAAAAAAAACTCTAAAAAATGTCATAGTTTATTAAATATGCCACATAAAAAATAATGCAATAATGCAACAAAACATCAGATTAAGAGGCAAAACCAACCTCCTAACCTTCTTGACCTTGCTATGTGTGTAGACAGGAGTCTTAACTATCAATTATCTTGCCATTGAAGGCAAGCCTGTTGTTGGCACATGTGAAAGCCTTCAGAGCACTTGTGTAAAAAGCATTAAAATTCCCCATGCAATAAACCCGTTATTTATAGGACTGTAACAGCCTTGTAGTTTGTCTTACACAAACCCCAGAGGAGGAACCAAGACACTCAATCCTGGCATAGACACTCACTGCTAAGGCGTTTGCAACACATAGCCTCTTCGCTGGTTTGTATAGCTTCCTGATTTTTTTTCAGCCACATGAAAGCTAAAAGATTTATTGAAAATTAAGCGGATAAGAATTTACTCCAAAGACAGAGCGAGAAATCGGGGAACAAAAGTACAGCAAAGTAGGTGCTCTCAGTAACCCGTGTGATGTCATATGGAAAAGTTTGTAGCATTGTTAAACAATACAAAAAAAGAAAAACTTGTGACATAACACTTGAGGCTTTGAGAAAGAATGTGTCACTCACTTGTTAAAATTCGAAATAAAGGAATTAGCAATCAGAGAAAAATGTTCTGCAAAAACCAGAGA
Organism: Etheostoma perlongum; assembly: GCA_026937815.1. Classification (NCBI taxonomy): domain Eukaryota; kingdom Metazoa; phylum Chordata; class Actinopteri; order Perciformes; family Percidae; genus Etheostoma; species Etheostoma perlongum. The sequence goes on from CM049379.1 coordinate 13,711,734, forward strand.
AGTCATCACAGACACAAGGTCAAGTGAGTTTAACAGTTCCACGTTGCTGTGAAAGTGAAGTTGACTGCAGCTAAGTTAAGATATGAAGTGACTCCTCTGTGAGACCCTCACTGCAGAGTGTGATCTGGTTTTTCCAGCTGGAGTTGCTGAAAGGGGCAACCCTCAATTAGTTCATAGGATGAACTCAATGAGACTTCCTTTCATCTTAAATATGGGGAACAAAAGCATCTCTCCTGATAGCTGGCATCGTGGCACGATGAGCACGGAGACTGTCATTCTTGGAAAAACAAAAACTTGATGACATGGCAGTATGAGCGTCAGTAAGTACATTAAATGTACAAGGATATAATGTGGTGACTGACAAACTTTCCATTTTCACATTATATTCTTGCACAAAAGAGCAAGGCTTCCAAATGCAGGTTATGTGCATTGCAAGAGACTTGTAGGTATCAAAACTGTCACAAGTTTGATTCCAATAACAGCTGTGTAATTGAGGAAGATACTAAATTTCCATCTACGCATCCTTGTTAATTAACAATAAAGAAAAAAATCTGATAAATCATGCGCCAAAACGTTTTGTTCGACAGTAATGATGTGTCAGTGAAAGTATTGCCGTTGCAGTGATTAAGGAAACAGTTGTCTTTAAATAGCGTTTTATGTTTTTTTTTTTTCACGAAGCAAAGTTGGTAGCACGTTTAGTTTAGATTAGTTGATTTAGTTGCCCATTAAAAAGTGATTACTATGCCCACTCTCATTTGACTATCCTCCAGCAGCTTTCATTTGATTACAGTTGGTTTTGGCAGGAAACAATAGCCATCAAAATCTTTATGGCATCTGTTGAATCACAATTAGGATCACTTTGATCAATAAGTACAATAGCCTCTAGTTAAAATCCCAGATCATTGGGAGGATCTGGCAAAGAAAAAATGAAAATGTTCATAACTGACTGTCAAAGTTCCCTGGAGCAAGGCACATTACACTGAAACTTCCCAGGTGAAGCTCAGGTAGAGGACTGCTAACATGTGCCTCCGTGCCGTGTTAAGAGGGAAAAACATAGGAAAAAAAGGAGTATGCATGTTCAGTCAACATTCCTTGAATTAATAAATGCATCTCTAATCTGCTGACGTGAACCCTTTTGTGCTTACAGACTTACACGTTTATGCAGTTTTTGAAAGTTACATTTTCCTCACACAATCATTTATATTAAAACTCTGCAGTATATTCATTTCAGTAAATCCTTGGTTTGCTACATACTGTTGCATATTGATATAACACAATGGTGTTTCCGAGTTCACAAGAGGTTTTCAGTCTGTTGTTGTAGTGTCTGGTTGCTCTTTCCTGGGAAAGTTCTGCCCAGCAATGTGTCTACTTATGCCTGAGCATACAGAAACAAATAGAAGAACAACTTGGTAGTTAATATGAGTAATGATAATCACCATGATTGAGCAGAAACAGAAGAAAAAAGTGCCAGGCACTAAAACTCAAACTTAAATGTGCTCTAAGCGATATTACGCGTTTTTTAGGCTACACTTTTTTTTTGTAATCACATACAGCAAACATTTCCTCACTATCCGCTAGCTGCCTGTCCCCTGAACACACTTTAAAAAAAACAGCCTCTGTAGACAGCCCAGGTTCCACAAATGGCGACAAAAACAAACTGTGCCAACCTGCACTACAAAACATAACGAACAGTGTTCAAGCCTATAACCGACAACAAGGAATTGGTTGAGCCATCACCACAGCAGTGATAGCACGGAGGCTACTTCCACAATGCACATGACTCAAAAAACTCCTTTTTGTCGGTTACAGGCTGGGCTGTCTACAGAGGTCGAGTTTTTTTTACAGTGTGTTCAGGGGACAAGCGGATAGTGAGCCCTGGTGTGCAACCAAAGAGAGAAACTCATCCAAACATCACCTTTGCTATACAATTCAATACAAATCCAACACACCTCCTATGCACATTTTAAGACTGGTCAATAGATAAATATGAAAAATCCACATAAAATCAGGGATGTATTGATATTCTTTAATCACATTGCCTAATGTGCTCTGCACAGTCTTATTGGGATTTCCGTGTAGGCCTACTCCTGATAGGCTGTGAATAATGAGTTATCTTCACAGCATGGTATTGATCCAGTAAACAAGTTACAACCAGGGTTATTCCCTTTTCAGCACAGCAAATACTGCCACTCTGTGTTCCAAAACAGATGGTGCTGCCTGAGATTGCAGCTCTGCTCTGCACACACAAACTGCTCCAGAATTATTCCACACTGCAAAAAATATTATTTTTTACTGACTTTTTAATTTCACCTTAAATACGCATATTTCTAAAACTGTGTGAAACCACCCGTCTGTGGGCTAACTAGTTTAGTTCAAGTCTTTTCCATATTATGTCATTCTCTTGACACTGATTGAGTAATGTGCCAACTGTAATTTATTTTAACATGTGGCTTTTCTAGACCATCCCTGCACTCATTAGTCAAGCTTTTAAAAATGGAATTAAATGATGACATTCCATCTCAAATTATAAGATAGATCAACAGGCAATGCCTCTCATAAGATTAGACAGGAAATGCTATTAAATGTCATCAGGCAATCATCAAGCACAAAACTGGATTAAAAGATGGTTCTTTCGGGTTCAGCTTTCTTCTTGGCTTTACGGTGGTAAAACAACCTCTACATTTCAAATTGTTTCATGACTATACATTACTATACTATATTATTTCTGAAAAGGTTCGTTATACTGTAAGCCTGAAATGAAGGCTAGTCCAAAGAACAGGTTGTGGTGCTATACACAGAGGTTATTCGCTTAAAACACCATATCTTCCTTTTTGGAGAGATCATGTAGCATTAAAGTAATTCAGGAATGGTTGCTGGACCTTTGATGTGCAGTAAAGACAAAAAAGTCAGCAATATGGTAAATTGGCAACATATATTCTGTAAGATACCCACACGTCTACCAATTCACATGAACTAATGTGAATTGTGAACTGTAATTCCGCGCACGTCATTCACAATGAGACAGTCATAATTCCTTTAAATATGAGGCTCTCTTCTTATTGTAAATCATTTCTGTTGCATGAACCATCAGATCAATTTAATATTGAATGTCCAATGGTGGCAGATGTCATCTCTCTTCATAAAGTCAAATTTCCAGTGAGTTCTTTGCGCACAGATACTTAAATCTGAAACACGATCTGGTTATTTGCGCAGACATATCTACAGTACGTATTTCGAGTGCGATTTCACTTGTTTAAGTGTTTGTTTGGCAAATGACACTTCTTCACCATATAATTCCAATTTAGACAATAAGAGAAATTATTTATTTCCAGAATTTAAATCTCACTTATCCTGTAAAGAAAAATGTCATTCACATTCTCACAGTAGGCTATATGTGACTGAGCGGCTGGCATCTTAGAAGTCATTCCTCTGCCAAAGTCGCTCTTCAGCTCTTTACGCGCAGCCTTTGAAACCACCTTCGATTTCAGCCGCTGCATCTCAGCCAGAGGTCTAAAAGTAAAAAAAAAAAAAAAAATGCTTTGAGGCATTTTGATAACTCATAGCCTATCTCATTTCCCCCAAATCACCAATGACCGGAGCTTTTATCATTTAATTCACCCCTGGCACGACGTGCTAAGAGAAGGTAGAGAAAACAGAGTGTTGGCGAGGTAATAGGACCATTACGCAGGTTATCATGACATCACCACGGGCTGGCTATAAAGCGGTGAGAACCAATACACAGAGTTAGAAGAGCACTTGAGGAGCTTTGGAGTAAAGGACGGACTGAAGGCTCTTATGTTCAACAGCTGATTGGCTGCTGCTATCGTCCCTCTTTCTGAACTTCGGCGCAGAGGAATCCCTTAAAGAATACGAGACTTGTCAAAATGAACTTGTCGTACTTAGTAGCGTGTGGACTTATGGTCACCCTGCTTTCAGTAAGGATGGGGGCAAAACCTTTATCTCAGACGCAACAGAAGGTAAGAAGAAGTCACTTATATTCTATTACTGAGAACTAATAACCGCTGGGAGCTTAATGCTGCTTCAGAAGTGAACAGCTGTTCTTTGATCTAGGAGCTCATGACTGTTGTTTTACGCATCATATTTCATATCATTTTAGTCATACTTAGCAATTCAGCGAAGGCATTTTTTCCACACCCTAAAACTAAAACATCCCAGTAATTGTGATTGCATAACCTTATCTCATAAAGAGATAGCACGTTTAATATCAACCCTTTTATACTTTATAACTCCCAAATTTTGCTCCCCAGCATTTGTCAGTTTTAGCATTTAAGCGCAAAATGAAGTGAATTTGACAAGCGCTTACAATAAAAAATAAAATCAATATAAGAAGCTACTTTACACGATTAAAATATTGTGTTTCAACTTGGAATTAAACAAAATGAAACTAAAATAAACTAAACGGGTTTGTGCGTAAAATCTCCATTACGCATAGAATGTGTCTGTAGAAAACACCGAAACACCAGAAATGATCACTTGAAATAAAAGCTTTAGTTATTAGTTTAGATGTCTAGAATTTAGGATGGCTGCAAGTGGATGCCACAGCCTGCCTTCAGACCAGAGGAGCGGGTTATAGGCACCTGTCTTATAACCCTTCACTGCAGGCCTGAGGTCTGAAATGCCAGAGCTGAAACAATAAAAGAGTAAAAATGAAACTCAATGACCGTTTCACGAAACAAACTACATTGATGATGTCCTTTGAGGTTTAAATTGAATAACTGTAGCAGTAGGCCAAGTTGAAGTAGTAGTAGTAGTAGTATTAGTAGTAGTAGTAGTAGACAGGACCACGATCCATCTAATTTGATCCTATTGGGATGTGCGTAAAACTGACAAAATTATTACAATTTCCCTTTTGGCCAATGCACGTGGTGTTTGCAAGAGTTTATATACGCACCAAATTGAGTCCCCCCCCCCCACCAATTTCAAATTAATTATCCAAACGGCTGTTCTGCTCAAAGAGGCAGCGATGATGGATTTAAATTGAATCCAAAGCATATCTCTTTGCACAACGTGTTTACTCAAGGGATATTTTTTTTTCAATCTGTGTTGCAGTCTCTTAGAAGTTTGCTCGGCGAGGAGCTGGCGGAGTTTCTGGAGTCAGAGGAGAGGGAGAGGCGACTAGACGATGTGCGCTCTCGGATGCGGTTACTGCGAGATTTACGCATGGACACCAAGGCCAGAGGGATGTGGGCTCGTCTCCTTAACGACCAACCCGCTCCGAGGAGACACAAATCGGGAAACAAGAAAGGGGGTTCCGCTTCGCGGAGTGGCTGCTTTGGACACAAGATGGACAGGATAGGAACCCTCAGCGGCATGGGTTGCTAGGGTTGGATAAGCGCTGTGATGGTGAGTTGTCTTCAAAGTCACGGTCACATTTCACACTTAGACTGACTATGATCTGACATACTGACGTATACGCAGAATCAGGAGAACCAAAAGGAAGAAAGGATGTGTAGAAAAGGAAGAATAGTGGGGGGGAGAGAAAGAGACAAGGAGAAAAGAGCAAAGACAATGGTCCTGTGTATAGAAGTATGGTCCAAACGGATAGAAGGACAGACAATTGATAATGTAAGGACAGAAAGAAGGTAAGCATTCATTTTTACCTTTTATCTTTTGTCAATGGTCAGGTAAGGACTCCATTAAGTGACAGATGAAAGGCTTCCTGTTTCATCCAAGGTCCTTAATGTGTATAGTTGCAGAAAGGACTAAGGAAAGCAAGCAAGAACAAACAAAGAAAAGATGTTCTTTGTGTAATTTTCTCATTGTCATCGTCTCAGGACAGTGTGTGCTTTGGTTAGGCCAGTTTAGAATAAACATCACATCTGAGTGGCAGCAATATAGTGTAGAGTGATGACCATGCATGGTTGTATTCTGTCAGGTGATGAATTTACAGTCAGGGTCAAAGATCATCTTGATGTAAGAAATCACATCAAGCAAAACCCATTTCACTATAGCCTATATGTCATTAACATCAGCTGACTGACTGACTGACTCTTCATTGTGGGAAGTGCCGATACATGAGATGATATTAAGATAGCATGATGTCTTAAACTTGTGATCTCATCAAACCTTGACCTATAGTCAAGAAGTGTTCCCTCTTCAGACATGAACTCCCTTAACAAGACAGCAGGAAAGCCCACTTAATCTTACGTAAAGTGATGTATTGAAAACCATCTAGTGGCTATGAAGGAAGTCCACTCTTGTATTCACACACATCATCCCAACTGCTTTATCTAGAAAACATGTAACATATTTCAAGTCAAAGAAAAAACACAAAAGGGAGGGAGATGGGAAGAAGTGATGCAGACAGGCTGACTCACACACATTATAAACACACAGCACCCTGTGGTGGCAAGGATCTTTCTGGGAAACCCGTTAGTAATTTTAACAAACCGACAAAGGGGATGTGGTTCTGAATGAAGTAATGAGGAAGCTAGGGGACGCACAATTAGTCCTGAGGCTTGAGGCCTTTTTTGCGGTTGTGACAAACTGTGAAATCCTGATGAGGGAGTGTTATTTAGTGACTAACTTGTATATGTGTGTGTGTGTGTGTGTGTTTGTTTCATCAGCTGACACCTATCTTTTCTCCCTTGGGCTGCAATGTATTGTAAATGTGGCAGTCTGTTAGATAGGTGTTCATTGAGGTGAAACGGTTAAGAGTCAGGGGTAACACGCAAACAAAGCATAAAATCAAAAAGTACATTTAGAGATTCAATCATGATGACAGGCTACATGGCTTTAGAAGTAATTAAGCATTACTTCTAAATTACTGAATAAATGGACTTGTGTGAATTGAGGATGCTCTGTCTAACCTTACCTTTCCTGTTTCCTCTCTTTCTCTAGATCTCTGGACGAAGGGTTGGATAACAACGGTTCAGTTTGTTCTCACCTGAAGGAGGAAAAACGAAAAACTCATCAAGCGACAGATTTTCGGTACGAAAGTCAACACGACCAGCATAAACACAGACTAAGAAGACAATGCTACAAAACCCTCATATAAATATATAATAAATATGCAGGTATATATATATACATATGTGTATACCATACAAATGGTCAACAGATGCATACTACAAGATGGCGGACAATGGTGTAAAAACTACAAACCGCAAAGCTGTATATTGTTGCTGTTGCTGCTGCTGTACATTCACGTACTTCATCTTCCCCTGCATAAATGTATTTATGTTTAAAAAAAACTATTTATATGTTTATAAAAAGAGATATTTATAAATATGAGTTTTATTTATGTAACATTTTGAAAATGGATGCAAACTGCAGGTCAATTCTGTTTGTAACATTTTTCTTTTGTCTCAAATAGTTGTAAATGTTTTCAAATATGATAAAAAGAACATTCCATGTGCACTTACATGTATCCTCTCAGGGTTTTATGTTTCAAGGAAGTCTTTAAATTTGAGTGATTGAACATTTTCTGCATGGCTTGCAAATGAGAGAGTGGTATCTTGGATATGTCAGCTTGTCAGGAGCTAAGTTAAAAGCTGCCTTGTTATCAGGTCAACCACCACTCATTTCTATGCAGATCAGATTTTGAAAGGTTTTGCTGGCAGCGAGGGTGATACAACTTTCCACACCAATAGGGGACCTACACATCACAGATTTGGAGATGTATTAGTGGCATCATAGGACCTACCTTTATTCAGTGCAACTTTTACAGCTGGTGCAGAGCAAACGTCTAAGCTTCTTTTATCAACATAAGATACCCTACAGACAGTTATATGCCAAGTTGAAAATTGCTTACTGAGGTAAATACAGACAAACATTACAAAAGAAAATGTAACTATAACATTACTTTTTATTGTTGAACTGCGGTTTAATTCCCATATCACCAACCATGTGCATCCCAAATTGTAAAGAAGTCATTGGGACAAAGCTTTTAAAAGCAGACAGGTTCATGCTCTCCCTGTCAGCCAGAGTTTTATCATCCAATGCAATATGAGGAATACCTTTGGGTGGATTTAGGGGGCAGAGGAACTGAAGAGATTCTTAAAGCAGTAAGTGTTCATGTTTTGGCAGTAACTATTAGAACTTGGATGAAATTCAAGCGTTTACTTCCATAGTTTTCAGTTTTATGAGGATGGCAATAATAATGCCTATCTTTATTTATATGGAGAGCAGATTTTCCAATGTGAAATGCATGAAAAGAAAACAGTAAAGTGTACAAATAAGGACATAAATATGTGAATATTCAAAGAAAAAAAGATGGAAACATATAAAAGCAAGTCCATAAAAGTGTGTTTATGAGGAAAACGTGATAATGAATTGAGGTTTCTCAGACAGGTTGTTCCACGGTCTCGGAGTATGATCCCCCAGAAGGCAGTTAAGAGCCAGACAGGCCGTAGAGGAAGATCTGTACGCTCTGATTCTTTTTGGGGAACAAGTCAAACCTTGGTGTTGAATGGGTTTTAAAGAGTTGTTAACCTTCATGGCAAGTACTTTCACATAGATGACTTGCACAAACATGCTCCCACACTAGAGGGAAGCATTGAGCTAAGGGAAAGGAAGAAGAAACGGAGAGACACCTGTTGCACAATCAAACAATGGACCCCATCTATGAAAAATATTACATTTGTAAAGGTTGAGTGACTCAATTGAGTGACTTTGTGTCCACTGTGTTAGATTTTTTTTAACATAGCAAACCTTTTTGAATAAATGCCAAAAAACACCCATCCAAACACACAATCAGGAAATAATTGAAAAGAAAAAAATAATGCTGTACAGAGAACAGTGACATTAAAGGGTAAGTGCTACATAGTTGGTGTCCAAATTGCAGGAACACCGCAGTCACAAAAAACTGAGAAAGGAAGCAGTGTGCAAAACATGATAACACCTGTTAAACATGGATAAAGGGACTACTGAACAGGATACAGCGGCCCCACAGAACTTAATCAACACCACTGTGTCAAACCCAATGCTCCAATTTGTGAACTTTGTTAAACGTCTGTATCTCTCTGTCTCTTTCTGTCACTTTCATCCATTAAAGTTGCATCAAAAGCCAGTGTACAAAGATAAGTAACCTTGTGTGAAAGTGCAAATCCTGAGTCTCAAAGAAGCTATAAAGTCTGACAATTGCTCTGAATGGTTGCATATTTTATAAGATGAATTGATGACAACTCAAAACCCAAATATTAATAGGATGAAAGGGAAAGCCTCATTCATTGACACCACAGTGAAACATCTCTGTTGAGGTTTTCATGACAAAACATCTTTATATTTTTCATAACCCCAATTATTTTTCTGTTGTTGCCCTTTATCAGTGTTCTGAACCATGTTTTTCAAGCATTTGGGGCTGGAGTTTTGCATACAATGTGCCTTATACAGATTTTATGTTATTTCATGAACACTCATAGTAAGGTCATGGATACAGTGCTTGAAGATGTCCTTTTTTAACTCAAGGAACGACAGAAATTATTTCTTGAACAAATACACCAGTCTCTATAAGTCCAGGAAATAATATGAAAGTGCTCTAAAGACAACGGGTAGCTCTTGTTACTGACTTTGGTATTTTGGTGTATTACACGTTGACCCTGTTGAAAATTCAAAGTCAAAGTCAAAAATATTGACATTTTAAGAAATTTTCTTACCTTTGGATTCAATCAATTTAACCCATCCCTGCGAAACAGCAGAGACTAACAGTTGCAGGATAATAGCTTTGTCCATTCCGTAAATTCAGCATAGTTTATTTCAAAGACAGCAAGAACATTTTAATAAAACACGTGAAGGTGACAGGACTCTTAAACCAGACGACATGTTCAGGTGGAATACAATCCAAAAATGTTTTATGTTGGATGATTGAAATGCTGAAACACGCAACTGACGTTGACTACTGGTTCCAAATCAAACTTGCTGTACTTCCCGAATTTCTTTATTAATAGAATTCACACGGTACACAAACAAATGTCCCCTTGAATCCCCATTAACCTCAGCCTGTCTTTTAAGTTAAAAAAGAATTTGACTAAATAAAAAAACTAATAAAACCAAACAAATAACTTATATACCCCTCACTAATAAAATGAGGGGTAGGCTGTGAGACTCCAGTAATATATACTACGAAAGAGATGCCTGTTGGAATGGAAAGTTTTTCTCTACCTATGCTCTGTGAGGGATGTAAAATGCAATGCTGCCTCTGTGTGGTGTTTAGGGTTAATTACTCAGATGTGCTGTTGGTGTCCCCACACACGCACACACACACACACACACACACACACATACACATAGGCCATACAGACTGATGAAAGGAAAATTGTATCATTTGATCAAAAGGTCAAGGACAGCTAGTAAATGCATCTGTCAACAAGCCAACAAACTCTAGATGACAAGTCCTTAAAAAGGGGAAATCTTCAATTTGACAATTGGGCAAACTCCATCTGCTGAATAAGATTGAATGATATATAACCTTAGAGTTTGTGTGTGTGTGTGTGTGTGTGTATATATATATATATATATATATATATATATATATATATATATATATATATAGTTTGTATACAACCTTCAGAACTGTGACTAAATGGCCCTTACAGGGATTTGTCTATTACTTAAACATTTGACCTGTCTTGGTGGCTGTCCATTCTGTAGCCCACATTTGTTTTTGTTTTTGTTTTTTGGTTATTTTATCAGTGAAGGAAGAACATATTAAGATATTTAGCTGGAGTAAAAACGCTAATACCACCAGCATAAATAGTATTGTGAACAAAATGTACCTAAACTGCCAAAAGTAAAAGTAGCTACTCATTTACATTATTTATATTTCTGATGCATTAAAAAGCAGATTTGATTGTTGTTGGTGGCCGAGCTGGGACCGTTTTACCTGTTCAGTAGATTAGTCTAACATTCAACAATGCATCATATTTAATGTGTTAAATTCAGTGGTGGAAGAAGTAGCCTATGCAGATATGATAGGTTACTTAGGTAAAGGCTTCTTGGAAATTCAATGTAGTCTATAGAGCAAATAGCATAGTTAATTTATTGTTAGTAGCAGGCTACCTCAAAGTTGTAAATTAGACTACTTGAGTTAATCATGTTAGCCATGATCTCAGCCATGACTGTACCGCTTTAAGCAACTGGTGCAAGCCTACTGGGGTTTAGGGTTTAGTATCGTATAGACCAGTATAAAGAAGGTATAGAGTAGCTTTCCTACTACACGTGTTTGATCGGTGATGGCAACTGGCCAAGCCACGTGGTCATTTAAACAGCTGCATGGGACATAAAGACGTTCTAGCGGTAAGTATCGGTGTGTCCAAACACATAACCTAGATAATAAATTCATGTCTGTCAAAACATAATTCCGCTTGGACAACTGATTATCCATTTCATTTGTTTATCCATTTTTTATTTCGTGTAGTCATTTGTTTATTTATTGACTGTATTTATTTATATAGGTACAGTTAATAAAAAACGACGTAGATGAGGCGCGGGCACGGTGCAAATGTTCCATCTTGTAATTGGTGGAAACAGTCGTGTGGGCGGGTCGATGTGAACGCGCAGAGCAGGAGAGTAACGAGCGCGACTTCGTTTCCTCTGTCTTTCCTGTTCAATGTCCCACAGAGCAGGCTGATCCACGTGTATACGTTAGCTATTTTGTGAATTGTTTCCAAACGTTCAGTTACTTGTGTTTCATTGAAACACACAACAGCACCATGGTGAAACTAGCAAAGGTAAGTCCAAGTGGCATCCATTGTATTGTTTCTAGTGTGTGCGTTTGATTTAAAAAGCTGTGTTGTGCTACGCATGAGGCCTTAACGAAGAAGTTGCTGCGTTTGTGTGAAAAACGGAGCTGACACCGGGGGTATGTGTCTGCGCATATCTCGCTGCTAATGCGTTACGTTTCTTTAATTAGCTACACAGTTTCTGAAAGGATGTAAGTGGTCGAAAATGCACGGTGATATCGAAAACGTATTAAACGTTTTCTTCTTGTTCGTGATCGGCCATGTTTGTGCCTTCCTGTTGGTTTTCTGGCCTGCTAACGCTTAACCCACTACTCAAGATGGCATTCATGCGCGTGCTCGATTATAAGCATGGAGTTTAGCGATGCATAGACGGATTAAATAATGGCCACAAACGTTTGCCAATTTATACCAACATTTACTAGAGAACTATTTAAAGACATGGCATTAACTATTTATAACGTTAACGTGCAGTAAATTGTTAGCATGGTGGTTAAAAGTCCGAATGCAAAGCCGGAGTTTAGTTCATAATTGTTTGCGTACTATATAAATATGCGGTTCACCGAGTTCTTTTCTTTCTGACCTTAACAGGTTCAATTAAAAGCATTTCTTCCTACAGCCGTCTTCTTTATCTGCTTAGCATGCGTTTTAGAACCCCGTCTACAAACTGCAAATGTAGCTAACATGCTAGCAGACCGCCCTCCTGAGCTCCACGTGGTTTGTGCGCCTGCTCGGAGACACACGAGGTGAAGAACCAAAACCGATGAACCAGATTACCGCCCAGACACTTAACGTGGCTCATATTTTTCCCACACAAATGAATGTATTTGGTACAGTAATTAAATCATCGTTTTTGGTGACGGTGTGGCTTAACTTTAAAGCTCCACATGGTGTTTAAACCCTAATGTTGCTAAGCATGTGGAAGCTGGAGACCCAGAGTACCAATTCCCCTTACTTTATTACATTTTTTTTTTTTTTTTGCATTTTTGCAGGCAGCAAGCAAGCAAGCCACACAGAAGAAAAAAGCCCCTCCACCCCCCAAAGAAGTGGAGGAGGAATCTAGTGAAGAGGACAGCAGTGATGAGGAAGAGGTGCTGTATATTTGTTTGAAACTCATAAAGTCAATAGTTTGATAGACAATATACATTTTTACAGGATATTTCTGAACACCTAAGTCAAATGTAGTGTATGTATGTGTATACATTTATTTTTATATTCCAGATTCCCCCCCCTAAAGTGGTGAAGAAAGCCACACCAGCGAAAGCTACACCAGCCGTTAAAAATGGTGCTGCTGCCAAAAAAGCAGAAAGTGAGGATGATGATGATTCTGGTAAGTAATATTTAGCACACCCATATTAATTGGATGTAAGAATCTTCAAAAGGCTAACCACAAGGTCCATTTAGTGTCTGTTTTGGAGCTTTTGATTGTATTGCACAATCTTAAAACAAAAAAATGTAATTCACAAGCTTGCTTGCGCTGGGGGTAGTTGTTTCTTTAGACAAAATAAATAAAACATGCACAGAACATACTATAAAGGTGTATCTGGACACATTCACACCCGCTACAAATGTGGGCTTATCCTGCATTGTCTTGGATTTTAGTTAACTAATGTGATGTTTAATCAACTTACAGAGGAGGAATCTGAAGAGGAGACCCCCCCACCAAAAAAGACCCCCGCAAAGGCTAAACCTGCACCAGCCAAAGCAGTTCCTGTAAAGGCTGAGTCTGATGATGATGATGATGACGGTAGGATCTACAGCATTACATTGATAATTTCAGAAGGAAAATACATTTTGATGTTTTGTACAATGGCTTGAACAATTTTTTTAGTGCTATGTTAAAGTAACTGTTTGCCGTAATATTGGATTTAATCATTTCAACTCAAATACATCAATCAAATACAATCATTTTTAAGAAAATACTCACACCCTCCATTTCTTGGCATGCATGTGGTTATCCAGTACTCATGTGTGCAATGTACGGAGGAAAAGTAAATGCAGCGCTATGTCTTCGGTACCGGTGTGTTTAACGTCTGCCGGTTCTATCCTCAATCGCTGTTACATTCTTGGATTTTGGCTTTGTCTAAAAGGGGTTATGCACCTGCAGAATTTCTCAATACGTTATCACATTTTTGCTAAAATTCATGATTCTCATGTGTGTATTGCATCTAGATGAATCTGAAGAAGAGACCCCACCACCCAAGAAGGCTACTCCAGCTAAACCAGTTGCCAAGCCCCCAGTGAAGGCTAAAGCTGCGAAGGAGTCTTCTGATGAAGATGAGGATGACGACTCAGAGGAAGAAGCCCCACCTCCCAAAAAGAGTACTCCAGCTAAACCAGCTGCCAAACAAGCTGCAAAGGCTGCCAAACAGGAGTCTGACGATGATGATGATGATGATGAAGATGACGATGATGATGATGATGAAGATGGTTAGTAAAACTAGTATTTTATATTGATGATGCTGTTGGAGTTACTGACTTGTGAGCTGCAGTCATAGAGTATATGATGATTAATAAGGGACTTAATACTGATTTTGTGTGATGTCACCTTTTAATATGGATCTGATGCAGGTTGTCAGTAGTTTTAATTTAGTCACAATGACTGATATAACTTAACAGTAATTGTGGTTCTCCAGACTCTGAAGAGGAGATGGACACAACTCCTGCTCCAGCAAAGGCAAAGAAAGCTGGCATGGTCAAGGCCAAGGAAGAATCTGAGGAGGAGGAGGAGGAGGAGGATGATGATGATGATGAAGAGGGTGAGTTTTGGTGACTAAAAGGCTGCAAAAACTAGGCTAAGGACAAATGGAAACCTACACTTTAGCGCTTTCTTAAATTAAACATAACTGCAATATGTTTGTTAAGCCTTTAGTACAGTTTAACATCTACCTGTTACAGACATTCATCCTCTCTTGGCTGAATCATTGTCATTGAATTTAAGATTTTGCAACACTTTTCTTTACAGAACCCCCAGTGACTCCTGCCAAGAGGAAGGCTGAGGGCAAGAAGGACACACCTGCTGCCAAGAAAGCAAAGGCAGAAGGCGACGGTAGGAATAATCCACTGACCCATCAATCAAATTTCAACATATTTCATTATGATGATCAACAAGGGACTTAATACTGATGTGTGATGTCACCTTTATTATTCTGAATCTGCCTGGCAAAAATAATAAAAAAAAATGAGACAGTACTTGACTAAATGAAAATGTACTTTCCATTCACCAGGGTTCTGTCTATTTATTGGAAACTTGAACTCCAACAAAGACTTTGAAGAAATCAAGGAAGGCTTGAGAAAATTCTTCTCCAAGAACAGCCTTGAGGTTGCTGATGTCCGATTGGGTGGATCCAAGTAAGCGATCAATTACCAAACAGATCTTAGCCCCAGTGTTGTACGTACTGGTTTGTAATGCACAGAGGTGTGTTTAAAGAATATCTAAACTGCAGTAACAATCTAGTATTGCTGCTGGATGTCATCTAAGAATGTTGGCTTAAGAGTTGCAGTCAGTTATATTTTGAATACTCTAGTTAGCTGTTAGACATTTTTATGTTGCTAACTTCAGAATGTATCCACCATCCAAAATGATGAAATTGATATGTTGATGCAACGTAATTGGTTTTAGCCTGACTTTAAGCAAGTTCTGTGAATCTTTTCTGTCTTGAAGCTGGAATGTCTAATGGTTCTTGCATGACTTGCATCAACAGGAAATTTGGTTATGTGGATTTTTCATCTGAGGAAGACATGCAGAAGGCACTGGAGCTCAATGGCAAGAAGGTCATGGGTCAGGAGTTGAAGTTGGACAGAGCCCGAAGCAAAGACAGCTCACAGGAGGGCAAGAAAGGTAAAATAATTAAAGGCTACAATCGGAGTGTATGTCAACGAAAGGTAACACTGGGATGTTCCAAGCAACTTTGGCTGTTTTATGTTTGCCTTTTACATTTTTAAGAAAATACTCACATACCCTTCATTTCTTGGCATGCATGTGGTTATCCAGTACTCATGTGTGTAATGTACGAAGGAAAAGTAAATGCAGCGCTATGTCTTCGGTACCGGTGTGTTTAATGTCTGCCGGTTCTATCCTCAATCGCTGTTACAATGTCTTTTTATAGCTTTTAGTGGGTTTCTCAAAATTAATTACCATGCCCTTCTTGCTGAAATAAATGATTCTCTGTTGTGTGTGTTGGGTCAAGTTGAGTCCAAACTTTGGCAATCTAAAAATTTCTCAGCAAATTAGGGGAAAAGGGTTGTCCCAATACTGACTGACTGATTTTCATCTCACAGAGCGGGATGCACGGACACTGTTTGTGAAAAACCTTCCCTTCTCTGCAACGGCTGATGACCTGAAGGAAGTATTTGAAGCTGCTGTTGATGTCAGGTTACCTCCAGGCCAGAACGGTTCAAACAGAGGGTGAGAACAAGCCAGTGTTAAATAGAGAAGTTGTAAGCTAATTTTCTTAGTTAGAAAATGAGGAACACGAGAGCTGTGATTCCTACAAGCTAACCCTGGATGAAAATCCTGAACTGACTTAGCCATAGCCTGTAGTTTGTCAGTTTCCGTCAAATTGTATAAGCTTTAACCATTTTATAGCATTCAAGTGTCTAGTTTGTTTCCTCGTACTTAAGTTGACCAGAATTTTGGTCGAAGCTATACTTGTTCTAGACAACTAAACTCTTTCTCCTTGTGACAGCATTGCCTACATAGAGTTCAAAACTGAAGCTGAAGCGGAGAAGATGCTGGAGGAGGCTCAGGGAGCCGACGTACAGGGGCGGTCCATAATGGTCGACTACGTTGGGGATAAGAGCCAGAAAGGGGCCATGGTGGGAGGTAATTCCTCAGACATCTTGTAAAGCTATGAAGCTAGCATTGGTATTTAAACTGTACGTGACTTTAGTAGTGAAGTGGTAGTTTCACCCAGTAAGAGAGTTTGCCCCATCTTGGCTGATTCCTGCAGCGGCCCGGGTTGGACTCAGACCTGCGGCTCTTTGCTGCGTGTCATCCCTCCTTCTCTCTCCCCCCCTTTCATGTCTATCCACGGTCCCTTTATTAAAAGGGAAAAGCCCCCAAAAATTCTTTTAAAAGATTAAAGGGTTGACTATGAAGAACCTCCTGCAGGAAAATAGTTAGCCCACTATGCCAATGATTACTGCATTGCTCCATATTTGTGTGCATATTGTAGTGGTAAACACGCAGCCTGATCATGGACTTCAATGTGTTATGTTTCAGTATTCATTGAAACATGTTATTCGCTTCAAATCAAGACTAATAACTTAACCCTCGTTTAGGGACCCTCTCGTATCCCTTGGGTCAAATTGACCTGTAACTTATATAGGGTTTAAAAACAATTCTGAAATAAAATAAAATTTTACTTCATATTCTATTACCAAATATTGTCTTTATCTGAATTTCAAACAATTGGCATAACATGATGCAATCAGTCTACTAGAACACATTTAAAAATAAATGTGTAATTTGTTTAAAAATCGACTACGTTATCACGGAAAAAAATAAATGGGACAATGTTTTGGTAGATTCTGTCCTGTGATGCAGGGGTATTTATTGCTTTTGTGAAATTTCTCAGAAAATACTCAGACACCCTCCATTTCTTGGCATGCATGTGGTTATCCAGTACTCGTGTGTGTAATGTACGGAGGAAAAGTAAATGCAGCGCTATGTCTTCGGTACCGGTGTGTTTAATGTCTGCCGGTTCTATCCTCAATCGCTGTTACATTCATGTCTTGTATAGCTTTTAGTTTCTCAAAATGAATTACCATACACTTACCTTCTTGCTGAAATTGATGATTCTCAGGTGTGCGTTGGGTGTAACTTTTAGTCTCACCGGTCTGATTTCTTTTCATCCTTGTAGCATCAGCAGCAGCCAGTAAAACACTGGTGGTGAATAATCTGGCCTTCACTGCCACAGAGGAAGCCCTACAATCCACATTTGAGAAGGCAGTCTCTATTAGGATTCCACAGAGAGATGGCAGACCTAAAGGGTAAGCGGCTGTATTGATGGAATCAAGGACAATTTACTATCTTTCTATGGATTCTCATTTTCTGTCCTTAAAACCAGCATTACATCTTAAACTGCTACACCTTCTCATGAGCTCCTCTTAATCTTACCCATGATTATGCATGGATTCGCACGAGAAGCAGAGTCAATGTACAATTAGAACAGGCTCACTCTACTCTCATATGGGTGTTGCCTATGTCTTTTGTGCAACAAGTATAAATTGAGGAGTCTTAACTTGGGTGGGGAGGGGGGTGACATCGTAGCAACTAGTTTGTTGAACAAGAGGAAAGACTTAGTTACCACTAAGTCCCCCTCCCTAAGTGTTGCTTTTGCATTACCTTCACTAATGTTATACACTTTTTCTTAGTTTTGCTTTTGTAGAGTTTGAGAGCACAGAGGATGCCAAAGACGCTCTGGAAAACCTCAACAACACAGATATTGAAGGCCGGTCGATCCGACTGGAGTACAGCCAGAACAGCGGCAGGGATGGGGGCAGAGGAAACTCGGGTAGGTCTACAAACTTTGTCAAGGAAGATCTAAATTGTCTGTTCAGCTATTATCCCAAATCAATTCAAAGAAAGTGGTAGCATAAGTTTGTCACCATGGCTACATGTGATAAAAATCTGACCCCCTGAAACTGACTATTACAATGAAAAAGTCGAGTCCCGATCTGGTCTGTGCATGATGCTTGAACTCTTTTTCCAGATCAGTGTGGTGGATCAAATCTAATCAACTGTTTGGAGAAAAAAAAAATAGTTTCAATAATGGCTTTTTTTGCTACCAGGTCCAACAAAAACCCTCTTTGTCAAGGGTCTCTCTGAGGACACAACAGATCAGACCCTGAAGGATGCGTTTGAGGGCGCTGCCGCAGCCAGGATAGTCACAGACAGAGAAACGGGCTCATCAAAAGGGTAAGTTTGTATAAATTTATATTATTAAATTTAGTATTTTCCCTGTGGCTGTTGACTCTACTTGTGAGCGCTCTGTCCAGCAGTGTATGCATTTGCATGAGAAGTGATTTGCCCATGTCTGATTTGAAGCCACACAATATGGGTGACCTAAACTTGTAGAATTGTGAAATGCAGTCATACTTTATTAAAAAGTATAAAATTGGTTTTCTAATTTGATCTGATTATTTAAACCGATCGCTTTTGATTTAATGTATAATTTTAGCTATGTTGGTAAAAACTCTAATGTTCTAATGCCAAATCAATTAGTCCATGTTACCATGTAAGTAAAGTATAACTGAGCCCTTTACTTCTACCTTCCCCTGCAGCTTCGGCTTTGTGGACTTTCACAACGAGGACGACTGCAAGGCAGCCAAGGAGGCCATGGAGGACGGCGAGATAGATGGCAGCAAGGTGACCCTGGACTATGCCAAGCCCAAGGGTGAAGGCGGCTTCCGTGGAGGTCGAGGTGGTGGTGGATTTGGCGGCCGTGGTGGTGGCGGCAGAGGAGGCCGTGGCGGTTATGGCGGTGGATTTGGAGGTGGATTCGGCGGCAGAGGTGGCGGCGGCAGAGGACGGGGAGGCCCCCGTGGAGGTGGACGCGGACGTGGTGGCTTTGGAGGTAAACAAACTGCCTAATGTCTGAGCAGCTAAAGCTTGTTGAAATGTGGGGATAAGCAATCTGAGTTTTCATAATCAGAAAATGTCAATCCAAATCTTTAAGTTAAAGAGCTGATGTTGTCCCACATAACTTAATATTTTGAGTTTACCTTGAAGATGCTGGCCAGTGAACTAATTTGCCTTTGTTTTATTTCAGGTGGAAGAGGTGGCGGTGGCGGCTTTGGAGCCAAACCCCAGGGGAAGAAAATCAAGTTTGATGACTAAATCCTTAGTCTATTTTACTTTTTGAATGGACTCTGGTTTCATCACTTTTCAGAGCTTTTGGACATTCCAGAAAGCGTCATTGATATATATTTAACTGTTAATGGGCATTTTAGCCCTTTATTTAGACCCCTCAAACCTTCCCCATCCTTGTGTGCCAGAATGGTACTTTTGACCTTCTCAGCTAAAGTGCTTTGTGAGTACTGAATGTCCCAAATGCAGACCTGTCCCTCTCACCCTCATTAGTTTACTTTCTTTTCCGAAGGAGTAAAATGGAACGGGTCTGGCAAACAAGTTCGCTGTATTAAAATACGCTTGTCTGTCAGATGCATTGTGTAAATTTAAACAGTTTGTATGATTTTAATTTTACCTTTTTGTAAAAAATTTACACTTGTATCCATATGATTTGTTTTGTTTTTACTTTGTCATTTAGTTTGCTTTATCTGCCAAGTTTTACTGTAATGTGAAAGACATATTTTGATAGATGATTTGAGTCAGTGATCTGCGAGTTGGGTGTTAAGGAAATGGCAAAGATGTTCTGTCATGTTTGTTTTATGGGGCACAGTCAATGTCAAGAGGATGACATACCTCTTAACTATGTAACATAAAATATTTGTAGTGCATTGACAAAAAAAATTCCCCATCTGAGAAATGATTTTCACGTGATTAAATAAAACCTTAGGTAGGTGATTTTTAAATGTCTGGTCTAATTTCACCCATGTGAATCTGAAGGATTAAGTGTTGGCAAGGTTCCCTAAGGCTTAAAATGCTTGTCAAAATGGAAGCCACTACATCTTATGCAATACAAAAGATCTGCAATCAATTCTACCTTAATGAAACTTAAAGCGTTTGTCAGGACTAATAGTTGTTAGTTCAACTCAACTAATTATGGCAACTTCATGGTGCTATTGTATTGCATTAAGAAGCTGTTGCAAAAAAATTGAACTCAATAAATTAATGATTTATTCATAAATGGATGGAAGGTCATATTTGGAAGACTGAAAATAGCTGGATGAGCCCATTTACTCCACAAGGTGGCAGTGTCTGTCAGGTAGCCTTTAAGTGTAATTGCTTTTTAAGGTCTGTGTTCTTTAAATGGGGAAAGTAACTGAGTAATCAAGTGATGCTGAATTGGACATTGTTTAGTGGAACTGTGCCTAAACTGAAGGCTTCTATCTTGACCTAAACTTCCCACAGACTTATTGCACTCTAAAACCAAACCTGCAAGGGGCTCTGTCACAAAGTGTTTGAGCACTTTATTCACTAATGTAAATTCCGGTGGTTGAAACCCTTGAGGTGCAAATGTAAAACTGACATAGATGTGGAGATTCCTATTAAATGCTTTAGTGATACCTTTTAATAGTGACCCTGAGCTGCTGGGCAGGTCTCTCTTGTCGGACAGCAGTATGCTGTCATCCCTTGGCCCTGGCAACTCAACAGGGATCTTTGTTCCTGAAGGTGCCGGGGCTGGAGGCCCTGATGATGATGGCACCGCTGAATACTTCCATTTAGAGATTTGATGCTAACCCCGCCTTGAACAGTGACGGTGGTCACACTAGCTTTTTTCTGAGGTGTTATGTCAGCCATCTAGAATTACCTGTGGGCTATCTTTTCCATGTCCTTCACCTTTTGAGTGCTGTTTTTACAGTTAGGCTCACTGTCATATTGCTATATTGTTTCTCTTGTTTTCCTATGCAACACAGTCATCCTCAGTTGTGGTAGAGTTTACAATAAAATAGGTTTCATATCTAGCTGCAAGCCAGCCACCATCAAGTTCTAATATTTCTGGAATTAATTCAATTATCATAGAAGGAAGACGCTCTACAAAAGTATTTATTTTTTCAGCATAATATAGAAAGGAATAGGATGCTTAAGGTAGGTGAGAGTGCTGTATTTTTACGCTCTGACTAATGCCAAGCCATATGCATCTTTTAATAAAGATTTGACACAGTCAATGGTGCTTTGTGAAGAGGAGAGAGGACAGAGACTTGTACTTTATCTTATTTGTTTAGTGGCTGATATAAAGAGGACCCTCTTTAATTGCAGCTCAGAGTTCTCTTCACAATGGATCTTTGTCATGTACATGGTGTCCTATAGCACAGATGTACTATGAAGTCGCATTGTTTTGGCCTCTTTTCCAGTGTGGTATGGGAAGTCAGGCACTACAGTTTCCTTATCTGCTGAGTGAGCATACAAATAATGTATCTTCTTCACATTTTCAGGATGTATGTAATAGAGAAGAAATTATGGTGTGCTTTGTTTTATCGTGGAATAAGATGGAATCTGATGTTTATATTTCTAATATTTCATTAAGCACCAATGGTGAGATCAGCTTTCGTCAAAGGCCGGTAAGATGTAGTTCCTTTGTTGTGCTGGATAGTTGGTTCAAGGAAGTCACATGTACATCCGAGTTATAGATATAGGCTGACGTAAACCACAGTGCCATATATTACCTGTGTACACACTGTATTACACACGCACATTTTTGTTGTATTATCATCTTGTGGCCTCTCACATGCAGATAAGCTTCTGGTTGTCACGCAGTATTTTGCTAAATATATCTTCAGACAGACCCAGGCTAGCAGTTTCCAGTCTTTTTGCTAATCAAAGCTAACCAGTTGCTCTCAGCAAGAAAACAAATTGTTTCCCAGAACTATTATTATGAGAGTCATGGTTTATTTCCAGTCTTTGTGAAAGTTAACCTAAGCTATATCTTCATATTTAGCATAAAGAAGTAGACATACATGTACTTATAAGGTATTAAATACATACTTTATTAAGTATTAATAACATACTTTATTAAAGTATTAAAGACTTACTTTATTAAAGTATGTAGATTAAAGACTTTATTATACAGGTTACATAAAGTACACACAGGCCCAAAAAACACACATGCAAACAGGACCCATAAACATGCGTTAAATGAAAAGATGTCAGAGTGAGAGGTCTGCCCATGGTCAGGCCCCCCAGGCAGTTGGGGGTGCGATTCCCAGGAGGTGAATTGGCAACTCCGTTTTGGGACTTGAACTAGCAACCCTCCAGTTCCCAAGCCAAGTCCCCACGGACTGAGCTACTGCCACCCAGACTGGTATTGATCTTCTCATCTAACTCTAGATTTTAGAAATTAGAAAATGTGTGTATTTCCTCAAATGTCAAACTATGTCTGTAACTGGAGCATAGAGGTATACTTAGCCTCTTATTCCCCCATTTCTCATACAGCGTTCTCTTCTGATGGTAATAGTGATTATTTAGCTCCTAAATACAGGTTTTGGTAACACTTTACAATAAGGTACACAAAAAAAGAGTAATTACTGTTTTTGAAAGGGTAACAAATGATTAGGTACCCTTTTTCAGAAGGGTAACAAATTATTAGGTATCCTTTTTCAGAAGGGTAGTTACCCTTTTTCAGAAGGGTAACAAATGATTAGGTACCCTTATTCAGACAGGTAGTTACTCTTTTTCAAAAGGGTAACAAATGATTAGGTACCCTTTTTCAGAAGGGTAGTTACCCGGCAGTAATGTCATCTACAGTACACATGATTTGTAATAACTGGCGCATCATGCTGTATGACATGTTCTTTGACGCCTGAGCTGATAGAGAGGCTATAGCCAGCAGCCTGTAGGTTGAAGAATGCTCTTTTTAATTTTAGCCTAAGCAAGAACATTCCCATCATTAGCCATGACGATGATGGTACTCCAGAGGCCTTTGAAGAAAATAGAGGGCTAGTGTGAAAGTCTGTAGCCCCTTCTAGCCGACCCCATTGGCCGTGCTGACATCAAAAGCTTCCTCCAATTAGTGTTAACAAATATGCAGCTCCTGGTCTGCTGCAGGCCGGTTGGAAAGCTGGGTGTGGGTTCATACAGTCAACTATCACTAGAGTGGAACATTTACACTGGATGATAGTTGGTTTTGGCTGATAGTTCATACGTGACTTTTTCCAGCCACAAAGTCAGACAGCGGAGCAACGATCGTGTCTCCTTTTACATTCTGTTGCTGATGCATATTTTGGGTATGGGGTGTTAAGTTCCTCTCTAGCTGCAGGTTTTCTAGACAGATTTTTGAGGAAGTGGGTGAGATATGAATGATGACAATGATTTTTTTCTGGCTAAGTAGCATCGTTCGCACACATACAGTTCACATTTGAGCCCTGCCCATTAAAACTCATTATTATTAAAACTGCTTAAAGTATAGGATGTTCAAAATAAATTTGGAATACAGACATTTGAATTGGCCTGTAAGTCCTAATTGATTTAGTAAATGTATTTTTAATGAGTTGAGCTACAGTGGGACTTTGCTTACTGTTAGCTGACTTTGTATCACACAATATCTTGGAGGGATGTCCTTTCCAAAGAAAACTTCTAACCGCCATGAGATGAGATGCAACCCAATTTCAAACAAAAACACCCTTGCGTTGCTTGTGTTTCTTTGAAGAACTTCCACCAATAAGTTACTTGTCACCCCCCCATTCACACGCAGATGTCACCGCCATCTGGACCCCCAGCACCCCAAACAACAGAGGAAGTTTGACCAATGGGCTTACAGCTGCTAATGAAACATCTTTAAGTATGCTGTTGTTTTTTGTTAAACTCTCTGCAATGTTAGAACTTAATAGAAACGCAATCCTTGACAGTAAACTTTTAGGTACTGTGGGATCATAGTGAATAAACCACACTGATAAATGTTCAATAATTAAGCTCATTTTTTAATAGGTTTGACTCTGTATCACTTGTACATTATGTTTAACACAAAAAAAAAGAGATACATCTTGTACTATACTTTTGTTTTGGCAAAATAAAGAGAAGATCCATACTCTGCATGGCTTTCTTGTCTTTGATGTGAAACCGATTATGAAGAACAACAGCAAGGTAGTTATGTTATGCCCCTTGTTTGTTTTTTTGGGTCAACTTAAAGCTCTAAACTATATCTTCACAGTCTCAGAGCTTCTGCTCGGTGAAAAGACATACGTAAGACAACACAAACAGTGTGAAATGTCACACCGAGTCGGCAGCATCTGCGGTTGTTTTCTGAATATGAATACAAAACAGACTGGGTTATTGGAGATTATTGGAGGAGGTTGTATCATAGGCGGATGTCCTGTAATGCAGCTGGAATTACACAAATGAGCTCTTTGATATCTTATCACAGGCAGACAGTGAAAACAGAACATGCTTGTGGAGTAAGTTCTTGAACATTGATAAAAAGAACACTTTGTATTTTGTTTAAATACACATTATTACCACCGTAGCTGTTTCAGCATATGTTTTCTTTTCTTTTTCAGTTGTGTAATGTCAACACTGGACATTATTGTTGGGTGACCTGAGGGTTCCCCTCAATAATGTTATTCAGTTATCCTGGCTCAATTTAGCCTTGGTTTTACAAAAGCAGTGGCACCTAAATTACCATGTAGATTTATTATGTACAGGTGGCCTGGTCACGGCCAGGCTAATAGCCAGGATTTATTGATCCTGGAGCTTTTTCTGTTCACTCAGCAGTGGGTTTACCTCATTATCAGCCTGCATTAAAATGCAACAGGTTCATGTTGCAGTTCATTTAAGTAGTGTTATTATTTAAAGTTGTGGCAATTTTTTTTATAATTATTTATGTGACATTGTTACTGTTATATTGCTGTATGAAGACTGTTGCTCATAATGTTGTTAGAAGTTAGATGAATATATTATGGTAGTTGTTGAGATACATGTGTGTTTCTATAGTGGACCAATGCACCTCAAGTTATTTTAATGGATTATTTTTTTGTATTCTATAATGACAATAATTTGGGAGGATTGTACAATGTTAAGAACATATCCCAATTGTAAAATCCTCCCAAATTACAGTCTTAGTTCACTGAACCAATAACTATATAGTTAGAGACTATTGTACATTCATGTAACAACAGGGAGAGGACACCTCAATGTTTTTTGACATTATATTTTGCTGGGGGAAGAATAACAGATGAATATACTGTACTCTGTCACTACTTATTGAGCCTTGCTTGGTCAAGCTCCCTCTTACATCCAGGATCTATTGCACGCACACATTTCTGGTCGCTCTCTGAGGTCTTCAGGCCAAGACCTTATAACTGTTCCCAGAACACATTTTAAAACCAGATGAGGAGGTGATTGTGCCTTTCCTGTGGTGGCTCCAAGGCTCTGCAACTCTCCCTTTAGCCTTGAGAGCCTTGGATTCTTTGGAAACTTTTAAAAAACACCTGAAGACACATCTTTTTAGACAAGAATTTAACAAGCAACATGGTTTAGTATTTTATGTGTTGTTGTTTTTATTTGTTTTACTGTAAAGCACTTTGTGGCCCCTCTTTTCTGCGAAAGGTGCTATCTAATTAAAGTTTATTTACTTACTTACATTCATGTTTACAGTCTGCCTAAAATTTATCTTAATTAGCTTTATAGTTTCTAGATTTTAGAGTCCAATGTCTTCAGTGTCTTTCTTTTCTATGTCCATATATATGAGGGAACAAAGCATATAATATGTAAAGAAGGAAACCTGTCCTCTGTAGAAAAAAAAAGGGAGAAAAAGCGTGGCAGATAATAGCGGACCGTCTGAATGATAGTCTTTAAAATATATATTTACGAATTACTGCTCTGAAACCATTCAATGAGTCTCATGTCATTTGCAAAACGAACATCTGTACACTTTGCATTAAAAGCAAGAAGTGTAAGTTAATATGAAGTTAATTTATATTTTAGCCCATGAGAGAGAGGGAGAAACAGAATAAAAAAGATATCATCATAAGCATCATATTCTGGCGTTGTAAAAGATTGATCTTCATGGTAAATTCCCTGAGTAATATTTTCTTCTGCTTACTTTTAAAGCAAACAGTAATAATTGGTTAATTTGTGCAAATGATTAGTAGCCTAATCCTTGAATGGTATGATTTTGACAGTTGAAATTCACAGCAGTGGTCAGTTAATGTACATTTTTAGGCTGCTTGTGCATTCAGTCGGTTTGCGATCGTCTGCCACACCTTCTCTTGTTGTTTTATTACAGTGACTGTTTCACGTTATCATACTTCCACAAGAAGCTTCTGCTCACTCTGTATAAAGTATGAACAATGCGTATTCTCCATTTTAGCATCAGTAAATATGTTATGAACCTCGCAGTCTGTTAAAGCAACACTAGGGAACTTTTCCTGCTTCGGTCCCCCTACAGGTTGGAAGCGGAATTGTCGCATTATGTCTCATGGGAACTACAGATCCGTCATGGCCGAGCAAAAAAAGAAGCAGAAAGCTAGGAAAGCATTGTCGGAGGAACAGAGAAAGAGGAAACGGCAGACTAACCGAGCGAGGCGTCACACACAAGTAAACATAGGAGCTGCCAAATATCTATTCCGAAGCTGTAGTGGGAGCTCTATAGAGAAATGTTGCTTTAAGGAAAGCCGTGAACGCACATCCATCCCAAATTACTTCAGCTTGGCTTGGCCTTCGTGAAACACACCAAGCCAGACTGCACAGATTAGACTAGGTCAAGCCTCGCTTTATCAGTTATCCTGGATTTATAAATTCTGCTTTGGTGAAACAACCCCCTGATCTGGATTTCCACATACAGTAGATGTCTAATGCTGATAAGGCCAAACACAAACAACAGCTAATCTAGAACAAATTTTCAAAGACAACTGTTACTGTTGAGATGTTTATTTACAAATGACATTATATGTACATTTTGATTTTTACATATATTTACATCACCTAGACATAGTTATCACCCGCTAGACCCACAACATTCAGCATTATAATCATTGAACATCCCATTAATAATTAATGACGCTTTAAATTAAATACAAGAACCCCACATTTGCCCCCATTCCATTGGGGATTAAATTAACATGTCATATACTTGTACCAGCAATAGTTTTAGTTCACAGTGTCAATGTATACCCTCTACCAAATCCATGTCAAGTATATCAGCACTTTCAAATTCACAGACAGCAAGCCAGTTTCCAGTAGTATAACAAGAAGTAGACGTCCAGACAAGTCAGTCACATTCCAAAAACAAATGAGTGCAAGGACCTCTAAGGTACTAAAATTGATTAACCTCTTACTACTACATATGAAAACAATAGTATCATGGTTACACATACAGTAGAAAAGTCGACCAATGAGTTTTTTGACCAAATCCCTGAGGTAGAGAGTTGTTTTGTTCTCTTACATGATTTGAAGACCCTGCAGCATGCCATACTGGTCCAAGTGAGGGAAATGTGTAACACTTGGTACAAACCCAAAATGCTAGTATAACTACAGGCTGCACAGCATGTGCAATGGCGTTTTCTCACCCAATCCTCCAGGGCACCAACTTATGCCAACTTCCTTTTATTTTTTAAAATCAAACTAAACCAAACATAATGTCCCACTGTCCTATCCGAAAGCACAATAATACATTACATATTAATGGTTTTGTTTACCATTTGTCCTCACAATACATGTTACTTTACATTTTTAAAGTGTATTCACATAAATGGGGTTGCTATCATTGGCAAGGTTCCTGGGCAATGAAAACCCTCTACCACCCTCTATCAACTTTGGTTGTTGTCTCTAAAATATGTGTGCTGACAGTGTGAGTCCTTCAAAAATGCCAATATATTTACAGCAATCTAAAACCTTTTAAAACTCTGTATAATGTCTTTGATGTTTGAGGAAACCCCTCCAAAAATTGCACTACTGCACAGAAACAGGAAATTCAAATAAGATCCATGATCTCTCTCGACACTGAAGGCGAGCTTACCGGGACTCACATGCATCATGCTAGTATCCACCAAGGGACAGCTTGTGGATGCTGTCCTTACCTGGTGTTCCCATCAAGCTATAGGATCTCCACTTTCTGCGAGCAGACCAGGTCACTGTTGACCAGATTCCACATGTGCATGAGGTCCGACGGGAGCAGCTTGTGAACCACAATCATGCTCTTAAAAAAACAAGGTTCTCTGTTCAACTTGCTGTTCTTATTTTTTACCAAGCCAAACGTCTTAAAGGCGTTGTGTTTTATAGGAGTGACCTGAAGCACCTCCAGACACATGCCCAAGAAGACATCATCGATGGGGTAGAGCTCCAGGGTGTCTGCCACCCAGTGAAGCCTCCTCGCTAGGTTCCCATCCATCAGAAAACCCCCTCCACCTGCATATGGAGGGTAGTGTTTCTTATCATAAAGAGCCAGGGGGATGTAGTATTTGTTTTCCCTGTTACGAATGGGCTTAGCCTTGAAAATCACGTCCCCCACAAACAGGTTCTTTGCATTGCCGCTGCTCTCTAGAAACTCAAAAATGTTCTCCACGCTGACAAAGACGTCATCGTCCCCCTTGAAAACGTAGCGTACACTGGGGCAGTAAGTGTGGAACCACTTGAGGAAGTGGGTCTCTTTAAGCGTGAGGTTGAAGAAGCTATCCAGGAAGTCCCACTGGAGGATATCCCTGTAGATGTAGTCCTCATACTCCACTAGCTTCTGGTGGTTTGCCCTCTCTGCCACATTAGAAGGTTTACCAATAAGGAAGAGGGTCTTTATCCTCTTGCCATCAACCACCTGCTCTTTGCCCCAGGTTTTTCGGATGACCTCTCTTCGGTCATGCTGGGTGGCTACAGATTTTATTACCATGAGCAAATATACGTCCCCAGTGCACTTCTCGGGGTGGTTGAGGAGCATGGGAAAGTAACGGCAGTGTCGATAAAGCATGAACTGCTTGAAATTGTCCTCCAGGCCCCTGTACCAGTCCTGACTTGAGAGGTTGAGGTTGGCGCTACAGTTGGAGCTGGTTACATCCCAGGTTCTGGGGCTGCTGTCCTCAGTGATCCTGGACTGCTGCGTGGTGGCCAGAGCTTTAGGCACCGACTGTCGTTTGCTAACCTTCCAGAAGCTTTTTATCCCCATGTACAAGTCAGTTTTGTCTCCCAGAGCAGCGCCGGGCTCCACTCGCTCAGAGGCATCCATGCGAGCTTGCCTCTCGAGTTCGAAGGTAGACCCCATATTGATGCTCCCTCTCTGGAAAACAGTCAGCGCCACACCAGCCAGGAAGAACATGACACTCACCCTCTTGTACACCCTCCAGCGATCTCTGTTGTTTATCCTGGTGAAGACAAAGATCACAGATGCCAGTTAGAGCAAAATCATCCAACGCAAAAACCTTTTAATAGATGGAAAACTGAATATTGAATTGTATTAATATCATGTTGGAAGCGTTTTGATTGAGTTCAAGTATATTTCGGTATATTGAGATGCCCTCCAAGTCCCTAAGAGTATCATACAATGACCTCTGTCAGAAAGTGAAACATGGGATCAACATTAGTAAAGAAAGTTGTTCTGTTGTTTCTTAAAACATTTCTTTTTGCACTTAGTCTGTTTTTAACCCCAAACTAATGTAACTGTGATGGGTCTATGAGTAAGAATTATACACCAAAAAAGAACCTCAGGGTATTAATTCTTGATGGACATGCATCGACAAAAAAATCAATAAATAAGCGAATATAAGCAAAAACATTAAAAGAATATGCAGCTACAGCTAGCAAAGCAAAGAATAGACAAGGGGAAGGTTGACTGATCAATGCTTTCCCTGTAATTGTGTTTAGCAAAAATACATACAATTTGGTACATAAAAAGACAGTAACATGTTAATATTTCCTCCCTACATGTTGTAATGGCTTTACCATTGTTTGCTCATAAACAAATGACATACTGTACATGAGATGTGGGATATGTTCTCGCCTTAGTTCTTAACGTAACACAGTGTCACTTCTTGAAGAGTGGAATGTAGGCCGACTAAGAAAGTGAAGTAACCTGGAACTTCACAATTCTTATATCTCCAACATGTCATGCCAGGGCTAATTCCACTCATTAGCCCAGAGACCCCCCTCCGCCAAATATAAATAAAACCCAAATATGGGTAAATCCTGGCCCGTTCTGGAACAACGCAAAGACGACATGCCCTTAAAAAATATCCACTTTTTTTTGGAGTCACGTCTTGAAACAAAGGCAGATATAGCCTATGCTACATTAAATTCTCTTTTAGGTGAAATGACTATATTTGTACTTCCTCTTAAGATTAAAATACTTACATTAAATCAACAATATATATATATATAGATAGATAGATAGATAGATAGATAGATAGATAGATAGATAGATAGATAGATAGATAGATAGATAGATAGATAGAATATTAACATAATATAGCCCATTGTTCACTTATCTTGAAAAGGCATTTTCTCAAGTTAAAATCTCAATGAGTGACTTCAAGAGTTTTAAGATTTGGAGTTGATGCCTTAAATGCCGAGATTCAACCAAAAGAAGACAGAAACAGCCTTAAACTTGTTCTACAATGATGAAGACGCCACTTACATGTTCTCTTATGCTTCCGACGAACTGTGACGGTCTGTTGCTTGAAGACAGTAAACCAATATAGAAATCCCGATTATTTAGCCTAGGAGTTTAAGTCTCTTCTGCTGTTGGACAAAATGATAAAATAATCCTTTCCATCAAAACTTGTCTTGTTGCAACCGTAGTCAGCAGAGAGGTGGGAGGATGTGCGCTGTGTGATCTGTGCTGCTCAGGACTGGCCTCCCTCCCTCCCTGAGATCCGCTTTTAAAGACACGGATACAGTTACGTGGGGAGACCACATACACACGCAAGACGTGGATGATGAATGAACAGGGAGGGAAGAGTCCGTCCTGTACAGGACTTTACTTCACATACATGATTATCCATCCTTGGTTAACAATAACCCCAATTACAAAGTCAGCATTGCATTTCTTTGTGTTACTCCTACATGAGTAGAAGTGTGGGATGGAATAACCAATCGAGTATGTTTGTTTTCCTGAAGCCATATGTACGTCCACTGATTTTCCTTTGTGCGTGGCTCACCCGCACCTGGACTAACAATAGTCAGTGGAGCTGTAGACATAGCAACCCTCCAGAACCAGTTTTCCTTTGCTCTTGGCCACTGAGCTGTTTGCTGGGCTGGAGCTGCTTCTGTTGTTGCAGTTGTTAGCGAAATTGATTTTAGAACTCTGTTTTTTTTATAATAGGCCTACTGTGCAGCGCAATTGAGTTCTGCAAAGGCTTTGGGCAAACTTGTTACGTGTACTCCCTGTGTTCCCCTAGTGAAGGTCGTGACATTGTAGGTCCTTACTGATATCACGTAGGGAAACAGAGGTCTAACATACTGTGACATTAACTTTCTTAAGACCTTAAGTCAGATTTTGGTCCTCCCCCAGTACCCCTGTAATATCTGTAAAATGTTTGTTTTTCCTTTACATATTTAATATTAATGTAACTGTTAGAATGTTTTTTTTTTCTCTGAAGTTTTAGTCTATTATATAGTTAAATATTAACCAATTTGTGCTTTTGAGATACAACAAAGAATTCCAACTCTAAAAAAAATAGGCTTAACAACTTGTGTAATTATCATGTAGCTTATTTGTTCAAAGAAAACTCCTCCAATGGTAATTTAAACTCCCAACTCCATAAAGCAATCATAATATCATGACTTCAATATCCCCAGTGTTAGTTTTAATACTGTATTTAGTATTTTAATTGCAAATCCAAACTATTCTAAAATAGAAAATATTCTATTACAAGTATAGGTCTTGCATTCACTTTTTATTTAAAGTAGGCCTACAATCAAAAGCGTTATCAGTAAAATGTACCATCTCAGCAGTGGTGTAGCCTATGTGTAGTCTACATATGTATACACTCATGTATATACTTAGAAAGCTCCAGGATTTCCATATACAGTACCCACATAAAAATGTGCAATAGCACGTAACAACACAATTTCCGTTGTAATTTAGATATTTTGACTTGTCATCTGTGTTTAGTTTCTTCGCATAGGCTAAATAAAGGTATTTCCACCGTAAATTGGTGCGAAAAAGTGTGTCAGAATGCGGGAAAGTCTTTGATTCTTTGTGCTTCAGTACAGTAAATGTACTCAGATACTTTCCACCACTGTCAAAAACTCATCTTACTGCTCCAGAGATGTTCTAATTATGAATCAAACATTTGAACTTCAAACTTATTATATAAGACAAAACTATGTCATTTTCCATACAATATATCAGAGCTGTAGAAAGACCTTTTATTGTTATTATTGTCTGATCCCCTTATGTTACATCTTGGCAAATCCCAAGATATCATCTGTTGGACTCAGAACACAAAGACAATAAAAAAAACATTCCTTGTCCTGTTACTACTATTACCCTGTGTATTACTGATAATCAATATGTTTGATAGTTACAGACAATAACATTTACACTTCTGCTGCTTCATTAGCTTTTTAGCCTTTTCTAGATTGTCAACAACAAAACAGAGCAAAAAGAGAGGTAGTGTGGCTGTCTCCCGGATGTGTGAGTTGGCATATTTTTTTTGCCATAGTTTGCCCTAAAAACTATATCAGCAGAGTTGTGGTGATGGCTTTGTCAGCTTTTTGCCTGTGGCTGTTCTCTGAATATTTGCATAATGGAAACATAACGAAGCGGAAATAAAAAATTCTTAAAACTTTGGCCACCAGAATCATCCAAAATAACTAACCAAGCCACAATGATTAACAAATATATTAGTACTATCATTTAGTAATGACTTTGCCGGTATGCTACTGATGATAATGTTAAGGAGCAAACTCCACAGGTTTTTATCAGCTCCCTGGTCTTTCAAAGCCAATGTGTAACAAAGCATTTCATATATTTGACAAGCTATAAAAGTAACATGTCACCTAATATATTACTTTTATAGCTTTTTATATGCCTACAGTTCTAAGGAAGGTAGGCTGCTGACTAAATGAATTCCTGCAACATGACTTTCAATTCTTGCTTACATTTACTGGAAATCAAAAGTTAGTCAAAGTTTAGCTGTCTAAGTGATGGACATGAAACAAATGATGTTTGAGTTTCACTCTCACGGTCCCTCAGACATGATAACAAAATGAAGGACTGGTGATGGGTGAAATGCGGATTGCACAGCTGTCGACACCATAGCCTCAATTAACCCTTGCTGTGGCGAACGGTGATCTTCCGTTGTGGTTTATGGTCTGGGGAAAGAACAACAAAATGTCTCTCTGTGCTTCAAAACAGGAATTATTCAATCTGAACACAGCTGCGTTCCAAAATCTCTCCTTCCTCTCCTTCCCTCTTCATTTCCTGGATCCAACCAGCCATCCTTCTCAGGGCCATGTGCATCCTGTTGCCTGCTGGCGCTGTTTTTTCCCGTATTTTTTTTTTTTTTGTTTTTTCTCTCTGTGTGGATTCAGGCTCTGCAAGTGCTGTAGAGGAGTGAAGTGGTGATGGACGCCCCCATCCCTCATCTTTCCCTTGGCTGGAAAGGCAGCATTTGTCATTGATGTCTAACAAAGGCATCAGCCGATAAGGAAAACTGAATCTTAAGAGCACAGTGGCTCATTGTAACATATGGCTGCTGTCAGGATGTGACCTTGTAACTGTAATTTTGTTGATTTTCATATTTAACTTTAAAAAGAATCGTCTATAAATTGAGCTTCTTGAAAAATATACCTGACGCAATATTAAAGCTGCACGCATCAGAACTTACTAACAATGGATAACTTTTTGTATGTGAAAGGCAATGCATCAGGGAAAAATGATCACCCCACTCTGTAGCTCCCCTCTGCTCTATGGAGTGTGCTAGCGTCTATTAGCTCGTTGTTTTGGTTTTACTCTCGTTCACTTTTACAGCTCTCACCAACCTGGTGTCCAGCAGCAGCAGGCAGCTGTTTTCAGCTAAACGTGATGGATCTTTATTGCCAGGTGTCATTATTATTATTATTGTTATAATAATAATACAATAAAAGTCAAATTGTGCAATCTATAACCTAAGATGACTTCTGCTGACCAGTAGGCATTGCAAGGTAACTAAAGTCCTAACCCTAACATGCATAAGTACTGTATCTAACATCCCCTTGTTCATAGCATTGCTTTTTATCTTTCTCTAAAGAAAAAAATCAAGACCAAGATATGAAAGGGTAAATGATTAATCTATTAAATCTATTGTTGTTTCCCTATCTAATAAAGCCCGTCATTCTTGGATTAATGATCACCTGCATGCTGGGAAATTATAGCAGAGTTGTTAAATCTATATCCTTGAAAGGTAAAATTGCACAATTTGACACACCCGTGTCCTTTCCTGCATCACTCCAACAGGGATCATTTTGTCCTCAACTGCTCCCCTTAAACTTTTGTTTTGTGGTTTACGCGAGAATGAGAAGGCGAGCAAAATACATTGTTAATAAGAAATGGAACACCTTGCCGCTACTTTTTGCTCAGAGGAAGTCTGCACTAATCCTTTGTTGGTTTTTTAACACACCTGAGGGACTTGGGAGAGGATTATCTTTTGGTCTGTCCAACTCTTGTCAAGCACTGGGATGAGCCTCAGAAAGTTCATGTGTCCCTCCTCCTTTAGACAAGTGAGGGCCCCTGGCTGCTAGCTCCTCAGTCACCATGAAAGAATTTACTGCTGGGGAAGAAAGAGTGGCTTGAGGGGATCTTTATCTCCCCCCTCCCTCTTTTCCACTCAGCTGTCAACTGAGGATGTTCCTTCCTAAAAAGACTGATAGAACAAAGGCGAAGTGATCAGCCTGTGTTATGAATGCCTCTGTCAGCTGTGGCTATAGGTAAACACATCTCTTAACCCTTAACCCCCCAATACATTTAGGAAACACTCACATAAGCTTACCAGCACCCAGCAACAAAGGACAATCTGAAATACTTATCACTCAAAAATCGGAATCTTGTTGATCTTTATCGACTACATTTCCTGGTAAGGCTTACCTGACACACCTTCCTCTTTACTTTCAAATACATCACTGATTTAGGTCTGAAGTGTCAGTCCCAAGTACAATATTAAATGTCAAGCTCAATTCCATCAACCTTGCGTCGCCACAGATGAGTCACCCTCTTTGTGTGCAAATGAAAAGCCCAGAGGAAAGCAACTAGTGTGGCTCACTGATGCAGCTGTCATCTGTGTTATTTATCTTTTTTTTCCTTCCTGTTTATGAATAAACAGCCTCCTGTGTCCCACAAAACAGTTTGGGGTTGCTCTAGTGTACACACAGAAAATGTGTTGGCGCATTCACGTAAAAAGGTTAAGGGACAGTTTGTGCGGGCATTCTTGAGAAGGTCAAAAATGTAAAAGGTGAATTCCAAGTAAGCTTTAGTCTTTAGTCTGCTTGATGAGTGGTCTCTTTAACATTTAACAATACAATGTTTTTGAAAATATCAATGCTCTAACACAAATGCCTTGCTATGTAATGATATTTTTAATTTTGTTTACGACAAAAAAGTGCTGTTTGACCGTCGCTTTTATCAATCTGTTCGAAAAGGGGGAAACAGGAGGTTAAGAAGACAGAAACACTGACACGCTGTCTCTTTTTGGTTGGCGTCTCCTTTTATCAGTGGAGCACATGGCTGTCTACCGCTGATAAACAAATAGGAATGAGGTGACAGTGCCAGTGATCCTGGTGACAGCTGGGCACTACAGCAAATGATGCTCCTGCTGTTGGAGATTTGAGCATCTTCTCGAAAAAAAGCTGGGTCTTATTTTTGTAGCTTTGACCAACTTCCCAACTTCCGGATTGCGGTGGGCTGCTGTAGCTGAAAATAGTCTCCAGGTTGACTATATTACCTAAAGTAAAGTCAAGGGTAAAGGTAGATTTATTACATAATCTTGTGGTTGCAAATGTTAAAAGCCGCTTTCGGGTTCAACTTTGTCCCACTGTGATTTCAATTTTATTTACAGTGTCGAGAGAGAGAATGATTGAGAGAGAAAGAGAGAGAGAGAGAGAGAGAAAGAGAGACTAACCTGCAAGAAGGGCACCTAATAAACCCCTGTTCTTTAAGTTCTTCAATGCTAGAATACATTTGATGCATATTCATTTGATTTAAGATGATAATTTAGGAATATGCAACATATGAGCACAAAACTGAAATATATATATTTATATATTTATTTCAGTATATATATATATATATATATTTATATATAAAGGGGCGGCTGTGGCTCAGCGGTAGAGCGGTTGCCTGCCAATTGGAAGGTTGGTGGTTCAATCCCTGGCCCTGCAGTCCCATGCCGAAGTGTCCTTGGGCAAGACACTGAACCCCGAGTTGCTGCGCATCGGAGTGTGAATGTGTGTGCACGTTTATCTGATGAGCAGGTGGCGCCTTGTACGGCAGCCTCGGCCGCAGTGTATGAATTTGTGTGTATGGCGTAAAAATGTGCTATATAAATACAGCACATTTACATTTATATTTTAAATGCAATTAGTCAAAAGAAAAAAAATGAACCTGGGAGCTTTTAGGGCTCGTGGACTTCTGGGGCCCTAGGACAGTTGTCCACTTTGCCTTGTTGATAATACAGCCTTAACGACAGTAGAATGGCTCTACAACTTGCTTTGAAACAGCATTTGAAAACCGAAATGGTAAATCAGATAACACTGGGGGTGAAACGTGTCCCTGCACTCAGTGCTGTAAAGGCCCAGAGAGTCATGCACCACATTTGAATCTCTTCAGTATGATTTGTTTAAAATTTCCACATCTGTAAACCCCATCCAGTGTTTATTCATACTTTTGTTTTGATAGAAAGCAGCAGCTTCCTCTCTGTCGCAGTTACAGCTGAACAGCACCACTCAGGGTTACATGGCCACCTGGTTGCAAGTGCGTCAGTCTGTCATGTGCGGCCTGTTTCCTCGCATTGTGCTGCTGCCCACTGATAGTGACCACAATTTTATTTGCTGAATATGTCATGCCTTGGGGGAGGGGGTTACACTTGCCCAGCTAAAACTAGCAATATCATTCCTGTAGCCTTTACATGTCAGGGGAAGTTAACTGACTGTTATTAAGCAATGTCCTGGCAAGGTGTTAACATCTTAATCACAGGAACACTACTTCTAGTGACTTGTGATATAGGGTAAGTCTGTTAGTGTGGTAGATTGGGGAGTGTGTTGAAGCCAGGATTTATTTTTTATTTTTTACAGCAGACATTTGGACTTGTCATATGAAAAAAGCTCAGGTGTTACTAATATTATTAAAGGGGCGCTATGCAGTTGTGGTCATTTCTTCGCTGTATTCTCGCAGGTTTCTTTATGAATGGATATTTGGCAGCTGCTGTTTACTTGTGTCTGACACCTCGCTCGGTTAATCTGCGTTTCCTCTTTCTCTGTTCCTCCGACACTGCTTTCCCAGCTTTCTGCTTCTGCTTTGCCGGCTCAGCCATGACAATAGTGTGAACAACTCCATCGCTACCTTGCTCTTATAGCTAGCCGGTTCCTGAATGTGGGCATATAGGCCTATGTGTGCAATGCTGTGAAGTAATTTGTTATATAGCGAGACCTGATATAACACGATACTTCCTACTTGCCTGCCCAAAGTTGCAAGGGTGGTTTTTCCGCTCACAGGCGATAGGGAGCCAGACATCCATCATTCAACCTGAAAAAAAGTAATATAACCATTCCAGTGACTCCAAAGCTGTTCAGTTAAGGTAAATTAAGCTAAAACTGATTAAGCTCAACCAAATTAAAACTGCACAGTTCCCCTTTAACACTCTTCAAGTGTCCCAGTGTGACAGTAATTCAACATGAAACCATAGCAGCTAAATTGAATTAATTTAATTATTTACCCTTGTGCATATCTTACTGTGTCAAATGTCTGCCATGAAAATGGCTTCTTGGAGAGTCAGCAGCACTCATATCACACACAGGGGGAGAGGCCTGACTCACAATTAGATGCAACACAGCTGGGGGAACACCAGGAGAGTAACAGTTTGAGTTGTACCTCGCCAACACCAATGAAAATGGGGGAATCGTTTGATTTGTTGTTTTGGACTGTGTAACAATTTGGGAACTTTGCCAAACACTATTTTACACATACAACTTGCGTTGCATTTATTATTTTCAGTATACATTACACTGTGTCCTGTGTCCTGTGAATGAACCACAGTTTGATTTAATGCTTTACACAAACCCCACACGAAAACTTGAACAGTTTAAATTTACGCAGTCTACTTCTCTGGCCTTGTCACGTGTTAAGGATCTCTGTCATCGCAGACTGTAAGCATCCAGTAGTAATGAATGACAACAAATCCTATGGTATATCTTGAATGCTAATGATAAGCATTCATGGGGTCTGTAATGAAGACTTCTGCATGTCCCCAGGACATTTGTAAGGGTGTATCTGTCAGGTGAGTTGGCGAGTGTGATACAGCTTTCAGTTGACAACGCAATACGAGAGCAGAAATCTTCCTGCTCCGTGACATCTTGATGAGTTGAGCACAAAGAGTTTTTGTCTTTGCCGAGTGCAGCACAAAGGTGAGCACAGAATACTGTGTGGGCACAATATGCCAACTACTGCCTGGCAATAATTATGTAAGGGAAGGTGATTTATGATTCAAGACTGAGCTGCAAATCTAAGCAGCGGCCAATTGGGATGTAGCACGGACCTAGGAATCATTCAAAAAACAGGTGACATGCCACACATTTATTTTAAACCTCTTACAAAAATATCAAAATTCAATTCTAACAACATACTTTAAATACAGAACATAAATATACTGTACATCACCACACTTGAAAAACAAAGCATATGTACAATGCAAATGATGGTGAATTTAAGATTTTCACACAAATTCAAGTATTTTCTGTCAGATGTTGTATGGATGGTAGTGTATGTTAATAGCAATAAGCACTTATAAATATTAAAAAAAAAAAAACATGCACTGACAACTCATGTGAACATTTCCTAGAGTATAAGTTAAACAAAAGCAGCGTTTTATATCTGTAAATTACTTATTTATTCATGAGGAGGGATATTTTCCACCACAGTCAGAAATCAATATCTACAGTACGTAGGTACATTTAGAAGATTATAGATTTGTAGAATCAAGATGAGAACTTGAGCAAATGAGCTTTGTTTAAATATCTTTACAATCATTTCAAAGAGAAATAATCTCCTTGCCAGGGCTCATATTAAATTAATTACACTTTGTGATAATCACAGAAAGCTCATCAAACATGTATCTCTCTGTCTAGTCACGTCCAGTTTTCCATACCATGAGTCCCCCTTTATATGTAGTTAAAACCAGGTAACGCCATGCTGTGCTTAACCCTCGTGTTGTCTTCCCATCAAAATTGAAAATCAACTGTTTTTAACAATGTTTTTCACTTTTTCTTACGTTTTTGTCCCTTTTTTCAACACTTTTGACGCTTTTTTTCAATGTTTGTCACTTTTTTTGACATTTTCAACACTACCTAACACTAACTTATTAACTTTAGTTTTACAATTATTTTTGGAATATATGGTCAATAAACCTCATTTATAGGAAATTATACCTAATGTTTGAGTTAGAAAAGCAGAAATTAGGAATTATTTAGACTAAAATTAAAGGAATGTATGTTGATGGATAATCACAGACTGGAATATGTCAACTTTTACTCAATACTATGTCAAAACCATTTAATTTTTTTTTTCAAATGCTATAAAATTGAATAAGATACCCCAAAATTAATGAAAGTAGAGATTTGTACTTGCCAAAGAGCGTTGTGTGGAATTAATCGTGTTATTTGGGGTAATTACAATTGGGTAGTTAAAAGGAACATTGATATGAAAACGGGTCACTTTGACCCGAGGACAACATGAGGGTTAAGACCGAACACGTCAGCTCGTATTCGGACTTGAGCGGTCTGCGCTTGTTTAGGATGTATCAAAAAGCTCTGTTCACGGGACTCTGTTTATCCCTAATGATGTAAAGAAATGTAATGTGCTTATGTTCAAAAACCAGAGAGGTGATCAAATAAGTTCTCTTGAACTGCCCCAACTCGGAGCTGTTCTTCCGAGTTAGAACACCCGCATCTTGGTCCGCGATAACTTTGTCATGGCTGGAGGATGTCACACGTATTTAGATGTGCCAACTATCACCTTAATGAGAAAGTCAGGGCCAACTAAGGCTACAGGGTGCAAAGAGTTGGACGGTTGAGGGTTGTGGTTATTGTCTTTATTATGTTGCAGAAAAAGTCTGTGCTGAAGCCAATGGGGGAGGGGGAGGGAAAGAAATGGAGGGCCACAATCCTTCACATTGTTCAAGACCCTTCTCCTGCTGCTGCTGATCCTCGACCATCTCTGTTGCCCTGAACCTGATCACAACCTGGGCGGATGATGTTACAGGAAGCCTGATGCTCCCGGGGAGATAGTGCTACTCCATGCTGACAGCTCCCTCTTCACCTCCTCTTTGACCGGCTGCCTGATAGAGGACAGAAAAGAGGTAGGGACGTGAGGTTTTGAAAAAAAGAGAAGATAGAGGACAGTCATATTTGAACTTAAACGGCAATAAAAAGAAAACGAAAGGAGATACCCCTCCTGACATGTTATGAATTGTTATCACTTTGACAAACTTAAAAGCCTAGTACCTAAGGTAAGGATTTTGGTTTTGTTATATTCTTTCCCACCTATTTGTGAAAAAAGGAAAATCTGATTTCCTCATTACATTTATCATTCAGCGCCAGAGTGACAGTCTTAAGAGGTACTGCTGCACTTCCAACACTTTCTCTAGCTGCACTGCGACATGACGGGGATCTGTCATCACGTCAGCCTTGTTGAAATGACTTTGGTAGAATAATACAGTTTTTTTTCTCCATCCTCTCAACATGGCGAGACAGCGACAACTCTGTTTGCGCTGGCTGAGTGGGTGGTCAGCTACAAAAATGCTTCCTCTATCTTTCCTTATCCAAGTTGTCAGACACAAGGAAGTGTTTACCAAATATGGATCTAAAGGGGATCCTGTCTCAGCATGTGGTGGGTAACTCTGCAGCCAGACTCCACCAAGCAGCAAACATTAGGCATAATAACGCCCGAGTCAGCAGAAGCTGCATGTTTTTAACGTAATGTCATTTTATGATTTATCTCTATTTGATATATGGTCATTTTGTTTTGGCAAATACATACTCAACCCATCTTAACTTTATTTGCTGCAAAAACGCTTTTTTTTCTCTCAAAACTCAAAACAAGACCTCTGTTCCATTGTTCAGGAAACTGAATATTCTTTCAGTATAAGATATATATATCTCAGATACAGTATGGGCGTTTATATATAAATAGATGTTCTTGCCTTTTTCTTTACCATCATCCCTCAGCCACTCCTTTTTAATTGAATTCCCTAATTCATTCATAGATTACTAAACAGGTTGATCATCTTCACCTTCCTTTTTACAAACCGAAACATTACCCCGTATTGTTCATGCATTTCTTTGTTATCATTGGATTGTTGTCTGATTGGTCAGATTTCTGCTCATTTTGCATCTTTCTTGCTGGCATTTATTTTTCTTGTATTTTTCCAAATTATGTTAGCTTAGGTTTATTTTCTTTCTTTTTTCATCTTTTTCATTATTGTTTTTTCATTACCGTTTAGGGTAGATCCGTTGTTTAGGCCTTTGGCTTCTTGAACTGATACATTTAGTGTTTTTTCACTATTTAGATGTTATGCAGTGTTATGTGTGTGCAAATAAAGTCAATACATACCACACAGGAAAAGTGTATTTTGCTTGCCACGTCATGTGGGGCTGCATATTGCCCTTAAAGCGGTTTATTAGGTAACTTCTTCCTTCTGAGTCAATAGATGTCTGACACTTGCCAGACCTCATAAGTATGTACAAACACACACACACAGTAAAACCATTAGTGATGAGCAGCATTGATGACATAAATTGTGTT
The DNA here is from genome assembly GCA_026937815.1 of Etheostoma perlongum. Lineage (NCBI taxonomy): Eukaryota > Metazoa > Chordata > Actinopteri > Perciformes > Percidae > Etheostoma > Etheostoma perlongum. Next base: position 13,753,969 of record CM049379.1, read on the forward strand.
GAACACTGCATACTGTCATCCCATCCCTGCCCATTCTCCTGAGAGTTGTGCTAAACATTGAAAGTGCGTGCGTGCGTGCGTGCCTACATGCCTGCATGCGTGTGTGCGTGCGTGCGTGCATGCGTGTGTATGGACAAAATGTCCATTAATGTTATTTTTGGGGACATTTTAAGCCTTGATTAGAAAGTAGTAGTAAGAGAACGAGAAATGAGGTAGAGAGACGGGCGCCCGGTCGGATTCAAACTGGCAACATTGAAATTCATTGTCAGTATCTTAACCCCCAGGACACAGCAGCAGGGTAGTAGCACAACATTCTGGGCCCAGTAGAAAGGCATTTTCTATGGGCCCCTCTCCCCACATCCACAGCTATTTATTCTGGCATCTTTTTTGGGTCCTCCTTACATGAGGGCCCTGGGTACTCAGTCCCATTTTTCTCCCCAGTCCGATGCCCCTGCACAGCAATGCCGCAAAACGGCCAAATGGTAAAGGAGAATTCAAGTCAATTTCACCACGTAGCTCTGTTAATAACAATAATACATTTTCTTTAAAGGCGCCTTTCTCGGCACTCAAGGACGCTGTACAGGGTATTCATACATTAAAACTGTTGTTTTTAAATTTGGAGTGCTGTCAGTAGGGAGAAAAATGAAAACAAAGAGTTATCCTCCTGCTAGCGTTAGCACCCAATTGCAGTCAATTTGACTTGAGTAGATGTGACAGAAAGGCATAAAAGTTGTGTTAATTCAGCCAGTGCACATACCTCTGTTTATTTCCTGTTTTCCAGTGAAGTCCACACTAGTCAAAACACGCCTTTCTGTCACATCTACTGCAGTCAAATTCACTGTATTCACTTTGAAGGAATTACTACTCATGGGTAGGCACTTGCAATGACATTTCAAGCATGTTTAGAGGCTAAAAACAAGTTTAAAACGTGCCCTGTTTAAGCCTGTTGGGTGCTAATGCTAGGAGGAGGATAACCCGGCATCGGTAGCACCAATTGTTTTAATTTTTCTCCCTACTGACAGCACTCCAAATTTACAAACAACAGAGCTATGTGTTAAAATTGACCGGCATTCTCTTTTAAGCAACTACTCATAGCCCCTTGAAAAGTTTTGAAAATTGCATTCATAGTCTCAAGAAAGAGAGTGGTGCTGACATCAATGTACATATTCTTTTGTTGCAAATTAATTGCAAAGTTGTTTTTAGTGTTTAGGTTAAGAAGATTTTGGCAGTGTTCCCAGAACAGCTGTCAAATTATTTAAAAAGCAGAAGCAAAGACCGACGACAGCACAGCAAGTGGTCCATTTGTCCAATTAGGGGCAGGAGCAGTTAATCGACATTTGAGTGAAGAACAGAATTGTGGTCATCTATTGTTCTGCTTCCTTGAAAAGACATTTGTCCCAAGCAAATGCAACATACAGTGAAATATAGCAAAGTGAACATTTTGGTTGAAGAAATTCTGATTATGGTTTGGTTTTATTTTAGTGTTTGGGGTTACAATAAATCCTTTTTACTCTATAGTTAGTGTGTGGATACATATTAATGTGTGGTATGCACAACACACACACAGACATGCATACACCATTGTGTTACTCCCCACGACTTACACAACGGTAGCTTGTTTTGGGTTTCTTCCATCCCTATGCCTTGATATATGGAGTGTGAGTGAACTGAGGGGATTTGGCAATGCAAGACATGATAAAGCAAACCAAAGAATACCCCCATAATCCCCAGTCATTTCTACAATGCTGATCCTCCATTAAGGAGGATCAACCGTTCACTCTGAATAAGGTGGAAAGCCGCAAAAATGTGAGCTCAAAATGTTAGCAACAGAAGATCATGGGCATTGGAGGAGGAAGAATATGTTAGCTGAAGTCATAGGGGTGCAGATATTTCTTTACAAGGATTCAAAATCTTCTCCATTCAAAGGGATTAACTCTTAACAAATTGGAAACACTTACACTAGTACATTATGTGTTTGGGATAGGTAAGTGGCCAATTTATCACAGGGTTTGGTCCATATTACCTGTCTAATCGCACTTGAAAGTTGGTAAAACATTGAAAATTATGATATAGTCTCCAGCAGTGTTTAGTGTTCTGTGAAATGAGGTGAGACTGTAGAAATTCTTATAAACTTGGGCAATAATGTTACATTAGTAGGTCCGCAGCACTCAATTGTTTAAAGAAGAAAACACATGCTTTTATATGCTTGTGGTATTCATGTGGGAGAAGGCCTTGTACACAACCACACATACAGTGGATGTTGAGAATACAGAATGCAGTGCAATCTGTGAGTAATTTCTAAAAGTTATCGTGAAGATCTTCAGCAAGAGGGCAGTCAGCCAGGCCTGGTCACCCAGGGAGACTCTACTGTACTTGGGACAGACACAGACACACACACACACACACACACACACACACACACACACAGACACACACACACACACACACACACACACAGGAAGATGTGGTGGCTTAGACTAACCATTAAGCCCTATTACAGGCTATATGGTAAGGGAACCAGGCGTAAGAGCCAGAGTTACTTGCTCATCAAATGCAGTTAAGATGCATGAGGGCATGGAAAGATGATATCTCCCAACTAAGAGCACCAGACCAACTGGTCAGGCCCTCTTCCCTGCAGTGACTCATTTCTGTGAAGTTGACAGCAAATGCATAAGTGGCAATGGTAGGGATGGGCTGAAAAAACTAATGTACTACTTTTATTTCTTCTAACAGCCATATACGGCCAATACAAATTTAATTGTTACACTAGAACTTGATTGCTATACAACTTCAGTTGAATATAACCATCAAAAGCATACAATCATTCTCTCCTGACTCATGGTTCTCCTTTTTGTAGGACTGCAAAGGAGAAAGTCAAAAAGACAAGTAGGGTTTTTTATTTAAAACATTATGTTCAAAGCTGGCTAATAAGTCCAAAATCTAAGCTTATTTATTTAGGATTCTAAAAACGCTTGTTAAACGTAAGGTAACTGTGGCTGAGACAACTGTGAGTGTATGAATACACGTGTGAATGAATATGAGTCTAAAGTGCCTAATCTCATTTTTGTCAACTGATAAGTGAGTGTCATCGCTGGCAAAAGCATTAACACAGTCATGCAAAAACATTGATTTTGATTTTTGAGTGCCAGATTTTGTTACAGAATTCCAGTTATACTCCTGAAATCTCTATGTGTAAATCAAGATGTGAGCTCAAGGGAAGCTGGAGCATGGCTTGTCATTTTACAGTTAATCCCACTTTTGTCTTGTCGCATGTTTTTGTAAATCTTCTTTTGTTTTGAGAACAACAAGAGTTGACTGTTCTAGTAAAACCTGTATGTAAGAGGAAGTAAAATTACGATATTTGTTGGATGTACAATGGGTGAGACAGACAGAGTTGTGACCGTAGTTGTACAGGCAGACAACAGTACCCACTAACTGTGAACTACACCACAGGGCATTTACTATCCATGCCCACATTTTGTTTAAGGTGATTGCTACGATTGGGTGATATGATTTGCCAACCAGGAGAGATTTTACTATACCATATCTACTGATGTAGCTATGCCTTACCTATAGTTGAATTAGGTAATCGCAGGCAATGCTACAAACCATGACTGCTTAATTGTAATATTGCATTTAGAGGCCTCTCTTGTATCTGTGAGATTAAGTACCTTGATTTGACGGTTGTTTAAAGTGTCCATATTATGAAAATAACACTTTTGGGGGGGATTTGGGGTGGTATTTTGTGTCTTTGGTGTTTGCACATGTATACAAACTTGGAAAAAAACATCCATGCTATTTTGAGTGAGATACGGGTTTCTGAATGTCCCCTGCCTTCAGTTTCGGGTGAGCTGTTCTCCAGGGCTTTCTACGTAACTAGCCGAGACGAGGTAGCACAAAAGATGATAGCACTAGCATGCTAGCGCATTCTCAATGGCAAAACACTACTACAACACACACTAGTTCACCCTAATCTACAAAAGAACTACTTCCATGTCCTTGTTCTGCAGGTATTCCACAAGTGTGCCCTTGTTTAGAGGAATCCTGCTTTGTACTGACCAAAGTTGGAGAAAGAGTTATCTAGCTGATGGGATCTTACCTAGCTAAGACAGTAAAGAAGTCAGATGTCTCACTCTGTAGGTAAAACAGAGACCTAAACACACAGGGTGAAAACAAGATCTGCAGCAATGTGCAGTACAAGAAAAATAGTGTTTTTTTGAAAATGAAACCATGTAAACCTATTCTGATACAACCTCTCAAAATACAATTATGAACTTGAAAATGAGCATAATATGGGCACTTTATTATCCAGGATTTGATAAAAACTAACTCAATTACTTGTGGTTATTTTCTGTGTTTAGTTTGCCAGTGACATTTCAATATTTATGATATTACAATACAAGCATAAACTAATAGATTTTGTATTCTGTTATGCAAGATGTTATCAATATTACCCATGCCTGGACATGTTCCAAGTTTCATGATGTAAAATGAAAAAAAGAAAGAAACAGTGACATCGCTGGATATCTTCTAAAGTGGCTGGTAGGGTAGATAATGCAACCAGCGGGAGTCAAAATTTGCCAATAATGGCAGGTGGGTACATGCTTACTTCCACTTTGTTGTCCCCCTCCTCCTGTTGAGCTGGCGGAGGCTGGTCGGTTACTCGGCTGCGGCTCCGACTGAGAATACTGGGGTGCCAAAGCTGGGACTTGAGCCCGATGAGCACTGGTGTCCTGGCTAACTGTTGTATCAGGTGTACGGGGAATCTTGGGCTGGCTTGTAAATGCAGGGACATAACCACCACTGATGACATGGAAAAGAAATATTAAACAAAAATAAGTCCCACTAAATCACAAATCAGCACAAACACCATAATACAAAAATTGTGCTGCAAAAGCAGACAATCAACAGCTGAACTGGGTACAGAACAGAACACAATTTGTGATTAATATTAATTAAGGCTACATTGACCTTTTTACAGTTACTCTTATTTCCTACTTGCTTACGATTAGAGGTCATTCAGAGAGGTCATCCTTTTATCTGATGAGCTGCTCAGTAGTTGTGACACTACAGCCACAAACACACGTCATTTCACAGAAGGTTTCATAGCACAGATATCATGATTTTCCAGGATACAGCATCAACCGTGCACAAGCCTCTTGCCCCTCGACACGTGACAGCATCCATTTCACTTGTTTCAGTCGATAGCCTCCACTTCTGGTGATGGCTTACCAGACTTCATTGATACTTCCGACATATCCAATGGGGACAGCTATCAGTAGGGTCTTCCTTACCATGCAGACTGTTGAGGTGCCGAGTTTATTTATATATATATACACAGTATGTAACTCTATATAATTGTTTTTTTTTTGTGATTTCTAGTTGCAGGTTTTTATACTATAAAACGCATATGCAATATCATAAGGCGTTCAAAATGTGAATCTCCATTAATGACATACAAAACAAAACATGCATCCTCCCTGCATATTTTTACTTTCTGTTCTATAAATGCTCTAATGCAGGGATCTTCAACAGTGGGTCCGGGGCCCCTAGGGGTCCTCAGAGTCAGAGGGGCCTCCAAATTATTGTTAATTTTTTGAAAGTTTTGTCAAAAATAAAAAACACAAATCCAAAATATTATTAGCAAACATAAACACCCACTGCTAACAGGCCCATAGGTAAGCTAGTCACTTAGGCCATCCACAGTTAATCCTAAGGATGCACTGAGCCACATGTATGTTTAACATAAAAACATAATTTATAAAATCATGCAAACAATTATTAGGCTATTTTAATAGCTTAGTATTCTATGCAAAAAAGGTATGTATAAAGGCTTTGGCCACCCTATACCTTATTGTAGGCCCAGTTAATATATGTAGTAGGGGGTTCCTACACTTTATACACAGACATGACAACATGTGTTGTCTACAGCCTGTGGAGCAATCCCATACCATAATAAATGGATAGATTTCAGTCAGCTCATTCTTGTTTCAGCTCACAGTAGTCTAATTGGCTCCAACATGCCTGATATCATCTGGTATAACAGGTTCTATAAACCTGAATGCTCAGCCTTGTGGAGCAGGGAACTGAAATGTGCATAGACATGTCATAAATAGTCACAAAGTCAGCAACTGGAGGAGAAACAAGGTGTCAAGACTTCAGTCTTTAACTTTGATGTCTAAATGGAAAAAGCCTGGCTGGCCCCCCATGTGTTACCTTGAATGAGTTTGAAGCAGAGCTTTGCTTAAATAAAAACAAAGGGGGGGGATTCATTAACCTCAAAGCAAAAGCATAATATACATCTTCTCTTTTGGTATTTGCCAAATTGCTGTGTTGCTAAGTTTCTATTCACCTAAGTATCAATGACTGTGTCCTAAAATCTCTTTTAATATAAAAGTCTTGTTCCCAAACTGGGGTGAAATAAGGCTACTGAACTTCGTATTGTAGATGTGTTTTATGTTTTTGGGGGGACGGGAGGAGGGATAACTGAAGCGGTTTCCTGGGACTCGTTACTCTTGGCGGGATTCAGGAGTCAAGTTCCTCTAGGATTTGAAGGAGAGGAGAAGCAGGGGAGGTTTGATTGAATGGGTCTCTTTGTGGGAACTGCTCGTTTAAACGCATGTCACAGTCTCACAGACCAGCTTGCCGTTGCTGAGTCACCAATCGGTGTGGAGCTACAATTGCCAACTCTCACCACAGACACAAATGCACCGACACGCATATCAGAGATTAACAGAAAGCTCAGCTGACTTGCACTATTTATTTTAAATTGCATAATTCCCCAACAACCTCAGTCTGGCTCTCTAGTTGCTACCAAACAATGGACTAAATGCATCTACAGTACAAGCTGGTCATTGACATACTACAGTACTTGTTATTATTGTGTTCTTTCTATTCTTGTGCTTCTTTTGAAGTCAGACACATAAGCCTGTTATATATGTTAGTTTTTCTTAATAGATAGACTTCCATATACAGTTGTGCTCATAAGTTTACATACCCATGTTAAAGTTGATTAAAAAGAGGAATAAAAAAAAAACATATTTTGAAAATTGATCTTAATGTCTTAATTAAAGAATTTGGGAAAATCAAACCTTTAAGCACACCAATTTTCTTTGTGAATGAATAATGTATCGTGAATAAATAAATGTTCTACCTTAAAATACAAAGGGCATAAGTATACATACCCTTATGTTAAATTCCTATAGAGGCAGGCAGATTTTTATATTGAAAGGACAGTTATTTCATGGATCCAGGACACTATGCATCATAATAAAATTATATTTCAACTAAATACAATTAATTAATTTTGTAATTTAATAACATAATTTCAATACACGTAACAAGTCACTCCTCAATCCTGCATATTTTGTTCCAAAATATAGATAATGACAAGACTCCGGTAAAATGGAGTTTTGTTCCCTCATGTTCCACAAAATTACAATTACAATAAATCAAACTTAGTTATTTGATCTGTGACTAGAGCTTTTAACATGCATTGCTGGGGAAAACATTTACTGTTAATTTAATCCGTACAAGTAGTTCACACTTACATAATTTATAGTATATCTAATGCAATCATATTTGACTTAATTGCAATTCTGCTTCCTTTAATTCAAATTTGAATTGTAATTGTAGATCCTGATTTGAACATAAATATAAATTCGAGAATTGAATTGGAATTTAAGAGTCATTCTCAATTCAGTTCTGAACTGTGCACAAGCCCGCATCACATACCATACCTAGAGATTGGCTTGGGGTACTTTCCATAAGATTATCTCTCAATGCAAATCAAACCAGCTATTAAGCTGAACAAAAAAAACATGCCAATCTCTATGTATGGTGAAGGGTATGTGATGATATCCAGCTATTTTAATTCCAAAGGCCAACGGAACTTGATCAGGATGCATAGTATCCTTTATCCATGAAATAACTGTCCTTCTGCCTGCCTCTATGGGAATTTAACATAGGGGTATGTACAGGTATACCTATTCCCCTCTGTATTTTAAGGAAGAACATTTATTTATTTACGATACATTATTCATTCACAAATAAATATGGTGTCCATAAAATGTTTGATTTTTCCTAATTTCTTTAATTAAGGCATTAAGATCAATTTCCAAAAGATGTTTTTTTATTCCTCTTTTTAGTCAACTTTAGCATGGGTATGTAAACTTATGAGCACAACTGTACATTATTCATACATACTCCTCTTTCTTCTGCTGTACGCTTTATCTTTTATCCATCTCTTCTGTTATTTTCATAACCTACTACTTACCCTTACTGAATTCAGAGGTTCTGAGGAAAAGACACCCAAGAGAGAGATATGGCATTGCATAGCAATGGCTCAGATTGATTTCACACGGGCCTCACCCTTTTAACCAGCTATAGGCTTGCCCTCTCACTTCTGTTGAGCAGTGAACTGAACATTTGCAATTACAACAGGCCCCTTTCAGGAGGGGCGGTATATATGGCCACTGTACCGTAACCTGTCATCCCCCTTCTTTCAGCAACTTACTGTAACCAGCCTGCGGGCAAGATAGACTTTCTCTCCTCCTCAGAAGTGACATTGCCCCTCTTGCCACAGAAGTACTGTGGCACTAGATTATCATTGCATTTGCAATGCACTTTAAAGCATGCTGCAGCAAGAGCAACTTCCATAAATGTATTTTATATCTTGTGTTGTGTGCCATCAGGAGGTAGCCAGAGCACAAACTGTTGATTGAACTGAAATGATAATAAATTTGATTTTCAAGCTGAAGATCTCTCAATGTTTCAGACATTTAATTGCAGCAACATACATGAAAACATCAGTGGTCAAAGAAGTATTCAGATCATTAACTAAAGTAAAAGTAGTAAAAGTCCTGCATTGAAAATGTTACTCAAGTAAAAGTGTGCAAGTATCATCAGTTCTGTGTGTAATAGTCTAATAATTTTAACTTGTATTTGTAGGCCTGACAACACACCCAGAGCCATTTGATCAGCATCACTTAACAATATTACTCTGCCATTTCTATGACATTGACACATTTGTATTCATTTAAATCAGAAACCACAGTGGAACACAAAATAGCTCTCCAACTAATGTATATAAAGTGATTCATCAGATTAAACAACTTTTTTTTTTACAAGGCTTTGAAGTTAACTTCCACTGGAAATGTTCGGATCTGCAGCTGTGCCCATGACTCGCCGCTATGTAAATAGTAGCTGCTACATTTCTCGGATGTACAGGAACTTAATCTGTTGGTGGAAAAACTATTTTTTAGCAGATATCATAGTCGCAACAAGATTGAGCTAGCAAAGCAGTTTTGTGTTTATACAGTATGTTTGGTAGTTATTCAGTTTCACAAAGTTTCTACAAAGCTAACGTTAGCTTCAGTTGACTGGCTGACTAAAAAGGGAGGGACTAGAAATCGTCTCTGTTGCTTTTTTATTTTTTTATTTTGAGAGCAAATTGCTCCACAATATACAGTTTGGTTATAACGTTTATTTTTTTGGTAACCATTGTTGTTTAATTGCAATATTACACTCGAGGGTTTAATTTAACGTATATTCAGTGATGTTTATGGCCGTATCACTGTTGTGGCAATAATAAATAAAACCATTTGTGTAATATTGTTTACATAGTGTATTTCCCTCTGAAATGTACCTCAAATTTTGAATACTTGAGTAAATATACGTGTGTGTGTATTTAGAAATGCTCATTATGTAGCCAATAGGCCTGCTTCACTTGACGCAAAGGTTCGTCTTTGTGATTAAAATAAACTTAAAATATTACCCTAACATCAATTCTTACTGCGTGCGGAAATTTGTTTATGTAGCTGTGACAACAAAACATTAGCGCAACAATAGAAGACTTTAAAATGAAGTAGGCCTTGCTGATGCACTCATCTGTTGACATTTCCGAATACCTTCTTACAGTTGCTTAATAAAAGTGGGCTTTCCACACAAACAAACATACATACTGTACATGTGTCATTAGCATGAGAAAAAAATAGATTTTAACTGTGCCGGGCTCGCGTTGGGCTCGGACATAAATATCTTAATTCCTGTCGGGTTTGGTTACTGCCCTGTCGGACGTGGGCCGGGCTAGGACATAAAAAATGTGTCCCGATCCGCCCTCTGGTGTGTGTGTGTGTGTGTGTGTGAGTGCACGTGTGTGTGCAGTTTACCTGGCAGAGTGTCCATTGTGCTCTTCCTGGAAACGTCCTTTTCTGGTTCGCCCTTCATATGGACCCTCCAACTCGGACTCCTGGAACAACTGGCCACACTCTGAGTCTGAGTGTTTGTGACAGAGAGGAAGGACATATTAGACCTTAATCCCACTACTTTTTGAATTATAGCAACCTATCTGCCTTTCAAATATAAACTCAAAACGTATATAAAACAATGCTACAGTACTGTTACACATCATGGTCACTATGGATCACATGAGCACAACCTGATGTCACGCTGATGTTTTGTGGAAAGTTAAAATAGGTCATTTGGATTAGCCATTTGGTGCCCTCTTTGCTGAGTCATTATCCCTTGTGCGTTCTGAGGAAGTCACAGGAGCTTCCTTGCCTTCTAGACACCAGGCATCACATCAAATAAATCCACATAAACCAAATAAAGAGCAGCAGGTGGAAGGGAAATTAAATTGTCCCTCAAACATGTTGCTGATTTCAGTATGCACAAAATGTAGTAAGTTTATTTTTTTATTTTTTTTAAATTCCACTGCTATGTGCTATGGAATTATTTTTATTTTTTATTGGTAAATGACATCCACCCACCGATACTGTGACGTAGGGAGTCAGCAGTGCTGGGGCGACTTCCAGAGCGTGTTGGAGGTCGGGAGTTGTACCGAGAAGGAGGCAGGCTTCCTTCGTCGCTCTTCTGCCTGCTTAGAGGGTATTCCCTATCCCGGCTACGTCCATCCCCCTGACTGCCGGATCGGTAATCCCGAGACATGACACAAACAATACAGCTCAGGTTTTCTAAGAACTTGCATCAAGACGTTCATAAAACCTTTATCTTAATGTTTTTTTGTGACCTTCATCAGGGGTACTTCTTTAAGCTTGTACAACAGTCTTTAACTCTTAACTTTATATTCAAACGTCCTACATAAATAAAGATTAGCACTACCATTGGTTTCGGTTAGTAAGTTATGAATCCTTCCTGTGTATCAATAACTTGCTGTGAGTTAGTGCTCCCTTATCACTGGGGCCAGGTCATGTGTAGTACACCGCTCCCTCATAGTGATAGAGTCATATCCATTACTCTAAAATAAATCTTTAATCCCTGCCTTCTGGCTTTTAGTTTTTATTGTCAATAATCTGCCTTTAGGTACATACAGTATCGTCTCCAGGTCCACTCTCATCCTGCTGACTCATTCCCTTAAAGGCTTTGCAATGATTAATGGCAAAATGTATTGAACCCTTTCTGCTTTGACCTACTGCACTAGTTTTTTTTGTCAAAATGACCAACAGATTAGACTAAGAGCTTTGTAAAATGATCCACTTTAGTACTATATTTAGAACATTGTACAACTAAAGTACCCTTGAGCCTAAAGTACCCTAAACCTTACTGTATCATACACATTTCCACCATGCATTAGAATGTTCCTTAAGAGTGAACTGCGATTTAAAATGTCTGACATTATCTGTGTGCATTTAACTTACACCACGATACGATGAGAACTTGGGGTGACTGGCCGTTGTAGGGGTTCATCAACACTTGGTTGTGGCAGAGGGGTCAACTTCCTTTTCACTTTTGCCATGTTGGTCATAATCTACACAACACACCACACCACACCACACCACACCACACCACACCCACTTCAATTAATGTTGTGTTAAATTGGGAAGAGATGGATTGAAGCGATGATGTTAAGCAACAAATAAAGCCCGGTCTGTTTCACGAGTTGTGTAGGTTTAAGTTAAAATTAAAGTCAATCAGTTCTATGAGGTGTCAGAGGGTCAGTTACTGATTCAGTGTAAGTGCAGCATTATGATGTCAACAATTATAAACCAGATTAGGGGAGTTGCCATCTGTGCTTGAATTATGTTTTTAGATACTAATTATTAGAACAGCTTCCTTCAATGTGAAAACCTGCTTGTGTCCTTCTTCTAGCCATCTAGCATTATGTAGCACAATGATGTAAAATCTTAATCATACGGGATTATTGGCTCTGTGGCGTGACACATGGCCACGCACGTTTTACGGTTCCCCCTATTCCAAGTATAATTTCCATTAGCTGCTGCATTCTGAACTAGCTGGAACTGTGAAGTACACACATGCAACAACACCTAACAATTGCTTAGTGCAGCCTTCTTGTGAGCTTTGTGTCTGCTAAGCAAACAAGACCATGTTCATTTTACTTGTGCATAGCGAGGAGTGTAGTGAGTGTATGTGTCTTGCTCTTACCCCCAGGTACTCAGTGGTAAGTAGACTCTCCCCAGACAGTTCCCTGGGCTGTGGTTGGAGAACTTCCTCTATATCTAGGTCTGTTTCCATTAAATCTTCCTATTACAAGGCAATGACAGTATGCAGTGTCACTAATTCAGATTTTTCTCAACAGTCAGTAAGGAAGGAAATCACAGCTGACATCATGATCTCAGCCTTGTTTCTGCAATCTTTAACCAAACTAACTAACCATTGATGTGAGTCTACAAACTAGGACAAACACTACTACAATGTTTGGCACCGAGTCAAACGGTGCCAATAAGAGACCAGTGTAGTCTACAAATGTTCGACTCCCTTACACAAGTGGGGAACATAGTATATCAGTTCACCCTTATAGCAATGGTAAATGGATAGCAGCTAACACCACATATAAGATCAGAGGCAATGGAATAAAGGCACTCACACTTAAGAAATTTGTATGCAACCACTATAGGAAAAGGGACACACACATACTGTACACATACACATACATTACACACCTAGGAGACTGCAGCCATTCTTTCTCACAGAATCCAATCTGCCAAGACACCCCCCCCCCCACACACACACACACACACACAAACAGAGGTGGGAGACACCCAATATCTGTGTCATGCTGAGATTGCCATTTACAGGTTTTGGAAATGTGTTAAATATGATCTGATATATAATATATTGATAATATATCCCTATAGTTGTGACTACATGGTGTAAAGCCCTAACTTATCAATGCCTAATGGGTTGAGGGGCAGACTTACATCATTGTCGTCCTCTTCTTCATCGTCTGACTCTGGCCCCTCCTCATCAGCTGGGTGAAACACAGCCAGATCATAAGGATTTAATAAGTTAGATGATTTTTCAAAAAAATATAAACACTTTAAAAACACACCATTCTTTACATTTACATTAAATTGTAAAATGTTCTGCCATGTCTCACTAGTACAGGACTACTGTCACCTAACACCACTAACACCAGCTGCCCAAAACCTACAGTTTAACCAGTGTAACAGTAAATTTAACTTTACTAACCTGAGTTTAGCTGTTTTATGATGAACTCAATCTGTCTGTTGAGGTCTGGGTTGTCCTCTTTGCTGTAGCAATGGAGAATCTCCTCTACACTCTGCACAGATGTAAGGTAAACACAAGTCACACCGGTGTATGCACACAAACGTTACAGCTGATAGACAAATGCAAGGGCTATTTTTCTAGTGAACTTCAGAATAAAAACCAGTGACTGAGTATTCAAAGGAAGTATACCCTGTAACAACAACTGGCTGGGGGTCAAATACTTACTTTAAGTTGATTATAACATATTTTATTTGTGCAAATAATAATGATTATTGATGTGTGAGAGATTGGCTTGAACATGATCTTTATTAGACAGGATGGACACAGCCACATCCAATACTCTTCTGCACAGATACAACCCAACAGTTCACCAGTATCTGGGTAAAGTGACATATGACTGTGAACACTTGTTGTTTCCCAAACACTGGCTGCGTGGTGACATAAAGAGACAAAGTCAGAGCTAAAACACAAACTGGGTCTGTTTCCTCCAAGCAGGTGAAGACATTTCAGCTATCTTACCATCTCTTTGGCTTCCTGTCTCACAGAGGGAATACACAGGATACTGTACAGGGCTCCATTTACATATGGTCGAATCTGAGAGAACAAACAGACACACGCACGCACACACGCACAGACACACTCTATCTTTATGATCTCACCCCAAATGATAAAAGTTTGTGCAGCAGCAAGGAAACATGGATACAAAGAGGAATAAATGCTTATGCAGTGGATCTAAATATAAGTATATTTTTCATAGGCATACAGTATGTCATAAATACAAATTAGATACAAATCCTAGCAGTGGGGAGACAATGAATGTTTTTATAGACTAACCTTAAGCCAGAGTTTATTTCTATTAAGACAGCTACAAGCTCTGGAAAGCATCATAATCTTAGTTTTATGGCAAGCCTAGGTGTGTCTGCTTGGATTACAGTGCAGGTGGTGTATTCATGTGAATGATGTAAACTAATGAAGTGCTATGTGTTGCCCACCTTGGATTACGTTTTAATGCAACTCTCTTTTGCGATGTCCTTTTAAGACACTACTATGGATGCTTTTGTACTCTGTATCCTGTATTAACATTAATTCTGCACATTTGTTGTTTTCTAAATGTCTGAGCATCACCTTTTAATATTAAATTGTGTAGGCTGTGTCCATGTTGTTCAACATCTGTGAATGTGTTTTCTGTGCGCACTACATGCATTGTGGATTTAACATCAGTGAACGGATGTGTGTGCATCACCTCATGGTTCTCATGTCCAAGCAGGTCGGTGAGAACTTTTAGCACATGCTTGGCGGTCTCTGCACACTTCCTTTTTCCTGTACAAAGTTTCAACCAAAAAGTAATTAAATCCTACAAAGTGATAGGAAGGAAGAAACATGCACTCAGATGAATAATTGATGATTCCCTCCAACCCAATAATTCTTTGTGTGAGATAACAAAACTGCTAATAAATCAAATGCAGTACAGTATTTTACTGTGGCAGTCTATAAAAAGCAGGCTCCGGGCAACTGAGAGAAAAATAAACAAATTACTGATACAAATGATCTTTGATGGTGTATGTGCTTTAAATGGGAGTGACATGAACAAAGATACACTCTAGATATGATGTAAGAGGAAACAAGAAAAAAAAGGAGAGTGCACTGATAAGCAGTGTGTATAGAAGAAGCTGTAAAAACTAAAACGCTGTATTAAATGCAAACCCAAAACATAATGGCCTTTAGTCTGCCCATAATAAAATCTCCCAAAAGAAACAATATTAGACAGAGAATGTGTGTGGCTTTAAAAAAAAAATACAATTGATTGACACTGACATGGTGGACTATTAATAAGATAAGATTTTCCTTCATATGCTTTTTTGGTTTCACTTCAAGAAGCCCTTGATATAGTATAGCAGGGCCAGCTGGATATGCATATAGAGCGGTATACTGTATATGTGGAGACAACCAAAATGAACTCCCCTTCATTAAACTAGGCTTTATTCACAGGTTGAAAACATATGGGGAATAAAGCATGGTATTATATAGTTATGACATGCTTTTAAATGGTTCTGTCTGACATCCTACAGTATAGAGAATTTTGATCTATTTAAATGTACACGCAAAGTGTCCTCTGAGGAAAATATCCAGCCAAAACTCAAAATGGTTAGGTATTCTACAATTAATTTAACTGTCTCTGTATCTACCTGTGCCTCGCCTTTACCTTTTGTTCGCAGACAGAGGTTCATGAGCAGAGCAGCAGAGTACTCCAGGGTGTAGTCACTCAGGCAGTCGGAGTCCTGCAGCTCATCCACCAGCCAGCCAATCAGATTGTCTGCTATCATGGCTGTCTGCTGGCTCCTTCTACCAAGACGACACGATAATAAATGATGAATTACTGCTAAATAAACTTGAACAGAAGTATTTGTGTTCCCAACAGCACAGGAATTCTGGTTGATGTCCAAGAAAAAAAAATAACTTTTGATAATTAGGTGATGACTGGTTGTTCAATACACAAACTGGTATATCATCTGGTTCATAAAATATGCCATTTAGTTTACAATTTAGTAAAAAAAAAACAAAAAAAAACAAGGATGTATAAAAAAAAAAAAAACAATTGCTTGTTTTCAAAAGTACCTAAGGCTGAGTTTCTGCAGGGCCACTAGCACATTCTTTCTAGTCAGAGAGTCTTTTTCCTCCGTCCTGAGCGCCTCTGTCAGAAGTTTCAGAAGAATTGGGATTTGGGAGAGGTAAGCCCGACCTGTAAGCATTAACACAACATGAAATTACAATCAAAAGGCAAGAAATAAGTTTCTTTAAAATGCCCTAATGGCAACGTAATTCTCAATAAAAAAAATTGTAAACTTTTTTTAACTTTCAACTTTTTATGTAAATAACAAGTAGTGGCTTCAACACTGAAAAGCCATAGATTTCAATAGGTGCAACTGCAAACACAATAGAACAGAATTATCACCTTAACAAAAGCAAAGCTGACCAGACTCCCCAATGATGGGTAAACCTGATGCAAAAATATGTCTATCATCTCAAGCACTACCTGTTACTGAGAATAAATTTAGTTCAAAGGAGTTTAATATTTACTGATACAGTAATCACGTTCCTAAAAAATCCACTTTTGCTAGTTTGACAGCGTAAATAAGGGTCTGTGCGCCAGGCGCATGGTTCAAAAGGCTTGTACTTATTGTCTTCACTAATTCATAGATGTGTTTTGGGCGTAACATGCAATAAACCAGTGTGTCATCTCCCATTCCCTTTAAAAGTCAGGCGTGTTTGTACCATATGCTATTATGATGGCGGATTTGCACCGTCATATGCTGCTGCGCTGTACACGAGTCAAAAAATAACAATGAAAATGCTGCGCTATTGACTTTAGACCAGGATTTGTTTGTTGATGGCGCAGTCACTTCCTGCTTCCTCAAGATGGCAATATGCCAAGAATTCACCTGAACGCACCTCCCTGTAAGACTAAGTGCCGTGCCAAGTGCAAGGTAGGGTCCAAAAACGTTTCCTTGTTTATAAGAATGAATGTTACCCCAACCACTTACTACATAATAGAAAGTAATTTGTGTCGGCCTAAATTATGTGTCTTTCCAACATTGTCTCTTTACAAAATGTCCTCCAAAGTTGCTGGCATGCTGCTGCAGAGGATCATTAGTGGTTTCAAACCTGAATGAGAAGTTATGGTAAAAGCCATTGAGGTCTCCAAATGCATCCAGTCAGACAATGATTCATGTTTCAAAGAAATAATGATGCTTGAGCACTTACCCTCTGCAAGGGAAGCGAACGCATTAATGAGACGAGCCATGTATTGGCGGGTAATTTCGTTCTTCGATCTCATTAAATGAAGCACCGTTTTCTATGAAAACACAAAAAGTAGGGTAAGTTTAGAATTATACACTGCTTTCAATAGTAAATGATCAAAAGTGATGCAGAGCTGGAATTATGTACGTAAAAAAGGTCTGAAACCTATATTATAGCTGTGCAGCAAAGAATCCAATGCTTCTTGTATACAGTGGGTACGGAAAGTATTCAGACCCCTTTAAATTTTTCACTCTTTGTTTCATTGCAGCCTTTTTCCAAAAATCAAAAAAGTTCATTTTATTTCTCAGTAATGTACACTCAGCAACCCATCTTGACAGAAAAAAACAGAAATTTAGAAATTTTTGCATATTTATTAAAAAACAAAAACTGAAATATCACATGGTCATAAGTATTCAGACCCTTTGTTCAGTATTTAGTAGAAGCACCCTTTTGATCTAATACAGCCATGAGTCGTTGTGGGAAAGATGCAACAAGTTTCTCACATCTGGATTTGGGTATCCTCTGCCATTCCTCCTTGCAGATCCTCTCCAGTTCTGTCAGGTTGGATGGTAAACGTTGGTGGACAGTCATTTTCAGGTCTCTCCAGAGATGCTCAATTGGGTTTAAGTCAGGGCTCTGGCTGGGCCATTCAAGAACAGCCACAGAGTTGTTGTGAAGCCACTCCTTCGTTATTTTAGCGGTGTGCTTAGGGTCATTGTCTTGTTGGAAGGTAAACCTTCGGCCCAGTCTGAGGTCCAGAGCACTCTGGAAAAGGTTTTCGTCCAGGATATCCCTGTACTTGGCCGCATTCATCTTTCCCTCGATTGCAACCAGTCGTCCTGTCCCTGCAGCTGAAAAAAAACACCCCCACAGCATGATGCTGCCACCACCATGCTTCACTGTTGAGACTGTATTGGACAGGTGATGAGCAGTGCCTGGTTTTCTCCACACATACCGCTTAGAATTAAGGCCAAAAAAAGTTCTATCTTGGTCTCATCAGACCAGAGGATTTTATTTATCACCATCTTGGAGTCCTTCAGGTGTTTTTTAGCAAACTCCATGCGGGCTTTCATGTGTCTTGCACTGAGGAGAGGCTTCCTTCGGGCCACTCTGCCATAAAGCCCCGACTGGTGGATTGCTGCAGTGATGGTTGACTTACTACAACTTTCTCCCATCTCCCGACTGCATCTCTGGAGCTTAGCCACAGTGACCATTGGGTTCTTCTTTGCCTCTCTCACCAAGGCTCTTCTCCCCGATAGCTCAGTTTGGCCGGACGGCCAGCTCTAGGAAGGGTTCTGGTCGTCCCAAACGTCTTCCATTTGAGGATTATGGAGGCCACTGTGCTCTTAGGAACCTTAAGTGCAGCAGAAATTTTTTGTAACCTTGACCAGATCTGTGCCTTGCCACAATTCTGTCTCTGAGCTCTTCAGGCAGTTCCTTTGACCTCATGATTGTCATTTGCTCTGACATGCACTGTGAGCTGTAAGGTCTTATATAGACAGGTGTGTGGCTTTCCTAATCAAGTCCAATCAGTATAATCAAACACAGCTGGACTCCAATGAAGGTGTAGAACCATCTCAAGGATGATCAGAAGAAATAGACAGCACCTGAGTTACATATGAGGGTCACGGCAAAGGGTCTGAATACATATGACCATGTGATATTTCAGTTTTTGTTTTTTAATAAATATGCAAAAATTTCTAAATTTCTGTTTTTTTCTGTCAAGATGGGTTGCTGAGTGTACATTACTGAGAAATAAAATGAACTTTTTTGATTTTTGGAAAAAGGCTGCAATGAAACAAAGAGTGAAAAATTTAAAGGGGTCTGAATACTTTCCGTACCCACTGTATAGACAATGTCTTTCCACTGCATTGCATTAGGATTTTATGAACATCCTCATTGGGCCATTGCAAGCAGTTTGTCACTTTATACAGAAATAAAAATGCATCGATAAAACTTTGAAAGAAGCATGCTGCATTTAGATTTTACTTCATGTAGTTCACATGGTTGGCATTACCTAACGCTGTGTGGAAACTTTTCTGATTTCAGAAAGTTTGATAGGATAGCTATACTTAACCTAGTCATGCAAAGTAGCCTACCACTGTTGACCAGAGCATTGGGAAAATTTGTGTTCCTTGTGGTTGGGTAATTACCACTTTTTGGCTATTGTCAAGAATATTTATGTTTGTCATATGATTACGAGAAATTGACACCCTTCTTATTGTGGCTCTTACAATAAATGTCTCAAGGGGCACTTGGAGCACCGTGACAACATTAACAAAGAGCGCAGTTGTGAGGTGAGGATTACTTACTCTTCTGTAAAGGGAATGTATTTAGCATGGCACCCTATGACTAAAGACTAGGTGAAGGGAATGTGAAAAGAAAAGAACAGAAAGCATTCAAAGGGTGACATTTTGATTATAATCAGTGTTTCCTGCTCTGGCCTTTTGTTAAATAAAAAGAGAACAATACTTGGGGCTGGAAAGAAGTTTCCAGTGAAATTAGAATTACATACATATTATATCTTATTATAATGATATACACTAATAGTATTATATACTATATATAGATAATATTGTGGGAAATCAGGCGTCAAATTTAAATGAATTGACAAGAGAATAATGAAATGTTACTATATATATGACTTAAGTATAGTATACATGTGTCCTATCCATCCTGGGTTCATCATAATTGAAGAATGTGCCAATGGCAAAGACACTGACAGTACCCAAGATAATCAAAAATGGTGAAAAACCAATATCATTGATTTTTGCAAATTAATTGAAAGAGCTTGTTCTTGCCATCTACAGGGAATGCAAAAGTTTTGTTTAAATATATACAGATCCCAGAAGCATAAGGTTGACATCTGAAATGCTAAGTCCAGTTTGTCTACAGTCTATACATCTAAAGTCAATGGCACATGTCCACAGCAAAGGTTCCAATTCACCAGCTCAGGCCTGCCTGAAATTAGAGCCTGGGGAAATCACTGTAATTTCAGTTCAGATCACATCCACAATACAATTACATTAAAAGCTGTAGTATCCCACCTGTTTAGTGCTGTAACGCTCCAGCAGGTCGTTACTGATAAAGGCCTGAAGCACTGTGTCTCTTTGTTCACCAGGGAGTGAGCGAGTCAGTCTCTGGAAAAAAAAAAAAAAATACGTGAGGAAGACCCACCAATGTAGATTTAAAGCAGTAAAAATGCAAAATGAATATGAACAGTGCTCACAAACTGCTGCACTCATGCGCTACTTTAAAGGAAAACTTCAGTTTTTATATTCTCAAAACATGTGAAATGTGCTTTGTTTAACTTGCATCACTTTGTTAGCCAGTCTCCAATACATCATCTAACAACCCTTACTGTGTGCACTGTACAGTATAGAACACTACCTTTTTCGTAAAATGCTTATAAACTCTAAAAAGGAATAGGAATACTCACCCAGCGCAGCGCCTGAAGCAGCAGGGACCTGAGTCTGTCTGAGCCTTCAACCAGGTCTTTCTTCAGCTTCTCATAGTCCAGTGAGGGCAGCATTGGCACCTCCTTGGATCTCCTTGGAGATTAGTAAAAAGGACAAGCCAGCCATGTTTTTTTTATCATGCCACTTATCAAACTATACAGATTAGCATATTCAAATTGAAGACTTACTGCGGTGCAATGGATGCTCGTAGCATCGAGGAGGCCTAAAAAGAGTGAGCAAAATTGGGAAAAGAAGACAAAGAGGAGCAGAGTATTTTTTAGAATTTGATCATTTCAGACTATGTGTCATATTCTTATTTTAGAGCATGGAAAACACAACCCATGCGACTGTTCATCTGCTTTGTCATCTATAATATGTGGTCCCCCTACTTACCCAGTGTTATCCATCTAAAACAATGAACGCATTGTCAAAATAAGTCATTTTTTGGACATGCACATACATCATGCTTGTGGTACATGCTGAATCCCTGCACATACAAGTATAGTACTGTTCGGCAACGTTGCCCATGCAGTCAGTGACAAGGTAATTCAGCAATTGAAAAGTACCAGAGAGGGGGCGAGGTTAGTGTGAAACAGCCATTCCCTCATTTGTTACACTTCAGTGTACTGTTATTGTTTTAAAGAAAAGGAAATGGTGACAACTAAACAGAGTAAATATATCATTGTGGCGGCAGTGTGGGTGTGTGAAAGAAAGCTGAAATAACTAATTATTAGTGTTTTTACTGGGGAAAGGGGATTTTGAGCCCTGAAATCCAATCTGAAGCCTGGGTGGTCAGGCCTATAGCAGGAGCAGTGTAAGGTCAGGGGAGTGATCCGTGTTGTATCAGGTATCAGGTGGTCTGGCCACATTTTTCCTTTGGTGTGCAACAGGTAATATGTAATTGGGAGAGAACATTGATACCTGGATTCCCTCCCAAATTCCTTTCTCTGTAAACATTTCCTTTGACTTGAAGAATGCTGAGGGGCAAGGGGGACATGTTTCCCTGAGACATTTGACACTGAGGGGTCTGTACCCTAGGGGTCCTAATCAAAAGATGTACTGTATGTATATTACAGATTATTATTCTCCTCGTAAAAAAACAAAGCAAAGGCTTGATGCAAATAATCTGCCAATGCGCAGTTTACATAAGAGATGCTTTTACTTTCTTCTCCTCTTTGGCGGAAATGAACACTAAGCACCCTTTGAATGCTGCTAGATTTAGGCTGTTTTCATATTGTTCTCATTTCCATTCCTTTCTCATACAACAGCTAAAAGCTCGTCCTGACATTCCACAGACCTCAACTACAGTAAATGTGTATAACTATTTAATGTTGTATCATATGTTTGAGTGATTGCTATTGACGTGTTGAGAACAATTATATGCTGTATATTATATACTGTATATAAAGCATTCTAGTTGCCTCTTTATAAACAGCTGTGATTTAATCTACCATACTTGAAAACCTGAGTGCTTTTACATCAAAGTGCCTTGTGTTGGCCATTGTTGTCCTGTCATTTGGTTAGGGGAGAAAACTGAAAACTGCAACTGACAGTGTTTACCTAAAAAAAAAAGACAGACAACCAATAAGGAGAGTTGAGAGGAGGAACAATGACCACGGTCTTTGAGAGCAAATATATTTAATGATGAGGTACGCCCTGAGAGAGACGCTCGATGGCCTGACAAAACAAGGCCAAAAATCCTTTTAAACTAGGACAGTCTGGTAGGAAAATGACAGGGAACATAGACTGAGTACAAGGCAGGCCAAGATCTATAGTGAAGGAAGGGGAGGCAGACACAAGGAGAAGGAGAAGGGGAGGAGGAGGAGGAGGATAAAGAGACATGGCGAGGCATAAGAAAGATGAGAAGCGGGGACCTGAGCGATGACAGGAAGTAAAGACAAAACCATATAAAACTTACATATCCATCATCATAGGGACTCATAGAGTAATATCCCTTTGTGAACAAACGCATCACACACGCAAAAAGACAAACACACAGAAAGAAGTTGATCAGTTCAAAAGAGATAGAAACAAGATTTCACAAACCAAAGTTCAACACTACAATGAAGGCCAATGACAGTAAGCGTGATTGTCGAGCTTAGAGTGTAGATAGGTTTTTTTTTTTTGATTATCTGTGTCAGAGCCACACTGTAACTGCTATCAAACAATGTTAACAATGGTAACAATGCTATGAAAGGTTTGGCTAGCTACTGTATATGCAATTTAATTTGAATAGTTCTACTCTACCATCTCTTTTGGCATACAAAGTTGTGCCATGCATAATCAACTTTCCAACAAGCCTTTTTTGTGTGTGTGTGTGTGTGTGTGTGTGTGTGTGTGTATTGAGTCAACAACAGGATCCAGTTACCTATTTCCAGGGTTCAAACTACAGGATTACTACATGGCTAAATGTTGGCTGCACGATGTACAGGATACAGAGGACATGGGGACACTTTACAGCGATATAACCTCTTTTTTTAAAACATCCTTATCCTTTTCAAACACAATGTCTTGACCATCATCAGTGTGGTAAAGCCCTAAGAGCACTTTCTTTTGCTAGTATTTAGGTGGAAGACTGTGTTGCCTATCAGTAGTCCCATGTGTGAAATTTTCCATCTTGCCTTGAGGCCTTGTGTTTTGTTATGCTTCTACCAGTGAGGCGTGAAGGAGAAAAAAAAAGGGAGAAGAGAGATGCTCTCACTCACAGTGCCAGGTCTGGTGAAGTCAGTACTCTGCACCACGCTCTGCCTCATCTGGCTGCTGAACAGGCGGACACACACACTCTGCACGTACTCAGGGGAGATCTGCAAAACACAGCAGGCCCCTTGAGCTTTGAGATACTGTGTATGGGTAGAAGGAGGGCAGGTTGCCATGTGTCCCTGTTTAACAGCTGTGTCATCTGACAGTTATGTGCATATGTTTACATAATAATAATAATACTAATTTGCTTTGTGTATAAAAGGCCTTTTGTTATTTGAAGTGTTTGTATATACAAATGTGAATGGCTTAATTAACCTTTTTGTGTCTATCCAGTGTTTGTGTGTGCACCACTCATAAGCTCAGTTGTGTCTGTGTGTGTCTATCTTGTGCCAGTCTACGTAGATTTTGCCTGTAAGAATGTGTGTGTCTGTTTTCCACACAGTCAAGCTGACCTACCATTTTTCCACTGACGGTGGCCTCCAATGTGTCGACCAGCTCAGCAGTGATTACAACCAGGTTGTGGTAGTCGGCCTGCATTTTGTTGAACTTCCTTACGTGGCTAGTGATCCGCCGGTCCGATTCAACCAGTTGGAGCTGCAACTGCTGCATGGCCTCTGTGCAGTCACACAAACACACACACAGGCAAAGGTTGCTGAATGGAAACACACAAATAATAAGCATCCATATCATGAGTGACATTCTCTGTGTAAATCATAAGGTTAGCACATGTTCTTAATTATATATTAAGTAGTGTGGCCAGGTTGGATCAGTGGTAGAGCAGGCACACATGTACTGAGAGGTTTATGACTTGAGGTACAGGTCCAGGGTGCAAATCTGACCTGTGACAATATCTTGTCTTCCTCCTTTCTCACCTAACTGTTCCGTCAAAAATTAAAGGCAGAAAAGTCCACAAAATATTCTTTTAAAAAATTGAATGTTTCATTTGAATATGTACTGTATGTACTGGTACAAAAAGAATGACTATATGTGTATAATGTTTTCAGAATGAGTCTGCCAGTCAATACTTCAAATGTTGGTTCCATTTGTAAGGGAGCATTGAGTAAAAGTAGAAAAGTAAGAGTAGAGTATGTGAGAGGGATATTTACCTTTAGAACTCCTTCCTCCATCCTTCTGCATAATACCTGTTAAAGAATACGTACTAGCACTCAATTGAACACAAGTCAAATATTTCTATTGTATTTGTCCCCTTATCCAGAGATATAGCCATACAAAAAAAGTATGTAATAATGCAATGTATTGCTCATGTTGGCTTGGACATAAGACAAACCCACAGTATGTTACATCCTGTCCGAAGCGGAAAAACTTTGTCATAAAAAAAGGAATTGTCTAATCCATTGAATTGTACGAAGAGATATAATTGTCAATATAGAATGGCTAGTTTGTTTTAAAGGCAGGGATAGAACAAAACCCTTGCATGGGCCAACACACCTATCAGTCAGTGCGTCTAGATGCACTGACGTAAGCACGTTAACGTGTGGGCACTCAACCAACAGGACATTTTCATGTGTGCATATGTTGTGTCAGCTGCTAAAAATGCTGCCTGTTGAAGTGTTTGCAATTACACATGTGGGATAACCTTTTATGTTTTCTAGAAGTACAAACAAAACCAATTTTCTTTGGTCAGCCCTAGAGATGATAGTTGCTATGTTAATCTGTATGCTTTGATTGTCGGCCAATAGGGATAGGGTTTAGTTTTTTTACGTGGAAGGAGGAAAGTTGAGCCACTGGATTTCCAGTAAAAGAAAAACAATTCTTGTTATCCTTCACTTGCCCTTCCACTCTGAAGGGGTGTGGGTGAGTTAGAGTCAGGTTAGGTTCTGCCATATTCAAACACCACCTGTCATTTACAGCCATTTCTGAATGCAAATCAGATTTGTTTGCAGGATATGACACAAACAGGTCTGGACAACAGTCTAACTGTTTATGATTCCATTGAAACACTGTACTTGGCCGGTTTTAAACCTCTAAGTTGTTCTCCCAGAGTTTAAAGTAGGGAACCATTTGTGAGCCTGAAATGCCGCACTGGAGGAAATGTGTACAATGTTTTATAACTATAAAAAATACTGTTGTGTTTTTCTCCTTTATCTTCTTTTTACTTTAATGTTATCAGGTTTTGACACAGATTTGCTTATCACATCACTAACAACAGCACAGACATTGTCACCCATCTGTACTCTGATAATTTTCTTGGCAATGACATGCAAGTGAGTCACGATGACATTAGTTATAATAACAGGTCAACCTTCCATTCTGTCTCTTTTACTTAAGGATACATATAAATTCAGCAGCCTTGGGGTGTTTGACGGCTTCAACATCACTGACATAAACTGCTCCAGCTTATACTTCAACTGTGGTATCCAGGAGTCCTAAATATACAGAAGGTAGAACGGGAGAAGTATGGTCATAGTCATTATGAAGTAGGCACTGGGCAATATTGTTGCATATGTAATACCTAGTTAACAATAGCCAACTAAGTATTGTAATAATTAGCTAAGCACCCGAAAAAGATCTTTGAAGGAGGGGTGGACAGTAGGGTTGGGAACAAAAGGCAAGGCATAGTAAGGCAGAAACTCTGTAGTCTGGCTTAGTGCTGCTCCCCGAGTCTCCAGGTATTGCTTGAAGTGGGAAATCCTCTCCTCAAACTCAGCTTGGTCCTAGGGAAACATTCAAATTAAAAGATTTAATACAAGTCAATGACAATGCCGGTTAAGCCTAATACATCATTTAAAACATGTTACACACACTAACACACAAAGACACACACACACACACACCCACACACTTCAATTAGATGCTGTCACTTGGCCTGAAACCTGAAGATGCTGCTGCTTTTTATAAAATAACGTCACATGCATATAAGTAAATAAATAAACTCTAACTGCAAAGACCAACACAGTGACAGGAATATTATAGAGGTTAGAAACATCATTGATAGCCCACTGAGAACAAGCCTGTAGCACAGCTTAGTGGACATTTTGAAAAATAGCACATAATGATAAAAAAGTTGAGTTCTGTTGTGAATATTGTCTAAACAAAGTAATGTTCTGTTAAAAGAACATTTAAATCAACAAAAAAGTAGGAACAAATGTAATCTACATACATGTCTACCAGGGTGCCTCCTCAGTGGGTAGATGGTGAAGTGTATATGAAGGTAAAACTCCAGGCTCTGAGCCTCAGAGTCTGTGTCTTTTATCTCAGAGGGAATATTCTCTGTCCACAGTTCAAAGAACACTTTGTGGTCTCCATCATCAAAAGAGCTAAGAAGGTCTTTCTAGAAAAGTCAGAGTTAAAGAAGAGTATGGTGGGAAAAAATACATCAACAATAGCTGTTGGCGGCAATCTGAGACTCAAATTTTGGCTGCCGAGAAGCTGAGTAAGGAAATAACTTGCCATACGTGCTTAATGATCACAGATTCCACATTTATTTGCACTAACACATACACGGTTCTGCTTGCAATACATCCCATAATTGTGTTACTGGCATACGAGGTCCAAAAGTCATAAACAGTATTTAGACAAGCGTAAAACAAGCGTGAACACAGTGGATAATATCACTTTGCTTCCTCTCTCTCAACCAGGTGTCTTGCTTACTGTAAATGTCATTTCAAAATAATAGAACTACACCTGGCTCTTACAATAACAATTTGCTGCTTCCCAATGATCATTTTATGTACCTATCACACAATGATAAGTGACACACGATAAGACCACTTTGTAAAAGACCTGGCTGACACTGTTTAGAGATAGAAAGTAGTCAGGAACATCCTGCCCATCCATAAGTGCCACCTCCACAAATAATTAACATACTTGTAGAAACAACAGGTTATAAGAACTTACCTGAATGGCACGAGTCTTAGCGTCCCTGAGAGTACTTCCTTGATGGTTTGAGACAACCTGTCCTTTGCTTTTGCATTCCTTGTCAAAACTGTGGACAGTTTCTTCAAACACCTCAAACTTAAGGTACTAAAAAGACACAGAACAAGCAAGTACCATTAACTCCACCCTAACCAGTGCAGAATGAAGTTGTGCTTTAAAGTCATCCTATTGCACAACCTTGACACAACTGATAATATCTTGCTGTATCAAGCGAGGTTTATTAAAAGATGTGCAATTTTAAATGACTTATATTGCTGCTCATTCTGTTATACATATTGCTCTGAGTGCATTCATATTTTTTTGTATTTGTTACCTCCTTGATCATCCCAAGAAGATCGGCTTTAGTTGCCAAGATGTCCTCCATCTTGGCTGCTTCCCTGGAACTCATGCGAGTGACCAACACCTTTAAAACACCTACTTCGGACTTCTGCTCTTATTCAATAACTCTGGTACTTCGATCAAGCATTCTGTAGAGCCTGTAACAATAGGACGGTACATGGCAATATTACTACTCGTATGGGAGTACGTTGACACCTTTAGAACTCCACCCCAAAGCACTTTCGCTGTAATGCAATTGTTGTTTTAGGGTTGCGAGGTAAAGACGTTAACGTTTACTGGCATTTTACAGATGTGAAAACCACACCGTGAACACAGAAATCACATTGTTCCCGCTGTTTTTTGATTTTAACAAAATCTGCAACAGTAGAATTCAGCGACAACATCGTTTGTAAAAATGTGGCAAGCTAGCATGCTAGCTGACAAGCTGATCAGTTAAAGTTACCTGACGTTAAGAAAGCACATTCTCACCTTATTCGTACATCATTTAATTGGTAAATATAGGATATTGGCGCTTTTAACGTATCCATCCACAATTGCTTATTCAGTCCATTTTCGACAAGGCGTATCGGCTTCACTTACACTGCTATAGTCAAGTAGCCATTAGCTAGCTAGCAACCGTACACAGATAGGACGCTAGGACACCTAGCAACCATACAGTTGTGCTTGGGGCTGTAAAGTAGAGGAAAAGGCCGTAAATTGCTGTTTAGTTTACACGTTTCGTGAAATCATATACAACTGATATGAAAGCATCCCGTTTGGTTCTAAAAGTATGTATTGATTATTATTAGCAAACAGTTATTACTGCGCCATTTTCAAGGAAAACGTGCTTTATTTGATCATTTTTCCTCCACCTAGTTACATATCTATTTCATAATATGGATTATTTTTGTTAGCCGTAGACAATAGAAATTAGCCCTTATGGCGTGTTAGCTAGTACCTTACATAGACCGTTAATATTATATAATATATAATATATATAATATATTATATATAATATTATATAATAATGTCAATATATATATAGTCTATGGTACCTTGTCAACTGTTACTGGTCTATTTTAAACCGGAAGTAGTTTGCGTGTCAGAGGATAAGCACATTGTTTCTCGGCGGTACAATCTGATTTACACTCAGTCATGTTAATGAATGAAGTTTTACTCTACGATATCTAGCGCACACTTTAAACACACGTTGCCACATAGAGAAACTGAGTGACTGCGACGTTAGTCTGTGCACAATATAATAAGAGGACGTCTTCGTATTTGAGGTAAGCTTAACGAAGTCTGTGCACAAATGCTAAAGCTAATAGCTAACGTTAGTCTGCTGAAGTTGTAACGTTAGCTAGCTAGTCAACGTTATTACAAGAAGTTCAATAGGTTGGCTAACGATACTTAGCTATACCATGCAGCCATGCTGTTTAATTAACGTCGAGTGTGTGTGTGTGTTTTTTAACCAACAACGTGCTGAGTTTTAAATGTTCAGCTAGAATTGATGTTCCTGTTTC
The DNA here is from genome assembly GCA_026937815.1 of Etheostoma perlongum. NCBI lineage: Eukaryota > Metazoa > Chordata > Actinopteri > Perciformes > Percidae > Etheostoma > Etheostoma perlongum. The sequence continues at coordinate 13,783,151 of CM049379.1, forward strand.
ACATGAATTCTATTGAATTCGATTCATCTTCGTCATTGTGAGTCCAAGCTGGTGTTATGAAATAGATTTATCCCATTTAATGCAACTACAACATGAGCTTTACTTTGCTGTCTTGGCGATATCTGAAATCCAAAAGTTGCGAAAGTGTGCCTTGTGTCAGGAAAGCAGCTGCCAGTGTGTAGTGTGAAGATACACCGAACATTCACCGTAACGTTAATGCCTGTAACAGTTATGTTTTTAATGTTAGCATCTTCTAGTTTGATATAACTGATAACGTGTCCAGGTTGATCTAGATACGACAGGTTCTTAAGAACATCACAATACCCTAAATCATAAAATCCTTTAAAAATTGCATGTAAAACATGACTATGAGCTTCTTCAGTTATCTCTTTCTGTCTCTGCTGATGAATGTGTTTTTACGTGCGCTGCCTATAGCATCCCTTGCCGTGTAGCATAAGCCTGTAAACTAAGCATTATCATTTGCATGTTGTATATTGAAGTAAAAAGGCCGTCATTTCTCACCTGCCATCGACCTGTTTTAAAAAAGTTTTGACTTCATAAAACCTGCAAACCTCTTGTTTGTAAAAACATACTTTCCCCATTACTAGATAACATATGAGCAGTTATTGAAGTCTAAAGCTTCATAGACATATCAGTTGTTCTCATTTAACCCTTTTTCAACATAAACTGGCTTAATAATATCTTTTGTCTTTTTCTAGTTCATAGACCAGAACAGAGATGGCTGGAATTCTGTTTGAGGACATCTTTGATGTAAAGGATATTGATCCCGATGGCAAGAAGTTTGACAGAGGTGTGTGAAATCTAATTAGAAAACAAGGTTGAAGGAGGTGGGAAGTCAACACAACACTAATTTACTGGTAATCTCTGCAGGTAATCAACCATCAGGCACACTATATATATACTGTGTGTGTGTGTGTGTATATATATATATATATATATATATATATATATATATATATATATATATATATATATATATATCGAATTCAGTAAAATGAAATTGGACTTACTTTTTTTTTTTTTTACCAGGTTCCGATTATTTTCAATTCAGCTGAAAGCTTTTTCACATGCAAAACATATTAAACTTTATTTACATTTGGGTTACTATTGTGTACCAGTGTGGTTTTCAATTAGTGTACTTCACTTTAAAACAGCAAAATGAACTAGTCCAAACTCTACCACTACTTGTTTTCTACAGTATCTCGTCTACATTGTGAAAGTGAATCTTTTAAGATGGACCTCATCTTGGATGTGAACATTCAGATCTATCCTGTTGATCTTGGTAAGATGCAACCTTTTTTGTCTTTGTGTAGATTTATTTGAAGTTTGGAAGTCATTTAATGGTTGCTTTTGTCTAACACAATGATATTGTACAGTTTATTTACAGTATGGTCAGAACAAGTCTGTTATCTTTCTGTTTGCTATCAGAAGAAATGTTCAGCTCTTAAATGTAACGCAATCATTTTATTGTTTGGGAACACTACTTGCATCTTCACCATGTTACTTTTATTTACCAAACTCTTACATGTAAGGGCCCTGACACACTAATCCGATGGCTGATCGTTGGTAGAAAAGGCGGTCGGTCAGTTCAAAAGATTTTTGTCAGATTTTGAGAGACTCTAGTCAAACTCATCCCGCTCGTCATTTCCAGTTTAGCACGCATCCAATCAGATTGGTCATTTGAGTCTGACTGCCGGCAGTGCCCACCTTTTGATTGAACATGTCAGGTCGGCCAAAATGAAGGCAGTCGGCACCTCCGAACGACGACATGGAACACACCAAACAGACGTGAATGTCCGACAGCCGATAATCAGCTTTGTGTGTCAGGACCTTAATGGAGGATTCCGTGCGATTTTCAACACGTAGCTCTGTTGTTTGTAAATTGGGAGTGCTGTCAGTAGAGAGAAAAACAAAAACAATCAGTGCTGCCTACAGCGTGTTATCCTCCTGCTAGAGTTAGCACCCAACAGGCTTATACAGGGCAAGTTTTAAATGTTTTTTAGCCTCTAAACCGGTTCAAAATGTCATTAAAAGTGCCTACCCATGTGCAGTGATTCCTTCTGAGTGAACACAGTGAATCTGACAGCAGTATATGTGAAAGAAATGCATGAAAGTTGTGCTAATTTGAATCCAAAAAAGAGAAAACAAGCATATGCTTATTTTTTTAAAAGTGCTGTAGTACAACTAGCAGGAGACAAGTTATGAGGTAAGCTTGGAGATACTACCTTATTTAGTCATTGATAGCTTACGTATTTTTGTTTTATCTCTTTTTGGTGTTGTAGTTTGTAGATGGTCCCTAAGCTCTCTCAACACAGGAACTAAACAGAGCTGAATTAGCACAACTTTCATGCATTTCTTTGACATCTACTGCAGTCAGACTCACTGTGTTCTCTCAGAAGGAATCACTGCACATGGGTAGGCACTTGTAATGACATTTTGAATATGCCTAGAGGCTAAAAAAACGCATTTAAAACTTGCCCTATTTAAGCCTGTTGGGTGCTAACTCTAGCAGGAGGATAACACGGTGTAGGCAGCACTGATTGTTTTCATTTTTTCTCTCTACTGACAGCACTCCAAACTTACAAACAACAGAGCTACGTGTTGGAATTGACCGGAATTCTCCTTTAAGTGAGCAGTCCAAAGATAAATAGCTAAATATTCCCATATACCTTCAATATGTAAGGGCACCTTTAGATAAAGGATCAAAGCACCATGCATTAAAAAGTCAACGCTAACCTATGGCATCTAAGCACAGAATATGAACGCACTTTGTTTTCATGTGTCCATTTTATTTAGGGGACAAGTTCAGACTGGTTATTGCCAGCACGTTATATGAAGATGGAACGCCAGATGACGGAGAGTACAATCCTCAGGATGACCGGCCATCTAGGTAAAACATTTGCTCTGCAACTAACATCACCAACAAATGCTACTTGTTGGGCTTTATGTTTTTGAAGGATGTAGTACCATTTGTATGTACATTTTTAGTCTGTCCCCTGTGCTGTAAATTATTTTTTTCTGGTTTAAATTTGTACTCTTATTTAACCTTTTTTAAATTTCCAGGGCCGACCAGTTTGATTATGTGATGTATGGGAAGGTTTACAAGATTGAGGGCGATGAGACTTCAACAGAAGCAGCCACACGCCTGTGGGTGATGTTACTTGGTTTACATGAAGCTTTAAAGAACTTTTTTTAAATTTAATTGCTCAGCCTCAGCTTGTACATATTAATATAGTTTAGACAAGTAAACTGTTAGCATAATAATAAGCAGCATTTCAGTTGTTATTTATTCATTAGTAGTACAGTAATTGCCACTTGGGCATATTGAAATTACCACAGAAACAAAAATTCAACATTTTCAGCATTTTGTCAGCATATTATAACCATCAGTTGTGTATTGCTTTTATGGAAAGTAACTTGCCCAATAGAAGTGTGCTTGTACACGCGCATATCAGTTTGAAAAAATGTTACCTCTCATCAGTGAGCTCTAATCAAGTTGCTTGGGTGTGCTCCTTCTTTCAGCTCTGCCTACGTGTCTTACGGTGGACTTCTCATGAGGCTACAAGGAGACGCCAACAACCTTCACGGGTTTGAGGTGGACTCCAGGGTCTACCTCCTCATGAAGAAACTGGCCTTCTAAAACCCAACTCTGCCTGCCCACTTACCCTGGTTCTTCCACTGCCACAGTCACCTTTAAAGTCATAATGAACTGCATACTGGAAACATTTGTACTCTCAAATCGAAGCATGTGGCCATTATCCAAGAGCAGCTCACAGACATAACACATGGAGGCTGAAGAAAACCTATTTAGTTTTTTTTTTTTTTTTTTTACTTTTGTAGTTACAAAATGGACTACAGATTAAAGACTGACGCTTAAGAACTGCTGCAACCTCCATCTGCTGGCAAACTGTAAATAAAGATTTCTTTTATTCAAAATCATCAAGCTGGTCAGTCACCTTTTGGTTTTCTTCTAACCAACCATATACATCAGCAACTCCTGTGGTGCTCTTTAAAACTAGAAAAGGTTTTATTTAGTACCTCTGTCTCAACATTTGGACTGCAGGTAAGGTGTGTGCTATAGTGAACAGGGTGGGAAAAGGTGCAAACTGTGCCAAGTACTGCAGCTCACAAGGCAAATATCTTAAACACTGCTTTGTATTTGCAAAAAGATTAGACATTTCTACAACTAATAAATTAAATACTAACATATCTGGTAGATATGTAAACAAGAAGGATGTTAGCCTGACTACACCTTTTTGAGATTGTTTTGGAGATTGACAAAATCTCAATATACAACGATTCTTTAACACGTTTACAAATTTGATTACGCACAAACAGAATAAGATAGTTGCACAACTCTCCGCATACATTTGCAAATAGTTTGGCTACAATGGCCCCATCATGTCATGGGCAATGGTTCTATATTTGCTTGGATGGCAGCCAACTAAAATGTGGACTCTCAGGAGACAGAAGATTAAATTTAAGGTGAAGAGACAGCTCTTGTGTCAAACACAGACTTCTCAATGTTGATGGTAATGGGTGTCACAAGATTAGGAAGGACACTGCCAATGACTCGCACAGACTCCTGATATGTGCATAAAAAAAGCCAAAAGAACATAGTGATCCTGAAGAATAAGCTTGTAGCCTAAAATGCCTGCAATGCTGTATCCCATAGTGTGTAAGAAAGACAAATGAGTACCACACTGCTAAGTTATTATAGGAACGTTTATGTTTGAATTACTACTGGAAAATATTGGATTTAGTACAGTGGTAGTCTTTTATGTTTTTGAAAGCCAAAATCCATACTTATGCTGCAGCTGCAGATTATATTATATTGTGGATGTTGTGCTGATGGCCAGTAACTTGATTAAAATGTTCACCATCATGGGACCCAGACTGAATAGTCGTTCCTCTGGCACATAACCATGTCAGGGTCATTTGCTCACATGCCCACAAGGTGAATGGGCAGGGTAAATCAGCATGCAAAATGTGTTTACCCACTATTGGCAGCTGGTTTAAAAACACCCTAATTTCAAATCAAATTCAGATTGTAATAATAATGTTGTTACAGCACTACAAAAGTGACAAAGCAATTGTATTTATTTATTTTATTGACTTTTATTTTACCAGGAGATAATCCCATTGAGATTCAGAATGTCTTTGTCATGGGAGTCCTGGCCAAGACGGCAGTATAACGGTTTCATATTTAAAATATTCAGTAAAAAAAACAGACAGTTGGCAATTTAACATCATCATCATCAACATAATCACCAGCATTGCACAGTAATCGTACATGTGAATTTAGTACTCAAATAGTCCTTTATCCTAATTTTAAACTGTGTCATTGTTGGTTGGTATAGTCTAATTTAAGATGATTCTGCAATATATACCAAAGCACAACTGTAACCAGCTTTACAATTGAGGACATACAATAACAGACTCTGTCTATAGTTTAGTTGTTGTTAGTTGTGTTATTCTGGAACAGGCTTGTTCTTGTTCTTGTAATAATATTACAAGATTTGATTTTCTGGCATATTTTTTTAAACTTCATATTTTTTTTTTTTTTTTTAACTTTACATCTTGTGCGTCTTATAATAACAAAGATGTCAGCCTATTTTTAATTTACCAATGATTATAAAATCAAAGGACATTTGTTAACCATGTTATTATGTCTTTATATCTATTTACTACTTTCCAACGCATTTTCTAAAGCTTATCACAGTTGTTTTTTCATTCTAGCCATTCAATGGTTTCTAATCATGTTACTGTGCAAATAATATTAAACTTGCTCTAAAGGATTTATCACAGTGCTTCATTATATTTGTATATCATTAACTGGCCTCGCATCTGGATCCCAACGCATAAATGAATGTGACACATACACATCTGTAAGGATGAGATGTTTTGGGAGAGAGCATGCAGCAGCCCATGCAGTGCTTGGGACTGTCCGCCGGAAGTGATGTAGGTTGGAATAAACTGCGCAGGAGCATCCTCCCGGGGACGATTTGAGCATATTGAGCAATGTTTGCGAGTTGAGGCTGGTACTTAAAAAGCAAGCTGCTCAGCGAGTTTACTGCGCTTCACGGACCTACACTAGCGCCGTGCACACTCACTGTAGAGATATGTAGAACAACTCGCACTCACACTTTAAAGTTGTTCTCCCATTGTGGCTCTAGATGGGTTTGGTGATATGTCCTTGCATTCGGCTCTAATTGATACCACTGCACCTGGGATTATGTCATCTGTGGTGTTTCGTAGAGCGACTGGAATGACCATGTTTCTTAAAGAATAATGAAGTCGATCAGTCAAAGCAGTTTATAGCAGCCAAACGTGATGGACAATCGTCGGAAGAAGAAGCTGACATTCTTCACCATTGGGCTCATATTTCTTCTTAGCGGTGTGGAATATGGTAAGATCTGTGTTGTGTTATTGTTGATGCTCTCACCTTTTATGTTGCAAACCTTAATTGAATGTATTGTAATGTGACACAAAATCACCAGTAATACATTCACAAGTTTCTTATGATCACCTAAATATTGTCATTGTCATATGTTTCTAGCCTATATTGTCACACCAACTGTTTGGTGAACTATAATTTGACAAGTTGATTAGTGTTTGCATTTGTTCTTATGAGGAGATGATTTGCATAACTATAAGATCAGAGAAATAACACTTTGGCCAAAACTGTATTTAGGATTTTAGTATTACAAAGGACATAAATGAAGCAATATCTTCATTTTACTGTTCCATTGTTGGGTTAGTTAGTGTTGTCTACCTGTTATGTGTTATAAGTTGTGTTTTGACTATAACGTTTAATAGATACCAGATTCTGACTCAAAGAGACACCCTGTGAAATATATGTGTAGTAGTGTGTGTGTGTGTGTGTATATATACACACCGTATACAGGACTGTTGTATTAGATTGCATTGCAGTTGACATGTTTTTTCCATTGGTCACTCACTGACGGTTTTAGAATAGGTAATTATTACCTGATAGGTTAAGTTTTATCTTATCCAATACTGTCGTGTCTTGTTTACTGATCAAGTTCACTCTGTGCTGAGACAAACTACTTTACATTAACAGATCCCTGTGTGCCGAACCTTTGATCTACTCATCCAGAAAGATAGTCTTTGAGAAGCTTTCTTGAGTTTACACAGGAGTTACATTTACCAGACACCCCCCAATGCACACCGATCATTACATTAGCAGAGGTATTGAAGGGATTAGGACAGATTGAATCAGATTGTATTGTTAATTAGCCTGTCCAGGATTCCTTGAGTTCTGTTCACCTCCGTTGTTACTCAGACCTCTTACTTAGCCCAGCCCACAAGCCATTGTTTTTAGGCTAGCCTTGATGTAAAACCTTTCTCTGAATGTTGATCTTGAGAGAGAGTTCCACAGCCTTGTTGTGAAATTCTGTCTTCACTTTGCAAGTGGTAAATCCCATATGTAGCAGCCACAGAATTGCACGTGCATTCTCTTTCTTCCACAAGGTGTAATATCCTTAAAGTTGTGACAAAGAAGCAAGACTCAAACTAACATGCTTTTATCACTCCCACACAGAAATGTATCTATCAGGGTGATCAAACATCCTGTTTAGAAGACAAGGCATTTTCCTTTCCTCTCTGGAATTTTCTGAGATCATGCTTTTTGTGTGACACAATAATTGAATTAGGATTGTATTGGGTCAGCAGCACTACCCTTTGTCTATTTTATAATAAGGCTGGAGGCATTATTGGCAGGGAGAAAGAGCTACCACTACACACTCTCTTGGCATTACTAGCACTGACATGGAAAAGATTTAAAGTTGCATCTGGATATAAACCATACCGACATCATCTAATGTCAATAGTCACTATAGGGCTTAGGAGAGTCACAGGGTTGCAGTAACCATAGATGAGATGCCACATGGAGGCCTAACAGAGCTACAGTATGGCCAATTGACTCCACATAGGGCTTATGACACAGATGACTCAGCATCACTCAGAGTGTAGATTTAGCAGACTTGAGAAGACAATTTTCACATCGTATGTGTTGACATTGTTGTGAAATCACACAGAACATTACTTCAGATGAAAACTAATGCTGCTTCCTTCTGTCTCCCTAGCTGTAATATTGCCCACAATATGGATGTACTTGCAGACTTTGGATGCAGCGCCTTACTTTCTGGGCTTGGCCCTGTCTGCATTCAGCTTAACTGGCCTCCTGTCGGGGCCGCTGTTTGGCCACTGGTCCGACAGAACACAGAACACCAAGAAAATAATTTTGTTCGCCAACTTTTTTGAGTTAATTGGTGAGTGCACTCATGTTTTCTATTTCCACCGCTACAACCTTAAAACAGTGTTGTCATGTCAGAAACACAAACTGCATTTGTTATTCTATTTGGCTCACTTTTATTTTTCTACTCCTTTTTTGCTCCACAGGTAATTTCATGTACTTTATGGGCTACTCCAAATGGCTGTTACTGTCAAGCAGACTGGTGGCAGGTGAGTCTGCAGAAGGTGATACTGTGACTTTTTAACCATTTGGTAGTACGCCAGTAGAATACACCTGGCTGTCCTATCAGTAGAACTTTGAAGGATCATTATAAAAATTTATAACTTGGAGCTTGTACATAGAATGTTTTATCATGGGGCTTGTTACAGCTGTTTTTCAGTATCTTTAAAATGTGATGCATATTTACCTCATACATACAATATCAGAATGTGTGGTTGATCAGCCAAAAAGTATTCAGTAGTTTAAAAACACTGGGATACAGTTTGCTCTGAATGTTAAGAGCACCCACCCAGTAGCAGCAGCAAATTATGTTGTGTATGTCAGGAATATGATAATAAATTATATGACAAGAAAACCACAATGAAGTACATGCTATCGTGAGCTCCAGGTTTCAACTTCACTGTTTTTAAGTGCTGTAATTTAGTCATGAAATATGTATTTTCCTCAGGTATCGGCACAGGTGCTGGCTCATCTATCTTTGGCTTCCTGACCAGAAGCACTGCCCCCGAGGACCGCGCGACTGTGTTTGCTTCTGTCATGGCATGTCGACAAGCCGGCCTTCTGATTGGTCAGTGCTCTGCTGCTTTATGATGGAACATTCTAAAGGCTGCCTGCTGATCATTTGAGTTAAATTATTATACACTGATTGTTTTCTTTTCTTTTCACAGAAAATAAGATAGAGATAGGAGTGGGTAGAGGTTACAGGCCCTCTAGCTTCCTGATACATTTCACACAGTGAATGCTGAAAGCTCACACGCAAATGTTAAATAATAGGGCACGGGCTATTACACATGATGATACAAACAAAAAAGCCTGTATGATAGCAGTTGCTTTTAAGATTAATTTGCTCCTTACCAAGATAAACAGGTTTCCACTTTGTGTTTAACACAGGTCCAGCATTTAACATCTTCCTGAGGCTGTGTGATTTCCACCTGGGTCCTTTCGTGGTCAATAAATATACGGCGCCAGGGGTAAGGGTCCGCAATAAGTTGTTTTCATTTTGCAACACATTTTTTTGCCTCCTCATAGAAACCGCTTTTCTTCCACCTCCTGCAGTTGTTCATGTGCCTGCTGTGGATTCTCATTCAACTGGCGGTGATCTTCATGTACTGGGACCTACCACCTCTAGAGAAGGGGAAGGCCAAGCAGAGTCCAACAGGCCAGAGCATGGAGGAGGAGGATGAGCGAAGGCTGGTAGAAGAGGACAATGATGAGGAAAGGCCGCTGATGGGTTCCCAGGAGGTAGAGGGCTCTTACGGCTCAGTCGTGGTATCCAAACCACTCAGATTGGATGCCTCTGCTGCCTCAAATACCACACTAAATCATATCTCTCCGCCTCCCTCGCCCGGGCTACCAGAGTCCCATGAGTCTTCCAGTCCCCTTAAGAATTTCAGCATATCCCGAGGTAGGTGGTCGACAGTGCATGTGTCTGTACAATGCTGTAAAACAAGTTCTTCAAATCTAAGGTTTTAAAAGGTGCGTCTTTGACTCTTTGTAGAGTTCCTGAGAGAAGAAGTGGTCGTTCTGCTGGCTGCTCAGTTCATCACCCTCTTCAATCAGACAGCGCTAGAGGTGCAGTAAAGACACAGATATCCTGTTATTAGAGTGGAGTAATCTGCCTGTTTACAAGATATTGAATCTTGTTTCTAAATAATTTAGGAACGAGTAAAACCATGCTGGGATGGGAATTATGACATACCACTGGCAGACATTTCTACCCACGTTTTCAGGACTTTGAGACAAAATGACTTGTTAATATGAGCTTTTATGCTCTGTGCCAACGTCTCATTCCCTCCTCAGACCATGGTGACCCCGATGACCCAGAAGTACTTTGGCTACGGGGAGCTGGAGAACAGCGTGATGTACTGTCTCTGCGCTGTGGAGGTGATCGCTGGGTATCTATTTGTGCGCTGGCTGAGCCAGCGTGTTGCTGAGCGAGTGGTCCTGGCCATCGGTCTGACCATCTGCAACATCTCTGGGCTCTGGTGCCTCATCTTCCTGGCTAACCCACTAGGTTAGACTGCACTGAAGAAACTTCTCACCTTTGTTACTGTACACACAGATCTTCATCAACAGTAACTTATATCACAAAACATCTCCCACTAAGAGTCAGTCAAGATACTGTTGAAATGCACTAAAATTGAATAAAACGAAATGTAATCATTCAATTACCCTGCGAATAATGTTGCATGGGTTCCATACAACGTACATGCATGCATGCAACCAAGTTATTTTTGGACAATGTGGTTGAAAGAAACCCATATTTCTGATATAAAAAACTTTGAAAATGGGTCAAATTTGACCCGAATACAACACAAGAGTTAACGCAGTGTTTTGGTGTTTTCTGTTGCACTTTTTATTTTCTGTAGGAGGTTTCCCATGGCAGCTGACTGAGTTCATCATCGGGGTGTTTCTGCAGGTTTTGGGTTTGCCATTTGTAGCTGTCGCTCAGATTTCCCTCTTCTCCAAAGTTACTGCTGAGAAAACACAAGGTGAGAAACTGCACTAACTAGTGGAAAAGAGAAAGCATTGCATGTTGGAAGATATTTGATTTAGTTGCTTTCTTGTACCCTGCGTTGTTTGGTGTGTTGAGTCTTTGTGTCTCCCATGTATTGCAGGTTTCAGTCAGGGAGTGCGTCGCTCAGTGGGTGGTCTAGCTACCATTTTGGGCCCTCTGTGGGCCGGTGGCCTTACAGAGAACATGTACATCATGATGGGGGTGATGATGGCACTGCTGGCGCTGCTAACGGTATGCAGAAGGAGACTTCAAGACAGAGAATGTGTCTGTCTACCAAATCATTATCAGTTTGTGATTGAGTCAAGGAGATTATGGCTTTTAAGTGTTTTAGGAATTTTCAGTTTATGCAACCATGTGAAGGCTCAAACAGACTATTTCTCCACCAGTTTGCAGTTTTGGCATTATAATAATGCACACATTTAACCAAATCTAATTTAGTGGAACGTTATTAAAAACTAGGGCTGGGGACAGAATCTAAATTCCTTATGTAGTTTGCCATGTGTCTATCTATCTATCTTTTTTTAAACAATTGATATGTGAGCATAGACATTGGATTTTGTTTTTTAAAGATTATTATTTTTTGGGCATTTTTAGCCCTATATTTGGATAGGGCAGCTTAGGCTTGAAAGGGAAAAGAGAAGGGAATGACATGCAGCCGCTGTGTCGAGAAGTAAACCTTCATATATGGGCTTCCGCTCTACCAGGTGAGCTAACCAGGCGCCCGTACCTATGTATCTATAAATTACAGGGACGTCTTTCTGTTATTTGCAAATCCCTCGGACAGTTACTACGATAAATTTCAAACTTGACAGGTGTCTTACTATGGGCACGAGTAAGTGCAGTGCCAAGTTTGACGTTTGTTTGCAAAATGCAATTATATTGTTAAATATACAGTGTATTGGTAAAAGAAGCACACATTGCCGCAGCTTTTGCCGCTTTAGCCGTTGACCACTTCCCCTCTCACACCACACACTGAGTGAGCGCAGCGCAGGACCAGAGACAGAAAGGGTCGAAGAAAGCAGTGGAGCTCTGGCTCTACACAGTATGTCAAATGTCATAGTATGCCATAAAAACGCCATTAGTTTGATATAAATAATAATATAATTCCTTTTCACTTAGACTCACCCTCTTTGAACACCCTTGGTCCGGTTGTTGCTAACTTATAACAGTAATGGCATTCAAATCAAAATATTTCAATGTTAACCGTCAAGCCACTAACCCTCTTTGAAAATAAACACCTCTGCTGAAGTTAAATTTGTTTATGATAGGCTATATGACGAGACAAGACAACACCGGTGTCATTTCGCGCCGACTGTGGCAATATCAACATGCGATACTGTTGACGCAAAAGACAACACTAAAATGTAGAACATAATTAGCATTGCCTTCCACCTTTTCCTACACCCTCTTTGTCTCTCTCTATCTCTGCACACACACACACACACACTCACACTCTCAAAGTCTGGATCCGAATCCGTCTCTGTAAGTCCGTCTCTGTACTTGGTCCAGTTCTGGTGGTTGATTAACGCAGATATTTGCTGATTGCTCTCATTACGGGCTGGATTACGTGGAGCACCCCCATCAGTCCATAGGGCCTATGTCTGATTACTCCACATTTTAATTGTGATGTTTTGGGTGTAAACTCTGAATCTGCCACATCTGTCAAGTAAATGTAGTAGTACAATGTTTTTCTCTGACGTAGGAGTACACAGTAAATCAGTAGTAGGCTGTACAGTGTGGTTCCTAAGTGGTTTGGGGTCGTTCTGTAAGTAATTTTGGGGTACAATGGTTCTGGAGAAAGCTTCAAGCAGCAATACCACAGGCCAAGCAATCGACCCTTTCCAAACGGGCACATTTTAAGCGGGCACTGTTCTAGTAGAAATAAATAGCATTTACCATCATTTTCTATGTGCACAAGACATAGCACTTTTTACACATGTTATAGCCAGCAGCTCCTTGTGCGTTCAGGAACAAACAAGCATTATGAAGTGCTTGTAGTACCTGTAATGAAGTGTGGGAAGCAACCAAATGTTTCCACTATCACTGAGAAAGAAGAAGAGAGAACGTAAGTGTGTGTGTCCGTCTGAGATGGACAAAGAGAGGCCACCTTGCAATTCTTTCTTTTAAATTGGCTCCACCAGGAAGCTCCCTCCACAGCTCTGTGTTTCCAACTTTCATTGTTTTCATGGTTTCCAAGACATGCCGTTACTGTACATCCCTGACAGCTCTGAAGCAAGGGTTCAGCGTTTCCCCAAATCAGTCCGTTTTTAGGATTTACTTTGCAACCGAGTGAAGAAAAGTGCCTTGTGCAAACGTCAATTTGGTTAGGCATCAGACTTTTTGATATTTATTCTATTCTATATTTATTTCAGATTAGAAATCTGAGATAGAGACATAGATACATCACTAAGAAATAGATACATCAATAAATAAATAGATAAAAGAGAAATCAACATTTGTTTTGCCTCTCAGAGCTTCCCTGCTAAAGTTTTCCCCCTTTTTTCTTCTTTTTGTTTTTCTTGAAGTAAAACTAATCTAACGTTGTCTTATACAGATGATGCTGGCTTTCTCATACGAGCGGCTGGTTGCACCTGCTGCAGTGGAGCAAGTGGACGAGTCGGTCAACTGTGGCTAATCCAGCAGATGGTCTATGTAATGAAAGTGGATGTGAAAGGTAGCTTTTTACAAATATAATTATAATTCTATTATACCTATAAATGGCATTTATTTATCCAAAGGGATTTACAATATGACCTGTATTGTATTATTGCAAGACCATTTGTGTTCTTGGATGCATACTGTACATAATATAAGTCAGTAACAATAAAAATGGTCTCTGGGATTTTGGATACTGTTCTCCGTAATAATAAGTTGATATATTCCATGTTGGTTTGCATGATGGAAATTATGAAAATATATTTTGTCAGATAGCTTCCAGACTGTAACACCCTCTCTCGTCCTGTGTTTCTCTCCCTTCTGCCTGTGCACAGTGGGAGATTCCTTGCCCTGCGTCTTACTGTCCCTCCTTACTTTCAATTTCTGCATTGGGACCAGCATGCAGGGTGATAACGCACACACTGACAGCACACAAATCACCACCTTCAGAGGGCTTACCTAAAACTTGGACTTTTCAGCTTTGTGTGCAGAGGATGATCAAAGCACTGTTCTGGTGTACAGTATATGTTCATTTCCCATGGAAATATGGAATCCTGCTGACACCGCTAGTGCAAGCTTTGGATGAAAGCTGTTTCCATAATTGTGTGTTCTGCACTGAGTACCTACTACACTTTGGTGCATCACACATTCTGCGATTAATGAACATACCAAACCGTTGTGGATTTAGCTGACCTACTGTATGTCCTTGATCTGTAGCAGAATAAATGAGCTGTTAAGCCTTGTTTCTTGACACCACATCTTCTGGAAAAACAGGCATTCGAAATTTAAACCAGGTGTTATTGTCCTCTAAAATAAAATGCTCAAAGTTTAAACTAACACAGTCAGAAGGATTTTGACTTAGACAAAAAATCATGTCAATCCACTCTTTGATTTCTTTGGTCTACGTCTGATATAATGAAGGTTTCCCCTCGTACACAGTGACATTTGCAAAAACTTGTATGTTTTATTATTCTTGCAAGTTGTATTTATTCATTTAAATACTGAATGATGTGATTTGTTAATTAATACTTTCAGAGTGGCCTCTTTACTATTGAAGCAATGTGTTCACTGGGGGGTCACTGTCTAAAAGAACTGCTAACACTAACCCAAAGGAATTGAATTATCACCCGTGGTGATGAATATGCTATGTCAAAGGCATTTGAAACTTTACAGTAATAAAATTCTCAGGGAAATACTAAATACTATGGATGTCTGTCAAACTCAAATTGAAGAAGGTTATTAAAATGTATCATCTTCCTGGCACAAAGGCTGTTGAGGCATAAAGAAGGGATTCCTGCTTTAAAAAAGTACATATTTCTAATTGTTTGATGCTAATTTAGTACATACATTCAACACTAGTGGGCACTCTTAGTCTTTCTACCGAAATATATCCCCGTCAGCAGTGCTGAGCCAAATGCTTGTAGTGTGATATAAGTCGGTCAGATAACTCCATAAGGGGCACTATGACAAATACACATTTAGGGGAAAAAACGCTTTATTAGGAGCTCTGTTGTAAAAATAAATAAAAAGTCTTATAGTTGTTTTAGGTGGCAGGATAGAATGCACACCAATCAGTCAAAGCACAGTTTTTTCCCCTCGAAAGGCTTTGCATTATGCATTTTTGGTGCATTATGTGTTTTACCTCTTGATAATTTGTTCAGGTTTTATATTCACAAACACCCAAAATATATGATGAAATGTAAGACTATTTATGTATTATTTATTATGCATTTATTTATTAGATTATTTGTGAACTCCTAACATGTAGTCAACACATTAACTTTGTTGTCTTTATTACTTGTCTATTCAGAAAAGATTAACCTTCACCGTACTTCATTGGCTTATGTTTAGTTATTCTCTCGACGAACTGTGAACAGTAAAAAAACATTTAAAAAATGTAGTTATAATGTAATTAACAAAAAAACAATATGTAGGATTTTAATATACTAAAAGGCTATATTTAATATATATCTTTAATTGATTGCCTTTTTAGTAAGGTACATGTTCTCAACTCAAAGGCCTACAACTGAAACAAAGAAAACATATTTTGAGCATCATATCACATTTATCTAAATGTACAATTTTACAATTTCTACATTAAAGAGCGTTATGTGTAAAGGATAAATATGCTGTTACGGGACTATGAATTTCTTTTTTTCTTTTTTTCCTTATAATGGAATACAAAAAAAATATGTACCATTGACATTTAAATTATTCTCATAATTGTTATATAAAAATAATTTTAGTTTAGTATTATAATCTAAATTTAGGATGTAACCATCTTTTAAAATTGTTATTTAAATAAAAATAAAATTGCCTTTTTTTTTGCTTTTTATAGAGATATTCTTTATTTGGGAATATATTTTTAAAGTTCATCTAATTTATTTTGTATGTTTATTTTCACTTTTAGTATTACTTTGTATTATTTGTAGTATTTGACCATGAACAAAAAATGTAACATTTTACTTACATTTATGTTAACCATATATTGTACAGGATTAGTCTGGAGCTTATATACATCTGCAGTCACAATTTACCATTGTTTTGTCATAAAATATGAATGGTCTAAAATATGGAAATATTAGTGGAAATGGCTTTTATAGTCAAATATAATAAATAGATAAATGTACATATTAAATTTACAAGGAATGAAAAAACTAATGTCTGGATAGTTAGCTCATGTCTTACAAAGTAATTTAAGACTTTGTTCTGAAAGTTAAATTCACTCATACATCATGTTGTATATGAGGATAATTTCTTAGTAATTAAATATGCATATTGTTTCAACTAAAATGTATATTTTTAAAGCACAAATTCATGAACATGCAGTGTAAAAAATATTTACCTTTTTTATTAATTTATTTTTCCTCATGATTCGATAATGTAGAATCAATTAAACTCCTAATGAATTAAATTACTTTGTATTACTAGTTGCAGTAATATGTCAAAATAGCATGCGCTATTATTTATGAACAAAAAAATTATAAAATTATTTGGTTAATGACAAAAAATGTATCTATGAATATATATATATATATATATATATACATATATATTAGTATATTAGTAGCAATAATTTTTATATAGACACATGGAATTTAACATACTCATTGCAGATGATTTTAGACCGCAACATTTATTTACAAAGTGACATGAAAGCTAGCTCATTTCTTAACCTCATGGTTGAAGGGAAAGTAGACCCGGTCCCGCTGGGGGTCGCTGTGACCTCACCGACAGAACCAGAAACCCGGGTCTTTCTCACTCATAACAACCTACAGTCTATGGTGACGACACGCTGTTTGCCTGCTGACGTGGCGGCGAGGGGGTGTGGCCTCACATGTGAACTCTAGTTGAACCCGTTTTGATGTTGGGCAGGGAAGACTCAGAAATGTTACGACACAGGGCTGGTAACAGAGATATTTTGGGGTTTCGCTTCTCTTTTCTTATTTTTTTTTTTCTGGACCCATAACACACACACACACACAGCCCACAGCGGCAGGCTGACCGAACAGCGACCCTGCGTATCAGGGTCAGAACTATAGAACACGTTGTGTGTCAAATCAGTGGTTTTCAGGGTAAATATGGTAAGCTCCCTCCTCCTACTTCCCCGCCAATCACAGGGATATGTTACGAGGCATATATGACCAAATTTAACAATGTGAACTTTTGATGAACTGTGTTTTTCTTTTACTAGAGTGTTCATTGAGGGCAGGTGGCGTTCAGTGGGACTTTTTTGAGGGTGGGTGGAGGGGGTTCAATGTAGTTCACCAGGCTTGATCTCCAATTGACCCTCACAAACTGGGTTGGGGTAGTGTAAATTTGGATGATGCACTGCGACAATGGGTGTTGGGGGAAGACATCGCAGCTCAGCCTACCATACATATTTTACTCGTAGGAGAGTGGGCAAAGCCACACTGCAGGATCAGCAACCACTTTTCACACATATCTTCTTTTTCTTGCCCTTTCACTTGCACTTTACAAGATCCTCTCTCTGTTCATGAGACAACTTTCAATAATAACACCTTCAGCTTGGTCATTATAAGACTTTCATGACGCTAGTTGAGATGGGTAATAAATAGACAGTAGTGCTCTCAAGCCTGAACTTTGAAGCTTTTGAGCTGTCAAGCATATTAAATATTTAGTTTGTGCACTGGTGTCACGGATTCTTAAGGTTTTTGCGAAAACTGCTCGAGCCACAGTCAAATCAAAATGGTGGCACCGACAGAAACCTGTGAAAGTCTTTGAGTGTCCCTGCATGTATAGCACTTGTGTTAATAATACATGTGTCACTCTGAAGAGGTGCGACATCTGGAAACCGAGGCGGTTATGGGGAAAAAAGGAAGAACCAGAGTGCTTGAGTTGTGGTATAACATGGAAAAGGCTGCCATAACAAAGGGAAAAATACAAGACAGTTTCATGCCAAAGTTAGACTTTAACCTAGTTTCTTAAGTTAAAAAGGTCATCTGGAGAGTATAGTTTGGTTTGGTGAGCTCCATTTCAGTCACCCAAGGCTGTGTGACATGTTGAGGATTCATTCTCCATTGGTCCCATCAGGAAAAAGTTGTGTAACGCCTCTTCTGTCTGAATGAATAATTAAGTCTGTGGAGCCTTTAGCCGGGGCAGCTTTGGCTATGTTTTGCAACCTAGTTCTGTTTTGCCATATGTGTCACGCTTCAGTCATCTTCAGCACTGGAATTTTTATCCCAACAACTTTCTTCCCCCTTTCTTTTGATCTTAAAGCAGCATACGCTTACTCTGGATTTGTAATTCTGATGGTCTTTTTGACCCTTGACATTGCACTAGTTCTGTTTGAAATCTTGACCCGTGTAGACAATAAGAGTAGAGTGGCTCATGAGGGGATTAAGGATAGTCATACTCAAACTATGAAGAGCATTCTAATTTCTGCTCATCAGTGTAGCGCTATTCTCCATTATTTATCTCTCTAATGCATTCCAGTATATCCTCAATTCTTCATATTCAAAATTGCTATTGAGGCATATAAACAAGCTTATTTGAATTAAACATTGGTGAATTGAGCCATAAAGTATCTTTTGTGGCAAAGCACTGAGGCCCATAAATAAAGAATCAGAGAGAGGAGCTATCTACCAGTGAGAGCATGAGTAAAATACCATCACCTTACATTATGTCTATCAGCCTTTTGTTGTCATTAAAGACACTATACCTTACAATATTTCTTGAAATTATTTTCTAATTAAGTTTAATTTACTCAGTTCCTGCAGCACTGCTTTCAGGAAATATCAGTATATCCAATTCCCACATTTTTATCACATACTTCTCTTGTTCTTGCCACCACTATTCCACATCCGCACCCACCCACGATGAAGCCTTCCTCCACCCACGCCCTTCCCCTTTTGCTCCTAGAACAGAGATTACTAGCCCATCTGTATCACAGCCAGGCTACGTTAAGCCGATGGGAGCCCTGCTCAGCAAGGCACCGTCGCAATTGTTAACCCTGATTAACTCGATGTGGCGTTCAGTAGAGGGAACAGTGTGAAAATCCAGCCAGTGCCATGACCCAGTGCCCTGCCGCTGAACCGAGGGGGAATTGGGCAAACTTGGGGAGGGCGGAGGAGAACAGGAGCCAGGAAAAAAGAGAGAGAGAGAGACTGAATGATGGCAAAGAGATGAAGATGGGTTTAAGCTTTTTACCAAAGATTGCATGGGTGGAACAGATATATGCACATAAATATAGTTCTCTGTTTTATTGCAGTGAAAACTTGGTGCCAGTTACGATATAGACTCCAGCAGTAAAACATAAATTGATGTGACTTTCAGAGGGCTTCTGTAGAGCTGCTGGGTGCAACAGAGGACATCAAAGATTCAGGAATAACTACTATAGTGAGATTATCATTACAGAGAAGACAGTGTAGATGTTTGCTGCATAGTATGGACTGGAGCATAGTTTAAAGAAGGGCACATGTGGAAATGTATACACAGTTTACTTTAATTATAATTAAAATGTCATTCATGTTTTGGCCCCAAAGCACAACGTACTTATACTTGTTTAACAGTATTATGGTCATACCTTATTTTTTCTGGCATATTTGTTTATTAAATACAGTGACATTCCTTGTCAGATAAGATTTTAACTTTTATATGAGCATGGACTCGATATAACACTTCTTATTAAATCATCGCCATGGATTATGCTCCATTATATGCTTTTCAGTTGTATGGCCTTTGCATGACTCCTCACAGATGAACCTTAATTCATTAATGTTCACAAAATTTAGTTTGTACTTAGAAATGTGTCACTGCCAATGGCTCAGTCTGAAAGGTCAAGTTAGACAATATGTCAACAGTAATGCCCGCTATGATATTGGCTTATGACATATTCCTGGAGAAGTTGGCCATCGTGTGTTTGACTTCCGGTTTAATGTAACAAAAAAAAAAAATTGATAATGGAATACGGCCCAGTGTGTTTTTGCACAATGATGTTTTACCAACTGGGTTCTGTTGCACTTGAATGAGAAAATGTTTTAGTGATGATTTGTTCCCATATGGTTGAGAGGCATTACAAATTCTTAATTTTTAATTCCTAAATCAAATAAGGAAGACATTTATGACATGTATGCAATTTTAATTTCAAGTCTCACTCTATTTAAAGAAATGAATAAGTAAATGTTCATAATGTAGAAATGTACTGAATGTTAAATACGCCGTGTCCAGAGTCCTACAAAGTGAGACAACTGAACAACCTTGTGGCATTTTCTCTCTGATTAACTCCTCCTGCTGCAGCTGTGTTTGTCAAAAGTGTGAACGAACGTGACGTGTGAGAGAATGTGACCACAGACTGTGGTCTATCTGTTAACTATTCAAAGAAGAGTGAGATGATAACTGACAGTTGATTGAGACGGGCAAATTATTTGTCTAAATTGTTGGAGGTGACATGTCTCACCATAAAATTGCACCCAATCAATGTAGGTCCTCCATTATAGCATTCTTTTTCAGTCCATTCCTGTTTAAAAAGTAAATGCTCAATTTTAAGAAATACAAATGACACTTGGAACTGTTTGCCGAATTTTAATTTTAAACTGTATTGGATTTATTCAGGTTGCATTTGCACTGATTTTCAAACAGTCAGATTGTATAAGAAATGTTTTCATCTGTGTTTGCTAGTGTATATATATTTATTATATAAAATTATATGAAGATGATCTAGATCAAGGGTGTCAAATACGGTTCGTGGGCCAGAACCTGCCCGCCCAAGGGTCCAGTCAGTCCCACTGGATGACTTAGTGTGAAAATTGCACAGAAGTAATTCATTTCAATTCCAAATTTACCAATTTAATCTCGGAGAATATCTTGAGTTCTTTTTCCTTTAATTTACGACAAGTTTTTTCTCGGAGTATTAGCCCTTTCTTCCAGCCAGAGTCAGTGTCAATAGATTTTGCTGGGGCTTTAGCTCCAAATGTTTTGAGTGTAGCTCCGAATGTATTTGGAAAAGTTGACTGACAAATACGAAACTGGACAATATCCTATGTAAACCCCCAACATCTTAAGGTGCCTTATTTCATTGTGCTAGAACTCATGGTAGAACTGTAACTCTTTCCAGTTTATTTTTCCAAGGTGAATAGAACGGGCGGTTACGTGCGGGGGTCTGACCATTATGCCTTATTTGTTGCTATCACCTAGCAACCATTTCTAAGTGAGGATAGCTGTGAAAGATGTAATTTTCTGAGAAATTAAGGCAAAATCTAATACATTGATGCCATCAACACAAAGTTTAGGAGGACAATACTAATGATTTATTTTGAAGTTCCTGTGACTTGACGTTTCCAGTCTATTGGTTAGACTCCAACACACGGAGCTCTGAAGCAGACCTGTGCATCACTTTAGTGTCCACTATCGGTGTAAAAATAGAAACAGGGCTTGTTTGTTTGTTTCAAACAAGGCTCTGTGTCTGTCTGAGATCTACCGTATCAGCAGAGCAATCACGTAATGCTCGGCAGACTATGGTGCAGGTGGATTATTTTCTGAAATATTGTGACTTTATTCTTGTAATAGCCTGTTATAATTTTATTTTTCTCAAAATATCACGACTCCTCCAAATCTCAGAGAACACAGATGAGATATATTTTGAATGTGCACAAGGTTTTGAACATGAACATAAATCATGCTCATACACATCTGATATATTACAGTACAAGGGTTTATTCATTAATTTAAATGAATTAATGTATCATTGAGGTGAATAAAGGAGGTTACTTCGCCAACAAAAGATACAAAAGAGGAGGGAAGAGTAAATTATGCTAGACAGAGACCATTGGAGTTACAGTGGGTACGGAAAGTATTCAGACCCCTTTAAATTTTTCACTCTTTGTTTCATTGCAGCCTTTTTCCAAAAATCAAAAAAGTTCATTTTATTTCTCAGTAATGTACACTCAGCAACCCATCTTGACAGAAAAAAACAGAAATTTAGAAATTTTTGCATATTTATTAAAAAACAAAAACTGAAATATCACATGGTCATAAGTATTCAGACCCTTTGTTCAGTATTTAGTAGAAGCACCCTTTTGATCTAATACAGCCATGAGTCGTTTTGGGAAAGATGCAACAAGTTTCTCACATCTGGATTTGGGTATCCTCTGCCATTCCTCCTTGCAGATCCTCTCCAGTTCTGTCAGGTTGGATGGTAAACGTTGGTGGACAGTCATTTTCAGGTCTCTCAGAGATGCTCAATTGGGTTTAAGTCAGGGCTCTGGCTGGGCCATTCAAGAACAGCCACAGAGTTGTTGTGAAGCCACTCCTTCGTTATTTTAGCGGTGTGCTTAGGGTCATTGTCTTGTTGGAAGGTTCGGCCCAGTCTGAGGTCCAGAGCACTCTGGAAAAGGTTTTCGTCCAGGATATCCCTGTACTTGGCCGCATTCATCTTTCCCTCGATTGCAACCAGTGCCCTGTCCCTGCAGCTGAAAAACACCCCCACAGCATGATGCTGCCACCACCATGCTTCACTGTTGGACTGTATTGGACAGGTGATGAGCAGTGCCTGGTTTTTCTCCACATACCGCTTAGAATTAAGGCCAAAAAGTTCTATCTTGGTCTCATCAGACCAGAGGATTTTATTTATCACCATCTTGGAGTCCTTCAGGTGTTTTTTAGCAAACTCCATGCGGGCTTTCATGTGTCTTGCACTGAGGAGAGGCTTCCTTCGGGCCACTCTGCCATAAAGCCCGACTGGTGGATTGCTGCAGTGATGGTTGACTTACTACAACTTTCTCCCATCTCCCGACTGCATCTCTGGAGCTTAGCCACAGTGACCATTGGGTTCTTCTTTGCCTCTCTCACCAAGGCTCTTCTCCCCGATAGCTCAGTTTGGCCGGACGGCCAGCTCTAGGAAGGGTTCTGGTCGTCCCAAACGTCTTCCATTTGAGGATTATGGAGGCCACTGTGCTCTTAGGAACCTTAAGTGCAGCAGAAATTTTTTGTAACCTTGACCAGATCTGTGCCTTGCCACAATTTGTCTCTGAGCTCTTCAGGCAGTTCCTTTGACCTCATGATTGTCATTTGCTCTGACATGCACTGTGAGCTGTAAGGTCTTATATAGACAGGTGTGTGGCTTTCCTAATCAAGTCCAATCAGTATAATCAAACACAGCTGGACTCCAATGAAGGTGTAGAACCATCTCAAGGATGATCAGAAGAAATAGACAGCACCTGAGTTACATATGAGGGTCACGGCAAAGGGTCTGAATACTTATGACCATGTGATATTTCAGTTTTTTTTTAATAAATATGCAAAAATTTCTAAATTTCTGTTTTTTTCTGTCAAGATGGGTTGCTGAGTGTACATTACTGAGAAATAAAATGAACTTTTTTGATTTTTGGAAAAAGGCTGCAATGAAACAAAGAGTGAAAAATTTAAAGGGGTCTGAATACTTTCCGTACCCACTGTATATCAAAGTTCATTTTTACTTGTGAACAAAAGGCGACAGTTTCCACACTACAGAATCGTACAGAAAATGCCCAACTGGAAGCTCTCTACAGCCGCTTATTTATACAAAGTGGATGTTAACACAAAGGCATAACAAAGTCGATGTTGTCAGTTTATCTCATTTTGGTCAGGGAATCTCCTCCGCCTGCTCTGCCCCCAAAAACGCCCTGTACCTTTCACAAGGACAGATGATGGCTCTATGGTTATCTTGTTTAGAGTGATCAGTATAATATGGTATTATTATGCAAACAGTCTTAATAATCAGAGAACAAATATGTATCATCATTTTTCTAAACTAGGCTGCATGTGTGCTGACTCAGATATAATTAGAAAAGTCGATCTACAGGTGAATAAAAATGAACGCAATACAGAATGCCTAAGAGTCTTACTGCAATATATTCCATTATGTTTTTTATATTTGGATTGTAATCTATGTTTCCTTTTACATAAAGATATTTCCAGCATAAATTGATTCATAAAAAGGTAGAAATATGTGCATACAAATTCACCAGAATTCAGGAAATTAAGTGTTTAATGCTAAAAAATGACCCCCAGACCCCTGCACCATAAGTTTCCACACAAATCTGGAAACAAACCTCTGCCTTTGGGTTGCCAAGCCAGTTATGATTAAGCTGAATTTTGGTGCCATCTGACCAATATCTACAAACTGGGTAGTTAAAATGGACATACACTGGTTATTGACAAGCTGGGCAAGCCAATTGCTGTTTTGCATATCATTAAGTATAGTTAAATGGGTCAGAGCTAAGCCCTGAATCTACTTAAGTCCTAGAAACGTCCCTGCTTCCTGGGTCCGTAACATTGTTTTCTATCCTACAAAGGCCTTAGAATGCTGTTGTAGCAGAAGCAATTGGCGTTTGCCAACATCAAACAGACAAGAAACTCTGTGGCAGATAAGGTTTCTGATTTTTCTGGAGTGGTTTACTGGTCTGGCCCACTTAAAATCAAATTAGCGATATGTGGCCCATGACCTAAAATGAGTTTGACACCTCTGATCTAGATAATCTAGAAAAGCAGAAACATAGTTTTCAAAATCACCTTATTTACATGTAGCTGTAGCTGTGTACATGATTGGGTATGTTGTTATGTATAACAACGCTTTAAGAAAATAATACCTTTATGCATTTGCATCGACAACTCTAAACAAATAGAGAGATAACATGATGAACCCTGTAGAAACCCCAGCAGGCCCCTCCCTTTCACAGCTCCAGGCCTTTGACCTAATAATTAAGCTGCTTTCAGCATTATACTTTTACAAGCAGCTTTGCCAAACTGCAGTGACAAATCTCTCTCAAATAAATCATTGCTTTGCAGAGGGCGCTGCAGTCTTACTTGCAATGCATGGATGCGTCCTAGGTCTCTTGTTAAACTCTTATAACTTATATCGTCCAACTGAGAAAATAATCCTACATTTGGAATCCGCGAGTAAGTACAAAAAAATACAATCAACAGCTAAGTGCAGAGCAGCTTTCACAAGCTGACCTCTTGATGTAGTGTTATCAATGTGAGACATTTTAATGAGAAGAAATTTTAGCTTTGATGTGTGCACCGCATCAGGAGGCTGTATACTAAAAGTGATATAATTGGACTAAAGCCAAAGTGTGAAGTAGCAAGAAAAGTATGGGGAAGATGGAAACATGGACTGGTGGTTAGATAGTTAGATACCAGTGATTTAGAATGTTTTAAATCAACGTAAATATCCCATTAAATAAAACTAACCATTTAGCAAATGATGTTGTAATGTTTCAAATGTTGCATTCTAGCCATCCTTTGGTTACATTGAATTCGATATGGCATACAAATGAGTTGCAAACTCTTTAAACTTTAAGTTGCATAATCCATCACAGTCAATGATTCCAATAAAAAAGATTCCTTTATTCTTAATGTTCTTTTATTCTTTATTGTTCCTTTATTGAAACACTGCAGAACAGTTTGCAAGATAGTCTGCATGAATATAAAATATACATCACTTAAAACATGCACAAACAGTTATAATAACTTTTCAGTTGGTCAGTTGAGAACATTGCGTGTCTGATATATTTACTGAATAAAATAAGCTTGAAGATATCTCAATCCTCTTTGAAACTGCAGTGTACAAGAAACCACTACAACTACACTCTGACATCTCTACATTAGTGTATGAATAGGTACTGAGCATGTGTGTAATAACAGAGTGTAAATTGTAATTCCCCTTGTGGGACTAATAAAGGATTTATTATTATTATTATTATTATTATTATTATTATTATTTTTATTACAACCTGGCTATATCAACGCAGTAATTGACATCTTTTAGGCCTCAATTGATCCCCCTTTGATTGGGTATATACCGTAATTCATTTCTTCTAAAGGTTCTGAATTCTTTTTACTTTTAACTTGCTGAGCTTAAGTTGCTAGGCCAGAGATCAGATTCCTTCTGAACTGTAGGTGTGATCTTACCCTGAGCTCAACAATAAACAGACAAGGACATCCTTCTCCAAATACGACCAGTCTTGTGAGAACTTTGTCGGTGCAGTATTGGGATAGGGTGTTTCTCAGCCTGTTAGTTAGATGGAGTGGACATTAAGAGAAACAGACATGAGGGTGGGAGAGGGGTGTGAGAATGTGTGAGCCAGCAAAGAGGCTGCAGGAGTCTTGCAGAAAGGAGGGTCCTGGGACATGCTAGCATTACAAAGCAGTGACCCAGGATTAAGCGCGGTGGACAGTAGCAGTTTGATTTGATCGGGCAGTGCTGTGTTGTTAAATCGCTCATTAAATCCAATTAGCGAGAGGGAGACAGAATGGAGGGTGTCTAATAGGCAGTAGAGCTTTAGTGTTGCCGCTGTAATGAAAGATTACGTGCCAAGCCGAGCAGGTGACAAAACTCCACCACTGAACTCCTGACCTAGCCGTGGGAGTCCTGCCCGCTCACTGCTTTCACCTGCGACCTCTCCTGCCTTAGTGCCGCTACACTGAGGTGTGAGGGTGCTGGGCATCCTGTGACACAGCTGACATGTCAAAGAGCAATCAGTCTGACCAGCCTTACATGCAAAACACCGACAAACCAATTAATGTCTCATCAAATTAAACAAAACTACAGCCTGAGTGTTGCTCTCATGTGGTGCCGAGACACTCCAGTCACACCAGAGCAGTGCCAAGACAAATGCCACACATTAAAAGTACACAGCATAACACCGTCCTGCTGTGGCCTCTCAATAACCTCCTCTCTAAATCTTCACACAAATAAAAGTTAACTGTGGACAAATGCCCTAACCCTCCTGGATTGCAATGGTTTGAGGCACAAACAAACAAGTATGGATTCTGAGACACTTTGACAACTTAAGTCCTTCTTCTCATGAAGTCTCATTAGGTTTAGTGATTTGTGAGCTCATTCTTGTTTACTTCCCAGACTGTCACAACACTGCTGCTCTAATGCACATGGTTTTTCCAACTGTTGTTCCTCAGTTTGTACCCTTATCTGTGATTCATGTGGCACGTCTCTGTGTTGCCTGTCCTCTCTAATGCAAATTTTCTGCACCTTTTGTCAAAGGTATTTTACCCTATTCCTACAAACCTTGAAGAAACTACTCTTTTTCTAGGTGAACCTCCTTATAACTGAATTAACAGTTGTTAAAGTATATATAATAGTATAGTATAACAAAAATAATTTGGTATATGTGTGACATAAACTGGTAAATTAAAAGACAATAACATAAAAGCGACAACAGGAAAGTTTGTACCATGCAGTTGCCTCATAATGTAATCAAATACAACTAGAACAATCTAGTTATTGGTATTTGATGATGGACTGGACAATTTCTGGATTGTTTGGTAAAATCTCCCTTTATACCACGGCCGGTATCATGCTTTCAAAGGCTAACAAATATGTAACATTTAAATATCTAGCTATATTTTCAATTTTAAGTAATTTATTAAGTTTTAATATAATTCATTTACATACACTTTTGAATTCATGTTAAAGCGGCTGTATGTCCCAGAGGTTCACAGGTAAAAATTAGTTAAGTGGCTGTATGGCTGTTTTTATGTATTTCTTAATATCCTTTGCCATAAAAACTGTCACGTGTTTAAAACATATTGGTATCTGACTTTTTTTAAAACAGACTAGGTTGAACTTTCAATTATAAAATGTAAACTGTGCACAAAATCAAGAGGGGAAGAAAATATGAGTACATGGCGCTATGTCATCAATGATAGCCACAGCCCAGGTGTACTCTTGTAGAATTGTCCAATAAAAGGAATTTCTAATACTTTCTTTCAAAAAATCACTTTATTTATAGCGTGTGTAAATATTTATGTATTTAATTGACCTCTAGTTGTTGGACTCATTATAGATACAAAATATACAAAATAGATCATTTTAAGTTATGTAACATTTCATGAGGAAAAAAAATAGGTCACTAGCACTAAACTAATGTTTGCAGCATGGTTATGCCTCGGATATCCCTAAACTACAGTGCATCATTCTCTCTTAACACTAGTCTGTCATGAGGCTATTTGTCAAATGTGTCACAAAACATGACTCTGTTATACCTTGGGGGATTGGAGACATTGTCCTGGATACATGGTAGAGTTTGTTAAGACAGAGAAATGATTTGTGGGATGAGAGGTTTCTCCCGCTTTCCCCATGAAATTACACCTACGCATTTCCAAAATGAACTACCAGTATGTCACCTCATTTTACAAACTACTTTTTTTTAAAGTGCAAAGGGCCAGGGGTGGAGCTTTGCAGAACACCTCTGACACTATTGTGCCGTGTGGTAACGTATTCTCTGGAGAGCCGTTTTAATGAAGAGTGCATTTATGATATCCATGAGAAGAATCACATCTGTCCAAAACCATAAACATTTACATCTGTCTTCTTGAGCACTTCTGTAAATAAAGAATGTCAAATCTCATGTGATTTAACTAAATGGAGTGCAAACCAGGCTAAAGCACAAACTGAGGATGATGTAAACTCCATTTAGGTGAAGCAATTATAAAAACGTTTCTGTGTTCAAACCCAAAGCATGTACATTATATTTTGTGGAAGAAAATAACAAACCTACAGTTATTACAATGAAAACATGAATCACTAAGCTTATCATTGTCTTCTGAATCCAATACAAGCGATCATAAGTCCACATACATTAACATTCTCCTTTATAAATATGTTCACTGGCTTTTACACTGCATCTGATATTTGTTCTTTAAAATAGGTGCTTTACTTCATATTGTGTTAATTGTATGGATTAGCATGACATTTTATAAACACAATATTAGTCTGACTTAAGTTACAAATGTAATCTTTGAATGCAGACCATGTTGAATCCATTTGGTTTTCATTACACACAATTGCTATCCTTAAAGTACTGTGGTTATTTTTTCTGCATTCTGATTTCAGTGTACCTTTTTAATGTCTTGTTTTACTTGTGTATTTTTATCACAAAGTGTAAAACATTCAGTCTATGTTTTTCCTTGGGCTCTCATGTATCGTCTTATCCTTACTACAGTATGTGTAGACATTTACTGGCTCCTTCTGGGTCTGTAGGCAGATTATATGGGGCTTTTATATATTTAAAAGCATTGGTTAAAATGACTTTTTATGACCTCAGGAGCTGCTTCGGTTATCTGTCCCTCAGGTCAGACTGAATTACTGCTGGCAGAAATGTTCTTCGGTTCACTTTCCTCTTGTAGGAGCCACAACAAAATTATTTAAAACTGAACGTTCTGAGGTTTCTTGATGGATTTACACTGATAAAAGTTGTAAAGGCCACCTTGATTTTTTATTTAATTTAATTCTTTGTAAATTAAAGA
Source organism: Etheostoma perlongum (assembly GCA_026937815.1). NCBI lineage: Eukaryota > Metazoa > Chordata > Actinopteri > Perciformes > Percidae > Etheostoma > Etheostoma perlongum. The sequence goes on from CM049379.1 coordinate 13,812,607, forward strand.
TTTAACTACTTTTGGCAGATGAGCCTGCTCATGTAATGGCAATATTGTTTCAGACTGATGCATTGACATAAAATAGGTTAATTTGTTCTGACCTTGCTGTGTTAAAAGTAATTGAATTTCATATATTTTCCCTTTTGTAAAGTTATGATTATTACATTTTCTGCAGGTAAGTTTGAGTATATCTAAAAAAAATATAGTTTTCTCTCACATCTCTAAATACATACATATTTTCAACGTTCATGAATGCAGGTAATGCGTTTGATATATACTTTGTAAATACATTGTGATGCATTTCTTGTTCAAGATGATACATAATTTTTGACATATTTTAACATTAACTTATTGAACAAAGTTTACTAATAACTTTGGGAAATTTAAATTGAACCTTAAATAAATGAAATAGCCTTAAATAAATAAATAGATTAAAATTTTAATTATGTTGAAAATGTAATAAAGAAATATGGCTATGTGCTGGAAGTGTTCTGTACTGTATTACATACTATTTTAATAAGTGGGATTAGGGTTATTTATAATTAGTTAGTAATACATTTAATAATACACAATCATAAGGAATAAAACTGAAATGAACGGTTTTCAATACAGTACAATATCTTAATGTTGCTTTGGTGTCTTACCAACCCAGTCCTTATTCAATATCCCTATGGTGGCAATGAATGTATAACATGTAATAACATGTAACCATTCTTTACATATACTATCACATAACGTTTTGCTCTATGTCGTTATTGTAAAGGAATTTGTCACTCATGTAGAGGCTGAAACATTTTACAAAAAAGCGATTCATGCTCTATTCGACACATTATGTAGCACCTGACCATTTAACTGTGAGGTTTTGAAAACTAAGTCCTGCAGCCTGAAAGTCAAGTGTTCCCACCCTGAGCCTGATCACCCTGAACAGGCCAGTCCGTCTCCACTATGATCTCACTGGGTGGCTGGAATTGTTTGAGGGGCTCTTCACACGTTTCTCTTGCCTTTTTGCACTTACGTTGTTTGGTCTGGAGTTTTGAAATTTTAGTTTGATCCAACCCAAAAATCGTTCTTTGTTCTGGTGGGCCAGCATGGGCCAGCATAGCATAGCATAGCTCCTATAAGGAATTGCTTAGTGCGTCACGAGTGCGTGGTTGAGAAAGAGAGAAACATCCATAGTTCTTTAGTTTTAGATCAAATCTATCCGTAATGTAACAAAAACGTGAATCTTGGTTTAGACTTTTAAGTGTGAGAAGGCCCTATATGCCCTTTATATAGAAGAAATTTCCCAAATATACTATGGTGTAAATGGTGTTCTATAGGGTTTACATGGTGCTTTTTGCACACAGTGTGCCTTGGAGTTAACATTTCACTTTATGGCAGCGATGCTGATTGCCTTCAGTAAGTGTTAGTATAACGACAGTGAGCTAAGACTTCAAGTGCCAGACAGCGAATGAACTTTTTACCCTGCATTTTTGCCGATGGCAGTAAGGCTCTCCTCTATAAATGGCAAACAGCTAGCAGAACTACGACAAAAGGTGGTTTTCTGAGGTCTGGGGTCAGTAGGCAGCAGGGTCAAGGTGGAAGAAATAACTTACTGTGTATGCACAAGGAACGGAGACTGAGCTTGGAGTGCCTTTTATGGATGACTCTCTGCCCTTGTTATATTGAGATATGCATTTTTCTGCATGAGGAAGTCCTCCAGGCTTTTGGAGTCACAATAAAAGGCAGCAAAGCCGACATAACCTTCTCTTGGCCTCTCCCATTGTACTCCGTTCACTGGGCTCTTGATCTTCGGAAAACACATACAGACATCATGACACTTGACAAAGACCCAGATTTGACTCAATGGGGTTTCTCAGCATCCCCTCCCCCCCTGCTAAATCTGTAATTTCATTAGCCAATAAACTCTGAGCTAGCTAAACTGAACAATGTCAGCTAACATTTTTTGACACTATTAACACTATGATGGAACTAAACATGACACTTTATAAGTCACAGTGATAACGATCAATTTAACACAATGTTGTAACATTCAGCAATTTCAGTTGCTTACGTTTCAATTTGGGTTCTAATCTGTTGCATAAAATTATCAACTTCTTCTTCTCTGGTGACTACCAATGTTAAACTTCACAACCACACTCCTGCGCTCCCTCAGACAGATTAGAGAGAGAGAGACTCAGCGCGGAGTCAAGTCGGGAGTCTGGCACAAGCTCGTCCGACTGGCCAACACTGTTTCTGTTAACCCTTTCCTTGACAGGGTTACAGGTGCATAGCATTGGTGACAGCGACACAGGACATCAAAACTGTTTCAAGCCCTTTGAACCTGTTTTGTTTGTCCTCTGTCACTAAAAGAGACATTTACCAGCTCTCACTTGAAGCACCAAAATGAATTAAAAAGAAGAAAAGTAGATTTTTATATTGTACATTTTACCTAAAAAGGGCCTAAAATCGCCCATGGTCTACTGTCTTCTCCTGTTCTCCTGAATATGAATCAGGATGGCTGAGGGGGACAAGAAAAGTAGAGAGATTTTTTCTAACAGGCTCTTAGTCCCAGAATAGATGACATCTTTGACACTGATGTATCATGTCTCAATAGTTCGAACATGGAAGGCGCCCTGCCTAGGCTTGATGCAGCGAAGGCAGCAAGCCAACAGAGGTACACATGGCATGCGGGTGGGGGGGAAGACCTATTTAAAAACAATCTGATCTGTGAATCCACTGTGGGCTAAACAAAGGATTGGGCCTCATTAAGATAAGAGTGTCCATGAAAGCAGACCAGTTGTTATGTGAAAATGCCTGTCAAGGAGGCCGCCGAGAGGCAATGGCCCATTTTCTTTTCTTACTCTAAATAGCTGTGTGCCTTTCCAGTGCATCATACGTCTTTGCTAGTACTGAGCATACTCATCAGCGTCTCCCCCATTCCCCTTCATCACGTCCACGTTGCTGCCGGACATATATGTCAGGAGTGGGAAAACAATGATAAACATTGACAAATAGGCCCGGCTGTTTTCCTGATGTGCCACAGAGCAGAAGTAATACAGAGAAGATGGGTAGAACAAAGTGCTCCCTAGAACACTTATCCCTGAAAATTCAAAAAATAAAACCATAGTTTTTTGTTTCCTGGGTCAGCTCACTAGTGACAACAACATTGGACAAAATGTTCCACATTACATTTTGACTCAACATACTTTTGTTTGCTTGTTATTTTACTGTTTTCAGAATACATTTAGTAATAATCTTGTCATTTGTCTCCAGATGTTTCTCCTGTTACAAATTGTAAAAGCATAAGATTGAATTTTTTGTAGAAGTACTATATTTATAAGCAATATATAAAACCACCACAATCTTTATTATAAAAATAAAAAATGGCACAAAAAAGCTGATCTGTGAAAAAAAAGTTGTTTTATTAGATTTTAGATGTTTGCACATTTTCCTAATTACAATTTTACCACACCGTTATGCATAGCAAAAAGCAAAGGCATCATGCAAAGATGTCAGAGTATGTTTAACCCTTGTGTTGTTCCATTTGACCATGCATCAGACTTCCAGTCAAAACTGATTTATATAACACATTTCAGCTAGATCTCATGTAATTTACAGCATTAAAATCAAACTAAAACAATGTTTTTGTTCTGTTTTTCAAGTATGAATAAATATAAAATAACACATCCTCCTCCAAAACACAGTTTTAATCTAATAGTTTAAATGAGTACCAGGCTTGTGTATATTTAATAATACATACACTATAAACATGAAGACACATCCCTTCTTCATCAGAAAGATTTCTAATTCTAATTAGGATTTCTAATAAAAAATGTCATATCAAGCTGCTTGAGTATACACATTCTTCTATTGGCTCTGATGAATTTTAAAATGTATATTGATTTAGAGCCATTGCACATTGCATCTAAAGTCTGGGCAGGCTGATTAAAGCTACCTAAAATATTTAAAAGACATGATTCAAAGAATGCATGACTTCCTGTAGGAATATGTGAAATTGTAAAAATATAGATGTACATTCCTAAGAGTGCATCCACTCTTTTTTCTGGTAGGGTGTACAAGCCAGCTACACAAGCCGTTGAGCAGTTTAAAAGCAGTGATAACAAATTTGCAACCAAAACTTCAAAAACTTTTTTTTTGCTTTCCTTTAATAAAAGCCTGTGTAGAATCTCTGACATATGTTTAAGATATTTTTTGGTCATTTTCGGCCTTTATTTTTGACAGGACAGCTGAAGATATGAAAGGGGGTAGAGAGGGGGAATGACATGCAGCAAAGGGCCACAGGTCGGAGCCGCTGCATTGAGGAATAAACCTCTATATATGGACGGCTGCTCTACCAACTGAGCTATCTGGCCGCCCAGTCATGTGTTCATTGTATTGGTGTTTCTCTTTCTGCTTTTGTATGTGTGTGTCTGTAATAATATTTCTAAAGCAACTTCAAAATTCTGTGCACCTAAAATAATGCAGTTAAATAATAGATTAAATAGTGTATATTACTAGGGAAGTGACTCATAGAGAGAAATTTCTAACCTGGAAAATATCATGCATTAAAAATGTTAGCACGTAAACTAAATGGCAATTGTTTCAATATGTTTGTTGCTACAATTACTGAAAACTCTCCCTGATAGTGTATGTAGAATACCTCTGCCCAAATGCGCCATGCATGTACAAAACTAGAAATAAAACTAGACTATATCAAAATGTTACATTTTATAGGCATGTCTCCTTGTAATGTAACTTCATAATTCTTTCAAATGACTACTGCCCCCATTTTGAGAAAAAAACTGAGTGTTGATGTGCTGTTTATTAAAATAACATTACATGGAATGACTAGGTAAGTTTGAAAATAAATCTAGCAATGGTTCACATAGAAAAACAAAGTAAAATTATGTTTTACAATATATGTAATGGTTTCTTCTTTATCGGAGCTGAGTCTAGGAGCCTGAGGATGCTGTCTATTGACATCACCAACAGATAGAATGCTTCATACTAACAAATAAAAGCTCTAAACCCATGCAGGCATATGTCTAAGCTGTACTATCAGAGAATAAAAAGCTTAGCTATAAACTCAGACACATGAACTCTGATTGACACAGGGTTCACACAGAGGTTATTGGTTCAAATTAGCTGCAGATCTGCAGGGCCAACGGGGACTATTTGTTAAATGACATGCTCCACTAGGGGGCAGTATATTACCTTGTTATGGGCGATGCTGTTATGGGAAGACTAATGAATGAATAGAGAGTGAGAGAGATACGACCCTGTGATGAACTGCAAATCTGCTGGGAGCTCAGCGGGGCATTGCTGACTGTTTAAATGCCAACCCTCCACCTGCGAGAGGAGAGAACAGTGACAATGATTCATCCGAAAGCGTGTGAGCGACTGTGAATCTTTGTCCATGTGTTTATATTTGCATTCCTCTGTAAGTGAGCATTTGGCTAGTTTTGGGTGTGGTTAATCATGCTAACATGTGGCAAGCAGTGCAGTAAACGCAAGGTCTTGTACATCCCACGTTTGAGGTTTGTACACTGTGTCATATCCCTACTCATTCTTTCAGATGAAGCCCAGCAAACGTTTTCCTCTCTGAATAAATTGAGACGTCTTTTGCTGCCAGATCACTTCTCTAAACAATCTCTTGGCTACGTGGCCCCCCTTTTCTCTCTCCCCTTTCTGGACTTTTTTTTTGGACCCCCCCCCTTTTTTGGCTCTTTCTCCTTACTTTTCTCCATCTCTTCATTTTGTTTCCCAACAAAAGCCAGGACCTCGAGGCACATGATTAGGCTGCTACTAATTGGTATCAGATTCACAGGTTTGAATCAGCACAATGCTGGCTGGAGCCAACGTATTGCTCACATCTGCATAGAGAGTGGGCTGCTGAGAACTCAAGTGTGTCGAGCTGTTTGGCCCACCATCAGTTTCTCCTCACAGAGTCGTAGAGCTGCCATCACGCACAGTGCTCCAGAGCCAGACAAGCACACATGTACGACAGCTTTCATGTGCAGGCCAAACTCTGATCAGAGGACCTCCATATTGACACCTTTCATGGTTTGTTAGCACCTTGACAGTAAAGAAGCAAGACAGCTGAGACGTCTCCAGTGTGACGGAAACAAGCGACCGTTGTGAAAAGACGACTAAGGTTAAGAGAGGCAGGGCAGACATGACGATTAGGGAATGTGGTTTGCCTGCCATATTTTTTTCCTTCTTGGCCCCCGGACACAAACTCACATGCACAGACTAACAGAAAAAATATAAACATATAATGCAGGCACACACTTGCACTTGTCACTGCTAATATACTCTGTCAGTGATCAGCGTGTTTTCTATGGGTTTTTGTTAAATGAAGGAGGAATTTTATGATTGGCTATGCCAGAGAATTTGTCTTGGCAAGGCACCCGGTTTGTTTCGACTGTATCGCAGTGACAAGAGTTGGCAGACTATGGGGGGCGATGGGTGGGGTTTGGATAGACTACAATGCTGTGCAGAGACGATGCAAACAAGGGAAAGAAAATATATATGTGAACAATGGTCAAAAGCTAATTTCACCAAATAACCTATATTTTATTAAAGTTGTAATTTCATGATTCTGTTAGATCAGAGATATAATTAACTTATGCATGCCTCTGTCTTGATAAACTAGGGTTAGGGGTCTATTGTGTTGTTGCCATGAAAAATAGTTTAAAAGTGTCATTATTGATAGCATAAAACTGTTATTTCAGGGCGAAAAGAGAGGCTATATTGTGTCAGTGCTCATGAAAAGCACTACCACTGTTGTAACTCATACTGGTTGATAACAGTGTTAAATACTATAATATTATAATATAATTATAATATTTATGAAAGCGGACTGCAATTCTTATTCATCCTGCATATCTTTTGAGTTGGTTAGATGAGTAAAACTGACTGCTTTCCAGTTACAAACCCACTATCTCTAACTCATCTCAGACTCTTGTTACACCCCCTGCTGTGGTTCTCCTGGTGGCCTCCTCACCGCTGTTTCCCACTGCACTGTCTATGTCACCCTCCCGCTGCTTTTCTACCAACTTCCTGACATGTTTTTTTTATGCCAGCTTCCTTTTGATCTTCCACCGCCTACTTATCCTTCCCCCCTTATTGTCACGCAGACGACCACCCTTGGGGACCAGAAGTTGGAGATTGTCAAGTTGGGAGAAGATTTTCAGGTGAGCTGTGGACATTGAAGTGCTGAGATGGACAGATGTATTCTTATTAAGGGATGTAAAAACTGGTGAGCAAAAACCTTTTGAACAACCAGATGAGAGAGCTTACAGCGATTGCATAGAGAAGCAACCTTATTTGTTTTCATATTTAATTTCCATCCTCATATGGCAAGCAAACAGCCTAAAATAACACCGGCTAGTACAGATATGAGGCATATGGTTACTTCCAACAGTGACTTGCCCCAGACTGGTATTGGCCAGCTATTTGCAGACAGTCTTTCATTCTGATCCTCCATCAGATTATGGTACAATACAAATCAGGAACTTTGATTGAAAGGGACAATTTACCTGCTGCAACTTCATGTAACATTACAAGGTAGGCAAGTAGGGAAAAATGACTTTCAAAAGATATTGTTTGAATTTCTTTTGATTGACGTTCATCTAGCTTGCTATTTAATTAAACCATAGTAAGTTCAAGCCACTTTTTTTTTAAAAAGCTTTTTGTGGAAATTCAATCCTGTGACCGTTTTACTAAGTTGGAGTCACCTTATCCTCGCTCTGTGCCCCATGGCAGCCCTTTCACACTCTGAACCTCTTCCAAGCACAACAACCAGGGACTTTACACAGCATGAGGAAAAACTGAAATAATGTGATCTCTCTTTTTTTTTGCTTGTCACTGCTTCGCTGACATCGTAAGGCTCTCCTTCACCCCTGCTGGCACATCCACTCAAATTAAAACTGGATGGAGGGGAAGGGAGTTGCCATTATGAGGCTTTGAGTCCCTAAATTCATTGAAGATAGAGACCGGAGACGGGAGTTTATAGCCACTCCCTCAGCCCCTCTACTTCTCGTAATCCTGGCTAGAAACCGAAGAGAGGAAGAAAGGGCAGTGTCTGTCGCCCAAAAATGTTACAATAACAAAAACGAAACCAACCAGCTTGAAACACCAAAATCCCTCCATAATCTAGACTACAGTGGGGGGCCTTTGGAACAAATGACAAGACTGGTGTGTGTATGCATCTGTGTGCATAGACAGCCCACCAGTTCCACTCATGGGTAACAGATGGTGCCTTATCATTGGCCGGGATCGGCCTCGCAGCACACATTCCTAGACATGCCGGTAATGCCTTTTGTGATGTTCGGCTAATGCTAACTTCACATAGAATTACACACCAAATTACCGTCATAGCGTGCTCATTACTGTATGCATGATCAGTATGGAACTCGTCAGACAGCACACTGGTGCGCATTTGTTAATTTGTTAATTGTTGTCTAATGATTGAACAAGCTATTACACCTTTTGGTGTGCTTAATTTTTATTTGTAAATCCATGCCAGCACCACATTACCACCGGCATGACCCATTTGTACCCACAAACAAGCGCCCATCAAACAAACACGCTTCTCACCTGGTCACCTTAATAGCTGGCCTTTTAGTAGACTCCCTCCCACTTCACCCTTTTAATAATTCCCCTTTATTCTTAAACACATTATTAAACACTGTCACTCAGGCTAAATACCAGGAATAGTTGGATACGAGCCCAAAAAGGGATAGGGGTGATGGATCTGTTTGAGTCCATAAATGCTGCTGTTGTGAATAGAGAGAGAAAGGTAAAAGCTGGGAGGCTGAAGGAAGGTTGGAGGGAGGCCAAGTGCATTATGGTTGGGGTGAGGAGTTCAGACTGGAGTGCAGCAGGGGGGCTGGTGTTCACTGTGTGATGGCTGGTCAGCAAGGAAGATGATTGACAACTGGTATAACTGACTAGATGATTGACAAATGCAGTAGGCATGTGGGCATGTGTGGGGATGGTGGTGGTGATGATATCCTGCCGTTTGTGTGAGTGCAAGAGTGTGGTCCTGAGCAGATGTCTATGTGGGCTTTCTGGGCTATGAACATATGTGCATGTATTTGTCTGGGTGCATTCATCAATGTGTGCCTCCATGAGGTTCAGCTTCTATACACATCTGGAATTATATTAGCAAGAAATAACTTTCAGGTAATGTAACACATCCTCTGGCAGCCATACTGGAGTTCTGCTTGGCGTAATATGGATATTAAATGCTGGCTGTCCATTTCAACAGAACGGAGCGGGGGTTTTCTGTGGCTATTGGAGAAAAAGTGCAACATTTTAGGTAATTCACTTTCTTGTTGAAAGTTAAATGAGGAGGTGAATACCACTCTTTTGTCTATAAGCTGAATATGAAGCTAGAGCCAGAAAAACATATTCAAATTTTAGACAGTGTCTAACCTTCGGTAACTAGACAGTTACGAATGGGTAGGAGATTTGCAATGGCACTGAAAAGTCTCTCCATGGAGCAATGCTACACTAGTAACACACAAGTTGCTGACAAAATGACTAATGACACAACCAAAGTGGCCTTGTTTTGATATTTAATAGCCCTAGTACCTCCCCAGTCAGAGACAAAGCACATGATAAGGCTTAACCAGGGCTGTGACAAGCTTAGCCTTCTGTTTATTGCAAAGAGTGACAGGCTGATGGGGAAAATGAATTTCCAAAGCACTGTGAGAGTAGCCACAGTTAGCTGATGTCACCAGAGCAGAGCTTGGCACAAAGACATACACATAACTCACCCTCACAAAGACACACAAGGATCACCTGCCTGGAGACAGGGTGGATTATTGGGAATTAGGGGGCACTGTGTGACTTGGCATTGAAACTGGGGGTCCTCTTGTTGTCGGTGCAGGATCTGAAATTCTGCCAAAACACACTGACACACTCTTACAATAGAAAGCACACGGATGACTGAGGAGACACTGACACAAACACATGCACAAGGTAAAGACAAACACTCTGTGTCCATGTGTTTGTGATGACACATACTGCATGTTGTACGATGCACTTATGTGAGCACATGCACACACAAAAACACAAATGGTTTAACCTGTAACATACTAGGACACCCCCCATTGCACATACACAGTCTCTCTCTCTCTCTCTCACACACACATACACATATCAGATCCCACAAGTGTAAGTGTGTTCCCTATCCCGCAGTAGCAACTGTAACAATGACAAGGCTTAGCGGTGCAACAGTAGCCCGCCTGTAGATTGACATACGAGACTGCTGTTACCACAGTGCAACCATTCACAGCCCCAGGGCTTGATAACTCACTTTTAGCCAACACTAACCTGCAGCTGTGCAGTTATAATTAACAGTGAAGTCTTTACATAAAATTTAAATCTGTATTTGGCCATTTCGTGGCATTCCCAGTGAATGCATGTGGTGTGGCGGATGAAGGGTATAATTTTAAGTTTGATTAAGTGTTATGCAAGTTACAGCAAAATAAGAGACTGGGCATTTAAAATAGCAGACACCAATTTGACAAAATAATCTTAATTAATCCTAACACTGTTTTTTTCAAGAGCCTCCAAAAGCATCAGCAGAAGGAATTTGCTTAGTTGTCGACAGCACAGTAAATATAGAACTTCGGTTGTCATTTATTGTGGGAGTTCAAAGATGTTGTTTAGCACTTTACAAGTCTGGAAAAGCTCCAGAAAATAACAGTAAGTGGACCTAGAACTCAGAGTTTTGTTTTTGAAACCACAGTTTTCTAGCTAAAAAAAAAATCAACAACTTTTGTTAAATACATTATAACTTAAATTCTTTATAAAAAAAAAATATATATATATAATATATATAATTCCAAGTCATTTAACACTTGTTTGGCATTTAACAAATGTTGTCTTATTAGCATTATTAACTTATAAACTTGAGGTAACCTCAAAATAAAATGAACCATTTGAAATGATAGAACACACTACACACACATACACACACACACACACACACACACACACACTTACAGTACACCGTATCATGCATATCTCTCACACCCCCTGCCAGTTGTCAGTCACTGCCTTTGAGCACAAGGCCTGAGGGACTAGATTAAATCCTTCTGGAGACAGGATGACGGGTACAGAGGCCTGCGCTAAACACACACACACACACACACACACACACACACACACACACACACACACACACACACACACATGAATTCTCTACATGAAACTCAGTGTTCTTTGCTGGGATCTTACGACCGATATGCAAGAAGACACTACTTTTTCTCCTAAAATATCCCAGCTCATAATATGTGAAATTGTGTTTTTGTGAACAGAACAGCTCCAAAGCCTGATTAATTACAAGCAACAAGAATCAAATGAAGTAGAATGTTACAACTTCTAGTTGACTTTTGCTGAAACCAGGCAGGAAATTAAAAGCCCACCAGTAAATATTTTATTCTTGTTGCCTGCAAATAATGAGAGACAAAGTAATGTCTTCTCATAAATATTTCATTGTCGTGGCCTCCAGGGGTAATAGAAACAAATGGCTGATTTAGTCTTTATCTGTGTAATATAACAAATCACAAATAAGTGGCTCAGTGTTTTGCGTTGCCATGCTAGACAGACCCTTTTCATTCGCTAGTTAATGATATATTGACTATACCTAAAGCCATTTCAGTACATTTTTTTCCCTAACCTCTTAAATTGCATTACTGGTATACCTACATGCGGTAAAATCAATTTGAAATCTTGAAGGCTAATGTGGCAGCAGTATTGTCAGGTGATTTGGGTAGTTGAATACTTGAAATTGCCCAGTTGTTGTGATTTATGCAGTGCTCCTCCACTGGGTGTTGACAAAGTGTTGGCAGATGCAGATGAGTTCCGGACCTGTTTAAGACGATACTTTGTTATTGCTCACCGCATCAAAAAGCGGAAACCTCAAGTGAAAGCCAGAGAGTCAGATTTTGATAAACAGATGATGATGAGATGGTACATATTTTGGCACAATGCTTCCCAATTTTTTTATACGCTCTTTTGTTGTTCTTGAACGCCGACATCAACTGTCTTCCTGGCTCTGCTGTGAGTGGCTGTAGCAGCTGTAACAATACTGCAGTTACAGAATTATGAAGGATTTATTACTTAATTCCTGCGGTGAAAAGGGCTGCGTAACTGTGGGCTATGTGAGTCAAACTAGACTACATGATTGTGTCTAACAATTTGCTCACGTAATGACAACAATTTCAATGTGTGCATATGATATATTGCTTGCTATCCTTTGTTTCACTAAAAACAGCTGAATGGGCATATTCATCACCACATACTCTATGCATTATGGGTAAGACAAAACACATTTCAATCTCCTCAAAACCGGATGGCGCTGCATGGTTGCTGTGGGAGCAAGAAAGTATTTTATTGACAGATGACATAACATTATGCCTGCCCCTGTCTCTTCTCTCAGATGAAAACTATGCTGTGGATTGATGGCAACAACATCTAAAAAATCCTCCATTTTCTCACCCAACAAGCATTAACTGAACTGCTCCCAGAAGAGGGAACTTGCTGTCAGAGTCACTTATGTGCCAATATATTTATGGCACTTATGGCAGTATATTTCTCCTGGGAAAGAAATAGTTTGAACATTCAAACTTGCATTTTTCTTGAGTGTGGTTTGTATAATAGTCATCCAGTTGCTTGACTGACTCTGCGCCATTCACCTACATTATTATTATGCTTTTGATGAATGGCAACGTGGGCGTAGCGCAAACTCAAGGGCAAAGCCCATCTATCTGCCATCTGTCAGCGACTTGTCATCTGGCTTTAGTAATTACACAAACGTAAATATGGCCAGACAGTATTTTAACGGCTTATGAGATCTATGTGTCTCTGGTAAGTTGAAAAAAAAAACTGAAAAGAAAACACTTGAGGTCTAAAAGCTTTCTTCTATAATTCTTCAGATTTTTTCTTTTAGATTTCTCTTGCAAATTTTCTTTGGGATCCAACAACCCTGTTTAGTGAAAAGCTTGTTTTTTTTGAAGCCTAAATTCCTGCTGCTTCCCAATTCATCGACTGGCAGCATCTAGCCATCTTTGACTTCTTTCAAGAAGCATTTAACTGCCTTCACAAGTAAACCAGTCAATGAATAAAGATGAGGACGGGATGGTTTAATGCATAAACATCTTTGACCAGATAACCTATGGGAAACAACTCACAGAAGCTATAAAAAAAATAAAGGCCTATAAACCAGTTGGGGGAGATCAAGGAAACAGACATTCGACTCAGAGGCTCAACAGAGAGGGCAAAACACCTTAAATCTTCCATCCCGCACACTTCATTTTAGACTGCAGATACATTCTTTATCTTTATGTGTCTGCAGTTGTAAAAGATTAAAGTTGTCTGCATGCAGCGCGGGTCAACTCTAGGTGGTCTGGCTTCGAAGACCTCACAGACATTCAGGAACACACACGATCTTCTTCCTTGTCAAAACAAGCCCTCAAAGTAGGATCAATTAATAAATGAATTGACACAGAGTCAGTAAAAGTTAAACTGCTAAACTTCAAAGGTGATTCCAGTCATTTTTGCCAGAATTAAAGTTCCACCTTAGGATGATTGAACTTGACTTTATTGTTTTCTACTGCGATCTATCCATCCAAGCATATCACCTTGATGCATGTGTAACTGTATATCAGTTTTTCAAGGTGAACTATCCGCTACTAGCACCTGTCTTGATAAATCCATTTTGGACTTAGGGCAGAGTCTTCATCCTTAGTTGGTGGTGAAGAATCGAGCAAGTAAGCAATAGAGTTGTAAGGATTTACTGCCACGGCACAGATATTTAAGCAATGACTCACTGTGCATGTTTGCCATTGCCAGTGCCTGTGGGAAAATTGAAGACATGAGGATCCATACTTTTAAAGTTTGTCTGTCAGGTGAACACCACACCTTCCTAGTCCTGAGACTCTTTAAGGTACCGACAGAGGGGCCAATTAGGTGTGGGCTGGTGGAAACAGGCTGGTGTTTTTACTGCCAATACATTGATATGATGTGGGTTAAATATGTAATGTGTATTGTTGAAGCCAGACAGTAACAGAGACGCTAGAGGCTACTATATTAAACATAGAGCATCAGCAGTGATGTAATTGTAACAAGTTACTCTATTACAAACGTAATAGTATTGTAACTATATAATTATTTTATCAACGTGATGTATCTTATTACATGTAATTACTTTTGTATTACTTTTCTAAATGTCTAATGAATGTTTTTAACAATTTACCATTTTCAAATATTTAAACCTGGCAATGTTAACCTTACAGCAGTACTCAACACTAACTACTGTCAAACGCCTTTTAAAATCCTTCATCACATGAATTAATAATAATTATAATAATTTTATTTTGAAGAAAAGACACCACAAAGTCAGACTTTGGCACCTCTTTTTAATATGAGATCATTCTGAGGCCACAGATTTAAAATCATAAAAAAACAAAACAAAAATGTATTACACACAGCGCCAAATACTAAATTAAACAATATATATATATATATTTTTTAACATTATTTTTTGGGCCTTTCCTCCTTTAATTATGAACTCTGCGTCGAGGCACTTTGAAGTAAATACTCACCTGCTCTACCACTGATCCAACCCGGCAACAAAATAAAACAGTTATTGAATAATCAGTGGAAGTGTGGCTTTGCTGTATAGCATTTGTTTAATATGACGGCTTCAGTTACTTTAACTTAACTCGTATACCTGCAGATGTTTCCTGAGGTTGGACATTGGCATTTCCAACGTCGATAGCATTTATGACCTCAGCGGCAAACAGTCTTTGCATTGCACAGTTTTGTTTGAAACCTTCTCAGATTGCTGTATGGAATATTTGTTATATTTGCAGCACTGGAATGCGTTTTTATTTGTAGCCATAGTGGCAACTCTCACACATCTTGAGAAGTAATTCAACTGTCAGATGGGTGGCGCTGCTAATTAAACAGGAAAACCAATCAAAAGCATCAGAATAGCATCAAACTTTACTAAACGGCTGTGGCGGGAAATGGCAACAGTAGATGTTGTGCACATGAAATACATGCAAAGCAACAAAATTAATATTATTCAACATAAAGCCTAGCTTTTTACTGGAAAATATTCAGATATAACCCTTAATGTAATCATAAACATTTCCATAAGTAACTGTAATTGAATTACACATTTTTCCCAGTAACTGTAACGGATTACAGTTACATTTCTTTTGTAATTCAATTACATAACATCGAGCATCAGCTACTACTTTATACTGAGGTTTTCCAGGTGACAGCAAAAGTGTTGAGCTTTATAATATGTATGTGTTTTTCCCTGGATTTAATTAAAACCTAACTGGAAAAATTGCAGCACTTTGGCTGTGCCCGATTAGGTTTGCCTCAACTGAGGACATTTCTTTTGTGCATAATAAACTTTAATATAACTACACCTCAAATCTGCCTCTGTTCAAATGAAACCAAAGCAGTTTTTGCCTTGCCTTTTTTCACAAATTCTCCCACTGGAGTCTTTTTGCAGTCCATTTTATTTTCCACTATCAGCCAATGCACAAACATTGCTGCAGTTAACAAACACACACCAACTGTCAGTGTTTCTGACATCTTCAACCTGTACCTCAATGTTTACAAGGACCTCCGGTTCTTTCTGTTTTTCTTCCTTTAAAGCCCCGTCATTTCCCCTATTTTCTACCAGACTTGTAAAGCTTCAGATGAGTGCAATTTTTCCAAAAATTGTTCCACAGTTAATTTTTAGGCTATTGTGGGAACATTTCAAATATGATCTAGCATACAAGGCTGGTGGTGTCTTTGGTCCTTTTCATCTTTTGATGTTGACAGTTCACATTTTTCATATTTTAAGGATTAAAATAAAATGTAAACTGTTAGTTGGTACATCAGGCACACATATAGAGATTTACTCCTCGATGCAGCGTCCACGGGTTTGACTCCGACCTGTGGCCCTTTGCTGCAAACTTTCCCCTCTATTTCCCCTTTCATGTCTTCATCTGTCCTTTCAAAAGGAAGGCCTAAAAATAATCTTTAAAAAATACATTAAAAAGTTCCCAAATTGCGAAAGAAATCAACATAACATCTCAACTCAGGATCTTCGTTGTTGCTTTCCTAACATCTCCCAAGTACAGTACTCTATGTTGCTTTAGTGACTTTAATACAACCCATCCCCTATTAACTCTGATCATTCAATCTCTTTCTACACATGCCCCAATCTGCCAAAGACTTATTATAACACAATGCTTCTGTTCTTCTTCTATATTTTGCCTCAGTTTTCCACCTAGAGCAAACCTGCCCCTTCTTGCATATTTCCAAATTAGTTGCACCTTCTCTAAAATTAGCCTTGCGTTCCGTGTGAACAAACCCATAAACTGACACACATCCACTTACGGTACACGCCACAGTTGCACACTAGCACTTCTGTATTCTGCAAAACTGTCAAACTTCGCCAGTAAACAAATGCTGAGTAATTAGTCGCTCAACTCACTTTAGCTCCTGCAGATCCTAACTTTTTCCTTCCACATCTCCTCTTCATTTGAGGTCACATCTCTGTTGACCTTTTCCTCCTCCTCACTACTCACTCTTCAATTCTCAGAATGAACCTTTGCATTCCTCCCTTCCTCTCCTCTCTCCATCAGCACTCCTTCTCTTTCCCTCTTCTCCTCCCGTGTTTGTTTATCAGCGACTGGCGATTGCTGACCCAGCAGCCCTGCTGTCTCCCCACCACATGCGTTAGAGCTGTGAGAGACCAAGGACGGCAGGCAGGGGAAACTCTGACGTCTTAACCTTAATCTGATGGAGGTTTTTCTTAGACAGCTTTTTACTGCTATTGTGTTTTTGTTGCTTTGCTTATCTGGCCAATTGTTCGAGCCCTTGTGGAAGGCTGACAGGTCAAACTCATAAGCCCTGTCTGAATTGCAAATAGAAACCTGTGATCAGCAGAGTGTAATGAATTTAAAATGGCTTATTTCAAACTTTTCCCTCATGGGTAAGCGGGCCTTTTTTTATGCTTCAGTGCCAGGATGCTTTCCTATGTTTATACTTTTTATTTAGTACACAATGATAAATGACAATGAGTAAAAATCTATGTGAGTACTCTGTGAGTACAGATGACTGAAATATCTCAACAACTAGGATGGATTGCCATGGAATTTAGTGCAAATATCCATGGGACCCAAATGTATCCTAATGACTCGTTCTCTAGCACCACCATGAGCTTGGTATTTGTGGTTTTGAGTGAAATGTCCTGACAACAATTGGATAGATTATGACTCATTGCACTGACATTAATTTTCCCCTCAGGATGAATCATAATCACTTTGTAGATCATTTAACTTTTTATCGCTATCATTGGGTCAACACTTTGTTTGATACTTTGATTAATTAATATATTAAATTCTGGCAAAACTATACTTCATAAGTCTCAGCTGTGATTGTGTTGAGTGCTCATAAACTTAGTTGAGCCAAACTAAGATGGTGAACATGGCACCTGCTAAACACTAAACCTTAGCATGTTGATGAGCATGTTGACATGCTGATGGTAGCATTTAATACATCGCACAGAACTGCCAGCATGGCTGGAAACAACAGCAGCAGCAACAAAATGGCTTAGTTTAAATTCAGAAAAGAAGTGCTGTTACACAATACCGAAAAAATACACATTACTGATCGTCATCACACACCTCAGGAAACCTTCATGTTTGCAACCAGCTTCACTATAATGGCTGCTGCTTTGATTTCTGTGCAGTCTGTTTTGGTCTCTGCACACACGCATGCGCATGCGCACACACACACACACACACACAGACACACACACACACACACACACACACACACACACACACATACACATACACGATGGACACAAACTCATCACGATACAACAAAAGGACCTACAGTGATTTCCTCTGAACAACACAAGCGGACGGCTGTAAGAAGAGAGGGTACAGTTTAGGGCCAAGAAGAGTGCCATAACAGCAAACAAAAGAGTAACAATAACAACAACCACAGCCCCTGAGAGCCTTCTCCTATCCGACCTGAATTATTCATGAGCCCAATACAGTAAAAATAAATATTTATATAGGCTATATTGAAAGATTTAACAATGAAATGGTGTGCTGGTGGTTCACAAAAAGCCTCCTGTGCCTATTAAATATTCACAGAACTTTTAGGAGTTCATTGTTTGGTGGAGAGGGCCTTGAGTATAACAACATGCAGATTTGGATTTATCCCGTAGTGTACTATGTTTAATAGCGTTTTGATTCCAAGAACAGATGCACAGATGGCCTGTTGTGATGTAGGAATTTAAATTCTAGTGCGTCTTGCATTTTGTATTTACAGGTGCCAAAAAACTATCACAATGTATTTATTTCTTCTTTGTAATTTAAAACAAAAAGAAAACATAAAATAAATATATTTTCAAATAAAAATGTGAAGGGAGCATCAGTATTTTTCAGCAGTGTAAGTTTCAATGTGATCTTTCCCACCTCTGACCATTGCTATCTCTGGTCTGTGCTTGTTCAAGTCAACGCTGCAAATCAAGGCCGTCAGCTGCGTGCAGGAGAAAATTAATCTTTCTAATTGAATGAACATGTTGACTTGACTATAGTCATTAAAACTCTCCAAACACTATATCTCGGTTTAGACTTTTATAGACTTTTATAGACTTAAACATTCTGCTGCTGTGTGCACAGAAAACATCTTGGCCGGATGGCCGGCTTGGGGTAATGAATTCTATTAAATCATTCCCTCTCTCTTATTAAGACCACATTAAAAGAGGCCAAAATCTGGAGCAAAGTACACAGAAAAGAGGAAAAACAAACCACTCAACACAGAAAGGATCACTCTTTTTTTATTTTTGGGGAAACTAGTAACAGGCTGCTCTTTTGTTGGCTGTCAGCTCCCACCCCACTGCAGCAGGCAAACAGAGACATGAAAAGAAGTGAAGTTAGAGGGGGACATTTCTGCATTGAGGAGTTAGAGAGGCTCAACCGGACGTACTGGGTGAAGCATGAGAAAGAGAAATAGAGAGAGAGACAAGAAGAGGGAGAAAAAGAGGGATGGTGAGAGTGTGTTTTAAGTGCGAGTGGCTTCAAATGTGTATGCATTTCAATGGGAACATTTTTGTTGCTTAAGTGTGCACATGCATGGGTTGTTCCTTTAAGTATGAATATGTGTGTGTGAGGGAATCTTTGGTGTGTGTGTGTTTACAGATGAGTCCCAGGAGGCAGCATTTGGAACACTGTGCAGACTGCTATCATCAGTTTCCTCCCAAATGCTTCCAGGGAAGTTAAAGTGATAGGGTATCTCTGTAGAACATTTCCCAGATTAGCTATGAAATGCATTTGAATGTGTCACTTTGAATTTTTCTGGACATGTGTATTTGCTGCACAACACTGTTTTGGCTCTACCGGCAGGTTTTGTGCGTGTTACCGTGGATTGTGATTTAGACTTTCTCATACTCAATATATGATTCAGAGCAATTCACACATTTTTCAGGAGGCGAGTATGGGTGGGAGAATGTGTGGCCAATGCCAGAAACTTTAGCAAGTTGAAGGTTTTTTACCGTTTGACAAGAAAATGCTGTGCTTCCATGTTTTCTTTTCTCTAGGATCTGATTCAAAGGAAAATTTCCATCAAGCCCAATGAAATACTTTTTTCTTCACACAACTGTTCCAGTTTACAATTAACTCGTACTTCCCACAAACTCTAAGCAGTTTTTCAGAGTCAGTTGTCAGCCTGTACATGACAAAACTGCTTCTACAGTAGTTGATACATTTATATCTTCAAAGGTGGTTTGTCAGCCTTATCTAAAACAAAATATGAATTAGGTAGATTCTCTGCAACGTTTGCTGCATGTAATGATGTACATACACAGTTTAGACACCGAGTAGGAGTATTGGGCATTGAACCTCAATACCTTTTTGGTATTGACTGAAATGTTTCTGAGTATTGAAAGTTGTATGCCAAGCATTGGCATTGAATGTCTTGTCACATTTATAATCTTGTTTACTTATTCTCTGATCATTAAGCTTGGCGTCAGTTGGACACGGTAGTCATACACCCACTGATTGAATTATCATTCCTATCAGACACACACCAATCACAGTCATCTCACATCAAGCTGCTCCTTTTAAATATGACTCCCTCGTCACTGATCCCTGCTACACTGACGCTGCTTTACTTACTACTGCTGCTGGCAACCTTTTGCCACACCACCCCAGCCTCCTCCTTTCTAGTTCAGAGTCCTAACGTCATTCACAGGGTTTTCAATATCTTTCATTTTTTTACCCATTGGGGGTTTCTGCATAGTGCTCCCTGTTTCAGCTTAGCGTGCTGCTTGGCTGGTCCGGAGAGCATTATTATTTCCATTTGTTGCAATAAATGGTTAATTCTATGACGAGAGTGTTCCTGACTGAAAAATAGCTTTGTATTTAAATCAAAATTCCACCATGAAGGACAAACTAAATGTTACTTAAATGCGTCATTGAATGTGATTGTTTGGGCTGCGTGTGATGCTGGTTGGGAGTAATCTTTTCCTCCAATTGTTTCAAAATGGCTGCCAGAAGAGACTGCAGGTGGGACACCTTACCACTGATTCAAAATGTGGCTTAAAGCCCTTGACGCTCAAAAGGGATAAAATGCCTCTCCTGATTTTGTTTGCTCCTTGTTTCTAATAAAAGTTGGATGAGACTGAGCTACACTGCAGCCCCAAATCACTTCATTGATCTTTTCTGCCGCGAGTCTTACATTCGATCCATGTATTAGCTGTAAAATGTATCTTCTACCTCAGTTATATTGCGCTGTGATCCAGGCTTTCTATATTACTTTAGGACATATGGCAGAGCGTGTGTGTACTCCTTCCCTTTGGTTGCAGAGATTGAGTAATCAAGCTCGCTAAGCAGCCGTGAAGAATGAGACAACAAAGACTGTCTCTGTTCTATTCTATTATCTTTCACCCCCGTCTTGTCTCAGTGTATCCCCTAAAATGGTTGTGATATCCTCCATCTGTCTTGCTCTCTGTACTAAACCCACAATCTCTCTCACGTTCACGGCTTCTCTTTCAATCTCTCTCCTTCTCTTTAACGCACAATAGGTCTCCTCAGCCTGGGTTCTGTTTGATGTGAGACCCCGAGCATTCAAGCCCCTCTCTGCCTTTTTGTCGCTTTCTTTATTCTACTTAAAAATTCACCCAATTTATTTATTTATTTCAGTCTAGCTGAGGCTCACTCATCGCCCGCCCGTCTAAGCTTGTCCTTTCTGTGCCCTTTTTCTTGATAACGGGAGCCTGGTCTGGTCCATCACCACCTCCCACTCAGCCACGGCCAAGGCCTGTGTGATTGACATGGACCGCTCTAACTTCCCGGACGGTCCCCAACCCCTCCTTCTCTCTGGTCCCGCCCGCATCCTGTGTGCCTCCTTTTTTTTCCCCACAATCAACTATCACCAACTTTCCCACCCCTGGCCTCCTTCTATTCTTTAATAGTTGACCATTACCTGCAAGAGACTGATTAGATTAATCAATAGTGAATCAATAAAGACTTCCCACTTATTGGATTTTTTTGTTGTTGTTGAAAAATATTTAATGTTGGAATTGCAGTTTTAAGACAGCCTCTTTAACCTTGAAGGAAGATTTGGTCTCTCTTTGAACTTCCTGCTCTCTTTTCAGCTCAGCATGATAACCTCATCTCTTTTTTGATACAGATATTTCAGATGTGCTCTACTCAAGCAAACAATCTTCCGATGAACAAAGGCAATTTAATCTTGCACAAGAATTGAAAGAAACCTCATTGTAGGTGAAGAATAAAAGTATCTCAGACATCTTTGTTGTAGTACAATTAAAGAGCTAAGTGCAAGAGTACCAAATATTTCATTGTAGTGTTAAAGGATAATGCTGGTGATATTCCATATTTTGGTTATTGTCAATAGATCCTTTGAAAAGACAGAAACCACCAATCTGTTGGTTCTTCTCTAGTCTTTTAGTGGCTAATTTGTTCTTACTAATGGTGTAAAAAGGGTAACAAGTATACTTTCCTTTTTCAAAAAAGGCTAAAGAACTTTTAAAATGGCAGGGTACTGTCGTTAGGAAACATTACATTTACACGGATACTTGTTCTTAGGAGACTATTTTCAGCTGTGGATTAAGACATGTTTGTAACATTAGAGAGTATTTCCAGATCAAGGATGGTCTGTGTAAAATTAACTCAAATCAAACTATACTGCCCATGCTGATTGCAAAGGAACATGTCACTCACTGCAAAGTTGTGGCTCATCAATGTATTTTTTATGGAAATAGAAGTCTGTGGCACAGGGGAATGAACTATTTCAGGCATTGGCAACACAAACGTATACTTGTTAGTAGAATCAATTCATTGTTAGTACAAATACAGAATATAATCAATCGTTTAGGGTACTGTATTTTTTTTAATCTCTCACAACCATTAAAGAAAACATCAACCAATCTTCTGTACCTCTTAACTTACTGTTTTAGTGCATCTCAGCCGCAACATTCACAAAAATGTAAATCATTCTCCTTCTTTCCAACCATTGGGTTGATCCCTTGGCCCGATTGTCTACACTGTGAGTGATGTGTTTATGGTGAGGGCTTTGGCCTAATGCAGTACAGCACACAGATATTAATTCCACTGATAGCTTTATCTGCTTTGGGACTCCATGTGTGTAAGTAGATGCACATGGGTGTGTCCTGCATGTGTCTGCAGTTTGTGAATATGTGTGTGTGTGTATGTGTGTGTCTACATTTGTATTCACAAGCACTTTACAACAGTCCATGTTGCCATCTGTCTTTCACCATGTACACACTAGTTGTCTCCATCAAATATCTATCCCATGCCGATTGTCCACCTGTGCTCTGCTTATATAATGTGCATTTGTATGCGGACTGAGATCATTCCGGTAATGGCCAGCCATTCCACGTAGCTCAGTAGTGACAAGTGTAATCTATCTGTATGGCAGCAGCTTCCACAGTGCACTGCACCCCATCAACAGCCCATAGGCTTCTCAATAGCAGCAGAGCCAAGATGTTTTTATTTAATGTTTTTTTCCATGATAAACTTCTAATGACAGCAATTTTTTTAAACATTTTGACCTCTGATAAAAACTAGTGAGGGCAGATGTGGAAATATGGCCTGGAATATTAAATTTGCGATGGAGAGCTGAAGGTAAATAAAAGCGTAGAATTGGTAGATGACATTCCATCACAGAGGAAGTGAACGCCTGCAGTCATCACTGAAGGAAAATCACATTTTCTAAATGTCCAGACATATTGCTGATTGAGTTGTTTGGCCATAGAAGATGGCACCAGTTACAGTTTAAAATGTTTGAGTGCTTTTTCCCTCTCCCTTCATTCCCTCAGCAGCATTTACTATACGTTGTATGCTTTTCTGCCTTATAGGACCCCATGTCCTTTGGCTAAATGTTTTGTTTAGTTTTGGATGACGGCGCTCATGCAGCACCTCCTGGATTTGAACAGTTTGCAGTGTGTATCGTCTTACCCATAATGCAAAGAATATGTGGCGATAAAAACAGTCTTTCGATTGTTTTGTCTGAGGAATCAGGAAAACAAGAAAACTCAAAAAGAAGGAAGAAATACACACACATGCATACACCGCCAAGCTGCCACCGCCCAGCTACACGCCACTCCCAACAAAGCTATCTGGTGACACTGGGGAACCATAATGTTTGTTATTCATGTTGGAGAGTCAGATTGAATGAGACAGCTGTTCTCCTGCTATACATTCTTGATATAGAAAAGTCAGAATTCCTGTTATCATCTCTGAGCTGTGATTGTTATTCAGCGTCTTCACTTCCTACAGATGACTCTCTCTTAACACACATGGACACATACACACCCTCACAAACACACTTTGCTCTAAATGTGAAAAAAATAATCTCACAGGTTGAGTCAAACCTCAGTGGACGGAACCACAGAGCCCCATATTTTCTCGCTATCCGACTACAGTACTTTATCAAATGCCTGCATCAAAGCTCTTTTAACGCTTGTATCAACAGCATTTAGTATGGGGGAATAGTTGTTAAATTACTCTCTGGACAATAATGTACTAAAGTTGTAACTGGTTGCTGTATTGATTGGTTATTAATGATTTATTAAAGCTTTATAGAAGAGAAAAATACATTAATAATATATCTTTAATTTATATAACTTACTGAGGGTCTGTTTTTATAACTTTTTGTGCATTTTAATGCAGGACCACCACAATGGACAGTTGGATGCATAGAAATAAAATGGATAGAAAGGCCATTTTTATGTGTACCTTTGCCATGGCTACATATAAACCTCCATATAAACCGACATGCGGCAAGTCGCGGATGTGATGTTTTGTAGTAACGGACAAAGAAACACTTCATGACAACAATGACGTGTGTTGTCACCAGGACAACTTACAACAACCGCCATTTTGTTTTGTCCTAATCAAAACAACCACTGCAAACAGTCCAATGTCCTTTGCTATCCATTTTATTTCTATGGTTGGATCACTTGAAGAACTGGACTTTTTCTTGCTGCAGAGAAAATCATGTTCACGTTCATGTTATTTTGAGCATTTTTCCTGGAAATCAATCTTTGTTGTTTATTATTTCCCAGCTGATCTCTCACACTGACTTTCCTTTTCCATGACTGCATCAAATGGGTGTACTGTGGACGAAGGTAGATAATGGAATAATGGTGATATAATTTCAAAATAAATTGTTCCTTTGTGAATAGTTTTTACTCAAAACATGCAAATGATTAAGGATAGGGGGCTGTAGCGTTCACGTTTTTATAAAGTATTTTTTTCTGTTTAGTTAATTTTTTGTTATTATGTTTTTTTGTAAGTTTAAACAAAAATAAAGCTAAAGGCTTACAACATAGTGTTTAACAAGTGTGTTAAATCAACTGCAGCAGATGAAAATGTGAATTGGTCAGTTGCATCCCTCTTACAACCAGGACAGACAGATAGATGACATGTAAAATCAATATAGGCAGAAGGAAATATAACTGCCACAGCAGGACAAGATGAACCATCCCTCTCTATTCAAGTTTATACTCTACAACGATTTATTGATGCCTTCACAATTTGCAGTTTATAGATACAAAGGAAAAATGCATTTTGCCTGGTACCTGGTTTAATTCAATTAATATGTCAAAAAAGGATGCTATAACTTATAACCTGTTTTGTTTAAATAAAATCATAGTGCAATGCAGTTCTTCTCAAACCTCCTCCTACTTAGCCTTTGTCTGTGAAATAGATACATCAGATATTAAGCCAGAAGAGATTTCCTTCATCATGTGGGTAAGTGCATTTATTTCTGGGCAATCACCCAAAATTGCTCAAAGTAAGATTTAAACTAATAATAATATTTAATTGGTGGTGATTAATTAACGTTAAAAAGTAAAAACTTTCTTAAGATTTACTGTCTTTCGTTTTTGCCAATGTCTGCGTCGAATATGTGATTTCCATTACACATTTTATTGATTGTCCTCACCAAGTCTACTAGTGTTCTTAAAGGGACAGGCTATTATTTGTTACTATAACACACTGAATATACAGTACATATTTGTTAACATTCTCATCTGGTTAACTATCACTTCTGTAACAAAAGAACAGTAGATGAGATACAATAGATGATTGCTGCAAGACTAACAGCTAACAGTTGACCTCAGCAAGTGAGACGACTGACTAGCTGAGTGAAAATGTCTCCACCGGATAGAAGTGTCCACTGTTTGTCAGTGTAAACCACAGACTGCAAAGTCTCTCTCTCTCTGATCTGTTTCTCACTCGTACACTATATAGTAAATTCGATAGACTTAATTGAGGGGAACAAACAATTTAGAGTATGTGAAATTATTAGTCCTGATGTCTCCCTTTTGGTCCATAAGTTAGTTTCTTCTCTGCCACTCAAGTTTTGTTTTTTTGTTAGTATAGTTGTGTTATTTCTGGCTCCAAAAGCCACGTTCTTATTTCTGTTGCAAGCTTGAGCCCTGAATCTGAAACTGTAAGTAAAACTCAATCTGCTGGACATATGTATTGCACACACACACGCACACAAGCACACAGTGCTTTCACATTTGGTCTCACACAACATAACAACAATTAAAACAGCAGACGAGGCAGATAGCTGAACAGAAACCTGTCACTTGTGAGGAACCTCGCAATCCAGCCTGACAGACAGGCCGAAAAGAGAGACAGGCCGACAGATGACAGCATGTGTTTGTTTCCCAGTCTTCGACAAGTTGCATAGCTGTCCCTGCCACGTTTAAACAAACAATTTTAAAACCCAAAAACAAACTGTCGGTAAACAGCAGTGATGGATGGAGTTTTAGAGGATGGAATGTGTGTCCATCTGGATTTGGGGATGGTACAGAAAAATAATAGCTATCGTTTAAAAGTGAAAGACGAACAAATAAAACACTGTTAATCATACTACATTCTCATTTTGAATGAAGTGTCCATACTGTATCAATGTATGGAGACATGCAGCTCTGTTATAAATGTCCATAGGAGTTGGAGTTCATTTGTTATTTGCAGTATGAAATAGGAAAAGTAACAGTTTAACAGAGACCTTGAGTAAATGTAGGGCCACATTGCTTGGGTTGTTGGACTTTGTAAAGAATATTTCACACTTGTGAACATACTTACATAAGCCAGAATTCAATTTGAACAAAGAAGAGCTAATGAAAGGGGCTTCTATTAAGGGGCAGGAAAAAGTGAATCTCTCTTCAGCCCCACTTTGTGATTGAAACGGATAAGACCAGTGTCGTTTTACACAGAAATATTGGCAGATCTAATCAAGCTCATTAAATCAGAGACCCTGTTATTTTAGCTTACATCTCAACAATGTCAAAAAGTGATATTGTTGAACTGCCTAAGTCCTGTTTTAACACTCGTTTAGCTAGAGCTTTACCTGGCAGTTGCCCAGTCTTTTGATTTACAACAGTCTGTGACAGGAGCTACTACATCATCGCTTGACTGGTGAAACAGTCCTTGCTGGAAAATACACAATTTCTTAAATACAGTTGAAATCTGTTTTTCGGGTGTCACACACAATGTTTGATATTAGAACGTGAAATAGCTGACCAGTAAAATCCTCATATGCTTATAGAACTTAAAAATAATAAATAGTGAACGATTGGCTGTATTTTTTTTCTTTCCTTCTGAATGCAAATACTGAACATTGAAACACAACTTCCTTTCATTTCATTTCAAGCCAACTGACCTCAGCCATGATGGTTACACATGCTTCCACTTCGCCAAATCCAGACCAAACCTGTTTTTATATGGAGCTAGAACAGTGACAGTAACCTGTGATTTAGAAAATAAAATTTGGCATTGAAACAAGAAATATTGGCGGCAGGTAAAGAGAGCGGATCTCGTTCTCTTAATACATCCATGACGGAGCTAATGAGAGACACAAGCGAGTCAAGCCTTGTGCACCAGCAATAACACTGGCCTTAGGAGTCCTAAAGGACAGGAATATTATAAATACTAGATTATAGAAGATAGATTGACATCCCCGGCAGGAGACTTAGCTACAATTAGAAACAAGCGGACGTGTGATGAATTAAGATAGCAGTGCTAGCCTTTGCTAACAGCACAGCTTAGACCTACATTAAAAGTTAACACTAAACCAGCCTGCTTATATGTGAAAGAAATGGCAGAGATGAACAGACTTACTTGAGGTTTGGAGGTTCCAGATGAACTTGAGGAAGACATTGCAGATTTTAACACATCTGTGAGGATTCCTGTGGAGGTGCGGTCTCTTGCCAGTAGGCCATGTAAATTACCTGTAAACCACTGCTTTTGGACTTCCCCTTGCCTTTGAGTTTTGTTTGTGCTCCAAATAAACCTTTTGGAATTTTGAATCAAAATTATGACCAATATTGACATTTCAGACAATTAAGACTTTCCAAGACTGGTTTCTGCATTCAATGTTTGTAATGTCACTAATAACACACCATACCACTTTTATTATTTTACAGATGAATATTGCACATCCTAGCTGTAGTCATGTAGTATGTCTGCTCCTTCCTACCAGACCACATCCTTGTCCACTGCCAAACGGCCTATTTGAGTTATGTACGCTCTGCCTCCTGTTTTACTCAATTTGTAGAATAGCATGCAGAGTTACGGTGCATTAATTTTTGTTACTGTCAGTATAAATTTGATATTAAAATAGGCTCACAAATTACACTGCAAGATTTTATTGGTAAAACTGTGTGTACATTTTTTTAAAACTCTTTTTTGATTCAGATCCCGGTCAAATAAATTTTCCAACACTCTGTCTCTCTCCTTCCCTACATTTACAGTACACCACATAAAAAAACTTAATCTCCCTAAAGTCTTTCCATATGCCCCTGTTTACTTTCCAAATCCATCTTTCCTCTTGATATGGTTGGCATAGATTGAATCCAGGGCTTTATTTGCTCAATTTAGCAATCTGCATGTGACATTTTAAAAATACACAAAGGCACTTTTTTTCTGTATCGTATAGTGGAGCGATTATAATGTGGAAAAAGACAATAATACATGCCTTTTGTTGGACAGTTTATATGGCTCTTTATAGTAAGATTTGGTTTTGATAGCACCATGCTGCATCCATTGTGATTGTGTGTGTGTGTGTGTGTGTGTGTGTGTGTGCGCGCACGGCCGAGTGCAAGCTTGCGTGCGTGCGTGTGTGTTTACTGCAGTCAAAGCCGACAGAACTTGCAGCTAAAATAATTGGAGCCATTCATTAAGCCAGAACCAAAGCCAGATTGTGTCAGCTCCCTTGATCTGAATTTAATCACGAGAACCCCCCCCACCTCCCCCTTACTCCACCGTCCAGCCGAGAACCAGGGACTTGCAATGAACTCTGCATTGAGAGCATTGCCTTAATTAGTCCATTGTTTCTGTGCGCCCCAGCATGCAACTCAGCAGAGAGCTTTATTTGGAGTTTGTGCAAACTGTCACCTGGGACAAAATTCACTTACCGACAACCCCATCTCCCCCCCCTCCACTCTACACAGACATATTTCCATTTCTCCGTCTTTCTCCTCGCTGAGAGATATACATTTGGACAGACAGATGTATGGTGGTATCAATGGTTGTAATCTGCTTTTTCAGCACAGAGGAGAAGCAAAATGAGGAGAAAGAGAAGGGAATCAATCCAGAGTTCTGATTGTTTTAGGCTGTGTTCACACACTGCAAGCATTCATGTTCAACTCCAAACTGCGGCTTTCTTTTATATTTTTTTGATTCCTAATAACTCAAAGATGCGACAATGAGAATTTACAGAGATGCTGAAAAGACGCATGCACTCTAGTACCTACAGTACAAAGTTTTGGTTATTGTATGTGTCTTTAGATTTAGACTAAACTGAGGCTGCTGAGATACAAATCTCCTTTTATATCACTTATTATTCAGGCGGTTCAGTGAAAAATTGGGAAAGGCTGAGGTTCACTGTGTATGTAGCTTGTGATAAAGAGTGCAACTGTCTATTGCTCTTCAGATGTAATTTCTAGGGGAAAAGAAACGCACTGAACATCTTGAATGTCAGAGCGTCACTGGCATTGTCAGACAAAGAAAGCTCAAGAGAGAAGCACTTTGAGATTCAACTGTTAAGGCAGAAAGGGTGCTTGTGTTTCAATACACCAGTAATTACACTCGAGACTAAAGGATTTCCGCTGCTGTTTGATCTCAGTCAATTGATATAATTTTCCTGCATGGAAAAGAGTGAATAAGCTCAGATGTAGTGTAGAATGAGGCAGTTATTGATGACATTTGAGATTAGGCATGCTTAATTACACTCATAAATGCCTTAATGACATGTCCGTCACTCCTCTGTTGAATGTGCCATTTAGGCAAACCACAGTGCACAGATCGTGGATAAAGATTACCCCTTTAAATGTGTCAAATAATGTTCAGGACTGGTTTCCTGGTATTACATTACAGAGCTGTGTTTGATAAGGCTGGAGAACTTTGATCTCCAAAAGGCTCCCACCTGATCCATGCCAATAGGGGGAGCTGCAGCATTTCTAATTGCATTACAAAGAGAGAGAGAGAGAGAGAGAGAGAGAGAGAGAGAGAGAGAGAGAGAGAGAGAGAGAGAGTGAGAGAGAGAGAGCGAGAGAGAAAGAAAAATGAGAAGAACCTTTCAGCAAATTTCTGTATTTAAAATGTGACAATGTAAAAATAAATAAAGTCGTCATCATAATACAATAAGTATGTCTAACTAAAGGGATAATGGTGCTCAACCCCTGTGTTTTACAAGGTATTAATTTATTTGATAACCACTCAGATAATTCATAATTGTATGGAAAAGAAATATAGTGTCCAAAACTGAAGTGTGTCATAAAGATTTGTAAAACCTTTCCACATCATTCACATCAAGCATTTAATATCTGTGTGTTGGCAGGATATATGTGCTGCAAGTGGACTGCATAAAATTGAGTTTGATTAAATGAAATGAAATGTAGCTCATTCATTTATTACATCTTGATCACATTAATGGCAATGGACAGTTAAATTCTTAATCTCCCATCTATTACATTATTAATGGAACGCATGGATCATCAAATCAATTAGTGATGATAACGATAACATTGCAAAATGATAGCTTTTGATCAATTACAGGGTGGACTGTGCAGACTAATGTAATGGATTAATGGTCAGAAGAACTGGATGTGATGCCTGTTTCCAAGAGCTTGAATTCTGCAGAAAGGTAACAGAGGAACAGGATGTGATGCCATATCACATGTTTAAATTTGCAGCAGTGAATAGAGAGACTGTCCTATAAGAGAAGGTCACAAGTTTAATGCTAGAAATAATGAACATGTGCCTGTAATCAGCCATGCAACTTGTTGTAGTGCCCATGAATGAGACAATGCATCCCTTTGTTTAGTCACTGTAAATAACTTAAATAAGGTTATTATCTAAATGTTAGCAAGTTGTACAGTATGATGAGTGTTAGCCAGGCAGTTAACTCACTCAGCTGTTTAACATAGTTCCTAGGTTCAAGGTCTTTCAACTGTATGGTGGCTTGGGCTAAGCAAGCTACCATACCATAAGCTAATAAATAAGGGCCCTAAGCAGTGTCCTTATTTATTGCCTATATATATATATATATATATACATTTAATGTTTCTCCTTCATAGGAGTTTTTGTCATGTATTGTATTTTTTATTTAAGAATTAAAATCCGCATGAATATAATTTATAATCCTGCTCTACATCTCAAAAAAAGAAAACACTATATTCCTGTACTACAAATATTAATAACATAATTAATTAAACATTTAGTTTGAATTAAGTTTAAAAAGACACTGGATTCTATTGTAGCCTTAGCATCCACACATTCAGTATACTGTATGTCTGGTCCACATGTACTGAATAACCTACATCAGTCGATGTCAGGTAAATGTAATGGCTGAGCCCTTGCCAAGAGCCCCTTTCTCACTTCCTGGATGTGCAGGAAAAGACTGAAGATGAGGAGGAGTGCCACAAAGTTGGAGAAAACTGAGTAAACCAGAGCTGAGGGGCACAGGAGACATGGGAATTTTTTTAAAACCAGAACTTTTAGCTATCAGAAGCCAAGTTATATTAAACCTAAAGAAAGTATCTTGAGAGAACCTCTCAAACAACAAGGACATTTTGTGGTAAGAAAAGTCTTCAGAACAATCAGACAACCTCAGAGTCTGGAGAGTTGTGTTTTTACTTAATGATCTAAATTGTTGGGAAGTTCTTTGTTATTTTGGGAATAACTTTGAAATTGCATTACTTGTTGCTGAAGATCCTGAGTGCTGTAACAGCTGAAATAATTTTACCAGTATTCAACACAAATCAAGAGTCTGAGTGTCTTTCTGCTTTGTTCTGGTGCTTTACATCTTAGGTAAATCACACAACCTGGGAAGTTTCTCTTTCTTATTACATTAGCATATTCAGTATTCATCCAAACAAAAGACAAAAGCCCCAAAGCAGGATGGAGAAAGGCAAAACATGGGGCACCTGGATAGCTCACCCAGTTGAGCATGCACCCCATGTAGGAAGGCTCAGTTCCTTAAGGCAGTGGCCATGGGTTTGGTTCCGCCTCATGGCCCTTTGCTGCATGTCATTCCCCCTCTGTCTCCCATTTCACGCTCAAACTGTCCTGTCTAATAAAGGCCTAAAATGCCCAAAAAATAATCTTAAAAAAAAAGAATGCCATAACTTACCTACTATTGTTCTGTAGCTTCCCACAAAAGAATCTCAAACCGTCAAGTCAAAGCAAGTAAAAACTCAGAAGAAAATCTTATTAGGACAAACTAAACTAAAAATGAAAGAAACTTCTGGGTGGGCCTGTTCATGCAGGGATCCCCCACTAGTACAGCTGAGCAATATGTCCCGCAACATTAAACTTCAAGACACAGAACCAAATATTATGACATTCTGAGATTGACAATTTTTTTGCTTCTTTTAGAACAAACACACACAATCACGTTGATTGGTATGCTCCTGATACTTTCCCATCATCACAAACCATTTTCCACCTCAATCTCACTCTCAGTCTCACAGCTCTATTTCCCCAGTGCCACAATCTCTCACCTTGCCACTAGACCTGTATCATAAATCTTTCCCACCCCCCTTCCCCAACATCTCCACCTCCATTGCCCATTTTACCTCCCCTACCGTTCATTGCTGGCAAAGGGCCTATTAACCCCTTTCAGCTCTATACTGTTGTTGAATAATTGAAGGTGCCTCTTACCACAGTGAAAAGGCACCTCAATAATGAATTAGATAGGGCGTCTTTTAAAGGTGGAAGAGCCCTGTGAATTATTCAGTGGGCAAATCTGTAGTAAAAGACACCTGTTGCGAGAGAGAGAGCTCCCAGACCAGCACTGCTGTTTATTGATGCACCACGTCCCTGCATGTACAATACAGTTTACATCACGTTTTCTGCTTAGAGAAAATTAAGCTTTTGATGTTTGAAAAGTGAAATTAAGTATGGCAGCATTGGATTTGTATCTGTTGTGAGATACATCACTATCTTTGATACAAACATTGCATTATTTCCTCTAGAAATTCAATCTTATTCCCCTGGGGCCAAACAAATGTTATTATTATTATTTGACTTGAAACAATCTTGTATATTATTTTTCATCTGATTTGTGATGCTATTGTCAGTGTTCATCTTTGTCAACCCCATACAACAAATACCTCATAATTTTGAACTTAGATCAGGTTGTGGTTAGGACTGAAGTTCAGTTTAGGATGTGGTTTTTATATTATATTATACTACTATATATTTGACATATTTACAACTGATTAAATGTTGTTCTTTATAGGTCCTATAACATGGTTCTTTTTAGATGCTTTTATACAGGCCTTAGTGGTCCCCTAATACCATATCTGAAGTCTCTTTCCCAAAATTTGAAATTTTTAATTTTCCCCTTGATGCAGAATTACAGCCACTAGAGCCAGTCCCACAATGAGCTTTCTTTAGTAAGTGCCATTTCTGAGTCTGTAGCTTTTGAGGAGGAGAGCGGGGGTGGGGAGGTAAGGTGGAGGCTGGGGGTGTGGCATTGACCAACTTATACTTTGCTCTTTTAAAATTCATGATGTCTCTCTCGTGGGTGGCCAAAATTCTCTGGGCGGGCAAAGCAGAAAAAGGGGAGGTAATCTTGCCCCTTATGATCTCATAAGGGACAAGATTCCAGATTGGCCCATCTGAGCTTTCATTTTTTCAAAGGCAGAGCAGCATACCTAGAGCTATATATTTGCAGTATATTTGCTAGTGACTCCCTTTTGAATCTAGAAAGCTCAGCCATCAAGGCAAAATGTTGCCAAATACAGTTAAAAAATGTTACATGTGCATACATACAGTACATAAAGTATAAACATTAGTCTAATACAAAGGCCATGAGCAAAGGTATGCACTACAATTTCAGCCTTTACAACATATTTTATGAAACCATCAAAAATTAATTGACCATTCCTTAAATTACTGTCTTTACACAGTATTGAAATTGTTGTTATCATGACACTACTTGAACCGACAATAAAAGATATTTGGTCATTCTGGCCACCTGACAGAAGCCAGTTGTGAGCACCTTTTAGGTTGATATGATGAACTGTGGCACACAGTTGTTTGTTTACACAGTTGTTTCTAACAGTTACAAAGCAACATTATGATTCATGTGGCGTCGTGTTTCTGGCCACGCATTAAAGTAAGTCCAATACTAACTCTCTTTACCAACTCCTGAGGGAAATATCTGGTACTAGATTTTAAATGCTCCACTATGTTAACCAGCTAGTCAGTGAGTCTGGCGCGGAGTAGGTAGTGTACAGTAGAGTGCTGATACCCGACTGGGTCCGACGGTGCCCAACGGGTTGGGCAGGGTTTGGAAAGATATTTAGAAATGATGAGCACTATCCGCCCTGGTGGCTGAAATGGGTAATTACATTGTGTCAAAAAAATTTGTGGAATAAATACGTCTGGCATATATTTGTATGGTATATTTTATAAATATCTTAATTAACACAAACCAACTAAATGGTTTTTTACTTCACTTCTACAACAATTACCCTTGGCTTGAGTATTCTGTTAGAAAGGATGTCTACTGTTGTGCTTGTCGCCATTTCCAGACCGAAAGCTGCGTTAAGGACAGATTTAGGCATGTGTGACTGGAAAAAACTGAGCAGAGAAACATGAAAAAAGCCAGGCCCATCTGAACTATATGATTAAATGGAATAACTTGAGCCCGCTCATTCTCAAATGGATCTATTTCAGCTAAACTGTCTGAAAGCCATAAGGCTATATTAAAAAAGAACAGAGGTTATCTATGCAAAGTAGTTGATGTTATAAGGTTACTGTCTAAACTTGGAGTGTCCTTTTGCGGGCACAAGGAAGGAGAAGAGTCAGAATTGCGTGGCAATTTTCCTAGAGGTTGCTCATTTTGAAAACATCCAATCCAATTATTTTAATGCCACAAGCCCAGATTTTCAAAATGAAATAATTGACATTTGTGCACACATGCTTTACAATAACATTGCTGAAAAGGTGCCAGAAACTGAATTTCAGGTGTGTGATGTCAGGTCATGTGTACGTTTGAGAAAAATTAGTGAAGAGGGAGAGAAGTGGTCACCGCAAGCCAGTGGTATCCATGATGTCATGTCAAGAATGTCATTCATTGCAAGCCTTTGAGAAGATACTGCGTGTGATCCACATAACGCACAAGGCCCTACAGTCATCCAACTGCACACTGTCCAAAGCTGCGGCTCTTAGTGACTAGCCTAAAAGCCCAATTTGTGTCTAAAAGGCAGGCAGACTCCTGGAGCAATGTGTGGAACTCAACAGTTCTGCCTGGAGAACAACATTGCCGTGCCCAAGAAAACACTGACCGTCAGATTCACGTCCTCCCACCCAAAATAAAACGTGCTTCAAATCCGCCCACCTCCCTTGATTAAAAGTACTTTGGGGTAAAGGGAAACAACCCACAAAAAACAGAAGACAGTCCTGGCTATCAGCAGAAACTATACTTTCCCATGCTGGACACTCTCATTAATGAGATGAAAAGGAGGTTCTCTGGAGAGTCCATGGAGCTTGTACGCACGTGTGCCGCAATTTTGACATGCAACTTCAAGTGGAATTGATCCACTAAAAATACACCCTGGCACTAAAATTTCCCCCCCTTCTTGTTGCAGCCAAGATGAAGCTTGTCAAAGCCTCTGCTGAAGTTTTACAGTTAACTCTCACTATGCCAGGTTTTCTTCTCTTGCGATCCTTTACATTGAAAGCGACATTACGGCCAAGGCTCTCACCTAAGACCATTTTCGAAGCATTTGCAGAACGCAAAACAAAAACAAATATATATATATATATATATATATATATATATATATACATACTGTTTATGATTATTTAGCATGTTAGTTTTGTTCATATGTGTTCGAGCTGTGTTCCCAAAGTGGTAGGCCAGGTCTGCTACAATGAGTTTTTTTTTTTTGCCTCCCCTGGCTTAAATGTCAAACTAGGACTATGCAAAACAGTAAACTGCCTGTCAACAGTTTGCAACATTGTCTGATCTATGAAAGTTGACGAAGGTGAAAACAGTTGCTGTGGAGAGGATAGATGAGAAAATAAATGTTTGGAGCAGCTTTGTCGTTGTATTCCCCATGGCGCAGCAGAGAGCAGATCTCTGTCTGGGGTCACAGCCACCGCTGAGAGCACACCTGGCAGCACAGGAGAATCACAGAGAATCGAGGTGAGTGAGTGAGTGAGTGTGTGTTTGTGTGTGCGTGTGCATGTGCGTGTGTGTGTGTGTGTGTGTGTGTGCGTGTGTGTTTGTGTGGACCTCTGTTTGTTAAATATTCAAATGCATGGCAAACTGAGACTCAGAAGTTGCAAGTGTGACAATAAAGTAGAAAAAGTGGAAACAGTCACCATACATCACTTTGCTTTAACTATATCACTGCTCATCTGTTCATTTTGAGAAAATCTTGTTCCTTTAATTGGATACTTGCTGTTGAAAGAGGATGTTATGACAAGACATGACAGAGTGAAATATCAGTTTCTACACTTGGAAGAAGCCTTTGAAGAAGAACCTATGATAACCCTTTTAGGACTATAGACATTTTCTGAAATACACTTATATTCTTTCTTTTTAAGAGCTAAATGAGTTAAACATTCACGGTAAAACATAAAGCCTGGCTATTTCCAAAGTTAAAGAACATGACAAGATACATGTTACGTAATTAAGCATAAGAGATGCTGGTAGGTGGATTATTATTTTTTTTTTTACTTTTGAGAAAGTCAGTCTAGCTGTTACCCCCAGCTTTTAGTCTTTACGTTAAGCTAACTTAATTGCCTTCTGCCTCTAGCTTTTAACTTATGATATACTCTTTGACTATCATTTTTTTTCCTTTCTTTTTCTCCCCCACTCTCTTCTAGTGGATCTAAATCAGGAAGCACTTAACCACAGTTGTAGGACTCACAGACATCAACAAGGGGCAAGTGCAAGAGGATCCAGTTCAGCACCTTGTGGCACTCCACTGCCACTAGCTCTAGTGCCAGGTCAGGCGTTACAGATGTCACAGGACTTTTAAATGGAAAACAGATAAATAATGTATAAAGAGAAATTCCAGTTTTCAGAGGTCCCCATTTTCTGTTTTGCAAATGTGAATGCTCATTGTGACAGTAGCAGAATTTAGTAGAGAGTAGGTAGAAATAAACACCTTGACATTTAAACCCATTTACCAAGATCTTAATTGAGTGATTAATGCTTCTCATTTAACACCTACATAACATTTTAAACATCAACGACGGGCGCCCAGATAGCTCAGTTGGTAGAGCAGGTGCCCATATATAGAGGTTTACTCCTTGACACAGTGGGCCAGGGTTTGACTCTGTCATTCCTTTTCTCTCCTCTTTTATGTCTTCATTTATCCTGTCAAATAAAGTCAACAACAAAAAAAACATCAACGTCCTATCATCAACATTTTTAAAAATTCACATAATGGTACAGGGTGACAATGTGATACAAAATGTGATAACAACATTCTCCCTGATTCTATCTGCTATGCTAACAGGTGTTTTACTCTCACATTATAGAGAATGAAGGAACCTGTCAAGGTTTTTCAGCAGTGTCAAGTGTGAGCCTGTCAGTTAAACTGAGGTTGGCGGGGCATGCTGATTATTTCTGTGACTTGCATTGTTACAGCCATAGCCTTGTACTGTTTTGCAGCCTGTTCTGAGTCTTCACACTTGTTCTCATTCATAATGAATAACAACAGAGCTGCATTATTAATAAGCCTTAGAGCCTTGGGCACTGGGTTTATTTAAGGATTCAGATTATGAGGACAATGTAAGTGACATGATCTGTGTGAGTGCGTATATGGATGTCGTCATGTTTTCATTCACATTTTTTTTTTTATAATGTAAGCAAAATGTCACAGATTTGATCCTCTGATCGCATTGGCCGTGCTAATATACGTAGCTACCTTTTCATTGTTGTGTGTTGTGGTTTATTTGCATGTGTTTCCTTATTGTTGCGTGCTGTGGTCTATTTCCATGTGTTTTCTTAATGTTGCATGCTTTGATCTATTTGCGTGTGTTTTCTTGATGTTGCGTGTTGTGGTTTATTTGCATGTGTTTCCTTATTTTTGGGTGTTGTGGTTTATTTGTGTGTGTTTTCCTTAATGTTACATGTTGTGGCCTCTCAGTCACCTTATGGCTTGAAAGGACTGATCAGAAACATTTTCTGGCCTTTCAGCTTGTAATTATACAGCCACATGTGGTGCATTTCTGTTAAATCATATTAGATAAGGGGCTCTGAGGTGAAAGACAGTTTAGAGTGTGAAAAAGTGAATTAAATTGAAGTTGATGAAACTGATGTGTGGAGGTGAGACAGCACTATGACCCAATCTTATTTGAATTAAAGTGCAATCTTCAGAGAGCTCTTGAGACAAAGTTATGCAGGCAAGTGGTGTAGAAATGTAGAAAAACATGTCTGGGAAAAATGTGTCTAAGAAAAGCTAACACTGTAGATTGGAGGCTTCTTAATAAATGTATCAGCAAGTCAAATGGCTGGTACAATTACATGTATTAAACATGTGGTTTTAAATCTGTAAATACATTTTAATGTATTGAAGTTTGGCCTGAGAATTTCCTTAAAAATGTCACACTATGGATGCACAATATGATAAATTAAAAAGTGCTATCTGTTCATACTGTACTTGGATGTTTCACAGCAAATCTGATATTGTGTTCATATTTCATAAATAAGCTTATGACCACTATCAAAAGAAAAAAAACAGCTATTAAGTCAGCAGTCACTGACTGGACAGGTGCAGCTGTGATGAGCAGAGCTTTGTGTAGCTTTACAAGGGTGTAATAATTCAAAATAGAGTTGTACTCTATCTATCATCAGAAAGGAAATTTGATTACTGTAGACTATTTTCTCCTGTGACAGGGTAACAGTATTTGTCAAGGTAGACATCTATGGTACAATATTAGTGCAGTAGCCATGTGCTGGACCTGCTGGATTTTCGACTGGATAGGTAATTCTAGAGAAATTGCTGGTAAATTGCTGATACATAGGTCGGTGGCTCTTAAAGATCCAGTGTCAGCATGGCACCTTAATCCTTTTATTGCAAGGACTTTTAAATCATCTATTCTTTTGTACGTACAGTATAGTCATTAGCTTAACCGTCAAAGTCATCAGGTTTTGTTGCATATAAATGCATGCATTGTTGTATGTGCTTCTTCTTGATGAACCAAGACTTTGTCCAAGACTTTACAAATGTATTTCTGTGTACAATAACAACATAGGACATGCTGCCTTTGATGGTAACCTCTACCCTGGAAATTAATAATTTAGTGTGTTTGAATCTAAGAGGGAAAGCAGAGTCTGCCTTCAAGAAATTTCAGAGCAAGATTTTTTGACTCACTTTGATGGAGCAGAACTACAGATGTTGCACAGATCCAAACAGGCCCTTCACCAGGAATTTATTTACAGTCAGATGTTATTGGCACAATGCATTTGGCCAAAGGTGATCACTTAGATGTGAGTGATCAGTACAACTAATCTAAAGGAGATGTCTGGCATTTTCAAACTTGGTTATTAGAATTAACAATTTGCTATATAACATGCATATAATTGCACATTAGCACCTTTCTCCACTTTTCAAACAATTCGCAGGTGGTAAATCTCAAGATGGTGTGTCAAATCTAATAAATGCAACAACTTATCAGATCTATTACTTAGGGAAATCAGAGAGCACATATAGCAATGTAATATAGTATGCAATTAATTTCCATTAGGAGCTATTATTTTCTTCTTTCCCTTTTCTTAAATCTTGATCTATTTCTAACTCTGCCCTAAAGACAAACATAATTGTTTCATGAAATTATATTTAATATAGAACACATAAATACACACAGACTCAAAACTAAATCCATATATTGGGTTTCTCACCACAAAAGCATTACTTCAGTCTTAACCTGAAGAAACATTGTGACTGTAAGCATGAAGGAACATTCTGTTATTTGACTTCTTCAGACTTGTTGTCATAGTTTTGACCAGCTTAAAGGTGCTCTAAGCAATGTTGGGTGACGTTACTTCTTGTTGACGTTCGAAGTATGTTCAAACAAAACAAGACTAGCTTACCCCTCCCTCCTCCTCATCTCATCCCCTCCCACTCCCTTCTGTGCTTCTGCGCACTAACCCACCTCACCCGCACCCGCAAATCCTTCTTGTCGGTTATTGGCTGGAATGCTGGAACACTGTTTGTGTATGCTTCGTGGTGCAGGTGGGCACAGTTTGTTTTTGTTGCTGTTTGTAGACCCTGGGCTTTCTACAGACACCATGTTTTTTTACAGTGTGTTCTGAGGACAGGCAGCGAGCCGATAGTGAGGAGATGTTTGCTGTATGTGACAACAAATGTTGTTGTTGTAGCCAAAAACACACGTGACATCGCTCAGAACACCTTTAATACCAGATCTAAAGCCCCAAACTATGTTGTTGCACTCTACTGGAGAAAGCTTTACAACAGAATCCAAGGAAAGACATATGACATATAAGGTTAAAGCAGTTGAAGGAGGAGCTTTCATGCTTACAGTCGCTGCAATTGGTATGGTGAGTACAGTGTTATGTCACATATTATGCAAAACTTAGACAGCTAGTGACTTCATCAAATATTGAAATTTGCCTTTAGATGCTTGCCAACACATGGTAGCATCAAGTCTGCCATACTGAAATTGTTGTGAAGACATATTTTGTCCTCTAAAATTCTTATTACTCCCTTGGGCTGCAAATAAAACTATAGACTTGTAGTGCTAATGCACAAGTGTATAACATGCACAGTTTTGGTGACTTGAAGGTCACATCATTCATCGAAGAGTGGAGATGAATACCCTCAAGAACGTTAATGATCTCGACTACAGAGATTGTTCATTTAAGCATCTGAGTCATCAAGAAATGTCTATTGCGTTTAATAGAGTTGCTTGGATTATCTTACAAATTTCCCAGTGTTAAAAGGAGACCAATTTAATATTTCTAAATTCATCTGGAGATCTAAAGCAAACTATCCGATTTCCCCGAGCTCCTTCAAAGTGG
This sequence comes from Etheostoma perlongum, assembly GCA_026937815.1. Lineage (NCBI taxonomy): Eukaryota > Metazoa > Chordata > Actinopteri > Perciformes > Percidae > Etheostoma > Etheostoma perlongum. The sequence goes on from CM049379.1 coordinate 13,853,698, forward strand.
ATTCTTGATCCACCGTCTCTTTCCCAGCAGATCGATGGTGGTTGAAGAGTTCATTATCCAAAGCAAATCCATATGCTTCTCTGCCACATCTACAGACGTTCTTCACATCCCTTCCTCACTCTGCCTTTTAATTGGCCTTCAGTCATCAGTCATCTCAGTTGCACTTGTTCTTTTACTCATTCTGTCGTTCCAGTCTAATGACACAAAGGCTAATTTTACACCCATGAGTCGTTCTGTTTAATTACTTACTGTCCAGGCTCCGTTGGCTCAATCAATAACAACCGTGCCGAGATCAAGAGAAGCTTTAGAAAAAAGAATGTCCACGGGACTCTTGATTTGGATGAGGAAAGAAGATTCCTCATGTCATGTGACACGGAGAGTTAGCAGAAGCAAAATAGCAGGTAGCTAATTGATTATCGAAGACAATTTATGTAATGTCATTGACGTTGACTGCATCATCTACATCATGTTATCAAATTTTACTTCAACAGTGTTGGATTACTTTAAATTGCCAACTGCCAGTGGAGTGAAATAATTTCACTTATCTCACATGCAAATGTAATTATCTAGAATTTTCATAACTCTCGATACTAATGACTTCACCGTTCCAATAAACTTCATTCAAAGAAAGATTTTGCTTTGCTCGGTTCAGTTGGGTTGGATCAAAAATATTATATTATATTATATTGATACATTGTCTTTTTAGTTCTGGTAAGTTTAATGTTCAAACCACATTACTTATTAGAAACAAACCAAGACGAGGAAACATGACGATATACGGACTGAGGTTGCTCATTCATAAGACAGTTTTCAGGGGAGAAGTTGACAGATTATTTAGGCTACATTGCATTGCAAACACAGATGACTTGAATACTTAAAGTATCAAAATCAGCAATAGGCATTAACCATTGTCCAGTGAAGATGAAACAATCTGCGGCGACCACTGAATGTTACGTGGTACTGTCATGGAAAAGGAAGACCAGAAGTTATCATAGCAATCAAACGACGAGAGAACAATGCAATATCAAGTTAAAATCACTCTAAAACCCTAAAACAATATTTAATGTAAAGTGATTTTTAAAGTAAACCCAGAATATTTTTGCTGTACATTTCCAAATTATAAAACAACATTTTTTGGGGGAGCGCAGGTGTTGGAACAGAGAATCTATGCGTGTCCCACTGATGAAGCGATACACGGGGGAAACATCTAATTCTGTTGACATGTCATGTTGTCATGCAGCACGTCACTGCTCCTTATTTGTGTAGTTGTCTGGGGTCACAAATAACTCACTTAGAAATAACTGATTATGAGAATTAATAGTCTGGATAAAGAGACTGGAACTGGACCTCATATATTGTTAATAATGATATAAGTAAGAGGATGGAAAAGCAGGGTTTAAATGTTTAAGTAGCCATTGTAATTCATTAGATTCAAAACAGGGATACCTAGCAAGCACGGACGCAATGTTACATGACATATGATGAGGAAATGAGGTTTAACAGACTCAGTGATAGCCAGATGTACGCCTGTCCAAATAGATCCAGTATGTGTAATCTTTCACTATTTCTTTGAACCCTACGTACCCAATAATTGTCTACAAGCGTGAACTGATCTGAGCCAACCAATTGGCAGAGTCAGGTGAAGATGCTTCATTATTGGGGACCAATGGGAGATGGCGTGCTTGGCGGGGTTGGAACTGATGGTGGAACTGAGTGGCTGTGGCAGCGCTAATGGTAAGTGAGAGGCAATTAGAGAGAAAAGACTCGTGTGTGGCTCTCCATCCGGCGTACAGAGTAGGGAGCCAGCCTCCCCACCGCCTCATTTATCATCATCTGCTTAGCAGGCGGCTCAGAGTCAAGACAAACCGAACAAACCCCTTCCATCTTTCTCCTTCTCTCAGCCTCTCCATTGTTTCTTCTTATCTTTATGCTCTGCTACTTATCCAATGTATGATACTTCCATCTCTCTCTCATCATCTGCGTCTAATCTACTTTTTGCCCAGTCCAAATTCTCTTTCTTCTCTTCTTAAGCTCTGTTGTTCTCTGTCTTTATCTTTGCCACCTGCCACAGACGCACTTCCTCCTTCTTTTTCTTCCTGTCTATAAGTTGTCTTTTACTTTTATTTTCCATTCTATTTTCCTTGCTGTACTTACTCCTTTTACTTTTACTTTCACATCAACTTACTGTGTTCCATCCTGTTCTTCTCTTCTTGTCAGTTCTATCTATTTCTTCAATATGCTTGGTTTGGTGCTTTCCGCTCTCCATTTCTGCATTGCAATATTCCTCTTCTGTTTTCCATTTGTCCTGCCACCACCTTCCTGTGACCCTGGATGTTTTTCATTTTTACTCTTTCTACTCCAATTTGTTTCTTCATTCTCCTCACTGACGTTATTTTTCATCGGCTAGATTCTGATCTCTAGATCAATTGCTTTTCTAATTCCGTGACTTGTGGCATTAAATTTCATTCTTCTCCTTTTGTGCAACTCTGCATCTCATAACTTTAAAACGTAGATCAAATGACAATCAATCACCATCATCTTGATTTTCACCACCAGCAGGGCCACCTACACTATTATTATCTCTTCAAACTGAAAAAAACAAACAAACTGAGGAATGAGATGCACAATATACAGACCAGAACAAATGAGAAACAATAAACTCCAACTAAATAACTTGACGTCTGTAACCAAGAGGATTAATGGATTGTTTAACGTTGCTGGCAATTTTACTTTTTACACAATATGATTTCTCAGCAAATAATTGATGTAGAGACGTATGATATTATCACTTCCCTTACAGATGTATGACGGATGGGAAATTGAATGTTAGGTTGAATCTCATTTCTCTATCTTACCCTTACCCCTAGCCCTTGGCCCTTGAAACCAAGTGGTAAGGGCTAGGGGTGAAAATATCCCCCTATGAAATGGGACACCACTTGCTTAAATCACCATACAGTATTGTTGATCACAAACTTCCAATATGCCGTCTGCAAATGTGTCTATATGTCAATTGCGTGGGTTTTGACAACAGTGTCGTATGCATTTATATATTTTTTAGTTATTTTATGTTCACTTTGGTGGTGCAGAGGCAGATGTTCACATGTGTATACACACTGAATGGTGTTGTATATCTGTTTCAGTCATTACCGTTTTGAATGTCATTGTCAAGAAAAACTTTAACAAATATCTGTCTTTATTGCCCAAGAAATTAAACATAACATTACATAAAACACATATTTTAGAACCATTATCAAATATTAGAACCATAACACACATGTCACACACATAAAGGCACTTATTTAAGCCAAAAATACTTACATTTATGGGTCTCTCTGGTTTATCTGGCAGCCATTGTTGCTGTTGCACAGTGTACAGTGAGGAAAATAAGTATTTGAACACCCTGCTATTTTGCAAGTTCTCCCACTTAGAAATCATGGAGGTGTCTGAAATTGTCATCGTAGGTGCATGTCCACTATGAGAGACATAATCTAAAAAAAAAAATTCAGAAATCACAATGTATGATTTTTTAACTATTTATTTGTATGATACAGCTGCAAATAAGTATTTGAACACCTGAAACACGAAGTTTGAGCTCCCTCCAAAGATTCTCTATTGGGTTTAGGTCTGGAGACTGGCTAGGCCACGCCAGAACCTTGATATGCTTCTTACAGAGCCACTCCTTGGTTATCCTGGCTGTGTGCTTCGGGTCATTGTTATGTTGGAAGACCCAGCCTCGACCCATCTTCAATACTCTGAGGGAAGGAGGTTGTTCCCCAAAATCTTGCAATACATGGCCCTGGTCATCCTCTCCTTAATACAGTGCAGTCGCCCTGTCCCATGTGCAGAAAAACACCCCCAAAGCATGATGCTACCACCCCCATGCTTCACAGTAGGGATGGTGTTCTTGGGATGGTACTCATCATTCTTCTTCCTCCAAACACGGTTAGTGGAATTATGACCAAAAAGTTCTATTTTGGTCTCATCTGACCACATGACTTTCTCCCATGACTCCTCTGGATCATCCAAATGGTCATTGGCAAACTTAAGACAGGCCTTGACATGTGCTGGTTTAAGCAGGGGAACCTTCCGTGCCATGCATGATTTCAAACCATGACATCTTAGTGTATTACGAACAGTAACCTTGGAAACGGTGGTCCCAGCTCTTTTCAGGTCATTGACCAGCTCCTCCCGTGTAGTTCTGGGCTGATTTCTCACCTTTCTTAGGATCATTGAGACCCCAGGTGAGATCTTGCATGGAGCCCCAGTCCGAAGGAGATTGACAGTCATGTTTAGCTTCTTCCATTTTCTAATGATTGCTCCAACAGTGGACCTTTTTTCACCAAGCTGCTTGGCAATTTCCCCGTAGCCCTTTCCAGCCTTGTGGAGGTGTACAATTTTGTCTCTAGCGTCTTTGGACAGCTCTTTGGCCTTGGCCATGTTAGTCTTGGTCAATCTTACTGATTGTATGGGGTGGACAGGTGTCTTTATGCAGCTAACGACCTCAAACAGTTGCATCTAATTTAGGATAATAAATGGAGTGGAGGTGGACATTTTGAAGGTCTTTGAGGGTCAGAATTCTAGCTGACAGACAAGTGTTCAAATACTTATTTGTAGCTGTATCATACAAATAAATAGTTAAAAAATAGTATATATTGTGATTTGTGGATTTTTTTTTTTTGATTATGTCTCTCACAGTGGACATGCACCTACAATGACAATTTCAGACCCCTCCATGATTTCTAAGTGGGAGAACTTGTAAAATAGCAGGGTGTTCAAATACTTATTTTCCTCACTTTATATCACCGCCCCTTGTTTACAAGTAAGCTTGCGTCCTCACTAGGTTTTTTCATTCACTGTCTATGGTTTTCAAGAGCCTCAGTCAAAATGAGTATTGGATCAGCCCTTAGTCTCGTGTGCATGCGCAAAACCTAGAGGAAGGGGTAAGGGGTAAGGGGTAGGGGTAAGATGGAGAAATGGGATTCAGCCTTAATCTTTCTCAGGATGAGTCAGCAAGAAGTAGCCAGTCTTCACAGACAAGCTCAAATTCATCAGTGTTCCCACCTCTTTCCTGTGTGCAATTGTCATTAATGAATGACTTGCTGTGTGACTGCAACAATGTGTCAAGACCTCGGCAGGGATACAGACAACAACACAGCCGATATCGATAATTGGCTGCAACAGGTGACAGAGAAAAATGGTGCAAAACAAAAAGAGAAAAAACATAAGTACAAGACATGGCCATAACTCCAGGGTGTGATGTACAAACAGAACTAATTTGTAGCAGAAAGTAATTTGTATCACTCATGACTGGCGGCAGTTGTTGGAGAAACAGGGAACCGACACACTTAGGTACCCCAATTTATCACTTCACCACTTGCTTCCTCCCTGTGTCACTGGGATACCACACAGTGCTCTTGTTTATAGTCTGGAAGTGCAAAGTGAGGCTCCACTTTTTTGGAATTATGTGAACCAAAACTGGAGAAGTTTTATTTTTTCCAATATAGGAAATTAAATAAGTCTGCCCATTATTTTACAATCATCTGTGATACTTTTAAAAACAGCTTTTTTTCCCCTTCATCATTTTTTTTTCATTGTGTCATGTGTTTGGTAACATAAGATGACATTCACTGTGTTATACGTAGGATCCCTAATCATTTATTTGAAAATGAGCATATGCACATCCAGTTTGTAGTTTTGTACAAAAACATTTTCTATTATATTTCAGTAAAAAGCTTTTTCTGGTTCCATCAAAGTGACTTTAATGCTGTGTTCTTTACTCATGCACTTTTCTCTAACGGTCTGAAAGTCTCTTGTGTGGTCTTGCTCTGCTGATTCTTGATCCCTTATTGCCACAACAGGGAGCTGCACTCAGCATTGATTACAGCAATAGCTAGCTGAAATCAGGCCACCACCATGGCTGTCACCTCCCACGTGCAGGAGCAGGTTGAGGAGATAAAAATACCCAGACACTTAACCCTCACTGTTGACATTTCACATTGCAGGCCTATCAGATTAAGATAGCATACTGTAATAGTAGCCTATGTGTGCCTGTGCTGACTGTACACACATTCACAAGTCCACTAAACCCTAAAAACATTGGGTTTTGTGATGCAAGTAACACAATAAAAAAACATCACCAGAGGCAACTGTAAATATCCATTGACACTGATGCCATGCAGCCATTTAGCTAGTGTATTTAAATACATATGTAGGCAGGCTACTTGAAAAACAACAATATGCTATACAAATGTAGCCTATAGGCAACCACTTATTTGAAAGTATTTTGCTGTCTGTAGCTTGCCAAAGGTAAAGGTATCCATATAGCTTAATGTGTTGCAGACTGCCGGAAAACGTTTTGCAACTTTAAAATAAATACATCCATATTCCAGGTGTGTTTGCGGCAATAGAAAGTCAGAGCCCCATAGAGTTGACAGGCTGCAGCACTGAGCTGGCACTCTGGAAATGAGGGGTGCGGAACCGTAGCAATTGGTCTAAAAAAACGGTACATGTTTTGATGATGCATGAAATTAAAGACGTCGGCATGGTTAAAATTGCATCTACTTTAATTAGTCCCTGATGTAATGCACCACCCGGCTGAGAGCTAACGTTGAGTGACCCAAATCAAACACACTCACTACAGGTGCATGCTGAGTCTGTCTGGCTTAAAGCTAAATGCTAGCATGTTCGTGGTGGGGATCCAGCGGTGACTTCTGAACGTTACCCAGTGAGATGTCCGAGGCCTTTCTGCTGTTTGTAACAATAGTCTCTGATGTGGCTACAGATGCATTCAGTTGAAAACGTTTTGAATGTAAGCAGCGCAACTGGACAGAGATGCAGAGTGGAGCTGGCTACAGTGGGACAGAGATTAGTAAACTAGCCTCTTTCGCTTTGAGAAAGAACAAGCAGTTGAGGGCTTCGCGGTGCACAGTAAGACTGACAGAATGCCGTTCAGACAGCTGAGTACAAACTTACTAAACTCGTTTTCTAGACACAACTACTGTACCTGGTTGCCTAGTAGCTACCAGGTACAATAGTTGTGTGCGCGCGAGCTATGCTGTGTGTATAGCTCGCTTTGGCTGCAGCTGCTGTGGAGTTTATTGTCTATAATACATGTCCCGTTGTCTGCTTTGTTGAGAAAAAACATGACATGAGAAATGTCATGTTTTTTTTTAATTTAAGTGGCTTAATAATTTGTTCTACACCCCATACTAACACCCTATTTTTTTAAATTAATTGTTGGACGTTTTTGTTATATATTTTGAGTGTCTCTTTTCTGGTTTATTCTACTGAGACTACACTGAGGAAGGCAGTTGTATAAAGTAGACCCAGGCTGCAAGTGTCCGTCTGTACAATTGGAACTTGTTGCTGATGTACATTTAGGCCTACTCAATTACAATCTAGTGCTCTATCCATTCTTGCATACAACATATTCATTTACACGTGTTACACTTTCTGAGGTGGGAAGTATCAAGGACTGCACTTGAGTACCTTTGAGATACTTGAGATTGCTTTTCATTTTATGCTCCCTATACTTCTACTTTGCTACATTTTAAAGGGAAAAAAATACTTTACAATATTTACTTAATGGCCATAGTTACATAGTTTTTTTTTCCAATTTAAGATCTTATATTATATATATGTCATAGTTGATGAAACACAATGCATTTTCACTACAACTACCTTTACCTTTAATACTTTAAGTGAGTTTAGCTGCTTACTACCTACTTACTGCAGGACTTGATCTTGATGTTAATACTTGTTGCACTGAGTATTTTTATCGACAAAGTTGCAAAGTGTTTCACAGAGAACACAATAATGCCAGCTATACCAACAATAAACACAACTTAATAAATTACAGACAATACAAAAAACACTAAAAGCAGCAGTACTGTATACTGAACCAGTTTGTGATCTAGTGGAAGCAACCCAAGGTTGACATGGCTTTGACAAAGCCACAGAGAGTAAATTCATCAAATTGCTGCATGTCAAATTCTATTCGTCTGAGAGGACCTCTCTTGTGCACACTTATCAGCTGCCCTATCATAGCCTAATAGCTACTGTAAATTTGCTCATATCAGATGGCAGGCATTCATTTGGAAAATGACTGTCTTAATCTATATTTCATCAACTGGACTGAAGATATTAATAGTAGATATTCTTATTAGGCCTTAAACCTCATCAAGACTTCTGATGTGAAACTCATGGTAAGAGACTTAAATGATCCATGGAAAAGAATTCTCCTTAATTTATTTCACCACATTCCCTTTTGTCTCTACTTTGGCCTGCAAAGTGTTCAGCTTGCTTGTACTGTTTTCATGTCTGCTCTTTCAGCATGCACTGGGACACAAATAAAGCTATGCATTTGTGGTAAGTTTATGAAACACACAACTACCTCATGATTGGAGGAAGCACAGATGGCTCTCAGATCAAGGCCTTAAGGTGCCGGTAGTCATGAATCCAAGACCACCAGCATGTTCCAATCTGGCTAAAACTAATAAAGTCTTCAATGAGGAGCATGACTTCATAGCTGCATTACAATGCTGCAGGAGTTCTACTTAATCTATTTGGTCTGTGCTTCAGCTGAACAAGTACCCCACAATTAATTGACAGTTACATAAGTTTAACTTCCCACAACATTGTTTTAGAGAGCATGTGTGCAAAGCCTGTCAAACACAGATATAAAATGTAACATCTTCAAATTAGAAGAAGCTGTCATAGCTGAAACATACAATAGGCTACATAACTAAGCAGCGAAATATAAAGCATAGTAACCCCCCCCCCCCCCCACACACACAAACACACACACACACGTCCTTCTCTCCTTACCTTAGCCTCTGCCTGGTTTTATCTACAGTCACAGCTCTCTCCCATCTTGAGCACTTATCTCCTGCGCCAGTTTGCGTCATGCATCCCTAGCCCTGTCGAAGATAGGGCATTACACGGCAACATTCCCCCATTTACTCAAGATCTCACATATGGATGATTCCTGCAGGTGTTCATCTTAGTGCAGAAGTGTTTGGTCCCCGTCCTGGACATGCCGTTCGATCCTATCCCAGCAGTGCGTTTAGCCAGGTTTGTTTGTGCCGCCTATCAACTCTCTGTTGGGACTTGGGCTAAGATGGCAGTGTGGTGTGTTAGTAGCATGGCAAGCAAGGCAGCAGGTGTGTCGACAATAGCCAGAGATTCTAGTGTCAATAATGTTGACAAGAAACCAAAATAGATTGCTCCAATGCTCCTTTAAACTTTTCTGAAAATATTTTAAACAAAATACTATGCTTAGAAGAAGGGTCACATGATGTTATTACATATAAATCAGCTGCATCCGGGGCCATTATCAGCCCAGAATATTAATTGTTTACCTTCATCAGTGTAACATACTATTGTTAGGAAAGGGCACATGATCATTTTTGTGCCTTGACTCCCTTGACTTGTCTAAGAAACACCTTATTACATGCCCCAAGAAATAATCAAACTTTAACCCACATACAATGAAAACAATACAGTTAAATGTGATATTTGAGACAATGAAAAGCAACCCTTTGTAGTAGAAGCTATGCTCTATATCTGATAGTGGCCCTGCAAGGATGGAACGGAATATATCAGGGTGGTACATGGTGCAAACGCTTCCTCTCCCCACAGCCATTTGGGAAGATAAGGAAGTGATGACACTCGCAGGGTAACAAAGGATAAAGGAAAGGAAATTGGAAAAGGGAGGGGGAGCATGCTGTAGAAGATCAAAATATCTTGGATAGTCTTCCATGAGATATTGCTATATAGTTAGCTTGGAATGTGAGCTTGTAATCAAGTGGCATCAAATTTGATAAATATTATGTTTCTAGTTCTCGCGTAGCTTTAATAGTTGCACTTTTTTTTAATCCCTGTTACTGTATCTTACCTGCAGCTTTCTTAGTTTGTTTTTTCCTCTAACACATTTATACTGACGCTCATACCTCTGATCTTCCCAGAAAAAACCACAGTCCTCTACACTGAACATTTCCACTGGAGCAATTGTGGGGTAAATGACTTGCTCAAGGGCACCTCAATTATTTGTGCAGGGAAAAGACAGCATGACTCACTCACTTGCAAAATTTCCCAGCACACAATTTCCCAGCAATACTGCAGTTTCAAATAGGAAACCCTTCTTCTCAAATCTTTTGGTTACAATCCGTTTTTCTTGCACCGCAAGTATGAAACGATAGTCCTAAAAAATAACATAAATGGTATTGTTCTCACACGCCTATTACAGTTACAAATTATGGTGGACTGCACCAACAGAGGAGAAAAGCAAGAAGAAAGGCTTTAAAAGTCTCTCAGTGTTGAGCAAGGCAGTACTTTAATTACATCACAGCAAAAGAAAATAAAGTGAAAAGTTTGGCACAGTCCTTAAATGAGTTTTCCAGAATGGCTCCTTTGCAAAGTTTCTTCTTTTGTTTTCTTAGTCTCTGGAGGTAATAGACCTGTCGCTGTAGTAATAATGATGAATCTCCTCTGTTTGCCCAGCAGAGGATGGGAGATGACCCCCAAATATGGATGCAAGCGGTTTGGGCTTAGTGGACCTGGGTTGTAAATCTGAGTGGAGGGACGAGTAAGATTAAGACCATGCTAGGGAGTTATAAATCAACGGGAACCATATCACTGGAAACAGATTGTCACAGTTTAGGATGATATAGATGACCATTATTAGGAACTTATGGCCATCACATTGAAACTAGAGAGAACGTTACTGTTTATCTTATTTCAGAACAGGATAAACATTCAATTACAAACAGTTCACATTCTGCAGTTTCCTGTTAGAAGTCATCATGGCAGCAGTGTTTGGGTGGTACCATCACACCTCCCTTCCCCTCTCAACAGCACAACACTTAATTACACCTCTGCCATTTTTAATAGCTTCTGGGTAATGTATTTGATAGTACAATTATTTCTTCTTGACAACATCACAATTCATTCAGGTTTTTATTAGAGCAGAGGAATTCTTCATCCTTGGGGAAGTGTCAAAGGAAAAAAAAGGTGGAGTTTAATAATCTGATCTCAGATCTATATGAATTGCACAGCTGTGTCCCATCCTCCACTAGCAGTCCGGATCAAGTTTTTTCACAGGGCTTGGATTGTAAATCCATGCCTCCCCAGCTGCAGTGAAGTATCACTGGAGTCGGTGGTTTATGTCTTGAAAAACAAAAAATTATCTTTCAGAGTTGTAGTCACACTGCGTGTATGATTTCATCGGTACCCGTAGTGAGGAAGAAGGCAGACAGTAGACAAAGGAGGGCATACAGCAAAGGTGAAAGCAAAGCGGTTGAGAACATTAAGGCAGGTGGTTTTTTTTCCTTCCATTATCTCTCAGTTTTTGCTGGATGTATATAATTGAAGATGTTTATCCCAAAATGTTATTAAAGCAAAAAAAAACCGCTTATTAGTTTCAGTGTTGCAGGTTTTTTTCTATTCAGTGTGGCAGGGTTATTTCTTATATTTATTCATTTTATTTACAGTACATAATGTTTTACACCTTATTTGCTGTACATGTAAATCATAACAATGTCATTTGTATGTGCCTTTCAAAACCATTACAAATCACGGAGCAAAGAAAGATAAATCTGTGATCAAATAGTTATGACCAGACCATGACTATTTGGTTATGGTTTGGTCAGGTTTAAGAAAAGTCATGGTTTGGGTCAAAATTAATACTTTGGAGAACTGGGTAAACATCATAGTTTGGGTTCGTCGTCATGTTTACAATAATTAACCTGGTTAAGGTGTTTATGGGACGATAGTGGTCATGTTTTAGAAAATAACATTGACTGTCGGATGGAAGCTGGAAATGAACAGTGGTCTGTGTCAGTCTGATGTTTTGTTGACCATTCCATCACCGTACGCTGGATATTAAGCTCCCTAATAACCCCACCTGACCTCCTCCTTTTCTCTCATCATAATTTCTACCCCTGCTAAAGGGCTTGTCTAATGGCCTCATATCGAACCTTAAATCTTTATCAGTTTGTTCAACCTTTCATCATTGCCTCTTGCCCTTGTGTCCCTTTATATATTCATCTTTCTTAACTTTCCTTTGTGCCTTATTGTTTAGCCTCTCAGCCTTTCCTCTCCTCTAAACAACCAAGTAGGCAGATGCATTCTGCATTCTGCACCACCCCCTGCCGCTGGCTGCATTATGACTTTTTGCTCTGTTAAACCCTACTGTAGTGCGCTGACCCAGAACGGATGCAGTCAACCTACATACAGAAAGCTGTGAGTGAGCAGCATCCATCTGCAAGAACTATCTGGTACTTTCCGGGGCCTTTGAGCTTTGCTATCTTTCCTCGCCTGCTCTTGTTGCTTTCACTACGCTTCACACTTTGGACACTGAACTGCGGTTCAACTCCCAGAATTGGCTTTCTGGTCGTCTTCTGATGCCGAATAGCTTTGGGGCTTGACCTTTCTGGCAGGCAGTGAACTGTCAAGTCTGGTTACCTTTTTAGTGGTCTTGCGTCAGTGTACAACACACTCCTGAGTGTGTTGATAGTGACATCGTCTGGCAGACACCCCAGGCCCTGGTGTCATTAGAGTTCTTCAATGCTGACCTTTACAGCTAAATCATCCCAATGAAGATATTTGGCCTCACAAAGAATCCTAATGAATTTGGCATGTTTAGGTCCAGGAAATAACAAGGGAGGGCAGCTGTTTCATTTGTGTGCAAGTCATTCGTGATCAAGCGCTTAGGGCACTTAAGTGATCATTAACTTTAGATTGCACAATTTTCTTATTCTGTTGCCTGCCTCAGGTCAGTGAACAGGGGAACTTGTGCCCCTTTGGCTACCACAACAGAAAACATTGAATTACTGTGGCAACTTTGTTCATTTTCAGAGGCACTTTTCTCCGCAGGCCACAAATAACACACTGCCATCTGTTACAGTGGTGTCTGAGATTTAACTAACAAGCAAAAAGCTGCCAGGCTTCAGTAGAGGAGATATGAGACATGATTAGCAAAATGCCCTTCAAGTGAATGGTTCTGAAATCAAAACGGTGGGTATATTTGGACTTTGACACCAGATCAAAGGTGGGTTGGCCCCTGCTTAGTCAAGTCCGCGCCCGAGGCGGCAGCCGGTATGTTGGGAATTTTGCAACCCTGGAAAGTGAGCGTGGTGAACACTGGAGCATGACCCTGCATTGTGATAGGATCTCTGTGTTCTTGGTGGGTAATTGGGCTCCAGGGCTACTAACATAGGTAAAGAAAGGAGAGAAGGTGCAGGTTGTCAGAAGACGTGGAAGGCCAAAAGACAAGAGAGATCCACTAGACAAAGACAAGTTATTTTGTTATAGGTAGAACTTAGAACTCTCTGAGAAAGCATTAGGGAGAGGCAGGTGAGGAAGAGCCTCAAAGCATAGTAAAACCTTATGTATGCCTCCGTCTATTTGGGAGAAAGTGTGTGTGTGTGTGTGTGTGTGTGTGTAATCCAATTGATTAAAAAAAAAAATTGAACTGCACAGACGCACACACCCACACCGACAGGTCTGTAATGATTAATCGGAGCAGCCAAGGTCTAACCTTAGTAACCCCAAGGTCGCGGCAGAGACCCACTTTTGGCATGCAGCCACATAAGCTTGCACTTCAGCCATCTTCCCTCTCAACCCACTCACCTGTCTTCCCGCAGCACCTGTTGTGCCATTCTGGGTGTTCATCACTATTCGTATCACGCGTCCCCTCTCAACCTCCTGTATGTGCTTGTGAGAATATGTATGAATGTGTGCATGCCACAGTGATATGCAAGGAAACAGAAAAAAATAGCATCTTTACAGCTTTCCTTTGGGCTTGTTTAAAAATGAGTTTTGCCTCCAATCTAATCTCTATCTAATATTGCGAGGGTGGCCGCCCGCCTACATAATCTTGCATAGTCACAGTGCCCATATGGCCCAAAGGGAACTCTCATTGTTTTATTACAGATCAGGCAATCTGGGCCCCATTTCTCTGGCTTTTGTAATAGCCTGTCCTTGGGTGTTTTCTTTATGGCAGGTTGCTCCATTCATTTAAACATGCCACAAAGGCCCCATTGCAACACAAATTGGAGGGAATGGTGAATGTTAATTTGTCATTAATATGGTATATTAAACTGTTACAAAAAATATGGGTGTCTAAAATGTTTATTTGGGCCCTTTATACTATAAACACTGCATTGCAGAAATCTCAACAGTTGACCAAACCAGGTAATGTATAATCCAGGCATTACATCTTGAGGTGGAAAAGCTTCCAACAGCAATCTACAACTGGTTATTTTATCATTGTGAGACATTTGGACTGCCATCCCATTAACCAATATATGCCTTGGCATGATTCCAAACTTGATACACTGGCAGTAAGTTGGTCTAAGGCCTCCCATTTTCTACTATCTAGATGGCACTCTGCCTGGCAGATCTGGTGTTTTTACCCCTGTGAGGCCTGATTGTCAAGGACAGCTTACCTCGAGCCAGAGGTGGCTGAAGTGAGAGACATGCAGGAGAAAAGAGGATAAGGAGGACGAGGTGAAGCATTGTGAAGGTTGTTTAAGAATGCCGCTCAGGTTTTCAATTGGTGCAAGAAGGGGCCTCTTTGGGATGACAGAGTGTCTGGCCAATCTGGCGGGAAGGCCAACCCAAATGTGGGGATGGGATGGTTGCTGCGGTGCTGAGGGAGGATGCAAGTGATGGATGGCGGTTGTTAGACGCAGTAATTGTGTTCAGGTAATTGACCCCACTCCCTCCCTCTTTCTCGATCTCCTTCCAGTGGGCAAAGCACTCCATCTCTCTTTCCCTTTTGTTGCACAGATGGTAGAAAAAAAAACATCAGCAAAGAAAGACCAGTTTCAAGTCTTGGCAGCTGACTTGTTTAGGATTTTCAGGCTTTTACTTTAGCACACTGGTGGCTGCTTCTCATCTCATTTCAGAGGAAGCAATTATCTAACATTTTTTATATTTTAAACACTTAGCAGATATTGTCATCAATAACGACTTGAGATGAATGCAACAGTAGAAAGAGCTCAATATCTGTAACTGTGTTTTATTATGAGTGAAGTTTCGGAAATAATATTTGTGCCAATAAGATAAAAACTAAATCATGTATCAGAATATTCAAGTACCATTAATAACAGATACATCCTAGAAAGTAGAAGCAAAGAGAAAAACAATGAAACAAGTGTTTGAAACAGAAATACAAGCCGAGCATAAAACACAAACTTGTGCCTTTTACAGATATTGGTAAAGTACTTTAAATCTCTGTGTCTATTTTGTTGTTGAGTGGTGTTTGATGGAATGCATAATTGCTGTTACGTAAAATGTTGATGATAAACATCAGGTTTTGGTATCCTGTTATTTTAATAGTTAGGACTTTTTTAAGACTTAGTATTTTAAAATCGCAAAGATGTCCCCCAT
Source organism: Etheostoma perlongum (assembly GCA_026937815.1). Taxonomy (NCBI): domain Eukaryota; kingdom Metazoa; phylum Chordata; class Actinopteri; order Perciformes; family Percidae; genus Etheostoma; species Etheostoma perlongum. Next base: position 13,869,091 of record CM049379.1, read on the forward strand.
AAAATAGGACACAACTTCCTTCCATGAATTTTCGGTAAGTGGTGTTTTTAGATGTGCCCAGACGTTTACACACTAGTTACCTCATTTACTATTTTCTGCCCATATGCCCACTGAATGAATTTGAAATAATTAGTAGGGTTGAAGAAAAGGACTGTAGAATAATAGGAAAAAATAAAAAAATATGTTATTACAATAAAATACATTAAAATAATACAGTGTCAGGGTGGATTTTCTTCTTTGAAAGTTGATGTAATTGTCAGTAGGCTGACCCCCTTAACTTGTTAAGTCACACACCAGTACTACTGGCATGTAAATGGTAAAAGTCATCTTTAGTGATAAAGCTGACCACACCCACCCCCAGAGTGCCAGCAGAGCAGTGACTAAAATGGAGAGGGATTGTCATGGCTTGATATGGAGGAGGTGATGATGTACTTCTCTCTTCATGCATCAGCAGATTATGGCAGCATTCATCACTGGCCCCAGACCCTGTGCTAATAATCAGCTGGGTATATCTCAATCTACAACCGCTGATTTATACTGAGCTTTGCGGTAGGGTGACAAGTTTTTAAACGGGCTGCACAATGTAAATCATAACCTTGCTGAGTGTCGAGATGGGTTCATGCTGAGAGATGGGAGGGAAGAGAGGCATTCATTTCCATCTGCAAACAAACACTTGTCTTTGAAGTATTGTCTGTGCAGTGTACGGCTCAGAATTGTGTATTCTGTTGCAAATGTCTGTGCAGTATGTATGTTTATTATCCATATTGCCAAGTTTGTTATAAGTTACCTACTTTAATGATTCATTTTTAATAATTAAACAGAATTTTTGTCATACATTAATAAAACCAGTGCAAAATGCAAGTCTTATCTTATTATCATCTTTAAAGTATCAGGCCAACCACAACTGACTCCAGGTGAAGTCATCATTGTGATGCTAAACATGTCGCTCATGACATTTTTTTTCTTTCCTTTTTTTACAGCCACTTTTACTACACCCTCCAATCTCACCTTTTTGGACCAGGCAGTAAAGAAGGCCAATGTCACCCCGCTAACACAGGCTATAAACTACCCTCACCCAACTTTCTAAGCCACGGGTCTGTTGGACCTGGAACATTATGACATCACCTTATCTGATCCAATCAGGGAGCAGGTTATGCTCTGTCTTGTTTGACCTTGCTTGCCCTGATTCACAGTCTTGATGCTGAGAAGTAAGCAGGTGTGTAATGTCCATGGCTTCTGGCAGTTTTCATTACCCTGCTTTCATGTAGGATAGAACAGTAGTTAGAGGAAAGGTGACATACCACTTCCTACATTGAAATCCTCATTATGAGATGATTTGCTTTCAAAATATGCAACATCTCATTTCAGCAATACAAAACAAAACCAAAAATAAGTTCATAAGTCAGTTTTTGATTAAATTGTCTAATTATGGTAAGTATTTGGCTAGTTTAAAGCCCTATTCACAAAGGATTAGTATCCTCTAAAAGACCTTATGTAATTGCAAAATTACCCTCCCACATCTGAGTTTTATGTGGCGCATTCACACAAGAAGCTTTTACTTGGAATTACTGACATACAGTGGCTTGAGAAAGTTAACACACCCATGCTAAAGTTGGGTCAAACATCTTTTGGAAATTGATTTTAATGCCTTCATTCAAAAATATTTAGGAAAATCCAACCTTTTTAAGGACACCAATTTTCTTTGTAAATGAATAATGTATTGTAATATGTTCTTCCTTAAAATACAGTGGTCATAAATATACACACCCCATATCATCACAAACACCATACCTAGAGTTGGCATGGTTTTATTTCAGTTTGCTTAATAGCTGGTTTGATTTGCATTGAGAGATGATCTTATGGAAAGTTCCCCATGCCTATCTCTATGTACGGTGAAGGGTATGTGATGATATGGGGCTATTTTAATTCCAAAGGCCAAGGGAACTTTATCAGGATGCATAGTATCCTGGATCCATGAAATAACTGGCCTTTAAACAATAAAAATGTGCCTTCCTCTATGGGAATTTAACATAGGGGTATGTATATTTATGCCCCCTTTATTTTAAGGAAGAACGTTTATATAAATACATGTTGTACAATACATTACATTTTACAATACATTATTCATTCACAAAGAAAATTGGTGTCCTTTTAAAAGGTTGGATTTTCCTACATTTTTTTTTATTAAGGCATTAAGATCAATTTCCAAAAGATGTTTTTTTTTATTTTTTATTCCTCTTTTTAATCAACTTCAGCCTGGGTGTGTAAACTTTCTCAAGCCACTGTATCTGTACCCTGAGATTTGGCTACCCGGAGGCGCGTGGAAGACGGCCAGGGTGGCCTCCCGCAAAGGGCTGGTTCTAGCCCTGTGGTTGTCTTAGGCTAGATTGAGTTTTGCTCCCCCCCCAGTCTTGCATTGCCAGATCTCAACAGTGATGTGTCAGCGATAAAGTAGCAATGTTCATCTTAATTTCTAGCTTGCATGTAAGTTAGATTGCACCAACATTTGGTCTAATCTTAACTGGTCTAGCAACCCAAAGGCCAGTGTTTTGTTTCCAGATTTGTGTGAATGGTGACTTATGATGTGGGTGTGATCTGTTTATTTAGCTAATATCTTTATGTAAAGGGAAAACATAGATTACAATCCAAATATAAAAACATAATGGAATATATTTAAGTAATTCATTCTGTATTGTTTTCATCTATTTATTATCCTGTAGATCGACTTATCTAATTATATCTGAGTTAGCACAAACGTAGCCTAGGCATACTTTACTCTTCCCTCTTTTGCATCTTTTGTTGTGGAGTTAACCTCCTTAAATGTGCATATGACAATTATTCACCTCAATGATACATGAATTAATTTTAATTATTTAATAAACCTCTTTACTGTAATATTTCAGATGTGTTGAGCATGATTTCTGCTCATGTCCAAAACTTTGTGCACTTTCAAAATATATCTCATCAGAGTTCTCTGAGATTTGGAAAAGTCGTGATATTTTGAGAAAAATAAAGTGATAATAGGCTATTACAAGAACAAAGTCACAATATTTCAGAAAGTATTCCACCTGCAATATAGTCTGCTGATCTGAAGGGAAGCCGACAGCACCTTGTTTTCTCCTTGTGCACGCTGGCCATGTCAAGTAGGGCTGCACGATATGAGGAAATTATCTAATTGCAATTATTTTCACTGATATTGCAATGATATGATATGATTTACAATTTTGGAGGAGATGATCATTTTTGTATAATTTTTCTCATTTTTGTTAAAACATATTAAAATCATCTAAAAAAATTAAAATGATTTATAGTGTGATTTTTGCGAGAATCTGTACTAAACAGAGATTTTTTTCTTTAGTCTGTAGGATACAATTTGTAGGCTGGGACATTTCTGCAGCATCACAATTCTTTATTCAGAATCAAACTTTGCCTTTAACATAAATGGGGCCCCACCTGCGATTGCTCAAAAATGTGGATCAGTGTTTCCCAAAGCACAAAATGACATCCTCAAATTTCTTGTTTTGTCCAAAACTCAAAGATATTCAGTGTACTGTAACAGAGGAGAGAAGAAACTAAAAACAATTCACATTTTAGAAGCTGGAATCAGAGAAATCTTTTTTTTTATAAAAACACTCAAACAGATGAATCAATTATCAAAATAGTTGGCAATTAACTTAATAGTTGATGAATAATCGATTCATCGTTGCAGCTCTAATTAATTGTGCAGCCTTATTCTTGAGGGTTCTCTTAAGGTATGAGGCTTAAAGAATTATAGACTGTTCAGCGACTTTTTCACCCCTACCTTAATCCCAAAATGGTGTCGTATTACAATTGTGATATGAGAAATGGCCTTTTTGCTGTATTCACCGATTGAGTTGACCTGAGAGGATACTGACCTAATGAGAATACCCCTGAGATAAATTTAAATGTGATTAAGAGCGAATCAGGGGGAAGTTGGCAATAATAAAAAATGGATAAATCCGGACTCTCCCTCCGTCTTCCTCCGAGGTCAGTGATTGTTGAAGGCCTCATCTAAACTCCGTCCTGAAATGGTCTGAAGTGCAAGTCCACATATTGCCATCTTCCCTCCTCCATTTTCCTCAGCACTTAGTCCATTTCAGCACCCCTAAATGAGGTCTTATTAAAGACGGCATTACAGATTCTCCAAGACAAAGTCAAATTCAATAAAACCCAGTAGAAATAACATTTAGTAGCTACATAGCAAGCTTTTTAGCCGACATTCTCAACCCTGCCTCGAATCCAATCTCTGCCCCTGCAACACATCATTACACTAACCCAAGGTGTATTAAATAGAAATAAGGGCTTGGTTACAGGTCTTGTAATGATCATTTGGGACCGCTAATATGTGACAGTTTATCCAGGCAGGCCGCCACAATGGACTTTCTTCCATCTGACATTGCTGTGACTCCATTAGCCAAAGTGTTGGAAGTAAATGATGGTAGGCAACGCTTGGCAGTGTCAGAGCCCGCTCAGATCAGCCGGCCTCTATCGATTCAATCTCAGAATAAAGGATGGAGCAGGGAACAGGCACCACAGGTGCACTTTGTCTAACCAAGCCACTCTCTGTCTTTTAAATATTGGCACATTGTGACTCAGGGAGCCATTTGTTCTTAACATTGCCTTGATCAAATGTGCATGGAAGATCACACAACTGCACAAGTACACGGCTACAACACAATGACACAGATGAGACCGGATATGCAATGATTATGCCCACAAAAATATATTGGACCGTAACATACTAGAAAAGCGCTATTTAAATTCAGCACATTTACATTTACATTTAACATACTCAAGTACACACACATTCTCCCTCTCCCATAGACATAAACACAAAACAGATATTGCAGTCATCAGTTTTGTTGATTTTTCACTTGAAATCAATTTTTTATTGGAACATTAAATTAGATCAGCTGCCACATAGCCTTTTTTAGAGAGAGAGAGACTCATTCAAATGACAATGTGTTCGGTACAGTGGCGTCCCACAGCATTTCTTTGAAAGAGGGTCTAAATCACATGCTGTTGCCTGCCTACTTTTACTCACTAACATTTCAAATGCTATAATTATGCTATGTGAAGCAGCCATTAAACACACCACTTTATTACAGTATTATGTTCTCATCCTCACACATTTAGACCGCCAGTGGTTGAGAACGATGAAAAGTGAAAGTAACAAATCAGATAATATAAATTAAACATAATGAAAATACTTGGAAAGTTCAATCCAAGGAGGATTTAACTAAAACACATGTGTTTTTATTAAAAAAACAAGTTTGATTTAGCATTTTTAACCACTATCATTCATCTTTCATTGTATAAGGTATACTATTTCTGTTTATGGGAAAAACCTCTGGACTGGAAACTGACTAATAGATAGGGTATGACTTGATAATTGAAAGAGCAACTTGATTAAATTACTGCTACAAACATTCTTTTCTTAAATAGTTATAACTAACTGTACAATTACAAATGTCATGAGCTACTCTACTTTTCCATGTGTTGCACTTGGACAGGCACAGGCCATACTAACCAGCGAGGCTTTGTTGCAAAGTTCTTTGAGCAGCAGACAGAAGAGTAGTGGTAGTAAGAGTAGTATTCATGCTTACTATTTGAAACTACTTAAACTGGCCATTAGCCACAGCTAAAGAGGTCCCATTACCACACAATTACCTTAATATCAGTTTGCTATTACAGGGGTCTCACAGCCAATGATAGTGTTGCATTTTTATGTACTAACAGCTTAGCACACAAACGTATTCCCTCGCTAACTCTAACAAATACGTGGTTGTGCATTTTTACTTCTCAGGCAGCAGTAACATCTTTCATGTGCCATCTTTGTGTGAGTCATGGAACAAATTGGCAGCATGTCTTCTAAGTGTTCCTGTGTATTTTCAAGGTGAAATACTGTGTGCAGTTGCCAAACACTGCAGCATCCCACGCTCCGATCGTAACACACTCTGTCCACACATAAAGTGTTAACCCCAATCTCATGTGTTTTCCTCTTAGACCACTGCTGAACATGTTCATAGGCATGAATAGGAGGTGTGTGGAGAGGTCAAAGGCTACAGTAGCTTGTTTACATTCAGGCCCAGACTTAAATCCCCTTCGTCCTGTCGGGCTATAGCTGGTTTGCTGATGTTTTGATGCAGAGAAACTTTGCACTCTCCTTGGCTTCCTGTTTTCTTAAACTCTACCTCCACTGATTCTCTCAAACCATCTGAAGGACTTCCTTCTGTCTTTGTTACTCAGCGGGGAATCCTGCTTCAAGGGAAACCTCTGTAAATGAAAGCATGAATATAGGCGTTGCGTATGCCTGAGAGTGAGGTGGCAAAGAGTACTTAAGGAATCTGTCCTGTAAAAGAAACCTTTCTGAATTTAAATTGGACCTCATAGGGAACCTTATGACCTCCAACACCACCTAACTCCTCGCAGATAGACAAAGTTTGTTTTGTGCCAAGGGGCAGTGAAGGTCTCACCTTTTTCCTTTTTAAATAGTCAAGTGTCTTGATGAAGTATCCCCTGGCAATTTTCTGAACACCCTCTCTGCTCTCTCATCACAAGTTTCAAAGGATAAGAGCCTTTGCTAAATGACTAAAATGTAAATTTCGAGACTGGGTTTGCTTGGGGACAAGAGCTGGAAATTGCCCCCCCCTCAGACACAGACTTTATCTAAAGAGGAGACATTATCTTCAAGGGCAGTTTAACATTAAAAGACAGTATGTATATACAGTTCCAAGAGCGTGACAGTTGTTTCCTTTTATATATTTATATTTAGACCCAAATAAATGTTTACCTTGAGCCATGCAGGCTCATACTTGTTTGGCTCAGCATGCACTCATTGTTTTGGTGTCAAATATGACAAATTTGTAAAAGATGACATGGCAAACATGACAAATATTAAATACAGGTTGATAGTATGTCTTATTTGTCTCACTAATTTTAAAAAACAATATCCTTCTTGGAATAAATTCATCAGAAAAGGCTAAGCATTGGCTTGGTTTCCATGTTTTTACATAAAATAACTGTCTGAATCTATCTGTCTCAAGAACAATTAGTGGAGTTTATGCCTTGCTTCCTTTCTTATTAAAAATGTGCACTCGGTCCTGTTCATGTAAACTCATGTATTTACCAGTGAATGACACAAATTCATGGTAAATAGGAGGAAATCACTCAAAATTTTAGAAGCTGACCGGTTTCCCTGAACATTTAACTGTTTACCAGGATACACTAGTTGTCTTCCAACAGGCAAAATTATAAGTGCTGTCAAAAGGTTAAAATATTTAATCAAGATTAATCGCATTAATGTCATAGTTAACTCACAAATAATCACACATTATTATCTTTTCTAAATGTCGCTTGATTTCTTTTGTCCCATTATTTTTGTTTTCTCATTTTAATTCTCTTATCAACATGGAAAAAGTGGATTGGCTGCTTTGTGCAAATGTTTTTTTAATTTTTTTATTGAAAACATTGGCATACAACCTACTGTAGTGTTCAATTTCACACGTAACATTCTCACTTGGAGCAACATAATCTCTCACACAATGTAACACTGTTAATCAATAAAAAGGTGAAAAAAATACCTAGACGAGGGGGCGGAGAATTGGCATCAGCTGTGTTCTTGGCCATCAAGTGGTATTTCAGACTGGATGTAGTGCGACAAAACACACAGATCACTTTGGTCCTGACAATGGAACCATTTGGCAACTTTTAAAAAGCAAACTTTCCATTCAGAATCTTATTGGCATCCATTTCGGCGTCTCGAGCTCGCCATCCACTCAAAACGTAACGTTACTACTTTTTGGCCGGCTCGCAAGCCCAAACGCCGTGTGTGCGGCCTGTGGTTTTGTCACCAGTTTAGCTAGATCCGGTGTGGTGGTTTCTAATGTTACTAGTTGTTACAACAGAATGTGAAAAAAACTACAAAGTTTGCTAGGCCAAGTTAATCTTGCAATTAAAACAATTGACGCTGTTAAAATGGTTTGCATTAACACTGTTAATAATGTGTTTAACTGACAGCACTAAAAAGAATAAGTGAGAGAAAATAATTTCTCAGCAGTATTAAGAGGAACACTTGTAGTATGACAGGCTCGTCAACCCTTCAGTATTATGACATGTTCAGTCCTGAGACGCTGAAAAAGGAAGGATTTGAAAACCGCATGTCTGTTTGTCTTCCCTGAATTATAATTTGCGTCACTGTTTGAATTTACTAAGCAATCAGTAACATCCATAGAGATCATAGTTCTTTGGGCTCAGATGTTTTCTTTTTCTTAAATTCTTCTTTTTTCAGTATGTCTTTTTGGAACATATGTGATCTCTTCGAGAATATAGTGTGGATGCTGTAGATCAAAAGGGCCATACTGTAATAACTTGAGATTCACATTGCATTTTACCTAGCAAATTATCTCAATTCCCCGGGGAATGACCAAATTGATTAACATTGAAATCTGTGTTTATTTGTCATCTGTATAAAGTTGGGGGAGAAAAGCAGTTGAAACATTGTAAACATAGCCATTGGCATTGTGTTGGAAAAAAAAGTATGTAGGTTTGTTTTCTGTGCACAATGCATGAATGAACAATCGCAATCCATTTTTTAACAGTTATTGTTTGCCACGACAATCCGCACTATTAATGTAGTACTCAACAGAAACTGAGGCAACGGATTCAGTGCAAATACATTTCTTTTTTAATCAATAGAATCTGAACCCTCTCCCCTCCTGAGCAGGAACAAATCTCCAAGGCACAGATGACACAACAACAAGCTGAGGCAAGCCAGCCAGTTAGGGACCTGGCAGCCTCGCTGAGCATGGCTGAGCAATGCCTGACGTAGCATTATCCGTACCGACACATTGGTTAGACACTATACCTGCTGTGCCCGGCTGTGCCAGCGCTGGTCTCACCTCTGCCAGGTAGAAAGTATCACTAAAGTACTACTTTAGAGCACAGAGAACTGAGAAATAGGGTTGATAGCATTGGGAAGGAAAAGAGACAGATGGCAGGAATTTGGGGTGGGGGGGGTGCTATGTAAGGTGCTGAATACTTGTTTGTTTATCACTTCTGTGAAAGCGCTGTGCGTGTCATTGGCAAAAAGCCTGCTAGACGGATCAATGATGAGGAGGTGCTGCTGCAGCAGCCGCGTTAGTCATGCCCCGATTTAATTTCCCGCTCTGCATGGAGTTAGCACTTTGATTCTTGATGCAGTTGCACGTGAAGTAGATCACCCATACCCCTTGCTAGATAAGAACAATATTATTGAATAATTGAATCACATTACTCGACACATTGTAGCTAATTGTTGCAAATGCTGACATCAATCAGTCCCTAGAGTCACTGGAAATTATCAATGTAAATGAGAATCATTTTAAAATCAAGGTTACTGCTGCTACTTAGTAAAACAATTATTTGAATAATAGAATCTGGTATTTAGTTTTTTGGTTAAGGTGCATCATTTTCTCAATCAAAAGATGAAAGAAAAAAGGAGTAGAGTAGTACAAACTGTGAAGGTGATACAAAGCAACTGAAAATGGCTCATGAAAACAATAAAAACAGCAAATGACAGAAAGATTCCCTGCGTTGAGACAATGGTTTTAAGCATAATTTCTAAAACTAATGGTCCTCATATACCCCCCATCCTTATCCAAAGTGGAGTTTCTATGAGAAAGTGAGAATTAAAAAAGCTAACATTTTTTGTATAGGTTTTGGAGTAAAATTACAACTAATTAGTTACTCTGTTACTTCACTCAGACATTATCCATCTTTTTGCTTGACATGGTTTCACCATTCATTCCATTAAGGTTAGATACACACAGAAAGTAAAAGATGCATGTGGGACACACAGCAACTTGGGTTCCCATTTAAAGCATCTATTTTTAGACTGTATGAAACAGATCTGCCTGTATGACTGTAAAACTGTAAGAATAAAAAATGGAATAGAAATATGTATATGGAGAACGTAAAACTGCCAGTAGGCACAATCCTCCAAATACCCACAGCAGAGACTAATTGGTACTGTATTGAGAGGGTTTGTTCAATCAAAGCCAGGCTGTTAAACTTCAATAAAGACATTCATGAACCCGACTTTTCCTGTAGGCAAAGGTCTAATAGCCCGGAGTGCTTTCCTTTCAGGTGAATGCGCTTGTTCTAACAGGTGCTTAATAATAGAGGGGAATGCAGTGGAAATAGGGATACAATCCTGAGCCACTGTAAGCAGGTACACAAAACACAATAGGATTAGAAAGTAGATTGATCCTTGCTCTGTGCACTGTTGTTTGGCCAGATTACCACAGCCAGCGTTTAATTGTGTGAAAATTGGACAGAATTTTTTCAATTTGCCTTCCGCTTGAATTGCTTTTGGGCACGCCTGAGAGGTGTGGAGAGGAGAAATGTACCGTGCTGTGCATGCTACAATTTCACAGGATTAAAACGCTTCCCTGAGATAATTGTGTCGCTAGTGACACTACATCAACTATATTCATTTGAAAGCCTAACATGAAATATTGAGACTTCCATGGCTGAAATAACCTGGGAAAGCAAGCTGACTCCAACTGAGGAAATAAGAACCAGCTGTAATGCTGAACAGGTTCAGGTACAAAGTGTAGTCAGAGTCAATTGTGGACAGACTGAGATCAGGTCACTGCAGCAGTTCTTTTTTACTGCCACTTCCTTCTGCATCCGCCAAAGCATGTATGCACAAATACAGATCCTTATACATTCACATTTAATTTCAACAGCACATGCAGCATTTTGGGAAAGTTATTCCCACATCTGCTTTTGGGCAAACATTCTTTTTTAACACTTTTAGAGTATTTTTTCCCTCATTTAATAGTTAAACAACATGCGATAACATTCCCAGCACGAGTCAAACCGAGGAGGTCACATTTAAACTTACACAACAACTGACTTGAAGCTTGAAATAATGGTGAGAAGAAATAGTTTCAAGATTCTAAACTCTAATCCCAGAAAGCATGTTGCAAAGTGAGTGCAAAGTGTGTTGCTTTGAGCCTGTCTGTCTGCTACAGTGTTTCTTGATACTACCACCACGGGGCGTCAACCTCAGACATTTTAAAATTCACATTACAGCTTTACCGTGAACCATAATAATTTAAAAACATTGGCATTAAATGTTCAAAAACCGCCAGTGATCAGGTTTGGTGCAATCAACTATTATGAACGTTCTGTCTGGTGCGATTATTTTGCTTCATGGCCCAATAAAGGGTTTTGTTTAAGAGACGGTTTAGATTTTCAGCTTATGTTTCACGGCTGCAGAAGCTTTGACTTTCCGTAACACCAGAATTTTATTTTGGCAGATGGGGCAGATCTCCAGCATATCAATTAGGGGAGAGAGGACTCTGTGTTGCAGTCTCTCTTCATGATCAGAATGATAAAACAGCTGTATTATTACATAAAAATATTGCCTGGCTTAGCTTAACCTGCACTAAACACCTTTTGCATTCTCTGATTTTAGTACTTTATTGCACAGAAGTCATGTAGTGTATTATAACAGCTCGGCATGCCGCATATATCCATCCAGTTTTACCCCATTTGTTATTATTATTTGAATTGCATTGGACTGTGGTGACTGTAAATTGGAAATGGGAGTGTGAAGCTGAGACCACCTCAGTCCCAGTATTTTAGGCACAGTTCTGCCTCAGTGAGCCAGGCTGATTGGGATGCAGCATGGTCTCTCCCTCTTGCTTTCTCCGCGTGTCTCTCGTTCTGCTCGGCCTGAAACAGACATTCTGATGGAAAACAGAGGGAGCCAAAATGTTTATGAAGGCAGCGCACATGCAGAAACACACATACACACACACACGCACATACACAAAGTACATGACTTGTCATGTCTGTGCAATACATACACAAATATACAACTGTGTATTCAGTAGAGTTGCTAACAATCCCAGGATTTTAATACTGTTCCGCTATTGTTGTGAAAGATCTACTTAAATATTTAATTTAGCATGTCAAATTATTTTTTTTATCAAATTAAATGTGCATGCTGGCATGTCATCCCAGCATTACTGTCAGATTGTAGGATGTAGCCAACACAAAGAGAAGCAGAATTAGGAGAAAGTCTTCAAAGACACAGAGCTGCAGTCTGTAACTTGACAGTGGAATGCATGAGCAGCTAAAAACATGACAACAGTGTCCAACTGTCTACCAACTCCTAGACCAACGTTTAACAATGGAGCACTGCAGGCAAAGGAAAAGCAGAATAGATGGTAAATACCTTCGGTTTGGACGTAAATCCAATTCAGGTGAAGATGTTACAGAACACAGGGAGTGAAAATTAATATTTATTAAAATATATGAATATGATGTGTTTTGCCCCCAAAATATATTGGTGGAGCATATCAGAGAAGGGATCAATTACTTGAAAAAAGGTTTACATCCATATCCCAAACTTGTTTTTTGAGATAAGGGCCTAATAAGGGCCTAATCCTTCCTGGATTTAATCATGAATTAAATGAAAGAGCAAAAAGATCATGGCCTTAATTTGAAACACCAAAACCTGACATCTAGTTCTAGCCACTGGAAGGCTAAAAGTGAACAAGGATAAAAAATACCAATATCTAAAAGTTTTAAAATACAGGCACAAATATTCATCGTCAAGGAAACCTTGAACCCTAATTTGGCTCCAACAAGCAGAATGGTACACAAACTGTCAACCAGTAATTTAAATGATATCCGCATTGATGGCAAGTTTTATCAAATGCAAAGTGTGGGATGTATTAAAAATCCATGAAAGGATAAGTTGGTATTTTTTTGCTGCTTGGTGATGTTAGTAATACTGCCAGTATTACTAAGAATCAAACCTTTACAGTTTTTTTGCAGCTTTTAAGTGGTTTGAAGGTTTATATGGTTTAATCCCAAAGGCTCACACTAACCCACATATCAAACCATCCAAGCTTATTCTCACTTGAGAAAAAAGTTGAATATTTGTCATTTATCATTCCTTGTTATTTATTCTGATTTCTCCCATGAGTGGGATTAAATGGAGTAAAGATTTCCTTTGTTGAAATTATGTTTACACACCTTTGTCTATAGCTTCAGTAACATTTTCCAGTAACACTTTACTAGAAGTTTTCTACATAAGAGTGACAAGACACTGACATTGACACTGACCTAACCCTAACCATAACAAAACCGGATGAAACTTACTAAAACAAGCATTGTGTCATAATCGTATATGCCTTGTTTATAATGTTTTATGACAGATTCATGACAGTGTCATATCACTCTTATGTAGATACCTTAAATTAAAGTGTAACCCATTTGCCAGTGTTTTTTGCATTTTTTCTGACACTGCTGACTTTGTGTCCAAGTCTTGAAGTGTTTCGCACCTCAGTTTGGTTTCTGAGATGAGTACCCCCAATGTATTGTTGATCTTCAAGCCCCAGTGTCTACACATTTGTGTGGGGTCAGCCAGGCATACAGTGAAGATTAACCACACATTGTTCTGTTTGTGTTTGTATATGTCTCTTTGTAGCCTGTACGTTGGAGGAGAACAAAACTCTGTCTGAGCATGTACAGGATTATAATCATCTCCATGGCGACTGCCTCTTCCACCTCCTGCTTTTTCTGTCCTCACTACTTTCTCTCTTTCTGTGAGGGTAATCTGTGGCATTCGCTCTGCAGCGCCCACTCATTCATCTCCCATCCCTGCCACAAAATCTGAATTCTGAAATTGCAAAAGGAGTAATAAACAAGATTGACTGCAGCTCTCCCTATTGATTGCTGCTCCAATCTGCTCGCATGATTTGTAATATCCCCCCATCTCTTCTCTTTCTCCAACAGCACCCAATGGCCAGGCCACAAAGAGACAAGGCAAATTATGATGGGACAGGAATCAATTTCTACTACATTAAGCATCTTGTTCTCCTGTGGCCATAGAAGGAAAAGGAAGCACGTACTCAGAGAAGACGCTTGTACAAGATAAAAAACCCAGAAGAGAAACCCTCCCTTATGCTTTTCATCTCAAGGTGATTGTATCAGACACCACCAGTGTTTTGCTACCGGCTGGCGGTCAGATTCTCATTTAACATCGACAAAAATCTTCAAAATCCCATCATCAGTTCTTCTTTATGTCTGGTCTTATCTAGTGTCCAAACAGGACTAAAGTTTAAGTCTTTATGGGAAATGTAATCCATAAGTAATAAATTCATGAAAATCAAATTAAACCAGATAAAAGCTTGAACATCATCAGAAGGCATTTTCAGAACAAATGTTTTGAGGTTGCTTTTTCTAAAAAATACATTTTCTTTATTATCTAAATATATTAATAAATATAAATCTGGACATGACTCAAAACATTACTAACCAAAATAAGTGTTGAGTTGAATGTTACTGTATTTGTATTTAATAGAAAACAGCCGTCGAGTGTGGTTCTTTTTATTTTTCAATGATTAATAGTTTAGTGAACACTCTTTTGCAGCTTCTACCGCTCAGGATTAACACCATTGTCAAATGTGAGAAAAACACATATATTCTTATCAAAAGTAAGTGAGATTACACTGTATTGGACAAGTGGCTGCTTGCTTGTTTCCTTGTCACATTTTACAGGATGTGTGCACTGACATGAGACAAAACTCGATTTGATACAGTGTGTAGTGACAATTTGGTTCTTGCCAGGGACCCGAAGAGTTTGATTTGTTATTCACTGATAACAATGTGTGTGTGCATTCAGCATAATCTCTGCTATACATGAACAGAGAAGAAATTGGAGGGAGAGAGAGAGAGAGAGACTGAGGAGGATTTTCATATTCAAGTCTGAATTCCACAGTACACCACCAGATATTCTAAAAGTTCAATAAGATGGAGAATCCACCTTTTTTTTACCTACTTCTCTTTCCCTTGGTTATGATTCCACTCCTCTTATTACCATGTTTACAACTTGTTGGCACCCTGAGAATTATGTTGGCTCTGTCAGCGGCGGCATGGAAAATAAAAAGGAAGGAATTTCAAAAGCATGTCAGTGAGTGCGCTGATATAAGAGGATCAGACATGCAAGAGTGGAATTGGGCCCTTAAGAGTTCCAAAAGAGAATAAAGGCCGAATTATCATTTAATCCCACCCTGGTCAGTACAAGGAGGAGGATGAGCCGAGAGAAGAAGGATTCGTTTGTGCTATAAAAGAATGAGATACTGGGAATGGTGTCAGACAAAGGATTGTGGTGTGGGAGGATGAGGAAAGATGCTGGTGGAGCTGGTCATGCCTCCATTTGTATGTCAGTAAACAGCAACAGAGCCAGTCTGGCAGAACAGGTAGGTAGAAACGTCTTTCTTTGCTAATATCTCACAAAGGAGAATCAGCTCCTTCTAAATATTTTATCACTTCTAGACTCAGTGAAGAGCAGGGCCAAGTAGGATGAGTTCAATTGGACTTTACTCACCTGTGGTTTTAAAATCACACACTTTCAAAAGTCAAAAATGGAGTCATGGTATTTTTTGTTTTTACAATGTTTTGTGGCTCCTGTTTAGTGTCATTCACAAGAAAGGAGATACTGCATGGCTGTCCGCTGCGAAAAAGCATAAAAAGCACAGTATCTTGTACTGTAGATCATCAGTTACTGCATTCTGCATACAATAGCTGTCTGGATTTCATTTTCCATACACCCTTATGACACAACATTTCGCCGAATGAAAGGTAAACGTGATTCACTGTAAATGCACCAAGATAAGCACAGATGTAATGCATTTCACTGAGTGCGGACCTGTTTGTTTCATTATAAGAATGCTGAAAAGATAAAGGCATAGGGAGACGTGTTTGTGTGGAACCCATCGCTGACTGTATCACTGTTGAACACTGTTATGAAAACATTTCATAACAGAAGAGTAGGCTGTGATACCCGATGTCAAATAAATAAATGTGGACCTGACTCTTGTCTTCTGTAAGGAAGGAATTGTAAACAATAAGTGCAGCCGTTGTTTGATCAGGGAGGTAAAGCTTTCCCATCCAAAGAAACATGCAGACTGCTGCTTATAATTCCGAGACTGCTCTTGCGTGACCAGAAATATGTGCGAGAAGACAAATGAGAAGAGATCCAGGTGCTCTACAACTACATGGAAAATCTCCAGCTTTCTGTAATGATTTACAGGTCCCTTAACATGTAGCTGCAGGTCCCCATGAATGTAATACCTCTATCAGAGAAATAGTCGTGAAGGGGAAGAATGTTGTTCTTGTTGATATACAACTTGAATTAATTTCTGAAGTTAGATCACTGCTGTCTTATTTTCTTTTTTTTTTAAATATATGAATAGCTTTCCAGATGTAGCAGAGATACAGCGTGAAACTGTCACAACCTCTCCAAATGTTGTGAAATGGTGTTGTGAAATAATGAGTCATGAATAATTGCATTAGTCCTTTGTTCCTCCAAAAGGACAAAGCATCTCCTCATCAAATGGAAAGACTAGCTAAATGTTTAATTTAAGGATAAGATAAGGTTTATAGTTAATTTTGGAAAACTTTGGCTGAAAATAAAATTTGAGTTGGGAAGGGGATTTGGATGGTTGTACATTTAGCCTTTCATCCCCACTAACCTTACACAACTTTCAGGTTTCTAGTGATGTCTTATTTTGTAGTGCAGACTGTGGAGGCCGTAACAACAGTAATTCTACAATAACCATAATGTATCTATAATTCAGTAGAACTCAACAAAAAACAGAGACTTCATCAATTTAAAAGAAAATCAATGACTAAGATAAAGATGAAGTTCTAAGGTCTTTGCTAGTTATGCAATGACATAAAAGGTCACCAATAACTAGGAGCAAATTAGAGTTGAAATAAATTGAACTGACAATTTACCGCAAGACAAAGTGGAGAGTAAGAGAGAGACTTTGGAAACTGACTAGGTCTCAAAAATGCTTTGTGTGAGCCCGCTCACTGTTTCTCCTTGGCTGATTAGGCACCATTGGCAGAACCTTTTTTACACTTCAATTTAAAATTTTTCAAGCCCCGACTCATGGTGTATTACCATTATCGCTAACTGTGAGACTCCATCGAGCTGTCTGGTACCTGTGGACATGCATGAAAATTGCTGCAAAATGCTAGTCTAAATGTAAATGGACTCAGGTAATTGTTATCTTTTGTGAGTAGAACTTTTCTCATTGACTACTCTTTTTTTAGGCTATTCTGTTTTTTTTAACTCTGAATAATTAGAATTTAATGCCCCAGATACATGCTGAAATAGGGTCATATAACCTGTTAAAAAATGAATTTTTGATACTTTAACCTCTGTGTTTGTAAGTGCCTTCAATTTGAATGGAGTAATAACAACACTGTTTTGTCTGTAAAGAACCTGTGCAACATTGTGTTTGATATTGTTGCACATTTATTTACAATGGTAATAACCTTTCCCCTGTTTTGAGCGACTGCATCCGCACAGCCTCAGATTACAAAGAGCCCTATTTAAATGTGTCCCAAGGATATTCTATTTCTTTGGCAATACCAGTGTCCCCATCTGCTCTCAATTTGTTAAACCTTGGCAGAATTGTGGATCACCTAATATACAATTTTTTTGTAAAGAAATGTTAAAACATAAGATGTTTGCAATTGTGAAATTAATTGTTAACTGGAATGTGATGGAGAATAGGTGGAAAAATACACAGACAAGATCTGAACAGTGTAGGTATTGTTTTCATTTGATCAGGCAAATGCTAAAACAATAAATGTTTTTCTAAATGTCATGGATTTAGATTGTTGCCAGATACGTTTTGGCATCTCAAGAGCTGGGTTAGTTTTCTTATTTCTACCCCAACCAACTTTGCTCTACCAAGCCTTTTTTTGACTGAGGAGATTTACTTTCATTTCTCCATGTCCTTCTCTCTCTGTCGCTCAAACACAGAGGCATACACACACCTCTGAGCACCACCAATCTTTCTGTGTGACATGATGCATGCACCGAGGGATCCAATGCTGATAAGCAAACCTCCCACACCACCACCAAAAACTGATTTTAGGTCTCCAAAGCAGAACTGTCCACAGAGGACTATCTCTACAAAGCTGCTACGCATGAGCTGGTGAGCCGTCTGATTGATCCACCTTTCCTCACAGTCTAGCCTGGGCATTCTCTCTTGTTTGCCATGCCTTAGCGAGTCCACTTTGGAAAACATCACCCATGGGAGAGGTGCAGGAGATTTTAAAAAAACAATCCAAGAAATAAACTTTGGTTACAGCCAGCCACTGCAGGCTACACACAGTGATTTCATCTAATGAAATGAAAATTCTATGCATGCTATGCAGGGGAAATGAGTGTGGGCTTTACATATGGTGCCATGCACACTGAAGTGAAAGAGGTTAATCTTGTGTGTGTGTGTGTGTGTGTGTGTGTGAGAACATGTAATGCACATATGTGAAAGCATGCATGCTTCCCCACGTCACGCCAAAGCTACCTACCTGTATAGACCCCAGATCCATGTCATGACAGTGTTAGCGTTCACAGCTACATCCTGGGACTCTTGTATTCCCCCTCACTTGCCCAACATACACATCATTTTTCTTGTAGATTCATATGCAATGAAAAAGTGTATTTAAAGTCAAAGGCAATGATGAATCTTCTTGGCTAAAATGTAACGATTTACAATCAGGTCCTACTACTTATAATAATATAATATTTTATGACCTGATTGAAGAATTTCATATAGAAATGTGAAAACGGGAGCATCCAGACAGACGGTCTTGACTCCCTCACTCCCTCACTCCTTCTCCTCTGTGGGTTAGTGGAGATGCAATATACAGACCGCTGCTGCTATAGTGCTGGGTTTTGGCATGTGCCTCTACTGCTTCTGTAGGTGGGTGGGTGTTGTCTGTAGTGTTTAAATGTTTTCTACCAGAGCATTGGGGAATTTCTGTGGGTTTAGGATTAATTGCCATAATGGAATAGTTGCGCAATGGGGAAGTGGGGAGTGTGAGAAAATGGGAAGTGGTGTTGGAGGGTTTGATGGGCAAGCCAGGTGTGTGTGTGTGTGTGTGTGTGAGAGAGAAAATGGGAAGTGGTGTTGGAGGGTTTGATGGGCAAGCCAGGGTGTGTGTGTAATTAAGGAAGCAATTTCTATACTTCGCGCAGACAACTGAGAGAAAGGGCTCTCATCCAATTATTTTCTTGATCATCATGGACCCACATTACATCCCCTGAATGAAATAGCCAATGGACAGCTTTGGATGTTCACATTGAGAGTCCAGTGACCTCACACATTGACACAACAATGCTTTTTTTTATGTGTCAGATACTGCCAGACACAGGGAGTTGACTCTGATTTGCCTTTGATGCGTTTTTTTGCAATTAGCAAACTGGGGCAAAGAGCAGCAGCTATTGGATCTGTATGTGGAGCTTACTGTGGCCGCTCTTTGTGTATGATGAGCACAGGTGCACAAAAGTAATCTAGCTAGTTCAGCATACACCAGAAATGATTGGTGGGTGCATCTTTATTGGCTGAGCCAATACATGCACACAACTGTTCCACGTTTAAATTCCACTGAGGCCATCACAAAGACAGCCCAAATCATGTCACACATTTAATTTATTGCAAAAGGTCAGAGAGAAGACAACAGAGCAAACAAAAACACTGCATGGCTCCAAACAAGTCTGACCAAATGTCTGCAGGTGCGTATATGCTTGCTGAATTTACCTTGTATACTGACAAAGAAGTACTATCCCTGTTTCTCAATGTTAAGGATCCTTCCTTGGTAGGACTAGTCCTTGGAGAACATGCACAATGTTACAGGCTATCAAGTGCACGTCATTGCGGGCTCGCGTCATTGAATTTTTTTGCCGCATTTCAAAACACTGGATGAAATGGTTGTGGAAGTGTTAACTGTGCTGTTTAATTATGCTGTTTGGATGGAGAAGATGAATCAGCAGCCGCTTCTTAATGTTAAGGAAGGTTCCTCCAAAGCCAGGAGGAGGACGCTACGTCATCGATGTCCGTCGAAGGACCGTTCCAATTTTGAGGATCCTCCGAATTCCTCCAAGGACTGAGTCCTTCATTCAGAAAATTTCCCATACACAGAGAAGGATGCATATGTGTATCCTTCGAGGTCCCAAATCACCCACAATCCTATGCACGGGCCTTTGCCGTCTCGTTAAAAAAATAAAATAGAGGACCTAAGCGGGAGTTCGAGCGGCATCGCTGACGGTGAAATGATAATTTAAATGTAAGTATCTTTACTGTGTGCCGTACATTTGTTATCACCGTTAATGTTTTACATCAATGTAAAGCTTAACGCTTTAAAGCTTGTACAAATTGCTATAATAATTAGGTAGATACACCTTGAGCTAATGTTAGCTAACTGAACCTATCATTTAACATAAGCTGTTAGTTAGCTAGGTTGCTGTCTTTGTAAATTTTAATGTACGGTGGCATGTTCATGTCTTTTTATATGCCATTACCGTATATGCGTAACGTTAGCAGAGATTTAGAAAGTTGGTGTGTTTATCACTGGTTGTATCTGTAGACGGCAGGTAACACTGCACCGTGTTAACTTCACTAGTAACGTTCAACGAAGGCTGACACGTATGAGTACTTTCCCATGTAATAATGTTGTGTTGTAGCATTCATAACGTACATCTTTTTGTTGTGTTAACTTTTTTTTAACAGGGACTAACAGTGGTGGTCACCAAGGATGCCAAAGCCAATGACCAGCAGGGAGACAGAGGCCAAAGAGAGGTGTTGAATACATTATTTGCTATATTAAAGATTGGCATTCTAACAATAAATGCTTTTAAATTA
Organism: Etheostoma perlongum; assembly: GCA_026937815.1. Classification (NCBI taxonomy): domain Eukaryota; kingdom Metazoa; phylum Chordata; class Actinopteri; order Perciformes; family Percidae; genus Etheostoma; species Etheostoma perlongum. The sequence continues at coordinate 13,889,838 of CM049379.1, forward strand.
ACTGGTTTGTCTGTGTCATTAAGTTTTTGGGTGTGTGTATATAATATAAACTGTTTTTCAATGTCTATTTTTCCATCAAATTGTGACCTGGACAGAGGAAACTTCAAACAATAATTATATTCAGATGCTATCTGTTTTTATAACTCGTAAGGTATACATGTTTTAAAAAAGAATAATAGCAGTTAAAATTACGTTGTAGTTTACTGCATACATGTAACATTAGCTTATTTTACAGGTCAAGAAATGCAAAATATGATCAGCAACTACAACAAGGTAAATGCTACCAGCTAATGAGCTACCACAGGCAGGTATGACATGCAGTAAACTGCAAGTGAGAATGATTAAATAGTACTGTAGACACACAAGCGTCAATCAACATATGAAAAGTCATAACACCATTGATAAACACCCGCTAACACAGTAAAGGTAGGAGTTAGTGTGTTAAATGGTCAAGAGTTGTCAGTTATGTTCATGATGAAGAAAACTACACAGTGGACTTTAACTGTATTCTGTTAAAAGACAGTTAACACAACAAAAAGATGTTTACGTTATGAATGCTACAACACAACGTTATTACATGGGAAACTACTCATACATGTCAGCCTTCGCTGAACGTTGTTATAAGTTAACACGGTGCAGTGTTAACTCCCGTCTACGGATACAACCAGTGATAAACACACCAACTTTCTAAATCTCTGCTAACGTTACACATATACGGTAACAGCATATAAAAAGAGATGAACATGCCACCGTACATTAAACTTTACAAAGACAGCAACCTAGCTTGCTAACAGCAGAATGTTAAATGTCAGCGATGCCGCTTGAACTCCCGCTTTGGCCCGCCATTATTTTTTTTAACGAGACGGCAAAGGCCCGTGCATAGGATTGTGGGTGATTTGGGACCGCGAAGGATACACATATGCATCCTTCTCTGTCTATGGGAAATTTTCTGAATGAAGGACTCAGTCCTCGGAGGAATTCGGAGGATTCTTGATATTGGCGGACGTTGATGACGTGGCATCCTCCAAATTCTGGCTTGGAGGATCCTTCCTTGACATTGGGAAACACCCCATATGTCAGTCAGAGGTCTCAGCATGTGCATGCAACTGTTTTCGGCTCCATATTAGACAGAAAATCCTATACTATGGATTCTTTAAAAAAAACTATCTCCTCCCATGGGTGCAGTAGCTTTGATTTGATTAAACTTGATCCCTGGCTCTCAGATGTCTTTTAAGGCTCAAGGCGTCAGCATTATCTATATTATCTAGGCAGACAAAATGGGCACTTTTGTTGTATTTGCTGGCTGGAAAAATTAAGGTCAGAGATTTGTGTTGTTTTTGATCTAAACAAAGTTCTGATAACGTGATGTTATCTTGTAAGACTAGCCGTAAGCTCCTAAGTTGACTAAATAACACAAAAAACGCACACTCGCACACACAAGAGATGAAACCAAGGAAATCAATCTATGTTTACTGATAAGTGATGGTAACTGAAGTGTCATTGACCCAAACAGCTGCTTTGTTTTTTAGGGGAGTGCTGTGTGCAAGGCCTATGAAAGCTCTTGCAGGATGGATAGCCTTTTAGACTGAGGATTTAAGATGTGATAAGGTACTAGCCCAATGTTTAGACAGAGGTATCATTGGTCTTCCGTCTCTAGTTCACTGTCAAGGAGGTTAACGACCAGGAGCCCAGACAGTGATTAAACATTTATACAGGACACCTAACCTCTTATATATCAAATGATCTCTGCAGCATAGGCCTCCAACTGTCCAGTTCGTCTTACGTCTCTTCCAAAATCCTGCACTTCTCATCAGCCTCCTCTGTGTCCAGACCTTCATGGTACACAAGGGAACTGTAACCCTCTGGATGCTGCTAATATCTTTTTGGAACGATGTGGTATGCATTTTCAAACAATATGGGTTGGGGCTGCTTTGTCATTAAAAATGGCATATTACACGCATTAAAACAAAAAAACTCCCCCTCCAGGATTTTGAGCATTTATGAGCCAGACTGCTTTCAGCAGAGGACAACTGTTTTAGCTGCTGTGGCAGGAGAGAGGCTGTGTTCGCCATTACACTTATGTTGAGAACCTTGAATCATTCAACTGTTATGAGCTACATACTGCCAGCCAACCTTACCAAGGAAGCAAAACCATTTTTACCAGCATCCTGATATGTTGAAAAGCCTAATCCAGAGAGGCTTTTATAGGCTTTTAAACTGATTGACCATACAGTCGTGGCCCCGGAAACTCCTCCCAAAGAAGTGGTTTTATGTGTAGGAGCTGGCTGCTGAAAAAAGGGTGTGGGGTTACCATTTTGCCGCAGGGTAGACCTGTACTTTGCCGTAGTTCCTCCCACGCTACTTATCCTATTAATTTGTATAATGTATTGAGAAACAAAGCCAAGACAATACAAATAGTTTTACTTCCTCTGGTGTTTTTCCTCACAATCTACTTTCTAAATTGAAGGAAATAAGGGAATAGAAAGATGGATCAATAAATCCTTACCAGCAGTAGCTCCTGTAGAAAAGATGCCCTGCCACATCCTGTAATAGCCGCTCCAACAAGGCCTTTTTACCTTTTTTATCTGTTCTCTATTGTCTTCCAGCATATCTCATTGGTTTTACTATGGCATCTGTGGAATTGAGCAAAGGAAAGCTAAGGTTTTGTGGCTAATTGTCACTGCCTAAAGGCACAGAGATAAGAATAAGCAAACAATGTATCTGACTTGTAGCCACTAGCTTTGTATGTACTGATATTGTTCTCCTTTTGTTGTTCTCCCGTCTCCAAGGAGCTTTTCCATGCTCAATATGAACCTCAGGGTGTCTTTTAAAGATGATATTCCAGAGATCGATATGAGTGTGGTCATTGTGGACATGGCCCTATTTGGACGTGCACTGCTGTGTAAGACTATGGGCAGTCAAACCACATGACAGGTTTCAGGCGCTGGTCTGGTTTCAATCTCAGATAAATAAATCACAGCTTAATACCTATCCCATATAATTCTCCCACTACATCTGTGACTGGAATACAGACTAGGACGGGGTATAAACCACAATGTGTCCACTGCATCTCAAGAAAAAGAGAGTGAAATATAGGGGTGGGGGTTGAGTGGCAGTAGCTTTGGATGAGAGGCCAAATGCTAGTGCTGGCAGACATAAAGGCAGGGTCTGTCTCCCTCCTAGTCGCGTCTGTCTCTTTTTCAGCTTGGACCGGGGATAAAAGTCAGGGATTGGGTTACTCTGATTAGAAGGTTGCACAGACTGACGCGCCAGGATAAAGGATGGGCAAGCCATGTTGGATGTAATTCAAGCTAGTAGCTAGTCTCCAGGTTAATTGTAAGGATTAGAGAGACAGGTGTTCATGGCTTGTCGGGGGAACAAGTTACACCTGAGACACAGGTATTGATGGGTGTTTCAGCGTAGCATAAAATTGCTACATTAAGCGCTATTGTGTTTCTCAGGAAGCGTCCACGGATGCACTTAAAGGCAATCTTATATGGCTTAAGCATCTTCACGCATGTATCAACCTGTACTCCTACAATGATGTTTGCAGGTTTTGTCTTACATGCATATTATAACACACGCTAATCAGGTTTCCTTTAAAGTACCTTTTATGCTTCCTTCACACAAATACAAAAACATTTGTCTCAAATTGTCCAGATCTGAAAGGCTAATGTTTTGGGAAGGAGAGGATTAAGATAAGTCTTTAATTTGCAGAATCTTTCAGGACTGTTGTGTACACAAGCCTTGGAGATTAGTCTCTGGCAAACAACTGCTCAATTAAGAAGTGAAGATAAAGTTGCAGTGGGGGTCCAAATACTTGCAGAAAGCAATATAAACAAAACAGTCACCACACTTCACTGTCAATTTGTAAAGGGGTAATTAAAGGAACTCTGCTTTCACTAGTGGTTCTCTAGGATGTTATACAAATCCACTATACTTGGGCTTTGACCACAGTTTTGAGCAACAACAGATGTTTTGGGTATTTAAATGTTCCTTTGCTGAAAACCTCTGTGCTTAGTAACTATGACTACCAGGCATTCTCTTTATCCTTACCTGAAACTAAACACCTGAATAAGGCCTGTGAAAGAAGAGTGTGACCAGGCTAAAAAGAGGCCATTTGGTCAAGCTGGACTAGCACAACGCCTGAGGTTCCTGCTCTGCCTTGCAACATCGTCTGGACATGTTTACTGGTTTGTTACGCTCTTCTGTTGCCAACCCTCCACTTCTCCACCCTCTTGCCATTCCTCCTGTACCTCTTCTCTTTCCAAAACCCAGTAAATGCCACTGACCCTTGCCAGGCGAAATTGGCAGCAAAGAAACACAACCAGACCACTCTAAACCTCAGCTGGACAGTATGGATTGGAAATCGGCAAGGAGAAAACGACAAAGAGTCTCTTTCACTAATCTCCTTTGATGCCTCACTTATGTATCTTTTTCACTCTCCCCCCCCCCCCCGGTATCGTATGGACCTTTTTAAAAGTTCCCCAACAGGTTTAGATTCATTTAACATTACATTACACCACAGGAGCCCTGGCCAGCTGCCTCTAAACGGAAAGGGAAATGGAAAAATGACAAAGTGAGGTGGCTTTGTCCCAAAAACTCTCAACCCACTCAGAAACAAGTGGCTCTGTATTCCTCTGCAGCTAACAATGGAGGCTATGGCTACATGTTGATGATCCCTGCCGTGTTTTATGTGCTCATTAAGTATGCATTCATAATCGTGTTAAGAGCTTGCCCGCATGATCCAACCCGATGAGGAAGGAGGCGGAGTCTTTGTGTAAACAAGCGCCTTGTATTAGCTCATCTTTCATTGCGAGGTCCTCATCCTAAGAGGTGATTAAATAGCTCTGGTTTAATGAATGAATAATAAACATGGTGATATACTTAGTCTTTTATCACATGTCAATATTTACATGTTTGTGTGGGTTCAGCTCTGCTTTGAACTGTGGGGTGTCAGTGTTACAGGCACACAAAAATACTCTCGTGATAGGTAATGAGATTTTGTGTGACATTTCTCATTTTGCATTAATTGCATTTCAACTGCACCACAAAATAAAGCCTCTGAAAGCTGAATGAGCACCTTTCTGGCACAGTGTCAACAGAAGCTGAATATGAAAAGCTTATTGCAGGGCTGTACATTGTTGAATGCATTGGCTGTACCTTTGGGTGTGAATGCCAACTCAATCAATTAATCTGTCACATAATAAGAAGCTCATATGAGGTAACTGGTGCAACAACTATGTGTGGCAGATACACTAAGGGAAGGTTTTCCTGTTTCTAGATAAGCGCTTGCAAAACAGCTTAAACCGAATAAACTTCTGTACCTGAGCATCAACAAGAAGTAACGTCACCCAACATCGCTTAGAGCACCTTTAAATCATAATCGTTCAATGCGTGAACTTTTCTAAAACACCCCTATCTGATTTGTCATGATCAGAAATTCCCATTTTCCTCATATCTGATAGGCAGTTGACAGCAATAAGCCTCGTAATGATTGGTCGGGAGAGGCTCTGTTTAACAGGCGATCAGTATGCTCAGTGATAGGCGAGGATTCCATTAGGGGGAAATTAGGAAACTCAAGAATAGGAGTAGCAATAACGGCTGATATTAGACATCTAAATCATCTGGCTCTCAAACCTTATAGCTGCCCAATCCTTCCTGCCTGCCCCTGTCTCTCTACTTCTTCTTCTTCTCTCTCCCGCTCACTCTTGTCTTTGAGACCTTGTCAGATTAAAAGAGCTCGATCAGTCAGCTTGTTCTCTGCGGACTCCTGGCCTTGCTGTGGATAAATCAAGCCCTCTTCTCTCACGGCACCAAAATACACATAGAGAGGAGGACACACTATCTACACTGTCTAGACCAGTGACTTGTGTTATTAATTTTGCAGAGAACCTCTGCAGAGAGCCTCAAGTCTGTGGGAGACTGTGTGCATACTGTATTTATTAGTGTGTTTGTGTGTGTCACTGTGTGTGTATTTGCATGTGTAAATGTGTCCAATTGCAATCTTGACAAAGAGAGCAGGTAGGCCGACCTATATATCATTATCCCATTTGTAGTCAAGAATTTCAGTTGTGTTATATGACATCTGGGCATATACATACACAGCAAAGATTAGACAAAATAAGACAAAATTAATTCTTACAGAATATGTAGGCCTGTCATGGGCTCTACAGTTCTGTTGGCTTTAGATGGTTATACACAAGCAGTTTTGGTGAATTACTGCTTGCAACTCTGCAAATTGGCACCTCTATTACTAATTACTGTGGAAAACGTGTGTGTGTGAGCCTAAGAGAGGAAAAGACATGTAGTTACAGCTTCCTACAATGTTGGGGAAGTAATTTGGCCTTAATCTGCTACCTTAAAATCTTGCTGTGCTGGAATAATTATATCCTTCCTATTGTTCTACCCTGGATCCAAGGTTGCAATTTACTCACATACAGTAACTATTCTCACTGGATCATTTTCAGTTTATTGGTACCTGTACGCCAACATAATTGCTTCGACCTGGTAACAGGGCAGCATTACCACAATTTTGTCTAATGGGGAGAGAAACCCAAGCGATTAGATGGGCAGTTTAGCCAGATTATTTAAACACTTTTAGATAAAATGAAACCCCAATACTGTTGCCGATTGCACAGTAAAACTGTGTGGCTAACCTGGTGGTTTGTTTAGGATCTGTTTGATTGTCCAACTGCTCGTAGGATCCAGCCCGACTTCTTTTGAGCATTTCCAGATCTCAGCAATTAATTTTATGAGCACAATATCATTATTACCCACTGGATAATGGCCTAACTACATTATCTCTCTTTTACATTGAGTTACAGTATATCCACTAGTAGCCTTGTTATTGCTCATATCTTACCAGTGTCTTTACTTTAGTTGAGTTCATACATTTACCCTACCCCAATATTTAAAACTAGCCACATTTCCATGTAGTGAGCACTGTTATGAGGGTTACATGATAGGGTTGTCTTCCGTGTGTTTTTATAGGATTGCAGAAGCCCCGTGGGCGTCTGACATGGGGCTTGATGCCGGGCTTGCTTTCTTCTGAATGAGACCTTTTGGTTCAGGTCAGTGATCTTACAAGCGCCACAACAAAGCAGTAACACTTAGCTAGATCAGGTCTCTGCAGGGCCCCTGATGTTGTCACATGTACAGTGTGACGTGGTAGATGTCCAGACCAGATATACAGACAGCCCCTGCTATGCAGATGATGACTGACACTTGTGGTCAGTGTCAGCAGTCCCAACTCATAGGCTGTGCAGTTATAGACATCTGTTTGCATACTTTACATAACTTATGTGCAGTGCATATGGGAGATATGCAAACTGGAGCCATAAAAACCCTCACTGGTACACTCTGAAGCTAAAGGCACCATATTTTTTAAAAAGCAATGCTTAAAGATTAAGATACTATTCTTGCTGAAGGTTCGCAAATGTAGTATTGGCATAATATTTATCATATACTTTTGAAGATTTGCAGACAAGTTATGATGGTTGCAAGAAATGGACGAACCCCATTGTGATGCTGTCACCGCAGTTAATTTTAATAATACAAATAAAGACATTTAAACATTTTCAAATAAACAATTAAGTTTATTTGAAAATAATGAACTATCAAGCAACAGATGTCGATGAACAATTGATCCTATCGATTATGTATTTGAAATACATTGAATACAACAACAACTAGGCCAGAAAAAGAGACACTTTATAATGTATTTGGTGTGGTTGTTGACCCATCCAGTAACATTATAGGACAAAGTAAATAAATTGATGGGATGGATTTTCCCACAAAATTGAGGTTACTGGCTCACAGGAAACTATCTCTAGTTTAGCGTCTCTGGTGCTACTGAACTCAGCTCAGTTATCCTTAAGATAAAAGATGATATTATCTAAACATTAAATATATCATATTTTATCAATCCTACAAAAATGAAACCTACTATTCTTTTAAGGATATACATTATTTCCCCATTGAGGACCACTATGGCTGAGACAAGATTCAAATTGCCTATATTTCCCTGTGTAAGGACATTACTGGATTTTTTTGTAAATCTCATAATGCCTGGCACCAGTGTAATTTAATAAAATCTCTTGAATAAGAGACAAAATTTCTCGACTGAGCTAAATTGGTGACATTTCCAGGCTCAACCCCACCCATCTAATGTCTATGCTTGTGCCTGTTACCACTTTCAAGCCTCACAGTGGAGTCACAGGGAGAGCTACACACCATAAGTGAAATGACTTCATGCGGTATCATATTAAAAAAGACGATTTCTTGAGCCCATAAACATGAGGATATTTAGGAATTTCCTTTGGCCTCAAAAACTGAAAATACTTTGTTCTAGAGCTGAAGCGTATCCTGAACTAAGGGGAGAGTTTTAATAGTGCGCGAAGAGAAACACATTTTAAACCACTGCAAATGCAATTGAGTAGGAAGAATTTGATTAAGAGGGTGGTAATCGAGTCAGTGTGCTATAACCAGAGGCTGTGGAGCGCTATTGCACAAGTGTAACGAGAGTGAATTTAGCACCCGACGTGGGCATTTTGGTAATCCAGCTTTGTAATTTAGTTCTTCCTCCCCCATCTTTCAATTATCATTATCATGAAATGAAGTGAGGCCTGAGAAGGTCTACGTGCAGCAAAGTTTTTAATTACCCGCTCCAAAGCTTTGTATTTTCATCTCTGTTTAATATGAATTTTAAAGTTCCTGCCATGCCATTTGGAGGCCCTTTTCTGTTAACAAGTACAGTGGGTCGATCAGACGTTTATCAGTGAAATACTGAGCAGAGATGAAGTTCAGATTTAAAGCCAAATCTCTGTAACTTTTATCTCACTCAATAAAAGTTACATTGTATGTAATAATATTGCAACAGGGCCAAAAAATCACTGAATATTTTCAGAATATGTGCGTACAATATGTATCAATATCATGCACAGTTTTAGCTCTGTGTGTGTGTACTGTCAAGGTTTTTTCTAGTTTCAGATAATAGTGAAAAGAAAGAAATAAACACCCCAACTATTTAAGGGGCACAGGCCAATGACAACATACCAATTTGCTTTCACACCGTTAGTCGTGGGTTTTGTGTGAACAATTAGGCCAATTCTAACCTCAGGCATTTTCCGCTCTGCACCTGCTAACACCTTTCAGTTCAAGTCATTGTTAATAAGCTTCCCTGACGGCATAACTTATGATAAAATGCAGCAACGCCATACCGGGTTCACCGGGGCCAATCGTTAAAGAGATGAAATCAACTCCTCTGGGAGCCGATGAGACCTAAATTGCTCTTTTAATTCATTAACAAGCAGATGTAGAACATCCATATTCAGCTCCCGATGGGGACTTACCAACCTAGGCAGGGGTTAAAGGGTATTCTGCAGAGGATGCCGCCAGCTCACTGACCCACCACCAATCAGCCTCGCTGTGTGGGAACTATCAATCAGGCTTCCACAGCCCCCACAGAAGGGCTCATCTTAATTGTAGCTGGGGTCTTCATCAAATATGGATAGAGAGAGCTCCCAGTAATGTCTTAATTACTTAAGAAGAGGACAGCTCTGCTCAGTTTGCAGATCAGCTTGTCTGGGCCCGTAGGCAATGAGAGGCATCTCCAAGAATGGAAAGATCTCTCACTCTCACTCTTGCTTCCTCTATGTTTAGCTCCTATCCTTTCTGCATCGATCTCATCAGCATGGATGCTCGCTGACAGGAAATCAATCTGAGAGTCTTCTTAATAAAGTCCTAGACTCTTTTCAATTCTTTCTCTACACTCAACGCATTACACTACCGACTCCAGTTCCACTCTTCCTCATTGGTCAATCTGAGAAACTTAGATAACTTCAAGAGCATCTAGTGACACAGCTGCTGCTTGTTTTGAGAAGGTTTGCTTGTTTGAATTACCTAAAATGTAAATGAAATACAGATGCTTTCACAGATTGTCAATCCTTAGTTTGTATTTACACTTCTGGTGTAGTGGAAGGATCATTTGGATACTGAACTTCTTGCTTAAACATTCATTATCAAGGTTTTTTTCTATTCTAATTACAATGCGGCATACTTAGGCCAGGACATCCGTAACAAAGCAGTAACCTATTTATCACATGCAACCCCCTGTATTATCTAAGCTTCATCCAATGGACATGTAATATGTTATCATTACACCACATATTTTGCATGAATAATGTTCTACAACAGGTAGACTAAGCCAAGTAATCATATTAGTTGCAGATGTTTTCTAGCCATGCTGTTTACGTAATGAATTGCTAGATTTGCTTACTTGGTTGCTACAATATGCCAACTCCTGGTTCCCGGTACCTCATTTATCAACCATGCATACGCACAGATGTGTGTGCATGTACTGTATGTTAAGTGTGAAATTTACCTACTTGTATTAAGACTTAAAATGTGTATAAATATAAGCACAGTTCTGGCCATGCAAACAGAATCTGGTGCATTTCAGATTCAATGTGTGGCTAACAATTCATTAGTCATTTGTCTAGTTTTCTAACAGAATGATTGCCTAATTGGTGTCAAACCCTATAAAAGACAGCTGTGACAAATGTTAGAAATGTAGTGCATGGCTTATCTTACGTTATAGGAAGACTTGGAAAACAATGTGCTCAAAGATCGCGCTGGCACAGAGTGGTTTCAAAGTAGGTACGCTTCCCCAAAAGGAAGAACTGCTGGATTGGTTAGTGACCTTCTCCCATGCAGCATATTTTTTGTTGTTGTTTTTAATTCCTCCTGCACTGAGTGAACCAAACAATATTTGTTGATTGGATTGTACCTCATCTACCAGTACCTCAATTTATGTGTTTGAGAAGTTCCTCTTCTTTGCTCTTTTTGCCATTATTGGCATGGTTAATAGGAGACGTTTTTTTTTTATGTAAATGGCCTAATAGTAAACAAGCATGGTCGTTAACTACAGATGGATTTAATCAAGACTGATTACTTACCAATGTGCGTTTGATTGGCTTGTGCACATTTAATAAATACAGATTTCTTTTGTAATTAAGTACAGAGTAAATTTAATATTCTAAGACAAAATTTAGAACATTTTCCATGCACTGTAAATAAATGAGGCCCCAGGGAGCTAGTTGTCTGTCTGGGATGTTTTTTGTTCTTTTTTTTAAAGATATTATTTGGGCATTTATCCTTTTATTTAGAACAGCTGAAGAGGGTGTTAAAACCAACTGTGCCTAAACTGGAACTGGACTACTTATTAACGGGAATACGAGACAGGTTATGAAGCTGTCTCAATTTAATACTGATACACGGAAAACCAGACCACAGCACGGACAGACAGCAGATGGTGCTCCGGCGGAAGGCTGAGAGCTCTGCGCCTGTCAGCGGCGGCTTCTCACTGGGCCGCCGGTCTTCGGGGCAGCAGGGTCACCAGGAGAGTCCGGTACAGCCTCATTCTGCAAATGGAGATCCCATTAGAGATAAATAGCGGAGCGTTCAGATTCAGTCACTCATCGCCAGCCGATAGTGGCTGTTGATAAGAGGGAGATTGGCTACTCAAAAATAGACGTTTTTGTGCTTGTGATTTTCCTTTGGCGCAGGCTAAAACAACACAATCTCACTCCCAGTGCGTCAAAAGTGACACTTAGGCAGCTGCCTTTGGCGTTTTTACTGATGCAAAAAGTCTCCTTTAGCATCATATTTAGACACGCTTGGCCAGGACTCTTGCCGTTACTCTTTTACACGCTGGGTAAACGTACGTTTTAACTGATATACGGCAGGGAAAAGATTGTGGATGAGGTTACAAAATGTACGTTTCAGTTACATGCGGGACAAGAACAGGACACCGACCCCGGTCTCCAGGGGGAAAGTCCTGTGTTGTTTGACCCATCCACCCCAACCAAACTCATTATGCAGATTGTTGGTTTTAATACTACTAACGACCTTTGTCGCTTTCCGGTCGAATTCCGGTCAATTTCAACACGTAGCTCTGTTGTTTGTAAATTTGGAGTGCTGTGGGTAGAGAGAAAAATGAAAACAATCAGTGCTGTGTTATCCTCCTGCTAGAATTGGCACCCAACAGGCTTAAACAGGGCAAGTTTTACTTTGTTTTTTAAAAGTAAGTGATGTAGTACAACTAGCAAGAGACAAGTTATAATTGAGGTAAGTTTGGAGACACTACGTTATTTGATCATTAAATTGATAGTCTACATATTTTTGTTTTATCTCTTTTCTGTGTTGTAGTTTGTAGATGGTCCCTAAACTAACTCTAACTGCCTTCTAAACACAGTAACTAATCAGAGCTGAATTAGCACAACTTTCATGCATTTCTTTCACATCTATGTCAGAATCACTGTGATCACTCAAAAGGAATCACTGCACATGGTAGGTAGGCACTTTTAAATGACATTTTGAACATGTTTAAAGGCTAAAAACACATTTAAAACTTGCCCTGATTAAGCCTGTTGGGTGGATAACACGGTGTAGGCAGCACCTATTGTTTTTCGTTTTTCTCTCTACTGACAGCACTCCCAATTTACAAACAACAGACCTACATGTTGAAATTGAGCGTAATTCTCCTTTAATACTGCGTCATCTTACAGCTGTGTGGTCGAGCCACTGCTGTACCTGGTGTGTCCCATACAGATGCTAAAGTGTGAATGTTTCGTCAGTATTTTACAAACCAGAGGCACTGACCAAATATCAGTATTTTACTTTATCTTTATAGTCTATATCCTTCATATTCCACTTCCAGGATTGCTCCAGTGCTGCAAGAAGTTCTGCTGGATGTACAGTATATATTTTTAGTAGTATATGTATACTTAGTAGTATATATTTATAGTTTTCATCCACTTTCTTTGTTTTGGAGTTTTAAATTTGGTGGATTTATGAGAACTATTGTTGACTGCTCCTCAGATCTCTGCAGGATAAATTGAGACAGTCTGAGTTTTCTCTCGCACAACTATTTTACAGCGGCTCTGTGCAAAGTTTACCACCGCCCATGATTATTCTGATTGGTTTAAAGAAATTCCATTAAACCAGAGCATGTTTTCCTCCCATCCCTGGATGCTATGTGGATTAGCCAGACTCCCTTCAGAACACTTTGGAGGAGAGTCTGCCAAAGCAAGACTAATATTTTACGAGTTGGGAGTAAGAATGGGTTGGCTAAAAACCTCTTTGGGGAGTGCCAAAACTTTCTCTATGCAGGAAAAACCCTGGATCACCGTATGTTCATATGCACAAATGTAACACTGTAATTGCATTAATAATGGAGATATGATCATAAAGTTAAGCATTCAGTGACATGCTTTCTGAATCATGATTTTGAAGAACAAGTTACAGTAACAAGAATGATTAATTTATTTTTGAGCTACAGCAGTTTCCACAAGATACTAACTCACTCAACCCCTTGACTTTAACCTCAGTGTCATAGATGCCCAGCTAAGGTTAGTCTGTCCATAAAAATGTCAGGTGGGTCCAGTAAGCCAGGCGTCAAGAACCTGGAAAGCAGCCTTTGGCCCAAGAGGTCAGGGGGTGAAAGCGATATCTCTTCTACTCTGCTGAAAATCCCACTTGGAAAATCCAGATAATCCCTCATCTCTGTTGCTCAGGATGCTGTGACACAACATGGTACACAACACACATATGGTACACACAGTAAACACACAATAAGTACATGTGTTTATCACACAGGAACCAAGTGTGTACACACACACACACACACACACACACACACACACACACACACAGTGAACCTAGGCCCCAGCTCACTACAATGCGGATAATCTCCTTTATCTAGCCGAGCAGTGCTCACCGGGTCAACTCCCAGATTACCCTCCTGCGTGTGTGTGTGTGTGTGTGTGTTTACCACTTATCTTCAGTATGTTTGTGCTGAGAAATACTATATGCAATGTTGCATATTTGCATTCAAATGAAAAGTTCCATATAGACATTTTTCTGTACAGGCTTATCTTATTTTATGGAAGTTGGATGTATTCTGGAGACTGTTCTGAACAGAAACATGACAGCTTTTGAACAACCCATGTTTATGTTTTGTTTAAGTGACCAGTCATGTGAAGAATGTTTGTTAGCTGCAGTTGTTGGTTGTGTGACAAAATAACATAAAGTCAAGCTCACATTCCTCATCAGTGAGGGCTGGTTTAGGTGTCCTGTTTTATAAAGTTTTATGTTTAAGTCGGTGTTCTTTGTTTGTCTGAGTGAGAGGGTCCTTGAGTTGAAACATATTTTTTCACACATACTGATCCCATAAGAACTTTGTGAAACTTGTAAGTTGCTGTTAAGTAGCACAACATTATTATTCTTTCTTCGAAAAGTTCTTGTCCTCGACAGAGAATACCAGGGTTCACTTCCCATGTTAGTCTCTTTCAACTGATCTCTCCCTAACCTTAACTTTGTGTTGCCATCTTGCAATGATTGAGTGGCAGCTACTGGTTTTTTCCTGCAGCATAAAGTTTCATGTCATCTGAAACAAAATAAAAATGATCTGATTCTTTACAAATGAAAGAAAGACAGCATAAAGAAAATACAGACTTTGTAACAAGGTTGCCGCTAGATAGGAGAGTGATCAAAACAATTACAATACTGTAAAAGTAATTGTTTAGCTGGACAATCTGTGTTAACATTACCTTTCTGTCTAAGAAGAAAATAATGGGTATAGCAAGAGATACCTTAGAACATCAAGCAACTTTAACTCCATCTTCGTACTTTATTTGGCCATGCTGAGGATGTCTCTGGACATTGATTAACTTCATAAGTATAAAGTTAATTGCGTGGCCTCCATGCTTGGCAGAGTGAGGGGCATAATCGTATTAATTGTTATCACTTTAATTAGAATATTGCCAAGTGTTTTCTTTTTCTAGAATATCATATTTCCATCCATTTACATTGTTTACTAAGATTCAGTTGAGCTTTATTCAAAAGACATTGATTCCTGGTTTTGTCTTTGGTTTTTGTCCACCATCGACCTCTATATGTTCATGTGTGGATCACAGAGGCAGATGTGTGGGAGTTTGCCTCTGAAGAACAAATGAGATCACATGTGGCAAAGGAAAAGGGTTCCTGGCTTTGATCACTATGGAAAATTAATTTGCCAGGGGAGCTGTTTAATGTGCCAGGGGAGCTGTCAGCCTCAACAGGGGGCGCTGTGGATGTGCTCCCAATGACTGCTGTGCTGCAGTTAAAGAGTGCAGAATCAAAGAGGATCACTCCAACCATCGTGCTCCCAATCACTGCTAATTACTGGTCCATGACTCAATTAGGTGAATGATTAATGGCTTTCCAGAGAGATGTGGAAGGATTCAATTACAAACAACACCCAGCGACCAACCACCGTTCACCTCATCTGTGCTACAAGTCAGGACTGAAATGAAGCAGACCTTGGACAAATACTGCACATGACATTTCAGTTTCATTTCAATAGTGTCTATACTCCCTCATAGTTTAAACTTCTATCTGTAATGTGTGTTCTCACATGTATGGAAATGTTCTCATACAGTATGTCCCACTGGCTGCAGGCCCCAATGAACTACTTATTGGAATGATATGGCAAAATGCCTCCAGAAAGAACCGATCTGGGGGAGTCTGGCCCATTTTCATCCGAGGAGAGGTTTAGGATTAAACAAATCTATGATAAAGCAAATGTTTTACAGGCCAAATCTGTCTGCACTGCTCCTTGGCCCTCACCCCTGTGTATCAAACAAAGTGACATTTGAAAAAGAGCAGAGAAGGAGAGAGGGTAGATGATGGGATGTGCTGGAAGCGAGAGAGCAGGGAGGTAACCTCACAGCCATCTGGCTGAAGGAGATGGATTTCATTGAATTTTTGTCTGAGGAAATCACAGACATACCTTCAATGCAGACAGATAAAAAAGTGAAACATGTTATGTATTAGTCCGACATTAAACAAATGTCATCTATTTTTGTCTTCGTTCTCTGCTTAAGGAGGTTAGTGCTAGTCTGAACTGCTACTGGAACTCGTCTAGGTCTTCAACAAGACTTCTAAATGTGTACATGAGAGATGCATTGTAAGACTTTTAAACTCGTGCTGAGTTTGTCCTTCATTCATTTTGTCTCTCAAAAGGGTGTGTCAAGGTTAAAGAGAGAGCTAAATATTTGGGTCACTGTTTTGATTCGCTTATAGGTGAAAGAGCATCAGCTGTGGGCTACAATACATCAGTGCCTAACTGCACAGTGACAAAACATCCCCTCAGGGTACTCTGTGACAGCTCAAGCTGCGACAACAATGAGCCTGTCTCACCTTCCACACTGATTCTGACATATTCCAATAAGCTCACACTGACATCCAACAACTTCAACAAAGATAACCATGACAGAGCTAATTTGGATTTACTGTGGCTTCTAGAATCTTTTCTTTGTTTCTAAGAGGGATTTGAATGACAGTTAAATTTTTTCACACTTGAGCTCATCACTAATCCAACATTTATTTAAATGTATGTAAATATTCGAAGCATGCAAATACTCACACTGCAAATTCTGACTATAGCATGGACTCAGGATTGATGTCATGACTGTCTTTTACTGTCTTCTGTTGTATGACAGTTACATTGCAAACTATTGTGTTAAGACTTGTAGTTGTTTGTTTTTTATTTCCATGTCGTGCCTAACATTTGGTCCGTCCCATATGAGATTAAAAGACACTGCTCACCACAACCAAAAGAAAAACATTATTAATGACATTATACTTCTAAAACTTTCAAATAAACAAATAATTTTCGCTATATGTGTAACAATGAAAACTAAATCTTTTAAATCTTTCTCATCTCTCAGGCTTTCTCTAACTAACATCTATCTTTTGCATCACAGTAGCTAATTAAAGGAGAATTCTAGTCAATTTCAACACATAGCTATGTCGTTTGTTGTCACGTAGTGCTGTGCCATTATGCTAATGCTAGCTTTCACACCCAGGCAGCTGAAAGGGGCAGGTGCCTTGCCATGTGAACTGATTCCTTCCGAGTGAACACAGTGAATAAAGCTGCAGTAGATGTAAAAGAAATGCATAAAAGTTATGCTAATTCATACTTCTGTTTATTTCCAGTGTTCTTGTGGTGAGATGGCAAGACAAGTGCAACACCAAAAAGCAATACAAAGATATTTAAAAAAATAGGCATATGCTTCTTAAAGTAGTTAGTAAGTACTGTAGTACAACTAACAGGAGACATGTTATAATTGAGTTAAGTTTGGAGACACTACCTTATTTAATCATTAAATTAATTAATATTTTTGTTGTATCTCTTTTCAATGTTGTAGTTTGTAGACGGTCCCTAAGCCCTTGTCTTGCCGTCTCAACACCAGAACTAAACAGAGGTATGAATTAGCAACTTTTATGCATTTCTTTCACATCTACTGCAGCCATATTCACTGTTTTCACTCAAAAGGAATCAGTTCACATGGCAAGGCACTTGTAATGACAACTTGAACATGTTAAGAGCCTAAAAGCACATTTAAAACCTGCCCCGTTTCAGCCGCCTGGGTGCCAAAGCTAGCAGTAGCATAACACGCTGTAGGCAACACCGATTTATTTTCATTTTTTTATACTGACAGCACTACGTGACAACAAACAACATATAGCTATGTGTAATTCTCCGTAATTCTCCTTTAAGTATTTGTGATCATACATGTTTTAATCTTACTAATTAAATATCGTACATTTCCCATTACAAAGGACAATAAAAAACAAAATACAACCTCTCTTTTTATATTATTGAGATCTTGAGTAAACTTGCTTTTCTTTTACCAGACATACTTTCTAGTTTCAACATTGAGAGACGCGATTTCAACTGGGAAAATCTTCACTTTGCTCAATTATAAACACATAATCTCTGTACCAAAGTCATTTTCATCTCAAATGTACACCGTATTTATTCTACAGTATACAGTATATCATTAGAGTGAATTACTAGAATTGTTGGGTCTTTGTAAATGATGTGGTGTAGACCTACTTTATATGTAAAGTGTCTTGAGATAACTCTTGTTATGATTTGATACTATAAATAAAATTGAATTAGTCAACAGTCATTTCCTCTCAGGAAACAGTTTCCTTTAGCATACATGTGGATTTTTTTAATATTAGAAAATAACTAACCAAACCCATAGTTGTAAAACACTTCTTTTGACCATGTTCCATTGTTCGTGTCCATCCAATTCTATGATATCAAGTACGTGATTCCAAAGCTACACATACAGCATCTTTTTCATATTGTTCCCATCCCATTAGTAAGATATGCTGTGGATGCAAATACATACCACATTGTCCTCAGCCTAAAACCGCCTTGCAAACCACTCAGAAAACATCTGAATATATGATTTGTACCTCCTTAAATAATTCCCCTTAATATTTACCTTTGTTCAAGCATTATACACCTTTTCCCAATTAAACTATCTTTGCTGCTTTTCCAGAAATCTTTTTTTCTTTATTGAATAGGAGTCACCCCACTAACAATATAGTTTAACATGCATTGTCATCTTCAACAAAGCACCAATATGTGTGCAATTCTACTTTGTGACATTTACAGAGCTCATTCTTATAGAAACTGTCAGTGAAATACCAATAGCGTGTGTAAAGAAATAGTCTTTCCCACAGCAGAACAATGACAAACACATTGCGTGCTAGCATGTCTTTCTCTCTAATTCCAGTCTCTGAATGAGGGACAGTCTTCCCTGCACACCTCCATTGTCCTCATTGAATGAAATTTTGTTGTTGTTGTAAACAATAACTCTTGAACAGTACGAACCAGCAGGTCTCTGTTCAAAGCCACAGACTGAACACATTTTCCCCCTTTGACTGGCTAAGCAGTCTGTCTCTTTTCTCATCATTTCTGTCTCTGCCCTTCTGTCTCAAAAATGGTAACTAACTGCATTGTGCGTCTTCTTTACTTGTGAAAAACAGTGAAAAATTCTACTAAGAAAACAAACACAAACCTCTTAGTAGATACAAATGTCACCAGAAACTAAAATAGGATGGTTAAGCAGTGTGGTGGGACAAAATAACAGGTCCTAAGATACCTGAAGCCCTAAGTGGAATATGGGGTGCCAAATGACGCAGGCACACACCCCAGAAAGCCATCAGTCATAATATTTATCCTTTACTTGTCCTCCGTTTATTTTTTTCTGTGTTCTTTCCTTTCTTTTCACCCTCACATGTCTTGCCAACAAACGGTCATTGGTAACACAGTGTCTAATTTGACAGATGGTTCACTAAAATATGCCTCTGAAAAGAAGAATATCATAAGACACAGACAGAGAGGAAGACACAAAAGTTTAGGAAAGTAACAGGGATGTACATAAGGCTTTGCTTTCTTACTCACCAAAGATTGTAGCAGGGCTCTAGCTCTTTGGTTGTCCGAAATTGCATTTGCTAAACCCACCAGACTCCATGTAAATAATCAGTGATTTTAGCATCGGCTATGTTTGGTCAATGTTTTCTTTCTTTCATTCCAATTTCGGGTGGGTCAGTCACAGTGAAAACCGGGGACATTTCCGGGGACAGGTCACCAAAACCGGGGACGTCTGGTCACCCTAGTCTAGGAGTCCTACCCCTGAATATTTTGTGCATTAAATACTTCAGCTCTCATGCACCTATTTATACCGTTTATTTCTGAATCAATTTATGCTGCAAATATCATTTATGTAAAGGTAAACATAGATTACAATCCAAATATAAAAAACATAATGAAATATATTGCAGTTGCATATGGTTGTCAGGCATTCTGTATTGCTTTCATCTATTCTCTTGTATATTGACTTTTCTAATTACTGTATATCTGAGTCACCAAACACGTAGACTAGGCATAATTTACTTCTCCCTCCTCTTTTGTGTCTTTTGTCGAGGAAGTAACCTCCTTAAATGTGCATGTGACAATTCACCTAAATGATACATGCATTCATTTTAATGAATTAATAAACCCCTGGACGGTAATATTTCAGATGTGTATGAGCATGATTTCTGTTCATGTCAAAAATGTGTTTATTCAAAATATATCTCATCTGTGTTCTCTGAGATTTGGAGGAGTTGTGCTATTTTAAGAAAAATAAAGTGATAATAGGCTATTACAAGAAACAAGGCACAATATTTCAGAAAATAATCCACCTGCACCATAGTCTGCTGTGCATTACGTGATTGCTCTGCTGATACGGTAGATCTCAGACCTTCTGACAGACACAGAGCCCCCGTTTGGGTCTCTGAAAGAGACAAAGTTAAGGGAAGTGGCTGTACGCTACTCTACATCGGATGTGCAAACCCAGAACTATGGCAGGATTCCCACAGCAGAGTGGATGTCAGAGCTCCGCGTGTTTGAGTCTGACTCATAGACTGGAAACGTCACATCATGGGAATGTCAAATCAAATCATTAGTTTGAAGTTTTCCCCCAATTAGGAAATGATCAACAATAATCATCAATTCAATCTAATAATCAGGTTTACACGTAAATATGTGGCTGAGGGAGCGCCTAGGATGATCATGTTTAAAAAACATGTTTTATTTCGCTTGTCATTCTTATTCTATTATTAATGGGAAGTAGACCTAAGGGCGAAACGGTGCCCCCAACACATTTGACGCTCTAGGCAATTGCCTAGTTTGCCTATAGCAATCGCTGGCCCTGGATCATAGAGAACATGTCAACCCAAGCAAACACAAGTAAAAATCTGCCTACAGATCTTCACCCAATCCAGGGTTTAGTCTTTTTCCCCCCTCTCTCAATGTTTCCTGGACTTTGTCACGCTTCATTTTGACATGACTGGCTTCTTTTTTCAACAGATGGCCCAGATGTCTTTCAGAGAGCTTGAACTGAGTTTGCTCTCAGACGAGTAGACCTCCGTGCATCGTAGCCACGGGGTGGAGTTAGTTGGAATTGGAGTTACAATTTGCCAGAAAGTTGACTCTTTTTGTGGCTGATGCACACATTTATCTCAATGACCATCACATGCCCGACATTTAAACCAAGCAGAAGCCAAACTGTGTCCTTCTCTGTTGTGGAAATGTGCGAATAAGCAGAATATATCTGGGAAGAAATATTAAGTGGGAGTCTACAGGCTCCCAGCAGGTCACCTTTTTAGAGAGATGGAATGGAAGAACAGCATGGATGGTGCAATATCTTATCTGTCAGTAAATCCAGGCCTGGGCTTTCTCCTCTTGATTTCCAGTCACTCTCTCTTCCGCCAGTCCCCCCATCTGCTTGGGATGTACATGTATCTTTGCAGACCTTGGCTTGGTCTGATTAATGGCTATGTGGATATAGAAAGAGAATCAAACAGATAGCATGCATGTGTTCTTTATTTATAGCCATTGCAAATGAAAAGTGAGCTCATCCTCTCCCTGTTGGTTTCCTGCCTTCTTGCTCACTTTCTCTTGGCCTGTACAAACGCCTCTCCATTTCTTACAGTGAAGCATCTGGAAAGAGTTATGGTCACCACTGAACCACAAGAAAGACAAGTGTCTGCCCCTTTGGACCATGGTGATTTGGAGGAGACGTTGCGAACGAGGACCACAGTGGGTGTCCATAAGATACTGTTCATGGACAGACAGTACTAAATACTGCAAAATATTTTGCTGTGGCAGTACCAAAAACCAAAAGAAACTATTATTACCCTTTAATATAGTAGCCTATTATATCACTCAATTCATTTTTGAATTATGCCAAGCCTCTATTTATATATTTACACATTTTTAATATGTATTATATTTACTATTTTATAGTTTATTTTGATAATTGTAATATTTTATTGATAGCCAATAATTTCCCCCTGAAATTATTTTCTTTGTATAATTCTGGAGGAAAAACTGAAATAGGTGAATAATATCAATTGTTACAATATATTAGATAATGACATGCAATATTTGCAACCAGCTGCTTTACAAAGCAATCATTGTCTGTCTGTTATAAAGCTCAGTCAACCTTACACATTAATTTGATTATTTGGGCTTGAATAGCTGTGTCTGTGCCAGCCAATAAAATATGGGATAGCATGGTGTCTAAAGATGACTGTTAAAGCAAAACTGTAGGTATGGAGTAATAAAACAGAAGGTAGACTGCAGGAATTCCATTTTTCCACAGGGAGGCCATTTTCTTTCCTTTTTAGAGAGAGATCCCTACCGCATGATAAGAGAAACAAAATTACAGTACAAAATTAATTAAGATCCAGCAAAATGATTACTGGATTGGTGTAGTATTAATTGAAAACTCTGATGAAGACCGTATATTACAAAGATAAGGAGCATCTGAGCCTCTTGTGTTCAAGGAAATAATATCAGGAGGGAATTTTTATATCCAAAAACCTTTGTTGGTCCAATGGCAAGGGGGGAAATACTGAATCAATTACGAAATCTACTAAAATCAGTATTCCAAGACATTACACAACGTTATCAGAATTTAAAAACCTGAAGAGGGGAAGGTATGTACATGACTTTGCTGATCACACTCTGTATCTTTGCATGTTCGCACCCTATCCTCTACAAACACATACGCAAGCAAACACACATTCTAGTCATGTACCCCATACTAAAAATAGACAATGGTTTCTAACTTTCACAGCTTTACTTTTAAGCTATTTTGGGGTATTTGCCAGCTAAGCAAGCCAACACTTCAAATGCAACACCTTTAGAGGAGAAAGGAGCAGCCATAGCATAGCCGTGGGGTTAGCAGGCTGCTGCTTTCTTTTCTCCGAGCATGTGCCCCCTCGTCCCTCCCACTGCATCCGCCGTGTGGGATCAGTACCTTGTGTGTTACTGAAGGAAAAGGCTGCTATTAACAAGAGAGATGCCCTCCCAGAGCCTAGCAGGCACACGGAGTCTGCCTGTCTCTTTAGCCTTCAGGCTCTAGCTGTCCAATAAAGGTAATACCCCTCAACAACAGACACGGTTGAGTGGATGGTTTAGTGTCTTTTGGCAGATGTAGATGGTGGGCTGACAGGAAGGTATGGATTTGACCAGGATGAGGTCATTGTCTAGCTGCAGAGGTTGTAAAGAGGCATTGTTGTGCTGCAGGGAAGAACTTTATGTGGAAGAAGAGGATGAGGAAGATGTCTTGGTATGTGAATCTCCTCAGAGAGCACAAACTATCTCGCTGTCTTATCAGTCTCGCATTCCATCATTTTCCTTAAGTATAAATACATTCATTGTTTTAGGTGTACACTTTTTTGGAAGAGCGAAATTATGCTAGTGTGTTCAAACTGTGTGTATTTGTGTTTTGTAAGTGGAAGGATCCAAGTAGAAGTCAGATAGCCAGTGCCATCACTCACACCAACAGTCTTCGACTTTGCTGAGCCCTTACTCTGAGATAAGGCTTTGGATCCCTTTGGCTCTGCAGTTTGATCAATCTGCAGATTTACAGCCACCACTGCAGCACACTGATGAAGCATAAGAGCAGTAAATTCTGCTCCCCTCATAGAAAACTCTCCCTTCTATCTCCCTTATGTATTGATGTAACACTGTTGAAATCGTTTCTTTTGGTGGAATTACTAGCAAGTGGCTGATCTTAATCAGCTAAGACTTGGTGCTCTCTGTGTTTCTGTTCATATTACTGTTTTTTCACACATTTGCTGTTCATTTAATATGTCCAGAAAGTGCATTTCTCATTTACATGCCTTAATGTCATTGCCGATCTGTCAGGCAGGCAGCAAGACTTTGTAAAGCCCTCTGAGAAGATTCCCTGTGTAACTATTTGCACTCCCGCAAATATCTCATGCTCAGCAAAGCTTAAATTGGCAGGGGTTGTTCTACTGGTATTCCGATTCATATCCTAATCAGTCTCTTCTCAAGTTCCCTTAATTACTTTTAATGTTCTGGGTTTGGACTCTTCTTCTGCTTTCCTCATTAATGTTTGAATGTCTTTACTTTCCTTCCTGCCAACATTAGAACGCAATTTGATCTTTCAAAAGCACAAGAAAACCTTGGCACTCCTACATATATGGATTTGACTAGTTTAAAATTGGATTTTGACCTAACTGGATAGTCGGGATGATGCTCATTGAGAACGTTTCATCATCATAACTAAACTAAAATTTGACTTGTGCTGGTGGCAAACATAGACTCCTTTCAGCTCTTCTCAGAGCCTTTGATTATTCTGCAAAAGGCAGTGCACACCTGACATTCCTCCCCCTTGGGCTGTTACTTGAGACACGGTAAAGTCACCAGAGTCTTAAAGGTTTGGAGGTGATGAAGCAAGCACAAAGCCTAGATCTCTTACTCCTGCATTGTGAATGGGGGGGGCTGCGTAAAGGATGAAGGGGGGCTTAATGGCAACCTGTCTCACCTCTTGACCCTACTTTGTTGGACAGGAGGAACCAGGGGTACCTGACTAAGGCTCCATTCAGAAGTAATAAAAGCACAGAGCTTGGATATCCGACATGTGGTTCAAATTCCTCCCATTTTTACTTGGACTTGGTGAAGGCTCTTGTCACACGTGTACATTTTGAGGAATGCTAAATGTCCAGAAATATCACATTATTAATATCCCAAGCAAAATTCTCAATCTTCTTTTCTTTATCTCTTGTTTCTGGCACTCTCCCTAAATGTCTGGTAGCTGTAGCCAGCACATATGAATTTGATGTACACATTTGCTAATCTAAGGCGGTTGGGGCAGGTGGGGGGTGAGATCATTACTCCTGGTAAAGGTTGAAATCTGAGGCCCAGAGCAGAATAAAACACTCTGATCTTCTTCCCACATGCACTACAGCCTCAGAACTTTCCCTCAACAGTCAGATTCCTACTGACGGTGGATCAAACAAACTTTTGCTTCCTTAGAATAAGTATCCTCATTTACTCCCATAGTGAGCATCCTTCCTCTTGAAATGTTGGGGAAATACAAGCTCTCTACTTAGTTGCATGTATTTCCTGCTTGTTAAGTCCTGAGTTTATTAAGTGCCAATGGCTGTCTAGGCTCACTAGTGCGGATAAGACTTTGCAAGCATTCCTATGAGAGGGTAGCAGAGTGAAAGAACAGAGCCTCTCCCCTGTCTGTACCGTTTGCTCTGCACTTATTGCCCTATAGGGGGAGCCATGACCTCACATTCTGGCTCTCCTACTCTTCCCCTGTTCCAGCTCTTCTGCTGTTCTGTTTCACATTTCTTCCAGTTTTGTACTTAAAAAACAACTTCAGGCTCAACCTTGGCCCCAGCCCTGTGAATATATCAGAAACAGAATATACTTTGATCAAGTGCAATACATCTTGCACAGTGATGTGGTAGGACAGACGAGCAACATACAGCAGGTAATGATACGTGATTTATGTGCTTTTGCCTGCACAATGGACCTTAGTGGCTGAGTAATAGGTATCACTGTCAGTCAATCTCACTGCTGTTCTACGGAAATATGTGACATTACACTGTAGTTGGATACAGAGCAGGCAGAAGCAATATCTCAGGAGTGTGTGCCCATAAGCATGTGTAGCCCATTGTGGCTGAAAAAACCCGAACCAAAAGCATTTCTTCTAAAAATGAAGGCACACATTATATTTCATATAAATTAGTCTCAATTTGAGTATCAGATGTTAATCCATGATTTTCCTGAGTTTTCTTTGTGAGAGTTTGTGAATGTAATTTGTTTTAAGAAAGTGTATAATAGTATCTTATCCTCATGGAATTCAAATCTCCTTTAAGTTAAATTAATTTTTATTTAGGAAAAAATAAGTAATCTGAAAGTATTGAAATACACATATAATAATTATAAAGTTTTTTTTTAATATTTGTTATCCAGCTACAGACCTTTTCACTAATCCAGTAGAACACTTGGTGGACAATATATAATTCATTTGCAATTCAGCCTGAAAAGTCAGAAAAGAAAAGCTCATTAGGGCATAAGTGTACTGAATGCTATTCAGTACACTATTCCTCTAACCATGTTTGAGCTGCATGGAAAAAACATCAAGTCATTTGCTCTGTATAAACAACATAAAGAAGGGGTTATTCCATGGATCTGTTTCCCAGAGATAAGTGTGGCTTGAACGCAGAAGCGATAAATGCAGAAAAAAAAGAAGGATTTTGATGTTTGGTCTCACCCAGAGATTATATATGCCCATGGAGTGATGTGCTTTATGGCCTGGATGAAGGCTATTGGCAGGATATTGTTTTTTTTTGTTTACAGGCCTTCATTGAAGAGAAACAGTTTGGCCTGAGGAAAAGTATACATTTGCATGTCTTTGATGCTCTGCTTCGATGATTCACATGTTGGGTCTGGGGTCAGCTGTACAAAGCAGCTACTAAACATTACATTTTCCTAGATGTACAAATGTGCGCTCCAGTTCATGTTATGACTATCAAAAGGCAACATCTCATTAGCAGTAAGTTCCTTATTAATAAATTACTGCTCATATTTAACTCAAGGAACACAGGTTGATTTTATTCATGGTGACTTTGTGTTTGTCTAAGAATAACCAAATTGTGCTGGGTCCATCTGCCAACTTGTGTCTAGCATTATGTTACTAGAATATAACCTGGTCCTGGGCTTCATCACAAGCACATCGGCAGACAAGAAGGGCAAAACCTTGAATTATGTTTAGTCATGTTTTTATTTATTTTATTTATTTTTTTACATCTAATGCAAACATGTAACTATAAATCAAGAATGTCTTTGTGTGCATGTGTGTCTCCTGCATGTGCAGTACAGCAGCAGGAACGGGGAGTTGCTACATCTCTAGAAGGCTCAATGATTGCGGTTCACCAGCTCTTGCTTTAACCACGGTCTCCTCGGTGAAAGTCCTGTGTTGTTTAACCCATCCACCACCCCAGCCTGCCCCCTTACACATGGATTGGATTTTTGGTCTTTAATAATACCATTACCATTGTTGCTCTTCATTATACGTAATCTTACAGCACTGCATTCAAGCTGAAGGGTGCCTTTTGCGTCGGTATTTGACACTGAGAGCTACTGACCAAGTGTCAGTATTTGACGACTTGGGTATGAGAACAAGTTGCCCAAGCATGTCTTTGCAGTGGGCTACCGGTGTGCCAAAAACTGATCATCTGCCTAAAACTGATGGCTGTCTACACTACATGCAAATGATAAAATGAATCGTACACAAACACGTTAGATGAACACTCCAGCGCGTTGTTACGTTTCCCTTGGTAGTGCACATTTCTCCGGCTGCATACGGAAAATGGAAAAAGTGAACCTAACAGGCACTCCCTCCAAACGGGCACTGCAGTAGTTTATGAAATTCTCCAACATCTGTACATGGCAACTACAGTATGGTTAGGGAAAAAATCTTGGTCTTGGCAAATAAACTGTTAATGGTATGGTTAGAGTTAGGCAATGGAAATTCTTAAGGTTAAGATTAGGTTAATCTTAAAAGACATTATATGCTCATCCACATCCTTATACCCATTTCGCTACACATATGGCACACTAATTTTATTAGCACACCTGTTTTGGTGCTTATTGAAGGCATTGGACGTTAATTGTGAGGTACTGAATCAATCAAAATAAATTAAAAAAATATATATAGATTTAAATATATAAATAAAAGTACAGAGATACTATGCTACAATGCTGATAGGAAAGTAAATGTAACACATATTTGTTTCTTCTAAGTCTCTAAACACAGAAGCACAGAGAAATTAAAGTTAATTTAAAGCCCTTGAATTTAGTTTAATCTACTTTTAACGTGATCCCATAACAATATTTAATAAAGCTGTACATGTGCATGCGTACCCCTTCACAAGTACAAAACCAGTGTTGGGCACTGAAAAGGGGGTAGCAGTCTTTCTACAGAAAATTGACAATATGCCCACTAGCTCATACTGTTACTGTGAGTAACAAAGGAATTGAGGACTCAGTGACCCATCTGCTAACATCTAGTCCACTCATACATGGGTATAATATTCATTTGCTCCACTAATAATTGCAAATCCACATCAACTCATTATTGCCTGAATATGCACCAGCACAAACACCACACACTAGAACATGCATGTAACCATACTCACATGCAGGTTAAAACACATATGCATGCTCATGTCCACTTATTAGCATCACATTTGTATGCATCAATTTGACCAGGCAAATACTGATGATATGGCCTAACCTATTGTGTAAAAATAATAATTTGATGATTGCCATCGTCTAATTGCCACAGCTGTGTGTGTTTGTGTCCCCCCCCTCTCTCTCTCTGCTAATAGAGCGAGTGGTTCCTAGCTCATTACTCTGGCGGAGAGAGGCTGTTTTATCTACTATCTGGCCTATTTTAAATGTTAGCCTATTTTTAAATGGGTTCCTACACACCGCATGGAGCGTAATCTCTCACTAGGATTCACTATACTCTCTTTCTAACTACCCAAGTCTCTC
Organism: Etheostoma perlongum; assembly: GCA_026937815.1. Lineage (NCBI taxonomy): Eukaryota > Metazoa > Chordata > Actinopteri > Perciformes > Percidae > Etheostoma > Etheostoma perlongum. Next base: position 13,918,117 of record CM049379.1, read on the forward strand.
TCCCTCTCATGTAGTGTCTTGGCTTTCTCTTTCCTTATTGTTGCCTCAGTTAATTATTGAATGGGAGACAATGTGTTGCGTCTTTTCTCCATTTAAATAATGAGTTCTAGCAATACACACAAATGAGGTAATGTCTATGAAATCCTGTTATTGTTGCTATACATTTCTTAAATAAAGTTTCAGTAAATTAAAGATTTGAAGGTGTTATGAGGTTTATAGTTTGTACAGACTAATGTTTCCCCACTACCTGACTAGAATATTTAGTACACCTGTAGAGTAGTGAAAATATTTTACTCCATGCAGAGGGGTTGGGCAGTTAAATGGGTAATTGTATTTGCCTCAGTACTGAAGATTGACTCTGTTGTTGCACATCTAGAAAATGATCTACTGTGAGATTTCAGAGAACCACTTCCCTCTCTGGAGCACATCTTGAGAGACTGTTACTTGAAATGCTTCAAGGATTTCCACATAGTCCATCTTCCTCGCATTCTCTACCTCCCGCTATCTCTCATGTCCTCCCTGTCTTTTTCTTCTGATTCCATCTGTTTCTCTTTGTCTTCTGTTACTAAGGGTAAGATCGGCTCCCTTGCTTTTTTAGCATTGTTTCTTCAATCTCTCCTTCTATTTATCTCTCTTGTGTGGTGTGCACAGGATACTTGGCCGACACCCAATTTGCAGACAGTGTGTTGTAATTGCTTTTTTTTGTTGTTGGTAAAAAAATAGCCACACCTCCCTGAAAAGAAAATCCATAATATTGCATTTCTTAATGGTTGAACAGGATATGCATGTAAATGTGTTGAAGATGTCACACATAAAGATGTGTTCATGCGAAGGCTTTGTTGCCAATTGTGTTTGCATACTTGGTAATGCATTGCATTTTTTTCTGTGTTTGCGTATCGTAATGGTACATCTCTGAATTTGCATGTCTGACAATTGGCTGCAAGAATCTGCTGTGAAGGACAGTCTCTTTGTCTTTGAAAGGGAACTCATTAGGTGTGCAGACGTTTGCCTCATCCTCTTTGGTGCTTACTCCGTCAACTCCATTTGTGCATTTCATTTTTCACGCCTGCTATTTCACTCCACTCCCTCTGTATCACCCCTCCCCAGTCCCCCGTCAACCCTTGCCCGCCTCTTGCTGTTCCCCCCTCCGCCCACTTTCCCTCTTGTTCTCTATCCCCTCGTCTTGGCCCAGTGGAAATCTAGAGCATTCTGCTGCAAAGGATGATATTTCTGAAGCCAAGTAACACATACATTTATGTTTCAAGCACCCATGACTGTGACGGACATGTATATAATGCTATCAGACTCTGTCAGACATGCCAGCTCTTTGCTGTTATTCATTTAAAAAGCTATTTAATGTGTCAAGTCTGTGTGTAGTTGAGACCTTCACTGGCTTTTGTCTGTGCCATGACTTTCCTTATGCAGGTGTTGACACACTACTGCACATGAATATGAAAGACATTTTACATTTAGATTCAAGGTATTTAGCTGAGGCTGTTATCCAGAGTGACTTACAAAGACGGAGCAGGATGGGGGGTTGTCAGTGTCTTGCCGTAGCAAACTTCCGACTCTCATGGCAGTTGCAAGGATTGATCCTATGACAATGTGGATGTTGGATTTAATGCAATATCCTCTGAGAACCTAGTGTACCTACATTAAGTAGGTATGTATAAAGTCCAGCAACACTACTGATGAATCAACTACTGATGTTGTTGTCATTGTTAGTGAGAAGTTAAGCTTCTTAAACCCATGACGGGCGTGTCTTTATCTGATAATGAGCCCCATCAGACATGTCCTCTCCTTCCTCTGTTCCAGTTGAAGAAATCTTTTACCTTTTGAGATCCAAATTTTCTATTCTATTTCTATCCCCAGAGACAGTGTTTAACAGGGCTAACATTTCAACTGACCAAATCAAATGCCTCAACAGGTCACTAGTCTTTAGCAGATTCAAATGGCAGTCAGATAGTATTAGAAAAACTCAAGTGCATGGGAATAGTACAATGTGACATCAGTAAAACTCTACAGAATAACAATTTAGATGGTGCTGTGAAATGATTTACATAACAGCATAAAGACACAAGAAAGCAATCTAACAAAATATCTACTGTGGAAAGTTAATGGTATTAGTATAGTATTTTGCTGACTAGTTTTAATGTATAACTTCCATTGTTGTAGTAGCCGGGATTTTTGAAGTGCAGTACTCAACAGTCTGAGCTCCCTCTCCCAGCCAAGACAGCAAATACAAAGTCTCTTAAATGACTGGATTCTTCATATTTGATTTATTCAGTCAACAATTCAATATATATAATATATATCAATTTCTTTTCAACATGCTGCTTTGGAGAAATACAAAATCATTCATTCAAACTCATCAGCCTATACCGAGCATGCAATTATTTAGGTGCTAAATGCGATACCCCCCTATGTTGCTAAATCACTGGGGGGATAGGTTACTCGACTGCAGCCCAAGCTTGTGTCTCAGACTGATGAGACTAATATTCTGTAAAGCTGGACTTTTATATAAACCGCCATTTTAAATATACATAAACATGTAGATGTTATCATCATCAACCAAATACTATAAATAGACTATATGGTAAAACTGGCTAAAATTATACACTTAAAAGTTACAGAGAACACTACTTAATAACCCACCTCTGACACTGTTATAGAGTGCCTTCTTGGGCTTTAGGTTTGAGGGCAACGTAGTGTGTTTTTCTGTGTTGGGGGAGGTCCAAAGCGGCTCTTCAAAATTAAACTGTGGAAAAGCCCCACAGTCAACATTGGCTTAGCGAGTGCCACTGGCAAATTGGGTCGGATGTGCAAAAGTCACCTTGACAGTTTCCACAGCAGTGCTGTCATTGGTAGGCAGTGGAGTCATCCAAATAGATGGTGGGTGTTAAGCGTGCTAAAGGACATCACACGCAGTCCAGAGGAGACACTGCAAATGTTGAAACAGAACCAGCAAAACAGTGGCAACATATTGTTGTACCTTTTATTGCAGTAACTATGGGGAATATCATCACGTTTATGCACTGCGACTGTGTAGTATATGTGCATGTATGTGATGATGCTTCTGGCTCTGATGAATTCAAAGGTAGAATACCTCCGCACCAATATATAGGACCTCTTGATATGCACCATTTCTATGCACAACAGGGGATTAGTGATTTATCTACATAACTATAATGCAATGCACATGCAGAGCTGACAGATTTAGTGACACACAACAACGTTTTTCATCATAATATGCACTTTATTCTCCCTTGTAAAAGTTCCCTGTCATATTAAGTATGATTGAACAGACATAACAAACTGTGACAGCATCTGTGATGAATGATCCTTGAGTCACAATCTGAAATTTCACAATTTCCTTGCATAAATCATATGTGTATATGAGCTATCACGCTCTAAGAGTGGAAGACACAACATTCAGTGACTCCATCAACCCAACATGGTTTGATATGCTAACAACATCTCTGGATTATGCTGTAAACGTTTTGCAAGATTTTTCCCCTGACAACAATTCAAGTTTGACCACGTCTAAAAACAGCTCAACCACAATCACCAAAACATTTGACACAAAATACAAATACAATAGACTTGACATGTGCATAACTACATTCTTGAATAGATGTGGTGAACAGGAGTTGCTCAAGTTCACCATGTATGTATCTTTTAAAATTTAATGTGTGGTTCATCACGCCAAGATAGTGAAAATTCTGTTTTTAACCCACACATGTTCCCCATACTCACTCAGTAATAGCATTGAGTTCCCAGAGAGTCCTATTGGACTTCTGTCTGGCAGGGGGGCTATTGATTTCATTAAGAAGACGTGTGGAGCACATTACAGAATGATGACTGCTTCATGGGAGGTCAACACGAAATCAATATGAAATTATATTACGTCTTCGACTGACTGGGGTAAGGCCGGCTACCAAGCACTGCCAACACCCGCCTGGAAAAGGAGGGAAAGATTTTTCCTGCAGGAATTTTGTGTGGGAATGGAACATGGCAAAAGGAATAAAATAACTGAGCATTAACCACGGCCTTGTCTGTCAGTACGAGGCTTACCCAGTTGAACTGGACTTGGAGACCAAAGAAAGTATGATCCTCATGAGAGTCTCCTTCTGTTTACAGTACGCAAAAGTGAAAACAGAGAGTATGGAAGATAATACCAAATAACTTGTAATGGTACAGATAAACACAGCTTATATCAGGGTTCCATAAAGTGAAAGTGGATCTTAAATCATCATAATATAAACCATGTCAGCTAAAGGGCCAAGTGGATTTAATAGCCTACATATTAATGTCAGTGTCAACTTAAAGCTTTATAAGCTTTTACACACTATGCCAACCCTTTCTACTAAAAATGAGTGTACTCTTGTTTGCTAATAATTTGCATATCGTTTTGTTGTCAAAATGTAATGCAAATCCTGTTCTCTTGTTTCTGAGACCTGGGCTTTGTGCAGTTCAACAACATTATTGAACAAAAAAATTGCTAGTGAATATAATCTACACTGCAGTTACATTTCCTAAAAATGTAAAAGGCAAAACTATTGCCAGTGTTTACAGTGTTGACAAGACTATACATCAATTTTATCGGTCAGGGTTGTCATACATGTACTGGTATGTGGCTGAAAATCACAGACTAAAAGTTAAAAGACAGCTCCTGACATCCTCAAAGTAAAAGATATTTAGTAGGAATAATTGAGGATTAACCAAAAAACAAGAAAACATACATGTACAGTCCCCCTTTGAATACAGCACAACATTGGAGACAAAGAGACTGAAAATATATTCAAATCCTGCCTCCGTCCCCCACCCTAGATAATGCCCTACCGTCATGTAGAGGAAGGGAAAACCCTGATCATTAATATAATCATCACCCCAACATGGGTGTTAATACTCATATTCCTGATAAAAATGTCATTTGAAATAGGTTGTCTGGCCTCGTTAAAATGTCTTGCTCCAGGTCTTTTATTCTGTAAAACATGTTCTCATACTAATAGAGTTCACAGTTCTCTATGGCGGGGTTTCATCTTCTACTGCTCCTTCACTACTCTATAATTTATTGATGCTACATTACATATACTTCATTCCAATGCATCCAAGATTTTGTTGCACCACACTTTGCCATACTACTGACCTTAGTGGACAATAGAAGAGGATTTGGCCTGTTCAGAGAATGGTGGAGACGCAACACACTAGTACATAAGTAAGTATATTGTGTTTTGTTTTTCTTTAGCTGTTTGAGGATGTAAAAACAATAACTGTGGGATGGCTATGGCTTCTGTTTAATTTCACTGCAAACCACATAAGAGCATAGTTGGGTATTAAAAAACCTGAACTCTGTGACATAAACAGTCGTATGTAGCTGAGAAACAAGAAAGTCACTCATCAGGTCATCACCACACAGATGCATTTATGGAGGTTCTGCAACCCCAGGCTGATGAACACCAGACAAGTTTATGCAAATGAGCAAGGGCTAATGAGATTTATCAAAGCTGATGCTGTAACCGTGGGAGGCATGGTTTACTTGGCTTGTGAGGAACCAAAATAAGTGTCAGGAAAAGCATTCCCCCTGGCAGATGATTTATATCTGCTTATCAAAAATATAATATCTACTAACATCGAGCAGCCGTGAAAGACCTTGATGATAGATGATTAATTACAGTGGGAATTACTTCTGAATTAATTACATTCTCTACCAGACATTATGAAAGCTCCAGAAAGCCTCAAAAGTTCTCCATTGAAACTTGTTTGTCTACTTGTATTTTTCTTATTGTAAAATTTGACTATTAGCTAGTCATATTCTATCAATCAACATCATTGTATACTATAGATAAGTTAAAGTCTTATTAGGAAATAACCTTTTTAATTGATTGTGCTAACCCATGCAACTGGCACACTTGTAATGCTTTCTTTTCACAAAAGTCCCTCCTGATGGGAATTCTGGGTAAATGTAATGGCATACTAGAGTACTTGGGATGGGGTGGGAGGTTGGAGGGGCCTTAAGCCATTTCACCAATGAAGCCATGAAGTCTCAGTGCAGAAGAAAAAATGCAGAGTGAATGACAAGTTAATTGGCGGGATCCGTGAACCTCAGGGTCTGGTCCTGATGTGGAGGCCAGACAGGGTGGGATGGTATGCCAGCTAATCCGCCTTTGTCCTCCCCCCACTGCAAGTCTAACTCCTTAGAGAGGAAGGACCTGTTCAAGTGAGTACCTCAACAATCTGATTGTTCCAGCTCCAGTCCCAGTCTCACAAAGGCTGAGTTGATTTTGTACTTTGACGGAAATGGCCTTTGGGGTGTACTCTTTGGTTTATTGACATCAAAGAAAGAATGTCTCACTGTGAGCTTTGGAATAATTAGCTATCATTTGAAATGGCATGCTATTTTGTGACCATTAAAGACATTTAATTCCAAATAATCGGTTTTGGTATACTGTACAAACAGCTCATTAGTTCTTGTTGAAGACTTCACATACCTCTGTGTTTCAGCACGAAAACAGACTTATCTTATGCCCTGGGACTATCCAATCTATTGGTATAGACCAGGGGTACTCAAATACCAATCAGAGAGGTCCACCTACTAAAATGACTGTGGCACAGGTCCAGAGTATGAAGCAATTCTGTATTAATGGGAAAAGTGACTCCAAGTTCAAGTCCAATAATGGTCCCTGTATTCTTGAATATTGTTGTGTCTGGAAATTAGATGTAATAAATACAGTAATTCTACAGATAGCTTGGTATGACAATTTCAATTGGTAAGGTTGTGTGATTCTTACCTCTGATCAAAATGTTTGGTATCTAAGGGGCATTTTGAATTACTCCCCTGCCTTGCAAGTAGGGCTGAGTACCAGTGACTTTTTTTTCAGTTCCAGTACCCAATGGTACTTTTTTCGGTGCTTTCCCTCTTCAAAAACAAAAAATTATTTTAGTTGTAAAAAATAATTCCAGACATTTATACTAATTATTTAGACCATCCTGTTATTTATTTAGAACATGTATACACCACACAAAAAATACAAGACCTCCTTCTCCCCTCCCAAACCCATTGATAGGTTTTAGGTTGTGGCTAAAACCTATCAATTTTTACTAGACATACATCTGAAAAAGTGTTTTTTTTATATTTGGGATCTAGACTTTTTTACACCCACAACAACAGATGTTGACAACAACACAAAACAAGTAAAATGCGTGTTGCCCTCCTAACTGAAGCAAGTCACAGTCCCTCACAGCTAGCTAGTACCATTGAAATACAGTTATGAACCTGAAAATCAGCATAATATGGGTGCTTTAATGTTACAAACAGCTGGTCGAAATGGCTGAGTTTTAGAAGGAGCCTCAACGACCGCCCAGAAGCACGGTAACATTATATGTTCTAGCCAGATAGAGAGAGACTGAAGAGAGAGAGTGCCTAGCAGCGTTAGAAGAAAGGTGTGAATCAGAGAAATAAAACGTGTTTTCGCCGATTCATCACTACAAATGTAACTGGAGGAAACATCTCTCACTATTACTAACGTTATCCACATTCATATTCAGACGCAACAAAGGATATATCCATCTACAAATAAGCCTAACAGTCGGAAGTTAGAACAGAAGTACAATGAGGCGTTGTGATGGAGATGATACACCGTCTAAAAATGCAAACAGCCAGAGAAAATCTTACCGTGGTCCTCAAAGCGGCCGCTTCCAAGAGATCGACAGCAGAGTGTGTGATTAAGTGACTGAAAAGTGAAATGATCGGGTGCCCATTACCAGAGCAGTCATTCAGCTGAAAGCCTTGGAAATATTTACCGTTAATTTAAATGTGACACCTTCAAAGATATTGAAAATATTATTTTATTTAAAAAATCATTTAAAAACAATACCCTACCTTGTTTTATGTGTTTTTATTAGAATTATTTTCAAATAAAATTATTTTCTTTATAAAAACAAGATTTGGGCTTCAAAAAGTATTTTTCTAAAAATGAGTCTTGAAAGAAGGAGTGTCGTCTTATAATCAGGGTCATCTTATATTTGGACCACACTGCACTGAAACTTTTATTCTTGTATTTGTATAATATTCTATTTTAGCCTACTCTATTTTAGCACTTTGAATTGGCTTGTCGCTAAAATGTGCTATAAAAATAAAGTTGCCTTGCCTATCAGCAACCTGTCAGTCAGTCTAAAGGGCATAGAGCGTGGAGTTTTGTCAAGTCTGCGTGTGTGTCGGAGCCCCGGTCTCTATCAACATGCAGAGAGGACAGTAAAGCTTGCGCTTACAGGTACTGAAATGTAGTACTTTTTTATTTAAAATTTTTTTTTTTGATTCTTTTTGGGTCATTTTAGGCTTTAATTGTTATAGGGTAGCTGATGACATGAAAGGGGAGAGAGAGAGGGTGAATGACATGCAGCAAAGGGCCACAGGTTGGCGTTGAACCCACAGCCACTGCGTTGAGGAGTGGAAATATCCACCTTCACATGCAGCTCTCACACTGATGAACATGCGTGACATTCAGGGTGTTCCAGCTTTATTTTGTAAAGGCATTTTTAACTTATTTACTTAACCTCAAACTTTTCATCAGCTTTTGACTCCATTTGACTTTGAAAAATCCTTTTGAATGGATGAATGGACTTGAACATGTTTAACGGAAAAATGAGTTATAACAGCAGCATAGTTTTTTTTCAGCTGAACAAAATGAAAGGTGTACCTTCTAATCAAAATGGAGCATGTCTTGTGTATCAACAGCATTATGGTCTATGGAGACATAAATATTGCCTTTGCTTTGTCTATAAAAGGATGCTATTTAACTAGTATCCTTGAACTCGCATAAAAACTCAGAAATAAAAGAACAAAATATTTGAAATTTTTTTTTGCAATCTGTGTATATAACAGTTAATTTGTTAGTTTGTAGTGTACGGTAAAGGAAATAGAAGTGAATATTTTCAGTTTCAAAAGAGCCGAAAGCACACAGACTGTCATTCCACCATAAAAAAGAAATACTGCAAAAGAAAACCTGTGAGTCATTCATCACAATTTAGTTACTTAGCCCCATATTCCACACCTGGGTGCCCAGCTTGCCATTAATGTCAGCTGCTCACCAATACAACTCAGCGAGACACTCCAGACTATCCAGTCTGACACATTGGCTCCTCGCTTTGGAGATTTGAGATTCATATTTACAGTGTAAAGTCTCTATGGCCAATAACATTTCTCCTCACAATTATTACCTTTTTTACCATCATTCAAGAAAGTACTGAACAAATAATAGTGTGATATTCCCTCAAGTATTGTGTTTCTATAGAGAAGACGTCAAAAACAAAAACATTGTAAAACAAAACTTTGATCTTCTGCCTTTAAAATTACTTACTGACTCTTGTCATTTTGAAAACTAATGTAATGTTAGATGAGATTGTGATTAAGATAGAGATTGTTTTGACATTAACATGAAAGCTCCAGTAGCAGCTATTGTGGCCTTTTACATACAAAATAATTTATCCTGAAGCTACCATACCATACAGAAGGAACTGGGTGCGTGAGATAAATGATGTTCTTGATTTAACACTTTGTATAACACTATCTTGACGTGAAGTACCTGGAATTTAAGGCCTTTCTTATAGCTAGTCCTTCTCACTACTCTCAATGTCCATAATGATATTTTTTTCAATTGCCATGCTTGGCATGCTGTAGATTCCCTGAGACAGCTCAACCTCTACTGCAAACAGCATTCAGAGTAACATTACACACTTATATCCAATTTAGGGTTTTAACCAGACATATTGCCATCTTTTTATTTATGTCGAAGAAGCATCCTCTTTTGCTGAGCCTGAGGAGGATAAATTGAGCAAACACACAGCTTGAGGTCTACCTGTAACTTTACATACTGAATAAGCAACATCGAGTGACTCTGCATACATCTAAGGATCACTGCACCTTATATTAATTTCACATTTATATTCATATTATGCCCCAGAGGGCATGTCTAAGCAGGGTACCACTGCAGGGGGTATAAAGGGGTGTGGTACATGCCTGCAAATCAACATCTCAAAGTGAAAGTGTTAAAGCATCTCAAAGAGCAAGCTTTAAAAGCGCGAGTAATGGTTGTTCATGCTAATTGAGTTCAATAAGCAGGCTAAAGAGAGTTGATTGTTTTGCTGATTCATTCTATAATGGGTTTGAAGTCAACTCACAAATATGATATTTGGCACAATCCAGTTGTAGCTTGACCTCATCAAACCTATATAGAGGGCTAGTTTAGGCATTGTTGGCGAGCTTACCATAGTCTAATTTAAACAAGCAAACTTTGTTAGAAATACTTCTGTTAACATAAGTAACTTGTATATAAGTATGCAAAGGACTAAAAAAATGTTTCTTGTGCACAGGAAGTAATTTCATTTCATTGCTGTAAAAGCAGTTTGTTTAGAATAATTGAAGAGTAATGTGAAATAGGAAGCGGGTTGTTTCAATGAGCAGGTCATGGTTGCCATACTTATATCTTGGTAGAACTGTGCTTTGAATGAGTGCATGTTCTTGTGCATGTGCAGACTTGAACTGGCAATTCTAGTAATTGCCAGATGGATCCCCCAACCAACCCCCCCCACCCCTTCAAGAGGATCCCTCCATGTAATGTCAAAGGTGGAAGCGGGAATAATCAAAATAACGTTACGGATCCCAGTGCAACACAAAATTCTGCTAGCTGGGGCTAGAAGAGGAGGCTGCTGCTCAGGACCACCGCCCAATGGGGCCAGTCCTGATGAAACTGTCCAAGGCAGAATTTTCTTCCCAGTCCGACCCTGACCCACACAGAAATCACACACAGAGGCATAATGCCTCAATTACATTTGCCTGAGTGCTGATCAAGTTCTCACCATGCCTCCTCATACAGTGGAATTCAAGGCCACGTCTTATTTGAAAAGCTTGAATGGGCCATTACATTTTGTGTAGGAGACAGGAAAGTATAATTCAAATTCACACGCTCTATTCAAAAGTAATGAATCAGACTCCTTGAAACAGCATTATTGGTGAATCAAAAAGACATCTTTATGTTGTTAAGGATTTGTCCAATGACTCCCATAATAGGTGTGTTTGAATTAGTCGCTGGTTATAATATTACTGGGGTTCTAATCTGGTGAGTACATTCTTGGACCAAGTTTTCATTTGTTGTAAAATGTCAGGAAAAGAGCAAGTACAAAGACATGCTTTAAACAATTTAAACAAACTTACACATTAATAAAAAAAAAAAAAAGCTCAACTTTAAAGAAACTATCTCTGGTTGTGGGAAAACAGCTTGGAGGTAAGGCAGTGGAAGACAGTGATAGCTGTGTTGTAAGGAGACAAAGACAATAGAGTGCAAGTGGTTGCATCAGTGTTTGATGAGTGTTGACGCGTCATGGAGCTGAGAGGACTCACAGGAGATTGCAGTGCTTCGCTATTTCCAGACACTGGTTGAGATAAGATGAACGTGGAAGTCTCTTCCGTATAACCTCTGGACAGTGACGGACTGGGAAAAAAAAACGGCCCTGGCATTTTCACCCACCAGCGGCCCACCAGCTGGAGGGGTTGCGCACCTCGCAGATAGAACTTTTGACGCAAGGAAAGAACACGCACTTTCGATAGCCTCAGTGATAATGAATGTAAACTCCCATGCTATAAACAACTGGACCAAAACATAGACATATCAATGCACAACCCCAATGCATAGAAAAATGAATAAATCATCAGAGCCAGCCTCTCCATAATAAAAACATGGTTGATCTGATCTTTTGAAGTAGCCACACTTACTATACCTGTTTCTACACTCCCTTCTGCAGCACTGGTCTCCATCTCTGTTGCTTCCAGTAATCTACATTAAGACCCACTGCAGACTTGTTGTTCAGTGTTGGTTAGTATCATAGATTTGTTATCAATGTCTATCTCTTTATCCACCTCTTGCTCGTTTTGTTCTTCCTCCTCCTCCTCATATTCCTCACTGCCCTGTCTTTCTCCCCGGTGTGCTGGCTCAGATGTGTCAGTAACATTAGTGCTAAAACAAATCAGTCATTTTGCAGCATTTTTCAACGTGAGTCAACAGTGCGCTCTTATATTTCTCCCCCCGTGTCGCTTGATGCCTCAATTCATTATTTTATTTTTTTTTGTCAACAGTATAGCTTCCAACGTTCAAACATTTTCCAACAACCACGCTGACGCAGATGCGATCTACTTAGTTCTGTCTTGAAATTCCCAGAAGACATTGCTTCATTTTAACTTTTGCAAAAAAATAATCAAATAAAAGAAATGCAGGTAGATTTGTTTTATTTCAAACCATGCAAATTTTTTAACATTTGATCTGAATAAGTAATTTTGCTACAAAATAATGCAGACTCATGTGGTATAAATACTGATCAGATTACTCTATTGATAAGTGTGAAGGATTTGAAGAAGTTTGGCTATCAGTGGGCCAAAGAACGCTATTATTGCCGCTTAAAAGGGAGCCAAGAGAAATGATATGGGCTGCCGTTTACAATTAAAGAGCCGCATGGCTATCTGATGAGACGGCCGGCCCAAGCGGTCCCTCTGGCATCTGCCCAAATTCCAGATTACTATTCTATCACTGCCCCTGGATAGACCATCATTTCTACGTTCTCACATTCAGTTCTACATTCTCACATCATAATAATTTGGTTGATTTATGTGAATAGTTAGCCGACAAACTCATAAAAATAATTATTGTTCCGAAAATAGTCAGTTAATCATTGTAATGGCAATTTTTGTGATTACACAGTTAACAAGTGACAAATACATCAACAAGTTGTTTCCCAAGGTGGATATTTTATTGTCACTTCTTGGAGAGATTAGCTTTTCATTTGACTACAAAACACTAAGGTAAATGACTGATACTATGGTTCCACCTCAGCCTCAAAACTTTTAACAGCAGTTATATTGAACCATAAAAGGTTTCTCTGTACACACAGCAGCCTCTGCATAGGGTTTGCTGTTAACCCTTCAGGCTAGCCATGCTGCCGGTATGGCTCCTATGATGGATTAAATGGCAATCGTTGAGGCAGAGGGCTCCGGAGCCTGAGGTTATGTATTCACAAATCACCCTGCTCCCTGAGGCTGAGGGCAGCCAGATTTGCAGTTCTTATCCAAGCCCTAACAATAAAGGTTGCAGTTTTATTTTACTGATATTGCCTTTTCTGGTTGGCAAGAAAATGGCTGTTTATTGATCTCAAAGAATTTCTGCAATTATCTGTATCATTGAATGCTGCAGTGTGTGCAGTCTAGCCTGTTGAATAGCCTGTTAATATATTGGCTTTAGTTCAACTTTATTTACTTTTTATTGTATTGCAAAATGTGTGTTTCAAAGGTCCAGTATGTAATACTGACAGCTAGTGTTTAAAATAGTTACTGCAGTCCATATTCAAAATACTGGACAGATTTGTCTTCCTCGCCGACCCTCCTGCCGAGACTCAAAGTTTATGGAGGTTGCCATCATCAATGTTGCTAGAAGCTTGCCTCACATAGCTAGACATTACTCCACAGCACAGCGGAGTAGCTAACGTTAGATGCTGGCTATGTTGAAAGTCATAAAAGCCTGTGCTCATGCAGAGCTCTGTATCTGATTGACAACCACCCATCTTGACTAAAAAGTCACCATCTTGACTAAAAATTATGGCAACAACCATTTGCGGGTAGGCTGAAACGGTGTAATTGCATTGTTTCAAAAAATGAGTGGAATAATTAAGTCTGGAATGACCAGATATTTTATAAATATTTTACAAAACACCAAACAACCAAATGGAGGTAGATAATACATCTTATTTACCGCTTTAGTAAAAAGGGCTCTGCGTTATGTGACAATTGACAATTAGCTCTCACTTGAGACTATTGTTGATGCATATGCAGGACGTAAAAACCTAAAGTTACTGTTAAACTAGTCTGGACATCTTGCCGTGCCAACGTTGCAATAAAAGTTGCCTACATGCTATGTATATACATTTGCTGTCAGCTTACTAATTGATTCTGCGTTTTAGGTAGATTTTGACTTTTATACGTATTATTCCACTTTATTTAAACGGTGAAGGGGAGAGGCCTTCACATGTTTTGAAGTTGGCTGGTGAATGTGACGTGCATAGGCCTTGCTGGATACACCGTGACCCTTTTTGTAAATCTACTGATCGCTGTGGATTACTTTTTCGTTTCATTGGATTACGTCAAAGTACAGATCTTTTTTCTTAACATTTTATGGTGGGATAGCGCTTTGTTTCTGCGTTTGGAGAGGCATTTCAACAGACTGTAGGTCAAAATCGGTCTGTTGCGTTCCAAGACAACTGTGGATTTCATTAGGGCGAATTGTTAAATTGTTACAATGTAATTCGAAATTTGCTTTAAAAATAAACATGTTTATTGAGTATGTTTGTTTTGTCCATATATTTGCCTGTGCTGTGTTCCCCAAGTGGTAGGCCAGGTCTCAGCTGCTACAATGTGTTTAGCAAAAGCCGCTAATAACACCAGTACCTCGCCGTCCTCCCTCCCCCAACAGACAGACACACTTTTTGGGCTTAAAATTACGGAAACAACCCTTTAAAACAGTGGAAACTCACGGTCCTCTCAACCGATTTACAGCCCCCCTTTCTTAGCTCAAAATGACTCACCGTTTGTTGGCTACGGCTGCTGAACAGGCTACATGTTGTAAACAGCCATGGCCCGCTTGCCTGGTCCTCTGGTAACGTTACCAGTTATGGCGTGAACAGTCGGGATCACTTCACTGGCTGTGTCTCAATTGTTTTGCAAGTAACTAACTTGAGTAATGTTACTTTTCAATGTGAGTACACAAATGTTGAAATGACCGAATGAAAATGCCCGTCCCTAGTAGCCGTGATAAATTAGCCTGAAGCTAATGCTTTCTTGTTCAGGAGGAAATGAACTAAACTCCTTTTGGGCTCTAAGCTGTCTCCATCTTTAAAATACATCTCCAGTATTTACACAGGTTCTTTACGTTTCTGGTCATGTAACTGTTGCTGGGTTTGCGTTTTGACAGACCATCTGGCAACTCAGCCCGGCTGTCAGAATGGGCATTTGATACTAGGGATGTAACAGTATAAAAATGTACCCTCACAGTTATAGTGAATTACATTAATTTCTCTGTAATAATTACATAAATGCAACATATTGCTCAGAAACACAAACTGAGAATAATCCACATCTATTACAGCACATATATCCTAATGGAGCAAACAGTGTAATACACCTTTAATAGCTAAACATGTGGCTCCAGAGGCTAGTCTGTTTACTAGCGATTGCACCTTGCTAGCAAATTGCCCTAAAACAACCTGAATATCAACAAGTGGCGGCAAAAGTAATATTAAACAATCTGCTCATCTATCATCTGATATCTGGAAATGATAGTGGGGACTTCAACAGATGACAATTCCAAGGATTTTAGGTTCATTGCAGCAGTTATTCAAACAGTGAACAAACTTTCATGACAAAGAGCCTCTTACATACACACGCAAATGTCTATACAAGAGTGACCGCTGAACATCTGAATAACTGCGTTTTTATATTCTTCTTGTCCTCACACATTTCAGTCTGTCTATTTCTGTGGTATAGTGTTACCTTCAAACTACTCCTTATATGTAAGACACTTCTAATAGACCTAATAATACACATCAGTACACACAATAATACATCTAATACACCTTTCAATCTATTCTAAACTATGGGATAGGGTTACCTCAAACTAAGCCTTCTGTGGCAGATCCTTAGAAAAACCTGTCTGCCTAAATATTCCACCTATCATCAGCTATGCAATAAGAAACACAGCAACAGCAATATTATAAGGCGATTTATATATATATATATTTATATATATATATATATATATATATATATATATATATATATATATACTTAAGCATTCTGAAAGCTTAACTAACTTAACCACCACTTAGTACCAATGGTAATGAATGCTTAAATAATCATCCGTTACTCATTCGTTTAACAGTAACTACCAGTCTGTTTAACAATAACTAATCATTAGTGCCTGAATCAGTCAGTCAGTAACTACTCATTAACTAACCATTTGTTACTCATTCATTCCTCATTCGTTCCTCATTCATTCCTCATTTGTTACTCATTCGTTAATCATTAACTACCTACTTTTGTGTGTACCTTATTGTAAAGTGTTACCAACCCTAAATTGTCATGACAAAACTAAAAGAAGTATTATGTCTAAAAATAGACCTAAACAAACCAGTTTCTTTGAAGCATTAACTCTGTCACGTGTGATTACAGAGGTTTGGTGCTATATCTGTGTGTTTACATGTGCATCGACAGTTCAGTACAAAGGCTGCTGTTACTTTTTCAAGTCAAACTTCCACATGGTCTTTCTCTAACTACCTATATATTATTGCTTTATTTGCACTTGCCAATTGCCAGTTCTGCTTTGATAAAGTACACCTACATGTACACTGAAAACCTGAAAAAAACTCTTCATACCCAGGATTTACCTAGCTCAGAATGGGCCTTTGGGGCGGGGACTACGCACAACAGTAAGCATGATCGGCCCACGTACAGTAAAGGCAATGGGACTGTGTTACCTTATTTGACAGAAAATATAATAAACAAAAATGTTGATTACACTAACCTGGACGATAAAACTTAGATAAGGGCACCTATTCAAGATTATGTTGTTTGGTAAATTACTATTAAACACAGTCGAAGAAGATTTTAATATTTTTGATCTCAATTCTTATCATTTTAATGCTCGTGATTTTCCTTTGGGGCTGGCTAAAACCTCTGGGTGGTGGTAAAAATTCCTCTGTGCAGAAAAAACACTGCCAGTTTGTGATTGGTTCCCGCAACATTGTGAACTGAAGCAGGAGAATAAAACGTGCAGGTTTCCAGACCGAGCTGCAGGGCGAAATCAAATCGCCGGCACAGTGGGTGGGGTTTAACCAGTCTAAGTTCTCTTAAATTAAATGAAAAAATATGTTGTTTGTCCGTGCCCTATAGAACAACCCGTAGAAACATTTTATAAATCACTGCTTAGAAGATCATTTTTATGATGTTATAACTAGGGATGACTATTATTAGTACTATTATAGTACTATTATTATACGAGTAATACGAGTCAATATCTGTGCTTGGATTGAATAAAAGTCCTCAGCTGACCGTGGCTGCGTTCTGTGATAGTCACAGCCCCCCCCACACACACACACACACACACACACACGCTCTACTCACTCAGACACAGAACACGGAGAACAGCACTCCCTCTCCCTCTCTCTCTCTCTCTCTCCCTCTCTTTATCCCTCTCCTTCAGACACTCGGGGCCGTGGGTCTGTTCCGTTAACGTTTAGGGTTTCTTCAGCTTCAGGTTTGTTTTTAACTTCGGTTTGTAGTACTTACATAGTAACCAGTAGTTTCTGGTGAACGTGGGGTTTCTGACATGCTGCTTGGTTTAAATGCAACTCCCGTTGCGTCTCTGCCGTCAGCTTCCCCGCCCATTTCAAGACAACCCAACCCACTTCCGGATTAAATTCTGTCCACTTCCGGGTTAGGCCCCGCCCAGTCCGAGTACAGATACAGATAATTCATGTGGTAAACAGATACAGATACAGATAATGCTGTACTCGCTCATCCCTAGTTATAACGCTATGGTTAATGTTTGTTTGGGTTTAGGGAAAGACCATAGTTTGGGTTAAATCATGTTTTTTGTTAGGGAAACATTGTGCTTTTGGTTAAAATGCCTACATCACTAAGGTTACAGGACCTTCATCATTATGGTTACACGAAGGATTTGTTACTTGACAATACAAAGAGGACAGTCTTGTTTTTTTGGCTGTATTGCACAATTGGAAAGGCAACAACATTTAATGGTGGCTGGCATGACTGCAAATTTTCAACTGCATTTAATTCCATTAATGATATGGATCAGGTTTAAAATAAAAGGCACAACATCCAAAATGAAATGCAGTACCATAACATTGTATACTATTCCCATTGCAGACATCAAAACCAGAAACAGAGATTTTTTTATTCACTCATTTCAAAGACAAATATTAAGAATTTCCTTCCCATTTATGGAACTTACGCCCATATGTCTCTGATACTTTTCTCCTCATGCACCTGTTTCCCATCGATCCATCTAGTTGCCTTCCAGACAAGGTCTTTCTTATCTCCTCTACTTTTAGAATAAGCAGTAGATTTTGAGATTTTAAATATGCAAATCCCAGCTTTCACTTCCTACCCCCTTTTTTCTCTTTCACATATCTCACCTCAATATGTTTTTTTTAAAGGTATCTGACTGGATTGAAATTTATTATGGCAGTTGTAACAAAGCCAATAGCCTTCCACTTTCAACATCCAAGTGCCGATTTTTCCATCTGCCTTCAGTGGATTTTGTCACTCCAGTGAACTTATGTATAAGTTTTTCCATTGGCTCACAGTGTGGCCTACACCAATGCTATCCAAACTCACACAGGAAACTGATTTGAGACATCCTTCACTCTAAATGAAGCACATAATCAATCAAAGGGGGTGTGGGGGGGGTAATAATGTCAAGGTCTTCTAGCAATGCCTCAGTGTGAACAAGTGTGATGCATTCCTGCATATTGTATCTGTAAGGCAGCGAGGCTAGGTGTAACACAATCTCCAGGAAAGTGGAAGGGAAATAAGGGGTTGAGGCGGGGCTGAAGAGACAACAGGACAATGTGGATTAAAAAGAAAAAGAGAAAAAAAAATAAGGTAGCCAGGCTGGGAAAGAGGGTTACAAGGAAGACTATCAGTGACCCTATCCCTAGACACTTCCACTGCTGTATCTGCGGGTTGTCTCTGGAGAGGCAAGGTTCCTGGACACTGCATTCCCAGGGAAAAGGGGAGATTAACATTCTTTGGATGCTACAGTATGGAGAGTTATGAGAGAGGTGGTCACAGGGGAGTTCACTTATTACTAACAGGATGTAATGGAGAGGAGGGTAGAAAATCTGTTTTACTCAGCGTTTAAAATTTGAAATACAGTATTGACATTGAGGTGAAAATAAGAGAAATCAGTCAACATATGTGTTTTTCACATGTTTAAACAAATGTGTTGGAGACAAAAAAGTATTTTTAGTCAAGATTGCTTCTTAATCTGAGTGGTTACCTTTGTTGTTAGTTACAAATTCATCATTGATGGTCCTGAGGTACACCTTGAAAAGAAGTGTGCAGCTCCTGTCACTGCACAAAAATGCAGCTGTCTAATTTTCATTTTCATTGCAGTATTTGAGCATGGGGGATGTACTTAGTTAACACTGTCACAAAATGAAATATTGGTGTTTAAAAGGAAAGTGTTGTGACATACTATACCACACTTAGTAAGCCACTGTGTGTGTGTGTGTGTGTGTGTGTGTGTGTGTGTCTGTGTGTGTGTGTGTGTGTGTCTGTCTGTCTGTCTGACTGTCTAATGACATAGGATGGCCACTGTCTGCCCTCCCACTATTTCCTATGAGCTTGTCAGAGCTCGCAGAACAAAAGACTCCTTCAGTGGCTCTGTCTACTGGCCAGCAGAGCAGCAGAGGCTTTGTCTGCGTAGCAATTGTAGGAAAAGGAGACAATAATCAGTCTGTTGATGCCTGTGTGTGCGCACACACATATTTATATGGGAAACGCATTCTTTTAAATGTAATAAATTACCATAAAATGAATGACCATTAGCAAACAAGTAAAGGTATCTGACTGTTGTGAGGATGAGTGGGAATTTTAACCTTGAGAGAGAGGATAATAATGCAAAGAGAGGATATTTTAGCATGTCTTCACTTCTTCAAAATGCTGTTTGAGGGTTGAGACTTTGTTTTAGGGTCAAGGTAAGAGTTATGTTAAGGTTAGGGTAAAAGATGAAGTTAGGCATGCAGTTTTGTTGGTCAAGGTTTGGTTTAAGAGCTTGGGAATTCATGGTGTAATGTGATTGTGTGATGTGATTGAGGGTTCTCACATGTATAGTGTGAGTGTGTGTATGTATGTCTGCATGACTCAGTTTGTGTGTGTGTGTGTGTGTGTGTGTGTGTGTGTTTGCGCCTGTCTAGTTTTCAGTGAGTTTGGGTGTGGAGATGACACAGGCTGTCAGACTGTAAAACACTGTGAGGAGTCAGGGGAGGCATGGGTCCGTTCTCAGATGCTTCCCTCTATGACCTCGGACCATAATAAATCTCCTAATTCCCTCCTTACAGTGTCAAACGGAACAGCGCTCTCATATGCTGGAAATTCCCCTGTTTCTAACTGCTAGAACAAATTCTACAGTAGCTCCACAACCAAAGCTTGTCTTGCTCATGCTACTAATCTGTCAGGGGCATACAGTCATCAGTGACCTTTACTGACCACTATAAATAATGGGACTAGCAACTACGTCTGTTGTCTTCTATCGTCCCCTTGTGCTTATAGATGGACGCAAAAAAAGGGTAGGTGTGCTACTTCAACAAACGTCTACAGAAAGCAACACAGTAGTGCAAAATAATTCAGAACATTTTAGTTTTAACTCATATTATGTCATACCATGGTGGCTCAGTTAAGACAGCCTCCTGGTCCAGTCAGAAAGCTTCCATATTAAGCAATTAAAAAAAAAAAAGTCTGCAAATGTTTTAGAGGGAATAAATTGTGGCATAGTGCTGTTGTAAAATGTTTTCCTGTGCAATTATAAGACATACTAGATGATAAGGCATATGTGATAAGCTTCTATCAGCTTAAATTGAATAACATATGGTGGCACTTTTTGGTTGCAATGCAGCAATGGCAGCTGGCCATTGAGTAGAAGATAACAGCTGCAGTAACAGACGTATTTAGCTGGGTGTTCAAATAATAACAATAATATAATCATTTATTTGATATAACTTTTACAGGCAGTCACAAAGTGTTTCACACAATAGACATTTGTTAAAATACAGTAGGATACATAACTGAAAATAAACAAGCAAAAACACATACAATATCAATCAAGGTAAAAGATTAAAAGACTAAAAAAGCCATAATTACAAACCAAAGACAAAAGCGAGTTGAAACAAGTGAGTCTTCAGCTGCTTTCTAAAAGGCTCAACTGAGACACCAGAACGTAAGGTATTAGGAAGGGCATTCCACAGAGTAGGAGCTACCACATCAAAGGAACAGTCACCTTTAGTTTTCAAACAAGTGTGTGGGACCACCAGTAGTCCCTGGTTAGAAGACCTGAAGGACCTGTTGGTAATGTACGGATGCAGCATGTCAGAGATATAAACAGGCGCCCCCGACCATGCAATGCTTTATATGTAAGAACAAGAACTTTAAGTTGGATCCTGAACTTGATCGGAAGCCAGTGTAACATAGCTAAAACAGGACTGATCCTGCAACATCCTGCTGGACCTGAGCAACAACAAGCACTAAAATCTTATCTTCATTAGGCTGCAAGAAATTGTTCGCCATCCAGTCCTTAATGGAAGACAAACTAATTTTGTTCCAAAAACTAAATGTTATATAAAATACAAGACAAATAACAGAACTAAATGTATGCTATAAACGTGCCAATAAATGCTTATTTTTCAGTAGTGGAAAAAAAGGTATTTCTTACCATGCTTAAACGGACCTGAGCTGTTAAAATAATGATACATTATAATGAATAAGCTAGTCACTGACATCAACAATAATGTTCATCATAACACTTCACTTTGGCATGTATTAGTTCGTAATGCTTATCAAAATGAACGATGGATGTTTTGAGAGAACCAAGGTGATGTAATCACTGTCTATAGTTACGTTGCTAGCTATTGCAGATGTTATCTACTAGCCGATAGCCCTGGCAGTTTGAGAAACGCTAATGACATTACATCCACATTACAGGCTTTTTTTTAATGAGCAATTTTTATCGATGACATTGATTTGTTGTTTCAGCCCTTGTTGTGTCTTTCAGGTAGATCAGCTGTTTATCAGCTGATGAATGTGGCACTGATGAGATACTGTCCCCCACTGGAAGCTATCAAAATTGACCTTTTGCTTTTTGTTTTGAGAATAAGGGTTTTGAGTCTTCGTAAGTAAAATGTACCGCGGTGCCATTTGTTGGCTTGTAGCTTTGTCCTGTATCAGTGAACTCTTGAAAAAAACATGTAGGTGATTGCTTAAGGGATTGAGAGTGTTTTGTCAACACGTAGGTTGAGTTTTTATTCCCGAAGTATAGTGTGAGCCAATTGAACATTGAATCACGAGGACTGATTAATAACCCCATCAACACCCTGCGTTATGTTCTTTATTTAAGTCAAATACTACTTATGGCCCTTGTAATAGGGCTGACAACTATCCATCTGGGGTCCAGGTCCACCAACTTCAGCAGCTTGCTTAGCATGTAACAATCCAACTTTAGTCCCAACCCACTGTAAAAGCTCCCTGTCCATTGTCCAGGAAACGGGGTGCATTAGTGTGTGTGTGTGTGTGTGTGTGTGTGTGTGTAGATGTTTAGAACAAATCACCCATTTGTGAGTGACAGCCTTTCAACTTTAGAATTTGTGAAAGAGCTACCACAAAATGTTGCTTTCCCAGGATCCACAATCTTTAAATGGCAATTAAAACCCTTGAAAGGCCTGAAAAAGCAGAAAAGTGAGGATTAGTTTAGAAAAAGATAGAATATGGCAACAAAGAATCAGGAAATGAAGAAAGAAAAGGAGAGAAGGGCCACTCAATTAAGAATGACATCCCAGTGATCATGTTTCAACAAGATTTGCTGCTTTAATAAAAACTCAATTAATTCCAGTGTAAGAGGAGTAACACTTTGTAACATGTGGACTTTACAGGGCAGCTTCAAAACCCATATACCTGTTAACATTGATCACTATCACCGCTCCATATCTGCTTTATTTGGTCTGGGATTTCATCACAAGTACTCTATCCCGTGGACCCGCCAGACCCTGGCAACCAGGGAACAGACTTCCTCTTATGCTTCTGCTGCATTTATTAGCCAGATTCCTGGGGACTTGTGTGGAGATTTACTGCTCACTTCATCTTGAAAGCTTTTTTATTGTTGTAATGTTAACGCGAAAGAACATACAAAGTCCCAATGCGGGCGTATATCACATAGGGAAGCCCTTCCTGGGAATTTAAACCCTGTGGTTTCTAAAATGCATGCACATATGAGGGAAGACAGATACACACACACAGACACAGACACACACACATATACACATCTACACATCCCAGCTGACCTTGAGGCAAGAGACCATAGCTTCCTCAGGTCTACAGGATTAAAATTAAGGTTTAATAATCATGTTACTTTGTAGTTGGAGAATTAACCCTCTTTCTTCCCCCATTAATGGCACACAAACTCCCAATAACACAAATACATATTAAGTAAGAGTAAATTATGCATGCTCACACTAAAATTAAATATCTAAACAGGGTCATGAAAGTGAAATACCAAGCCAACCCAATCCACACTTATACCTTACTTTGGTTCCGGCCTGAGGCTTCACATCTCCTGAGCTTCAGTGGAATGTGCCATATAATGGAGTTATAGCAGGGCTGGGGATGGTATACTGGAGGCTGGATGGGGAGGAGGTGCCAAGAAGAGGGAGGTGGGGGCACTCATCTCTTAGTATTTCTTCTAAACAGTCCCAATCTTGACAGCTCTCTCTTCCTGAGACCCTCCTCTGCCCAGGTACCAGCTAATATTGCATTGGATGAGAAATACATTTTTTTGGTTGAAAGGGCTCCAAGGGTGAATAAATTTGACAAAGGAGTTCATACTGTGGAATTTAAAGAGCTGGTGATTCGGGGTGGGGGATTGGGTGTGGTGGGTGGGTTGGGGGTAAAAGAGCATAAATGGAGCAAGCCCTTCAGGGAAGCTGTCGCCTCGAAGCTGATCCCACTGAGTTTAATCCTTGACATCACGAGCAAAATCCCACCGCTGCCGCTACTGTCTCCTCCAGACGGCCTGTGGCTGTGGGTTTTATCAGCCCAAGGAAGGAAGTGGGGCAGCAAGTCAGAGAATTGCTCTGCATTTTCTTGAATTGGATATTCTGTAGGGCATTGAATTGGCAGATAAGGTCAGGGGAGGCCCTGTCCCAGGTTGTAAACCACACCTGATATACATTCACAAGTGCCTTGCATGATATATACAGTATATATATATATATATATTTTTTTTTTTATTTTATAAATAAGTATTTGAACACCCTGCTATTTTGCAAGTTCTCCCACTTAGAAATGATGGAGGGGTCTGAAATTGTCTTTGTAGGTGCATGTCCACTGTGAGAGACATAATCTAAAAAACAAAATCCAGAAATCACAATGTATGATTTTTTAACTATATATTTGTATGATACAGCGTTCGATTTTTAGATTATGTCTCTCACAGTGGACATGATCTACGATGACAATTTCAGACCCCTCCATGATTTCTAAGTGGGAGAACTTGCAAAATAGCAGGGTGTTCAAATACTTATTTTCCTCAATGTATATATAATATATATTTAGCACCTATATAAAGGTCCCTTGCTGAATTTGAACAACGGATATTGCAATTACTAAACCCATTGGCCACCAGGTTGCCTTGGCCCAATCTCTCTCTTTGAAAAATACATTTTTGATTTTAATGAGACTTACTGTTCCAACTACTGTAGCCTCTCAACACTGGACTTCACTGAAAAATCACGTCCGGTACCATGACATGGTTTTTGTCCAATATATTGCTTGGTACAAGGGAAACTTTTATATGTGGCAATCTTTGTCTGGTTATCCAACCACCAATTCTGTCCTTGTAAAATATGTTTTTTTCTGTTTTGCACATCACTATCCCAATTAAAATATATTTGTTCTAAAGAACAGCAGGGTTCAAACCTGTGCATAGATGAATCACAAATGTATTATTTTAATCAAGAAAGATGCATACTAGTACCGTTACCAACTTCAAGCTATTTACCCTTAAACCAAAGCTGCCCCATGCAAGACTAACCATCAAAGCAGCAAAGGTTAACAATCGAGTTGATGACTAAACAGGGGCAAACAGTGGCCTGTTTTGTTGCTTTACTCCCACACAGGTGCACTCACCCACACTCCAGGTGCACTGCTCTCATCTGCACTAGACAGTGCAACCTAACAAATCCAGATTATAGTTAATCCATGACATGTCAAAACATCTGTCACTGTGTGGCAAACCACGATACACATAAAAACATCTGACGAAAAGGTCACTTACTGTGAACAGAGCCATGCATAATAGAACAAGCTGTGTAACTAGTCTTTTTAGGTTAGTTTAGTTTGCTGGACACGTTTTCAGTTGTTTTAGTGAGATGTATGATTTGGAAAAATGCAGGTGAAACTATCTAAACCAGCTGAGCCCAAACAAAATGGATAGGTGAAACATGCTGAAATGTTTTAAACATAATTTGGTTAAATTTGTCCTTTACATACAACCAGAGATGAGACAAACACAAAAGTGGTGGGACAGGAACAAACAGAGACAGAGATACAAAATGTTGCATTCACAAATGACAATGTATGATTATTTTGAACAATAATTTGGAAACTGAAGAAATAGAGTAAGAGTTTAAAATAATCAAGGGGAAAACAAAGGGGGTTACATTTTTGTCCATGTTTGTAGTTTCCCAGTGTACAAATTATTACGTGGCATTAACAATATCAAGTGATGGAATAAGGATATTTCTGGCTGTCCAATGCAACAGTATTATTTATGCTCATGATTTGGGGATATAAAGTAGTAGTAGAATGAAAAAGGACTACTGAAAAATGTCCGAGGATATAATTGGTCACACTTGTCCTGGATGACAACGCTAAAACAAGTGAAGTATGTTTTAAACCAAACACTGATGTTTTACTAACCCTAACTAAGTATTTTGGATGCCTAAACTAAGCATGTTCCATAACACATTTACTATGTGTTAAATAGAATGGACACTCGATTATGTTCACATGATTAAGCCACCACCGTACGGTAGTAAATAGAAGAGTTGTATGTGTCATATGTGATGTTTTGGCATGTTATGTGATTTCTTTAGAAATCAACCAATAATGCTGTTTAGGTATGATGATGTGTTGGAAAATTCAACAGAACTTATTTTCTCTTGGTGTCAAGCTACTACTTCTTGACCTTTAGCCTGAAAGTGCCCAACCAAATAAATTTTGACAAGTGACTCACAAGTCTGTAATCATCCTTCTGTGTTCCAAGAGCTCATGTCAAGACTTTCTGACTTGTCACAACACAAAGATACACACACTCGCTAGGAGACACTCATTTGCTTGTCAAAAGAGGCCATACAGCCATCTAGTTGCATCAAATAGCTCGTTCAGCACAGTTTAGCAGCAAAGGACAACAACCGACTGTATCGGCAAAATCCAGATCACCATTTTTTAACATCTCAAGGCAGTTGGTGTTTTATCACAGTGACAGCTCCTTTGGCTGGATTTGAAGATAGTGTTATTACAGTCTGAATAGGAAACTTAAAAGGGCTGGTTCTCTTGTCTGTCAGGAAGAATGGTTAATGTTTCACTTTCGCCGTAGTATCATCACGCATGTTCATTTTGAACGCTGATGGATAGTGTGATTCAGTTCTTCGTCACTATCTCTCTCAGAAGCTTGAGGGCCATTTATAATTCACCTTGAGATTAAGGCAATGACAGAAGGGTAGCGGTACACCTTGGTGATATTAGCGTCCATTGTCGCATGGTTCTTAATGGCTACTCCAACAGGATATTGACCCAAGCAACGCATGCCTTGCCGGCTTTATGATTCTTATCAGAATGAATGAAGCTGTGGATCCCGCTGAGAGTGATACTTTAGCCACTCATTCATAGTCATTCATCACTGAGGCGGGAAGTGAGAATCCTATATCCATTAAGCAAAGATAGATTCACAGTTCCCTTGAGGCCATTTAAGTGAGCAAGTACGTCCAGAGGAGGTCAACTCTCCCGAAATAGCCTTGAACCTACCTTGAAATCTTAAAGAATTCATCTTAGATGTGCTGCAGCACCTTGTTAACAAGAAGGTGTGGCCTTCTTTTGTGAGGAAACATAATATAATTTCTGTCAGGTTTATTAAGTCAAGAAAATAACGCCTACAATAAAAAGTGTTAGGAAGTTTTATTGAATCAATTACGAATTCAATTTGGCGGTATTGCTCTGGTTCAGAGGACAGCAGCAGCAGCATTAGGGGACGCTCACACAGTTTAAGACTGGGAAAGCTAAACTATTCCCTCATATGAACAGAGCAGCAACAATAACATAGAAGCAAATGCCACGTTATACACAACAAGGGGGAGCAGCGGAAGAGGTGGATAGCATAGATGCGAGGAGCAAGCAATTAGGAGCAAACTAAAGCAACTTTAAGTAGAGTGCCTTGTTTGAGTGTAGCCAGTTACAAGTGAGGGGAGTGACCAGCTGATGCAACCGCGTTGATGGCCAATAACGTTTGCAGTGTTTTGACTACTTGGCCTGCCAGAACTGACGCGGACGCTCAATCGCTCAAAGTTTGAATTGAGCAATGAGCACTGTGTAAAAATGCAAGGTAAATTCCAGTTTACAAGAGCAGAACATATTTTAGCTTTACAAAGACGCATGTTTTCATCATCCAAAAGCCATAAAATTGCACCACGATAGAGTGGAAGATGGTTTTCTGGAGAAGTGTTTTGTCTGTTTTTGTTATCAATGCTTAGCTGTGTGTCATAGCAGTCTTTTTTTGCTTTCTAATCACCGAAGCAAGGCTCGATTTGTAGCTGCCTCCCCCTCAAAGAGGTAATGTGCTGGGTACTAAATTGCATGATGGACTTTTTCTCTGCCAAGAAAGGGCTGCCACATTCAAGGAGTGTTTGCCGACCATCTCAATTAATGCTTTTGAAATGCCATCTCTCATTAAGCCATGAGAGCAGGGGCGGCTCAGCAGCCAAAAGAGAGTATTGAGCTTTGGGTCTCAAAGGAAAGGACTGCTGCAAAAACAGATACAGCATCTGCTATTGATTCAATTACTTCCATGAATAATTATAGATTTCTTAGGGTTATGAAATGGGGCCAGCTTGAAATATTTATTGACTTTAGCTGATAGACTTTTTGAGTACATTTGGAAGTTGTCTATTTTTCAGAATCTGATATTACTTCTGTTTGCAGAGGTGAAGAATTTCATCTGACAGCTTGTCAGACTTTCAAAATAATGAGTTGTATGTTGATTGTATTGCAGTTCTTCAACAGGAACAGATAACCTTGGCGTGAAAGTACTGGTTCAATATTATTTGCTTTCTTCCCTTCATTCATATACAGTATGTGCTTGATCCAAGCCATTTAAAATATTCTCCTATAATTCTGACTGAACAAAATAGAACACAACTTATTTTTTATTTTTTAAATCTCCTTTGTCTTGAAACACATCAGACAGTTCTCGGCGTCTATCATCGTAATAGCGAGGGAAACTGACATTCTATTCTATTGTGTGTCAATCCATCATTGAGAAAACAATAGTTGAATCGTGGTTTCATTACACTTAATGGTAAGTTACTCACTCTTATGTCTTTGTTAGCAAGGAGCATCACAATGTTGGGCTCCTGCAGAGAGACCTAGAGCTCTACTGATGTGACATATATTTCATTGTGGGGGAGGAGGCCGTCAGAAAATAATCCGGTTAGAGAGAAAATGCTTATGACAAAAGGAGGAAGAGCAGCCAAAGCATTGTGCTCTGGCACATCCATAATGATGTGTTCGTTCATCTTTGATGTTAATTTCTTTTAGAATGCAAAGAAATGGATTTAGGTCACGCTGAGTGATTTTGCCAGTTGGAAAACTTTTGTCTCTGCTTTTTGGGCTCCTGAAAAAAGGTATTTTTGATTTTTCAACTGCGTGGATGACTTACCAGATACTCGGCATTTTCATTCATACTGTATTTGTCAGGCTTAAGCTGACAATCATGGCTCTTTTGATGGGTAGAAATACAAAACTCAATCAATCAGTCTAAAGAAAACGTAGTGCTCTTTGAAAAGCGTCTCTTTGGAGTGACTGCACTGTGATTCCCCACCTCACCCTTTGCACCTCACTCGCCTTTGTAAAAACCTGGCCTTGTGTCTGCCAGTTTGTGCTTCTATGTTGGTGTTTGTGAGTGTGTGTTTTTGACAGCCATTTTCTCAGCCGTTTCCTTGACTCTGATTCGCTGTTGGCATGGTGAGCGAGCAGCGGGAAGCCTTCACTCCAATTTGCCATCGTTTGTCATCACTTGCCCCTGTGACACAGACAAACACACACACACACGATCGTCTTCTTTCTAAGGCATGCCCACTCTAGCGATCCTGTGACTGCAGTTTTGGCCTCCCCTTTGATCCCCATAGCTCTGTACCAGCCATCTGTGATTTAATGGAATAATGGATAGTTTAAGTCAAACTCTACATTGTTTTCTGAAAATCTGCCTCTGTTGCTTTTGCAAAAGTGGGTGATGCCACATCACAGCTCCGCCCAACCATAAGATGTCTTTATCTGATCAAAATCTACTTTTGTTTAGTCCTATATACAGAATTTGCATTACGTTGACTGCATGTTGAAAGGACAAAAACACTGCAGGCTAAGATGGCATTGAAAAGGGCTATTTGGCATACCCTCAAATTGATGGACACATTTGTGCTCAAATCCTAAAGGTTGTATTGTCAAATATAAATACACGTATTATTATCCCAGATTTTTATTGTTGACCTGCCCCCACTGCTAAAAAAAAAATCTTAAAGGAAACACTGCTATCTGCAAAAAATAGATAGGGTAAGTGAGAAAATGTAGAATTCTGTTTGTTTCCTCTACCATAGTTTTGATCATTTAAAATCACAGCAGTGCTTTTATGTCCCAGAGCACAGTGGTTAAATAATGAGGCACAGGTATGATTTGATCAACCCCTCTGGCTTTGGTTCTTGTATCTTACATTTAACAATTAGGACAAAGCAAATGTCTCATTAAGCAAATAACCTTGTTGCAAAGAAGTCAGGGGTTAAAAGCTTTCACTGGCTTAGCTGCCATTCTTCATCACTAAGGATTATCTAACCACTGGGAGAGGTCTGATTTCATTACTCATTTATTCCATTCTATCGATTATTTGTTCTTCCTTTTACAAGCATCTGCACTACTGGGTTTAAACACTCAGATTTATGCCTCAGACCAAAGGATCTTTGTATTCTGGTAATCTATTTGGGCATATGGAAGTTGGTTTACCCTCCATTTCAGGGGAAGAGAGTCAGATTTCTCTCATTTTTTCCACTAAGTTTAACATCAATAAGACACACTAACCGGTCATGAATCCAACCCAGGCACCCCATGGTGTAGATTCATTTTGTTGATGGATGGTGGTAGAGAGGACTCAGGAGGGAAGTTGGAAGTGGATTCTATCTATTATTTTGGGCCCTATGTCCTGGATGGTCACTGGCTTGGTCAGTTGGTGCTCCTGCCTGTTGGGGAGGCCAAGCCAGAACCCTGGAATGGGCAGTAAGTGTGTTGACGCAAGGGCTCGATGCCATTTGGGCACATGGATTGACGAGATGACGGCGATAACTCTCTGTACAGTTCAGATGGACAAGAAGATGTCCCTACCCGCTGTGGTGGCGACACCAAACCCCAGTGCTAAAGATGAATGGTTTCCATTTCAATGCAACATCTCCCCTGGTTTCCAACAAGCAGACCAGAAAGTGGGCTGATTTTCATTATCATTCTAGTAACTTTCACATACACAAAGCAACCTGGCTATTGGCCATAAACTCATTATGGTCTAATTCAGCTTTCATTTCCTGCTATCCAGGTCCAATATTACAACCTGCCAAGCACCAAATGCTGGTACATTTTGCTTTTGGCGGATAAGTCACTGTCACACTGGTCTATAAGTTTCTGAGATAATAACATTGAGGGCAAATACATCAAATAAATGCCAATTAGTAGCTGAAATGCAACAATATGAACTTTAAAAAACAAAAAGTAAAACATGCAGTAAGATAAACTCTAATGACAAGTTGAAACTAACACAAATATTTTGTATACTGTATATGGGGCTGATAAATATTGCTAAACCGCATGATGACCTTTGTGGTACTGTTGCAATTCGGTGATTTCAATTTTCAATTTCAATTTTATTTTATTTTTTTGCTTGTTTTCTGCCTTTGTAAGATTGTATTATTAGGCAATAAGGTGTCTTATGCTTGTAACTAAAGGAGTCCAGCAATGGAAAAAAAACTACCCTACTGCTTATAGTGAAAAGAATTGTGATAAAGTTGTCATGATAATGACAAATAATGCACACAACCATAGTTTCTGTATCCACTAAAAGATTACTGTGATGGTCTGGGTGTGTTGTGTAGATCCAAACAGGAGGATTAGTTGCATCCATGCCGTAATGAGGGAAAAAATGTTATTGTAGTTATTCTAACCAAGTTATACTCTTCAACTCAAAACCTGGTTACTTGAATGATAGGGTAAAATATGAGTTATGTGTGTATATGACTGTATGTATAGATATATAGTATGTAGTCAGTGAATAATGCTTTAGCCCAGCTTGGGATATAGGAGAAGTTAGGAATGTGGGATATCAGGGTTGTAGATCAGGCAGTTCACTGCTGCTCTTGCAAAAAAAAGCACCCGCTCCTTACTCAACAGAGTCCCATTTAAGAGTCCCTGATTACATCTCTGAACATACCATCTACAATTAGATGTGTGTTACTGATTAGCTAGACTACAAGTGGTTAAAGTAACGGATACTTTATACTAGACATTCCACTTACCGTTCCCTATGGGACATGTTAATCGATTATGATATGCCAATCTGAATGTCCCTTAAGACACCATTCAACTCTTGGCATTCACTATACAACAAAGGAGAAGTTTACTATGGCTAATTACTTGCAGAAGATGCACTTCAATTTTGCCTGTTTAAAAAGTTCATTTTGACTTTGAATACTCCCAAATGCATGTGTGCGTACGTCCAAAAAAAATGAACTAGTAAAAATAATCTGAGGACATTGTCAGAAGGCTGTCACAAAAAAAGTGAGTTGTGTTTATTATACATTTTTATTTATTAATTTACAGCTTGGGAACAAAATGTTCAAGAAAATATTCATTGCAAATTCAAAGGGACGTTTGTACAATGGAGAAACACTATTTCAATTTGGCACAGACAAATTGAATATGCGGGTCATTCACTCCTTTATTGCTCTTTTTTCTGCCATGTCTTTTCAGTATAATTTGGGAATGTCGTAACAGGTTATTTTTTATTTACTGTACATCTTAATTGGTTATTTTCTGGATATGGCGTTATTCACATTCATGAGTACATGATCAAAACAGTGTTTGTGGTGAGGGGTGAGAATCACCAGAGGCCCCACAATACAATATTATCGCAATATTTATGTCACAATATACAGTGAGGAAAATAAGTATTTGTACTTTTGCATGTCTACTGTGAGAGACATAATCTAAAAAAAAAAAATAAAAAATCCACAAAGATTGTGTCTCTCACAGTAGACATGCACATACGATGACAATTTCAGACCCCTCCATGATTTCTAAGTGGGAGAACTTGCAAAATAGCAGGGTGTTCAAATACTTATTTTCCTCACTGTATTATTGTGATATTCTGAAATACATTGCAATTTATTACCTTTTTCCAACTTCAAATTATGTCCCCAAAGGTAAAATTGGTCATAAACGTCAGAATTGCAGATGTAAATTATAACACTTTGTCATTAACCTGTTTTTATTTGTCCTCAATATCCCCTCAGCGGTAACTCTATTGTCACAAGAATTGTCAGGGTGTTCCAACCTTGACCCACTGTGCCCTTATGTGTACTTGTGGAGATCTATGAATTTAACCTTCTTCAAGTGCATATATATTTTTTTTACATAAGAGCATCAGCTAAATTCCTATATTGTAAATGAGATGGAAAAAGTTGCAAAAAAAATATTGCATCACACTGTTCCGGAATCTGTGCTTGTGCCCATTCTTCACATGCTCAAAACAATACAGATCTGAGATGCTAATAGCCTCTGCCCAGTGTTTGAGCCTTCAAACTCATACTTTGCCGGGGCCTTGATTCAATTTGTTGCCCCAGTCATCCGGTCGGCTGCCAGATGATTGTGAATATGAATGAGACCTACAGTGAATGTTGTGAGGCTCTGTCCTTGCTTTCCCTTTCTTGTTGGCTCATTATCCTGGTTGGCTTCCTCCTTAACTTCTTTTCACTCTACTCTACTCTACTACTCTACTCTACTCTACTCTACTCTACTCTACTCTACTCTCTCTCTCTCTCTCTCTCTCCCCAACTTGTCAGCACTGACTTCCACACAACAATGAAACACAAAGCAGCATATTAACATGCTGACAGACCAAACCATAGAGGTGGTACTTTTTCTTTATTCTTATGGCATTTTAGATAGGACACACCACACAAACTGAAAATATCACTGACTATGGACTACATAGATTCTCTTGTGGGTTTGGCAATTACTAAGATATCTTTGCACACCTTTGGCATCAAAGAATTATTGATAATTGATTTGGAGCTAAATGAGAAATGTAAACCTCAGTACACAAAATGTTGACAGAAAACTAGTACCCTTTAATTATCAGTCTGTAACAGGAGGGACAACAATAGCAAAATACCCCATGTTGGTGAGTCCAGCTATCTTTTGGAAGAAGCACTTGGAAGTTCTAATTTATTTCTCTCTACGTGAAGAGGAAGATGCAGGATGCACTCTTTTTCAGTCTCAGAGCAGGTTTGTGATTTAGGCTGGTAAGGCTGCTGCATTATTCTTTAAATGAAATAACTCATTAACTCATCTCAGTCTTAAGGACATCCCTGAAGTCTAACTTAAAACTGTAAAGTAGAAATGCACTGGAGAAATATACTGGTATATTGATTTCTGCTGTCAAGTTTAGTACTAAATTAGCATTTTAGTGGTGTTTTACACTGCACATCCTATTACCTGTCAATCACAGTCTGGCGTTTTCCCATTTAGTACATTTAAGTTTCCTTTCTTTGTTTAACCACATTGTCTATTACCCACCTAGTTCTTTCTGTAAGCATCAAACTGCTGTTGCCAAGTTTCCTTCGCAACAGAGGATTCTGTCTCTGATCTACCACAGGGGTTTTAGAACAGCAGATGTTAAAGTGTACTGTATATGGTCAATAATGTATTTGCATAAAACTACTATAATTAATACTATAGACTGTCAGCGCCTGAAAAATTTACATTTAAAATAACATTCAATATAATATAGTTTTACACACACACACACACACACACACACACACACACACACACACACACACACACACACACACACATACACACATGTTGGGCCCAGCCTTTCCTAGCCAGTGGGATCTCCATTTGTATTGACAGACTGGACTGGACTGACTACAGACAGACAAACTCAGGAAGGGGAGGAGACGCCTGGCTCTGCCAAGTGCCATGGCTGGACAGCCCTCCAAGGTCCTGGGGTGTGAGAAAGTCTTGTGTGGCATCATTAGAAACAAATCCAATACAGACTCAATTCTGAATTAATCATTTGGCAATTTCTCTCTTCTTAAAGACAAAAGGCAAACAAACACAGGGAGGTTGTAGTGGGATGAAAATTGTCCAAACTGAAAAAATAGTTGTGCAGTGATGATATGATTTAATAAGTGAATTGCATTAGGATCAAATATGCGCTAATTGAAAGGAAAGCAATCATGACTTTTACTCTTAGCACTTTGATTGCTAATCAACAGTTACACTAAAAAAATATGCGTACAGTATGCTCATGCAGTTGATTTGAGCAACTTTAGGAGCAAACATCTTTTTTCAATCTGTCAGCCCACACGTGATGTACATAGTTTAATCTGTCATGGCTAAGAGTGGGATTTTTTTTTTAGTGACTCAAGTGATATTTCAATATGACAAACTCCTCTGCATACTGTATAGCACCAATAAATACGTAGACATTTACTATGTGTAGCTATAGCAACATAATACAGGCTTCATCTGGTTTGTTCATCATAATAAATTATAGAGAAGTAGCCGGTTTTAAGCCTTTCAATGTGTTGAAAAAAACCGGTGCGGATCTGAGATGTGCACTAATGCAGCTGGAGCAGGCTAATGCACTGTACATGTATGCATCTGTTCGAGGATGTCTGAGATCATTTCATTGATTATTTGTCAATAAATGTCAACTGTTTTGACCAACTCAAGGTTACTCTGGTTGCAGATAAAATTGTTAGGTTAATTGTTAGATGTGCTAGAAAATTATTTACCAAACAGTTGTCGAGAGCAAAAAAGACTATTATTAATGTGAGCCAGGTCTAGGTGAGATACCAGTTATAAAATGCATAGAAGATCAAAAGACTGCATATTACTTTCAACTTAGTGCTCATATCAGATTTTACTGGATACGATAAAGGCCATGGAGGCTTCCCATGGCTCAGTGCCACGCTTGCTGTAACTGTTAAGAAAACTACAGGAGGGGTTACCGCCAGCTCTGAGAGGCCTCCAGGGACCAGATCTTAGTCTGCCCACATACAGTAGAAAGAGGGAACACCATAAACCTAAAGGGATAACAAATGAGACATAGACAAGGATTTATGAAGTGCTGAAACACTCCCCAACATACTGTTTCTCTACAAAAACCCACAATGCTGGATGGAGAAATGAAAAATGGCAGGATGCTCTGGAAGGTGAGAGATTGAGAAAATGGAGAGAGAGAAGTATGGCCTGCCAGAAAGAAGAAAAAGAATCTCTTGTAGTCATGCCTGTAGAGGTAAAAAAGAAGAAGACGAGTGGGGGGAGAGGAAACCGCTTTCTCTTCAAGTCCCAAGCACCGTTTCCCGCTCATCAGTATCCAGCTATTACCAATGTCAAAGTGCTTTCATGGGTCATTATAAGCCAGACATGTTGTCAGTGCCCTCAAGAGTCTTTGCTATTCAAGCTCTTGCAATTCACCTCAAAATGTATTGCTCAGGAAAAGACTAACATTTACTTACTACAGATTGGAATGTCCCAGTATTATTCAATTGACTTCCCAGACCTGATTGGATATTGTGTATCAACTTTCTCGTTTTGAATTTAGGTAATTTCTTTCTACAAAGTCTGGCAAAGTCTCGTCTGCCACCATGAGTGTCTCACTCTGGAAATGCTATGTTTTTACTCTGATGTAAAATTGGATAGCAGGTGTTCTCTTATCTCAGAGAAAATCCATACAGATACAAAGACACAGTTTAGGCCGACATGCCCAGAGGTTTTCATCATCTCTTAATTGGCCCATCTGCAGTCAAGACAGGTTGGACTCGCTTGAGCAACCTGCCTCATTGGGTCGTATCACTCCTTATGCCCTCTGCAGACTTGAAATGACTCCTGTGTTTGGCACGTGTTTGCAGGTTTTCTATTTCCAATTGTTCTGAAACACATGCTTTTTTCGACTGGATCATTTTTGGAATAAAGACTCAGAAATCGATGAAACAATACTTCTGATCAGACAACTTGCTTAAGGCAAGGTTATGACAACATAAATCTGCTTTTGTCTGATTTACTCATGACTCTGAGTGCACATATGAGCTTTCAGTGATTGATTTCAGTGAAGCTCCACTAAAAGATACCAGCAGGCATCCAGATGTGGCAACTGTAACTGTAGATGTTTTTGTAGAAAATAATCACTTATTCAAATTAAGTCCCAAAAGATGACTTCAGTATTCATCATAGATACAAAGATAGCCACAGTATTTAGACAATAATATGGGCATGTTCAAATACAAGTTGACCCGTGTCTGAGACCAATAGAGTGCCGATTAACAGCATGGAAGTTCTAGTATATGTCTTGTCAATAGCCCAATGAAAACAATGAATCCTTAACATGAAAAATGAAGGGCATTATTTACCCCTCACTAGATAAAAGAGAACTTGGTTCATGGCAAAACTACAATAATGCATTATTATAATAACCATAATCAATGTTTCAAGTTCCAGAATGTAATTTGTACCAAAACAACCCTCAAAAACATAACAAACAATCCTTCATGCAGGGTATCGTAGTTGTGACCTACATTCTGTTCTCTCCAACAGGAAATGGCCTCTGCTTGGTGGAGTGATATACGTTTTAAAATTTCAGGCACGCTTTTTTTGTTTGTAGTTGGAAATATGTTCTCTGTTAATTAGCGGCATTAATGTGAGCTCCTACATCTCTGATCATCCATCTTGTCAGTGTGGGCCGCAGAGACACTTTTCCTTCTCAGAGATAGCTCTCAGATGTAGTGCTTTGATTTGTTGAGTTTTATCAAGCACTTGAGGGACTGACCTTGCAGTAAAAGAAAACTCCCCTAAGGACATAGTCTGGTCTAAAGCCCTTGCCTCTTGCCACTCTGTTCCCAGATTGGCTATACAGCTGCATTGGCAAGCAGATTGTCTTCACAGTTACAGCCATTTTCCCATGTTGAGTCCTTTTGGTGTTGGGAAGTCTCCCAGTTTATCTTTATCAATATCAAAGGTGGCTCTTTGATCTGATCAATTTTCGCAGGAGCTCTTGATGCTTCTGGGCAATCAAGGAATCAATGGCGGTGCAAAGAGCTTTGTGTCTCTCACTCTCTCTCATTCTCTCTGCTTCACTCATTTCCTTGTGGCACAGTGAAGCTGAGCTTGATCTCCATTCAGGCTGCCCTCCTAATTGCCTCATTTGAGAAAATGAAGCAATCTGGCCCATTTTTCCTCCAACTCCACCATTGATGATTCAGACACGGGTCCATGGAGCAATGCAAGACTGGGATCTCTATCGTCATTCTGTCTACTTCCGTTCAACAGTGTCTGTGGATCCATCAGATTGACTCTGTGATTCAAAATCCAATTTGTCAGTGCATGATGGGAAATATATATACACAGGGTGCAATTTTGTGGGGGAGGGAATGCATGGGATTTCATAGAATGATTAAATTCCGAGTGGCAGTTGCT
Organism: Etheostoma perlongum; assembly: GCA_026937815.1. Classification (NCBI taxonomy): domain Eukaryota; kingdom Metazoa; phylum Chordata; class Actinopteri; order Perciformes; family Percidae; genus Etheostoma; species Etheostoma perlongum. Next base: position 13,956,008 of record CM049379.1, read on the forward strand.
GGTTGTATTGAGCTGCTAAAGATCTCCAGGACACCGGCTACCAGCGGCAGTTGTTTAACTGCCAATACATGACTACGAGCCGGCTACGGGCAGATCCTTTCAGGGGCCATGGTAGTGGAGTTAAGCCAGAAAATGTGAGCGTCATGCGGCGATGACAGTGAAGTTTAGGAAAAATATCGTGGTTCAAACACTCTCGAGGAACGAGCGTTTCCCGGATCAAAGGTTTATGGTTTTGTTTTCGTCAAGAAGTGAACTCTTCTCTTCGACTTGAAAGTGCTATGTATCGTGGCATCACATTGTGCTATTTTATTTTGATATTTTTTTTTAATTTAATATTGAAGTTTATAAATAAGTGTATTGGCATGGCTGGCCAAGTGGCACTATATCCATGGTGTAGAAAGGGAGATTTAATTTTTACATGATGTGTTTTGTTGGGCTTGATCCAAAAACATTACTCCTTCTGTTTTTTTTTACAAATTGCACCTTGTATACATTTACAGGGCTAATTAGCTATAACAGTAATTACAGCAAATCAGTATTCGACTCAAATAGTTTTTAAATAAGCTAATTAAGCATAAAAATAAATGGTAAGTACACCTTTGTTTTTGGCCTCGGCATAACAGAAGAAGTTGGGGCTGTGCAATAAAAATATTTGACCCTAGCACTTTTAAATCTTGATTGATTATGTGTGCAGGGTCCATGCAGATCTCTGCATGTTCAATCAGTGGTAAAAATCATTTAAAACCTGAACCTAGCATGAATTCAGCATTGTCAACATGCCAGGGAAGGGTATGCTGGGATAAAGATCTGAGAGGCCAAGGGAATGCACAAAGTGCCAGCATGTGTAGAATGTGATACTGAATATACAGCTGCTGCACAGTAGAGGAAATATAGGGGGCTTAGGGACCTGACAGAGACATAATTCAATATAGCCTCGGAAAAAGACGTAAGGTGAAAAAAATACACACAGAAACATAAGGAGTAACTACACACTGTACGGTACTTTAGAGCCAGACTTATGAGTATTCACAATTGGTTATCGGGGTCAAGCTGTACACTACAGGATCCAAATTGTTGCAGTCAGTGAAAAGCTGTTCAGTAGAGCTACTTTTCTTCCCGCAATGACAATAAGCCTCATGTCAAGAATATGACTGATCGTTTTTTTCAGGCGCCTCTAAGGTTACCTCGACGATAAAGGGGGTGATGATTGTGCGGACTAACCACTATCAGAGTTTTTGCTCCGGCAGAGTAAAGCCAATACAGTTCTGCCCAATCCCTCTGCAGACCAGATGGATCTACAGAAACAATCTGGTGCATTATGGATGAAGGAGAACAGAACTGTTGGCAGGGTCCAGCAACAGACTGTGTTGATGATAGGAAAACATCCAAGAGATAAAATGTGCATTGTTGACATGTCAAGCTGCCATAGGTTTAACAGAAACTGTAGTGAACATATTAACCACACTGTGCTAATCACATCTCTTTGAAAGTTTGTATTTTCAAAGTTTTAGCAGACATTAAAGTACAAAAGTAGCAGCACTTGTTTATTGTTGATTTGGTGAATTTACAATTTTTTTTTTTTTTTTTTTAAATGTATACTGTTTATTGATCCCCAGTGGGGAAATTACAATTTACACTCTGTTAGAAAGCACTACACATAGGCCTGAAATACACACACACACGCTCAGGACCTATTCATGCACAAATAGAGAGATGTCACAATGAGTGGGTTGTCAGTGCTGGACCAGCACCCTGAGTGAATGTGGGGGATGGTACGGTGCCTTGCTCAAGAGCACCTAGCAGCGCCCAGGATGTGAACTAGCATCTCTCCAGCCACCAATCCACACTCTGTACTTTGGTCTTTACTGAGACTTGAGCTAGCAAGCCTCCGAACCCTTCCAACCCAACTCCCTACGGACTGGGCTACTGCCACCCCCAAAGCAACCGGAGCTGTCATCATGTAAGCACAGCCATTTAACAAATGGGCTAAAAAGGACTACACTCATCAAAATATTATGTGTGTGTCATGTTATGGGTCTGATACGGTGGGTAGATATGTTTGCAGGTACAATATTTTGTCATTGCATATGATATGAGAATTCCCTATATGAAAATATTATCAATATTCATTTAGACATCTTCAAAGGCCTGTTTTCAACAAAAAATGTTTTTCTTTTCAACCAGTGTTCAACCAGTGACAGGTCAACAAAGACTTCTGCCCACTTGCCGGTCCCCCTGGTGTGACGGGTGAGAGGGGAGGATGGGGCACCAGTCAATCTTTCCCTCAATGAAACATTAGGCCCTTGCGGTGTTCAGTGGCACTTAAAAGTGCAGCCCTGACCTTTCAACTGTGCTCTAATTACATTCATGTCCTGGGTTAGGCAGCAACCACAAAACAACCATCGTCTTTTATGAACTCACCACTGGGACATTGTCCCAGCCGCCTGTCACCTGGGATCTTGGCTGCCCTCAGCGATTCCCTCCTGCCGATTCCCCAGTATGTGAACTGAGCGGGCACAGTTTAGAAATGCCATGGTTCTTTCTGTTAAGGCATCTGGCGCCTTTCACACGTCAGCCATATTGTCCCAAAACGGGGGCACCCTTTCCCAACTGGGGTTTTGGGGGTTAGTGGGTGTCGGGGAGGTGGTCAGCAGCCAACCCGTGTCAGGCCCCATCAGCTCAGCGTGGGCGTCTATGAAGGCAGCCGACATCTTTCATGGCCAACGGGCTTTGGAGAATCCAGGCTGGGATTTCTGCCCAGCCAAAGGCTTCCTACTCCTGAGATGCTTCACTGCACCCACTTTCTTTTCTAATCTTAAGGGGCCTATGTGGTGGTAGGGGTGGGGTTACTAGGGAGAGAACAACTCCAGAGGAGTAGATTCTATGAAGCTGAATTGATTGACACAGAGGTTTCTGGTGATGAGCTGTAATGTAATTTTGTAGCTTTAGCCTTGACATGTGGTCAGCATAAAATGACTCCTATGTTTATCAGCTATTAGCTTTCTATGCATGATTTATAAAGCTCTGAACTATAATAATTCAGAACAATGTGTGGACCACATTTTCCCACCACAACAACTAGTGTTTCTAATTAGTGACATCTAAATGAGTGATTCTGTCGTTAGGGCGAGTTATGGCCAGCCGTCTCGGTTCACTTCATTTCATTGTAATGCTGGTGGCAGCGCACTTCATCTCATAGTGTTATTTTTTTATGTCTGTCAAGACGCTGTGATCCGTGAAACTGGCAGCGATGTGTCCACACTGAGGAGTCACAGGGAGCCAACACAGATGGACTCTCTTTCTTCCAAGAAAAGGTCAAATGGAGAAAATTGAGTGGATGGTTTCTTACAGTTTCATCAAAGGAGTAAAATTTGATTCTAGGAGCGTCATGCACGTAATAGATACCCCACAAGGTGTTGTCAAAGCTGCTGAAAAGAAGGTGATGAGGAATGATGAGGCAGGGGAGCAAGGCTTAAAAAATTAGGCCTGGACTCAGACAGAGAGATAACAGGGTAAAAGAAGAAAAAGGGTATTAATGTTATAGAAGAGACGGGACCTGAAGGGAGAAATTTAATTGGGAAAAACACGACAGCCACATTTGCCAAATAATCCGAGGAAACTAACTGACATTGTACGGATGTTATGATGTTCTACACCAACTCTAAAAACTTTTGTAAAAACAAGTTGGCAATCATCCATATCTGTTGCATACTGATTTCCAAAGTATATACATTTGATTTCTTTTAAATGATATCTACCCATTATATTATATTTTATAGTTTAACTGACTTAACCATTATTTCCTTAAATGTTGTAGAAAATGGGCATCACATGTTTGCTCTACTGCAACCATATTAAGAACTACCACCTGCACCATGGTGCAACATAACTTTGATCTCTTGTTGGCTTTTAACAATAGAAATGTAATATATGATAGCCACAGGATGTGGAATACAACCCCTGTCCTTCTTTCATGTTACATCCCTCTGCTTTCCTTTTGGCGAGGGAGTATATCACATTTTTGTGTGTGATATGAGACTCTGCTTCTTAAAGGTTCCAATATTCTTTTGAAATTTATTTCAATAGTACCCCGTGTATCTCAGACTGAGTCCCTATGGCTGTGAAAAGGGAGAATCTGATCATTTAGTAGCTCAGACCTACTGGAAAAAGGTATATTGATTAATTGTATCAAATGTTGTGGGGGTTGAAGGCTGTAATGGGTGCTTGCTGAGAGCCATGCTAATCTTTGTCTTAAAGTCCTTTCTTTAACACATTGATATCTTTTTTTTATGGCATTAGAGTAAAACTAACAGAGACAGTGAATGCTGTCCATGTGCTTAAATTATATACTGTATAAACACAGTACAGTACTCAGTGTTTCCTATTATTCCTCTTTGAGGGAATTAAAGTGTGTGCATATAGTTTGAGTCTTAGTGCTTTCCAGAGTTTGAAGCAGCCTTAGTTAATTGGGAGAAAAGTCTGTTAATTAAGGCTCCTTTATGAAAAGGCAATGAATATTAATAGAGAAGAGGAGCCATTCAAATCTGTGTTTCTTTGCAGACACTCCCATAGTAAATTGCACCCGCTCATTATGTTATTTTCTCTATCAGGCGTTTCACTTGGGAAATCTCGACACAGTGTTGTCGTGTTATGGAAAAGAATGAAAATAGATTGTCGCTTAATTAATCAGAGACCACTTAATTACTTGACTTTACGGGCTTCCAACGAAACCTGGTAAACACAAGGGAAACATCAAAATCTACTCACTTGAAGCTCTCTTAATGGAATAATTATACCAATGTCTCAGTCACCAAAGAGTCACCATATATCAAGGTTTCTAACACGTCTGTGGGTAGTTGTAGAAGCTTTGGGCATAAATTAAAGCATTGTTTACAAAAATAATTTTGAAAATCTTTTGGAGTAGTCAACCACGGCACTACAAAACCCTGCAATGGCTGAAAGAAAATACAGACAGATACTTTGCTATCACAGTGTTTCTGATATTTTCCAGTTATTTTTCTTTCCTTAAGTCATTTCATGTTAAAACTAATAATAATCCTTAATCACCTAGCCCGTTTTACCTTGATAACTCCAACTCAATAAATCAAGCTCTTTGTAGAACCATCCATGTGTGTGTGTTTGGTCCTTTGGTTTTCATCTACTCAAGCCTGCATTAAGAAAAGAGTGAAATGCAGCCTTGTCAGGACAAATATGAGGCTAAAGTCCCTCATGAAAATGTTTGACAAAGACATTTCTACACTTAAAACACATCTTGTTTAATTGGTGTTTTTATGCCCATTCAATACTACTAATGTTCCTCACACTTTAACACACTTCAACAAAGTAAAAAGTGCATCAGAAAAACTCCACCCGACCATCACATGTCGGGACACTGACAAGCACATAGTCCACTTAGTCTGTGTGTCCGCTTTTCTTGGCAGTGTGTCACATTCCTGGGTGCACCCTAAGGTGGTTAGGAAAGACGAGATGGACACATGAGAAGAGAAGCGTTGAAAGGCAGGACAGGATATTGGTGAATGGGGCGCATTATCAAACTGAGATACGAAAAACCCATTCATAGTCGTACCAGCTGCTGGGACATGTAGTACATGTCACTGCCTAACATAGGTTGCCCAAAATGTTATGGTGAGAAGTGTTTGTGTACATGGCTTGATGATGGACAAGATGGGTATGATGATGACAAGAGTGGCAGTGATGATAGTGTAGACAAAGGTGATGATTTATGCCAATATAATGATCACCAGGGTAGAACAGTGATGAAAGATGCCGTTCTCTGTAACTGAAACAGCAGATGATTGATCCAAACAGATATTTTGTATACATAAAAATCAACTGTACTGCTCTCTACCAAAGTGGCTGTCTTTCTATTTATATATATACTTTGATCATAATTACTCCCAAAGAACAGATGCAGAGATATCTTTGAGGTTCAAATGTTGCTGTGTTGAATTAAAATAAAAAATTTAACGGTATAAAGGTGTTTGTTTTTCGTTAGAGATTTCACACACACACACACACACACACACACACACACACACACACACCATGACCGCCACCGAGTGCGGAACTCAACAAAGAGGCCACATTTTGGTATATTCATCACATTTGTATTTGTTAACATGCACATGCTAAAGGCATGGGAGTGTAAGTATATGTGTGTGTGTGTGTGTGTGTGTGTGTATGTCTGTTTGGTAGAGGTAATTGCCTCCTCCTCATTATTTCCATCAAATAAACCAGAGTCAGGCAGTGTGCCTTCATCACGCATCACTATTAGCTGATAAAGGGACTTGGGGCCACTGCATGTATCATAATGAGTTAACGCGTGGTGCGCCACTGTTGCAGCTGTAAGCCAGCAGCCCAGGCAGAGTGCGGGGGTGCAGAGGGGGGAGGGATAGGGGGGAGTTATAACACCTGCCTTGTAACTCGCCTGGGCTCTGTCTTGGCTCGGTTCCACGGTGGGGTCAGCTTGTCTGCTAATCTGCTAATATGGTGGATATAATTGCGATTGAATGGTCGGCGGCATCGTGTGTCCAGGGGAAGCAGTTGTTCTTCCCCACTGCCAATGTTGTGATACCCAATCAGAGGTAATCAGTGCCATCGAACCGATCAGCCTAATGGAATTGGATGGGTTTTAATTCACACATCTGTCTGTGTGTGCATGTATGTGTGTGTGTGTGTGTGTGTGTGTGTGTGTGTGTGTGTGTGTGTATACCCCTTTGTGTGTCTGAGCCAACACTGAATCACTGGAGTTGGCCACAGCAGAGACGAGCAAAGCAGGATTAAGAGCATCCTCATTCTGGCTAGACAGCAGCCTCTGTTGCTTTTGGGAGACACGGCAAAAGAGAAGAGAAAAGAGAACAAACCCTCCTCCTCCTTCTTCTGCTCCTGTCATCTCCTCTCTCTCACAGTGTTGCACCCTCCAGCTCTTCCTTCTTCTTTTTACCTCTCTCCCTTTCTTCTCTCTTTCTTTCACTGTCCTGTCTTATGCTGTTCTTCCCTCTACCTCTCAGCAGTAGTTGCTGCTTATTTTTCTCTTCTCTGTCTCTGTCTCTGCACCGCAGCAAGGAATCGTTGGCCCAGGGGGATAGCAGACAGCCCTTTGTGAAGTTCAAGGCGAGTTTGAGATTTTAGCAGGTTCCAGGAGGTTCATTAAGAACACATTTTCCATGAAAAGAACTGTCCATCTCTGAGTGGGGGAACTGGATCAACTGCACACTTGGGTAATATGGACCTTTAAAGTTTAATATCAATACCAACATTTCTGTCTTAAAGTGGACAATATAACAGACAGTAAAATATATAATTATTAAATACCTTTAAGTGACCATTTTGATTCCATAAATACAATGATATAATATTTCCTCATATTTTTACAGCCTAAAAAGTCCCTGAAACAGTATTTAGATCACTGAGGGACACTTTATGAAATTATTATATAGGTTGGCAACCACTGAACATACAACTTCATATCTAACGGTGTTCCTGTGCATACTAGCATATCCTGCTCATTCCTGTAGCTAGAAATGAAAGAAATAACCATTGAATTTGTAATGTGAAATCTGCTCTGTCGACACTTTTTCTAAATCACAGGATTTTTTAGTCACATAGAGCTTAAATTCTTGTGAACACTACTTAGCAATGGAACTGAACAGATCACTGCAGTCAGTTCATTACCAGTCAGTGGCGTAGTGCCTGATTACTGTCATTTTGCAATTTCCTGCATGTATGATATATAACCAAGTAAGAGTGGTGAAATTTCTCAGACTAATGCTCCTGGCTCACATAACTCGTTGTTAAAATGGATGATGTCGTGGTTGAATAAAATTATATGCTCACATCCTCATATCAGCAAGAGGCAACACTGATTGGCCTTTATCATATACTAAAAGGCCAATATCAAAATATCAAAAATAGTACATCAGTATACCTCCTACATACGCGGAAAAACATTGTATGAACATAAACATTAAAACATACACACACAGAGGCCCGCATTCTTTAAAGCAACAAACAAGTTAAAAGAATCTAAAAAGCCAGGAATTTACAGTCTTGCACACACATTTCTTTTATTTACACAATCACTGCACATGCTCGCCATTTTCACACAGTTGTCAGATGAAATGAGTATCTCCAGATGTGTGCAACTCTGACAAATATTCACATATGTTAAACAAGTGCCCACTTTCTCTGAAGTCTTGTAAAACAGGCTCCCTGACTTCACAAACAGGCTGACGCTTGAGTATTTGGTCATGCAACATGAACACATGTATACAAACACAGGAACACTCACGTAAGTACAGAGTTATGTTAACACTCCTCAGATACATAGATCAGATTTCTCATTGTAAAGTGGACATTCTTACAAGTCAAAGGCCTTCACTATTCAGTAGGGTAAATGTATCTTAAACTTTTCCTAGATAGCAAAGAAAGGAAGAAATGTACTCTGCTACCAGCAGCAGTGTCTCCTGATTTGTGTGCTCATATTTTCTCCTCTGACGTACTAGGAGGTTGTCTTTTGGTCTTGGTTTGAGTTTCACCCCAGTCTGTTTTTTTTCCAGAAACTTCCTCAGATCACTGTGGACATTCGATCACACTCCCATCTTTCCGTCTGTCTCTCAGCTTGTCCATCTGTCTCGGTTTCAGCCTTAAATTCTTTTAGCAGATTCCATATGGCGGTGACAGTGGTAACACAAGATGTTTTTGCACATGAGGTTGACACTGTAATTTATGCAGATAATGCGAGATAAAAACGACCTCAGAGCCATAGCCTTTGATTAACTGCCCAGTATACTGTTTGGATTCACAGCACTAGGAAAGGGGACATTTCGCTGTAAACCAGTCTAGGCTTTACTCTCAGGGGTTCTTTATTGCCATTGTACTGTACGTGAAATGAACTAGGAACTAAGGTGCAGTTTGCAGGGCTTTTCAAAATTAAAACAAAATCCTAATACAAAAGATGCACTAAAAGCTAGGCTGTTAAACTGTGCATTTATTTTGCGAGGGGGGCTTATGGCATTGCTTCTGATGGCCCCAGTGGATGTTGGTGATTGTTTTGAATAGCCAATATATCAGAGGCAATTGCCCTGTAATGTAATTGGCTGATAATGGTATCATGACATCATCTGCAGCCCTGCTCTAGGCAGGACTGAGAATCAGGTTTATTGTGCATGGAGTACTGCACAGGGACTGAGGGTAAATTGAATTAAGTCTGTACTGGTAACAATTTCAGTAAAATGAATCCACTCAACTTATTGTAGGCCTCAGTATTTCTATTAATGACTAAAAAACACCCCCATCTCTTTACATCTATAAAATGGGATTTTGCCCATCATGTCTTTTGATTAAATTTACAAAAGGTCATTTCCTTATCATATAATTCTTAATCATCACAAGTCTTTCCTCCTTTCAGTGGGTGCTTTTTTTGAAGTCAAAGTGGAACATAAAGGCAGGCTAACAAGAACATCACCCAGAGTAACACAGAGTTGGGTTCATGTATATGTTTAATTCAGGTTTGCGTGCGGTGCAAGGAGATCCTCTGCTCCTCTGTGTCTTAAACTGCAACTGTAGTCTGCTCTCTAATTGAATGAGATGGCCTGGAGCATGAGTCATAGGTCGCAAGTTCAACCCACAGTCACCTTTTGGATATAACTCTCTCTTCTTTTCCTTCAGAGATACTGTATCATTTTAAAAACAAGAATGGACTGAACAGTATTGATCTGTGACACTTCAAGAAAATAGATGTGCTTCTGTGCTGACTCTCTACCTCTGCCAGCAAAGGCTGATTGGTGTTTGCTGCTTTCACCTCACTCCTCCAGTTTCTTATTGTGCTATACAGCTCATATGCAGCCATGCACATAATGAGAGACCAAGGCTGCAGAGCTGGTTAAAAAAAGGAGTGAGGGGGCATAAAAGAATTGAATCTGTACTATGGTAAATGTGGTGAAAACTGTGAGAGCTTGTAGAATATGATGTGAGAATTTGCAGAACAAAAATGATGAACTTGTATGTTAAAATTTGCATAAGAGCGGATAGAAAAAAATTGCACTCGTAGATAAGGAGACAATTCTGAATGTGAAGTCACAGCAAAAATAGTCACAAATGTCTAGATTGATATTTACATGAACACAATGACAGCTGTAATCTTGTAATGCAACATTTACTCAGGTTCATTTTCTGTCACAACCACAATTCCATGATTACAATCTCGCCAATCTGTCACTGCAACTTCACATATGTGCTCTCTTGCATCACATAGTGGTGAATCTGCGCGCCTTGACTTTTACTACAGTTTTTGTGATACATTTGTTGTAAAACTAATTTTTACCTGTGGACTTAGGATGTGGAGCTCTGAGCCAACAGAACGGCCGGGGAAAGCAGAAGAAATCGCCAGATGAGGGACAATTCTGTCTGGCTTATTTATGTAGCATCGAAGCTTGGTGGAACAACAGGCTAGCATTACCTAACTAACCAGCCAGTCCGCTTATAAATAAATACCTTTTAATTATCTAAACGCTATTTAACAGTCAAACTGAAACACTGGCGGTAAGCTCTGGTGGTGAGCTCCTAAAATTTGCAATAACCCCTACACAAATGGCTTTTAATTTCCATCCCCGAGTGAGGTACATGTGGCCTGAACTGAGTGGGTGGCTCTGCATTATGACAAAAGGCATGTGAAAATAGAGAACAATTAAACTTCAATTGAGAGACAGGCCCAATTGTTTGCTGTATAAAGAGAAAGGAGTGAAGATAAAAAAACAGTCATCATCAGCTCAAAGGAAGAGAGAGAAAGACTGTGTGTGTGTGTGTGTGTGTGTGTGTGTGTGTGTGTGTGTGTGTGTGTGCGTGCACGTGTGCCTGAGTGTGTGAGAGAGAGAGAGTTAAAGGGCTTATCCTGTCATTGTGGAAGTCGGCAGGGACAGCACAAGAGGTCTCAGGCCAATTGCTTTCTGGGTAGCAGCAACCACCCACCCCATTCTGCCCTGGCTCACTTTGAAACACCCCCACTCACCTAAGCCTCTTGTCACAGGTGAAGGAGTCGCAGAATAATTACCTCCGTTGCTCAGATGCGTTCTCCCTCCGCGCTCCCTTTCTCTCTTTCCTCTTCCTGCTGAATGCATTTCAAACATTCATTTCCATGTTCATTTCAGTTTGGCCCATGAGAAAACACCTGTCATGTCTTTAAGCTACTGTGCTTTTTTTTTTTCAGTCGGTTCCTATAACTTTACCATTCCCCCCACTTGATAGTTCACCCAGTTCAAAGGTAATTACATCTTAACGTTTAACTTGATAGCATGTGAAGATGGCTAAATGGAAATGAGAAGGGGTGGCCAGGTGGAAAAGAGGCAATTTCTTTGCAGGTCGGGAGCCCATTTTTTTCACTCATGTCACTTTACTCAAGTCAAGAGAACTCACCAGTGACCAAATAGGGTGGGTGGGTGTGTGTGTGTGTGTGTGTGTGTGTGTGTGTTTGTGTGTGTTGTAATTGTTGATTAATTTGTCATTTCAAGCTCTACAGGCAGCAAACTCAGGTCAGCATGCCACTGTTATCCATGAAAAGGCACTGATTCTAGGAAACATTCTAATAAATGATAAAAGAGTGATAGTTATCTCAAAACATGTTCCTTATCTGTTTTTATCAATTACTTGTCTTGTTCTCAATACTTACCATTTAATTTCAGTCTGGCATTTCAAAGAAGGGATTTTGCGAAAGATCATTAACTTCCAAAGTAGTTTGGTTAATAAAAAGATACTTTGGATTGGAAATATGTCTTAACAATCTCCTCTGTCCCCAACTTAGTTGCTTAGTTATAGAGCTACTCAGTGTTAAATATAGTGGTGGTGCAGTATGAGCTGATCTTGGGTAAATGTATCTCACAGCATGTAAAGGATGACAGGTACAATTAAGACAAATGAACTCCTGGTGAAAACATGTTTCTAAAGCTGCAGTGTTTTTAAAAAACCTTTTACCATTATTTTCTTTTGACCCCCTGTTTGTGTCTGTCTAACCTGTGCCTCAACCCAACCATCTCCTCCCACACATATTCTATAGCTCTTGCTATAGCCATTCTTCCTTTTTTCTACCTTTTATGTCTCTACCCTCATGCCCTTGTGTCTCACTTACCTTTAATTTACACTTAATTTTGCCTTCACAGTATTTAAGCTTCCTCTGCATTTACACTTAGTCCTCAGTATCCTTTGATTCACTTTTTTGATAAGTGAATAACTAAATGCTTGCTGTTGGGGGGAATTTCTGGAATTGTTGGGTCTAGACCTACTCTATCTGTTAAGTGTCTTGAGATAACTCTTGTTATGATTTAATATTTCAAATAAAATAAAATTGAATTACTGCCCACATTGTAGGGCGTTTTTCTTCCCAATTTACAGTGTAATTTTATTTATTGATGGTAGACCAGTATTGTACATGCTTAGTTAAAAATGCTGCCGATTTTTTAACTTTTTAGCTATTTTTAGTTCCTCTCTTTTTTAAGCTGTATGCAACGCAATTTCGTTTTGTATGCACTCTGTACATATAAAATGACAATAAAGTTGAAGTTGAGTTGAGTTGAGTTGAGTACATACTGATACATACCTGTAGGTACATGGGGACCATATGATAAATAGGAATTCAGGGGGTAACAATGTTGGAAATACTCATAGTTAAAATTATTTTATTATTAAGTTTACAGATTGTTATTTCCTTATTTGGTAATGTTACACTGTTTCCCCTGTACCTACTTGTATGTACCGGTATGGTGTGCTGGTATACCGTTAAAAATGAAATTGTAAATTGAGAAGAATTACGCTGTACAGGGCAGGGCATGATCTAAAGGGTTACCCACTCTTTAATATTTAAAATATTTGGCCCCAGCTGTGGCTAGGTGTTGCACTTGGTATGGGTGGATGGGGTTAACAGCTCTTTTATTGCCCTAGTTCATGAAAGCAGGGTGAAGGAAAAGGAGACCCCGGCTTTGCAGATTTGAGCCAGAGATAAGCGCCTGGGTCCCTCTTTAAAAATTCCAGCTGGATAATGGAAGACATTCCCCCTTTATGGAAAAGCAGCTGAAAAACTACAGTAGGAGACAAGAGTAAATCTTCCAGGCATTATAATCCCCTGTTTAGCCATTTAAAAGTTAAGGACAATAACTCAAATCCCTAACCAGGTATGTCTGCATGTTCCAGATTGCAGATTTCTTTTTTTCTTTTCTTTTTAGGTTCCATTTAAAAGAAATGGCCCTAAAAAGAAGATTAACTCTAGGGGTGCTTGGGAGGTTGCAAAGGTTGCAAGGTCACACAGTTGAGTTATGGTGAGAGAGAAAAAGAGAGAGATTTATGGATGTTATATATGTTATTATGTGCCTATGTACATGTGCAGGTGTGTCAACGAGGTCTTTCAAACCTCCCTTAACTGTAGCATGATACATTTGCACATGCAGGCGTGCTGGGCTGAGCATTATATGAGGTTTTCAATATACAGTGGCATTTTAAATCAAACTATTGTCCAGTAGATTTTGATTAAATGAAGATGTTTTAAGTTTACTAAAACTACTCACTATTGCATTCTATTCAACATTACAAAATGGAAACATTATAGTATCAGAGGAGGCATCACTACTCCAGAGGAGGCTTCATGTTTTGGCCTTGTCCTTGGCTATCATTCCAGCATTCCCATGCCTGGTGAACGGCCCCAGTATGGGATCCCTATTCCGATGACAGACGAAAGGGCAAGTCAAGTCTCCCACAGCTCCTGAAGGACAAAAGCCAGTCATAATAAGTCAATGCTGATCCCTAGACCCTGGGCCCCACCAACAAGGAAGACAAAGCATTGAGTTCTCCTCACAAAGGCAACTTATTACAGCAGAGAGCCTCACGTTGCTACATTGTCAATCAAACTCTGGCCTGATAGAGGAGCGGGTTGGGCTGTTGTTCTTCACTTAATTTGAGGAAATCAAAAGTATTTTCCCTTTCACTCTTCCCTACCTACTGCTCAAGCACTATGCCATTCCCCTCTTTTTTACTTTCTCATTACTTCCACTTGCTCCCTCCTCTCCAATTACAGACTAGTCTTTCATCTCCCCAGCCAAGGAATGGAGTGATAGGATCAGGAGGAAGAGTGAAGAAAGAGGCTTTGTTGCCCTTTACCTCCCCCCTCTGATACCCCACACTGGCCTTCTAATAACCCCAGGGCCACTCAGGTCACTCCAAGATTGCAGTTTACAAAGTTTTAGTTCTGTAATGCAACGTAAGATTTTACACATTATACATTTTAAACTGCACTGTACTGTTGAAGAATCTTCCAACTTCATAACTGTAATTGATTCGAAAATAAGTTTTTTTTAAAAAAACTCCATTTATATCTTAACAATACCATTTTGAATCCCCTCTCTTTTCTATTCCTCATTGCAAATATGAAAAATAGTTTTGCAGAGTTGCAATACACCCAGACAAAAGCAAAGCAATATAAAGCATTAAAAAGACAACATTTACCAGTTGTCTGTTTGCTTTAAGAATCCATGGCATTGTTGTGTCTAGGAATTACAGAGTCCATAAGGTCATGTGTTAGAGAGACACAATGCATGGGCTTAAAGTCTCATCAATTTTGGTTTTCTTGCCTACTGGATTTTCTGGCGTATTTGAAAGACCAAGTCCTTGGTTGGTATCTTAATGTCGGCCGATTTATGGAGGCTTACTTTCTGTTAGCTCTGGTGCCCCCACAAGTCCCAGCTAATCTGTTGCTGTGGCTTTCTTGGCAAAGCTTTTAGATGACATTGAAGTAAATAGAGCCAGACAACAAATACAAACAAAGGGGTAATGCTATCCATAGCTAATGTCTGCATGGGCCTCTCTCAGAGTGATCTGTTCATTTTAACAAGTTGAAGCCTCCATACATTTCTTATTTTTTGTGTGGCTTAGATCCTGGTAGTTACTGAGATATTTGGGTACATAAACACAACAGCCTTAGGTCGTACCAACTCTCTTGTTCAAATTATATTTTCCTTCTGGAATTGAATGCTGACATCACTTTCTGACATTGTTTTCTCATTGGTCAATGGGCAGATGCTTGTCTCGGCACTAGGAATGAAATTTGAGTTAACTGTGGGCCTCCCTTAGCCAGGGCCTTTCCCAGGAGCACAGTCCCCCATAGGGTTAGGCCAATTAGGCCAGGTGAATAGGCCAGCAGCATGCTTACAGTGGGGCCTTGTTCCCTGCTGTAACATGGCCCATTGTCTCAGAACTTGGGTAGAGGGGGGAGGTTTTATTCAGGAAATGGATCAGGGGATGGGATTTTAATTAGAGTCACCATAATTGTGTATAATGCAGCCGTAATTGAAGATTGGCTAAAAAGGAGGGATTGGAGCAGTGTCCAGCACAATTGAGTGTGCTGATGAGGGGCAGTTTGGAAGGCAACATGGAGTCTAAATCACCTGGGGAACACTGCAATTCCACTGCAGACTAAATAACATCTGGTATGTGATTGGAGCAATGAAGAAGAAGAAAAAATTACATAATGTTCCTGTTTATATGCAAATACTGGAAGAGCGATTGTACTACAAGCGGGTTGAAAACCATGACTGTAGATGGCCAAATGTGCCAACAATGTAAGAAATCATGGATGTGTTCTATATTACTGGCCATACCCATCTTTTTCTTCTCCCCTACTGTCTTTCCTTGGCCTGTAGCTGTGTTCTCTTCCAGCCTGTTTTTCTCTGGTGCACAGAGCTGCTACAGGCAAGATAAGGCTGGTCTCCCCGAGTTAGGGCTTAACATAATCCCCATTCCTTCCTCAGGAAAAAAAAAAAAAAACAGTGCTCAGTCTCATCAACACACGGCTCAAGAAGTGAGGAGGAAGTGATCGAGAAAGAGAGAGAAGGCAGGAATGGGGGAGGCGGAAACTGTAGGGAGCAAGAAGGGGTAGGGGAACAGGGAATATAGTAAGACTGCTGCCACTCATTTAGCAAAATTTCACCGGGCGTGAAAGAAGTACAAAGGAATGCTAGTGTGCAGTGGCAGCAGAGAAAAGAGGAGGAACAGTTTTCCGTTCCCTATGATCAGAGTGTGAGCTAATCCTTTGACAAGGGGGTCTGGGATAACCCAATCTGATGCCTGAAGGCCTGACATGCCTAAAGCTGCCATCCCAACCCCAATGGCATGATTCAGACAATATTTCTGTGAGTTAGTGCCATGGAATAAGCCTGCATGGGCACAGCAGTTCAAAGACAGGGTACCGACAGAGCTGCTCTCCACCTCCACAAACACAAAATATATTGTCTGTTGTGAAAATGGATAAAACAGCTTACTGTAGTGTAGATTCAGAGATGGGTGTGTTGAAGGATAGATAGATGGATGGATGCATGCTCGGGTACATGAATGGATTAGAGGCCAGTGTGCCAATATCATTCACATCAGACCTGGGGGTAGAGTTGGCAGGATGGATTAGGTACAGGTGCTACAGTGTAAGCCACAGTACTGTTGTCCTATTTTGGTCTGTTCTGAGAAAAGGTAGACAATAGCAGAACAATAAAAAAAGCTGTCATATGTCATTCTCATCGCCGAATATCAAAGCTTGTGAAATTCAAATACAAAGTAAACCAACACAAAGAAAATGGCAAGAGTGTTGTTCCTATTTAACGTGATACATCAGTATTGCCTTGACACTGGGTTACAGTCCTTAGTTAATATCCTTTTTTATTGTCTTGCTTTCTCAACCCACAATCTCATTTACTCTCAAGCAAAATAGCACATACTCCAAATGACTCATCTCAAGAATAAAGGACTGTACAATGAGATCTGGCAGGTGCAAGTAGGTGTGAGAAGTTCCTGTGACTTTCCAAAGTCAAGCTGAATTCCAGGAGGTAAAACATCATTACAGATAGGAAAATAGAGTTGCAATGGGTTTGACATTTTACTAATAGTCTATGATTAAGAGATAGCAAGAAAACCATTCTCTGGTAATGTAAGACCAAGCAAAAACACAACTGCGCCAAGTGCCCTTTTCATCTTGATGTACCAGGGTTCAGTGCTCAAGAGAGACCAGAAAACATACACGTTTGAACAATGTCGTCACTGTATTATTGACCTGATAATGTTTTGCTGACTGACAGCTATTTGGCAGTTTTGACGTTTTTAGCGTCTCTGCCTCTCTTGCTTCAACGTTCAATGGGTTCTTTGTTGTGAAGCTAACTAAAGACAAGCATGGGGCTCTGGTTAGAAAAGAAGAAAAAAACTTAAACCCAGAGAATGGTGAGATTCTATCGTCTTGTTTTGGTATTTCAAAAAGGCTTTAATTTAATGTTTCTTTCTTTTGATGGCACAATCTTATGTCAGAAAGAAAAACATTTGTGGCTAACCATGTTTACAGAAAATAGATGGGTTAATTTTATTCTAGCTGAAATGATTGACTTTGACGTGTATCATAGTGTTCATTTTGTGAAATGGAACCCTAAATTAAATTCAGATGAGATGAATGTTTTAATCAATTGGCAATCTGGGGTTGACGTGAGATTGAGAATGTTTCATTATCAACATACAATTTCCACTGTCTGCAGCCTTATGCAAATTTTTCTTCATGGCAAACCTTGGCTCATGCCGTTGAAGTGGTTAGCGTAAGTAGACTGATGATACAGCAATTCATCATGTCATACTGGTCTTAAAAGTGCGGTATGAGTATGCATGGTGTTGCAAAGGGTGGGGAGGAATGACGCCAAGGAAGGCAGGCGGGAGCAGGTTCTCAAGGATTTATTAAGGAAAAGTCCATAAGTAGCAGGGTATATCATAAAACAGTCCAAGGTGAACACAAGGAGCAAAAAAATAAAGAAGCCAAATCGAAATATCTAAAACAAAACCCCCAAAACTCAAAAAATCCAAAAAGGGTGCAGGGAAAAAAGGTTTATGTGTGGCTTTATAGATGGTTTTAATGAATTCATGATCATGGTATGCAGACAGCTATTTGTCAGATGTGCCCTGTTTGCAGACAGCACAAAGAACAAGCAACATTAAAGCCAAGTGAGATTTTGCAATGATAACATGATAAAAGGCATATTAAATTAGTAACAGGAAGGTTGGAAGCGAGATGCTTGCTTTAATCTGTTTTGGACTTGAACTCTGTATTGTTTGTATTAATGTCAATGACTGATAGTGATGAAACTGCTTTACCTGATTGGGTGTGATGCGTGGTGCTTGTGGTGTTGACTGACTAACTGACTAAGAATATTTTAACAAGAAACAATTCCACTATGGCATTTAGGCATTTAGATTCCACCAAAGGGGGTGTTCACATTCCATCACTGTGTTGAGTGTAACACACATCACCTATAAACCAAGAAGTTTTCTACCCAAGAACGACAATCATTAACACTTGTGTTGCCTTTCCATTAACCATGAACTTGTCCTTCCAGGTTAAAATTGAAAATTAAAATTATTATTATTTGTGCTTTTCCAATGTTTTTGTCACTTTTTCTGTTTTATTTGTCACTTTTTCCATGCTTTTGGTGCTTTTTTTTTTAAAACCTGAGCTGTATTAATTATAGATTTTACACTTATTCTTGGAATTCATGGTCAACAAACCTCATTTATATCAAATTATACATACGTTTTTAGTTGAAAAGGCAGAAATTATGAATTATTTTGACTAATAGTTAAGATCAGAGGATGTTAAGTGGATCACAGAGGGGTAAATGTCAAAGTTTAGTCCGGATACTTCTTTTGAAACCATTAAAAAAAGAATTAAAATGCTATAAGATTAAATAAAACACCCCAAAAATTAAATGAAACTAATCATTAATTTTACTTGAAGAATGTTATATGGAATCGTCCATGTTATTTTTGGGCAATTTGGTTGAAAGAAATCCATATTTCTGATATAAAACACTTTGAAACTGGTCAGTTTGACCCAATGACAGCACAAGGGTTAAATGAAAAACTACCCTTAACATCAACAGCAAGTGTCATTATCTGACACATGACGCTAATGCAAAATAGCCTGTAAAAAGCTGTGAGCTTCTTTTGAAAGTTATTATGTTTCACCAATGCTCATCACTCAAGCATTAAGAAACCATTGCCAAACTGGCCAGTTTATGCACTCACAGTAGCTTCCGGAGACCAGAATGCAATGTAGCAACATGACATGGTGTGTTTGGAGTAAGAAGTAAGACTTACTTTTTCTTTTTCTTTCTTGCTCTCTCCACCTACACATGTAACAGAGAGAATTGGAACAAGATCTTGCGTATTCTTTCAGAAGATATTTTGGGAAATGTTGGCAATCATTACAAGCCATGTCGATACTCAAGTTGTTATAAGCTAAGATATATGGCCGCTGAGACGTCTGCCACTGCAACACAGAAGGGAATGAATGACATTTTGTTTTTGGGGTTTAAAGCATTAAAAAACAATATTTGATCAACTCAGCAATGGGTCTTACCAGGAACAATACTGTGGTTACTCAGGATATCCCACAAACCACACAATCAACAATTTCCATCAGGAACTATCTGCTACCAAATATAAATAATACAGAATAATATCCACCCAACTGCTTAATCTTTTGTCCACCAAGAAGCTTTGATGGAAACTAAAAGTGCACAACAAAAGGATAGCACAGTGGTACTTACCCCTTCCCCGATATGGATTTAGGGATGGTTCAAGTTTTCATAGGCGTAATAATGTTCAATGTTGCTTTGGAGAACTCCCATTTTTACTATGTTGTTGTTTTCCTCCATTCATTTGATTGAAAAATAAATCAAAAAGGCATGGCAGCATGATCTCAGATTTTATACAACTGTTTGAATAGGGCTAAAGATTAAAGAAGGACCAAGTCAGATTTGTTGTCTTGCCAATTGACAGACTTGGCCCCACCAGAACCTGATCTGAATGCAACGCTTCCCTGGAGAGCCATTTTGTCTGTCTTGCAGGAAGGCCTGTATCTATCTGTAAATCCCACTGTGCTGGATTATTGATCTTCAGGATCAGCTGTCAGGTTGCCAATCAACTTGTGACCCATGAGCTGAGGTTAATCCTGTATTCCTGTATTCCATATCCAAAAATCAGTTTTGTACCACAATACTATAAATTCTACACATGAAAGTATAAATATTTACGTAAAATGTAACAAGGGACCTTTATTGCATCGCCTTGATCACATTGACTAATTAAATTAATTACATTAAAATATCCTTCCTGTAACAATTTGATGAGATAAAGGTGAAATGTACAACTTTTAATGTGAGACCCGACCTGAACAGCACCACTGTATCCTCCTTGTCGTGCCAGACTAGTCACAGGTAAACTGAGACCATGCAGGCATCCATTTCCCAGACTGGATCCCTGAGTGAAAAAACCTTAAGCTTTGTTGAAAACTGTCATTTTTCTTTTTACGCAAACACTGACAACCCCCCCCAAATGCTTGGCGCAGTGCCAACTTAAACATATATTATGAAGTGGCAAACCAATCCAGCGGCATGATACAGAGAACTCTTGACAGCTCTGCCAGGTGTGAGAAAAGAAAACGGCCATAAGTGTTGCTGCACTCTGTAATTAGCATGTCTAAATGATGTTGAGGCAACACTTGCCCCGCAAGTAAACAGGTTGGGAAGAATAATAAACTGTGGTGGTCTTCAAAAAGGTTGAGGTTGTTTTTTTTTTATCATAGATTATTAAATCATTTTAAGAATAGTTTAAAGTTGCAACCTAACTTGTGACACTGACATGTTCATGGTTTTGCCACTTTCCTTTTTTCTTTATTCTTTCTATTGTGTATAATCTGAATTCTAAAGAAAGATCAAAACTTGTTGCATTCATTGTGAAAACTTTGACATACGTATATGTTGGGTATAATTTATTAACAATAGAAATCTGCAAAGATATAGTCATATGTAGATACTACTGTGAGCTAAATATCCTTATTAAATTCATCTGAAATTCATTTTTCGTGTCAACATTAAATTGCTACTTTTATTATTAATTAAATATTTAATTGTGGAAGATTGCAGTAGCAGAAGTTAAACTTGCCACTTATTTATTAGTTTATTTATCAGGGACCATCCTCAGTTCAAGCCCTCTGCCGGAGTTAGCTATACAGCTAATTTACATCTGTGGTCCCTGGGCAAGGGAGATAAAAGAACAATATACACAATATAGACAATACAGACAATACTATTAAAACAAATAGATCAACAATAACCTATAACAATTATTACGTTACGTATAAACCAGTTTATAAAATATGCATTCCATGTTATAATAAGATCAGTGATTACAAAGTTGATTTGCCTTCAGCCAAGTCTTTAAAGGTCCCGTGACATGGTTATGGGACCATGGCACACAATGAGCTTTCCTCAGGATGTGCCATTTCTGAGTCTGTAGCTTTTGAGGAGGAGAGAGGGGGGGCAAGGTGGAGGCTGAGAGTGTGGCCTTGACCAACTGCCACTTTGCTCGTTTGAAATCCATGATGTCTCTCTCTCATGGATGGGACAAATTCTCTGGGCGGGCAAAGCAGAGAAAGGGGAGGTAATCTTGCCCTTTATGACCTCATAAGGAGCAAGATTCCAGATTGGCTCATCTGAGCTTTCATTTTCTCAGAGCAGGATACCCAGGGCTCAGGTTTACACCTATCACCATTTCTAGCCACTGGGGGACCATAGGCAGGCTGGGGAAACACATATTGATGTAAAAAAAACTCATAAAGTGAAATGTTCATGCCATTGGACCTTTAAGGACATTTTAAAACTGCTGAGACTTACACAATCTCTAATGTGAAGTGGAATTACATTCCACTTTTCTACTATAGAAAAAACAATGAAAAAGCTGATTGACAAAATTTAGTCTTCCTAAATTGAGTGTAGCAGTCACCTCTTACGGAAGCCCTGAAGACCCTTACATTATCCATACAAAATGACACACATTTCTTGAGTGGTGGTGCTGTAAGATTATGGGTGTTGCTGTATGTTGTTGTCAATCAGATTCTGCCTGCAGTCTAATTTAGCAAATCCAGAGATTCAAGCATTATCTCCTTTTATATTCTTACATGTCACTTTGGATAAGCATGATGCCTGAAAAAAAATAAAGTGTGCAACTACTAATTACTTGGACAGCTGTCAAAGTGGGGCAATCTTTATATCACATGGGAGTGACACTGACAGCTCGCTGAAAGCTGACTTGAGACATCCAAGGAATTCAGAGGTTTTTAATCCTTGCTTTAGGGTACAATCAACCACACAGGTGTGGGTCCATTGGAAGCCATTTTTCTCATTGGGAACAGCCTGATTACACCGGGATTTCATGTTAGCAATGTGTGTGAACCTACCTGAGGTGGAGGCAACGCCCAAACATAGAAGCTTAAGCCTTATGGGCAGGGGCTGTTTGCTGACTGTGCACACTTGAATTGTACAGCTCGACAGGGGTCTAATTGGTGTAGGATCCCATTCTGTCACATTCCTTGGCATAGAATTCGCAATGTCAGGGTTTTGAATCAGGATTAAGATCAGTTTTTTTTTTTTTTTACATGCATAAGAAGCAGAAAAAAAAAAAATCATCGTTTACATGCATAAGAAGCAGAAAAAAAAAATCATCGGCAGCAAGCATTTACAGTAGGTTGCATCACTAGTGTTTTAGGTGATTTGGCCAAAATATTACAACATCTTGAATCATTAATTTAATCAAACATTTCATCTATCCAAGTCCAAACTCTGTTTCTCTTTCTCTCAATTTCAATTTCATGTTGCTTTACTGGAATGACAAAAAATACATCTGTGTCGCCAAACCATAAGAACAAACATACATGTTGTTGTTTGGGGAAACAACAACAAGGAGTGAATACATCTGATATAATAATACAATTAAACAGGACACTTATAATATAATTCCAGATACTAAACAAATGATGTGCATGTCCCTCAAAGGGTACTTTGAAACATTAAAAAGAGAATAGAAAAATTAAAATGCTAATATATAAAATTCTCAATTTATTTAGCCTTATATTGTGGCAGTCGAAGACATATTTAGCTGCTAGCCATGCTGTGCTTTTATCTTCTCCTAATAAAAAAGGAATCTTTTTGTCCTCAGTCTAGGTAGTGAAGCCTGGTATATGTTTTTAATTTTTTTGTAAATATTTGGTTCTTAAGTCTTCATATTTGGGACATGCACATAGGACATGAAATTCTGTTTCAATATCCTGGTGGCAGTGTGTACAGACACGTTCCTCTATTGGTCTCCATACTTTTAAATGTTGACCTCTTTTAATTTACAGCTCATGCTCACTGACTCTGGATTTTGTTAAAATATGTATTTCTTTTGGATTTTTTGTTTTGAGATATTCAGCTGATTGGATATCTCGGTTCAGGGATTGATAACAGACGAGCTTGTGTTGTATTTTATTTACATTTTGCCCTTGTTCTTTATATTCGTCTTTTAATTTAGTTTCAAATCTTTTGATTGAAGACTGAGGATTGTGTCTGTGGCGGCTCTGAGGCTCAGTGTACCTGTCTCTCTACCTACCTGTCTGTCTACTACTGACTGTGTTTATCTCCGTGTACCTGAGCCAGCTGGTCCAGAGGGTGGACATGTGAACACTGCTGGAATAATTACAGAATTCCAATTGTAATTTTTCAGTGGGAGTTTTATCCCAGTTTTTAAATTCTGGTTTCATCTTTTTCGCTCTAGTTCTCGCTCTCTCACACAAAAACACACACACACACACACACACACTAGAGTGCGGATCGGGCTGGATTTTTCTGTCCGAGCCCGGCCCGCGTCCGACAGAGCAGTAACCGAACCCGACCCGAGCCCGACAGGCATTAAGATATTTCTGTCCGAGCCCTAACCGAGCCCGACAGTTAAAATCGCATTTGTTTCTCATACTAATGACACATGTACGTTTGTTTTGTGGAAAGCTTTTATTAGCAATTTAGGAAGGCATTGAAATATCAACAGATGAGCGCATCAATGCACAGCTGACTTTCCTTCGTTTTCAATAGTTTTAAAATCTCCTGCGGCCAACTTCTTTTTAACATCTTCCATTGTTGAGCTGCCACATGGAGCTTAATACGCACGTCTTTCGTTGTCACAGCACACAGGAAGACGGATGTTAGGGTAATATTTGACATTTATTTTAAGCTGTTTTAAATTCAAAATGTTCAATGCCTTATCGAGCTGATGTGACCGAGCCCGACCCGAACCCGAGCATCCTTTCTAAAAATCTGTCGAACCCGGCCCGACCCGCCGGGTACCACACGGGTCCCACACACTCGGGTCGGGTATCCATCCTCTAACACACACACACACACACACACACACAGGAAGAGACACAAAGGGACCCGTCTCCCACCTCTCACCTGTCTTTGTGATAAATTGGACACATCTGGTATTTCCCCCGGGCCACCGGCCACTGTGTGTGCTTGCCAACAGCGTCTGCCTGGTTTTGCCTAATCTTTCATCTGTGCTACCTTCTTTCACCAAAGGAAGAAAACTTGGATTCTCTGTGGTGTACCCTATACATCTCAAGATATTTCCCTTACCTGAAAGTTTGCAAATGTAACAAAAGCCCTGCAATACCTCCCACTCAGTTAAGGTAGGCTGATTTGGGAAGACAATTTATATTTACTATGTTTATATCAGATCTTACAGAGGGGAAAAGGAGATGCTCCATCGTTGTTCTCTGCCCACCTCTTCACCTCTGGTTAGAAAACAAATTAAAAGCAATCTTGTTATGACAGCAGCTATTCCTTGCTGAAAATAGTCTTTTCATTGTGGCAGAGGAGCATGGGGTCGCTATCGTGAGGAGACGTGCCTTGGGGCTGCACCTAGACCTATGTAGAGTGTTAAGAGCTTTGAGCTAAGACTACAGGAAGCCAGATGAGTCTACTTCTTGTGTCTTCTTCGTGGTAAACCACAGGCTGAAACACTCTGGGGATTACCCTGCTGTGTGTTAGCAGGGACAAATGGTAATGCCTACTCTGCTCAGTTCTTGTCAATCATGCACAAATCATCTAACTAATGCCATCTTTTATTGTGTGGCTCCTTGCTTGAAAATCACCACTTCCCTTGTCTTGCTTCTTCTTTGTTCTCCTGTTACACAGAAAAAAAGAGAAATAAAGATTATTCTTTTAGGTTGACATATTTTAAATTATGCTGTAAATTATGCATCTAGTTTGCCGCTCATTATTTTTAAGTAGCATTGAAACAAGGGGCTGTTCTCCGGCTATAAGTTCCAATGTCTTTCTTTCTCTTCTTCTGCCTTTCATTTTCCCCTACTTAGACTGTACTTATCAACATCATTCCAGAGTCTAAATCCACTATCACAGGGCTGAAGTGATGAAAACAACTATGTCTTGTGTTGGAGGGCAAAATGACAGAATTTACACAAAAAGTCTCTGATCACTGAGATTTAAGATCACAAATATGTTGATTGGGAAGCTTATAGCATTGGCATGTTATTGAGATGGGCTGGGGGTGACTCAAATTATTCATACACATATGTAGACTTAGGGTACATAGTAAGGTAAAGTAATACAGTGTTTAATTGCTCACACCATTCAAATAATTAATAAGGAGCCCATGCCAATAGCTATCAAAAAATTATCAAATCAAGTCTCCATATCTTTGCAGTTAATGTGTGTGTGTGTGTGTGTGTGTGTGTGTCTGTCTGTGTGTGTGTGTGTGTGTGTGTGTGTGTGTGTGTGTGTGTGTGTGTGTGTGTGTGTGTGTAAGTAGATACAAATATGTGAAGTCATCCCATTAGTTCCACTTCCCACAATCCTCATTTACATGTTACAATGCCAACATATAAATGAGGTGAAACTGCAACATGCTAGCTGTCTCACAAAATGTATAGTTTCAAAAGCAACTGAACAAGCGCAGTGCTGCAGAGAAAAATAGCCATGTTTCGGGCAAGTGAACCAGGGGAAGAAAGTGTTTATTTGGTTATCCTAAAGGAACAGTACCATCACATTGACAGAATCATCCATATTCATGAGGTTCTTCCGAGGCAAAAAAGACACAAATCTGTATAAAGAAATGGAAATTACAAATGCATGAGATTTCTTAATACTACCACCTACCCTCCAACACTCCTTCTCTCCTTCACTCTCTCCTCCTACCTAATCCCACAACTTCTCAATGCTCTGTTTTCTGTTTCCCTCGTGTTTTATTTTTATGTCATTCTCACTCTTGTTTGCAAAACCCCTCCCCCTTTCCTGGTCTAATTGCCTATCTCATTCTGCAGTCAGTGATCAGTCGTAGTGTGGCTGACGTTTGGTTGTTCTAGCCACTTATGTGCCAACATAATCCATCATTCCTGACTGTTTGGACATGTCTAACTTATGACCACAGCACAGCAACCTGAGATATGTGTGTCTGTCTGTCTGCCAAATCACTTATGGCTTTATGCTCAAGGACCTCTCATGGCTCTGCTTCTTGCATACTGGAGAGAAACTAAAGTATTGATCTCATTACACTGGTATTGATCAATATCAATACCAATGTTGGTATCGATATTATCGATATTTGGATTGATCTGCCCACCACTAACCGCCGGTGAGCGGCTTTGTGAGAGAAAAGTTAAAGGTCAGCTCTTAATAATAGTCGGTTATAAAGTGGAGACCCAGAGTACACACAGTGTCACGCACACGGGACACCTTTTTGTTTACTCGACTCGCACAATTTCTGCGGTTATGTAATTGCACAGAGGGACATTGCGATTAGATTAATCGTACAGCCCTAATTTTATACAGTCATTGATCCCTCACCATGGATGTATTTTCTTCACTCCTCTTTACCGGCCGGTATGTTATGATGGAGTCAACAAATTATGTTGAAAAGGAGATTAAAGCAGGTCTTGTTGGCTGCCTATTCAGTCCCGCTCTGAGTGGTTGTCTGTATCAGTAGAAGAAAATTAAGCAAATAACAACGCTTCTGATAAACTCTGTTTTGTGGGGCCACACATGTATGCATGGTCACAATGTTTTTGGGTGTGGGATTTAAAAAAGTGTCCTGTGCAGGGCTCTACTGGAAGGGACTGAGTAACATTTAACGCTTTGTTTGGGAGAAGGGAAGGAGACACAACTGGCAGAGATCTGCACTCTTTCGAGTGCGCTTTTCTGGTTCTGGCAAGTTAATGGCTTTTGGTCAACATCATTAACATTTACAGAACTGTATAGTCTGTATAGCCTGCTGCAATTGTCACAGGGCAACTAGAAAACAGACATTGCATTACAAACGATTGGGTGCATCTGATGCATTTAACTCCATCTGCCGCATTATTGGCTACAGCTATTGATTTCCCTTTCATTATATGGAGATTCATTCACACAAAAGTGGCCATCTGATAACTTTTTAACCTTGAGAAATATGCATGCCCTGGCAGTCCGGGAAGTGTGTTGTCCAGGGCTAAATTGATGAACTGGCATGCATTAGCATAGTTTCAAGTGTTCCCCTAGGGAGCGCCAATACCCCGAAGCAGTTCACGCTGCTTGCTTCTGTTTGTGAGCGTGCATGTGTCCATGTGTGTGCGAGTGTGTGGGAGAGACACCTACTCTGTGTGAGTGTGTGTGCCCTCGGTCCCTCTTGTGCAGGTGGGTGGATGCATGTAAGCCTGTCAAGAGGACTTGGAGAAGAGCTGCCAAGGTGAGAGAGATACTGACCCTGGCCACCTGTCCCTGACACCCACCTCACAGCACTCTCTCTCTCTCTCTCTCTCTCTCTCTCTCTCTCTCTTTCTCTCTTTCTGTCTCCCTGCCCTCCGCCTCACTGGCCTCCCTTTACACACAGCCATTGCTCTTTGCACAGGTGATTGATTGAACCAGATAGACCAGGCATTTAAGGCTAAAGGGGGAGGAACAAGGAGGGGTGGTGGATGAACGGCCGAGTGGCAGGGCCTCTGTCCTGGCTTAGTCAGGTCTGACCGAGACACAAGCAGACAACACCTGCATCCGGCTGTGGCATCACTTGGCTTACGTGTCATGGTGAGGAATGCCTCAACCCATCAACAGCTCCGCACTGTTAGACTTTTTTTTTTGCTATTCTGACTTAATCATGCACCATTAAACCGTGATTCAGGGCTGAGTGAGATGATACGCAGTGATTTCTCAGGGTTCAGATAAAAACCTCTTCAGAAAGGTAACGTGCCAGGACAAGTTTCTAAAACGCATTCAGATGATTTGTTTTTGCAACACAAGTCTAATTTTTTCTTGTCTAGAGGAAGACATTTGTCTGTCAGCTACAAGTCATGGGGATTTCCGTAGATCTTTTTTCCCTTTTCCACCTAGTTTCCGAGCTTAAAGGGCCTTGTTGACATGAAATGGGGTGAATCCTTGCCGGATGAAAGGGAATACCTTGTCTGGTTGCACAAGAACACAGCTTTGGTGCCGCTTTCAAAACTCTGCAGACTTGGCATGAAAATGGCCACCCCCAAACTCAGCCCTCTGTGTTTATGGTTCTCTGAAACTTGTGAAAATAAACACTCTCTCTGGCAGCTGAAGCACTGTTAGCTTACTGCCACATAACGATTATACACATTTTTTGGAATCATTATAGAGGATATAAATCACAGAAGAAAACAGAGTTTTAAAGGGGTTTGTCCTTTCAAATATAAAAAAATGGAGCCACTTCCTGGTTGCCAAATGCATTAACATGACATCTTCTGGAAGAAATCATATTTCATTGTGTAATGAATTGTTTCTATTGTCACTGTTGCACTGTAGTTTAACTGGAATTCATACTTCTATACGCTGCATTGAAGTTGTTCTTGTGCACAAAGAATGAGAAAGAAATTGCATTTGCTGGAAGCTGCAATGTGATTAATGCTGGTTCTAAACTCATCTCTCAAAGGTGGAAAGCGTTGCCTTCTTCCCTCGGATCAGTCAGTCTTCATTTAATCAGGTAATTCAATAAACTACCATTATGGGCTCAAAGAAATTGACGTCTTACCTTCATGGTAAATGAATTTAAGTGGGCAAATGTAGATAACTCCAAAACTGATGGATTGAATTGTGATTTTTGAGAAAAATAGCTTTGGGACGACAAATTATTCACGGTATGTTGTAAATGTCAATGCAAATCACCATGTTTGTTGGCATTCACAGCCATCCCACTGAGCAGCAGCATAGAATTACTTTTGTTCCCATACAGAGTATACCTTACAGTCATTTAAGATGTTATTCAGAAGCAACCAATTGATTTAATCTTTAAGATTCTGACAGCTTACCCTTACTTTTTTATTAACTGTAGGTATAGAAATTCTTTAGAAAGTCAGTGCTCAAATACTATTGACAGAAAATACAAAATTTATTGTCTGATAATGTTGGCGTGCTATCACTCCTGAGTTAAGCATGTAAACACTTAACTCATCATTGTGCCGGGCAGTAAGACACTGATTAAATATGAAATATATTCAGGTCATGTGAAAGTGAACACAAACGGCATCTGTCTTTCATGTAAATCTATATTTTAGCCATTAAGCTGATCGAAATCAATTGTAGAGTGAGGAGTGCAACGGTCAAAACACTGCTAAGACAAAAGAGACAAAATTATATTGATATTTCTGTGGCTGGAGTCAGAAGGAGAGTTCCTATTTAATTGAGAGGCCTCACAAAACAGTTGGAGGGAAAAAGAGGGTTCACCCAGATTTTCATTTTTAGGGGATTTTGTAGGATAAACAGTCACCATCATGTCAATCCACAGGGAGACTTAAGCACTTTGCTCAAGGGTGCCCCAACTATAGCTGCTGGAGAAAGGGAAAAGTTTGTCATGCTTTGTTACCCAGTACAGAATTTCTTATGATCCAGATTCAGCCCAATGACTTTCCAACCACATCCACGGAAATGTTGACTATCTGCAGGAAAAAGTTAAAGAAAAGTGTAAAAACAGTGATTGATCGGGAAGACATAACAGGGAAATGTTGTTATTCAGGACAACTTGCAGTTCCTTGGATGAAACATTGCAATAAATGATATCTGATCAATTTAAGTAACTAGTACACAAGTATAGTAACTACTACAGCAACAATTTTAAATGTCACAGATAGCTATAACAATAATGTCTACAGATGAATTAACAGAACAGAAACAATCAGTTGAGTTGGTGATGTCAAAGATAACTGCACCACATTGTGTTTACCAGTCTAATCACAAAGTACTGCTATTGACCATTACCTGAAAACATTCACTGTTGCAGTGTGCAGTACACAGCAAACAGTTAACAAGGAGTCAAATCACACATGTATGAGAAAAACAGTGACAAGGACTTAAGGAAATCTATTATGTGATTTAGGAGCACATCTACAATAAAACACACATTAAGGTTATCTTTTGTGCTAACTGAGCAGACAAGCCACATCTGTTCTTCAACTTAAATTACAACAGCAACAATGACATTATTAAGTAATCAAATAAGTAATTTAACAAATTGGCAAAATTTGTATTCTTGATTGCTGGGTTTCGGCTGTTTTATTCTAAGGTGACTTCTCTCTGCTCTGCTGCTCAGTTCAGTCTGTTATTCCCTGCCTCATTCTGTCAAAATCTTTCTCAACACTGCACTCAGTTGAGTTGTGGCCTGCCCACTGAAATCATGAAATGCCCCGAGCGTAACTGTAGATCCAGCGTACTTTCAACCTGTGACACATCACGCAGTCTAAATTCACTGTGCTGTACTGAACTTTTACATTAAAGCACAATGTGCCAGCCCATTTCATCATTTATTCATTTGGGCTAACAGCATTGTCTACTGGGAGTCCATGATCCTCTGCTCCAAGGAGATGCACTCTGCACTCCACCTGAAAAAGCCTCTCCTTGCTCTTGCAAATTGCATCTTTATGAAGAAATGAGGACAAGCCATTTTGTCACAAACACGGTTGTTGGCTCTTCAGGGACTGCCTTGGACCTGTAATTGACTCTGAGACACTGTCGCTTTCACGTCCACTTTTCCCCAGCCGGGGGGGAGCTGAGAGCGGAGTTGTGGAAGGCCAGGGTTAGATTAAGGGGCTGGAACAGTGAACACCATTAGGGCTGCTAAGACCCAATAGCTCTCTAGTGGGAGAGTAGCTCTAAATGGACTACCACAGTGGCATTTTAACATTGTGCTCCTCAGGGACTGTCACACTCAGCCTTTTAGACCAGTCACAGCCCTCAGTGTCTTTAAGATGGAGTGTCTGTGACATATTTGAAATCTTCACATGTGTATGTTGTTGGAGGGATACAGTATTACTGACTAGAGTGATAGTTTCATTGAAATAATGTAATGGTGAAATAACTTGAAATAAAACTGATTTCAACAGTTCACTGTACACGGTACATCTAAAGGAACATATGGTCATTTTCTCCCTCAAAATCCAGCATTATAAAAACGAAGAGGAAATACTTAAGCTTCAGTCAAATTGATTACTTAAGTTTTTGAGAAGGCTTGCTGTCTTCTGCATTTTAAAAACGTTTCAAATAAAGGCATGCAATGGGTGAATTTATAAATTCCATAATATGTACCCAGGTTTAGACAGCTTACCACCTTTTATAAAGAGAGGTGCATCAAATGGTTGGATGTACTACTTAAGGGAAATAAAGGTGCGAGATTGTAAACCTAGAGATGCGTGTTGTCTAGGATGATTTTGAGTCCTCCGAGGACAGAAAGGGAAAAGCTAGCTTCTTAAGACAACTTTTTTGGCGGGCCATCTCATCATCATCGTGGGGAAGAAAAACTACTTTTACAGTATAATGTCAGAGTAATCGGATTTAGGGAAACTTTTGTGCTTCTTAAGGAAGCCAGACAGAGGAAAAAGGAAATGAGGTGATGTAAAAAAAGATGCAGCAAACGCAACAACACTGAAGGTATATGAGCAGACTGTACAGTGCAGGTTTCTGAAAACTTCTTTTGCTAAATTAGTTAAGAAAAAAGTGTGTGTGTGTGCATTATTGTGTGGGTGTACCGTATTTGCAAGTGCTTGTGTGTGCATTCATCTGTGTGTATGTGTCAGAGGAATGAATGCTGCATTCACCTGTGGTTGACCTCTTGCTGGCAGCTGGACAGGTGAGTTGTGTTTATGCCTCATTATATTCAAGCCCTGCAGAGTGTCTGCAATGTACACATGATAACCAAAAAACTGAAATCTAACACACAGCAATATGCATAGACACACATAAACACATATGCATTATTTTTACTCTCACATGCACGCATGCACGCACGCACAAAACACACACACACACACACACACACACACACACACACACACACACACACACACACACACTCGCCTTGCAAATGGAACAAACTCATTGCCCTCTTTTTCCTTATTTGCCCATATCCATCATCCTGTGTCTTGTTGGCAGGTAAACCATTGCATACATTGCTCTCAGTTATAAGCACACACACTTACTCATTTACCATGTCTCCTATATTGCATTGGCTTCATCGTCCATTTACATAGGCCTCTGTCTTTGTCCAAACACTTGAATTAGTTTTCTTTGCTCATCCATTTTGTTGTGCAGAGAATAAATATCAGACAACAAGCAATGTGGCCAGCATTGTCACTTGTGTGACAATCTTTTTGATTCCAAGCAAGTAAAAAATAAAATGTATGAAATGTGGAGCAATCACATAATAATAATTATAATAATAATAATAATAATGATGAATAATATGAATAAACAAATGTAATATACACTCCCAGACTAGACACTAGTAATACTTTAAGAACCCCATTTCATTAATTATTTATAATACACAATAATAGTTAGATATACTGTATATCAACAGCTATACGGACATTAGTATATGTTTATTGATATATTTTGTCAACAATTGTAATTCTTATGAATCTAATTTTAAAAGGTAAGGTGTCACCGACACATCTAGATTGACAATAGTAATCCAAGTTTACATAATGCGATTGCATCACAAATGCCAGTAAATCAGTCTGACATGATGAGGAAAAGATGTGATTTTGTTGTACCGGTATCTGTCATCCCTGAATTGTTTAAAAGCTCTCCCCTTCAGCTGATTAAACCCCCAAAGCCATCCGAAGCCAGCAGGACAGCGACTGTATGTGTGTTACATCTGCTGCCTCTAATTTAAAAAGTGCTGTACCAAAGTGAAGCGCCGTTATGCATAATGATCCAATGTGGTTATTTTAATTATATCGTGCTGAACCATCATAAGGCTGATGCAAAATAAGCTCACAAAACTCAGGTGTAAGTCAGTGTTCTAACAATCCAATAAGTTTGACATAAATAAACACCTTACGACAATTAAAATATCTGTGTTCAGCATTTCCTTTCTAAATGTGTGGCAAAAATATCACAGCTTTTATACCTGCCATGTGATGTGCATGTGATACAGCAAAATTGTGACTGTAATAGTTCCGGTCAAATCGGATCAATATACAAATTATTTTCAGGCAAAAATAAAAAAAATAAAACAAATCTCCTATTTAACAAGATTAGTATATGGAGACATATCTGTTTATGTAATCACAAACAGCGAAAAGTGCTACATTAACCTAGCAAAATAATGTGATATTTATTTTTTTGCTAAAGAAAACACATACAAGACTTTATCTCCACAAATATAAAGTCAACTTGCAAAAGCACATCATCTGGGTTTGGCTGGACGTTTGTTGTATATATGCGTCTTGCCAATCTGTGCTGCTGCATTTTCCTGCTTGGAGAAATCTGGTCTGCGTTCTGGTCAGCCTTTGGTGAGCCTTTTCTGACAGGCATTGGCCCGGCTGTTTAGAGGTTTTGTGACAGGTCATGACTGCCTCAGAAGAGAATGATTAATCACCACTCTGTTTCTGTTTCAAAGAACCGTTTGACATATGCACTTGGATAAGCCACTCTTTCCTACCGACCATAACCTAGCACTTTGCGATGGTCATTGTGATTGCGCGTTTAAACCAGAGCCCGCAAATAAGATTGCCTTGCAAGTGAAAATAAATAACTTCTTAGCAGGGCTTTAGGCTTCACTGGAGTATACTAACTACCCTGGTGCTGCTGGTGGCACTCTTCCCATGTCTCTTGATCAATATTCTTAACTGTCATTCAAAGTGAGTGTTTAAAGTTAGAGTCTGAATGTCAATACGATTCCCCAATCAGAACCATATGCTCAATAAAAAGCATCTGTTATGCACCAGAGCAACAGAGCACATAGTATTCTTCAACTGCATTTCATCACAATACATTTATTTCAGTTCATATCTTGGGACCACATCTTTAACCTTTGAAGTACACCCCATGGGTCTCTGTATGTTTCTGACATAATAATAAAATAATAACATAATAATAAAAGGCCATTTGACTTTGTCTTTCAAATCCTCTGAGAGAAATATGTATGCTCAATATCTGCATACCTGGTTCTGTTTTTGTGAATGTACCAATAAAGCACACACATACATACACACATGCACGCATGCACGCACGCACGCATGCACACACACTAGTGAAAAACGTTTCCTAATACTTGTTGATTAAATCCACCAAGAAATGCCTTTAAATGAATAGTATTGATTTGTTCAGTGGAGCAGAGCGACTTTCGAGGCTATTTGAATGGAATGCAGCTCCTTTTAACAGGCCCGGTATGCCTGCCTCTTTGCCCTGGCCTCCCTGGCTGTTATCGGCATGCTACGCTTATTGATGTCTTAAACGCATACTTTGATTTCTCCTCTGTCTGGAAACTGCACCATTTAAAACTTTTAATCGGTTGCTTGTTTGTAGCCAGGGTAATGTGGAAGACCTGAAAGAGTTCAGTGAACTTTGTCTTTTCCAGAAATCTGCAATTAAATCAAGACAGACCTAAACTGTAAGTTAACTAGTGAGGTTTGGCTAAAGTTCAATTCCAGGGCTTATATTTTTACATTTGTTAAACAAGGAACCCTTTGAGGTAAAGTTATACACTATACTGTACATACAGTATAAGGAACAGTGTTTTTCACATCTCCACCGTGGACAAAAAGTGCAATAGAAAATAGTTTCAGAAGTGATAATATTAGTACTTTGTCTTATGCAAGTACAAATGATAATAGTTGAAAGGACATTAGAAGTGTGGCTGGTGGAGGTAGGTTGGCGTTAAGATGGCTTTTGAGTCAAGACTAAGAGCTCCCTAATTACCAGCAAATGAGCTGAAGGACAAACATGGCATTGGTGCTGGTTTCTTTGTAAATATTAAGCTGGGGAGTTGTAAAAGGAATTTGAGGAGATTGCTGGGGGGCTCAATAAGACTTTTAACACAGAGCCAGACCCAAATCCCACCAGCCAATGACGCTGCACCCTACCCCCTTTTTTACATCCCAAATATATGTGACCCAGATCCCCCCACCTCCAAATACCCTGTTTTGGAAAGCTATCCGTCTCCCAAAGTTCAGCGCTCCCACTTTAAGGAAGGGCAGTAGAGGTGAGGGGTCAAAGGTTAACTGCAGCTCTTTGGGCTGAAACAAACTTTGATGACAAGTTGTGTTGCTGATGAGCCAACAGTGGAGGTCAAACAGACCATGGTGGAGCTTTAGGACCTTCATCACTTTAACTGCAGGAACAACAATTAATTTGACAAGTGCCAAACAGGGGGACTTGTCCCAAAATACATGTATAACACAGTATGTTATCCATTTTCTGATTTCACAGAAAAATGCTTTGGATTTTTAGCTTCTTTTCTCTGAAAGTAAATGTTTTTCCTCAATGGAAAAATACAATCATCACAAATGCATCTTAGAAACTTTTATCCTCAGGGTTTGTCTGTACAAAATATTTTTAAGACTTTAAAATACATTATGGTTTCCGTCAAAACCATTCCTTTTTGGTTCTCACCAAAACAATCAATTATTGCATTAAAAGCTAAAGGGATCAGTCAGTAAGTTTATCAATCGCACCATCTATTTTAATTTAAACACACACACACACACACACACACACACACACATCCAGCCACAATGTTGCATCTGCTAATGTGTGGCCTTTGATTACTGATGGGTCATTTGCAGACAGCCTTAACTGCACAATATGTCTTACCATTACTTTTCTGACCTCATTCTGGCTTGGGGACAACATTATTCATGTGAGAGCCTGAGGAGAGGAAGAGAAAGAGAGATGAGGCTTGTGGGGGCAAATGGTGTGAGTGTATGTGTATGTGATGAAGTAACAGAGGTCTGCAGAATTATCATCAATAACCCACCTTCCCTCCTTCTCCATAAAAAGGTGGGAAGTAAGGGAATAAGGAAGTGAAGGAAGAGTGACAAGGGCGCTGATGAAGGGTCATGGAGGGGCAGCCATTAGCCTAAAAGAAAAGTCCTGTCCAAATGCTATTTTTAAGTTCCTCTTTCCTCTCCTCTGCACAGCTTGGGGTAATTTAAGAGTGTCCAAACCCAGACAGTGTGCAAGGGAAGAATCATTTATCACCTGAAGGAGACACCAGTTTTCACAAAGAAAGAAGGATGAGGACCCCAAGCAAGGCAAGAGGAAGAGGGATTAGGGTAAGATAGGTCAAGATAGAAGGAAGCACTATTGGCTTGCATCACTGCCCCACTGATGCGTGTGCACCTCTTTCTTTAGCTGATATTTTTAATCAGTGTGTGAACTGACAGTAGTGCTTAAGACAACATTGGATTTGTCCCTGGCTTGAGCCTCTGATCCAGTCTCATATGGTTCCCATACATCACTGAATATTTAGTCATAATGTTCCTCCCTATCCAAACATATCTTTAAAATTACTTTTTATTGTTGCTTAGTTATTTCCTAATGAATTAGACTGATGGTAGCAATCAGCTAATACAAAATTAATCTCAAAACCCAATTTGTCTCTTAAGTTTTCTTGGTTTGTTGGATGTTGAAAGACACGCTCTGTTACACAAAACTTGTACAGTTATAGGCTAGCTACCAAGCAATATCTAAACTCCATTCACTACTTAATCATTGCTCTTACCTTTGGAATGACACACTTTGTTATTTATTCTGGTCTATGTCTTGACAATAATAATTCAAAAGCACGACCATGTATTGGACCAAATATAAATTTACCTATAATCATAACTGACTTAGTTACTTACTTAACTAACATGACCATGACTACAGTATAACCCTGATACACACTCTTTCTGGACATTTATGTGTATTCCAAGGGCCTGCCACTGTATAATACTGTTTATGTTGATTTGCCTTGAACACAGGACAGACAAAATCTTGGTCAGTCAGTAGGACCAAGATTTCTAATCAAACAGACCAAACTTCTACACCCCTGCTTAAAGCATGATAGCGCAGACTTGTCCTGCTACACAGGATTTGACAATGAATGACTACACCCCAACTTCCCACAATGTGTCAGGGTTAGGGATATGACTTGCAAAACCTTACCTGTGCAGACCTGAAAAACATCATCACTCCAATTTGCATGCTATAATTGAAATTAAGTTCACCCTCATGATACTCATGATAACATTACAAATAAGAGTACAAATGTATGATAGGCCCTTTCAAGTTAAAGTTGTTTCTCTTTAGAGGAGCTGAAAAGCTTTTGAAATTTCTATGACTTCATCCAGCAACATTGAGATAGTTATGTGCATAGCAGTCAGTGGCTGCACTGCATTCTTTATTGTGGTGCTGAGTTAAACATTTCATACTGTATTACTGCATATGCATGTACATTGTAAACCATATCATTTTCTTCTAATTTCTTTGACTTTTGCAATCTCAACTTAAGCTTGCTGCATGTTATAACATTCATTTTATACCAATGATCAAAGCCTTTTTCCGTACATATGGCTATATAATGGCTGTCATATTGTCGCTGAAAGTATCCTTGTTTTCTTTCTTTGCATGTGACTCAGAAGAAACAGTAGCATTGTGTTGATTTTTTACTCAACTTGAATCTCATAAAAAATGAATAAATAAATCCCAGGGAAAGCAAATAACTAAATGAGACTTGATATTCAAAGCCTACGAAATTCAGGTTGGAATTTGGCAATAGTAAAACTGACTTTTGTTTTGGCTACATGGAGATTTGAACTAATAATAGCATGGTTAACACAATTAGATACAACAAGTAAAAATGAAACTAAACAGCAAACTTGTTTGGTATTTTGTGAGGCGCCATATTTCAGGTTAAAACTGACGCTTAACAAAACAAAATGTGTTGAAGTAGAATTATGTCTTTTGTATACACAGCTCTATTTGACATGCTAGTTGTGCAGTGTATATGGTATTAGTGTCCGATACAGTACGTAGTAGGTTATACAATGACAGTCCAAAAAACATTTGAATGGCTCTGTGCTGTAAGCATGGCTTTACATAGCAGTGTCGGCTGTTGTGAAAGCTTTATGTAAAGTATAGGGTATGAGGGGCATGGAATGAGAGCAGATTTCAGTGCACACAGAGAACAGAAAAGAAGAGAATGCCCTGCTTGTCAATTTCTGCTCACCTGTCTGTAATCAGGATGTCAGGTACATTGTAGAAATTGATGGGCCACATGAGTTATCCAGTAGAGGAATGTCCTAGAGGCTGCCTTCTAGTAACAGAGCAAATTGCAACATGCCATACTAATGTTAGCATCTCCGAATCCAGTCATGCAGAGAGCTGCGATTCCCACCAATACACAAAATGTCATGATTATATTTCCATTATTAGCAATGCATGCATGACTGGTTGTGACAAGTGGGAAAACAGCAGAACTGAATGCACATCCTCACATTTAGGACAACCTGTGTGTTCTTTTCTCAGACTTTAACCTCTTAATTTAATCTCTAAATTGTAAACTCTGGAATGGTTTACACCTGCATAGTGAGTGGTTTCATTATCCATTGTTTTTTTGTAAGCAAGTCACAAATATCTTTACCACCAAAGAGTGGAGAGATAGATTTTCCTTGTGAAATTATGCCCCATGAGTTTCCAAACTGAGCCTCATAAATAACACAAATGAATGAATGCACTTTTTGATATGAAATTGTAAAGTCAAGGTTATTTGGTTTAATATATTCTACAACATTATATCAATAGAAGCAGCATGGAAAGCTAAATTCATTTCATTACTGCAAATTAAACTTCAACTAACCTTAACAGGTCAAGGTTTTTCTCTTTCACTTTCCTTCAAAGCCATCATTGTTAGAGCTTAGGGCTAGCCAAAAAAGAAACTGCATTTGGAGAGTCCAGTGGGTCAGCACGCTTGACCGCAGGTTAAGCCTCCTGGGGAAATCCACCCAAGTGTAGCTTGTTGGCTGTGACCGACAACCTGGCCTGGTGAACCACAATCCCAAATCCTAAATGCCTAATCTAGCCAACCCTATAACCTGACACTGACTTTAATCTGCCTGGGGTGTAAACAAACAACTAAGCTGAATGTTAGTCTCATTTTTGTTCTTCTGTCGTCCAGCTCCAAACCTGGACCACATAGGGACAACAAATGGCACTGAAGGAAATACAAAAAGTGTATAAGTGTACAGCCACAAACAACAGCAACAGCAGTTGATAGGAATTTAATAGAATTGATAGGTAGGAAAAGGGAAGAATAGATGTAGTTGGGGTTGAAAGGTGCCTTATGATATGTTGTGTTGCTGTTGTTCCTGCTTCTCTCCCTCTCTTAGTCCAATTAGAAAATAGGTCTTGGCTTGCTTTGCTGGCAGCACAGTGTTAACTTAATGCGGCGTGAAAAAATCATTATGCCACACTACAGATGGGCCCAGCCATGCAGAGGAACCTTTGCACTCCCTTCAAAAAGCCACTTTTAAACAGGGCCACAAATAAAACTGAGACCCAACCATTTGTTGATGACAACACTGTGTAGCAGGGCACCAAGGGTAATGGGAGAGAGATGGACTGAAGAGGAGAGAGGTGAGTCACAAAGAGACAGCTTAGAGGAAAAGATTAAGAAATGAAAACTAGACAGAGAGGTTGATTGTTAAGCCAAGTTTACTCATCAGCAAAGCGGGATGAGTGGTGGTTTTTAATGGGTTCAGATTGTCTGAATTTCTGCCACCCAAAAGAAACATTTAGTTTTTCTTTTGGATGAATCAAAAGAGGTCAAGGTATGTGTTTGATTCCCATCCAAATCCAACTATTGATCTTTGTAATAATTCCTTCAAAGCAGTTTTTGGAGGGCAAAATAAATCCTCTGCTTTCTCACAAAGACGGCTACTTTTTCTAGTACTCTGCTCATTCTGAGATTCTCCTAAAACATTACTTCTGGGAAAGATGACGGTGTGAAATCAAAGACAGTAAAACTGTTATAAATCAGAAGTGCCCCATGGCAAGAAATGAAAAAAGAAGAATCCTTTGAAGGTTGGGGCAGATGGCAGTGTCACGATAACCTTTTCACCCTTGTGCCCTTGGGGTGGAAATAGGCGAAAAGCATGTACACATCTTTTATTACAACATAAAACTCTGAGGAGGTCATTGCATGTCTGGACTTCCTTCAGAGGTTTTATTTGCCAGAGGAATGCATGTTCTCTCTGAGCTTTTAAATGCAATGGCCATAAACATGTATGACTAAGTGCATGTTAATGGCAGGGAGGTTATGGAATAATGGTCTGAGTGAAGTATCAGATTTAGCTGCACGCAGCCTCACAGTGGTGATCTTCTCCATGCTGGATTGTGAGATTGTTGACGAGATTGTTGACAAGTGATGTAAGGAATCTTCATCCTTCAACCCTTTAGACGTACGGATGGGTGTCATTGGTCATTGACACTCAAAATCAATCACTGTCTTAAAAAGCAAATAATGTCCTTGAATAATGAGAAATGGTTGATATCATAAAACAACTAGACAACTAGAAGCAGCCACATATTTCCATTTAAAATCAAGGGCAGTGAAGTAGTGAAAGGTCGAAAGACATCTACTTTCCACACTGATGACTGGTTCAAAATCCAGCTTAACTAAAACATGTTCTGCTGTTGTAAAGTTTTTATTTTCAGTGTTGATTCAGGTTCTGATATCCCACAATGAGCTAAACATTGCCCTTGCTGTATAGTAGCATAAGCCCAAATGTGTTAATGCCTTTAATAGTTAGTTTAAGAGTCCATCGCTAATTCATTTTGTTGTTTATTCTACTAAAGTGATGAAGTGATTTGTTGACTTTGTTGCAAGTTGCCAATTCCAAGGTTCCCATTACCTGTTTAACCACAAGGCCTTGAGACACCAGTGTGCTTGAGAAAGAACCAGGATGTAAACCAGTTCACAGGACACTGACACATTTATTACCCGCTTGTTTCTACAAGGGTCATGTTTCTGGCTTTTTACTGCATTTGTTTCAAGACACAAGGCCATATAATTCCTCCTTAACTGACCATAAGAAATGCTTTTAGACTAAACAACCCAGCATAGAATTCTTGTCCATTAAAAGCAGTCTTTGCCTTTTGGGGAAAGTACTGGTTTCCTGAGCTAACATGATATGGATCTGAAGTCAGGGTATTTAAGATGTTGGTAAACATAAAATACTTTCTTGACCACATACAATGAATTCCATTTACCAATTTAATTTCGGAACAGTCTTTTAAAATGTTCATCCACCACTTAGTGCATGATTTTATGGTGAACTGCAAGCCTCTAACAGCAATTGCAACACCAAGCCACGTGCTGACAACAAAGTTGAAATCATTAGTGGTGATATTGTAAGGACACCACAGAGAAGAAAATATCCTAAAGCCCCAAACAATTATGAAAATATTGCACACAATCCCCATGTAAACAGAGGGAGGAATGTACCGTGACTGCATTCAGACACAGATCTTGAGAAGGCAATTCCCATATACGCAGGAGAGAGAGATATAAACCACTCTGGATACTGGTAATCGGTAACAGCGGTAGGTCTAGGATCGGTCTATGTCAGGTATAAAGCTCCTGCTCTGCTCCTGGATTCTGTCACACCATAGCTTCCTAGTTAACCTTTTGTTTTATGTCCTGGTATTACATTACACAAGTCCTCTGACAAGGTAGAGGAACAGCAGAGTTGCCAGTCAGGGGAGAGGTTGACATTTTGGTGGTTGTTAAGGTTTAAACACTTTGCCCGCAGGAAGCAGTAGATAGAAAATGGAGGCTCCAACTGAATTGGGAGTAATTTTGGAGCAATTCACATGACATTGCTCTGCATGCATAAGTGAAGAGACCTTTTGGAAATACTAAAATGGAAAATGCCAAGACTTAGCAGTGCTGTGCAGATCAATGATACATCACTGCTGAATTTCATGATACAACTTTCTCATCGGAGTCTGTCACAATGCATCTTCAACATTGCTTACTTTGTAATTAAAATATGGAAGAGACTGCACCTTGTTTGTGCTTGGCATAAAATGAAGAGTTTTAAATTAGAAGAATCAGTGAAAAAAGCAATGAAAACAAAAATAACACAGATATTGATGATGAGTTCTCTCTCTCAAGTGCACTTGCAGACCAGCATGTATAGAAAACCTCCCCTGCCTTTAATCCATTTAGTGCAAAAAGCCACGTCAGCTTTTCCACACTATATGAATAATGAAAGGGGGCCCACTATACTTGTTGAGTTAGGAAAACGAAACAGAAATTCATCAGCGATGCAGATCCCCTGGCAGCCTTGCTGTTCCTGTTGTCAGGTCTCACTTCTGTCCAAACTGATCGGTCCTCCACCTGAGTCCCCGGCAACCTTTATTTATCTTCCCTCAGATCAGTTGGTGAGTGGCTAGAAATGAGGTGGATGAATTAATAACAGTGTTAGCGGGATGATAATGGTGGAAAGAGCTAAAGCGATATTGATGACTCAATCAAGGACGGCCAACCTCCAGTCTGCGTCCCTGTTTCGTAATTAGTTGCTGGTTTGTAAAATTGCATTTTATCCTCTGCCAAATATGCAGAGTCGTTGACAGGTAATATGTTACATCCCCCTGTTTTTATTTGCTACAGAGGTCATTTCACTTTGATGCATAAAGCAAGCCTCTGTAATTCTGCTGCTTCTGCTCGTTTTTTTTTAAAAGAAGATTTCCTTTCGTCTGCTCAGGTTTTTGTCCTCAGCTTTTTCTCATTTCCTTTGAAAGCCCCAGGAAGCTGCATATTTGTAGCATAACTTTAGTCGGCAAAGACTCACAAGTCAGTGGCTCTACCTCAACTCTTAAGCACAAAACCAGTGTCCTTGGTTCTGCTACAGTGTGCACAAGTGAAAGTAAAATGTCTTCAAAAATTCTCTTCAAATTGTACATGAAAAGATGTGGACTCTGTGACGCTTAATATGCCCTTTGGATGTTAATATAGTAGTATATAACGTGTGATAATATATCATAAAACTAATGAGTCTAAATGTATTTCAGCAGATTTGACAATTTAAGGATAATAACCATTCGTTGTTCTAAAGAAAAAAAGTTTTTGGGAATGGAATCTTGCATACTATATCAAAGCATAAACCAACCCTTCACTCCAGCTTGCCTTTCTCTACTTTACTGTCTGTGCCTGGAAATGCATGACCTGTCAGTCATGTTTAGTCCACACACAGCCCCTGTTTGGACAGGTGTGTGTGAGTACACAAAGGTGTATTTGTCTGAGTGTGTGTTTGCCTTCTCTATTGGCCTGCAATATAGACAGGCCTTTTAACATCCTGGCTCAGGGAGTGTAGCATACATTTGCTCAGTAACCATTTCTCTTGTCTTTGATGATATCTTTATTAATGGCTCAACTATTTGTTCTTTCACTGTAAACTAGGTCATCGGGTTAAAGGTTAAAGACACGATGTTGAACTTTGGTGGAAGCTGGCTATGATGCAAGTTCAAAACATGTCACATTGTCTTTATAAATTCCTACTGTGCGTTTTTTATGGAATGAGGAAACACCTACAAAAAGCCCAATTGTGGCACATTTGCCTACGTACACTAGCAATTTTCCTATTTCCTATCTCTTTTTAGATAATGGTTTGTGTCTTACCTCTATCAGTGGGCATGTCAAACTACCACAGGTGGGAGCAGTAGTACTCACTAGTAGTACTGAGATGTTTTGTTTGACAGCATATGCTTTGTTTGCATTCATTAATTTCCTTATTGGGTGATTGTGAATTGAACTGAGTGTTTTGAGAGAAATCGAAGGGGGCTAAAGGCGCAACTGGCAGTAGACAACTGGGGTTTGGACTTAAATATATACTGGCCAGGAACTATACAAGCTAAGGTTCTGCTAGACTCAGTGAGGATGTTGTGCTCTCCAGCAGCTTCCACAGTTTGATCTTTGTTATCTTTATACCTTTATTGTAGTTTTGTCACCTGATACCCCTGGGACATGAATGACAGCTCTGGATTTTGTACCAAATTTACTTCAGGCACAAAGTGTATATTACGGATATTAAGCAATACAGAAAGAACATAGGAACAGTGCTACCATCAATTACAGTCTTACATTCTGAGACACAACTGTGCTATTATTGGTTGGGTGTATATAATGTAATATTGTGAGTCACAAAAATTTCTCAAGCATATCTAAAAAAGAATACTGTAGCCTTTATCATCACACAAGGCCTTTATTCCCCTTAGTGTGCTAGATTCAGCAGTATTTTTCCATGTCACTTGTCCAACACTTGTCCATGTCTTAGGAAATGAAATTAGGGAGTGTTGCCACAACCAAATACCAGATGCTGACCCTGACTCTGCTTTACGTTCTCATCCCCTGGTTTGTGTTGCACAACTTCCTCCCGCTGCTAGCGCCATGTAGCCTGCAGTGTGTTATTAACAGCCCCAGTGTTACAGCTACCAGACACACATGCGTAGAAGCACACACATACACACAAACTCATATACGCTGCCTGCTGTTTTTACCACTCCACTTCAGTTGTAAGAGCTTGCCTGGAAAGGGGAAGCAATAATTGTGTTCCATTAGGATATGTATAGCACTTGTGTGCACTATGTCTGTGGATGAAGGTGTGTGTGCTGGTGTAGATGTAAGATGAATCACACTTTAAGTGTTTATTTTTTTAGTTTAAAGTATTTTTTGTCTTTGTGACCATCATATGCAGATCTGCAT
Organism: Etheostoma perlongum; assembly: GCA_026937815.1. Lineage (NCBI taxonomy): Eukaryota > Metazoa > Chordata > Actinopteri > Perciformes > Percidae > Etheostoma > Etheostoma perlongum. Next base: position 14,000,936 of record CM049379.1, read on the forward strand.
CTCTCTCAGAAGAAATTGTCATTTTAAGCACAGCAACCAAATTGTTACCATATGCATGCTCTAATCAACATAGCGTCACGGTCAGGTGGAAACCACTTATCTCCAAAATGACTGCTTTTTCGGAATTTTTCGATAAACGGGCTAGTTGCATTAATCTATTCACTAACATAACATGTAATCCATTACAATTGAAATTTTCACAACAACAGGAAGAGGCAGCTTTTTCTAGAAAAACACAAATAGCTGTTGCCTATGGATGTGTTGAAAACTCAACTGCATACTTTTGAAGACTTTTGTGTCAGGATGCCGTTTGCATTTGAGCATGACAGTGTGAGTGGAATAAGAGTGCTTATCTGTTTTTATGCCAGCGCTACACTTTGCTTTATTTAGACACCTGGGTCTTCTGGTGTGGAGCTGATGACACTGTTGTATCTTGCCTCCCACGCCATCCCTGCCCTGACTCACACAAGAGCTGCTAACAGATAAGCTGTGGGAGACTGTTGGAGATATTTTTCACTGGCTTCCCTTAGCCAGGCTGACACATTTAACAGCATACGGCACTTCCGCTGCTGAGATGAGTGCATTGCTGTAAATATCACAAGGTCAATTTTACTGTCAAGGTTACGTGATTACAAAGAGTTTGGAGGAGATTGCTCTGCTTGATGCTTCCTGTAGACTTGGATTTGAATATTGCTGACTTGGTCTCTAATTTCAGCTGTACTTGGGACTTGGGTCTATCCAAAACCTAAATAATTTAATTCTTTTTTTCAAGCGTATATGGACTGTATATACTGTAATATTCTCAAACATCTATTGACTAAAGGAAATACACAAAATTATCAGATCATCTGAATCACAAATCAGGTGATCGTATTTATTTATTTCTCTTATTTACCCCTAGATATTTTTAGATAGTTCCGGATGTACAGTATGTGCAGATCTTTTGAGATATCTACCTCCAATAATGTCTGCCACTTCAATGAAGTTGACTAACAAAAAAAAAGTATACTGCTCAGATCATTAAACAGTCACTTTTAAATATGTATGTTTTTCTCAAAACAAATGTCACTTGGGCTATTCTTTGAAATTATTCCTCATTTCCTGTATGTCACAAGGGTTAGTGAGAAAATCTATTATATTTTTCTTGTGACATGGGTGAAACTGGGGTTAAAAATATATTCTGATTTTGATACATGCAGTACAGAGTTGCTGCAGAAAGATATACCACACAGTTGATCATCACAAAACAATTATGTCAGTAACAAAAATGTAAATGCGAGTTTTATTCATGTGGCTGTACAGAGCACAGACCAGATGACCAGTGCAGTGACAGTGATATTTTTGTATCAACAGTATGTTCTCATTACCTAATATGTGAGATGACCACCCGACCAATCTTCCAAAACCTCAACATCCTTTAAGTACAGATTTTCAGTGTTTAGAGCATCAGATAATGGAGATAACTCTAAACTGCATCAATTTACATTCCAATATCAAATCCTCAACTCATTGTGCGCCAGCATCCAAAACAATGGCAGGGACTTCCAATAAAAGGCTCAGTTTCAGCCAGTGGGAACAGGGAGACTGCACGACATGTCTCCTCCTCCCACCTCCCACTGCTGCTTAATTCCACTCTACCCACACACACACACACACACAGGGAAGAAGGGATTTTTCTCTGCTCTTTTCAGATGACCTCCTCTAAACCTGGGTCCCGGGCTTAGCCCACAGGGCGAACACAAGAGAGAACAGTGTTGCAAATTTGTCGCCCAGAGTGTTAAAAATACTCCCGGGAATGTTAATCTGGCCAGTCCTCCCAGCACACACACTTCAATAATCCTCAACCCCATGGCTTAAGACAGATTTGGTTGTCCACTACTACCTCTTGTAGAGACCATACACTTCTTTCTTAGCCCTAAACTGCCAGCTTTTTAAACTAAAACACCAAAATATATTGCAGGTTCATCATTGTCATATCTTGGTCCTGGAGAGCTGATTTCTGCAGAACATTTAATTGCTTCCCATTCATTTTGCTTTTGATGGATAATAAATCTCATTTAAGAGTTTCACTGCAAATTTAGAGGGTCACTCCAAAATTACATATTCAACATGTGGAAAAGCGTAACTACCATTAAACTTCTTATGTTAATTTAGAAAAATATAGCTATCATCTCTTGGAAGGTTCATGATTTAACCAACTAAAAAAATATAAAAAAAACATTTTGTATTCATGTTTTTTTCTTCTTCATTAAAGACCATTCAACCACTTCAGCAACAAGTTATTATTTTAAGATAGTCTTTGTTAAAGCAATTAGCTGTTGTTTGACTTTTTACCAAGTCAAACTGTCATTTCCCTCGCTGCTTTACACACACATTTCTGTTTATCTATGTACTGTGTGTGTGGGTATAAATGGAAGTACTGTCTTGTGCACTGTGGTGGTTATCCAGTGTGTGCGTGTCTGTGTGAATCAATAACGACTGCGTGCATGCTTCCCTCGAAAATTGAGGCAATGTTTACTTGCAGAATGATTTCCTCTGGTTTGAATGTCTTCTTTTTTCCCTCCCTGTGTCCATTCTCGCCATCTCATGGAGTGAGAGAGACAGGAGGCAATTCGGGGCTTTTTAACTTCTTAACCTTCAGACATGATTGAATCTGTTCTGCTGCCAAGCCAGACAAAAGGTTTCTGAAAGCAAAGAGTCAGCTCATGACTTGGCCCTCGTGTAGTCATGGACAGAGGGAAGGGGAGGGAGAGAGAGAGAGAGAAAAAGATGGAGTGAGAGAGAGAGAGAGACAAAGAGCAGTCATGTCATGCACAGCATTTATTTATTCAAACTGTCCATCTGCTGTGTGGCTTAAGCTTGGCTGGCATACAGCACGCACACACGCACGCATGCACACACACACGAACACACACACACATTTTCTAACGGACCATAGCACCAAAGGTTGGTTGAGTCAGAACAAATTATTTTTCTCAGTCATCAGGTTTACCATGATAGGGGTTTCATGACTAGTGATAGTGTTATTTGTCACCACATTTTGCAAAGAGAATTTTTATAGACCTAATTATGTGCACAAAAAGGATGGAACAAGAGCCAGCCTTCCAGTCACTGTTTTGCAAAGTCACATACATTTAAACTGATACTTCTTATTACAGTGTTAAAGCGGCATATGTTACCATATATACATGTATATGTTTTTTAAGAAGAAACTATTGTAAATCTGCCTGTTCATCTGTACTGGCTACAGCACCTACTAGTGGATGTTGATTGCTTAAAAAAAAAACCACCCCATGACCTGAGCTGCTGGGACATGTCTGAGATAGTGTACACACAGGTATCTGCCAGCCTACTGAAGACATGTCTCAGTTGGCTATTAAAAATTTCAAATGCATGTTCTCACTTTTGACTTTTTTGTCAAAAGCAACTTGAGCAAATGAAATAACCCGGGAGTTGGTTGTACAGTAATACAAACATGGACAATGTCTCTTGTTATTGAAAAGGAACAAACACAAGAAGATTTTTAACAGAAATTATTAGAAGTAGAGCTGTCTTTATTTGATGATGATTCATATCTGACTGGAATTTCTAATTGAGAAGACAGCACCTTAAAAGGATGTCAATAGTCAGGTGGTAGGAAGTCAACCATACCGTCAGTGTTTCTGTCTCTGCACGGCTAGGGGTAGTGATGATAGAAGATTGTAAAGGAGGCAGCTGTGCATGCGTGAGTCTATAAACAGTTATGACATTGTGACCCGGTACAGTGTTGATTTGTCAGTGCTATTCCTTTGTGTCATCACTCAACCATTTAGTCACTGTGATGATGATTTGCTTCCTTTTGTGACAGCTCTGTTATCAAAGTGGTGTTGTAAAACAGGGAAAGCTGCAACAAACAAAGTGGTGTGAAAATAATGAGGGATAATTTTTACATTATATGCACTTACATGTATACAGGCACATGCATATCTGTGTTCAGTCAAACTTGTATACACAGAGCGTGGTGTGAAGAAAAGTACTGTCACATACAAAAACGCACATACATTACATAAACACATTCTGGTTTCCTTGTGCTGTTTGGTGGTGTATTTTGTTTATAATTAGCCAAATAGAGACAATGTGACATCATGTAGAGATATTTCCAGCTGTTTTAATATTGTTTAATATAGGTAACAACTATCTAACACATCAACATTAAAGCAGAAGAAGACTTAGGGAACGTTCGGTATTTATGGAATGGACCACCAGAGGAAAATAGGGGAGGGTCATGTCTTTTTATTCTTTAAATATAAATATTTTAAATAATACAAAACAACTAAATAGTAGTAGGTATCACATCTAGTTTCATATACTGCTTTAGTAAAAAAATATTACCTGGCTGACGATGGAAGCAGCAGGATGCAAAAAAATTAAAATTACTGTTGCACTAGTCTGGACATCTTGCTGTGCCAACGTTGCAATAAAGGTTTCCTAAATGCCATGTATATAAATTTGATGTCAGCTTACTAATTGATTGCGCATTTTGTGTAGATTTGGACTTTTATTTCCTCTTTGTTTAAATGGCAAAGTGGAGAGGGCTGGATACACCGTGACCATGTTTGGGGATTTACTGATCGCTGTGGATTACTTTTTTTCGTGTCATTAAATTACGGCAAAATACAGATCTTTTCTTAACGTGTCCTAACGTTTTATGGTGTGATTGCACTTTGTTTCTGCGTTTGGAGAGGCATTTAACACACTGTAGCTTGAACACTGTTCCCTGTTATATATTTAGCTTCTAGAAGGCTGTAGCAAAGATTCTAGTGCTAATGTGATAGCTATATGCCAAAATATACTATGACTGAGGAAGCCTAGTGATGACTCCATAGCAACCAGTTTGTGTTTTGAATTTGTTATCACCCATACTGCTTTGTTGAATGGTCTCAATGTCGTATTGTTTTATTTCATGTCAGTACCAGTTAACTAGAGGAGTAACTTAGTATTTGAATTAGTGCAGTAATGCAGGAAGTGTGCAGGAAGTGTTAGTTTCCATGCTTATTGAGTTTCTCCAACAATGTTAGTGAGTAAATCTACTGAAATGGCCACCATAACAGTAGAGTGTGATGTGTAAGATCAGAAGGCAGCTGGTTAGTCATGAAGGTCATGGCTGTAAAAAAAAAAAAAAAAAAAACACATTGTGTATTAGTATATCTTCACTAAGTGCAAACCAGTGCAGAAGATGTCAATAAATTGTTGGGGAGGGTCATGCCTTTTATACTGATGAATTTGGAGGGTCATAGAAAATTAATTGCTGGTGAAGGGAGGGTCAAGTTTATTTTGACTAAAGATCCCAAAGCTCTTCCGAATGCCCCTGAAATAAAGCAGTCCTTTATTGATCCCTGAGGGAAATTCAGTTTTTCACTCTGTTGTTATTTTAATACATATATCACACACATGCCCGTAATACACAAACAGGACCTATACAGCTAAATACAGTGTATTTGTAATGCATTGGAGAGATGATAAAGGGAGGGGGCTGCCCATGAACAGGTATTTCAGTTGGGGGTTTCATGCCTTTGCGCAAAGGCCCAGGAGGCAAACTGGTAACAGTTACACTCCGCTACACATGGCTACGTATGGGACCAAGTACGGCTTGAATTACAATATGCTGAAAGTTTATTATGAAAATGTTTCCTAACAACGACAAAAGAAATCACTTAACAAACCTTTAATTCCCTGAGCTCTACAAAGCATTTTAGTATCTTTCAGCTCATTGTAGTTTTACAGCCAAAACCTTTTTCACCTACCCTGTTTTCACAGTAGGCAGCTGGTCACAGCACACTACCTGATCAACAACAAATGGCAGACAGACTAAAGTACTAAATGCCCAAAAAACTGTTATTGCTGCCTTAAATGTTGTGAATGTTCGAGTTAAATTCACAGAACCAAGAGGCAAAGACATTTTTTTAAACCATTATGTACCAATGTTCATATAATAAATGAAGAGGCAGAAATGCCAGTTTCTTTGTAAATACCCTCAAAGGACCTGAAATGCAAATTCTATAAGACTACTAAGCTACTGATCATTAAAAGCAGAAATCTAAATCAGAATACCTATCTACTGTATTACTCAAGGTTGGAATTTATCTTATTTACTATGTTTCCTTTTCTGACCATTTTCTTTGTCTATCACAGTTAAATGTATTGCCACTTTCCTCCACTGGTGCCACCAGCCTGCATAAAGTAAATTCTCATTTAATCAAAAGTATCAGGTGTTGCTTGATTGAAGATGCTGATGGTGTTAGAGGGGAAATGTGGGGATAGTTTTACAAGAAAAGACGAGACCTGGCAACGTTGCCCAGCAGTACAGGCTGATATCCCTGATGAAATGTTCTGGGAGAGCATGCGGTTATTACCCCAGCGGATGTTATTGTACAAAACCGAAGACGGGTAATGAAATGATGTATGGTCTTTTACTGAGCGGGCGGGAGTGTGTGTGTGTGGGTGTGTACTTGTATGTCTGATAGCGCATGTGTGTGTGTGTGTGTGTGTGTGTGTTAAATGAGGAACCAGGTGGCACCATCTGCCTGACAGCAGCAACAAAAGATGATGAGATTGTGTCCGAGAGGAAATATACTTCTGTTTGCCCTGTGTGCCCCCCTGCTCCGCCTTCAACACGCACACACACATGATAACACACACAGTGGCTCTTTGACTAGTCACCTTTCAGCTCTCAGAGAGGGCGGGGAGGGGGGAGCATAGAAGGAAAATACACTAGAAAGCAATTTGTTAGGAGTCCACAGTGTCACCTTATTGCTTTCTTTTTGTTTTTCAGGCAGCTCTTGCCAGCAAAGGATGAAAGAGAGAGGGGGGTCAGGTAGTGAGAGAGAAAGTTCTGGCAAGCACTATCACAGGAGGAGGGGGGTGTGACTCAAAAGGCGGACAGACTTACAGCTTGTCCTGCAGTTCCTGGTCCGAGTGACTCTTTGTTTGACACCTCGGCTGAAAGCAGAGCTCCGCCAGGCACGTCCGCTGCTGGCTGACAAACAGTGCATCCTGTCTCTTTCAGCCCGCCTCTCCCTCTTCCAGCCAGCATCGAGGGTGATGAACAATTGCTAAAGGGGGGAAGACAGAGTGGCAGGGGGAGAGAGAGTGACACAGCCAAAGAAGGAAAGAGAGAGAGAAACATTGAGGAAGGAATGTATCAAGTTTGTCCACTCCTGCCAAAAGGCCTGAAGGAGGCATGCATTATTGGCATTTTTCTTCTCCAGATCATCTAATCGACTGGCCCAGTGTCCAGGTTGCCAGATGCTTCCTTGGAGATCTCCGGTTTCACTTAGAGAATAGGCCTTTGTCGTTGCACTGGAGATCAGTGGCACGCTCATCTGGGCATAACCCAGACCGAAGGCCATGTACAGGATGAAGTAACTGTGCACACAGTAACATTATAGCGTTGAAGAGTTCCCTTTTTGACATTTATTTTTATTTGTTCCAGCTCCAGTGATATTAGAGAAGTCATGTCACACCTTTTTACTAAAAGCTGCCACTCACATAATTGCAGAAGATGGAAAGGGGTGACAGGGCAAGAGAGAGAGCAGAGCGAAGGACAGATGGCATGTTATGTGTCATGGAGGCCTTAGCAGATGTTTACTTCTGGGGGAGGAGAAAACGTGACCAGCCATCTTGAGGCTCTGTTGTAGGGGGCCAAAGGGAGTGAGACTAAATTGAGTTAGCATACATTAGCATTGCTTCCCTGAACGCAGGTCAGCCCTACCTTACTAATTATTTGCAGCTCTATTCAGCTCAATATCAATTCTCAAAAAGCTTATTTCTAAATATTTCACCTTTCTTAAACAAAGGAAAATAGGAGATCTTCATAAAATAACCTTGGCAACTACATACTTTTCATTTGGCTATGCTGTGAGGTAGAGGTGAAGGGCGGACATCTTTTAAAAAAATATATTTTCCAGAAGGGGCAGAAAGGCAACCGTGACGAATACAGCATATCTTCTGCATCATTACATCTGTACTTCAGGTCTGCTTTGCAGATTTATGTACAGGACAAGCTTGTTGTAGCTCCCTTTCCTTTCTCCGTGTTACTGGCTTCCGTTTCATGCCTGACTCCTTGCACTTTAACATGTGATGCGATGTCAGGCTTTTTTTTTGCTCAGATGTGTCAAAGGGGGAATCTCAACCATGACCTTCTGAAACTGGTTTCATTTTACTATGGAAATAAAGTGAAGCATGCACCAGTTTTTATAATGTTTTTATAGCAATGTTTGTATAGTTCATGCTAATAATCTAACATGCATGGTCAGGATTTTGGAAAAGGTGCAAGGGATTTCAGCAAGACAGCTACTTTTAAATTCTCTATGCATGAATAAACCCAGGATCTCTATATCTTCCTGTTCTAACTCCATATTATTGATGTTAGTTGCCCTGGCACATTTGCTTCTCTCACTTTAAGTGTTACCATGGATTGGCCATCAGGAGTAGCAGTGTGCAGGGTTCAAAATTAACTTTTTTGTCCACCAGCTAAATGGCTTTTTTTTTGGCTGGTGAGTCATGCAAATCTACCAGCGACCTTTGCTCATTTTGAACCCTGCTCCCTTGTATATGGGTTGAGGGGAGTGCAAAGATGGTTGGTGTCCGACCGATTATGGTGGGCTGGTCTGGGTCTCAAAAGTCCAGGGCAGATTTTATACCCCAGTCCAGCACTGGCTTTACCCTTCCTCTCTGCCTCTCTCCTGCCGCAGTTCTCTGGATCCTTCCCCTCAGTATATCAGGGGAAATGTTTACTTTGTCTTTTAAAACTAGAATCAACCATGTGTGTCAAAAGCAAAGACATAAAGCAGAGGAAGAACATCAGTCAGAACAGTCATGAGGACTAAACCTAGTAATCGAATATGGGAGGACACAATACAGAATCCTAATTCAGTGTTCAAATTAAGTCACAGTACTGTATGCACTTAATTTCATAGACAAGCAATGTCTGACAAAGGAGCCCTTTGAGAAGAAAATCAAATCTTGACCTAAGACTGGAGTCAGGAGTTTGAAAGGTGAGTGCATGTGTTTCCAACAAGAGTGAAAGATCATTTTGTATACTGCATTAGGGCTGTCATGCTGCATGTGTGTATGCATGTGGAAGGGATAAATTATGTATACTGTATATGTGCATGTCAAGCACCGATTTCCTTTGCGAAAAGCCAAAACCTCTGCCTGCCCAGCCTCTAACCTTAGACTCTGACTGACTGCTAGCTTTCACTTCCTGACTGATACAATGCATCAGGAGCAGACCCCTGCAGCAATAGGACTGGGGCATGAGTGCATAATCACTCTGATGACATACTGAGGCGTGAGAGATATGGCCAACTTGAGCAATCACCTTTAAGGGATTTCCCAGCAGTTATTTCTGCTCAGGAAATATATAAACATTTCTATTTCGCTGTTCAGAGCGATGGCAGCCAATAAATAGAGGCCAGTGAGTCATTGGGTGAAACCGAGATACAGACATAACAAATCTACCCGCACAAACACAATCAAGGTTTAGACATAGCTACCGGTTCAAGCACTGAGGGACTAAGAATCACGCTTATCTAACCAGATGTTCACAGAATAAAAGTTCAAATCCACAAGTCTCTAGTGTGATGGTTCAACATAATCATGGCTAGTTTCCAGAAATGTCTCTCCCCATGAATTACATACAATTTAATAAATATGTAGAAAAGTAGTAAAACAACAGCACAATATAACGGCCTTGTTAATTCACTGAACATGTTCGAGGTCAGCTGGAAGCAAGGAGGGCAAACATCAGACCGAGTATGCATAGTAAATATTTGAGGTAGTTTTTAGTTGAGATAAACAATGTTTTCCATTTTTAACTTTCAAAAGTAAACATTCACAGGGAATAAGATTACACACAGTATAAGTACAAACTAACCTATCAATAACCTGTCACAAATTGGTGTCAGAATAAGTACAGACACATTCAATACTATACTATTTGAAGCACATCTCATTTTACAATAAAGCAGTGACATTATCTCAAGCTTCTAACAGCAAAATATGACTTGTTTTCAATTAGGTTAGCTTTAGCCAATCCTATTATCAGTTTCTCTGCAAAACTTGTTTTTGCTAAATCCACAAATAACTTATATAATTAATCATATGTAAGCCATGTGTGTTGTTTGTTTTTTGAATTTGATTGTTCATGTAATTATTCAGTCATTATAAATAAGTCTGATTCAAGCCTGAAGTCAATAAAAGACGGGTTGCATGTCAAGTGTGAAATGTGCTGGGTAAGTTGCCAACTCAAGTACACATCTCGTGCTCAAACTGTCAAACAAATATCTTCTATTTTATTGAAGATGATAGGCTACATCTGGCTTTATTTAGTGAGTGCTATAGTTACTGTATTGTGATACATTGCTGTGCCATATATCATAGTTCAAGTTGTCTGCATTGTTCCACCAAAGTCTATTCTCTACAGTGCTACTGTCACTCATTCGCTTAACCACTGTGTACAGCCAGCAGCAGTTCAACAACCATACTCTACAGTACATTACTGACATTTCTGCAATGATAAGGATAAATACAAGTATTTTGTACCCATCACTAAAATTCACAATTAAACATCAGTTCTCAAGAAGTCCCTGTCAAAACAAACAATTCTCGACTCATATAGCCTCATCCTTGCAATCAGCGTGGGAAGGCAGCTTCTATTTATCCCTGGTCAGCGACTTAAAATGCGGGAAGTTGATTAAGAACAGAGAAAGAGAACAGACATTTATTCATCCACATTAAAAGATTACTAGTTTAACCAGCACTGGTGTGCCACGCCAGTTCAATAATGGTCTGGCTGAGTAATTCAGTGACTTCCAGATGTAACTTTACTGTAAATAATGCCACAGGCCACTGACATCATTGTGGTGATGCATGCTACCTCGACCACATGTGTATGTATGGTCACATGAAATGTGTGGGCTCCAGAAGAAAAAAAGACAAGAAACTAGCTTAGAGCAGTTGCTTGGATTTAGATTTGAGGTAAAGAAATGGGTATTTATTGGACAGTTCTATAATGCAGAAATGGAAGGTTAGTCAGAGTTCCCCAAAAAGGCGATAAACAAAACAGCTGACGTACTTTGTTTTAGTGAAGTCATTACGATGCAACATAATGAAAAAAACGTTACAGTATATACCAACATGTTTCAGCTCAATAGAGCCTTCACTGGTTGAGGAGTTATAGCTGCAAATCATTGTTAGTCTTTCAGTTTTTAATTGTGGGTTTATGTGTATTTAAATGATAATTTTATGGTTAATGAGAATTATTTATCATTTTTCTCTGTTGTCTATTGCCTGCCTCCAATCCTCCCTCTCACTAAATCCCTCCACTTCTGTCCTATCACTCGCCATCCCTATCTCTCTCTATTTGTGTATCCCTCTCTCTTTGTCTGTGCTTCCTGCCATCCCTCCAGATCCAATGTGGTGGAACAGCGGCTGACGTTGGCTCTTCTCCTTTCCTTCTGTATTGCAGCGAGCCCTAATTGCTGGTCTCTCACACAAACACACAGAACTGCTTTATCTCTGGCTGGCCACACTGCACTTCAACAGACAGCAGCAGAGGCAACTGCAGCAGGGGTGGTTCTAGGGGGGGCAAAGGTATTATTAAGCCTCACCCCCCCCTCTGGCCCCATAACTGTGGCAAATATTTTCATAGACTTTTAATCCCCCCTCTATCCCCCAAGATGGGATTTTATTCATGTGCAGTGATAGATCAAATTATTTTCTTGTTATATGTGTATCATTAGTCTTTTGTAGAACCAAATCTATGGAGGGTTGGTGGTATGTAACACTTACGTGATTAATATATTTGGTACCCCTAAAATTGCTTGTGGCCCCTCCTTTGGAAATGGTCTCGAACTGCCACAGAACTGCAGCCTTGATAGTTCAACACATCCTTACCACCCTCTGAATCCACTACACAACAACATTAAAGGCTCCAATTCAACCATTACTGTAAGGAAGGTAGGAAACATGAGAGGCGAGGGGGGTAGGAGGGGCAGAAAATGAGGCAGAGAAAAAAATAGGAAGTATCAAAGAGAGGGAAATGATGAGCTTGAGATAAATAGGAAATTAAACATTGTTTTGCCATGCAGGACAAGAGAAAGCCACAGGGAGAAAAACATTACACAGAAAGCGAATAAACAGCGTGAGATTTCTTGCTATTGCAAGTGGCAGATCCACCCTGTAGCACCAGACTAAGTGTGATGCTACAGACAGAAGGAAGGAAGGAAACCAGGGACAAGAAGAAGAGATATTGAGGTGATGATTTACACTCCTTTTCGTCTTTGTGGCCATGGAGCCCTGAGGGTAAAGGAAAATGCAGAAGGCGCAGGGAGATAAGAGTCTTTGTTCTACGGAGGTGTAGAGATCGTTACATTCCACTAGATAGCCTTACACTCCTGTCTAGCTTGGCCGACTGAAAAGGAAAGAGGGTATAAGTAACCATCTGAGAAGGCCAGACACCATATTTTATTATGGTGTTGTTGGTAGGTGCCCTTGGCTATTTCTCAGAGGCTCTCCTTGCAATGCTCATTGAACATATATATTTAACAGTGGCAATGGAAAATAATATGTACTAAAGTCAGGGCACAAAACATGTTAGTAAAACATTTAGGCTATAAAATAGTATGTTCTCAATATGTGGCTCTGAAAGGAATAGTAAAACATTTGGTAAATATAATTACTTGCTTTCTAGCAGAGATAAAAACATCAACACCTATCTCATATTTGTCTGTTAAATATTAGGTCCAGAGCCAGTAGGTGGTTAGCATAGAGACAGGAAATAGGTGGAAACAGCAAGCCTGGCTCTGTCAAAAGGTAACAAACTCCGCCTACTAGCTCCTCTAAAATCCACTCATTAACATGTTACATCTCGTTAGTTTAAACTGTTCACTGATCAAGTTGTGAATAAACAACAACTTGTTATTTTAAGGGGAGTTGAGTGTAGTCTGACAACCACACAGTGAGGAAAAGAAGTCTCTGCACTTAGCCAAGAAATCATTGGGCACATAAAACTTCTCAAAACTAAAATGTGTTGTTTTTAAACTTTTATTTTAAACACTTCAAGGTATAACTTGTTATTAAGGAAGCTTTAGAGGTGTACTTAGGCAGATTTTGTTACCTTTGGACAGGGTTGAGCTATTTTTTTTCTCCCTGTTTCCCTTCTTTATGCTAAGCTAACTGGCCCGCAGTGGCCTTACATTTAACAGAAGAACGATATCAATCTTCACATCTAACTTTTGGCAAGGAAAGTGTATTTCAACTTATTCCTTTTAATTAATTTCACATATGGAGCAGTGGGTGATGTGCATTGTGCATCAGAGTGGCACTTTAAAATATTCAATTACAGCTGAGAAACAACCTACAACCCTGACCAGTGCACAAGCTGCCAGACGTGCACAGATTCACACCAGCAACAATCATTCATTTCCATTACTCTTGAAAACAGAAGTGACTGATGAAGCCATTCTACTATGAGCAGACAGAGGCCTGAATGTATCACCAGCCATGCTACACAATTCATTATTGGCTTGTAGCTAACCTGGAGGGCTGTGATACATAACAATACCTTCTGTTTTGTTTGTCATAAATTTAGGCTTCCAGGCAATACAGAAATCAGTGTCCAAGAACTTTGCTACCTATTTACCCAAGGCGGCCAAGCGTTGAGCCATCTGTGCCCACTAGTTCATATATTCACCAACGCACCCCAAGGTGCGATACATCAGATGTAACAGGCTGAGGGCAGGGCCCGACGATTGCCATTATGCAGTCAGAATGGTGGAAAATGACACTGAATGTCTCATTTTGCCCCTCACAGCGGCCATGCCAAAAAGGTTCTCTGGCATCGAGACATCTCATTCCATGTAATTGCTTGATGGTTTTACATGGGCAACAAGTCAAGCTGAAAACACTGAGCCATGAACTACTGTAGGAAAATTGCCACTAATAGGATACAGTAAGTAGGCAGTGATATGCAACACCTCAGTGAAATTTACTGTTACATGTGTGTCAGTTTGGGGAAAAGTACTTAAATCATCCACTGGCAGCATCATATTGTGATACTTTGGTGTGTGAAAAAGAGAGAAGCTAAGGAAAGGAAAGGGGAGGGACCAGGAATAAGAAAATGATGGAGTGACTAAGTGGAAATTAATTAGCTTGGGCTGTCTGTCTGTGTGTATATGGCGGAAGGTGAGGATTCAGGGGCCACCCTGGGGCCTTTTCCAGTGTCTGTGTGTTTTAGTGTTGTTGGGGAAGGCGGGTTAAGGATAGGGTGCAAGATAAGATAAGAATGACAGTGGAGGGTGGGGTCATTTAATTGTGTTTATCCAGAGTTTTGGGTCTGTGTGTGTGTGTGTGTGTGTGTGTGTGTGTGTGTGTGTGTGTGTGTGCGTGCGCGTGCGTGTATTCTGAAGGGAAGCATCTATGCTCTGTGGGTCAACATTGCCTGGGAGTCATCTCAACTCAGTTTGACACAAGGGAGACAGATCATCGTTGAGAAGGGCGGAGGACCAACACACACAGGACGTTCAGCGGTGTTTGTTATCATCCTAGCCCCCTCTCCTTCAATACCATATGTCAGGGGGAAAGATGGACGAGATTCACCCCCTAACTAAACACAAAATCACCCCCTTGTGTATTTTTAACTACAAAGATCGCTATTTCCACCCATCCAACAATTCATTCATGCAATGGCACTGACAGGCTAAAACACCAGCCCCCGGTTCTGTAAATAGCAAAAAACACCCTGCTAATGGACAGAATGGTTTGTTACCACTTCAATCATTCTTGACATGTGTATAGCTAGTCTTTGTGTTAGCCCCTGTTTCACTGAGGCCATTAAAGCAGCCATCTTCCTGGCTGGGGGTGGGCAGCTAAAACAGTCCCCTCTAATAAATACATACATCATACATAACCTGTAAACTGTTCGCAGGCCACTAACCTTAGGCATAGATGATTGATAATGCTTTCTATTGCCTTGGTTAAGTGTTCCTGTCTTATCACTTACTATATCTGGTGTTGTTTTTAATACTGTGAAAGTGCAATCTGGACAGTTGACTCCCTAGACACAACTAATTGTCTCTTTTTATGCCTGCTGTCATTCCTGTGCTCTTAATTTGAGATTGATTGTCTAGATAGTTTAGAATAAAAAAAGAAATGAAGACAGATATACTGTAGCTATAGCAGATGCTTTCACTAAGAAGGTCTTTGTCACAGAAAAACTTTAGAAGCAAAAAGCTGCTAAAATCTAACATACTAGTTCTAGTTCTATCTATCATGTTTTCTTGCTCCCAGGAAAGGGTCCAAGAAAAGGCAAGCCCTGACAAAAACCTTCACAGTCCACACATACACACACACACACACACACACACACACACAGAAAGATCAATGATGTGTGTGTGGGAAGTAAGACTTGCTGAGACTAAGAGGAGATGAGAAATTAAGATATCGTCAGCTATGAGACAACAACATGATGCATTTTATTCCTGCCATGCCCCTGGTGTTGGCTCAGGAAACCCATGTGCACCCACAACACCTATTACGCACACAAAACACACACACACACACACACACACACACACACACACACACACACACACACACACACACACACACACACACACATACACCAGTGATAATGACAAGGCTCATCAGCTGACTCACCTGATAAAGATTGTTGTGCTCAACTCTGACCCAGTATGTGCTGTTAAAAAAATGTCAATATAAATTGCAACAAACTACGGGGGGCTACGGATTCTCAGCAATAGTCTTGTTTATTTACAGTAACGTCTCAGTATAAAAACAAAGAAAAGGTGCTCCATGTAGCCCCTTTAGATCCATACAGGAGAACATGTATCACACGAGTAGAGAGGTGTTGGCATTAACTAGAACAATACACTCATGCTGGGTAGAGTATGCCCAGGTGGCTCACTCTGATAAATCACCATAAGATCATTGGAACAAAAACATAATAGACAACAAAAAAGAAGGCTTGGTCCATAACTAGCCAAACCAGAAATGTCATCCCAAAAGATCAAGTGTCTCATGAAAGGAAATGACCAGGCTTATGACTCACGTATGGCATGTTATTTCTGTGAGGGCTTTTATAAAAGAAAGACTGAAAAAGCCTCCATTGTTCACATTCTTAACAGATCACAGGAAACAAATGCTTTAGAAAGTTAAATGGCATTGAGGGGAGTATTCATAATAAATGCACTCATATGCATGTGTTATTACAGATGCAAGTGTCTTGGTGAGGTCATATTTAGTGTCCTATAACTGTTCATGTATATCTTTTGATATGTGTTTAAGCTGACTGTTTGATATACAAAACCAAGTCAACAAAAGTCCTCCTCTGTCCTCGCAATAATCAGTCACTATATCCTGGCTATATCATATTCAGGTTCAGTTTAATAGGCAATGAGATAAAAGCGCAATAAAACTTTTACTGTCCAGTAACAGAAGAACCCCAATAAAAGTGAGCCTTTAAACAACTTATTGATTATTGTACTGGATCTATGCTTCAGTTAGCTACTTCAGTTGTGTCTGCTGAGAAAATATGACTTAATTGTTGATGTCATTTGCAAGCTATTGTAGGGTAGCAGAGCAAATAGACTTGATAAAGGTCAATCATCACTTAATGCATATAAGACCATCCACCGAGTAGATAAATACTTCTTTTCTGAGTGTGATTTCTACTTCATGAGGGACTACTCTGGTGGACAATTTATTCCAAATTGCTTTACTAAACTTTTAATATTTGAATGGAATATATAACCATGGTTGTGGTAATGCAATAACCAAAGAAACGACACTCTAAACAGTATTCTAGACCAGCATCCATGAATAACAGGCCCAAAAGGTTTTAACTGTGCATATTTGCTTCTACTTGTAGAAATGGAGGTAAAAAATGCATTTCCCACCTGCCTTAACAAAGGAAATGCATCCTATCCCCTTCAAGATTTAAGAGAGCCACAGAGCTGTTCTAACCTGTCTGGAGTTCCCAGCAGTGATAAAATGATAGGACAAATGTATACACATTCTTGTTAGAGTGAAAAAAGAGGTTGTTCATTTACACTTAATTGGCAACAAAATACAGCTACAAGAATGATAAGCCATGTCTGTCTCAGCTGTGATTGCATTAATACATCATAAATGTACAATGCAGATTCAACAGTTTTCCTACCCGTAAACCATTAGGAAACGCTTTTTAGCAAATTGTCACATAGAACTTGGAAACCGAAGAGAAAACTGAGCACACTAGGTAACGGGAGCAATTTTGGAAACAGACAATGGCTTTACTCCTGAATGAATGATATGATTCATTGTGCTAAGTATCAATATATTTTAAACACACCTGGCCTATGCGTTCACTAATGTTGCCTGTCTAGTAAAAAAAGGACATCTGCCAAGTGATAGCAGGTTGACAGAACCAAAATCAGCCGACTTATAATTACAGGGCTTAATTAAAATAATTAAGCAGTGCACTTATGTAGTGTCTGGGAAGCAAACCAAGAACTAAAATGAATGGAGTAACAGTTTTATAAGAGGAAGCTATAAATTAAGAACACATTAGAGTGACAACCACTATTACATGTAATAAAGTGTAATCACGTGTACAACTCGCAACTGTCAGTACAAACCTCCACTTACAGCCATCATCGACATAAAGACAATTCTTCAAATGAGGTCTGCACATTGGAGATGATTGAAAACACGCTTAACAAACCAGATATAATTCAAAAGTGCATTTCTGCATTCAGTCTAGATTTATTAATCCCAAATCCCTGACTGTCTTGACCAATATTACCCTAACTTGACTGTTAAACTTATTAGGCAGCTGCAAAATTGAAAGGATCTGATTTCCAATGAGTTTGGGAAATAGGTCAAGAGCTTTTGACGAAGGAAGGAAATGAAATAATGTAGCAAATTGGGCACAGATATTATTAAAGAATATGACCCAGTCTTGAAATAACATAGCCTTTTCACATTAAACATCAATAGGAGGTCCATATGTGAGGTTCTGCTGATGTGGTTTAATAATTCAATATCATTTTCTGATGTTTTTATAGAGGCCTAACTTTCACTATCAATTGCAAGCACTCTTATATCAACATTTTGATCCTAATTACTATACTTTGTCTAATTTACTCATTTGTGCTGTGAACAAACTATAGCAACGTGGTCTCCAGTTCTGTCACTCTTTCTTTCTCTAACACCATGTGTATTGCTTTTAATTTGCTCTTCTTTGGGAGGTGAGATTGGAGGGTGTTCGCTCAGGGAAATCGATGGGAAAATGGGATGGAATCTGCTGAGTGGATCAGAGCGAATGGAGTCAGCCCTCATGGGCCTAAAGGGAACATTGGAACGAGAAAGTCTGGACAATGTTTTTAACTTATTCCAGGAGGCTGACGACGGCAATCTGCTCTCCCAAATCCCCTTGCGGAATGTGCTTTCAAGATTAATTTCTTGTTATTCAGAATTGATCGCTTCTTTATGGACTCATTTGCGCTCTATTCCATTCAGGCCTGTCTGATATCTTCCAACACCACCACGTATTCTAAACACAGGAGTTAGTTTTCTCACTTTGCCAGACCCTTCTCCAAAGCGTGCTGGAGGAGAGTCTGGCTACTCCACATAGCATTCGGGAATGGGAGGAAAACGTGCTCTGGTTTATTGGCATTTCTTTAAGCCAATCACAATTGTCTTGAGAGGTGCTAAGCACCAGGGAAAAGCCACGGTACCAAGTTTAAAATGCCAACACAAAGAGGCCCAAGGCAACGGATATCCAGCCTAGATGAGAGAAATCAGCAATGGAGTAATCCTGGAAGTGGAACGTCAACGATATATATTTTTTTAAAAAAGAATCTGACTGGCGGTTATTCTGTAAGACTAGTATACTGCTCTTGGCTTGTGGAAAGAGGCGTTCCTTTTGTTGTGGATGTGGTACCTTTGCAGCCGGTATGGCAGTTTTTTGTTGTTGTATTTTTTTTTTTTAAGATGATCTTAATTGCTTACCATGCAGCTGTGGTTTAATTAGGCATCAAACGTTGCAGCACAGGCATGGTTCAAGTTCAACATCTAACTAAATTAAGGCTTGTTTGGTCAGGCATGTAGAATGAAAGCAAGGAAGGAAATTATTGTACGATGGTTGATCTTTTCATCTGTTTATTAAAACATTACTGGAATCAATTCATTCCTGGTATGTTAATGGCTGTTTGAGGTCCAGTAAAAGCTGTTGGCGCTGCTAAAGCAAAACAAGTTCAGTTACAGAGTGTGTTTTGGCTTGTGTGTAAGAAAGGTGGATGATCAAATGTCTTTCACTGAATTCCAGGTACAATATGGTATGATCTTAAATTTCCATCATGTAATGACTTACAGGTGTTATCCTATGTGTATTGCTCCACTTTCTTTCCTTTGTATTACAATGTCCTTCATTTTACCAAAAGCAAACTGCTCCACTTTCTGAACCAAAACTCTTTGCCCTGGACAGTGCTGAAGTGCATTACCAATTAGCCAGAGAGCTCTGCCAGCAACAAACTCTCTCTTTCTGTCATCAGACAATGTGTCATCATCACTGCCCACCGCTATAGTGCCGGACACCCTGTGATGTGCTGTCGTCTGCTAGGCCTGTCACAGAAACCCGTATGTCTAAGCCTCTGCCAAGGCAGCACACAGCACTGTCAAAAAATCGTTTGTAGCTCTCATTTTTCCTCACAGCATTTACTCCCGCCTGCATAAACTGCTCGCTCAAGCTTTTACCTTCTCCTCCTCCCCACGTCTCTCTCATGCCTGAATCTCCTGGTAAGTCAATATTGGGTTGATTCATTGCATCTTTGCATATTTTTAGGAACAGAAAAAGAAACCTGCTTCATGATTTTAGAAGATGGTGTAAAGGACCTTATGAAGGCCCATTGTTTATAGTGCTGCAAAGCAAACCACATAATAGCTGTCATAAAAGCTTTGTAGGTTGATTTGACAGCTTGACCCGTTGGTTTGTCATTTTTTAATACTGACAGTTCTGCATTTTGACATAAGACACAATAATATTGCTCAGTCACACTGACTCTGATGGCATGTAGTTAATGGAGCTTTCCAAATGAGAACCAGCTCAGCTTACAGCTCATCCAATCGGGGATATTTAAAGTACCACAGCCACTAACGTTTATGCTCCACACTAAAGTCATTTTGCCTCCTACTAAGTACTTTGGCTCATCAACACTGTTAGTCACTTAAGTCATCAGTTGTAAATATTATGTTTTTATATAATTATAGTATAGTCTACCCTGCTTAAGGTTTTTTGGGGTGGTTGGAGTTGATCTGAAAAATAATTCTACGTAAAGGCTGAGTGCATGTGGACACGTCACATGCATGTCACATGCAGTCGATTCTTCCTGTGCTGGTGTTATGACAGCAGAATTAGAAGAATTTTACCTGTTAAATGACTAACATATTCTGATGATTATCAATAGCATTTCCTCCATTTGTCATTCATGTTGTTTAACCTTAGTCTAGCAGGAAAGTTGGAACGCAAGACTGCAAGGGATCGTGCATGCCACTTTAATGTGTCACCTGTTTATTAAGCAATCGTACATTTTAAATAAATCACAACCACAAACAGAGACAAAATCATAGAGGAAACTTTAAATAAAAAACATTGAGAGTGTAGGTCTGGTGGAGATAAATCAGTGTATATGTCGTGTAACTGGTAAAGTAAAAAGTGTTGTCTAATGGAATGCCACCATGTTTAAAATCTTTCAACTCCATACGGCCTCAGTCAAAGCAATGAGTGGCCTCCACCAAAGCAACAGATCTGTTTGCAACTTACTGTAAATGGCATTTAAAGTCAAGTAGCGCCATGATCACATTATGCTGTTGTTTTAATGATACTACCCTATAGTCTGAGCCAACTCACTAATGATCAAAGTGGAACTGTACATAAAACCACTCTACACTGCTTAATAACTAGCTGCGTTACTTTGGAGGGTTTATAATACCGTGCTAAACAGTCACTGTCTCTATTTCTCACGCAACAACGGGAAGCTAATTATTTCACTATTATGCCATGAAGACGGCTGCTGCATGGGTGTTCACAGTATGGGAGCTCCTTTGATGTCACAAATCTGTCCACTCTTCAGCCTCAGACTCCAGACTGCTAATGATTATTTGGCTCTGGGTGGCTTAGTCATTCTTCAGCACACTCATATGATAAGGCAACCACAGGACAAACAGGTTTGGCATACACACCAGCCCACAACACTGCTTCATCGCATATGCACCCTTTGATCAGTCTTTCCAAAGTTTATGTTTTGACATTGAGAAGCTATGCTTGTGTGAGTACTTGGTCTGATATAGTGATGACACTATATAATGTGAAGCCAGTATTTGGGTTCAAATGCATCTTACAGTGTAAATAACACACATACAGTCTTTCAAATGGCAAAATGTTGTTTCGAGTTCAACCTTACAAAGTGTGGGATGTTTCCAGCTGGAGAACCTGAGGGTAACACGAGGTCTCCTCTGCACTGTGCTCTGCAATGTGCTTTGTAAAGTGACACTTAAAGGATGTCTGTGAGCCTCCCTTCCTGTCAGAGCCAGTAGTCCACTTCAGACTCAAGTACCAACACACATTTCACACAACCACCCAAAATAACCCTAGCAGGTTGGTGCAGTGCACCCCCACAGTGACCAAGCAAGGAGCTGACATTTACAGGGTAGTATATGAGATAACCAGAGCACAAACACTCTTAAGACACATTCTTGCATGTGGTTTGTTTAAAGCTTTAGTGTGTAACTTGTTGATATTAATAAACGTTGCCAAATGAGTTGCTATAACGCTAATTATGACAATGAACACACTCTCTCTGTATTTCTCAGTATGGCTATGTTCAGAAGATTGTGGCATCTGGTGACTTTCCCATGCAGGAACTCGATTGAAGATAATTACCTCTTCTGATGAGTCCATCATGTTTTTTTTTTTTTTTGTAACTAGCAACTGCCTGGAGGAGGGGTATTTCATCAATCCATATGATGTGGATCCATCCATCTTCATCCATCCATCCATCTTCATCCGCGAGTCATCTTTATCCGAGTCGGGTCGCGGGGGCAGCAGCTCCAGTAAGGGACCCCAAACTTCCCTTTCCCGAGCCACATCAACCAAGGATTTCTCATCAACTGCTAATACTTGAAATATAGAACCTTAACTGAATTTTCTTTTTTCTATCTGTCTTAGATAGATTCCTCTATATTATTCTAAAGTGCTGCTGAGAATTGGCCCACTGGTGGATGTCAGTGTGAAATGCTACTACAAATGCATAATCAGTGCTGTCAGCTTATAGAGTGACTTTGTAACACATTAGCCCGTGGCAGTCGTGTTGTAAAAAAAAAAAAAAAAAGAATTCCCGCTTTTCTAGGGTTATTCTGGGGCTTTTGTATTGTACTGGCTGCAGGCAAGTGGACTGCTGCCTTCTCAGCTTGCTATCAGCCTCTCAATTGAATTACTCTAATGTTTTATCCCTTACTGTTCCCCTGCTTGTAATGAAATTAATGCCACTTTAATTTGCATCACCCTTGTTAAATCCCAGGGTGCAGAATGAATGTGGCATTGTTTGACTGCAGGAAACGCCACAGAAAAAAACAACACAGCTTGCAGAGTGTGTGCATTAACTGAATTGTAAATGAATCGTATAAAGTGTCTTTCAAGGATACTGAAATAGCTTCAGAATTGTGGTCAGCCAGCTTTTTTCACTTCATCTTGGGCCCATGGTTTCATCATACGTCCATTAGTTTCTAAAGTGTTGCTATTAACCCTGACCCCGGATTGGAAGTTGGCTTGTGCACCTTTCACTGAAGGTGTAATATAAACCCCAACTCAGTGTCAGGTGATCCACTGAATCATTGTTACATCCTCAGTGTAATCATCCTCACAAAGGCAGCAGCTCATTGGTCACTCTGCCCCCTCTCATCACTGCATCAACCTTTCAAAGCAGAAGGGGAAAAAATATGTATTTTCAATGCAAAATGAGCAGAGCTATTACTCTGCATGCTGACAACCAATCAATTCCACTACAGTGTTTTCTGTCTTCAGCTGGAGGAAATGCTCGATAAAATGAGCAAGATAAAACGGGCATGTGAATCTGGCTGCCAAAGCTATCCAGATGGACATTTTACAATTAGAAGTGAAAGCTAGTATGTGTGACAGCTGTGTCGTGCACCCTCCCTAACTCCTTAGGTATATGAATAATTGGGGTTTCTCATGAGAAGTACTGTATGTGTGTCAGTTGTATAGCTGAACACCAATCAATGTGACCCATGAGTAATAATCCTACAAGCAGTTGAAGAATTGCTGTGAGGAATAGGAAACAATCTTTAAAGTCAGCTTCTAGCATTACATCAAAACGTCATTTCTTCCCTCAAAATCAATTATTCTTTTCATTACCTATTTTATCATGCACAGGGATACAAACAGTAATGTTAGAAAAGGCATTGAACTGTGCGGTAAAGGTAAATGGTCTGGGTTTCAGAGCAGTCGTCCACCTGCTACTTGTCAAATAATTTAAGTGGTCAAAGTGAGTGTAGTCAGGCCTCAGTGAATCATACACAGCACAACCATCTGCTTCTGTTTTTCCCACTTTCCCACAATGACCCAGTTAAACAGCCATATCTTAAAGGCTTGGTTCTAATGATGTGTCAGTCAAAATCAATCAAATGTGTACATCAATTTTTGATGTACATTATATGATTAAGTGTAGTTGAGTTTTGTTTAGTTGACTGTGATTCTGTTGAGTCAGTTTTATCCAAGTTATTTAGCTTGTCATTCTTTTAAAATGCATTTTGTCATGGTTTTGTCCTTATGTCAAGTTTCTGTTTTAGTTGGTTTCACGTTTTTTGTTTGTTTTCATGGACTTCCTGTTTTATTTTGATATCCCCTGTTTGTCTTCATTTACTTCACTTGCCTTCCTTCCTTCGTCCGCTTTCCCACCGCTGTGCTTCACGTCCCCGCCCCTAGTTTGTTTCACTTGTTTGTTTTCAGCTTCCCAGTCCCTATGCTTAAATACTCACCATTCCCACTTACCTTATGCCAGATTGTAGTTGTATGTAAGTCACTCTTTTTATTCCTTGTGTTTGTTTTCCCAGTGTTTATCCGACTTTTGCTTTGTTCCTGACCATGATTATTGCCAGCCACTTCTGTACCTTCGCCTGCATTGTTCTCTGAACAATAAACCACTTACCTGTGATTCCTTGTCTGAGTCGTGCATTTGAGTCCGCTATTTTATCGTGACACATTTAATGCCCCAGCCAACACTTAATATTAAGACATAATTATCGGTGCCTTTAAAGACAGCCATTTCAGTTTTCACTTGTGTGCAGCTAAACTAAAGTAATTACAGAGCATGTAAGGAAACACCCACACATAGTCTATATTAAAGTCTGCTGATGGAAATAAATGTTTTGCATTTTAAGTAAGAGCTTTAATTGCAAGAGAGACAAAAGATTTGCTTTTTGTAGAATAGGTCTACCAAGTCTTCTCTTACCCACTTCTACTTTACCAACAATACATAAAAAAGACTAATAATATTTTAATGTCAAAAGCAAATACACACATCACTTCATACTGAACCTGAAAACATTTCAGTGATCATGTAAGGCTTTTGCACTTACCTAGTAAAATTTACATTTAGGTGTACATTTGGGTGTTTTTTGTATTACATTGTTTTAAAGAGCTCATATTATGTTCATTTTCAGGTTCATAATTGTATTTAGAGGTTGTAGCAGAATAGGTGTACATGGTTTAATATTCAACACTATATTTTTGTCATACTGCACATTGCTGCAGCTCTTCTTTTCACCCTGTGTGTTGAGCTCTCTGTTTTTTATACAGAGTGAGGCATCACACATCTGTACCATCTTTGTTGGCAGTAGCACATGCACAGTGCCTAGGTAAAGACTACTAGCCAGTCAGAAGCAGAGCAGGGCGGGCCCTGAAGAGCAGGGTGGACTTTGGACTTTTCCCTCTGTAAACCTATAATGTGCACAAAAAAGATATATAAAACAACAAAATAAGGGGAATCGGCAAAGCTCTTTGAAACATTTTACATTACTTGATGAAAGCGCCATCTATCTTAATGAATGGACACAACTGAGGGTTGAGCCATGTTCTTGAAGGGGAGCTTTCAGTGGCATTTGTTTGCTTAATTAAATCATGAGAGCCATCTCGAGTGTGACAGGTGAGCAAAACAGACGGTCCAGGGTTTCTTCCCCTCGTCCCATGGAGACACTTGCATCCAGAAGCCTGGCACTAATGATTTCATTAACATGGCTAACAGGGCATCAGTACACCTGTTCACAGGCGTTCCAGCAGATACCTCGGTAACCTTGAGACAACGGTTCGAGGCCCCTGCCAACACTCTTTTGTTTCATGGCTGCTGTTTCAACTCTTATGCAGTTTTATTAAAAGCTACAGTCTGTGGCGTTGAATATTTTCTTTGAGCACAGAACAATTGTGCTGTTCTGAGTCAAAATATCTCCTTAGGTTTTGTGCCACAAGGATCTCAGTTGTATCGCACTAGGCTACACTGAGAAGGTGTCCATATAATGTTTGTTTTTTTACAAGAGTAACATAGTATAGTGATATATATATGATATATTCTCATCTGCCGAGCCCAGGTGGAAGATTTGCAAATAATTCCTAGCTTTTCTTTCAGCCTGCCTAGTATAGCAAATGGCTGGCGTTTTTCACATGAAAGAGTACCAAAAGGTTTGGACTGCAAAATATCAAAAAATCTATTTTTCTCACCATGTTTGATCTGTTTTACAAGAAATCACACCCATCTGGCCCTCCAAAAAGCTTTCAAAACAATACATTTGCATATGAAATCTGACCCTTGTTTTTTTGTATTTTGCTTTAGAACAGTTGAAGCTCTAAATTAACCAGCTGGAATTTTTCTGGTGCTCCTGTTTTTTGCAGTGTTGTCTAACATTGCTCTCAGTGTCTCTGACTGTGTCTCTCTCTGGACCCCTTTTCTCACATTATCTGCATGCTTTAATGGTCTGCAACTTGTCAAGAAGGCCTATCTGTCTCCTCTCCCACTCATCTGACAGCCTCACTGGTGTTTCCCCCCTTCCTGCCTCAGAATGTGATCGATAGCCCATAAGCCCCCCACCCCACTGTCTTCGCAGGTGGATATCATTAAGGGATGAAAAATGCCCTATCAAACCAAGCAATCCTCTGCCCTTTGTATAAACTGAGCAGTTCAAAAGTGCTTCAAGAATACACATGCATTGAAACAGATTTTAGTAAGTTAAACGCTGTTACATGAGAAGAGCTATAGCATTCTTATGCCCAAAGCCTGGTTCTGTCCAAAAATAAGAAAATCCACCTACCAACACTTCTAAAGTTCACATATTACCCTAACTTCCTGGAATCTCTGTGCGGTTGCCAGAAAACAAGCTGGTAGGTGCTGGATTTTTGAACAGATCCAGGCTAGCTGCTTATCGCAACATTATCCCATAAGTCTTTGCCATTGGCTTGCTTTTAAAGCCCCATGGGAGCTGTAAGAAGAAAAACATTGTAATATCTTTAATTAAAATGACAAGATTTAATTTTACTACTGACTAAATCAAGAACAATAAACCCCAGGAACAACATCTTTTCAGAAACTATGATGAAAGAAACCAACTGAGTTACAGAACATGTTATTCTCTTTCCCTACTCCAGTATTTTGATTAGACTAACCAAGATGATTATTTTGGCAGCTATAACTTGAAAAAAATGTATTTATAACTAAAACTCCAATCTGCGAGCAAAACCTCCCTCCATGGCACACTTCCAGAGAGCATACTACTGTGAGCTTCCGACTGGATGTCCATAACCCAAAGTCCTACTTTGTCCTGGTCTTCTGCACAGAGCCCAGTTGTGTAAAACAATTAAACTGCACTACAGTATCAATAAGAGTGTTCTGAGCGGTAATAATATTTCATTTACTTTTATATGATTGTGCAGGAAACAAGCAAAATGATATGTTAAATGCTGTCTATACTGTGCAATATGCATTATGACATAAACATGTCATAAACCACTCATCACCAAATTGATATGATATGATGGGTCTTAGTTTCGAGCAAGATGCCATTACAAAACAATGTAATTTCCCCTTGCGGAATTAATATCTAGTTCTGTATGCATTTATTGACATTTTGTTGTACATTACAAAGGATTTTTAAACTAGGTCATGTGAAATAAGCAGTGGAACATTGTGCTTATACAGTATCAATTCCAGTTAAATTTTATCTCTTTGCTTTAAAATCAACTGTGAAATCATGGGGTTAAAAGCTTAACTTCCAAGTTGATATTATCAGCTCCAGGTATAAACTAGGATTTGGTATGACTATCATGGTTTTCACAGCAGGCGCACAAAGAGACCAAACTCAATCTGGAGTGTGGCTCAGGTCCAAGCTGCTGTGTTTTGTGAGTCAAGCTGTGCCTTAAGAGAGAAGTATGTCAAACCCCTCCGAACAAGCGGCATATTCAGGAGTGGCATGGGTCTTATGCTTGATCCTTGCTGATATGCAGCGATAACAGGCTTTCTTTATAATGCACACACACATGCACAGACATACAGTCGCCCATGTACACACATACTATCTTTCAGTCTCTCACACAGAAAACCCACATTCACGCACCCACAGTCAGCTGTGTAAGATCCCATAACAGAACAAACATTGTCCGGCAGGCTACCTTTGGAGTACAGGGAAGGTATGTGCCACCCCTAGCAAAAGGATGGTCTCTTGTGTTTTCTCAAACACTAAGGTTGCAGAATAATAACGAAGGCTTCAGCACCGCAGATAAGAAAGAGAAAATAGATTACCAGGAGAGCTCAATGTGCATTTGTATAACCTGTGTACGGACAACTGTCGCCAATGTAAGTGAGATTAATGTGTTTAAATATTGTTGAAAGGTTGTGCAGTGGCCATGTTACGCCTTACTACTTCATTATGATGCATGGGAAAACACAGTAGCTACCAAAGAAATGCTGCATAATGCATAGCTGTATTACTGTAGGGCTGTAGCAAGTTTGCTTGTTAGCTCAGAGCTTGAAAACACCCATCTGTATCTGAATAGTTTCCCCTTGATCTTGATTAATTGATCCTTGTTAAAACACGAAAGAGTCACAAAGCACCGTTCTACTGTCGGCGGTTCCTACTTGTTTAAACAGAAATTTCAACCAAAGAATAAGCCAGAAATATAGCTTTGACTCCCTGACATGAGGGGAGGCAAGGATGTCTGTGTTGTCTTGAGTTATCTGGAGCTGCAGAATCCTCCCCAGGCTCCCCGAGTCCAACTACGACAACACTATATCAGGCAGGGAGAGAAGGGAGGAACGATAAAGAGAGGTTTGCAGGGAGGATTGGTGGGTGTATCAGCCAAGGTCCAGGTTCACCAACTCTTTTGTTTTACTTGGCCCACTGATGACAACATCATCATCATCAACATCAAGAAACCTATAGAGAGTTTTATTACTGGACATTATCAGTATCTCTCCTACTCCTCACATCACAGCCCTCAAAACATCATCTTGAAAATATGCTGTTTTGGGGTCAGATGTGTTCTGTTTTGCTTCATGCACATAATGCTGAAAGTTGTATTCTAAATGTGCTACTCTATTAAGTCATTCATTTTTAGACTTGTTCTCAACCAAAATCATTGCATCTTGTATTGATAGGTCTTTTACACTTTTAAACTTTGACCTTTCTGCTTTTTTGTTTCAACGTTTGCTTGTAATCATACAACCCCAGTGTAAATCAGAGGAACATTAAGCAACAATGGACAATACATTTGGATGGTTGAGCTAAATCAGAGGAAGTCCTCATTGGCCGACGGACCTTATTGATTGACAGTGAACTCTAAATCTGCCTACGGGTGGCATTTGGAGGGGCTGCATTCAAATCAAGCAAGTATTTCCTGTCAAGGAGGCCTCCCTTGTTGTGTGCATATCGCAATCTGTGCGTGGAAGGTGGGGTCTATATTTAAGGTTGCTCATTTAGTGAACAGTGACCCCTGTCGAGTTTTTATTCTCCCAGTTGGAAAGTAAATCTAGGTGATGTCTTTCAGGATGCTAATTTATGTGTCCCCGCTGGCAGCTTAAGCCCTGCACCCTTTTGAATTGGCAACACCACCAGCTGGTGTGTCCTCAGTCTTGCTGAAAGCAACATTGTTTGTGGAGCATTTAAAAAGTGTTTTGCGTTTAAAAACCTGATCCTGACACAAGTGTGGGCCAAATAGGGTCCAGCTTAAGCACTTTCCTTATGTCTTTAGAAACATAAAGAAAGTCTCATGCGCTGTCACATGCAATGTTACACTGAAGGGTTTACTAAACAAGGCCTTTATGCCATGGGTGCTCATCACTGGGTCATTCAGCTGTATTACAGGAAGGGAAGTTCAGTCCACTCTTACAGTACATGCACTATTTTCTTTGAGCTATTGTGTGATTACATTCCTCTTATTCTCCAGTGCAAAACAAGTTGTGTGATAATGGCTGTACAACCCACCTCTATTTATCTGATTTTGGGGAAATACACTTAATGTGTCTGATAAGAGATGCCTGTTAGTCAGGCATCTCTTATTGGAGCATTACAGTTATGCTGGCCATACACCAGGAAACAATGTCAGCAATTTAACGATTAGATAGTTCTATACTAACATCTGAGTCTGAGCCACATCAGGGCAAATATGAACGCTCCCCAGTCATTAATTGTGAGGGTTCAGTAAGAGCTGTCTTATTATCAGATGTCTTTAGACACGGTGTTTGATGATGCGTTCTCTTTGGCTGACATCGGCACACTGGTGCCGACAGGCTCTAGCAAATACATTATGTTCATGACAGTTTTTACATCATATTCTGTAAGAAATGCTTCAAAACGGCTATAAACAGTCACACATTTCAATGGTGACAGAATACAGTGCAACACTGGTAGTTCACCTTGTTTGTTAGAGATACCGCTATGGGCTGCATGTTAGCTGGAGATTGATATGTTTATCTCTGTATTGCACCCTGCATTTCTGTGTTTTACTTTGTTGTTTTTTATGTGTTGTTTTTTTAGATGGGGACAGGAAGCAAAGATACAAAGACAAATCAAAATAATAATAATAATAATATGTTATAATGTGGGGTTTCCCAAATCACTGTTTTGAGTATATTCTTTTCATGTAGCATAGAGCTATTTAATTATTTATTAATGAAAAATAATATCAAACATCAGTCAACATATCAGCCTTGAAAGTCATCCCCAAATTCTTCTGACCCCGAGTTGATAAAAGTGTTTAAAGCATAGTTAATATGTCAGATGCTGCGTGACTCCTGCTGTAGTCTTCACATACTGTACATGTACAGTATAATGTGTGCATTTGTAGGAATCAAAACTAAAGCCTTTATAACAGGTGGTTGTTGAATTTGAGTGTGTCAGAGATAATTATATTGATGACTACACAGTCAGACAGAAAGACAGACAGATGTGCTTTCCTGTGATTCCTTACTGAGTGTCTCCTTTCTTATGAGAATCACAGATAGAGATCTTGCACCGTGTCTCATGGATTAAGAGTTACTCCCAGGAACAATTTTCTTGTTTTTTGTGGCAACAGTCATTTTGGAATGCAGCTATAGGGCCAATTTAAATACCAAGCAGATTCATTACTTATAAGAGACCCAAATAATTACACGGTCAGGTACAGGAGCACTTGAATGTGCCCGAAACCTCCCTAGGGCATTACACACAAAGGGATTAAAATAGAACGTAAATGAACTCAAAAAAATATATTTTATCTGGCCTTAACAGTAAGCTCACTAGCTCAAATCTGAAGGTGTATATTAAGCTGAGTAAAGAACAATAAAAAGAGATTCAGATTTCTCAGGTATTTGAAGTCCCGTGTGTACTTACACCGTGAATGCAGCAATTACTCTCAATTTATAGAGTAATTATGCACACTAACTCATTTCTCTTGCTAAAGAAAATACCCCTGCATGTAAAGGCAGGATTTTTTCACCCTGTCATGGTTGTAAAAAGTACCAGTGGAAAAAACTGGGTGAGAAATACGTATATTTATGTCTCTGAAGGAAAAACGTTTTAATATCCATTATCTGAGCTGACCTGCAAGCCTTAAAGGTGTTATGGTGCTTTTGGTATGCTTTTTAGACCTTAGTGGTCCCCTAATACCATATCTGAAGTCTCTTTCCCAAAATTCAGCCTTGGTGCAGAATTACAGCCACTAGAGCCAGTCCCACAATGACCTTTCCTTAGGATGTGCCATTTCTGAGTCTATAGTTTTTGAGGGGTGGGGGGGGCTTGGGGGGGCAAGGTGCAGGCTGTGGGTGTGGCCTTGACCAACTCCCACTTTGCTCATTTGAAAGCCATGATGTCTCTCTCTCATGGGTGGGCCAAATTCTCTGGGTGGGCAAAGCAGAGCAAGGGGAGGTAACCTTGCCACAAATTACCTCATAAGGGGCAAGATTCCAGATCGGCCCATCTGATCTTTCATTTTCTCAAAGGCAGAGCAGGACACCCATGGCTTGGTTTACACTTAGGGCCATTTCTAGCCACTGGGGGACCATAGGCATTTCTTTAAAATATTGCAAAAGTGACGATATTACACACTAAATTATCATGCGGTTAACTTTTTCAGTATGAACATCACACCAAGTTATGTCTAAGTCACTTCATGTGTAATGGCTCTGATTTCAGAAGTGGCCAAGACAAAAGAGAAAGCAAAATGTTAACATTTAACAACACTTAATAATGCAAATACATAAATAAATATTTTAATAAAACATGCAGAACAATACAGATGATATTTTCTTTGCTATGTCTACTTTTACATCATTGTACAAAATATATCAAACACTCAGCATTTACTATCCCTGCAACAAATTTAGGCTGACAATAGAATGTAAGTTATAAAGTGATCACAAGACACACAGATAAAGGGCAGATACAAAGGTTGATCCAACAGGATGTGATCAAACCAACATGAGAGACAGAGAGCATCAAACACTGAGACACTGTTAACATGTTTTTTCACAAATAGGGGTCTACGTACGTTGCCAGACATCTGCATGTCTAAACAGGCTTGATTCTATCTAACGTTATGCACTACACACTGCTGTATCTCCTGACAGTCTGTAACACACTGATAGGATAAGGAGAGATGACGCTGTGTGGGTGGATGGGCTTATTTTAAAATGAGGAGTACAGTAAGGTTAAGTATTTTTCAGAATGCACTCACAAGGAGACTGTCCATATGTGTATTGTATTTTCCAGAGTCCAATTCATAACTGCAATTAAAGGATTTATAAAACAAATGTAGTAACTGTTTCACTATTTTGGTAAATTAAAGTTCAGCACAGCAGCAGTTATAATGTGCTCCACAAATAAATAGGTCCAGTCAGCACTGTGTATCCAAACCACCCACATAATGCAAGGCATTACAGAAGGTACCAGAGGTGGACTTCACCCAGCGTATCCTCTCCTTGAACCACGGAGCCCCTGATGTTAATGGATACATGCCATAAGAGGACAGTAGAATAAAGGCAGTAGGAAGTTGGGCCTCAGCAGTATCATATATAACAAGAACACAGCACTTTGTGTATGTGCCAGGGGGCTGAATCAGCAAAGACAACAACAGGCAGAGAGGAGGTAAACACAACAACAAAGGACACCTCTCCACAAAAACTCACTGTGACTGAACTCATGGCCAATACATAAACTACAGCGGGCCATTATCTGTTTGTGTGTGAGCACAGGGTCTGGCAATGAGCATTTGATGCAAATTGTTTATGAAAAAAATGGAATATGATTTTCCATCATTATACCTAAACCTAACTCGACATGCATCACCATCAAAACAATATCATAAATTACACTTTTACATAATGTAAGGATGGAATACTGCTGTTATGGGTAGACTGTTATAGGAATAAGATGTCTGTCACATAACATGCAACGAGTGGAGGGATGAGTTACAAAATGGGGCTACAATATGAATACGTTCACTATGTTTGCACCAACAAAACTTAAGAGTAAAAATGTCTTTAATATCAGCAATGCTCTGTCTGCAAAAACATTCAGATTCAGTAACGTCAGCTTTTTGCCTCCATCATCATGTTACATGACTCCTGGGTATTAAAGGTTTTTCTTTCAAATATTCACCCTGGACTATGGAAGCCCATTTGTACCAGAAAATACATATTATGTGTGACAAAATTATAAATACTCAGGTAAGTCAGATAGTAAGTCAAAAATCCGGCTCTGGAGGCAATGTTGCATGGGTCTGTCCACTGCATTTCTCCAGACTGAAATATCTCACCATTATCCCCTGACTTTTCATCTAGTGTCACCAGCAGGTCAAAGTCTCACTTATTCAGCATCTTAAAATCTACTAAATAGATTAACACCAAATATGGTTCCCAGACAAAAAAGCAAACAGACTGTCACGATCCCCTGACTTTTCCCCTAGGGCCACCACAAGGTTAATTTTGCTTTTAAGTGACTTGTTTTGACAACCATTTGATGGATTGCCTTGACATTTGGTACACACATTCATGTTACCCCACAAATAAATCCTACTGACTTTGGTCATCTCCTGACTCCTACTCTACCAAACCTTTCACTTATCCAGTGAAATATGTTAACATTACAATTGGTACAGACATTCATGCCCCCCTCAGGATGAAATGTATCAAATGTGCTTGGCAATATTTTTGTCAACAGTGCATTACATAAATTGAAGCTTTATTGGTAAATATTTGAATGCTATTATACTCTACTGAACACTTAGAACACAGTCGCGTGATTCCATGTCACATATCCTATCTACAATCTTGCTTTTGTTTTCCTTGTTGTACATTTTGAAACTGTTTGTCTTATCAGAGCACAAATGCAACACTGCATACCTGCATGTTTGCTGGTTTCAGATCCCTATCAACCAACAGTTAGCATGTCCCCGCACCCCCCTTCTATTTCCAAGATGCATTTCTTCCTTGACCCGCATCAGTCTGTAAATCTCTCATCACCGTGCAGTACAGTAGCCAGGTGAAAGAACAAGGGAGGGTGGGGGTGAAGGGAGCTGGAAGGATGGATTGAACTGTGCTTAGAGGTCTTCCAGAGTGATGACGGCTGTCCACACCTATCTAGGACAACCGTCATGTTTACAAGAAACCAGTTTGACTGGTTCAAACTTGTAGCTCAACAAACACTTCAACTTTACAGTCTAAACAGGCCTGATTTCTCATAGCTTCTTTTTTCATTTTGTTTCATTCTGGTATTTCTGTCCATACATCATCCATAAGGATCAAGCAAACAAAACTAAGAAATGTCAAACAAAATCAACCCCACCCTCTGCCCTTACCTACACTCAGTTTCCTACATGTTCTAACAAAGGACCAATAATGTGAATTGTTAAGCCAAAAAAGAATATATTAAATTAAAATATATATTTATTTTAAACATGTATTTAATAATATAAATTCCCAATATATTAAAAGTGGACATTTTTCAGAGTGTGTATCCATAAGGCTTTAACTTTCTGTAACAGAAGAGGAGCTTTTCACTAATTAGATGAAACTGCAGCAATTTTCAATAGTCCCTTGTGTGTTCAGAGCAGTGTTAGCGGAAGCAATGCGAGAGTCTGAAAGAATAAAAGACATAGACAGCAAAAGAAAACAAGCTGAAATACATCAACACTTGATGTCAAAAAACATGAAGTTCAACAATTGTGGTTTTTGGTCTGTGATCACTAGATTTTCTATTCTTTCTCAAAAATGCAGTTGGAGATTGGTGAGATTATTCTTTTCGTTAAAAGATAAACAAACCAATTGTCTTCTTACAATTACACAGATTAAACAGTCCACTATGTCAGCTGTCACAGGTCCATTGCCTGCTGGATTGGCATCCATCTGAAGTAGGTTAAATTCTAGTCATTTTAACATTTATTTAATTTAAAGTACTCACCACTCTAAAACAACCACTGTTCTCTTGGAGATATTGGCAGGAGTAGGATTTCATTTCACCTCTAATAGCAGCCTTTGCTTGAGTGGGAATGTTGATATTAATCAACTATATCTAATTAACTGTGGAAGATCTATATACATTTTGTTGATCGACTTTCTTTCCTTTTAGCTCTTAATTAACTTTTCCCCTAAACTCATCTGTCTTCTTTTGTTATTTAGAACAATGTATTTCTCACTGTTACACTACTCAACATGTCATTTGTAGCAACGTCACATACACTGATGATTGATTATGCTCATTCTATATGTTTGGATAAGAGTATCATGCTAAATGAATAAAACACGAGATTCAAATGTTAGATGAATGTAATTTTGTTGTCTAGTGCAGCTGAGAGCAGTGCACGGACTGCTGCGAGGTTAACCCTTGTGTTATCTTCCCCTCAACATTGAAAATCAACACTTTTGTTCAATGTTTGTCAATGTTTTTAACTGTTTCTTATGTTTTTATCCCTTTTTCAACACTTTTGACACTTTTTTCAAAGTTTGTCACTTTTTTGATGTTTTAAACACTACGTAACACCAACTTATTAACTTTAGTTTTACAGTTATTTTTCACAGTTTTGAAAGAGAAAAGAATGGCAAACTGCAAAATTACCACCCACATTGTTACAGTTTACACACCGGCTTCCTTGTTCAACTTTGACCTAGTGTACTTACTGATTTTTTCTTGGAATATAAATTTATTACCAACATTTTGGGTGTAATTACTTAAAGTTTTACAAATGTTGGGCTTTAGAATAATAATTTGGCTGAACTGTTGACTCGCTTGTCAGTTTGTTTGATCACAGTCTTGCCCCATCAGACTATTGTAGTAGCAAAGTCACAGTGCACAAAACTGTTAGCAATTAGCAGAGGTGGGTAGAGTAGCAAGAAATTGTACTCAAGTGAAAGTACTGTTACTTTAGAATAATATGACTCAAGTAAAAGTAAAAGTAGTCATCCAAATAATTACTTGAGTAAGAGTAAAAAAGTGCTTGATGAAAAAACTACTCAAGTACTGAGACAATCAGACAGATAAAAATACAAAATAATCATCTTTAGGCAAATTATAGTTCATCCAATTAATAAAATAAATGAAAATTAATTTATTAATTTTAAAATAGCTTCAGTGAGAGACTTGTCACATCAAATTTGGATGGATACTGTATGTGCAAAACATACTGTATGTGACCTAAAATACAAACATCCACCTATCCACAGCAAACACTAAAACTACCGCTACGTTTTGCTCAAGTTAGATGTTGAGTTTTTGAAAGCTGACATGTCTGATTCTTTTGGTCGACACAGAAGACGCCGCATAACGTAGCTGCTGTTTCGCACTTTCCCTAAAAGGTAAACAGAATACCGAAGAGGTAAAAAGAAAAGTAACAAGCTCATTGTAGCCTAATGTAGTGGAGTAAGAGTAGTTTCTTCTTCACTAATCTACTCAAATACAAGTAAAAGTATAGTGATTTAAAACTACTCCTAGAAGTATAATTTTTTCAAAAACTTACTCAAGTAAATGTAACGGAGTAAATGTAACTCATTAATAGCCACCTCTGGCAATTAGGTACAGTGTTATTATTACCAAAACTAAGTAGGTAAAGCCCAAGTTGCTTTTTCTTTTTAGGTTAATCTATCTGGTATCAATTGTTCCCAAAAAAGTGGCAGCCATGGAGTAGGAGTAATAGGAGGAGGGAGAGTAAGAAAGAAATAGAGCATACAATACAGAGTCTCTTGTTCCGCCTAAAGCAATACATCTCCCTGGAGAGGTTACCACTGACAACAAGACATAAAGATAGAGCAGTAGAGAGAGAGAGGGAAGAGTGACAAAATCTCCTGCTAAAGAGAGGTATAAATATGAGAGCATGCAATACTTAGACATTTCACATCACTCAGACAGTCTTCTTCACTTTAGTGCTAAATCACTGGTTGGGGTAACTCCTTGTATCGGGCGGTCATTCATGGGAACATTAATGAAAACTTTCTGGATTTAACAGTAGAGAAAATGTTGTCTTCGTCTGTTATATGCAGCTGCTCTTAGATTTTGGGTTCCAGAGGAACAGGATGTAAAAAATAATTGGGTTACACTTTACTTGAAGGTATTTACATAAGAGCGACATGACACTGTCATGAATGTGTCATAAAACAATACAAACAAGTCATAAATGTTTATGACATAACGCTTCTTTTAGTAAGTGTCATTTGGTTTTGTCATGACAAGTTATGGTTAGAGTTAGGATTAGGGTTCATGTGTCATGACTTTGT
The DNA here is from genome assembly GCA_026937815.1 of Etheostoma perlongum. Taxonomy (NCBI): domain Eukaryota; kingdom Metazoa; phylum Chordata; class Actinopteri; order Perciformes; family Percidae; genus Etheostoma; species Etheostoma perlongum. The sequence goes on from CM049379.1 coordinate 14,038,276, forward strand.
CATTATAGTGTTCATGCCAGAGTCATGTCATTCTTATGTGGAAAACTTTAAGTATTAAGTATAAGTGTTACCAAATAATTTTAGTTTAACGCAATGTCTTTTTAAGAGTAATCATTAGTACAAACTCCAGATTTAATGGCACTGCTTTTTGCCAGTATGTCAGGATTTAAAATCATTAAGAACTCACATATATCTTCTTCTTCCCTTTAAACTATATCTGGTTTGGATTCCAATCCCATTTACAAAACAATACAGTTCAGTTCACATAAAACAGACACATTTTTATGTAATTCAATTAAGTTATTTACATGTAATACATCCAAATTGTTACATGTTATGTCTCAGGTAAAGGGAGATTAATAGACATTTTGTGCCAAGATGATCTGACAGGTTGTACAGAAGACAAAGTTAGCACACCAAAAATGTTGGTAATGTTCATTGCACAGGAAAACTACAGCAAGGTTTCTACTACAAACTAGTTTGGCTAACCTCTGAGGTTGGTCTGTCTGCTAGTGTTGCTTGTCCTGTCAGACTTCTTTTTAGCCGATGCTGCTGTTTTGCCAGTTCTCAGCACTTCATTTACGGAGTTTCAATCTCATTTCTATTATTAGGAATGATGGCTAAATCTAAAAAAAAGACCTGAAAATAAGTTGTAATTAACCACATTCATCCTCTACGTGTTTCACTAGATGATATCTGTTTAGATAATTGTCCTTTGCTCCAAATGTTTCAGCAGTTGAATATGTCAAACCAAGCTCTTTACTTGTCATCTACATTTATGAAGAATTCGATGAGGGTTTGCAGCAAGGCTTTTCTCTTAAATGGATCATATTAGGCTTTGAAAGTGCAACAGCATGTGAGGAATGCAAGCAGCTGACTTGGTTTTCTTGGCACGTTGTAAGTGACACTTGTAGATTGACACTGACTGACTGACTGACTGAATGCACCTCTGGGAGACTACCAAAGGGTGTGAACCAGTGAGTGTTGGCGTGTATGACTGTATCTGTCTGAGCATGCATCTTTGTGGTGACAAAAGCACGGGTGTGAGTCAGATTGACAGAGCATTCTTGTCCATCAAAGCAGTTGGTTATCCATCCCTAAAGCCTGTCTGTTTTGGTTTAGATAATGCTGGTTCTTCAAAATTCATATTCAGTGGGAAACAAGTTCAAGAACCTTTATTTTACTTCCTAAGACAGATAACACACACACACACACACACATACACATACACACACACAATGACACACACACATCTTTTGTGTATTTTTAGCAAAGAGCTGCTCAATCTTGTATTCCTAATATAAGTGTTATTTTGATTTGTTCGGATTAGCAGAGGGCGATGTCATCCTGTATGTTGCTTTAAGTGGCTCAAGAGACAAGTAAAAACATTTCAAATTGCTGAGTGTCTTTAATGTGGTTTGAGTTGTGATTAAAACATTCTAGCACCATGACATATTTGTCCCCACAGAAGACAACAGGAAGGAAAGCTTTGTTCCCCAGCCAAATCTTTCAGGGAACTATGCACTCGCACACAGACATAAGCAGACATTGAACGAAGCGAGACATGAATACAAACACAGACATAAGACAATGTGGCAACAGACACACGCAACAGAAGCAGAGCCGCTCGAGTAAGCTCATCAATTCAGAAGAAAAGAGAACAAGTTGTTTTATCTGTAGAACTGTGGTGAGAATATGCAAAACACATTTCAATCAAAGACACTTACAGTATAGGAAGGACTTGGCCATTTATAGCAAGAGGATATAGAGTCTCAAAGGAGAAACGAGGATTCTGCAGGAACAATTAATCCTCCCTTTACAAAGACGTGAACATTAAATCTTAGTAAAAATCAACAACACCATAAGCTCAGCGCATAAATACGATGTTGGGAGGTGGTGGAGGGAGCGGCATCAACAAACATTTTATGGTCCTGCGTTAAATTGACCCCCTCCGAGTACATACGTGGGTACGTGGAGATACAGATCCAGTCTGACGTGCACCTCTCAAAAAATTGTAACTATGCGTCGTGGCGTTGCGGACCGCAACAACTGTGATTGGTCCCCTTGGCCACGGCTTGGTAGCGTTACATTTCCCCCTACTCATTATTGGTTCTCTGTCTCCATAAACAACATGACATCAAGGAGAGAGTTAATACTTGGGAGTGCTAGGGGCACTTTTACGCTAGCCTCAAAATAGCTATTTTTAAAACACTAAGAAGGCTTGACACGACATGAAACTTTGCTCAAAGTATCACCAGGGGCTCTACACATGAACTCAAGCATTGAGAGCATTGTTTGTGTTCACAGAGTTTACTAAAAAGAAAGGTTTTGAGCATTGCTAAATGACACTGGGCACAACTAAACTCAATCTACAGTCTGCACTACCAACAGTCACCTGAACTTAATAGTTCACTTCTGCAAAACTCATTCCAAGCAACACAACTCTTATGTAAGATAATCAAAAATAGAGTAAATTAATATATTTAAATTATATATATTTCTTGCAGTGGCTTGAAACCTTGCAATTTTCTCTGTGAATGTTTATGTACAGACACACACACACACACACACACAATAAAACTTACACACAGAGAGACATATGTGGACACACACACACACACCTTGCCCACAGCCAGTGCTGTCCAATTATAGAAATAGCTCAAAGTCCTGCTATATCAAAATGAGGAAAGGATTAAGACCTGGGAAGGAGGGAGTGCGGCAGTGAACTGGCATGGAAGTGGCTGACAGGCCCTTCAAGCATCAACCTCACTGTCTGCCTGGGCATGTGCTGGCGCAACCTGTCTGTCTGTGTGTGTGTGTGTGTGTGTGTGTGTGTGTGTGTGTGTTTGTGTGTGTGTGTGTGTGTGTGTGTGGTTCTGGGTGCCTCATCTTGGACTCCACTTGTCATAATCTCTTTCCTGTACTCCTCTGCTGCCAGACCTACATGTATTTGGGCATTCTGGGTCACAAAGGTTTAGGAAAGTGGCTAGATGAAACCTGTCAAACATGTATGCGACAATGCACTGAAATGGATTGAGCTTTGCTGTTTTCCTGCTATTAATGTGAGCTATTTATAAAATACACCTTTATTTAACATGGTTTAGTTTGACAGAATTTATTCATGTGAATTGATTTATAGTGTCTGAAATTCTAGACACAAGTAATCTTGATTGAAAATGGGTTCCTGCCCTGTTGTCTGAGTTCAACCAAACCAATTTCTTAGAGAGCAAACCACATTACGTTTGCTGCATTTTAAACATGCATTCATGAGGTGCAAAGGCTATCGCTTCCCCCCACCCTTTCCTTACTCTCACCCACACACACCTGCACACATACACACACACACTCATGCAGTTTATTTATTTTTCTCACAGGCTGTGGCTGGAACAGATGGCTAGTTTCACGTGCATGTTTGTGAACTCCTGGGTTGGGTTAATCAAACTGCTTTATGGGGCACAGAAAAGGAGGGAGAGGTGGAGGAACAAAGTGAAAGGGAGCAAGCACATAAAGCTAAAGGACAAAACACACATATCAAATTGTGTTGTTCCACTGTGCATTCAGCTCCTTGACTCTAAGCTGTTTCAAATCTAAAGTCCTACTAAAAGTAGAGCTAACTTTAAATTTTCCTATGCAGGGAAGTATTTTACTGTGAGCACAATTGTACATGTTATCAGCAACATTTTGTTTTACATCAGTCCTCCAACTCATATGGAATGATTTAAATGTACGGCGTAGATATTTGGTGTCAAGGCTCTTAACCTCGTCACTCCCCAAAAGGAGGCATCAAGATCAGCTCAGTGGAGAGCGACAATAATAACTTCCAACCTAGGGGATGGGAGACTCAAAGCCTACAGGTGGATGCTGGGGTGGAGCCGGCGCTTTTGCTATTATGAAAAGCCAATGCAGCAGCAGCATGACGGCAGTAAGAGAGCACTCAGGTCTTAAGTGCACTGATATAATCAAAGGCGTCCGTTGCATATATACCGCCGTGAGAAGAGTAAGCAATGTGAGTGTAATGGCAGACTCGAGTTGACTCCCTAAACTAGCTCACATGCTTCTTTTCCCCACATTCCTAATTGAAAGCAGTTCAGCACTATTCCTCTACTGTTAGCTAAATATCATTCCTGCTGAAGCTGTTGAAGGAAATTAGCTTTGCTTTTACAATCTTTAACCTAACAGGTCGTTGAGTGAAAGGAGAGCTCTTGGTTTTACCATATAATAGAAGAATTTAATTTTGAAAGCTCAGGTGAGGATGCCCCTTGTCTGATCTAAGGCTACCACCTTTAAAAAGTGTCGCAAAGAAAATAAACCAGACACATCATCAAATTATAATTTGTCTTGCGGACGACCTTGATTGTCATTTTTAGTAACCTTTCTGCTTTCTGGAGAGATGTTATTTTACTACCAAATGTTGATAAATGGCATTTTGAAGTAAGCTTGCTGAATTGAAGTAAAAAGAGCTCAAAGGTACACAATCAGGAGGAAAGACTGTGTGTGTGTGTGTGTGGGGGGGGGTTTATACAGTTTGTTCTGGCAGTCAAAGAAACAGTTTGGATTACAGTAAAACCTAAGGCGAGGTTCCAGCAGTGTATTCTAACATGAAGGTAGACTTACTGTACAGCAGGTAATGACAGCCCTGCACTGTTCCCCCTCTCACTAATGAGAGTTCGACTTAAATTTGGCCTCTCTGATCCCAGAGACAGTAGCTTGTTAAAGCTAACCCCGAATACTTCCCCCTGCATGAGCTATCCCTATACTTTTAAACTTTTAAAACTACCCAGAAACAGGAAGTATGATTAATACGTAATTTGTTCTGAGTTGGCCACGGGTCTTGTTTTAAACTTCAGGTGGCATGGGGGGGGGAGTATTAATTATGACCAAATTTGCCTTCTCTCTTCTCTAAACTTGAGGTCTGCACAGAGATAAATTAAGAGGTGTTCTCAACCAGATTTTGCACTGTTTACACTAGGGACATCTGTTTGGGGAGGAATGGTTTCCCAATCTTGACATAGACCAGTTTTTGGTATTTCCACACAAAGTGTTCGGATCTATGGTTCAAACACAAAAATTTGACATTCACACCCGGACAAACAATGTGTTAATTACCTCCAAGTCAGTTAGGGATAATTACCTCTTACAGCATACATTTGTTGGCCAATTAGTGGGACAATGATTTTTGGCACTTAGGAAAATATGAAAATTGTTCTGCTTTGTTTTACTGTGTGGGCTTTTTGGAAGCTGGACGTGTTCTACTGTACAACTACATATGTTGTATTTATGTTGGCCACAATACATGCTTAAGGGTGTATCTTTGGGTCATTCAATTTTCCTTTCATAAATAGGTATTAAAAAACAAAAAACATTTTTTTTTTCATTTTAAAATACAAAATTAAAAATCTAAATACAATGTGTTTTTTCCTTTTCATAGTTAAAATGGGGTGAATGAAATTTAAAAAGTTGCCTTGATGATGACAACATCAGGTCTTAGAATAGGAAAAATCTGTTTCTGTTCTGTATTATATATTATTTAATATTTTGTATTTTAAAACAAAAATCAAACAAACACTCTTTTAATACCCTGTCACGAAAAACTGAATGACCAAAAGATACATGGACCCATAAGCACCATTTTAAAAACCCTACTGGAGACACAATCTAAACAAATATTAAAGCAATAACAAAAACAGATCTCTGCCCAAACAGCTTTATGCTTTGACCAAAAGTAAAGTACATCACACACACAAAAAATCTTATTTAGTTTGTAGACAAAGACTGAAACCAATATTTACTGTAAAAGCCAAAAAAAAATGGTTCAGAGTGGGAATTACCAAAAGATTACATTGTGTGCATACACAATATTAAGAGAAGATACAATTCCATAGAACTCTGATTTGTTTTCTCTTTGGCTTCGCCTATGTCAATAAGCAATAATGTGTGTCTTTGGATCTCGCTTGAAGTTGATGGTTCATTTAATTCAATTCAATTCAATTTTATTTATAGTATCAATTCATAACAAGAGTTATCTCAAGACACTTTACAAGGACCCAACAGTTGTAGTAGTTTCCTCCAGAGCAAGCAACAGTGCGACAGTGGCAAGGAAAAACTCCCCTTTGGGAAGAAACCTCGGACAGACCCAGGCTCTTGGTAGGTGGTGTCTGACGACCGGTTGGGGATAGAATGAAGAGTGGCAATAACAGTCCCAAAAAAAAAAAATAATAGTAGTTTGTAGTAGTTCTTTGTAGTAGTTCATGGCATAGCAGGGCACTGTGCAGCATTACAAGGCACAGCAGGACGTAGCTGGACATCGCAAATCGTGGCAGGAAAGGGAACGTGTAGCGGGACCATGGCGACAGCTGCAACCATGATTTTGGAGCCTCCCTGATCCGAGGAAACATGCTGGGAGAAAACTGCTGCCAATATGAGGTACCACGATTTTGTTTTTGACAATTCCACCTGTAGCAAGGTGCCACATGGCTTGAAATACATTATTTCCCAACTCTACTGCATTGTCTTGTTTAGTACACTGCAGTGTTTGGCTGTGGGCTGCCACTGTCAGTACCAGCTTCAGTGTGTTTGTGTGTGTTGTAGGCTTTTCTACCAGATTGTACCTCCCAAGGTGTATGCCTATTGGGAAAACAAGAGGAGAAGTCAATCCCTCTGAGACTGCCATGCAGACAAACACTTGGCAGTGTTACAACTCTCTCGCTCTCAGGAATGGACTCTGGTAGTTCATGTACAAGAGGAGAAAAATGCCAAAGGATCTGCAATTACAGTTCTTGATATAAGCAACTTTGTGAAACTTTGCAGCAAGCGCAGAGAGAAAGAACAGACCAATCATAACAAAGACAGGTCGTGGTCATGAACACAGACCGAATTTGAAGCAAAAACTCTGGGAAGGTAGTAAATAGCTCTGAGGTTTTATGATCCCAGAGGGCCAAATTTGCTAAATGGAAGTTGTTGCAACAGTACACGGTGTTTGTGAAATTGCTTCTCTTGAGACATGATGCCTGTATATGTCACTTTCCTCGTGGGGCTCACGTCTTTACACAGCAGGAAGGACCTGCCGTTGTCTTAGGGTCAGACCTCCGAGGAGATGACCTGTCTGTGGCCTGCATTCCCTTTTCCTTGTGTCTCTCTGTCTCTGTCCTCTTTCTCTATCTCATATCCTTCTCCATGTTATTACTCTTCCACTGCCTTTCTGCTCCTGCTTTTCTCACTCCTCTCTTTTATACTTACTTCTCACTCTGCCCTTCTTTGTCCTTGTTACCATGGCTACTGCCTTCTTCAAATAAGGTGGGGAGGCAAGAGGACTGATGGAAGATACAGTGGCCCATGATACTCTTGCCATTTATCATTGTTCTTCTCTCTCTCCTCTTAAATCTTTATCTCTTTCAAGTTTTCAATTAACCGCTGCCAAAGGAAAGTCATGCTGAACAAGTGCCAGATCCAGGCTTTCGTGCTGTCCTGTTTGTCCAGTAATTGTTTACCTCAGATCAAAGACTTAGAAAAAAGTCACTGGTATTAAATCAGTGGTGTTCAAGACAGGCTTTCAGCAATCATTTGAAGATTATTTCAGATTATTTTTTTTAGCTTTCAAGCCTTTGTTTTGAGAATATAATGAGCAAGAGAATACCAGGTGATTGTGGTTGGCTAGTGTAGGTATGTGAGGATGTGTTGGTATGAGGAAACATAAGCAATGGAAGAAACCTAGAGGAACAAAGACATAGGCTCGCAAGATGCATGGGAGAGGAAGACAGATGAAAAGCAAAGGAGGAACTAGAAAGAGGAAAGGGATGTGCAAGTCTGTGATGCTGATCAAAGTCTAGGTGATACCCAGGGAGGGAAGGAAAGAAAGGAGGAGAAAAAACACACACACACACACACACACACAATGACAGTGTTTATGTGTGTAACCACAAAAGGAGTGAGGCCTGTGGAAAGAAAGGGCAGTGATCAAAGAAAAGATGAAGCGAAGGAGGAGGCAAGGGGGAGACACAAGGAAGAGTGGGAGGTACCAACCCACACATTTTGTGCACTATCTTTATGGGAATGTTTTTTTTTAATGGTCTCTTCCCTCTTTTCTCCTGGCAGATGCGTGCACACACCCACCCACACAGAAACAAACTGTCACCACATTTCATACCAGCGTTGCATCTGCCGGGCAGGGTAAACTCAACGACCATAAAAGACGTGATCATACTGTGCATCACAGCTTCATTTTGTTATTATGACCATAGAATAACCACATTTACAAAAAAACATCAACTGATGTTGCAGATGTCACACCGCCTTCCGGCATGACCTCATGTGCCGGGCTTGCCTAACTAATGTACGGGGCACCAGTCGAGTCCGAAACGAGGGAACAGCAGGAAAGTTTAAATACACATAACTCCCACAGAGCAGCAGAGGAAATTATTAACATAATGGCTGCCTGATTACCCATCTTCATGCTTGCTTGCACGTCTGTGTGTTGGTCTTGTGGGTGAGACGAGAAAGACAGAAAAGATCAACATGGGCTCAACTGGGATTTCCCATGTAGTGGTGTCATGGCTAATGAGATATTAATTTGTAACCTTGACTTCCATGGCCTTGGTGAGAACAGGTCAAAGGGAAAGGATTTGTTTCCTTGATGCCGGAGTTGTGGAATGAATTTTATTTCCTTACATTTTAGGTAACAAAGGTTTTTCTAAATTCAATGCTTTACATTGTGCAAATGTGCATGGAGTTCAGAAATGCTAGGATGCGTGAGTCACAGCAGTAAAGAGGACAGCCCACACATGAAACCCACATTAAACAGTACATGCACAGAATAGTAGTTTCATTAGTTATGGTCATATTTTAGTAAAGCTGTTGAATTTGATATCCTGCAATTGTATCCCCCTACAATAAATAAACCGGTTATGAGTCTATCTCCAGTGTCCTGTCAACAGGTAGATAGATAGAATAGAGAATAAAATAGATGAGATATTTCTACCCTGTTTGACTAAAAACTCAGCTTCTTCATGCAGGGGAAATAACTGCTTATCCAAACAGAAACTCACTTCTTGCAGTCTTTGTACTTTTTTTCTCTCCAAGATCAAAATGTACAGCATCGCCCTGAGAAAAATGGCTGTCAAAGCTTTGCTCTAAATAAAAATCATGTATTCCTTGCATTTATGCATGCATTCCTTATTTCTATTGTAACTGTGTACACTGTTTACAACAATGGCCATGTCTAAGCACCCCTGTTATCCATGGGTACTATTTCCTTCTGACGTGCAGTTTTATTGTATTTAGTTTGACCTGACCCTTTAACCATGTTTCTAATTACACCATGGACCAGGTTGTAACCCAAGCAATGACATTTACAGTACACACAACACTCTAGGTTACTTGAGTAACTGAGTTAAGAAGGGAATTGTCAGTGCATATAAATAGTGCAAGAGTTAAAATAGACACAGTCTTTTAAATTATCTACATGTTCTTCACATGAGACGAACAATTGCCTCAAACCCCGGTCATACCTAAGTCACTCCATACTCGTCCTTTGTCGGTCAAATACTGACGACACCCAGATGACAGTTCTACTCGGCAACTGAACACCTTGTCACATTTGCAGAAAGGCAGGAGAGAACATAACTCACAAAGGGTACTGGGGGGGGGCAGCCTTGGCCTGGAGGTTAGATGGCCCCAGAGCTGCTGAGCTTCTCTTTACACTCCTTATGAATGATGCATGGCTGGCTGGAGTTTGGTAAGGTGTGGGGTAAAGAGAGGGAGTGAGAGACAGCAGTCATTGAAGAAAATAAGCATTGATCAAGGGCACTACAATTACACTGACCTCAGCTAGTTGCTTCCAGTGGGTGCCCCCAAGAGCGGAGGAAATGGCCTTAGACGAATGAAAAGATCTTGAAGTGTGCTTGCGTGTGTGTGTGTTCAGCTCATAATTTATAGCTTTTACACCTGAAATAAGAAGCAGAAAGAAAAGAACTAGTTTCTAAATACATTTATGTCTTTTGTCCAAAAGCGACAACATGGTATGGTTATGCTTAAAATTGGACAGTGAGAAAGAAGGTGACAGGAGGTGACAGGGATGAAGTAGGAAGGCGGGGGTGTAAAGAAAGAGAGAGAGGTGTGACATAAAAGGGAAGGATGGTCGGAATGCAAGAGTGAAGAGGAAAGGTGATACGGTGGGCTGGGGAGTCGACAGATTGATGGATGGCTTCGCTGCACATGGATACTGAGCAGAAACAGAGCTGAAAAAACACACTTTGGCACACACACACACACACATATGCAGACACACCCAACTGCATTCATGCACACACATTAAGGTTACCATTACAAAAAGACTTACAAATTGGTGCATACATACACATGTGAAAACAATCACAATGGCACAGTCAGACACTCTGATCCAAAGGTGGCATTTAGTTGCAGACATTTAACTCATAACTTTAACACGCATGCACACATTATTAATGTGCGTCATGCAGCACTGGGTAGTGCACTGACTAATAACTGTAAACAAGTATCACCATGGGGCCTATCACGCAGCCCAGTAATGGTTATTACCATCATCAGTCTTCCTATGATTATCTAGGCCCGTCGTTAGCTAGAACATTGTTCCCAGCCAAATGTACCACTGGCATTGTAGAAATATACCAGACCCCTCTCCATTTTGCTCATTTACATCCTGAGCACATCTGCTCACAATGTGTCACCGCCGCTGAATTAAAGGTTTCAAGCTGACCTTCTGTCAAAGACAAAACAAATGTTTGGTTGGATGTATCTGTAACAAGCAGCAACTTACTCAACAAGACTGGAATGCTCCCATCTGTTGATGTGTTGTAGCGCTCGGTGGTGGCAAACTGTGCAAGCTGAGTGTACAATAACCACATAGGGAGCAAGGGCTTGTGGGTTGTAAATGCCAGAGAAGTCTGCACACTGTGAAACCCTGCATGCAGCCTGATGTATCTTATTTTGAAATTGAACAAGTATCGAGACAGTCCGTGTTTGGTTGGTGTTTGGGTGTTTTTGGGTCTGGGTGCACATTTGGGATCTGAGCTCCTTTTAAGTGCTACATCTTTAGCCACCAATATAAAAAAAATCTTTTTTAGGTCTTCAAAGAATATGTCAGCAGCTTTTCACTTTACACTCCTTCAAACTCGGAAAGCTGCAGGTCAGTGAGAGGAGAACATGATTTATCTTTTTTCTTCTCATTTTTTTGTTCCTTAAATATACTTCTTTTCCATTTATGTTGTCCTTGATCTTGAAGGTTGCACTTTCTTCCCTTTATTACCCAGTGCAGTAAGGCTCCTTCACAACCTGGACTCATGAATATGAATATGAATATAATGCTGTTTGATTAAGTGTTAAGCGTAAGGTGTTTAAGTGCTACATTGGTCAGCAGTGTTGGAAGTAATGCAATTAAACTAATGTATTCATTATTACTGTAATGCAGTACTATAACGCATTACTAATAAAGTGTCAGCAGTATTATACCTGTTACAATTTTAGTAGAGTGAGTTACACGCATAGTGATGTTTTTTTTTTGTTTTTTTTTATTCACTAACACCGTGAAACATTTAAACAGAAAAAAGTCTGTGAGTGTCATTTCCTGCTGAATTTTGGTGGTTGAAATGATGTCAGAGACGGATACAATTGCAAGATGGACATTATTTTCTGGACTTTTTACCCTGTGTTGAAGAGCCAGAGACTATACAAAAAACATCTGTTTCCCAACAGGTAACGGTATGTCAGAGCGGACAGCTGTGTGTCCGAACAGCTGACAGATATAAACATGTCAGGAATTATTGTCTGGCTTGCTACATGTAAATATTAGCATTACATTTTATCAGCAGTAGAAAGTGCCATACCATAGTGCCAGACCGTAAGTGCAATACCGTACTTAAATAAAATTCTAAGGTAGGCTACTTTTAATTGAGTATTTTAATTTTTTCCTACTGCATACTTGTAGAGTCAAGTAGGCTAGTTTTACTATACAATTTTGAAACTCAAACGAGTATTGAGTGACTGTATTTAAATGAGCGTATGTAATGTAGAACTGACATAACAGCTGTTATATATTATATTTGAGGGTCTTTTACATGCTGTCTAAGCTAGCGATTAGCTAAATTAGCTGTTAGCTAAACTAACGTTAGCTTTCCGGTGGAGGCTAACGGCAGACCGCTACGGTGGAACAAATCGCGCAGTGTCGTATATCATGATTATCATCTGTACATGCACGAACATCTGGCGCATGCGTAGGATGGATTGTGTACCGACAACAAGTTTAAAGCCATACCAAGAGGACTGTGATTTGCAGGACAATTGGAGCCTAGCTGCAAGACATTTGTTTGTGTCTAAAGACAATCAATCTAATGAATGACTATCATTGCACAGTTTACATTACAAAAATAATCAGATGGAATGTCCAATTTAAAATTGTAATTTTAAACTTTTGTTGGTTTACCACGGTGATTTTGTACTCACTTGACACACTTGATTCATTAAGAAATGATTCATATAAAAAAATTCAAGGTGACTCCTGATAAAAATATACATCTGCTAAGGAGATCTTTGTTTATTTTCAAGAATAAAAAATTGCTTGTTGAATGTTTTTCTCACCAATAATGTGTTTTATTGTGCATGATTATACTGTACCCATTCTAGAGGTTTTTTTCGTCAAATGTTGGACGTTACCTCACTGTTGTGTGTATAATGTAGAGGAAGAGGTAATCAACAATCCCTCTCTGGATGGATAAATGCTTAAAGAGTTACATTTTAAATAACATTTGAACAGTTAAAAACAGAGCACACACAGTGGGCTTAAACAGAAGACCGAGAGCACTTTGATAGGCTGTTCATGGAAAAATAGAGACAACACCGTCTGCAATCTGCACTTTTAGGTCAGGTTTAATGGAGCTGCAAGTAGTCAGACACTTTCTTTGCCATGAACAGTCAATACAGCCCAAAGCTGTCTTCATGGTTTGTCCTATGACTGTCCCCCTTTAAGCTTCGCTGAAACAGTCTATTTTGTTGCAGCTTGGGACCACATTTTCCTGCTTTAATCAGGAAATTAATGGCCCTTAGTCACATAGGCCCAGATAATAAACTCATTCACTGTAATTTGATTAACAAACACAACAGTAGACAGTTAGAGGGAATTATGGAAATTGCGGCATGCATACATAATAGCATGTATATAGTATGCTAATGCTGCATAGATTAGTGTGATATTTAATGTTATCCAATGAGACAAACAAACCTTCATAACAAAGCAATGCTTTTATATAACCCATATGCATTTGTTTTATTAAAATTAATTGATACTCTCTTCTTGTTAAGAACAGAAGCTTCTGCAGGGCCGTCAGCTAAAGACATGTTATCATGCAGGGAAGGATTCTCACACTTCTTACCCTTCATCAGAACCAGTGCCTGGAAAACGTTGGCCTTTAATGTGGTTCTTCTGGTTATACTTCCTCCAAAAAGTTAGTGGCAAGCAACAGAAGAAATGAAAACACAACGGATACAAGCTGGACTTGATCCCATAACAATACAAACTCACGCTACTAATTCCTATTCACTGAACTGCTGTGCCTTTCTTTTTCCACACAATTATTACCATTATGAAATGCAAGTAATCTATATTTACCTGGACACTTGAAAAGAGAACTGCATGCAATTGATTTTGCTTCAGATTTCCTCCCACAGAGTGAACATATTTGCAATACAGGTAACACTTTACAATAAGGTACACAAAAAAGAGTAGTTACTGTGTTTGAAAGAATAACAAATGATTAGTTACCCTTTTTCAGAAGATAGTTACCCTTTTTCAGAAGGGTAGTTACCCTTTTTCAGAAGTGTAACAAATAATTAGTTACCCTTTTCAAAAGGGTAGTTTACTCTTTTTCAGAAGGGTAGATACCTTCTTTTGAAAAGGGTAGTTACTCTTTTTAACTAAAGGATAACTAATCACTCATTACCCTTCTGAAAAAGGGTAACTACCCTTTTGAAAAGGGTAACTACTCATTCGTTACTCTTTCAAAAACAGTAACTATCCTTTTTTGTGTAGCTTATTGTAAAGTGTTACCGCAATATAATATTCAATCATTGATTTCAATGCTGATGCAAAATTGACATTCTTACAGTATACTTTTAAGCTGTATATATCTTTCCACATTTAAACCAAATGATTTTAACTTTTTTGTTGCCAAAATTTCAGACAGTATCAGCCTACATTTGTTGAATTAAATAATGGTTACCCAAAGGTTTTGCTTCTTTGAGACTTTTACTTTTCTTCACTAAGCTCAATCATATCTCACAATCTTGTATAAAGTACTTGAAAGCAATACTTGAGTAAAGTACAAGTGTCTTATCAGAAAATGCTGACATTTGTTCTACACACTGTGGGAAAAAACAAAACAAATCTCAAAAAGTAAAAAGCGGCCTGTAAGTTGGGGGAGGTGCAGTGCTCTAATTGTAGACACACCTTGCTACACACACTCACCAGCCCACCAACCTGTACTTTTACCTTTGGAAGAGACATAATTTAGTGATATCTAAGCTTGAAACACCTGATGAAATTCCCATCTGCACTTTCTCCCTTTATGCTGCTATTGCTACTTTATTCACCAGCATTCCAGCGTTCCCTTCTCTTCGCTTTCATCCTGTCATAACAGGCAATTTGTAATGGATTAAAACGGCAAGTGAACCAGAAGCTACACTTCCTCAAGATGATGAATAACAATAGTTTCTACTCAACATAAATACACAAGATAACATTAATTGCTTCTAGCCCCCAAGAGGCAGAAAAATACCAAAAACCCATTACTGTACCACAGTAGCAACATGAAACATGTGGTTGGTTTGTTTCTGCTTAGTGTATCAAGTTATGTATAATGTACAGTACATGCAGACATACTGTACTTTCTAAAGAAACATGCACTTTGCTGCGGAAAAGGCTTACAGTTTGAATATGTCAGTGTTGGTTTGTCGATTTTTGCTGTTTTTACATTTAACCAATGAGCCACACAGTGTACCAAACAATCAGCTGAATCTGAACAGCAACAAGGATTCTGATGCAACAACTAATTCCCTGCATTACTTACAGATATATGAACATATGATTTTAGTTAACAGTACAAAAAGCTTTAATCTATAAGGAAGTTGTTGGGGCAGTGGACATCTGACATGAGGGTCAGTATGGTAAGAACTGCCATCCTGTACACCTGTATGAATGTGAATGTTCTGGATCAGACGCATGAGCCACTGATGATGACGCACTAATGAAACAGCGGGTGGCTGATGGGCTGATGCAACTTCCCTGCTCTACCTGACTGTATACACTGCTCCATGTGTCCAAGGCTATTCATTCCAAAAAAGTAAGGAACACTGAAAACCATGATAAGAACCATCTGCGGGATTAACCAACACGTTCTCTGGATGCTCAGAAAGAATCCCCATTCCATTAGGTAGGTTGACTGAAAGTACATGTTCACTCTCCTTCCAGCTCAGGTCGTAAAAAACGCAGACAGACAGACTCAGACTCTTTTCTCACCAGACTAAGTCAAAATAAATAACAGCAAGTTAATATCATTAATTAATTAGAATTAATAGCAAATACACCAGATACATTCTTAATTACAGGACCAGTCACTGTCTGTGTCTTCTAACCCAAGTTTTCAACTATTTTCACATTCTGTTAGTTAAAATGAAACGTAACAAGCCTGGAACCTCAATGGGCCAAAGAGTGCCTTTTTGGCAGTCTCTACAAACTGCCTCTCACTGCACGCTACTGTAATACATTTTTTTAAAGATGGCTTTTCAGGGAACTCAAAGACACTTTACAAAGGTTAAATGGATCATAGAAAACAATACACTAAAATATATAACACACATTAAAAACAGTTCTGAACATTTGTGTTATGGTTAGTAATTTAAATATGGACAGAT
Organism: Etheostoma perlongum; assembly: GCA_026937815.1. Classification (NCBI taxonomy): domain Eukaryota; kingdom Metazoa; phylum Chordata; class Actinopteri; order Perciformes; family Percidae; genus Etheostoma; species Etheostoma perlongum. The sequence continues at coordinate 14,054,209 of CM049379.1, forward strand.
TGGTGCAGTCTTGGATGCGCTTGGGGAGAGAGTTCCAAATGGACGGGGCAGCTATTGAGAAGGCTCCGACGCACCAGGTCCAGTGCTTAGTCCTGAATGCTGTAGAAACGAGGTTGGCGTCAGAAGACTGGAGGCTGCGGGAAGGAGTGTGGTTGTGGAGCAGGACGGCAAGGTAGGAGGGGGCCTGGTTATGGAGTGCTTTGTGAGTGAGGAGAAGGACTTTGAATTTGGATTGTTGTGAGACAGAGACCCAGTGGAGGTTCTGGAGGACAAGGGGGATGGGATTATGGGAGCGGAATTGGCAGATGAACAGCAGAGTTCTGGAAATGCTGGAGTTTATTCAGGAGTTTGGATGATGTGCAAGAAAGAATGCTGTTGCAGTAGTTTGGCTAATTCTGGATGTGATGAAGGCATGGATCAATGTTTCAGCAGCAGAGAAGGAGAATGATGGGCAGAGATGAGCCATGTGTTTAACATCTATTTCTATTCATATTTTGTGAACAGGCGGGGATGGGCTTTTTTTTAATAAATTATGCATTCCCACCTCTTTGAGCAGCAGCGTTCTGTCAGTCATGGCTTGGGTCACTGATCACACTGTGTGTACAGAACAGAGTGTAAATAATCAAATCAACTTGCATTTTAATCCCAGCGGTTGCTCGGACTCTTTGAAATTCCCTGGAACTAAACACCAGAAGTGGTCAATTATTGCCTGAAAGTAGAATTCCATCCCCTATTTGTTACAGTACTTTAGTTGTGATCAAACATACTGTATATGATAAGGGACTCCTTGTTAGTAATGCTAGCTTATCAAAACAATTTTACAGTCAATACCTTTACTGGCCAAAACCTGTCTGCTGCAATTACATAGCAGCTGTTGGACTTGGTTGCCTTTCACACCACCTGCAACCATTCAGAAAAGAGAAACACATGAAACCTTTAGTCACAGTGCTTAAAGGTGGGTAAATGAACATTGTCTGCCTATGTGAAAGTGTATGAACGTGTATTTGTGTCTGTACATTCCATTGTGTGAAACTGCATCTGTGTGTGCACACTTCTTTATCTGTTTGTTTAATTGATTATCCAGCAACCTCTCAGCACCTCTATATCTATCACTAGTTACTCTTTACACACATATGTACACAAGCCATATAGGGGAGATGGAGCCCTAGGTAACGGCATATTCGCCACCTGTGGGCAAGCCAAGTGCTCTGTAAATACCCCGGGGAAAGGGGGATGAGCCTCGGCGCTCTGTCAACCCTAATCTAGGAAGACACCTAATCTCCACAATCCCCTGCAGAGCCTTCTTCATCGCTCCCAGATGGATAGGAATAGTTCCTGAAGAAACACCCTGACAGTATCACTGTAGAGAATTCCAAATAGTCTGGGCCACAAAAGGCCACAAATGCCATATCTAAAGATTAATTAATAAATACTGACAGTGTGCATTCTTTGAATTACACTGTGGTGAGTCTCATCTTTTGAAGTGCAACTATCAGATATGCTGAAGATCTAAACATTTTTTATCTTAATCACATTGTGGTGACTAAGATTAAGCACTTCATACATTTTAGCAAATTTTCATTGCCTGCACTGAGGTGAAAAAAAAATGTTCTATTGTAATCCTAGATATTCCACTATTTCCATTATTGGTGCTCTATACTCATTTTGATGTTGATTTATGATGATACAGTTTATTCTCCTGATTATACTCTAAATGCTTTTTCATGGTTATTATAGATGTAATTGTATGAGAAGATAGGGAGACATGTGGTTTAGGAGGTAGAGCAGCTCGTCCTTTAATCCCAAGGCTGGGCAGTTTGATTCCTGTCTGCATGTTAAAGTGTCCCTGACTGAATCCCAAGTTGCTCCCTATGCATGAAGGTGTGTTTGAATGAGAGACAAATTGTAAAGTGATGTCTAGTAAGGTAGAAAAGAGCTATTTAAATGTCATTTACAATTAGTAGTGAAGTAGAATCTTGTTATACATGTTATTGTATTATATTTTATTCTATATCTTATTTTCAACTGCATTGGACTGCATTTTCATATATCGTAGACTTGAGCAGTTTCCATTTCTCCCGCAAAGAACGGAACAACATCCTTGACTCATATCCATGTATTTTAGTAAAGGTCTTGGTTGGTGAATGAGTAGTAGGTAATACATTTCTCTGAATCTGGTCCTTGTACAGTTACACCTCCAACACTTGAATATCAGATATGGTCTGCAAGGACGGATGTTTAATAATTCAATTGGCCGCACATTTGAACACAATCATCTGGTTTGCGCATTCTGTGGAAATGACGATGGCCAGAAACAAGTAGTGGAGAGCTCTGTTTTTTACTGGAACAAGCACTTTCCTGTGGAAGTGGGTCTGAGCTGAACCTCCACCCTAATCCAGTCACTCACACCCCAATGTTACTAATAGTGCAGCTGCACTTCAAATATCACTTGAAAGGTGATTGGGAGAGGGGAGAAAAAACAACAACCAATTAGCATTTTTCAAGTACCGCTCTGGCAGGTGGAGTGCTAATGAACAATTCTATGATCCATTAATCGGGATCTCGTTTGTACATGGCCGTCAACACAAAGTGGTACTTGAGTTTGCGTGGCTCCATCAGAAGGGTTAATGGAGAATATGGTACTAATCAGTCCAAAGCAAACTGCTTTCCTCCAGCAGCCAATCAGGAAAGAAATGGCCTATCGGGTTGCATTGTGCATCAATGTTATCAAAATAAGACAAAAGACAAAAGCTAATAACTTTTGAAAGATAGGGGATAATGTTTTACTAGAGCAGGGACTTTAGGAAGTTTGATGACTCTAAAATGATTGAATAAAGTTGAAAAATGCTGCTGTGATTATAGGTGTGATCTTCCTCAAGGCATAGAAGAAGAAGACATTTTATTATTCATCACATACAATCGTACAGTACAATGTTGTGAAATTTAATCTTTGCATTTAACCCATCCTAATCATTAGGAGAGGACAGCCACATAGAGTGTCCGGGGAACAACTTGGGGTTCAGTGTCTTGCTCAAGGACCCTTTGACATGTGGCTGGAAAAGCCTGGGATCAAACCACCAATCTTGTGGTTGAGGGCCATACCTCTCTATCTCTGAGCCACAGCCACCGTTAATATGGATGTATACTGTTTGGAAGACATTCAAACCACCTGAATTTTTAAGTTCCATAAAGAAAAATAATGTACTTTTAAATTAATGTTGGTCTTTATTTTACCAAAGCAAACCAGCTCTTATAAAGGTTTTTTGTTACACGGTCACTATATACTGTCAAACCTCAGTGCATATTACTTCTCCTGTCACCATCCATCATATGTAAACCAATGCAGCACAATACATTCCTCTTACCTTATATAACCTACCAGTTCATCCCTCAGCAGCAGTTAGTCCTCCTTACCCTCTCTTCTTCTCCACATTGACAATTGACAATGTCTATTCTCTGCCTGCAATGTAGGCCACCTTTTAACCAGGATTGCAGATTGAGATGTCAGGAAGGATTACAAGGTGAGTTGACAATGGCACATACAAAGCAGGAGACACACACCTAGGTGTTTGTTGCTAAGCATAAAGGGAGAGTGCAGAGACATGCTGGTCCAGCTTTGACCTTATAAGTTAACCGATAATCGAGAGCCAGATGGCAAGAGGTGAAAAATAAGGCAACTGCTGGAAAGAGGGTGACTAGTGATGTGTAACAAAAGAATGTGTTGGAAGCTCTTTGCTCTGTGGAAAATCTAATAGGTGGAAATAACATCTTGATCATAACAGTGACATCCTTTTTCACCATTAGCGCACTGAATGGTGTTGCCTAGTAACGGGAACGCTTTCAAGATTGATGCCGCTCCGTCTAGCTTTTTATTTTCAGTAATTTTACTTTTTCTCACAAATATGTCAATCATTTTATTTGATGTTCATACTCAGTTCATTAGCAAAGTTCATTAATTATATATAATAAGCATTTTATCATCTCTCCTCCGTATTTTGTTTTTATAGGCCTACAGGGTTGGAGTCTGACATGCCCAATGACCAGAGGATGCCATGGTGACCGGAGGATGCAAGTGTTTATGGATGCACTGTTTACCACAGTAGCCTACCTAAGCCCACAGCCCAGGCCACTAGGACTACCTACACACAATAATGTCATGCATAGGCTACATCTGCTGGAGTAAGGATGAGGAAATACTTTACCGGATATTGGGGGAGCTGTGCACTTTCTGCGGAGCTTCTTTGTCAAGGCAACATTCTCCAACGCCCAAAGTATGCCCACCAGGGATCTCCTCACAAAAAAATCAACATGGCTCGCAAGGATAACAAAATATTCCCCTGTCTCAGGAATGTTGGGCGCGGTCATTTGAACCCCGATCAACAAGTCATCCATACTGTGCTAGCCTGTCTGCCCAAATGGGATAGACACAGTCAGTCAAACTGACTGAAAGCTGGGTTGTTCAACATAAGTTCCCCCACCGACTGGGCTTCTCTCATCAGAGACTTTGTTGTGGACCGTGCACTGGACTTTCGCGGAGGTGTGGCAGTGAAGTGATGATTTCTTCCACCTGAACCAAGCAGTCCCGCATGAATGGATTTGTTTACATCTGTAAACCCCGCTCATCCGGTAGGGGAGGTGGTCTCACACTGTTCTATTGTGAGAACTGGAGGTTTTACACCCCTGCCCGCTCACTGAGATCCTCCTCAGCAGGCCTACTGCATGTCCCTAGTGTGAACCTCAACACCTTTATGAAATTACAAAAATTTTAATGTCCTTTTTTTGTTTGTGAAGTGACCTTGGGTGTCATGAAAGGCGCTTTAAAAAAATATATTATCATTATCATTATCATCATGCTGAATAGCTTTCATGTAATCTAAATAAACATGTCAAGAGAGGAAGTTCTATCGATGCAGAATGTACATATACATAAAAGTTTATGTTTAAAATTTAAATTATTAACCCACAGTTATTAGGTACGCTGGGTTTAGTCAAAGGATGCTTTTATAATGGTAATTGTCATGAAAACGTTATCAACCATTCAAGTGAAGTCACTTACCATAATAACCATTGAAGACCTTTGCATTGCTATAAACTCCATTCAGATTCATGTGTTAGTGGAATAAATAACAGTGTCAGTCAAAGGACAGTGAAGAAAACTGAGAGATGTTGATTAAAACAGAATGACACAAACAGCCATTAAGCTTTACAAATTAGGTTGACAGTGCCAGGTTATTACTGTAATTGCACCGCAGTCATTCTGCACCGCATGCATTTCCACCTCATACAGTGAACAATACATTTATGTCAGGGCCGTAATATAAACACTTGACAGGAGGTAAGCCTTAATGAGTCAACATGGGGAGCTGTTAACTGTGCAGTCCTGAATGATTTATAGTCATGGTGAAGATGGTGGCCAGTTAAATTAAAATATTACTCATGTAATAGTTCATCTCAGTTCATCATTTTGTTGGTTTGTCCTATTATGTCTTTTTGTTTCATCCGTTCACCCTTATTTCTTCTCTGGATATTCCAATTTTCATCACTTGTTTATGCAGTATTTCATTGCAGTATAGCTATACCCAGTAAACAAGTTGTTATATTCAAAACTATAAGTAAGTAAAAGATCAGTGTGAACCAAGATAAAATGATCACGGCACTAAAGAGAAAATACACATTACGGATGAAGGAGACATGGCAGGCAAATGGGTACTCAAAAACAAAAAGTTCCCCAATGGGAATTAAAACAGCATCAATACCCATTGTGAACAGACTAGATTTTACGCTTGACTCTCCCTCCTCTCTGCTCTGTGGTAAATACTTGAAAGATGTCCCAGTGTCGGTCATGTGTCCCCCTCTAACCATTGCGTAGTGATATGCAAAATGGCACTGATCTACTCAGGAGACAAAAAAAGGAGACAAAGCAAATGTCAAACTGTGTTCCGCTGAGCTGGGACTGAAACTGGGGTGCAAGGGCGGGGGCATGTTGGTGTCATGTGGAGGTTATGCTAAATTCAATGTGTTTCCGTGTGCTGGCAAGGGCTTAAGTGTGCAAGCAGATGTGTGCAAACACACATTAGTTACTTATGCATGTGCGTATGCATGTTTGTATATGCAATTATCAGTTTTATCAGACATGACTTTGTCACAACTATCATCCGGCCATCCCAACAAACACACACATACACACGCACGTCTCACAGGGCTTGATACTTAATGCATGGGGGATGGAGGGTGTCTGGTGTTACAGTGGGGCCCTAAGCCGGTTAATGACAACGGGCACCAGAAGCCCCACAGATGGCTAATCTAACCATTGTCTTCCCAACCCAGCCCCTTTGGGCAAACTCCCCTACCATTGGCCCCCCATGCAGCATGCTACTGTTTACCCCTATTCTGACTAATTCTAATCCCGTTTAGCAACATTCTCAGAACTCTGAATGGCCTTTCCCCCCAACCCTCTCCCCTCTCCTTTCTCTGTACCCTCTTCTTTTGTTTTTTTCAAATGATAAAACGGGGCAGCTGGGTGAAGAAGGTCCACGGTTATCCTCACTTGTGTAAAAGGAGAGACTGGGGAAGTGGACGAAAGAATGAAAGCAGGAGGGAGGGTGGGAAGACCTTGGTATGTTCGGGGTTTCTTTCAAGGCAAGTTCATGCCCTAGCTAATTAACGATTATGCTTCATAGTTCTTGCATTCACTACTATGTGGAGATGATGGATATGGTGCTGACATCTTCAGCCCCCTGACGCTGCTCCCGGAGCCTCCCTCTCTCTTTTCCAACATAGTCTGTCTGTTTAAGTCCACTGTGCCAATCTGAGGCCCCTGTCTGGCTGACTGATATTCCCAGAATGCCTTTCTCTCTATCTGGAGGGAGGTGTCTGTGTGTGAGAACGGCATTGTATGTAGCATATAAAAAGGCCTCAGTTTAAATCGCATTGCTCCTAAGCACACATATGCATAACACACACACACACATGTGTATACACAAACACTTGCTGTCTTTAACCTTTACCAAAGCGGGAATGTCTCAAAGCAGCCTAGAGAGGATCAGTGGAATGGGCCTATGTGTTCACTTGCCCTCTTTGCTAGTCTTTTCACTTTTGTTTCCATACATATCAAAGCATTTTTCAGTTCTTTCGCTTAGCCTGCTAATATGACACATTGCCATTTATACTGATTTGAATAAGTGGATAAGGAGCACAAAGGCCCACACAGAATAGGGAATGACTTGAAACTCTTTCATCGCCAGCTGAAAAGGACATTGTTACTGTCCGATCTCACCGCCGAGTTCCAGAGGCGTTTCAATAGCGCAGGGAGATTACAGGCGACGAAAGAATCCACTTAACACATTTTGTTTTGTATTTCTATCTTTTCCTCTCCTCCTATTTGTTCAACGGTGGACTTGTGAAAAGGAGGAATTATACACATTTGGGATTGCTGTCTATCTGTTGCACCCAGGTATTGGAACGATATGACTTCAAAGGCCACAGGAGTGCTTTGAAGAGTGTAGACACCTGTTTTTTCTTGTAATAATTGTTCAACTGACTGATACTCAACACCCCGGTGAATGACAGGCTTGGATTCTGTGATCATGACAATTGGTCTGGGTCACAAAATCCCCATATCCAATGATGTGGCAGAGGGCAGAACACCAGCAACACTGAACTATACTTTACAGTGGAGACTTTTAAAGACTGCTCCCCAAGCTCTGGCCATAGATGGTTATTCACCAAATATGTGTTTACTACAAACCGTGGGCTGATATTACTATTGATTTGATTCACTGGCGCCAAGTTGTTTAATGTGCTAATGCAATGTCTTCAGCCTCCTTCTGCTATCAAGAGCTATTATTTTCCCTTTAAAGCCTTGTGAGAAGCTGTTCAGTTAATTAAGAAACCCACTATCAGCCTACATGGCCGCTGTCTGTGTATATATTTTCACTTTTTTAATATTCAAGACATCCTGAGGCAACCTTATCGTTAAAGTGTTTTCAATATGAAGATGAGGGAGAAGGTCTTGACTTTGGGGAGTTCATCTGTAGCTATGCCTGTGACTTCTCAGCCTCGCCCATGAAGATGAAATAAAAAGGTAATAGTTTCTGACCTCAAATTGAAAACTCTCAAAGCATTCATCACATTCTGTCACCCTGCCTCATCTTTTTTTATGTGGTTTATCCTTTTAACCAAATGACCATACAGTACTAAGAGTGCATGCATTTTAAGTACAGGTGGCACGTGTTCAAATTGAAACTGCACAAATAAAACCTCTTTCTTCTCTTCTATCCATTGCTCTCATTTTTTTGCTCAACCATGCAAACCTAAATTGATAAGACCTTTTCCAACATAATCTCAAAAATTGAGTTAGTATACTAAATCAACTTTGGATTTGGTTAGTGTTGGAGGTATGTAAATATGTCATGGCAAATGAGCTAGCAAACATTTTTCAGCTTTCACATGTGCAGACGAAAAGCAACATTAGCATTCACTTGGCATCATGGTCGATGCATGTAATTCCAAAAATCATTCTGTTCCAGAGACTTGACCAAACACTCAATATGAGGGCTCTAAACTTCTGGGAGTCATCTGATTTCATTTTAATATGAACTAACTGTTACAGTTTGGCCACCTTGGCCTGTAAAGTAACTTAAACCAATGTAAACTAACATTCTGCATTCTGTTGTTGCTTGATCACATTCTACTGTTGCAGAGCAAAAAAATCAACTGGGTTGGCTCAATGAGAGTCCATTATGATACTGTACAATGCTGACTCTGCACAGCATTTTAATATTTCCCTATTGTGCATTTTTACATTTGTGGTATACAGTTATAATAATACATTATGAGAAGATAAACAGTTATGCATATGGAAGGAGATTGAGTGCCAGTGAATAAAGTGCAAGTAAAGTAAATTTTTCTAATTATCGGATCTTCCACATCCAGTTGGAGCATTAACTTAGGGTCGCATTTTGATGACACAAGATTAAATAATAATTCAGGTAATGTTAAGGTTCTGAAACGCTCTGTAATATAAACTGTGCTTTGAATAAACCTACATTAATTTAGCCCAAGTTGAAGATAAATATACACAACCATCCTCCATCCTTGCCTCTATGATACTTTAGTACCAAATGATTCTCACTCTGCATTACCTCCTACATTTTAAGACATTCTGTTTATTCTGAAATTTCACGAACCCAATTATACAGGTATCCCATCCTGAGATGTGTAAAAGACAATGGCAGGCCAGCAGCATCAGCACCATGAATCTACAATGTGGTTTCCAAGCTGTGCAATAGGAAGGCCCCAGCACAAAGAGAAGCTCTGTTCCCCCATTGATGAGCCAGCACAAATTGCCAGTCCCCTCACTGAATCATTCCCCTAGTAAATGTCCTTCACCATCGGCTTTTATGCAGCACAGCTCCCTCGCCCAGACTTCAGGCACTGTAAACGGCAAGCAGGGTCAGAGTAATTGAAATCATTAATCGTGTTTTATTCTACTTTGGGGCAAAGTAAGCTTGAATTGGAAAGAGGTAGGTAATGGCTTCGGATAATGTACCAGTCTTTGAGGGAGGCGAATGAAACAATATTGAGTTGTATAGACTACTGAGTTACAAAGGTGGAATAGTTGTACATCATGTACTATTATGCTGTAATAATAAAATCATTGATTTATCTTTTGGATTTAATATCATACTGTATTGATTTATTGCATTAATTAAAGCCACAAAGACTTAAAAAGACAGAAGTACACAGACAAACTTACATGAACACCTTGGTATCTCTTGTTATCGAAGGAAAAACATATATACAAAAAACTGTAATTGATTGATTAATTGACATGTATACTTAGATTTTTAAATTCAATATTACTTTGATAGTGTTACAAAAAACTAAATTGTATATTGCATGTTATACACAGTGACAGTAGTCAGGGAGAACTCGAATGGTCCACCTCAAACTGAATCACTGTTTGACAACTCAGGGGTGTCGGACTGGGAGGAAAAAGGAGACTGAGTACCCAGGGCCCTCATGAGAGGAGGGCCCAAAAAGATGCCAGAATGAACAGATGTGGGTGCAGGGAGGGGCCTATAGAAAATGCCTTTCTACAGGACGCAGAATTTTGTGCTAAGCCCCTGCTCGGACTGAGCTGGTTTCTTGTAAAGATGGACACCCCAATCAACATTTTTTTCTTGGCTAATCTATTCACATTTCACCTTACATCTATGTCACTTCTCAGAGGCCACGGCAGTAACTGCTATCATTTTGTGTCTGAACCAGACAAGCCTTAAGTTCAAGGGTGGCTGTCTAGTTGATTGCATGTCCATAGAACAGAGCACCCTGGAGTGCAAGGTCACATCATGTCCTGTACCCTTATGGGAGCTAAACGGCATGCTGACCTCTGGCGCCATGCTTCCAGTTTGGCTATGACCTAGTGTTGTTCCCCCACTGTTTCAGACAGGCCAACAATGTCAGCTTGTGTCTGACCTGTCTCCGCCTTAGCATGCTCGAGTTTCAACATCGATAGACACACTGGATAAGGAATCTAAATATGGTGGCCGTTTCATTCCCACAAAAGATGCAAACCTTGCACAAAAAACTTTGCTTTGTCCGTGACTATAGCACATGCTCATTATAATCTTTCTCTGCCCTTTTCTTGCTTTTAAATTAAAAAACAAAAAATTAAGACATATACATAACATTTATATGTAAATATATATTATAATGCATGTTTCTTAATAAAAAGGAAAACATTTAGTTGCCAGTGAATTAACAATATAAATTTGGAGTGTGTGTGTGTGTGTGTGTGTGTGTGTGTGTGTGTGTGTGTGTGTGTGTGTGTGTGTGTGTGTGTGTGTGGTAAAAAGAAGAGCAGTGCAATAACGGTTAGCCTAACTATACAACTAAAACTACAACATCCCTATATTGCCTGTTGGATGAAATTTATTATAGATTTGCTGGCACTAATGTGAATGCAACCCACTCTTAGAGGGCACGATCCCACTTCTGGCTGTGCTGATTCAGTTCTGGTTTGCTGCCGTCTCCATTGACCTGGAAGATGTCATCAACCTCATTTGCTGCAGCCAGACAATCTGCTACTGACTGGCTGTTGTCCTTCAACTTCTAACTGGGCAGGTGAGATTCTTATTTCTATAGCTGTATTACACAGGTCGCCCTGGATCGTTTACATGGCTGTAGATCATACAGTTAAATGAGGTTTGTTCTACTGTATATTGGTGGTGACTATCATTGCATCGTCATTTTCCTTTGAACCTCTGGTTTTCTATATTATGGCAAGGCAGAGCACTGTTAAGCTTTTAGCACCAGAGTCATTCAGGTGACATGATGTAATATTTCCACTTGAATTCTCAACTTGTTGTGTGTACTTTCACTTATAACTGGCGTTTGACCCTTAACCCTAGAGGCTGTTACAGGGCAAAGCCTGTGTGAAATGTTGTTAAATGTACATTGTGTAATGCTTTCTCTAAGCTAGGGGGTCCTCAAATCCTGCCAAATTATTTGATATAAATATCTTTTTGAAAGTTTTTTTTGTTGTTTTTAAATAAAATGTCTATAAATATACATTAATATGAATCCAACATATTAATAGCAAAGATAAATGGGCCTATTTCTGAAAAAATAAATGATTTACACATTGAATATAAGCTAAGATAAGATAATAATCGGTAAGTAAAAACCACTAGACTGATGTTGCAATACATCCTCTTTGATATTCAAACAGTTTGATATCCAGTGCCTCTAATAATTCAACAGAATTATTATATAATGCTAGTAAAACTTATATTTAGTTGCTTTGCGGTGAGGTTGGGTGTGTTTTGATTACTTGCTGGAGGCAAAGAGAGGATGTGGCTTCATCCTCCTGTTCCAAAGCAGCTTGATTGCCTCAGGACAGGGCCAAGCATGCCTGCACGCTCACACTGTGTGGCATGGCAAGCTTTAAGTGTCAACTGGAGATGGAGTGGGATTGCTTTCCCTCCCATCATGCCAGCTGGCGCAACTGTTCTTATCAGGTTAACTGGCTTGGGACAGGTTTAATTGTGCTCACTCACTGACACACAGGGGAGACTAACAGCGAAGGCGACAAAGGAGAGTGACAGTTGCTTCTGGGGTGCAGTTTCTAATTTTTTTTTTTTTTTGGTTGAATTTTTTGGTTTGTTTAATTTTCAGTTTTGCAAGATATAACAGTAGCAGGGATATTTTTCCACAAAGGTTTTTGTTGACAATTTAATAAAAGCAATCAATCTAATATGTATGACAAGAGCAAGTGAACACAAATCATTCTTCCATATCCAGGTTATGTCACGCCCATTTCAACCCCAAGACAGCACTGGCAGAGTAGTAGGAGCTAACCCTGTCCCAAGGTTAAAATTATTTATGATTCTCTCAAGTAGTACTGTACTGCAGTCTTGTGATATTGCACAAATGTACTGCTTATGGTTTATATATAACTTTAATTAAGCTTGACTGATTAACCTTGACAATTTTTTTGCACCTCAAACAAATTAACTTTCACTGATCTTAGGTGTATACAAATTATCTTAAAGATGTGTTTGAAGAGACATTCCATCTTTCACAAGGTTAAATGTTTTTTTTTCATGCTTACCACTGATGAATCCTTTCAGATTGTAATGAATTTCCTACTAAGTAATCCGAATAGCTTTTCTTTTTAACCGCAATTATATGACTAAAACCCTTCCAAGAGGTGTGTGAATCCATTTTGTGGCGTGATTGAAAGCTATTCATCACAGTTGGCAGTCACTCACAGGCACTCACTTCTGCACCGTGCACGTACCTGTGCCACGTCTAGCTTCTCTGCAAAAGCTTCTTACTTTTTTAGAACAGAGCATAATGGTCTAATCCTGTATTTATTGCCCAAGGACTTTTAGCTTTTTTTTTAGTAAAAACTCAGCACTCAGGGAATAAATACAAACTACATTAAGATTTGTTGATAGTGACATTTGACATTTGATTTTGTACCGTTCTGTGTGGTGATACACACTTAATATTAGGTCGCAATTTCATTGTCCAAACAGAATGTGGAGTAGTTGAAGTACTGTAATGTTAAAATAAAACACCTTGAAGTTATTTTAGTTATGTTCTGTTTAACAAGCCTGCTAAAAAAGGGTTAGTGTTAGGGTTGAAAATGTAGGAAGCATTCAGGTGAGAAAACTGTCAAATTGTACACCAACCATATGCAGTGTGTTTCCTTAAGGCTACATTAATAGTGTTCACACTTATTTTCCACAGTCATGAGTTGCAAAGATGGATGACAATGGTTGAGGATGCATAAGGAGAGAATGGTTGAAGATAGAAACATGGTTGAGGTGAGGGAAAGCTTTGTAATAAACCAACAGTACGTCATAATGTTTTACCAAATCTGAAGTCCATTTTAGTAAACATGACTTTGAACCATAGAGCAGGGGGCAGATGGGGATGAGGATTGAAAGGAAGGAGGAAACGGCGACAGAGGGGGGCAAAAGCCTTCTGGATCAAAGTAGAGGCAACAAAAGAGGGGAGAAGTGAGAAACTACAAAATGTATTTCCTGCAGAAAATACTAAAAAATTGCTAAAGCTAAACTGGATTCCTGGCATAATTGAATAAGAAGAAGGTAAAGTAGTGAGAATATTTGGAAAAGTGGGAATGGTTTTAATTAGTATAGACTTCATTGAAATATTGAATAACACCAATAATGTATGCAAAATAGGTGGAATATTTTAAGGTTATTTGAAAAGCTGTTGCTACACTAAACAAGTGTAAGAAGGTGAACTTGTAGGATAATGTGTACAATTTCAAATGTTTTTAATTAATTAATTAATTAATTGTCAAAAGTGTCACTGTATAGCATTTCAAAAAAAGTGATAAAAAGTCCAATTATAGCATGCACGTCAAAGAAGTGATAAAAAAAGCAATAGTATACTATGTCAAAAAGTGAAAAGGACGTAGTATAGTATGACAAAAAAGTACTATTATAGTATATTGAAAAAAGTGCTAAAAAAGTCATTGTATAGTATGTCGAAAAAAAGTCACAGTATGTTGGAAAAATAAGTTTAAAAGAAAAAGAATACCATGTCAAAAAATGATAAAAAAAGTCATAGTATAGTATGTCAAAAAAGCCCTAGGAAAGTCATTGTATAGTTTGTTGTATGAGGTGTTAAAAAAGTCATAGTGTAGTAAGTTAAAAGAAGCATGGTATAGTGTGTCAAAAAAGTGATAAAAAAGTCATTGTATAGTATGTTAAATGAAATGATTAAAAAGTCATAGTATAGTATGTCAAAAACGTTAAAAAGCCAAAGCTAAGTATATCGAGAAAAGTCATAAAAGAATTTGTAGTATAGTATATCAAAAAAGTCATAGTATACTATGTCGAAAAAAGTTATAAAAAAGTATATATTGAGTAAAGTGATAAAAAGTCATAGTAAAGTATGTCTTTAAAAAGCCATAGAATACTATATCATAAAAGGTGTTAAAAAGTGTCTAAAAAAATAGTAGTAGTCATATAGTATATATATATATATATATATATATATATATATATATATATATATATATATATATATATATATATAGTATATAGTATAGTATGTTGAATAAAGTGAAAAAGTCGTAAAAAGGAGTTCCTGTTTGCCGGTGGTTGTTGGAGCAGTGCTTACCACTTAGACAAAGTCATAGTAAGTATGTCAAAAAAACATTAAAACGTCATTGTATAGTTATGTTGGAAAAAGTGTTAAGAAAGTTATAGTATAGTATGTCGAAAAAAGTCTGTATATCATGTTGGAAAAGTCATAGTATTGGACTTTTACTTTAAGAATGTTTGAAAGTGGTTAAAGCGATGGACTGCTAATCCCTTGTGCTCTACATGCATGGGTTCAAATCACGGTGTTGTTAACCATGCAACTTTAGTCTGCTACAGTTACATGTCAAGGATAAACCTGGCTCCATTCAATCAACAACTCTTTCCAACAATGTTGTCTGTTTCTCCCAGAAAAAACTACTCATGTAATAATTGTTTTAGTATAATATGTCAAAAAAGTCAAAGAATAGTATGTCAAAAAAAGTCACGTTATATCGGAAAAAGTGATAAAAAAAATTCATAGTATAGTATTATGAGAAAAGTCATTAAAAAGTCAACCACTCAGCCATAGGCACAGAATAGTATGTTGAAAAAAGTCGTAGTATAGAATGTCAAAAAGCCATTAAAAAGTTGTCAGAAAAAGTGATAAAGTCATAGTACAGTTTGTCAAAAAAAGTCATGAAAAAGTCATGATAAAGTATGTTGAAAATAGTCGCAGTATAGTATGTGAAAGATAGTCTGGAAGAACATGCAAACTCCAACCAAACAGGCCCAGCCTGGACTGGGGATTGAACCAGCGGTCAGAGTCTCCGTGGAGGGTGCTTTTGCAAGGCACTGTATCCGTGTCACATTCTCATTAGGGGCTAAGCCACCCTAAAGGTCTGATCCTAGAATTGCCCCTGCTGTGAATGCTGCTGAATCAGTATTCACACAATAAGTGCCCCTTTTAGAGTTTAGCAGTGTTTTTTTCTCTTTTGCCATTACAAAGACATATTACCATAATCACCGCCTTTCCATTGTCATCAAATTGATTCAATTCCCCTCCACTGTTCTCAAAGTCCTCTGAGAAAAACATCAGTATCTTTGTGTTCCCTGGCAGAGGCAATAAAGTCAGGCAATAATCACCAGTCCAGTGAGAGGGTGTGTGTCCTGAGGAAACCGTTGCCTCAGCCAGCAACCACGGTCGCGTTACCTCAACTACACACAGTGGCAGTTAACAGTGAGAGAGCTGCGCTTTGGACCAGAGGGTCGGCAGTTCAAACCGATTTGGAATGTCTAAACAGGAACGTGTATGAGATGTTTGTTTGCCTCTCAAACTCACCTTACTATTTCCTGTCCTTGAGGAAGGAGATGTGACCCTCTAAAGTGCTGTAAGCAGAGCAATTTAGCAGCAATTGGCACGAAAATAATGTACATGGGTCAACTGTTAAGAATATGTATGGCATTCAATACTAATAGGAAAAAAAACATTCCATCACAAACAAATGTTGCAATGAAATTCTGGCACTTCTGTACCTTGTTATTTGGTGGTTTTCTTACAGGTAACAGCAATATTGAATTGTAGACAGACTTTTGTGGGGACATAACCCATACCTAAACGCAAATGTGCATGCCCTGTGAACAAAATCACTACCTAAGCAGGTTGAAGATAAGTGGGTACACCAATAAAGTTAAATCCATTTATTTTAAACATTAACTTGATCAGTTGATGCATTAAAGACATTGTATGAGATCCTAAAAGTGGATGTTACCTTTAACTGCCGTGCAGTCACTACAAAGGCAATATCATAAATAGGATATATTCATCTAGAGTTAGAACACTGTAGAAAATCAAATCAAAGTAAAATATGAAGAAAATAAATACACGCACATACTGTTCATGAAAATGAGGTGAATAGAGTTTTTATAGAGTGCAGGTTCAGCTTCTTTTCAACTCAGTGGTACACAGTGTGCCAAGGGGACTGAGCTGTGTCTGTGAATGTCTTCCAACTGTCTGCCATGCCTCTCAGCCTATGTGATGGTTTTTATCACATCACACGGGACCACTGGAGCATGTGTGGTAGGAGGTGTGCTTGTATTGTTGTTGTCAAGCGTGTCTAGGTTTTTTTTTTTAAACGTGCAGCTAATCCTTTTTTCTGCTCCCATCAGAGCGGGATGGAGTTCTTATGTCAACACAGCAAAATCATCTCATCTTTAGACACAGCTGCTGAGTTTGAAGACTTGAAAGTAAACATGAACCGCCAGAGGTAGGACCACACACATACACACACAGTAGTACATCTCTATCTACTGCAAGTGCAACCATTTGGAGGATGTAAACGTTGTTGCAAGGAGTTGACAGCACATGATGTCAACATTCTAAGGTCACTAAAATGGGAATTTTATTTACCGAACTAATTTCAACTATACTACACTGATTGTTGTAAAAAAATTACAATAGCGGAAATTCACTGTCACTCTCCACACCAATAAAAGAATATTAAGTGTAGGATTAAGGGGAGAAGGATTAAGAGTAGATGAGAAAAGCAGAACAAACAGAACATCACTGCTGTTAAAAAAATGCTCTTACAACCAATTTCCTTTAAAGTCTGACATTCTTTCCTCTGCTATTAATACATACATTCAGTAGTACTAGATAATACTGCCTCACAAATTAGCACCTACTAATCTTATTACAGAAGCTGAGTTTATGGGCAGCCTTTGATGTGTGAAGCATAGCTTTTATTTCACATTTTCCATGTGTTTAATATGATGGCTTTAATGATCTAAAATGTAATGAGAGGCAACTGCCTGCGCTAACTATGCCTCTATCAAAAGCTTTTATTGTTCTTCATTGGACATCATTTACACTCTGATAGCGCACTCTGCTAAATTAGGCTTGATGCAAATCTTTGGTAATGAGCGATATGTGAGCACTGTGTGTTTAGGCTTGTCTCAATACAGCTATTAAACACAACGCTCACTGGTGTAGCATGAGGGCAACAACTATCCTTAAAGCGTGAATGTCTGATTAGTTTATTTAAATCAGTGTCCTGTTTAACAGAATGATGGCTTCTCTGTTTACCAGCTGTCCTACATTTCTGCTTTCACAACTGCCCTCCTACTCGGAAAAAGAGGACACATTTTACCCAAGATGCATCACGATCTGGCCTTTGCATGACCCCCGTCCGCCATGATGCGAGCGTCTGGCCGCAGGCGGGTCATACATCAGTCACTTTTGTCCAGTCAGAATCCTCTGCTGTGATCGAGTGGCTGTGATTGGTGCAGATTCCCGGGGATGCAATTGGTGTAGCGTCGCAGAGCGAACGCAGCAAACAGAACAGACAGCCAAATGAAGAAAAAAAAGGTCAGACGTAACATGGTGAGTCCCTTAATCTGTGAAATCGGACAATGTCCCACTTTTCATCATTCATTTTATTTCATTGGACAGAAAGCGCTTTATTGTTCCTGCTGTGTTTGCCTGACATTTAAGCTGCATTTTTTTTAGCCTCCGCCTTTGTTTTATGACCAATCCGGGCAACTCGGACTGTTTACAGGTCATTGGCATACAGAGAGGTGAAGCAGAGTTTGTAATGAGTTGACACTCGGTTCCACATTGAAAACATCTCACTGGCCTTCGAACCCACACAGCTGCGCAGCCCATAAGAATGTTCACACATTAGCCAACACCCCCCCATTGCCTCACTTTTGTCTGCCTGCCACCTGACATTAGGTTGCTTCACTTTGGCCTTCTTTAGAGGTCCTTAGTGAGGTCAAGGGGTAAAGACAGGACACGTGATGGTCGACTGGAGTTTGTGTGGGAACAAAAAATGAATTTGCACCCTTGATCAGACTTTTATGGGGTCAATTGTGTCCAACATTTGTACCGTACTAGTACAGCACACATATGAAAGAGGTTTTTCCAGCTGCTGGAAACTAGTTAAAGATAATGGTTCCATTTTTTCCTTTCCGTCTATATTCCCCCTAACCCCAATATAAACTCCTTTGTTGATGCTTTGGGTTTTATGGGGTGATTATTTTGCCCTCCCATTGATTGCGTGATGACTATATTTCCAACTGCTTTAGACTGCATATTCGGGTGTTTTGTGAACCGGTTCAATATTTTGCTCATGGAAGACACAGGAAAGAATCGGCCATCACCTGCTTCAACATATCTCCTTTTGTGTCCTTTAAAAATAAATTAAATGGAAAATGTAGTCATTATCAAGGCCAAATATTTCCTTGCATTTTGAATTCACAAGGGAGTATTTCTATTATTGATATTATCATTGTGGTTTATTTTACCCTGCTGCCCTTATTTTCTAATAATAACAAAAGAACATACGGTATGTATTACATAATTGTATTCAACATCTATTTCTGTGTCAACATGATCTGAGAGGAATGTAATAATAATAATAATAATAATAATAATAATAATAATATTTAAATAATTAAATAATAATAATAATAATAATAATAATATTTAAATAATTAAATAATAATAATGATAATAATAATAATAATAATAATGCATTTTGTTTGATGGTACGTTTTGGGACACCCAAGGTCACCTAAAAGTGGATAAAAATAATGTATTTGTTCAAGAAACAATTAGGACTAATGCCTAATGTCATTGTATTACAGTCAAAAGAATTTATTTATTTATAACTGTAGTAAGGAAATTAGAACATTTAACAAGTACAAACACATTTTTGAAAATGACATTAAATGGATAGGAGAACACAGGACATATAGCATGTTTTTAATTCACTTTGATTTGTGTTGCTTTGTTTGATTCATTCTGATGATTTTGTTCTTGTTTTGTTTTGAATGTTTAATTTGTGTTTGGCTTGATTTGATCGTGTATGTTTGGTGAATATTAGGGCGGGAAGTTGGAACATTTATGTTTAACATTAAGGTTATTGATAAATATAAACAACTGGTAGGACTTGAAGAATTCACTTCTTTCTCCTCTTTTTCAGACATGAAATACTTAATTATATAATTTGCTGGATATTATTTGTGTTCAAAATAGAATCTAATCTAAAACACAGTACTAAGGTGATACAATTTGTCAAAAATATTCAAATGACTATCAGCCGTCTCCTTGATATCTTTTCTATTGATAATAATTGACGGTATAAACCTCAGTAGAATTAATATACATAATAATTTTGGGTATAACTTCAAAGTTAGGCAATATGCTGATTTCACAGACAAAATAAATGTGTTTTGATGGGGGAAAACAGTCATGGCAGTAATCATTTCCATTCTGAATATATTTAAAAAAATCCTGTGTCCATAATGTTAAGCTTATCTGAGATGTAAAATATTTTTATAGTTTTCTAAAGCCTCTTCGTTTTTTTGTGCATACATAACAATACAAACCTTAACTGACTTTTCTAGAGACAAAACAAATACTCTGTTATTAGGCAAAAGCTGGGAGTTTGCTTCTTTCAACTCCGTCTTATTTTTCCCCGGCCCTCTCAAACTTCCTCAAACATGGCAGACTGTTTTTTTCCCTCTGTAAATCAAGGACAGTGGGGAGGACGGGGTGTGATTGCTTTCACAGCCAGGAAGTAATCACACCAGACCTGCCACAGCTCTGATTAAGACTGATAAATATCGACAAGCAGTTAATGAGATGTCAGGCAGGAACAAGGCCCTTCCCTTCATGCCTACCGATGACACCAATCGAGAGGAAAAATGACCTTGACTCTGTGATGTCATGACCGTATCTCTGTGCAAAGCACACGCTATATAATTATTTTTAGTTGGGGAGCAAGATTAGCAAGAGCGAAATTATTCACATCAAAAAAATAGTGGCCAGCAGATGCTTGTTGTGAAGTTATTCTTCGTGATTATGTCACCTAAACTGAGAATGCTTGTTGTTGATTTTCATTCGGTACAATGATTTATTTTCCAGTAACAGGTACAGACAGATAGATAGTCAACAAAAAGTCTCCTGCAGATAGGTCAATCAGCTGATTAAAAGATTAACTCATATACAGTATTTGGCTCCTATTGACTGTGCTGTTCCACATATCAGTGCCCATCCTTAAGCTTAGAGTCTTAAACATATCAATAAGGAGGTACTTCAGGTATTCAAGGAGGTACAGATTACCATTTCTATATTGAGATAATTTGTTTTTGGTTAGCATAGTGACACTGCAGTGTTTTATTTCTGTAAAAGAAACAAGCCTGAAGCCTTTTGCAAACACTATAGTGCACAAAAAAACTCTCCGAAAGACACACAAGCCTACTAGACATCTGCTGAACTATGATGAGGACACAAGCACAGCAGGGTGCTGGAAGAAAGCAGAATAATTATCTTGCCAAGCATCGTGTATGCATTGCTGTATGTGTGAGGTCTTTTCCCCTGAGTAGCATGCTCACTTCAGTGCGGTTTCATGCTAGGCCATGTGATTTATGCATCGTTGTGCTGGTATTACACTCTGTTTACAGTGAATTAAGGCTCTATCTTGATAACTGCAGCCATGAGGACATCTTATCTTTCCATGGCGGCATTTTGATGCTTGGTAAATGGCCTCGCTGTACCTGAAGGCTGCCATACCTCTTACATGTGACAGATTCCCACCAAGCACCCAGCTTTGACCCTGAACTCCAGGTCACCCCACGGTCCCTGGGTGCAGTCCTGTCAAATATTGTTTCCCTGGCAGACATACTCAACCCAGACAGAAAGACCATGCAGCTGCACCCAAACACCCAACAATAGGATGCTTGTTCTGGGGCAGAAAAGGTCGGTTCCCTTTTTGAGGAACAAGGCGATGTGAGCGGGTGGGCAAATATTTCAGGGGTTTTAGAAGGGAAATAATCTTTTCTGATGTTCCTTTGAATAGAAGCAATCATCGGGACCATTGTAGAAACTTAAAAACACGTTATTTCGCTTTAGAAATATTGACTTACTTTATTTATCTATAGCTATAAAATATTGAGCGTTTCTATGTTCTGCACAAATTACTTGACTATTTCTAAAAATGCTTTATTTTAGTTACAGTGTGTAAGACTAATCGTCCAAAAGGCTAAGACAAATAAAGGAAGAAACATGCCAAAACTGTTGCAAACATAATGAATACTGTAAAATAACATATTGTTAAAGTAACTGTAATTAATCAAAAAAACTGGGAAGTGATAATCAGTTCAATCCGTCTGCAAGAGAGTGCATGTGTTGAAATGATGGTGTGGGGGTGTTGAAGAGTGGTATAAAAAGGAGAGAAAAAAACAAAAGCATGTTGTGTGGAGAAAGTCTGGAATGAGCTAAGCAAATCAAAGGGGCCATTTCATTAGCACTGTCATGAAAAACAGAAAAATAATACAACAACAAGAAATGTGATGTATCACACACTAAAAGTGAGACTCCACAGATGACCATTCCAAATGAAATTCAAGGAAATTAATTACACATTTTGTAACTCTTGTAGGCATATCTTTCTGATGACTCATCATACATATTCCTTTATTTTCTTTTATTTTTAGTTGTTTGTTTCATAGGACCCTTAAATAAAAGTAGGAAACAGAGGTACAGACAAACACACACATGCACAAAGGCACACACATTTCTTTGTTGGAAGTATTTGCCAATTAGCCAATTGCAGGCTTGGAGTGGTAATTAGGCTTTCCAGTCGGCTGGTGTCTGTGTACAGCTTAGCTGAGACAGGTCCGAAGCTAAATGCCTCGCTATTTGTCCAGCAATTATGTCAGGTCCCCATGTCACAGTACAGACGTGACCAATTAGCTGTGCCAAGCTAAAGTAAGAGAGAGGGATTATGGCAGAAGAGATGGGAGAGGTTGAAAAAGTAGACAGAGAACGGGTGAGGGGGTGTTAGTGGGGAGCTCATAAGAGGGGGAGAGTGAGGGATCGTCTGTAGGGAATAAGGGACAATAAAGGGAGACAGAGTTTGGCTTTGGAAATGAGGGGAAGGACTGAGTAAGGAGGGGTTAAGGGAGTGCATTTCTTTTTTTTTTGTATGTTGCTGTGTGAACATGTTTCGCATTGATCCTCATCCTGAACAACATTTGGCTGAGACATGCTAAGACATGCTAATTCATTGTGATATTTATGCTAATGTAGCCTTACTGACCAAGCAGGGATAATACATTTATCTTAATTGACGTCTCAATAATTTCCCCATTGCATTATATGGCATATTTGATGAAACAGGCCCTTATTCAATTGATTTTCTTCAGCTTGGAGTAATGTGACACTATGTCAATAGCTGTAGGAAAGTAAACAGTGCTCCAGTTCATCTTGGCATTGGTCCATATTTACTTCCAACTGACAGATTATACTACGTATCGAGCAAGGAGCAACCACTATCTGGGCTAGTCAAAACAACTCCAAACCGATTATATGGTCCCTGGTCTGTCTCAGGATGCACACAGTAGTCATAGTTAATTTTGTTTCTTTACATTGGGGTTTTTAAGTTTCCTCTGCCAAAGTCGTGCCAAGAAAATGCAGATTATTTGTCCGTAAAATGCTGCTGGAACATAAGTACAGTGTGTTTGTCACCTGCAAAAACAGTGGAGAACAAGAAGCTGTAGAAGTTGGGGAAATCTGAGATGAAATTATTCTGCCTGCTGCAACACAAAAAGAACCCACATAATCCTCTGTTGGAACTTCTCTGAGCGCATCTAGGGGGGAGCGTTTCAAAAATATCTGCTCTACTCAGACACCGAGACCACCCGTTCCAAGGCTCTGTATTTAATTGGACAGGGAAAGAGAGAGCCAGGGGACAAGGCGAGGGGTGGATGAGGTAGAATCTATGATCTGAGCATCTTTCTCTTTTTTGTCTGGAAAACAAGAATGTTGGCTCAGGGCCTGTAGAGATGAGAGGAGCTCATATAAATTAGTGATCTTAAAAGACAATATGGGGAGCTTTGGTGTTGCATGGCATTGACATGGCTCTATGGATTGCTAATGTTTTGATTTGGTTGTCACGTGTCTTGCAAACTTCGTGAGGCTGAGAGCAAATCAATCCTGTTCTGATGTTAACTTTTGCACAAAAAAAATCTGATTTGAAATTTGCCCACTACATGTTGGTATTCCTGGTCACATGTTGGGAACTGGAGGGTCGCAGGTTCAAGTCCCCATACGGACCAAAGTATGGTGGTGGACTGGTAGCTGGAGAGATGCCAGTTCACCTTCTGGGCACTGCCAAGGTGCATTGAGCAAGGCACCAAACCCCCAACTGCTTGGGGTGCCTTTCCATGGGTAGGCCCCTCATTCTGACATTTCTCCATTAGTGCATGTATAGGTACTGAGCGTGTGTGTGTATCAGGCCTGTGTGTAATAACAGCAGAGTGTAAATTGTAATTTCCACTTGCGGGATTAATTAAGTATACATTATTTATACATCTAAATTTTGGAAACTACTTTGATTAGTGGTATTTAACTTCAATAATGGCAAGGAACTGAAAGGAGCATTAGAAATACATGAACTCTGGGTAACTTCTCCTAGGGATCAATATCCATTCATCAGGTGCCTGTAGCTATAAAGATGAAAGCTTTACACAGCATTACAAAAGAAAATTACAGACAGTGTAACTCTAAATATCCTCAGGCTTTTCCAAGACAAGGGGGGTAATACAGGCTGAACCTGTCTGAAACACATCTAATCAGAGAGATGGAAAAATGAACCTTTACTTACAGGTACACTAAGCACATTTATAGAAATCTTAAATCTGTGAGTGTGGTATGTTTATCTGAAGCAGATAGTTATCTGAACTGAGGCGTTGGTGCCACTTTATCAACAAGAAATGTTATTGTGATGAAAAACTACACAAAGTTCTGGTAATGATTATTGGAGTGAAAGACAGCCATAAATGTTAAGCAGTTAAATTGACTGTGTTTGTCTTGGGGAATTACAAGAGTGGAGAACATGTGTGTGATTTTGTGTTGGCGTGGTACTTCATGGAAGAACAATTTACATATATAATTTATCAATTCAAAACACAACATAAATACTCAGGAGATCGGGTCACATTTCTTAAATAATTTAATTGCAAAAGAGTCTTTTAAAAATATTTCTACAAGAATGTATCATAATTTTTTTAGTAATTTGTTGTGTATGTCTGCACCATTAAATACATCTTAATGCTTTTGAAAGAGGAATTTCTCAGCACTTTACTCTGTCCCGTCCCCCCGCAGTTCACTACACATGTACAGCACTCTCTGTAACATCTCACTGCCTTGTATGAAGAGGTTGTTTTTTTTTAAAGTGACCAAAAGACAGATGTGGAGTGAGCTTGTTAGAAGACAGAAGAAAAGGCAGTACTGTATATATGTATTTAAAATAGACAACTAAAGAAAAGAAAGTTAGAGTTGTAAGTGGAGGAGTTTCAGGAAGGGTGGGTGTGTTTGACGATCTGTGGAGGCTGTAAGAAAGGTGGATGTTGGGAAAATTTGAATCCTATTGGCACATAAAGAGACAACCACATCTGCCAAAGTCTAAACGCTGCCGATCAAAGTGTGTCTATATAAAATGGCATTATTTTTGTTTCACGTACACACACACTCTCTCTCACACACACAAACAGTTCATCTTACTTTCAGCAATGTGTGCTGTCAAGAGGAGATATTAAACACTTCCATGAATGTGTGAAAAATCCACTTAAAGATTAATTGTTTGCAGTTGATGTGGCAGCGGTTTAATCATTTTAAGATGCGCAACAGTGCCAGTTGTGCTCATCACTCACGGCCAGTTGGCTTTGGTGAACACAACTCCAGACCCCAGCGCACCATGTGCACCTCATCAATAGTTCATGAACCTCAATGCACTGCCATTTTTCATGAGTGGGCATCTGATTGTGTTTAGCCCCCATATGCCATATTTTTATGCTCATGAACTGTGTCTTTTTTGGTGCCACATGCAATTTTGCAACAGTGACTTAGCTGATTGAATGATTGAGCTGAGTGCAGGAGACAGTACTATTGTATATATTGTATTATATTTTACTTTGGGTAAAAGTAAGCTTCTGATTGCATTAATTCTGCTCTTCTCTCATCTCCAAAAGTAGACTGTGTCACTCTTTTCCAATAAACATGTTTGGCTTTGTGGAGAAAGAAAATAATTCTGTAGAATGACATTAAGAAAAAAAAATGCTTGGCATGTGACAGGCACTTTCAACACTTTCTCATCTTGACAACAAATCATGCTAAATATACCTGCACTTCTGATTCTCAGCCATGAGACTTATTTCCTGTATAGTTTGACAGTTAACAGTTAAATTACTACTTGCCTGTGCCCTACAACTGTTACATTTTAGTAAGCCCCTAACAGAGTGTACTAGTAAAAAAGTTTTTGTGACAAAAGATGAAAAAATATAAAAGAGGAAACACATTGTTTTGCACACTATCCTTTCATGGCTTTTGAAGGGACTTAAGAGAAGCTCACAAAAGTATAATCGGAAGACACACTGCATGGCCACTAACATCACGTTATCATTACACACCTAATAATAATAATAATATTCACATATTGCATTGATCAGCTCCAACGCTAACAATATGGAGACTGACTGGAAAATCACACCAGTGGTGCGGCCCCATCCATTAATCTACTACCTTCAAACATCCCTCTCTGAGAAGTGCAAATAGTATGGTCTCCGTGATGCAGCTGTAATCATTTAGGATGAGGGGGTCTGCAGATTTGGAGCTGTCTGCGTGCCATGGCTGTTGATCCTGCACTGTACTAATCACGCAGCAGTCCGAACTGAGACAGGATGATTGCATGCCAGACAGGAAATGAAGAGAGATAATGATAGGTCAGTCCACCATATGTCTGCGCTCACTGCCTGCTCGTATCTATGCAATGCCAGATTGGCAACCAACCTGACAGACAAAGACCAATAGGTTTCTCTTGACAGTTCTGAATTCACTGATGAGCATCCTGTTGCAAGGAGGCAAACTGCAGGTTGAGTGATGGAGCGATTTAAATGATTGGCAGGTAGGCTGCATCATCTCTAGACCTAGCCCCTAATGACTCCTTAACCTCCTACATAAGATGGGTTGGGGGGATTGTTTGAGGCCATGGTAAATGAGGAAAATTAAAACCTAGTTAAAGGGAAGCATTTGAGTGGTTTGCAGGAAGATTTGAGTTGGAAAAAATGTGCCTAGAAGACAATTAGTAACAGCTTAGTGGTTCACAGATGCTCTTCCTGTTGAGAAGGAGAATGGATTGGGGATGCCTAATATCCAGTTCAGGTGGCACACACCTACACCGATACTCACATAACAATGGACGGAGGGGGTGACAGTAGTTGTTCATCTTCTCCTCTCTACCTCCATTATGTGACATTCTCCATTCTCTCTCTTCTTACTCTGCTTTCTGTAATTTTGACTCTAAATCAAACATTCCACAACAACACTTCTATTTTGTCAAAACACCATTTTTCTTTTGTTATTTATCGTGTTTTTGTTACAAAACATGTACAGGCTGTTTAGAACAACAACAAAAATACAATATCCAATTTATATGCAATTTCTTATGTTTAATAATCAGCAATCCATTAGGTGAATCCTTTCTTCTGATTGTTCCAAGTCCACTGTCCCAAATACAGTCCATCTGGGTGTTGGTGGGGGAGGGGGAGGGGGTTGGAGAGCGAGGTACAAATAAATACATAGGGCAGGATGTCAAGAAATTAAAACAAGAATTTTGATTATTTCTAAATCCAGATAATAGTAAGTAGAAAGTAAGGTGTCCATCACGGTTTCTGTCAGTTTCATCATGTTGCATTTATATATGTATATATATATATATATATATATATATATATATATATATATATATATATATATATATATATATATATATATATATATGTCATAAGTTCATTTTTTTGGATTCAGTAAAAAAAATGTTTAACAGTTGTCCACAGAATATAGCGTAATTGTTTCAGATATATTTGCTCCTTGTCATGGTTCAGTTCATGCGTTAATTCTCCACGGTGGCAAATAGCGGAAGCTGTATTGTACAGTATACTTGTGTGCAACTTGACACACCTGCACATCCAAGCACACTTAATCACACATACACGCACACATGCGCACGCACACATACAAAAACGCACACAAAAGGTCAACTGGTATTTCAATAGTGTTGCCACAGTCCTCGTCTCCCCCTTAATCACATATAGCGTCCAGCGGGGGTTACTTGGGTTTGACCGGCCATTTTGAAACCACAAATCTCCCAAAAAATGTGTAAAAAAGCCACAAAAAAGGTGTGTGGACAAAGAAAAATAATACACAGTTGATGAGCAGGTGATCCAAAGCTGTGGAGCTATCCTGAGTCACTTCAGGTCAGGGTGAAGATGTCATCTGGTAACATATTGAGGATTCAGCAGCCAAAACAAGTGGCTGCCCTACTTGGACCTTTCTGAACTCTGTCATCCTCTTGACCTTTGACACCTGCCCATCATATATCCTCTTCCACCTCCTTACCCTTCTCCAGCAAGTGCCCTTCTAGATAACACACCTTCAATATGAAGATGGAGAACAACGCACGTGCACAGTAAAACAACTTCTATCAGGGAAAGAATAGTCCTCCATCTCCTGTGGGCTCCGAAACACCTCTGTTTTTTTTTGTTTAGTTTTATGTTTTGTTCACTTATGTATACCAGGGTGTTCATTCTTTACTATATATTACGTCCATCAAAGCTGGGTTGAGAGGTCACAGGGAGGGGCTCTTGCGTGAGGATAAGAGTGTGACATTTCAGTTTCAGGGCTGAGGCCAACCTCACTAAAACACACATGCATGCAAACGTCAACCCACACCAGAACTGGTGAGGCACGCATGGGATATAAGGGGGTTAACTCTTCTTCCTCTCGAATACACACAAATTTTGATTGGATGGAAAAAGAAACTATGACGAATAACAAGAAAGCAGGAACAGGTAATGGAAGTGGTAGTGTAATAAAGAGAAAAAAAAATAGTCAGAGGCACTGCAAGCCAGTTTCATTAAGTCTAGTTGGCAGAGATGGGTCAGGCAGCGAGGGTTTCCAATAGCTCTTTCTGGCACAGTTCCTCCCCCTTTTCCTGTCTGGCTGTCCTTCGACTATATCTGTCGGTGTGCCCTGTTGCTCACACCTGGACAGGAAGTGTTTGGTTCATCTGTAGTCTCATGTCCTGAATGCTACCGAGAATCTTCTTCTGATGGCCGGCCAACGTTACCCCTATCCGCAGCAAGTCCCTGTGGAGTGACAAGAAAGGAGAAGAAAAATGAGAACAGGTGGCTTGTAAAAAAAAAATAAAAGTAGACAAACATCACTTCTGAATCTGAAGTGAAACTTTTGCTTTTCAACCACAAGTAAATACACACTGTACCAGGTGGGGAAAGGGAAAGCACTTTGGCAATCCCCCATAAAATAACCTCCAGAGGGTATGTCAACAAAATGGGAAAACTCATCCAGCTATAGTTAATGTTAATCTTAATGCAAGATACTTCTGTTGCCTGGCAGGTGGGCAAGAGGAGCGTAGTCAAGGGGCCATAATGTGATGTGTGTTAATGATTAAAGAGCAAACTAAGCTACTGTTCGGCAGCTGGCAGACTTCACAGAGCACACACCAGCCTGCCACTTAGCTACAGAAACAGGGATGTAGATTAGAGTTTTTGTATAATACATCACAGATTACTCAGTAAGGAGCCTGTCATTCATACTTCTGTGTCAGTACATCAGCTTTAACGTGGCCACTGTTACACAACATTCCTCAGTGCTTAAAAATATCCAAGCATATAAGACTAGAAAGTGTAAATGAGTCTTTTAGTCAAGATGCTTACAGCAGCTACAGTGCGATGTTTATAGTAAGAAGAGGACCTTAACCCCAGGTTGAGGGTGCAGTGGGAAAATATGAAAACTGTTGACATACAGTGGACATTACTACACCCTTAAAAAGGCCTGGGAGAGCGCACCTGCTCAGTCCGTCATTAGTCAGACGGCATAATCTAATCATCATGGCCATGTTGGTTTAACACTGTACAATTATATCACGAGAACCTCTCTTTTCTGCTTGCTTGTTGATTTCCCAAGTCGATAGCTGAGGAGAAAGCAGACGGCGTCTGGAGAAGCGATTAGCTGACTGTTGGGACTCTGCCACAGTCTGCGTCCTCTCCGTTCAGTCATACACCCGGACACACACAAATACTGGATAATCTAATATTACATGCAGGCACCACACACTCTGCTTGTCGCAATGACTTTGTGGCTCCATCCATTTTAGTACAATTAACTCACACATGAGCAAACGCACACATCCATATAGTAGCGCGCGCTCACACACACACCAAATAAGGGCACATTACCACGATTTCACACAAATAAATAGTGCTTCTTTTTGTTTTTTCATATTTTGCCATCCCCATCAGTGTAGCGATGGAGGATGAAATGATAATAAATGGGCAACATTAGAGGAATTACTGGCCATTAAGGACAACAGAGAGCCCCAGTACACCACACCTGTCAGCCTGTTCAAATTGAAACAAATTACCCCCACCTCCGTTGCCTATTATGCAACTAATGAGGACAATTTATTTATCATTATAATCCTAATTCATTTATTTGATCATCACTAGCCGTCAATTTCCATGACGTCCATTACATAATTTCCGGTTTATACACACGGCAGAAGGTGGGTGACCGGTCAAGGTAAACCGGAGATCATAGTTAAGTAAGCAGCGACGGGTGTTTGGTTAAAAACTGTACTACACTGTTAAATTAAGTATTTGTCCATTGTGTATCAGATGTGTTGTCTTCTGAAGCAGACTATTAATCTCCTGATTACATAAACCTCCTCGTTCAACAGCAAACCTATCCTGATTGGTCAATTGCATACCAAATTAGAGGAAAAGCGTAGAGGATCTTGTGTTTTACCCATTTTTGTACTACTTAATTTCTCTCTCTCTCTCTTGTCTGTTGGCAAGTTGTGTTGCCAGTAAATGTCCCATTTTCCTTTTTTAAACTAGTTTTCTTTATACACTACAACATGTAAATAAATACTGGGACACATAACAGTATAAAGGGTGTTACTGTATGTCTTCAAAGCATGATTTATCTTGATATTACAATAAACATACTTATGAAAGGTATGCTTATGTACCACAGTGGAATGTGTTTTTTGTATTCTTCAGGTCTGTTCTTATGTATTCATTTCTTGTCTGAGCCCAATCAGAGCCTCATTTCCACATCTTTTCATGTTTAATTTAGTCATGAGACTATTTCTATTCCCTCAAGGTCAATCTGTACAACACTAATTTGACTTTCCAACTCAGTCAATAACTTTAGGCCTGATTAGCTGAATCCACTTCCTCTCCACTCACTCTGCTGTCATCTGGGCCACCAGGTCAAAGGAAGCAAATCCAGCGTTGACAAAGTTGTCACGGTAGCGGCTCATCTTGATGGCGTCCAGCCAGTCCCCCACAGTGGTGAAAGTGGTATAGTCTGGCACACAGCGGTCAAGCAAGGGCTGGGATACCCTACATTGGGGAGAGGGGAGGGAGGAGGGAGAAAGAGAAACAGAGAGAGAGAGAGGGTTTAGGTCGTCACTCTACTGCCTCAACCGGCCAACCTCACCCCCAAACGCCCACCGCTGAGCGCCACCTCTCCATTTCTCCACCTCTCCACCTCTCCTCCTTTCTTCTCCCCTCCCCTGTCCTCTTCTCCACATGTAAGGAGTTGTGTGCAGGGGGTGGTTAGGGGGGTCACTTTTATGACTGTGGAGAGACTGGCTGGAGGTTTGGGTGGTGGGTGGTTGGTGGTTGATGGTGGATGCTGGCGCTGCAGCTGGTGAGGCAAGGTGGAGTGTGTTCATAGAGCAGATGTCAAATCTGGTCTTGAATGATGGCTACACGCATTGAAATTTACAAGGAACCAGACCCTGGAATATCTGTATAGCTCTCTTTGTGTTTGCTGAATCTTGTTCTTCATGTTGCAGTGAGATGTCACTGTTGTTGTGGGAACTGACAAAATAGAAATAACCCACATGAAATTCAATCTGAGTGGTTGTATGGAGTTGCGCCACTTACTGTACAAACTGTCAGGGCCCTCTAGGCACTCAGAGAGGGCCTAAGATATCCCATAGAATAATGTTTTATCAATAAATTTTAAAAATAAATTTATTACAATTTAAACTTCTAAACACGTGTTTGGCGAAATAAACCTTTTAAACCGGCCTATTTAGTTTGTGTTACAATGTGAAGGGTTAAATTAATTTTGCTGCCCCAGTTGCTGGGAAGAAGATGTTATTCTTTCAGCTCTGTGATTGGTGGTCCAGGTATAAATGTCCAAAGGCCAAGAAATAGTTTTGAATGAGAGACTAATTTCAAATGACGGTCAAATTCATTCATGTCTTCACTTTAAATAGGCGGGCTTTGTTATTGCTAACTGTATGACTTCCATCAGCTGTGGGGGGACACAAATCACAATCTATCACAACCTATTCTTCCAACACCGCTGATAAGTTAGCTTCCTAGCTTGTTGGTTAACAATGGAAGCCAGGAGTAAATACGTTACAGATGATGAGGGCGGCATTGTTGAAAATGTGTTTTCCAGGCCATTTTTAAGATTACATTTTTTTAATGTAATTTTATTTTCGTTTTTGTTAGTAGAAAGCGTTTAACAAACATAGCTACATATTGAACAACAATTACATCCTCTATCGCAATTAAAAAAACAAAAAACTGTAATTATGATGTTACTATCACAGCATGCAAGAGGAGCAAAAAATATTAAGATCATTTAAATAACATGACTACATAAGGGGGGGTTGTCTCTAGGGTATCACCTGTTTAAGACAGTGATGACAGGATAGGAGTGATGCCAATTTTAAGATGAACTTTTAAAAGAAAGTTGGAGTTAACTGACAAAGAAAGGCCTACACCAGATCTTCATTTGGTGCCGAAAACCAAGGCTTTCAAGAGACGTTTCAACTTCAGGGTAAAATAAGGTTTATTTGGGAAAATGTTCACCATCCGGAATTATCAATCAATCTCTAAATTTACCAACATTATGCATTTACTGTAATTGTGTGACTGTTTTTTTTTTTTATTCAAATAAAACATAACATGCATATATATTTGAAAGGCCACTGTGCCAATCTAAAAATGTATTAACAATGTTGCTTGTTTGTGATGGTGGGTTCTAAAATGCCATGCTCACTGTTCACTATCCACAGTTCTGAAGTGTCTTTTGCTAATGGATTACTTGGCTGTGTGCACACTGACATAATGTGTAGCCACCATGGTATAGGTTTACATGGAATTTTGTAGGTTTTGTGTGGCAGGAGCCGCTGAAGTGCACACACAGCTTGTGTGATGATGCAATTATTTGTAAGGAGCATTTTGCTTAAGTAATCAGCTGTTTTTTGTTGTTGGTGATAATACTCACTGTATCTATGCTGTTTGCTTGCTGCATTGCTAAGGATGGATTGGCATTTTCATTTTTGTTTCAGAACTGGAATTGTCATAACTAACATTTGCAGTACTAAAAGAGAGGACACAATGAGGTAGGCTGATAGTTTACTTTTTTTTCCCCAGCATAGGAAGGGGGGTCAGAGGGCCAAGGTTTAAGAGTAACGGTTCACTACTGCATACCAATGTGGTTTAAATCTGATCTGAGAAGATTGGATTTCCTGCAGTTTTTCCTGGTCAGCTCAAATCAGATAAACATGAGCTTAACTAGTCGGTTATTAGCCATATGCTTTATAGTACATTGTCTCAGGATGTGTTTGAAAATGTACGCATATGTACTTACTGGAACATCATCCAAGGTTGAACACACAAAAAGGTAACACCATTCAGAGGTGGAATAACATTGTGGGGAAATGCTTCATGACAATAAAGAAATGTCTGTGGAATGTAAACACAGTTGTCTTTCACATGTATGCATGGTTGACTAATAACCCTGTGGACCCTGGCAATATATGGAAAGAGTGACTCACAAACCTGTGTGTGTGTGTGTGTGTGTGTGTGTGTGTGTGTGTGTGTGTGTGTGTGTGTAATCCTGAAAATGTGTTTGAGTGTGTTTTGCATGTTTCTGCACACCTGTTGATAGCCCAAAAGGGCCTTTCTAAAGAAGAACCTAACCCTTTGTGCTGATCAATGCCGTAGATAGAGAGGCCACCTTGGGAGTTTTAATAAAACTGTGCTACAACTCAGAGAGAAGTGGAGCGGATGAACAAGAGAGGAGGTGGAGCGGGAGGGTGGGGGCTGGGGCAGGAAGGTGCGGAGAGCTGAAGGAGGAGAATCAGATGAGGGAGCAGGCAAAGAGAAAGAGTGCCACTGTCTCCCCTCCTCTCTGCTCTGTTGATCCCTGTCATCCTTTTTGATGGCATTAGATTCATTAACAATTAAAAGAGGAATGGAGAGAGAAAGAGGGAGAAAAGAGAAAAGGCATGGAGGGGGAGTTAATAACAGTAATACAGAGGCTCCATTGAGTGGTGAAGATGGAGTGATTTTTAATAAGGCCTGTGCTTCGGAGCTCAAGGCCTCGGGCCGTTGTTAACGCCAGACTCTGGCTTCTCTTAATGGAGTATTGTTAGTCATCCTCCTCTAAAGTTTGCTTCAAAAGGGTCCAAGCCATTGTGGCCACATGTGAGCCACAAGACAAAACACAGCAGGAAAGAAGGGCCATATTGAAAGCTAGCTAGTGAGACAGTTACAACATCAACACAACTCCGTTGCTCATTCCACTTTACACCTTCAATGCAACATGTCAAGTACACATGACACACACAACCAAAGGACTTTGATCCCAGGCAGTGGAAGCTAACCTACAGCCACCCTTCAATGCCGACCAGGACGGCGCTATCATCTCTCACTCCTCCCTTTTTTTCCTTTGTCGGCAGGAGGCCACCTCTCCACTGGCCCGTTTTAAATCTCGTTAGTGGCTAATTAAAAGGCGCTCCCATCTCTTTTTTGCATCGTCTTAATCGAGCTAATTAACCGCAAGCTTAATCTTCTAAGAACGTCACTCCGGTGGCCAACCGAGACCCTGGTTTCCCCCCTGAGCCTAAACCAGGATTGTCTGTAGCCCTCCCTCAAGACAGAAAGACCCTGATGCAGGGACAGATAGGTAGGTCATCTTCCTCCCTATGGCTCCAACTTCGCCACCTTCTATCTTCCAAATTCTTTCCAAGAAACAGGTTGCGGAGAAAGGTAGTGCAGCTAAATGTAGCTGTGACATCATTGATTGAGCTCCCAGTTACAAGTTGCTATAAGGGCTCTCTATTGAGCAATGGTAATTTGTATTTGCATAATGGCCCAGACTGCATTTGTGAGAACTAAAGAGTTGTATTGGAAGAAATATGCACTTTACAGGAGTAAAGATATTGTACCAGCTGAGTCAGAGTGACTCACAAACACAGTATCAATTTGGAAAAGGAATATTTGCACAGTGGAAATCATTATTGCGCTTGCTTTGGCTCAGCTGCAAATGAAATGTCTTGGCCAGTAGTACTCTCACTACTGAAAAGTCAAGTGACTTGATTCAATGAACTAATGCCCTATTACTGTAGTCCAGCAGGACTCCTCAACATATGACCAAAGAAAACCATAGAAATATTTTAGAAAGCAATCAGCACTAATATCCAAGATGCATTGACCATAATGATTTTGTATTGCTTTTTATAAAGATCACTAATGCACCTAATAAAACTCAACAAGGACCTCCAGAGAAACTAAGAGAAACAGCATCACAGTTATTCTATTTCTATAATCACAGGCTTCACCGAGCCTACACAAGATATGACATTTGCGTTAACTGTTTTTGCGTTTACTAAATGTGACCAACATATTTTTATATTAAACTATCACAACCTACCCAGTAGACTGTGTGCTGTTGGTGACCACCTTGAGGCTGGCAGCATTGCGGATAAGCTTATCCAGCGTGGCCACAATCTGGGTGAATTTGGGTCGCAGGTTCCTCTCTTTGACCCAACAGTCCAACATGAGCTGGTGCAGTGCTGTGGGGCAGTCCATGGGTGGAGGCAGTCGATAATCCTGCTCCACAGCATTTATCACCTGAGGAAAGGATGACAGAGAAATCACAATCACTTCTAATCACGGAGTACAGTGTTGAAGGAGAACGGAACACAAGGAGAGAGATGGATCGATGAAAATAGCAAGTGAGGGGGGACAGAAGAGGATGAATGAGGGAAATTATGGAAGAGTCAAAGATAAACAGTAAAAAAGCTTTAGCTTACATCTTGATTGCTCATGTCCCAGTATGGCCGCTCGCCATACGACATCACTTCCCACATTACGATGCCGTAGCTCCACACATCACTTGCCGAGGTGAACTTCCTGTAGGCAATCGCCTCGGGAGCCGTCCAGCGAATGGGAATTTTCCCTCCCTGTGGATATGCGAATGAGTAGGTGAGCATGAAATACTGGAGGGATGGAGCACAAACACAGAATCACACACATACAAGAGGGAAAGAGAGGGTGAGAAAAACACAGTCTAAGGGAAGTGTTGATGCACAACACATGGGTGCATGCTGTAGAACCCAAACACACACATACACAAACGGTTAGTAACAACACAGTTACAGAAAATGACACAAACACGTGAAGCCAGAAGAATATTTAATGTGCTACAAACTGTATTTTTTAACATTGATATATCACCATCATAGAATCCTTTCATAACTACTAGACAAACTGAACTGTAGGTGAGGTGATTGGTATTTCATACCAACACTGTCTCTCAAAGTTAAGAACACACTTATTAACACTACTGCTTCCTGTCACTAAGTGACTTGCCATTGTAACATACTCAGAAGGCTTTAGATGAGTTGCCCTTTTCCTGTTTTGATCAGTCAAACAGACCAATGCTGCCTATCTTTGTTCTAGAGCTCACGCTCATTTAGTACAATTATGCTCAATCTCAAAGGACCCTATCCTATGTGCCTTGACCTGCTTTGCCAATTTTACTTATTTGTGAGATGTGAGAATCAGAGCGAGAATTGAGCTTACATATCATACATTCCAGTAATTTTTCGGCTAAGTACCTTACAAAATGTCTTGCAATCTGCTACAGCTTTAGTAGAATTACACAGCAACGTGTCCAGATAAAACATTTTATATAGCCACCATAACAATTTTGCCCTTTTGAGGTACTTTTGTGACTGAAACATTAATTTAGCTGCAATATATATATTTTGTAATCCATTGTTTCTTCTAACCTTAACTGTTATCTTTACGACCTGAACCTGCCACCACAGTGAAAAAGAAAGTCTTTGTCTACCCATAATGGGCATGTGGGAACAGACTCTATTTGAATACACTCATACTTGGCAATGCTATGGATTCATTTGTAAAGAGGACTAGAATTAGCATAATGGTGAAGTATTGATGTTACAATGTTACAGTACATGTAGCACCTTTAAACATTGCTTTCAAACATGAATATACACACACACACACACACAAACACACATACACACACTTCTACTCTGACTCACCAGGGAGCTGGTGTAGGTGGGGTCTGTAGGGTCATCCTCAAGGAAACGAGATAGGCCGAAATCAGACACCTTACACACCAGATTACTGTTGACCAAGATGTTACGGGCAGCGAGGTCTCTGTGCACGTAGTTCATGTCTGACAGGTACTTCATGCCTGCTGCAATGCCACGCAGCATGCCAACCAGCTGGATCACTGTGAACTGCCCGTCATTGAGCTGGCAAAGGAAGAGAGAGAATGACAAGGATAGATTGGATTGTAGATCAAGGTTGCATGTTTAAAGGGAAATCTCCTTTTTACTTTTATTTGTCCTACCTGCCTTTGTTTTTCAAATGTCTCTTACAGATTGTTCTTTGCATATGCCCTCTTGCCTACATGTTTTGTCTCCTATCACTTCACACTGTAACTGTTTTTCTACTCTCTTCTACCTATCCATCCTATATTCCTCCCTTCCCCTTTCCCTGGCCAACAATGTATGATGTGACTTTGAAGCAGTGATTCATTTTAGACTGAGTTCTTCCAACCAATCACCCGAATGCAGCATTTGTCAGATAACCATTGTGGGCTCTGCAGCAGACCTTAAGAAGACCCTTTATGGCTTAGAAGAAAGTGAGATAACTAAAAGCAAGATCAAGCAGATTTTTGTGGGCTTAGTGTTGCATTATTGATAAAATCACAGATACATGTTTTATAGGGAGAAGCTATTATTAGATCTATTTTGTGTGTACTGTGTTTCTGTCTGCCATTTTTCTCCTTCTCACCCTTAGAAAAGAGTCCAGGGCTCCATTCTCCATGAACTCTGTCACAATCATCACTGGCCGACTCTTGGTGACCACACCTTCCAGACGGATAATGTTGGGATGGTCGAACTGGCCCATGATAGAAGCCTCAGACAGGAAGTCTCGCCTCTGGCGGTCAGTGTAGCCCACCTTGAGAGTCTTGATGGCTACAATGATCTCCCGGCGCCCAGGTAGCTTGAGGCGACCGCGACACACACCTCCCCGAACTCTCCTGCGAGAGCCCACGTGAGCCAGTCAGAGAAACGGAGAAAGAGGAATAGAAGGAGTGAAAGAGAAAGAGGGAGGGAGGGTAGAGAGGCATCAGGGAAGAGTGGTGGAGAGTGGGGGAAAAGAGGGGAGAGGGGACAGTTAACTGGTTAGAACCAAGGAGCCAGGAGGGTAGCAGGTGGGACAAGGGGAACTGCAAGAGAAGCCAGGACTCTAGGCCAGTGTCAAGGGATGGTGGTGATGGGGGAGCATACAATGACTGTGTGCTGTTAAGCTACGGATTAAAAGAAACAGCATTTTGAGTGTGAGGCATGATGGCAAAATGTGACAAGATGTAGAGTTGAAAAAATGCATGTTATAATATAAAACAAATGGGCAAAGCAGGGTGATAGTATTTGGAGCTGAGGGGCACAGAGGAGGAATGGGGCAAGGATCGGGGTAGGTGGGTGGGGTGCTAAACTTCATGGTGGCTGAAGAAGCGGGGACAGGAGGAGGAGCTAGGTGGAGACAGAAGCTTGAGGGTTCTTGAGTTGGTGGATGCTTTCCGATTAGAGTCTACACCAAATGTGTGCAAGAGTGCAAGAGAAACAAGGTGAATGCAGCGATGTGGGGGAAGTCGGGTGAGAGAGGGTCAGGGATGGAGGAATGGAGGGATGGATTAAGGAAGGGGGAGGGGAGAGGAGGGGGACAGGGAAGACAGGGTTTGAGGGTTCGTCACTTTTAAGGCGAATGCTGGGAAGCGACGGGTTTCAAGTAGTAGCCTCAGAAGTAGAAGAGCTGTCGTAGCAGTAGCAGTAGCAGTAGCAGTAGTAATGGTAGTAGCAGAAGCAGTAGTAAGGACTCCCATCTCTGACATCACGTCCTCCATTTTGGTTCAGATACAATGCTAAGAAAAACTCAACCTCAATCGGCACAGTCCTGCAGCTTTTGAGCAGAGATATTACTATCAAATATATTAAATACATCAAATATTTTACTATCTACAACATCAAGTGTTAGAGAGGGGTTCTAAAAGGTGGGGGAACAACCACATAATGCCAGGACAAGGGGTTAAATATAGTGATCCAGTAGAAGCATCCTTTAGTAAAG
This sequence comes from Etheostoma perlongum, assembly GCA_026937815.1. Taxonomy (NCBI): domain Eukaryota; kingdom Metazoa; phylum Chordata; class Actinopteri; order Perciformes; family Percidae; genus Etheostoma; species Etheostoma perlongum. The sequence continues at coordinate 14,093,343 of CM049379.1, forward strand.
ATAATCTACAGACACTTTAAAAGAGGGCAGGGTGAGGGACGGCCAATCCTGGAGAAGAAACATTTTAATATTGTGTGCCCCATCCAGACGGGATAAATATTTCAGGGGAGTGCGGGAGATAAATATTAGCCTTGCACCTTGGTAACAGGAATTGCTTTGTACAACCCCAGGCATCCTTAGGCTACTATATATAAAACAATGTAACGTAGGGTGGACACAAACTATTTGATAAGCCGGTAGGGTCAGATCAACTTCCAATAACAACTATACCGTATGTCAGTTACCAAGTAACGGATTTGTGTAAAATTCTTTCATTACTTCCTCAGAAACCAAAAGCCGGTGACTTCTGAAACTCAAAAATGGGAAACTGTTAAATTCATGTGCAAATACTCAAGAGTTAAATTTAAACACACAGCATGTCTATCTGTACAGGACGTGAAATAAATGGGGGGGCCAATAAGTGTGCCAAAAAAGAATAGGGATGTAATTAATACTGGAAGAGATATGAGATATCCATGCGTTCGGACAGGATTAACTCCCCTAGAGAAATAAATCCTGTCTGTATGGGGCTGTAGTCTTGCATCGTGCAAAATCTGCTTCACTTAGAATCATTAATATTTTTTAAATCGTTTTGAAAAGAAATTTAGAAAGCATCTCTCTCATTCCAGGATTGGACTCCATTTTATACGGGTGAAATGATAATCCACCACACATAAAGGTATTACAGCTAACCTAAATGCACATGGCATGGTAAACAACATAAGGGTGCTAGGACTGTGAGTGACGCTAACTTTAAGAGGGCATATTGTAGCTTGTAATACTTTAAAATAGTGCTGGAGACATCTGTAATACAGGAAAGGGTTTCCTAAGAGATGGCGAGTGTGGGAGGGGAGGGAGCAAGGAGAGGGTTAGCGATGAATTGAGTGAAAGTACCGCTTGGTGTGAAGTCCTCTAACGGTATGGCCTGGAGGTGACTAGCAGTCTCTTCCCCCTGTAGCTCAGGAGCTTTGGTGGGTTACCTGCGCCAATGACCTCCTCGATCTTCACGCAGGAGACGTCGATCTCCTTGGCAAACTCGCGCACAGCCTCGTTGGGGTCCTCATAGGTGAAGGGGTCAATGTAGACTTTCATTCCTGGCGTTACTATAGGGGATTCAGTGGCAAGAACAGGAAAGTGAATCTATGGCGTCAAACTAAATTTCAACACTATGTAAAGTTCCATAAACATATTCTTTATCACCTAAGTATAGATCAAAGCAAGATCATTTATAATACTTTAATGCTGCACTAGATGTTCAAGCCAATTTATGTTACGTAAACTATTCTTTAGTGGTTGGGGATGGACAGTCATTGCTAAGCAAGAATGACTGAGCAGAAGTATAGGAATAATGCCGTTGAAATGTAGAATGTGAATAATGCAAAAAGGAGGGGAATCTCAGCAAAGAGACTTACTGTACTGCTGCAGTTTTTCTGTGTATTCCGACTCTGAGCCAGTTCTCTGCTTTCTGTTGAGAAACATCAAAACACAAATTGAGTCACATGCACTCAACACAGCAGGGTGCAAATACCAAAAAGGAACAAAGGCGGGAGGAGAAAACAGATCGTTAATAATGTCTGCGGAGATGTAGCCACGCTACGTTGTGGCTTGGGGAAAATTCTTTGCCTTTTTGCATTGGAAGCAGGGGATATAATGCAGATAAAGATTGGGATCAATGCCTTGTGGTAAAATGTTTCAGACTTGGGGACTGTAACATGACTTTTAACAAAAAGATATCGTACCATTGTCTGAAGCAGCAAGTGAAAGCCATGCGCTCTCTGTACCCCCAAAATGAGATGCCAAGACAAAAGCAAATTCAAACAGCAAGCTCAGCTGTCTCGTCTTTCTCGCCCTACAGACATCACATTGTTCATTTCAATTTAATCTGCCTCTTATTTTGTCTTTATGGACTCTCTCTCTCTCTCTTACTGTCTTTCTCTCTTTCCATTTTCATAATTTCTCTTCTCTCTTTTTCTCTTTTGCCCATAGAACCATCATCTTCCTGCACATGTCCCTTCTGCACTGTAGGGAGGGGGGTGGGCACAACGAGGATGACAGAGCGAGGGGGTTGGGTTGTTGAAATTACATGTTAATGTGCTTCCTTTGTTGTCTAACCAGTAACCAGGGCAATAATACCCTATGCTGATTTGCATCTTATTTCAAATTCTAATTTGGTTCCGGAATATGCCAAAGCTCTGTGTTTTGTATTATTACTATTTTGTCCTTCTGTGACAGTCGGAGCAGCGGCTAAGCCAAGACCCTGAGAGAGACACAATGTAGTGATGTGAAAATAGAAGAGAGCGAAGATGCAAGAGGGAAAGGTGGGGGAGCAAGGGCGATTGTTATTCAGTCTAGCGTGACCGATGCCCACGCTTGTCAGCCAATGCCTGAACTGGCTTGTGGAGTGAACCCAACGGTGGGTGCCAACCATCCACACATATATACACACATGCACTGCATTTGCTGCTTGACAAATGATTGGTATAAGGATAAACGAGTGTGGTTAGAACCCAGCTGATGCATTGTCAGACTTTTTAAAAGGTGTGAGCAGCTGCTTGCATCTTCCCAGTCAATTGGACCCAGCAGACAGGAGTGCATCTGTGTTCTTTGTGGTCGGGCAGACGCGCAGTTGATTCTGAGTGTCAGGCCATGAGGACAGGGCTATCAGGCCCAACAGCTGCTCTGCCTTGTTGTGTCCAGTGAGCAAAGTAGCATTTTGGCCAAAGCTGTTTACTATTCACAGATTCAGAAGGCTAATCTGGCATTCAGTGGCCTCGCAGGTGGCACAGCAATCCACCGAGACTGTTCTGGGGTGGTGTGGAGGACATGCAGACAAAGTTGACATTTGAAGCAATCTCAGTTTTTTTTCAACTTGAAGGAAAAATATTTTCCACAAATGTTTCTATAAAACCTTGCTGTTTGAACATATTCTGTCATAAATAACTCAGTGTAGACGTGCATGGCCACACATGCTATTCTTTCCCGTGTTCTAACTTTTTGAGAGGCTGGTAGAGGAGTTATATTCTCACCTGAGGCAGACGATAGCGATGACCACAAGTGCAATGATGAAGACCAAGGTGGCGGTGGCTGATCCCACGATAAGTGGCAGTTGCTCCTGCCATGACTTTGGAGGGTCGGCTTTAGGGGTCAAAGAGAAAAAGTGGTTACTCAGGGAAGAAAAACCATCCACCCACACTCGCTACAATCATTTATATAGCTAAAGACTGTGCCACTCTGTGCTCTGCCGTAGTTCTTACAAATAGGCTTGTATGCTTCCCACGGCCACTTCAGAATTGTATGCTTACGTAGGTAACCATGCCCTTGTGTTCCTAATGCTGTGTTTAGCAGAATGGAGAGCCAGCTGGGATCAACAAATGAATTAATGAAGGCTGTAAGATAGACTATTCAGTTATTTTTCTTTGTCTGCTTAGTGAGTGGGGGAGTGAGGCTGATACTTTGACTGATTGCTAGAAAATAGTAGATTTTCACCAAATCATAAGTAATTTTCTCCACAAGGATTTCCGTATTTCCGCATGAAAAATAGGCACAGTAGCTAGTTTTTGAAACTCCATTATGTTCATAAGCATACGCACAGCCCTATAGAAGTATTGCTTTTACAAATAATCCAATATATCCCTGGGTAATAAAGTAGGTATGGGAGTAACATACTTTGCAGGTTGGTGCTGAAGTCGGCTGGGCTGCTGTAACGACCATAACCGGCCACTGTTCGGGCGCGGACCTGTATCACATAAGGCGTACCAGCCTTGAGACCTTCAATGCGGGCGTTGCTCCGTTGTGCAGTCATGGTATGGGCGATGGCCTCCCCCTGATCCTGCAGAGACAAAGACAGTCAGTGATGAAAACACAAAATACCAAATACGTAGCAGCCCCCTGTATTGTCCCACTCATCATCATCCCCTCTCTGATGCACTACCCTCGTTTAAACACCAACCTAACCATGCAGGCCGGGGAAAAAATAATATGGAGACGAGAGTGAAAGAGAGAGAAATGGAGAGAGACAGATTGTAGCCAGGGTGTGATAATTCAATGGGAGGAGGACATGACAACAAACAGAGCAGATATACGCTGAGTGCCTTTGTTCTCTCCCTGAGGCAGACCCAGTCACTTCTCTCTGGGCCCCTGGAAAATACAGAAACTTTCTAATGCATGGATTGAGAGGGGACGGAGGATAAGAGGGATGGCAAGAGGGAGAAATGGAATTAGGGGTACAGAAAAGGGCAGAGCATAATAGAAATATGGGAAAGGATTGGGAGGAGAGAAAGAGAGAAAAAAGGAGGGATAGAGGGATGGGAAGAGGGGAATAAGTATGGGAGGATCATCACACAAACTAAGATTGGAAATGGTGACTTGCCTCACTGCAACCATGTGTTTATCAGCAGAGGCATTGTTTTCCACATTTACAGAAACACAGATGGAACAGAGACCATGCAAGCCAATGAAATTGGATTGAATTAGAGGCGTTGACTTACATTGCTGCTTACCTTCTCATGGTACTTAATCTCATAATCCAGAATGATTCCGTTGGGTTTCTCTGGAGGCAGCCAGGACAGGCTCATGGTGCTCGCTGTGGCCGCCATCAGGTGAACTGTTGGCACTGCAGACGGAGCTACACAGGGCAAAACAAATGAAGGAAAATCTGCTTTATTTATCGTTTTCTATGTTATGTTCTATGCCCTTTGTATGTTCACAGAAGGCCAAATCCAAAATTTTAGACTGTGGGCTTTGTGAAAAGTGTTGGCCAATAATTAATATGCAGAAACATTCCCCGCTAATGTTCAAATTCTCCCTCCCAGAGGACTCTGGGAGAGAAGGGATGTCTAATTCTCCTGTGACAAGAGAATCAAACTGCAAAACTGATGGATAAGTCTCTGGTACATGAGGTTCCCGCTACCACACACCAACTGTGGGCAAGCTTGAGGGCAACCACACATACAGATGAAGACTTTTCACTTTTAAGTTAACTGCATCCATGCTGAACTACTGCTGCACTTTTGCTCCAAATTCTTGAAGAACTTTGTCGTTTTTCAAGATAAAGAAATCCTATGCATTAGGCCTATGTACTGTGCATACATTGTATTGCATACAATTGCCACACTTTATAGACATCATTTATGTAATGTGCACAAAAATAGATGTGCATACATTGGTCTGTGGACACACACACACATGCACAGAGAAGCATATAGAACACACTGGCACTCCACCCACCTGAGCTTTTCATGCTTCTTTCACATGGGCCTATTAATGGCAAAGTTCTGTCTGCCTCCCTGTCTCTCTTCCTCTTTTCTAAGGTCAGGCTTGTTCTGTATCTCTGACTCACTCTCTCCTCTTAGTCTACTCCATTGCTTTGGTTTTATAACTTCAACTGTCAATCTCCAGTCGTGCCTTCTCTTCAAAAATGAAGTTCCTCACTTTTTCTTACACACAACTACATTCTTTCATTTCCCCTATCCAGTACAGACCTCCATCTCTGCTCTCAGTCTCTCTCCTTCCTTTTTTATCCCTAGCCTTTAGTTCTTTAATCCTCCCCCTTGCATTTCCTTTCTCCCTCTGCTGCCTGTGTATATGGCCAGACATCTTTCTGTTTCTCTCACTCACTCTCTTTGCTCCCTAAACCTTCCATTTCCCCCCACCCAGGCCCACCACGTCTCTCTCTCTTTCACCCCCAGAAGACAATGCTTCCTAGGCAGATCCCCATAGCCAGGGGATTAGGGGCCCTCCTCCGGTAGAAGACGTTGAAGTAACCATGGAGGTGGCCCCTGGGGCTTATCACCACCCTAGTATTTATTTTGGTTCTTAAAAGGTGAATGCACATGCAGGGATGGTCTTTGGACTACACTAGGGGATAATCTGATCACAGTTGATGCTCTCTTGCCCCCTCCTTTACATTCTCTTCTTTTTTGCACTCAACTGACCCCAAGCAAGGATAGACAGTGGTCCCAGTGCCCATCCCCTTGTAAAACAATGAGGCCGTCACGATGGGGCCTATAGGGTCTTTGGGTCCTAGACCCACAAACAGAAGGCATTCCTAAAGCATCTTTTAGGAGCAGGAACACAAGGTTATAGGTGAGAAGGACAAGGCCATTGAGAAAGCGAGAGGTGATGGAGGGGATAGGAGAAGCAAGGGCTAATCCTTGGTGTTTAAGTATGCAGATATAGCAAATTTAACATAGCGACTGAACACATCCGAGGCCCAAATGAGCAGCCCTTGGAAAACCTCAACAAAGAAACCAACCCACAATAACTACCACGTAAAGTAAGTTTAACAGCGCTGAGGGTCATTTAAGGTAAACTGAATGCACCGAAATTTCCAAATTTCCCTAAGTAATTGCAAATATCTACTTGCCTGCCCACTTAGCAACCCACATACCGGTCTACCTATGGTAATGCAAAATCATTGACCCTGACATTAACAGCGTATATCTCAGTGTTATGAGGAACACATGCAATAGCTTATCATTACTATCCTAAATTATTCTGTACATAACGTTACATCAGCTGGGTTTTAGTCTTCCGTAAACAAAAAAATGTATCTCAGCACTGATTGCTACATTGGCCTAGTTACTGTTGTTGCTGTGGGATGTAGGAGTGGTGGGTTGAAATCAGTGGGCAGCTGGAATACTGAGGGTTCAACACTTTGAATACACACTGCCTCGCTATAGCTATTTGCAGCGGTGTTAGTACAGAGCATGCTGTGGGTGTGTGAAAAAGGTCCCTTTTCTAAGCTCATTCAGAAGAATGTCTTCCTTCTCAATCCCTGTTCAAAGGGAAAATATGTAACACACTCCTACATACATACAAGAAATTGATCTTTACTTCTTAAGCGCAGAACATATTCTCTGACATTCTTTTGTGTCTTTTTCCAGACTTTAAAAATTGGCAGTACCTACAAGTTCAATATGGATCTTTGAAAGGTAGCCGTGAGGTACGTACCAGCCTGATTTGTGGTGATGTTCACTGCAGAGAACTGAGGTGTATAGGGGCTCTTGTTGGAAACACCGTTGACTGCCTGGATTTCAAAGCTGTACTGTGTGTGGGCTTGTAGGTTACGGACGGCCACACGGCGCTGGGTCAGGCCCAAGTGGCGTGGCGAGATATCAACGTTGTCATCACACCGTGAGCACATTCCTCGTTCAGGCAGGCACTTCTTACAAATGACGTTGTAGAAGATGTCTTCACGGCCACCCAAGTCACGTGGGTCGCTCCATTCCAGCACAAGCGAGGTTTCGTTCACACTGGAGATGACACTGCGTGGTGCAGAAGGAATAGCTGCAAAAAGGGAAGCACAGTGTAGATGAAATGAGGAAAATACATTTGGAATGAGAGAGAATTTAATCTCCATGCACAATACGTGTAAAGAAATTTGTTTTAGTGACAGTAAAGAGACATACTGACAATAGACAGAGATTCATATTGTAAAACACAGTTTAAATGTCATTATACACATGCATTCATTATTCCATAGCTGCTATCAACACAATTCATGACCCAAGAATGTTCCTTGTGCTGTGGTACATTTTTCATGCATTGACTCAAACATTTCAGAACAGTCTGTTCCAAGAGTTCTTAAAAAAAAAGAGGACAGGAGTTCAAATTTGAATTGCATGTCCATTTCCACTGTGTGTCTGTGTGTGAAGTGCTGTTAGGGACGAGCGAGACAAACTATTGCCAGAGCCTTGGCAATTCTTATCCAATTACCAGGGCCTTATATTTCACTGCACTGTGGGAGAACCAGCCCCCCCCACCCCCACCCCCACCCCAGCAGAAGAAAAAAAGGATCTTCTCTCTTCACCAGTGACTGAATTAGCTCCTAAGTGTGCGTGTTTGCTCCTAACGAAGGCACTGCAACAAGAAAAACCCCTCCACTGTCTGTCTGTAAAGGGATGGCAGCATCGAGAACAGACTGTACTGAGAGTCAGACGGGCAAGGGGTTGGATGATAACGTTTCGGATAATGTTGAGAAAGCAAGCAGACTTGTTTGCCTTCCATTTGTTCTGGTGGGAACGTACTCCTGGAGGGTTTTATCAGCCATTGAGAGAACAATAAAAAGGAAGTTTGGGAGAACATTCACCACACATTTCATAAGTTTGTTTTATCAATACATTTGATTACTCTTTGAATTTGAGCTATTTCTGACTGGTTTTCAGCAAGGAATGCAATTGTCTCATTTCAATTATTAGTCAATTGAAAGCAGTCTTTACTTACTGGTACAGGGGGGAATCAGGAGAATCTGTGTCTGAGCGGTAGTAACCGTTTCGACAGGAGCAAACGCTGGATGCTCCTGAGCTGGTGCGGCTGTTGGCCGGACAGGGCAAGCAGAAGCTGTCTCCCTGTTTGGACTTGAAGGTGCCAGGGCTGCAAGCTGATGGCAAAAGAGAATAGAGAAAGATATTCATTATAAGTAATAGTGTGGATTGTATTTAACAATTTAAGGTAAAACTGTTTTTGCTACACTTACTGTATATATTAATAATATTTATTATATATGTTTGTGTGGGTCGCATTTTTCAAATGGGCAGTAGCCCACTCTCATTCTGGAATGAAAATACTATATTTTATTGGTAACACCATTCCAGCTCACTAAACCAGCTTATTTTATGTGTTTAGCATGTGTTTGTTTATGTACATGTGTGCACATGCACATGATTTGTTTTCATGCCCACATGTTGCCTTTCCCCATGTGGAGTGTGAAACTGTAGTGGGGAAGGAGAGGGAGATTTGAGCAGCATGTAGCTGTTTGCATAAACAAATTCTCACACATATGAGACACCATTCTGGCCAGAAGTCACTTCAATGAACTCAGCATTTTGAAGCTTTTGTTTGCATTCTTTTAGCCTTGACACAACTTCCTTCAACATAATTTCACCTGAACTGGTTCTCTATTGGTGAAGCCTAGTTAATCAGATGAAAACTGCTGCTGGTCTTTGTAAATGCCCTATTTCCATTCATAGCCACTGTTTGGAAGTTTATAACTCAGGTGATAAGTTGCAGACATGCAGGGAAAGACTAACAGCGGCACTGTGATCCAGAACGCTTTGGCAGACTCCATATCTTTGATAAACTATCTCGTTAAAAGATGAATGAGTTTGCCGCAGTGCTTAATAAAAAAAGACGAGAGCAGGTAAGACAGGCAAAGTTTACAGGGGCCAGTTGATTAGCTGACCCACTAGTGCGTTAGCTCGTCAACATCAAGGACACACTGCTATGTTTGTCCCTCTGAATAATAATCATCACTGTAGTTCCTGGATTTGTTTTTCGCTCCCTGTTGAAAACAACCAAGGTTGGAGGTAAAATCTACAGCAGACCACTTCCTGCTCCTGCTGTGTCCCTGTTTGTTTTTTTGAAAGTTCAATATTAGCACAAACCCAACGGTTGACTACACCGTGTACATTAGCACTGAGTGTATTTGTTCTTCCACCATTAATCAGAGTCATCCACACCACTGGCTAACAGGAAGTACTGCTTGATAAAAAGATAAGCTATGACCTTAAATTTTACCAGGTGGAAGAACAACTTCTTCAAAATGGTATCATGACCCGTACAAGTTCATTTATTTCACATAAAATAAACAACAAGCAATTTCTCAAGTCCCAGTGGATGAGAGTGTTAGTTTTTGAACATGTTGGCATAATGAAGGATGTTGATGGAGCATTCCCATTAAATGAAGCTTCTTCTTTTTTCAGGGAAGTGCTGATCAATCACTTCCAGTGTGTAAAGGGGTCATCATCTTCCTTTCATCAATTTCCCCCTTAGAGGAACTGCTAAAGAATGAGGAAGAAAAGGAGACAAGGGGCTAAAGAAAAAGGGAGGGAGAGGTGGAAGAGGTGGAGGCATAGAAAATGCTAATCCTGCAGGCGCTTTTTTTTCTCCCCTTTCCCCACTCCACTGTGTCTTATCCTAAGCTCTATGTTCATGCAGAACATAGAGCTTAAGGAACTGATTAGAATGTATGCTGAAATTGGAAAGTGTGGAGCATGAAGAAAAAAGTAAAGAATATTGGGGGTCGAAAAATGTGCGGCAAATGAGTGGAAAGGCAAAAAAAAGGCTCATTGATTAATATTAATGCAGATACCCTTACTGTAACTCTGGTGGCGTATTAATGAGAGCAACGGCCTTCAGAAGACAGGAAAGGCTAGAACGGAGAATGGGGGAGCGACGGCCGATGAGCTAGAGGAGGTGCTGCATGTTGTAACGAGGACAGAAAACCAGAGAAAGGAAGAGTCACAGTGAAAAAAATGATGAGTAATGAATATGGAAAGTGGACCTGAGGAGAGGTGAAGTGAGAAGAGAAGAAGAGAGGGAGATTTATCCCCTGTGGTTTCCAGTGAAGCTTGATTAGAGTACGTTTTATCAGGACCCAGTAGCCAGGGCTTTAACCTTGAGCTGCCAGGAGCAAACAAATTAGTTTTTAACCACACACACCATGCTTTAGATTTACTATGCTTTCTCTCACACATACACACTCCTTTGAAAGGTGAGCACACATATTTAGGGTCTGCCAGAAGCTGGCAGGCCACGCCTCTCTCTGGCTGAACACCGATACGGGTACTTAACTTATAGGTCTTCTCAGCTTTATCTCTCTCTGGTATACGGAGAAGAATGAGCCCTCTGAACCCAGGCCAACACAACCACACACAAACAATACATGCACAGACACCTTGCATTCAACCTCGCTGATCAATAACCCTGCCACCCCCTCTCTCTCTCATTCTGCTGTCTCCATTTGTCCTTCGCACGCTACGCCTAATTTTACACCCCCATACTTTTCACTACGCACACATTTTCCTTTCAACCCTCCCTGTCCTCCATACTGTCACCTGCACTCCATTCCAGTCAAGACCTTGCTGTTTGAATTTACCTTTCTCTCAAACTCTGTGAACCTGTCATGTTTTCCATCAGACCTGAACCCATCATAGTGCCTCTCAGAAACAGACAGCCTCCCCTGCATTTCCATTTATTTAGCAACCAGCTGCCAGGCCAAACTGAGGTCAGCCGCATGCTGACAGTGTCATGGTGTGTATTATTTTACCTTGTCATCATTGGATTAATGTGTCAAAGAATACAAGGCAAATAAATGGCTCATAATAAGGGGGCAGCTGGACAATCTAGTGATAGAGGCTGTAACCTGTAGCCAAAACAATACTGTTTCAATCTCTCCAACAATCATTGTGTGTGTACAACAGCCATTTGCCAGATGAAGCGTCCTTGAGCAAGACTTTGACCCCTTACTACTCACTCATTGTAATTCACCCTGCATAGAACCATCAGATACTCTACGCCTAAAATGCAAATGTAACTTTTATCAGCAGTAATAATGTGATACATTATTGATCGCCATAGGGAAATCCCCCCAACCCCATCACCATCTTCCAGAAGGGTAAGACTGCGGAATAAGTTACAAAATAGATTCATTGACTTGCTTTGGGTCAGTTCAGCAGATAACATAGAGCTTGAACCTGTTGAAGTATGTCTCGCTAAACTCTAGATTATTCCACCATGACAAGCACAGAGTAATAAAATTCTGGACTGGCCATAATATCTGTTGTGAAAACACTCACCTTGACATTGGGTATCCTTCATGGCTGGTTCAAAGCCAGACGAGCAGGTGCAGGCTCCTACGGGAACCATCCACTCGCCGTCTCCATTGCAATAAAGCTTCAATGGCACAGACACCTCCACGCCGTTGGGGACACAAGTTCCTGGTGCAATGACTAAAGAGGTTGCCTCAGCCCCAGTTGCTGTCTCTGGGAAAACGGCAAAGTTGGCGATGGTGGTGGAGCACTTCTTGTAAAAGACCCTCACTGAGATGAGCGACATGCAAGCACCAAGGTCCTGAAAGGCCAAGTAAAACCCGGCTTTGGACAATGGTCCAAAACTTCTGACTTTTGTGTTTACCCGTCCAGACTCAAGCATGGAAAAGCTCTCATCTGGGGCAATAGTGTCAACCTTCACATAAGGGTTCTCCATCCAGAAAGGGCTGGTGGCTGTGGCTGAGTCTGAGTCAGACTCATAGTAGAAGAGGTTGAAGGTCTCTTTGCAGGAACCTGGGATGTTGGGAATGCTGTTGCAATCGCGCACTGTGAATTTCATCTCCACATATACACGCAGCACATCCTTTCGTGGGATGAAGTCACTGCGTAGCCAGTTATTCTGGTTGACTTCACGTACATTGCAGACTTGGTATGTCCGGATGGGGTTCATGGCATCATCGTAGCCACTCACCTCTTCCCACTGAAAAGTGAGTAGAAAAGAAATGAACAGGTCAGAGGGTGTAAATGCATATTCTTATCATTGACAGATACTCATACAGTTCCACAAGTACTAAGACATTGTGTCTGTCTAAATTCTGGGAAGTGCATTCACCCATCTCTGTACACTTTGTATTAAAACTTGAAGAGCTACATTCAGTCATATTGCATGATAAAGAAAGAATGAAAGAAGCAGGGCAGAGGTTAGGACTTATAGAGAAAGAAGCAATGGGTAATCTCTTTTTTTGTGGATTTTCAATTACAGTCCTTTGCCTTTGTCATGCTACATTTTTAATCTATGGTTAGTGTAGTGTAAAAAACCAGTGACTAGGACTGCAAATTCATCTCAATTACGGCAACCTGTCACCTTCTTACCCCAGAGCCACCACAGCATGTTTACCTCATATCTGTTTGGAAATAGCAGCCACATTGCTTTACAACCAATTATGTTTCAATTACAGAGCAATGATTGTAACGTCCTCTAATCAAGATGCCTGTTAACCTTCATGATTTTTTGGTTCTTACACTCCTCTACATCTTTCAATGGTACTACAGTACCCAGGGGGTAAATTACTCAGGATAAAATGGGATTACATTTTCTAAACTTTGATTACCAGCTTCATTAAATGAGCACAAGCAAACTCAAACTGTAAAAGCTGTTAGGCACTGTAATCTAATGCATTTTTCAATCTCGAATGAGGACACCACGATTAAATCATTTCACTTCAAATAGCGATTCCTGCGTGTATAATACATCTTGAGTGAGTGTATGTGCATGCATGTGTGTGTGCTGAGGGATCTGCTCCCCTTTCCTATCAGACAAACATGCATTTTTTTTTCTTTAGCTAAACCAAGGCCTGGAAAGTTTATTTGCATAGCACCTTTCAAACAAGTGTTTTGCATAAGGCATGGCAATGCATTAAAGCATTTAAACGGCAATGAGGAGGAAGATTAAATTAAACTAAATAAAACTAGACAAAGGAATAAATGCTTGAGTGCAGCTTCAGCTAAAAGTCTGTACTACTTTACTTGGCTGTTATTGGACTTGCTACCTGTATCCATCATGAGATTGAACCTGTGACCTTCTGATTACATGATGATCTTTCACATCACTCAGCCGCCCTGCCACCCTAAAACACTAGAATACTAAAGTATTTTGCTAAGACACAATAACAAATTAAATATGGTTGCACTCTTGGGACCGAAGTTAGCCTCGGAACATTTGACTGTCTCGAAACTCTGGCATTAGGCACCAGTTTCTCTCCAGAGCCAGTTGTTTCTATCTGAGCTCTTGGGTACCTTAATTGAGGCTGTGATATGGATGTGGTGGAGACAAGGCTATTCATCCAAGACCCTGGAGGCCATGGCATTAAAACGATGGCCCGGCGAGAGCGAAAGAGGAAGCGACCAGAAGGAATCGATAATCACCGACCAGGTCAATGGGATGGCTAAAAGCATGAAGTGTCAATGGGTATTTAGTTCAGTGTAATAAATCACCCACTGCAAAAGAGCAATACAGCCAAATGTTTGTGGGTGTGCATGAGGTTTTGTGTGTTTGTTTAAATGTGCTTGTGTGTGAGTCTGCCTGCCTGAGTGTTTATATCTCTGTGTGTTTGTTTGAGAGTATATAGGTGTGCGTCTGTTTGTGTATGCGTGTGTTAAGAGAGAGGTCATTTCCCCCCCCGAGACATGACCAGTGGCCAAACACGTTGATCGCCTGCTTACCAAGCCTGAATGAATTAAGTAGGTCATGTAAAAAAGGGTCAAGTTTCTTGGCATCGATTTCCATCAAGATGAATAATTATGCAAGATTTGCGATCGACTCCATCGAATCAAAGCTTTAAATTATAATTTCAGATGACAATGAACAATGCTTCTGTGACACACCCTCCTAGAAGGTCCAAAGGCCTGCTGGAAAAATAAATTCTGCAATATTTTGGCAAAACTATAATTCTTTGTAACAAGCAGATATGAATAAAGACAGGAGACACAGGTTGTGCTGCAGGGGCTTTCATGGGCAATTTTTTTCATTCATGAACCTTAGACGAATTCAGGGTGAACATTAACTGTTAGAAACCTTGATGGCAACTTACTTACTGTAGCTTTAGGTATTAGCTGAAATGCTGTAGCCCCAACAGGCTTTTTCTGTTTGTTGTTAGTATGAATAATCTCTCTAAGGCTACTTTTAAGGACATTTTAGCTTGTTCATAACATGTTTTAGCATGCTGGTGGTCTGTGAAGCAGACAGTGATACACCAAGAATAGTTATTATCTCAACAAACTTGCTAACTTTGTATTGTTATTAGTGTATGGTCATGGAAAACCTGGTGGGTGTCATTCCAGATCTAGGGAAGTCTTGCTATAAAGGGGAATTACCCTTTCATGACCCATCTGTTTGAAAGATAAATGATACGGTATATGGATAAACACACACACAAAACAGGGAGACATTGTGGAAATGTTAAATACAAGCAACAACATGAGTGCAGCTCAATATAGGTGTCCACACACACATACATACACACACCTAGACCAAGATATGAGACATTATGCTTATATGCTACAGGCTACCTACAGACAGATGCAAACTGTGAGACAAAGAAATCCACATATCAAGGTGCAGACACACGTCCACGCTCTTACACATTCCCAAATGGCTTTCACACTTTTTACACCTTGGGCCCTATTTGGCGCAGGTGCGTTTGGGACGTAATCAAATCCACTTTTGCTAGTTTGACGGTGGAAAAAGGGTCTGGGCGCCAGGCGCATGGTTCAAAAAGGTTGTACTTAGTGTCTTTATTAATTCATAGGTGTGTTTTGGGTGTAACATGCAAAAAAACAACCAGAGTCATCTCCCATTGCCGTTAACAGCCAGACGCGTTTGTACCTTGCACATTGCTATTATGATGGCGGATTTGCACCATAATATTTTTATATGTAATCTTCTGTTTGTGTGCTGCTGTTCCCTGTGTGTGTGTGTAACAAGCATATGTGTGTGTGTGCTGTGCACAAGCGTAGGCACATTTTACTAATGCGTTGTTAAAATAACAATGAAATGCTGCACTGTTGACTTTAGACCAGGTTTTTGTTGGTTAATGGCGCGATCACTTTCTGCTGCCACAAGATAGCAATACGCCAAGAATTCACCTGAACACACCTCCCTGTAAGACCAGCACGCCCATGGGCGCAAAGATGGGCGCAGGTGCATTTGCTATTTAAACAACGTGCGCGCTGGACAATCTTAAAATAGTAAAGACGCTTGTGTCGGGCTTTGCGCCACAGTGCACTGGGTGCAAGAGAGGGCCCCAGGTGTGGTAGCATTAATAGCACTTATATGCTGGTTGTCTTTGGATCCACTATCACATATAGACAGTTCAGGTTTTCTCTGTGAAGCTTTATGTCTTATGCTGTATCTGTATGTTTTACAACACCAAGAAAATACACAGAGATGCTGTGACTCAGACTTGGCTGGACAGCATCCCTGGGAGAGAATGTGTACTCTGAGTTGAGTGTGATTGGGTCTTTTTCTAAGATTTTTTCTTACAAATAGATTTTTGTTCTCTCATATCCTCTCTCCCTTTTTCTGCATGGACATTTCTATGTACTTTACTTAATCTTAAACTCACTGCTGTCCTCCTCCCTTCCAGCTCTCTCAGTATGTTGTTTTGTTTGTCCCTTCAGCCACTGTATCGGCTTCTCTTAAACACTCGTCGTCACCCCTAACAAAAATAGGCTGCGACACTCCTGTTACAAGACCTCAAAAGCATACAAATAAACACACACACAATACATTGTTCATAAAGACAGAAAGAAACAAGACAACAGGGAGGATCGATTTCTTTGGGTAAGAGGAAAATAAAACGAAGGAAAACAGAGTGGAAACTCAAGGACAACCACCGTCTGGTACATTCTGCTACAAAACAAAAAAGCCAGGGGAAGAACTCATCTCCAGTCTTTCGGTTGGTAATGTGCGAACTCTAGAGTGCAAACGGCTCTCCACTGTATGTATAGCTTTTGAAAAGGAGCATCTGTTGCAGGTTTGCTTGGAAAAGAAACGGGTAGGCGTTTTTTAGTTTCTATGCCAATCTGCATTGGACCGGTGGGATCATCCCTGCTGCATTGTAGCTTAACAAGGAAGGGGGAGGTGGAGGGCAAAGAGAGGTAAAGGAAGATGAACGGATCGGAAGAGTGAAGGACTTAAGGGAAGGAGGGCACGGAAGGCTGTGAACTGATTGTTGCAGCTGAGGTGGCTAGTGTGTCTGGCTTCATTAGTGCTTAGTTACTCGGAAGTAAAGGAAGGGGAGAATAAGGGGGGTGGGCGACTTCAACCAGCTGGGTTGGAATCTCCATGCAAGTGTGTTGGGGTAAAAACAAAACATACAAAAATGGGGGACTACCTTTCAAAACACAAGGGCTAAGTCAGAAGGCCACACAAAGACGAGGGGAGGAGAGCTGGGGGGCTTTGAAGAATAGCTGAGGAGGGGTCAAACCTCTTTTTGCTTCTCTTGAAGCCATTGTGGAGACCACATGGGAAAGCAAGATGGGGCTGTCAGTGGCACTTTGTGTGTGGTAGATTTGGATGCCGGGGCGTGCAATGGGTCAACGCCAAGACATATTTCAGTGTATAAATGGTTAGTTCATGAGGGAACTGCTGTTTTCACATGTTTTAAGTGGGGGAAAGGGGAAGGGAACATCTGTGACTGGGCGGGTCAGTGAAATTGGATTGGGGTGTATCTTTTTCTGCCCCCTAAAAAGCGCATCCCAAAACATATCCTGTTGAGTGATTTGTTGATGAAGGTGTGCATGACTGTTAAACTTCCAAAAGGCATGCAGACACACACACATACATAACTGGATGTACCCCTTGAATACAGGAAAGAGTCAAAGTTACTGTCCACACCAGAACATAAAGGTGAATGTAGTTATGTTGCGTACACAATTCCCTCTTCTCTTCCACCATGTGTCCCCATTAATAAATCAGTCATACTTTGCATGGACATCCAAAGACAAACACACACACACACACACACACACAGTAAACTCACCCCGGTCTCAGGGTGTGCAGTCCAGGCTAATTCGGTCGTGGCCCACTTCGTGTCCATCAGCGTCTCTGTGAACGGTAGTAGAAAGAAAACAACCAGATCAGACAAAGAGGAACAGGGTGAAAGAGGAAATCAATATAACTTTCAATAGTTTTACAACAATGTCATAAAACCAGTAAAATAAATAGATGAAGAGATAAGAGGCTTTGACCAAAGTTATTCTCAGATAACTGGGTGAATAACTGAATGACAGGAAGCGCGGGATTAGAGCGATATTATATGCACTTAGACAAAGAAGTACTGTATGTCCCGGTGTGACAGGAAGACCAAGAAAGACCAAGAGACAGTGGAATAGTGAGTCAGAGATCTAGGTGGGGGATCTCTGTGAGGTATTGTATGACATTTTATTGCCGCTCATTGTCTCGCTAATTAGTCTCAATTAGATGTTGCTTTAAACAGGGGAAAGGAAACAACATTGAAGTCTTGCTGAGAAATGGTTCCGCTTCCCACAGGGCACAACGACAGATAGACACACACACACAGTGACACACACACAGTGACGCGCGCGCTCACACACATGCACACACACACGAACAGCTACAGGTTGTAAAACTCCACAAGATCTATAACCCAAAACACTTGAATGACGAGAGGGGGTAATAAAGTTAGGTGTCACAAAAGAGGAGCTCTTGAGCATAACAGAGGTCAATACACTTCACTTGGATTTACTTTCTGTTGATACTTGAACACATACAACTTAGTTTTATGCCTGTCATACAGCAAAGCATGCACACATCACTCACACAATACACACAAATGCACAAAATGGTGGACAGGGATCTCTCCTGCAAATCCCTTTTCTCCTCTCCACTCTTGTTTCTACTGGCAAAGACGCCGGCTTTTTTAGAGCTGGGAAGGAGCACTATAAATGTTGAGTCTTTTACTACCTGGCGCTCAAGGCACAGCATACAGCCACCATTATTATCTCAACCGCTGTGCTGTTCTACAAGATAGTAAAAGATGATGAAATGGCACTGCCAGAAAGTGAGATTAAACCGTGCCTGGTCATGGAAGGGAAGGGTGAGATGTTCCATTTTTCCTGCCTCAGTTGTAAGACATGAACCTGAAGAAGTCAGGTTACTACAACTCTATCACCATCTCTGAGGGTTTCTTTGGCTCTTTCTCCCACTTCTTAGAATTTTTTTCTCCTGGCAAGCTGACAGGAAATGGTACTTGGGAGCAAAGTAGAAGAGTCAACCTCGGGATTTCACAGTTTCTTCTCCAAATACCTTCTGCCACCTGCATTTAGAAGCACCAGCAGTGACAAGTGCAAATACCCTCAAAGAGAGAGAGAAAGACCCTTTGTGAATTATGTCTAGCACAGTTGAGACGGAATGCTCCTACAGCTAGGAATTCCCATTGAATTCCACCCCCCCATGCTTTGAGTGACAGTGTCTTTGACATGTGTATGTGCCTGTTACACGTGAGAAAACATGACTTCCAGAAGAGTTCCTGCCAAAGGGAAATATCTTCCTGTGCACAAAAACACATACAATCAGATTTCAAATGTAGCTTTGGCTTGTTGCCCTCAGGTGAAATGGTCCGGATGCTTTACTGTGAGACAGGTCACGCAGCGATAGCTGTCTCTCTGGGAGTGGCTCTGCTATATTTCATGTACTCGCAGCAGTGCTGGGTCAAATCTAGCTAGCAACCACTGTCTCAAAAAATCCTGTCCCTTTCTCGTCTGTCAGTCTCGGATTTTCTTTTGTGCTGATAGGGAAAATGCTTTCAAACAATTCATAAAATGTGTCTGCTTTTGCTAAGCGCCAAATGCAACAAGCCACATTTGTCTCTTGAGCAAAAAAGGGCTTACTAGTGTTTTTGTCTCAGAAACTCTGTCATTGCATATTAGCAGCAGGACTTCCCCTGACTCATACTATGACAGTGTGTGATTTGGGGCATGTTACCGACAGCTACGCAGGTAGGTAAGCTGCTGTGGTGGAAATTATACACCTCTGCCGCTTTGTGTTTATTATTATGACTAGTCCTTGTGTGTGTGCTGTGTAGGCTTATCATTAGAGCTGACCTTGCTGGAAATGACAGCACAGTGAAAGAAAATGACCGACGGGGCGATTCAAAGAGGGGAGAAAATGAAAAGACAGAGATGAGAGAGAAAGAACAAGAGCTGGAGAGCAAAAAGGGAGATATGCAAAATGCACACACAGATGTGCAGTCTGAATCAATAGTTTAGTGGATCATTCGGGAGTGCATGTGCAGCAGTAACCCTTCCCGATGCATCTGCATTGTTTAAATTTACCAGGTCTGTGCTTGTCTGTATGAATATGTCAGAATGTAATTGTGTGTGTGTGTGTGTGTGTGTGTGTGTGTGTGTGTGCGTGTATTCGTGCAAAGCTCTGTATTGTGCCCAAAGTGGAGCACCAATCCAGAGTCAATGGGCCAGAGCAAAAGCACTGGATGACCCCAACCTAACCCGGCCGCTCCTTCTCATGTCAGTGTGTGTGTGTGTGCATATGGGTGGCTGTTAGGCTCATTTGTCTTTGCGCTCCACGATTGTGTGTGTGAATTGCAAATTGGGCAATAGAAGCACATATATGCATGACTGTGCAGTAAAATCAGACACCTGCACATTCACAGAAAACACACACATACAAACACAATAAAGAGAACAAAACAAACCAGAAAAAAGTGCCATATGCCCACGCACAAAAGAACACTCGTCTGTGTGCCAAACCAACAAACCTGTGCTATATGGATGATAAAGGATGAGAGGGAGGCAGAGTAAGACAGATTAAAGAGAGAAAGGTATTTTTTTTTAAAGCAAACAACCCTTGAAAGCTTCTAAGGCCATCTGGCGGCTTGCCTAATGGGCCCGGTTGATAGAGGGAGAGACAAAAAAAAAAAAAATACAGAAAGAAAACCAGACGGACGAGTTGAGGGAGAAACACCAATTGTGTGACTAAGATCCTCCCCTGTACAGAACAACGGTGCTCTCGTTTGCCTTTTCTCTATATGTTTCACTTCACTGTTTCAAATCCTGGAAGTGTATAATGAGAGGAGGAAAGATTTTAGGTAAGAGGGGGGAAAAGAACAAAGAGAGTAAATTAGGCAAATGAACATGCAAATTTACTGCCGTAAACACACACACACAGAGTGAGAGTGAAGCATGTAGATGTGGGAGGTAGCAGTTGATCAGGACACACAGATACACCAGACTGGTTAATCTATCTTTCTTGCACGCACTCTTACTTTTTTTCTCATTTATTTTATTTCTCTTTGTCATCATCCCTGTGAAACGATGGATCGAATTCCCCATTGTCTTACTACTTTCCCCTTTTCCCTCCGCTTGGAAATGATAGGTTTGACCTCTTTTCATTTGTCTTTTTCCTCTTCCCTCCCCTTTTTTTGCCAATCTCTAAATCTGTGCTTGTGTTGTGATGGATGTGAAGTGCAGTGTACAGGGGATTGTTTTTCAACCTCCTACCACTCACAAAGACTATTCAATTAGAAAGTCACTGTTTGAGTAACCTGAGGATTGCCTTAGTAAAGTGTTATTTATGATCAGGGTCAACGTTTATTGTTTTTCTGCAAACTGTGATTGTGTGAGAAAAATTGCAGAAATACAAACAGACTTGGAGAAATCATATGCAAGCAAATACATGTGTACACACACACACACACAAAGCCAACCCCTAAATTCTAATCCAGTAATGACAAGGCAGGCCTAATAACAGGGGAGGGCACTGAAGCATTCATCCCTATGGCCGCATGCAGCACACACACATACACTCACATACACACACACAGCACCCACAGTTACAAGCCTCTTAAAATATTTCTTTGTTCAAACAAGCAGACTTGTTAAAAGAAGAAAAAAAGGCCGAAAGAGGAAGAAGGGCCATTATTGAGAGAGAGGAATGTGTAATTTTACAGGGCTTTAAGTCCCCGGGTCGCAAGGAGACAGGTGAGGGATTTAGCTTGGATCTTGCCCCGTCTATTTTGAGCTTTTTACCATGTTTGTCTTTGTCAGCGTGACCCCATCAGATGACAACTAAAAGGTACCTGAAGCAAACATTGAGGGAGCTAAAAGAAATGTCTCAAAAACCATGGAGATATGACTGTTACAGAGTCGCAGAGCAATGTCTTTAATGTTAAAGCAAAGCTTACTTGTTAGCTACCTTTGAGCTTGATTTCTTGCTATAAGAACAAAACAAAATGGCTTCTTCTCATGCTAGCATTAACTGCTGAATCAATGAAACATGACGACAGCCGGATTTGTTTTTCAGTCAAAAAAAAATTCAAACCCCGCTAATGACTCCTCTACCGAAATCCTTCCCTTTAGGCTTCTCCAGTAGTTAATTATCTGCTCCCCACCTCTCCTCCGAGTTGCTTTTGTTATTTTCTCCTATAGTCAAACAGACCAAGCACATAGCAACCTGGCATGGGGTAGCCACTCCATTAAAATACGATGTTGTCTGGTTGCCAAACACTTGAACCTCTGTTTAGCCACAGAAACAGTGAAATGTGTCAACATTGAGAGCGAGGACCTCACGCTCAACTTATTAGCACTATTAGCCTGATTGCTTTCTCTGCTATCTTTGTTGGCTCCGCTTTTGTCATCCAATGTGCAGCAGAGGCAGAGAAAGTCGAATAGAGACACAGAGAGCAGGAGGAGAGAGGCTATTCACATTCAAATTGTCCAAGCAGCCTTTTTGCCTTTGTGCGGGTCCAGAGTGCGATGATTAGGAGAAGTCCCCTCCATTTTATGGCAAGACCTCCCCTTGAGCACCCACATACACACACACGCACACACACACACACACACACGGTAATTGGTTGCTGCGACATGGACAGGCCAAGGAGGTGATTCCTCTGTGGAATTCCTGAACGAACTCGCACCCATGACAAAACACTCCCCCCTCCCCATCAGCACACACACATACACTCACACATACTTCACCCTGCTACCACTCGCTGTCAGTCATCCCACAATGCCTGTCACACAAGAGGTCTGTGATGTGTGTGCCCGCTAAAAGGGTTAGGCAGTCGATGCATTGGAAATAAGCTCTCTTTCCACCTTTCTGTCTCGCTCTTTCTCTCTGCTTGTCTCTTATTCTTTCCCCTCTCACTCAGTCTAATGCTTGTATCATCTCTTCACATGAGGAAGTCTAACGAACGAAAGTCTTTGCTCTCTGCTTTGTCGCTGGGCCCCTGCCCTCAATTATTCGTCTAGAGATACCTTGAGGCTGAATACTATTTGGGTTGTAACAGCGTGCCATTTTCTATTTTTTTGTCAGTCTGCTTGGCCCATCATGGCTGCAGAGGCAATTTCTGACAAGCAGCTCTTACCTGAAGACTCCGAGACATATGATAAATAAACAACAACAAACACAACGATGAGTCTTTGACGGAGCAAAGCCGTTTAAATGGAAAAAAAAGAGCTTTGATCGCAGCAAGGAGGACATTGTAAGCTAGTGCAGGTGGCTTACCAAATTAATAAGTGTGTGTGAGTGTGAGCGTGTGTGTGAGTCTGTTTGTGTGAGTGTGTATGTGAGTGTGTGAGTGTGTATGTGTGTTTCTGTTGCAACTCAAGAGTGTATTCAAGGGCTCATGAAGTCTAGTCTAGTTCCTGTACTGCCGATGGACTGGGCCTCTTTGTCTTTAACCCCTCCTTTTTTTCTTTCTCTTGCTCATTCGCAGTCTTTCTCTCATCTCTTTCTCTCTCTCTCTCTCTCTCGCTACCCCTTCTCTCACTAACTCTTCTAATTACAAAGGACAGGGAATCTGACGACCAGGTAGCCCTAAGGGCAGCTGTCTACAAAACCAGGTGTGCCTCCATGTGTGAGTGTGTGTGTGTGTGTGTGTGTGTGTGTGTTTGTGTGGGCATATGTGACTGTTTGCATATATGTGTGCATGTTGGATCTTTCAAAAATCATTTTACTTTGTAAATAGTAGTTAGTGTAACTAGTGTAAGTCAATATAGCTAACTACATTTTCTTACTGACTTCAATGAAAATGCTAAAAGATGACGTTTCAAACACTACAGCTTCCCCCAAACTCCTTTTTTTGTGTGCATATGTAATATGTGTGAATGTGCAAATGATGTCCCTTCTGTTCCCCAACTTCCTAGTTAACCACCCAACCCCTCACCCTACCCGAGACCCAGCATTCACAGCGGTCTGCATTGTCCCATGGGTTCATTGAATGGCTCTGTGTTCGGTTTGCTATTGAATAAGTCAAAGCCCCTTCATCAACAGTAGTGACAACATAACACACACACACAAACACACACATTCACGGTTGGGGTGAGCCATTAGCACTTGTTTTATTGGCTACTTGCTCTCTGACACAAGCACTTTAGATTACCTTCAAAAATCCAATTCTGGAAAGGTTTAATGGGAATCCTCGATAGTGTGAGTGTCTGCATTTTATCAGGAGTGCCATCTTTGCTCCTGTTCATGTTACTTGATCCGATCAGCAACTTTTTTTGTCATTGTTTGCGTTTAAACCTAAATACCGATGTTATACCAGCACAGCAGATTGCCTGAGACATGCAGTTTAACTTAGAGCTGACTGACGAAGGGTTTTCAGCTATATACTTGAGCTCGCTTTGAACCTGCAACCTTTAACTTACCGCTTCATTCTCCATACTGTAAGAGCTGCACTTAACACTTTACTCTCAGAAAGGATTGTGAAAGCTTTTGTTCACTGTCTACAACATTCCACATTTATCTTTATGTCTCTCGCTACTGCTTTACTCAACATGTACACCGCTATCTTTAGGTGTGTGTGTGTGTGTGTGTGTGTGTGTTTGTGTGTGTGTGTGTGTGTGTGTGTGTGTGTGTGTGTGTGTGTGTCCGTGTGCCGCTTCCACAAAACTGCTGATGCAGACGGTGGTGACTTAATAACAGAGTTCTGAGCGTTTGTCTAAATAGAAATTACCACCTTTGTTTTGTTTTTTACAGCCATGCCTCCCTGCATGACGTCATGTTTACTGGGTTTCAATCGCCATTGAAATATTTCTCTGAAGGGGCCATCCCAGACCCAGCTGGTTTTACGACACTGAGGCTTGTTATATGAAGGCCTTTTGGGGCTGCTGGTGCTTTACCTCACCTCTTACTGGAAAATAAACATGCAAAATCATCTCAAATGGAAATATCATTTCTACAATTACAGTAAACAAGGACATTGTCACTGCAAAAAAAACTTTACCCTTTGTGTATTTTTGAAGTATTGCTTCATTGTAGCAATGATTTATAAGGTTTGATGTCAAATTTACCACTTATATCTCATTTTGAAAAAGCCTGTTCCTCATTTGCAAATGATTATGTTAAGGGCATCAGGTCTGCCAGTGTTTAACCACCAACAGGAAACGGGCACAGAACCAGATTTCTGTAGGGACATGGGATGTTTACATCACCTAACATGGAAACTATTGCCTCAACCTTTACCAAAAGTGAAGCAAGTTTTCATTTACAACCCTTCCTAGAAATCCACACCTCTCTCTCTCTCTCTCACAGCATTTAATTCAGTTTGGGTTCAGATTTGTTTTCCTCAATTGACATTCAACATCAAATGCTGACAGTATAATACTTTAGTCATGAATTAGACTGTTAAATCCAAGCACAGGGTGACTCTGCGTGAGATGGCTAGATGCCATAATCTGATTTCCTTGCAAATGACTCAGCCAACTGCATCTGAAAAATGCAAACAAGCAAGCAAGGATCTGCATATGGAAATACAGATCTCCTTGTTAAGTTTTGTGGGTAGTTGCATGTGTGTGCATGCTTGTATTAGTCAGAGTAAGAAAGGAAGCGAGACAAAGTCATGTGGCTGTCTTTTGGTGTGTGTGTGTTCGTGTTTGATAAAGTGTGCGTGTGGCACTACAGCTGTGATTTCTTTCCGTCTCACCTCCCACTTCCTAGGGGTAGCAATACCTGGAATACAATTCATATTTAAAACACAATATGGTGTAACTGCAACCTCAGCAAGCTTTAATTGATTCAATAGTCTGCCACATAGATAAAAGGCAAACAAATACTTATACACATGAACACATGTAGGTATGCATTTCAAACTTCTATAAAAATACTTCTTTTGACACATACCAAGACAACAAGCAGGCAACACACTTTTCTAAACATCATCTCCACCATTACCTCACTTTCAACCACACTTATTTATAACATATACTGCAAAAAACTGCAGTTATAGATAAAGGACATTATCTGTTATCTAGCAGACTGATTTGGTATTCCAGCTATGGAAAAAAGACCATCACTTGTTCAGCAACAACGCAGCCAGCATGACGAAAAATATTCTCTTACATCTTCTAAAACAGATACATGTCTCTTTATCTAGCCATCTCATATTCCATGTACTTTCGCATTTACTTAAGCTTGTTACTGATGTTCAACAATTGTCTCATTAAATGTTCATCTATAAAGAGAGAGACATAAAAGCAGGGCGGCGGAGTAATTTACTCAATGAGATGAAGCAGTGCCGATATGCTTTGATTTGCTGCTTTGTCTGGCCAAACCTGCGGACTGCTCTGATGACTCCTCAGTGGATAAGACTAATGAAGAAACAGTGCGGCGTAGCTCGCAACCCTGATAAGAATCAGTGTTTGCAGACGCTAATAAATATGAAGTGCCTCAAAGGTCAAATGAGAAGAGGAAAAAATAGATTATGCTTGAAATAAGCTTCATTCGTACTCAACATTCTCATTTAAATGTTGGAATCCTCATGAAAAGTTGAGCTGGAGAGGCAGACATGCATGCTTTAACGCACACATTTGTGTATAGGAAACCCAGCATTAACTATCTATGAACCTTTTTTTTCTTTCTGTCTTTATTCAAGGAAGGCAGCATCCCAATGTTAGTCTGAGCCTGTGTGTCTGTCTGTGAGCAGAAATTCACCTGGCGCCTCTGCCTCTCTAAGGGATATAAGGTATTAGTGGTGTAGGCTAACCTTGTGACAGGTGAGTGTCAGGACTCGCTAACCCCATCAAAGTCACATTTAGCATGTCAAGTCTGCCAACAGGGTTTTGGCAGCCCACAATCTGCCTTTATAGTTTACCTTCATTCACCCCCGCTAGTCACATTTCTACAGATTATGTGTCCTTTTGTGAGAGCAAAGACTTCTTGGGAGAGTGGCCTTGAGGTTATAGAGACCACGTAGGAAATAAAACTTCACTTTGATCATCCAACGACATGCGTGATCATTAAGGTTCATATGTCCTTGAGAGAGAGAATGAACCTCTATTTGCTCGTGATTGCAAGTCACTCTGGAGCAGTGGGATTTAAATGTTGGAACATCCATGCTAGATACAAAAAGCAATGAATGGAGGAATGAACCATGTGAGAACAATAATATGATATGCGCCAACATTCTCCTGCATTTTATATGCATTACTTCCCAGGCTTATACAGCCACAGCACAAAGGAAATAACTATTCAATATGGGTTTATATGTAGCGATAAGAAAGGGAAAGACGAATGGAGACAGAGAAAAAGAGAGAGGGAGAGAGATTCCCATCTTTGGGTGTGGTTGCTTGCTTGTGATTAAAAAAAAAAAGTCATTCAGTGCACACTCGTTTATACCAGCGTTGCTTGTAAGTCTTTGTAGATTTCAGCAAAAAACTAAAAGAGAAAGAAGGGGACGAGGAATCATGAAAAACTCAAGGGTAGGGAAGGGGGTGCAAGAGATGGCAGTGGAAAAGAAAAGAAAAGATATTCAAAGAAAGAGGAAAGAAGCAAAGCAGAGAAAGCGATGGGAATGAAAGGCAAGGGGGCCAGTAAGGTAACAAAAGGGGGGTGAGGAGGTCGGAGAGAACACAGAGGAGAGAAAAAGAAGGGAGAGGAGAGGATGGAGAGCTGGTACACGCACTCTAGTATTCCCCACAGCCCCTGTGCTTCTTAAATTGCCACTGTGTTTTTGGCATGCTGACATGCAGCGGCCTATAGAGACTGTGTCTGCTTATTGCCTTTCTACAGGGAGCCATCGTCTAGTTCACTGCTGTCCTTCTCCTCTCCTCTCCTCTACTCTCCCTGTGCCAACCAGGGCATCCATTCATAACAGCTCGATAGCTCTGGCAACAGACTGTGTACAAGATAACAGCACAGATTCCTAGACCAGACATAAGAAAATGTGATAGCAGCAACTTGGCCTTGGGGAATGTGTGAATTTCAGTGAAAACATAGAAATTGTTACCGAGAATAGTGTTTCACGTTTTTTACATGTGTGCACTCACACACTCACTTGGGTGAATGAATTTGTATTTGCCTGTTTGAGTGGAAGCTGCTGATTATCTGAGTGCCTCAGAGGCACTATAAGCATAAACATGCACACAACAACACACATGCACACATTTCTATTCAATACAAGGTGGGCTATTGTGCTGCCTGTGCAGTAGGAGAGAGTGTGAGCAGTTACCTCACAGCTCTAATAGCAGGTTTTAAGCAATTCTGTGTGTCAGCAATGGCTGACTCAACAAACAGAGCTCAATCATTTGGGAACACAAACCCATACTGTACACTTACATGATGCTAATGCATACACATTATGTATAATACATTATTTAAACAGTAATAACAGCAACACACATTCAAATAGAAAATGAGACATATTATTAAGACACACACACACACACACACACACACACACACAAATCCTGTTTGTTCACTGGGGGTGTAGCCTAGAAAGAGCTGGAACCAGGCATTGAATAAAAGCTGTGGCTTTTTGAATGGCTGAGCACCACAAGAAAAGGGCTTAGCACCCAGCTTTGCCATTCTGTTTCAATAGCCACAGAGTCTCTCTCACAAACACATGCCCTCTCCCTCTGCCTCTACCATTGTGTCTCTTAATACAGTCTCTCCGAATAGAGTCATGCCAACATATCAGATCACCTTACAATGCACTTCCAGTGCAGCATGTAATGATCGTGTTGAATCTAATTAAAGATGGCTACTTCCTGTTACACCCGGAACAGCTGCCTGTGCGTCTGCAGTAAGGGGCAAAGCCCTGATGCGGTCCGCATTTTCAGCATGCCGGTGGCTTCCAATTACTTTAAAACAGTTTAAAAAATACTGCGGTAGTAGAGACCAAAAGTCTTTGAGGTTTGCTTGTTTCTTTTTTTTCTGCTTCTCCTTGGAAATTTGCACAGACAGGATAAACAAAAAAACAGAACCAAAATAGGAGCTGGGGACTACCCTATTAGCGTGGACTCCAGCTAGACATACTAAAAGCCGTCTTTTGGCTCAATGAGCAACCGCTTATGATTAATGAAGAGGATGCAGGGTAATTATCAAGTCAGTTATCACCGCCAGTCAAGTTAATTTCCCAGGTATGCCCTCATTTACCTGTGAGGAAGAAAAAAAGAGGAGGGTGGGAAAAGGGAGAAAAAATGGCAGATGGGGAATTTTAGCAGATGAGTAATTACACTTTAAACCCATCACCATCACACATACACACACTGCCACCAATCTCATGTCCTCTCTTTTCAAAATGAAGGATAAGGAGAACAAGGTTAAAAGCAGACCCTGCAGGCAGACTGGTGCTTCCCACATCAGCTCGTTTAGTAGACAGAGGGCTTGTTACAGTTTACCTGCCTGCCTATTAGCAATTCAGGTCAAAGACACAGAGAACAAAGGGGAGATTAGGGCAGTTAAAGTGAGGAATGCAACCCGCCAGGTCAGGGCTCTGCGGGCCTGTGTGACTGAGACAATCGCACACACCTTTTCTCTTACAGCCACGCAAATCCATATACAAAAAGATCATATAAAAGTGACCATATATCTCTCTGTAGCCTCACAAAAATTGAGGAGTGGCACTTTATGAAAAACAATTCAAATCTTAATTTAGCATGTGACATTGCAAATCCAAACAAAAAGAGGAACAACGGCCCAGATGCACTCACGCACTAGAAGCTGTTCATTTTAAACACTGGGCAAGGTAAACTGGGCAGGTTGTCTGGTTTTGTCCTTTCTCTTTCCCTCACTAACCCTTTCATCCTTTCTCTCTTTTGTTTCTTTTTTGATTCTATGACGGACTCTTTCCTTCACACACACAGCTACCATTCCCATTCTTCTTTTTCTCCCTTCCTAGGCGTTTGTTTGCTGGCTAGAACTAACTAACCAGCTTTGGAGCTTTGAAGTGAAGTAGTTCAAGTTTCGACCGTGCAAAACCTTGGCAGCAGCATTGC
The DNA here is from genome assembly GCA_026937815.1 of Etheostoma perlongum. Lineage (NCBI taxonomy): Eukaryota > Metazoa > Chordata > Actinopteri > Perciformes > Percidae > Etheostoma > Etheostoma perlongum. Next base: position 14,122,910 of record CM049379.1, read on the forward strand.
TCTCTTGCATGAGATAGATTCTAGATTCTAAATCGCCACTGGGTTAATTAATCCCACACTTGGCTGCTATAATAACTTGACTTGTTAGACCTCCTCTGTGCAAATGGACTTTGCCTCTTTAGCAGCTAAAAGCACCAGTAAAGAACCAGCCAGGAGACGGGCACAGAGAAAGAACATCCATAAAAAGCTTAAAACATGGTCATGTCAATGCTAATATCTGCTTCACCTTACATGTACTGCACATTACATTTAGCCATTTAAAATACATTTCTGCAAAGTGGTTTATTGTAAGTGTAGCAGTACTCTAAAATAAGCTCCAGTTTCTTGATTGCCAACATTGCAAAATGATATGAGAAAATCCAAACATCGGCTGTCTGGTCAATATCATGGTCAGGGATTGGTGAGGTCTCAAACCGTATTAGTTATTAATGTATTTAACCTATGAAGAAACCACTCATGTCATCACGATAGACACGTCATAGAATCAGGGCTCTGGGCAATTAAAATAAATTGACGGATGGACAGACAAGGCTGCTGGGTCCATATGGCAAGGGGCTTTCGGAGGCCCACTTCAATTACATAAAGACCTTTGTGCATTGGCATGACACACAGAGGGCCCCAGACAGCAACACCAGAGCAAGAAGGAATAAATCATACAGCAGTTAGTAACATGCACACATGGACACACATATATGCAGATACACATGCACAGAAACAGACTGGCAATAATACAAATCCCAAAATGCAGAGGCTTTACACACACAGCATGGGCCGAGATACAGACAGACAAACTGAACTTTCTATCTTTCTGTAACACACATACACAAACTTAAACTCATCCTGTCACCATCATAGTAAGATGGATGTCTAAATAATCACACCATGATTACAGAACCAGATGCATCACCGATCCATGCTCAAGGACCCTCACACACTCCAGCAAGTCCACTAAACCAACGGCAGCTGACTGGCCTAGAGTTTCTGCCTCGGCTCCTCTTTCATCTGAAGGTGTCCTGTTATCCTTAACGTACCTAAACAGCCGCATAAATCTAAAAGACAGAAGCTGATCGTACACCAGGACAACGGAGGAGGAAAGGGACACTATCTACTGTAAACAGGAAGTGAGGCTGGTTGAAGTTTCGTGGTTTGGCTGAATGAAGTGGATGATAAATTAGATTACGGAGGAATCAGGGAGCTCTGGGTTAAATGTCTTTTTTCTTCTAACTTGTTTTTTCTTAATGGAAGATATAGTTAGTGTAGATATTTCTCATTATGTCATGTGTCTACCTCTCCATCCCTCTGTCTTTCTCTTGGGATATGTAGGAGTAATATAGGCTACCCTAGATACTGTATTATTCACCCTTCATTAATGTGTAACTAAAGCTGGCAGTTAGGAGGGAGCAGGGTGTCACCAATAACCCCCACACTACCACTAATATCTACACACACACACACACACACACACACACACACACACACACACACACACACACACACACAGTAGCTCTACCCACAAGGCCGCGATGCACCCTTTGATTTATGTGCTGACACATGTTTGTGCACATACTGTACATCCATACATTCATGTTGTACATACATGCACGCACCACACACACACACACACACACACACACACACACACACACACAGACACACACAAACACACGATCCTGGCCAGAAGCCACTTCAATGAACTCAGCATTATGAAGTTTAAATGAGACAAGGATTTTGCTTACCCTTACTTTTGCAGGGGTCATTGGTCAAAAAGGTCAGGTTACAGGGACAGTCAATAATCAGTGTATACATTAATCTTTGTCGTTTTAACAGCCCACACAGTTTTGAAATAATCATACCTGGATAATTTGACTACCAGAGAGTCTGGGGGGATAAATAGTGTCACAGTGAAAATAGAGACAGGACTACAGATTTCTGAGGGGAGCTACAATCAGGGGAGCAACAGTTTTTTATTTATTTTTTTTTATTTTTTTTTTTCCGTACATGTACAAATGGATAAATGCACATTAAAGTAAACATAATTGAGAGGAATCCTTTTTGGATACCAAAGTTGGCCAAGAGAGGCAATAGTTAACTATTTAATTACACACCCAGAAGTTTCCTCACTTACCCACCTGCCTTATTGTGATCCTTATAATACAGCCTCTGGTGAACTTCACTAGTTAAAAAATAACAACCCCAATGTTTATGCCTAAACTCACCCATTAGCAAGTGTTCAGCTGGGTTCACTTCTGTTGTGGCCTGTGGCGATACAATCTAAAGGGAATAAACAACAGCTAGGTGCAAGTTTGCTTTTCTCCCCAGCTGGGGACTTGAGAAATTAGATGTTCCAAAAATATCAAAATGTTTCCATGCAACCCATCTACCTTTGACACACACACACGCACGCATGTACGCACGCCTCTTGGTGGTCCAAGTGAGCTAGGTGGGGTTGCTCCAACCACAGGGTGTGGATCAGCACTGACCTGATTAGTCATCGTCCTGACCCTGAACCAGCCAAAGTGGGTAGAATACAAATGAATCCCCAGGGCCGCTGGGCAGTAAATCTGACTCAGGACCAGTGTTTATGGGATTCAAACCGCACCACACAAGGCCAGAGCTGATTGGCTTACTGACCCTGAACAGTGACTTCATTGAAAGGAAGGGAAAAAGGCTTTTGGGCAGGGTGTTTGTAGGACTGATTGGAGGTTAGAGTAGTTATATGATTGGGGTTTATAGTAATGATTTCATGCTGCTGGCATACATTATTCAAAAGAGGTGTTATGAAGTCAAAAGTATACATCTGTTGTTTTTCCTTGTAACAAGCCACTGTTTGAAGGAAGATGCACATATCAATAAATTATGGTGGCGTCAAAACTGCAAAACCCTCGCTGCTCTGGGAAAGTGTTAATATTTCACCGACATGAAGCCTCCCGTCTGTTCCTTCAGGTTCTCTTCCATATCTAATGACTGTCGGTGCGCAACACATCCGGGCTGCTCTATTCTTGGGTTAATGAACAGGTGAGAAATTACTTTGACAGACGGAGATGGAAATTGATTTTTTTTAAGTGTTGCCTCATTATCCCATGTGGGGCACTTTAAACAGTACCACAGAAACACAACACCAGACAACTTGGGTTGTGTAACGTCAAGGTCATATGGGTGTTATGAGTCCAAGTGTGCATTGACAGAATGGGGGTCGGCGGTCTGGATTGAGATTGTATGGATTGTCTGGAAGCTTGGCCATTAGTGAGGTACTAATTAGGGGAGACCAAGTGGTCTCCACTACCGGTCGAAGCCAAGATTCATAAATAAGTAAGTGCAGGGGCAGCTTGGGCGCTTAATTAACAAAGCGTGAAAAAAAGGGCGTGAATCCCAAGAGGCACAAACCCAATCTGTTTGCAATGGTGGCAACTCGGCAGCAATCCTGTCGATCTTGGTGGTATTGATTGATGGCAAGCCAAATTGAATTTCTAATCATCACCACCGTTTTAGCTCCTGCACCCCTGGGGATTTATAGAGGCCAAAAGTGGGACAGAGGGTAATGCTTTTGTATTCCTTTTCTGACACTAGTGGCATAAACATAGCAACCCCCCAAAACCTCTCTCCTCTGCTCACTTGACCATCCCCATCTGCCCAGGGGTTATCTGACCCCTCTGTGTGTTCTCGCTCATACTTTCATGTCTCTGCCGATTGTTTTCACACTCTAAGCTGTTTGGCTCCCAGACACCTCACACGACTCCCACTTAGACACCCTCTCGTTGCCCTTCTAAAGCAACATATTGCGTTACAGCCCACTGAGGCACTCTTGCCTTTCTTTTTTGCAGCCATTCCTTCTGCACTAATCTTTTTTATTGTCCAAGCTGACAGGCAAGGACCATGTTTTGTGTAAAAAGCCAAGGGCGACATGTTGAAAGAAAAGTTCATGTCAGACCTGTCATGTCAAGAAACAATTTCGGTCAGTGTTTCAACTGCAGACTTCCCTGTCTACATACACAATAGGGTAAGTCCTCTTGACAGTCAAGACCTTATCAAGTAGTACACAATAACAAAGGGTCTCTGAGCAGTAAATAGCATCCGTCTCCTAGCTGCTTACTGTCACTGTTGGGAGTTTGATATCACAAGGACATGAGATAACAGGGAAAGGAAAATAATACTGCAATTAGGACCTACTGTAACTGTGATAAGCTTTGGTCACAGAAGAGAGAACTGAAGAGGGGCAGAGGGCAGAACGATGGACAAAAAGGATGGGATGAAAGAACAAAGGACGCGAATGACAGTTAAAGAGAGGGGGTGGAGATTTCATAGAGTGAGAGCAAGGCTGGGAAAGGGACAAGGCCAAAGAGAGTGACAGAGAGGTGAAGAAAGGGCAGGTAAACAGCATATAAATGGAGGCTTTGTCTGAGGATTTTTGCTTTTTTGGCGGAGAGCATTGAACCTTTTGGTTCTTCCTATTTGGCAGGCCGGAGCACCAAGCTGTCTGGCTAGCACAACACCTTGGAGTTAGTCGTACCTGATAAACCACCACTAAGTTATAAAACCTCACACTTCCTCTAATCAAACGGTAATAAAATATCCATATAAATCAATGACCATCTGAACCTACAGTAAACACCGCCACTCTATGAAGAGAAACCAAATGTTGAGAAATGACTCCCTGCTTTGTCCCTGTTGATAACCTCGTTTTACCTTTATATATTTGTGTTTACTCAAATGCTCAATCTGCCTTAAGTTCAACTCTAAATATTTTGTTCCATCTGCCAATGACTCTTCCATTCTGACACTAGATTGCATCTTTCAGTCATCGCACAATGTTTTCATCGATCTGCACTGGTTTGCTTGTCTGATTTATTAAAAAACCTGCTGACAGATTCCTTTCAGACTGCATCAAAGCCTCAACCTTTCATCTGGGACCAATCTGAGTGAATGTGTGGACAAAGGATATAGTGAAATGTACTGGTGGAAAGCAATGGATCTCTCTTCCCAGGCACAATCCTGTCTGGGAGGAAGTGGCAGGGTGTGAAAGTGGATACTTGGTTGGTGGCAAACAGCCAAGTTAGGGGATTACAGTTTCTCTGCTTAGATGGAACTTACAATCTCAGAACCTACTCTTCCTCCTGTGTACCTTCTACCTGTTGCCCTCCACTCTTTTCCCCCCAACCACAACATAATCGACCTTGGCTCCCTGCAACTTCTGGTCTGCGTAGTTGCTTCTCTCAACACCTTTTGAAATGAACTGGCTGGCCAATAAACAGAATGAAGTGGTTTTTGATAAAGAAAACCCCTCTCCCGCCTCTCACTCTGCATGACCTTACGCACACACACAGCTCCAACTTTGACAGGCTTTAATAACTGATAACCTTTCTGACTTTGACTCTGTAGGTGTGGTAGTGGAGCATGGCGAGAGTTGGACCCACTATACACATCGCTCACCTAGCCAAGCTAGAGACTCAATCGCACAGTCGGGTGGGGCAGTTGATACCTCATGGCCAAGAAGGGGCATCCCTGGAAGTGCATGAGCTTCCACCTGGCTGAAGTCTGCCACCTGGTACCTTTAGTCTTCACGTGATGTTGCGAGTCCACAGTGTTAACACGTAAGTCAAAGGTCAAAGGAAGGTCAGCTACCATGTATAAACTCTAGGAGAAAACGCCTTGGCTTCTTGATCTTTTTTTAATCCTTTCTCTCACTTTCATATTACACACATACATACACACTACTACACACCATCAAAACACCATATTTCTAGGGAACCAAAGCGGATAAGAAATGAGAAGTCTTTGAACTGCCTGGATGTTTCAAGCCCCTTCTTCTCCTCTCAATCTCTGAGCTCCCCTGCTGATTTGTTGGGAATGGGAGAAAGGGGCTGATCGATGGGGTCTGACAGCAATGAAATGAATGGAACCAGTTTATTGATTCATTAGCAGAGGAGTGAGTGGATGTGGATGTGGGCTCTGACCCTAAGAAGTGTGTGTGTGTGTGTGTGTGCGTGGGTAAAGATTTTGTGAGGACTTGTGTGTGCATTGTGTATTGGGCAGAAGTAATGTATGCCTGCGTGTGTATGGCTATGAGATTAAGCAACTGTCACCATTCATGTGTGTTAAGTTTGTGTGTGTGTGTGTGTGTGTGTGTGTGTGTGTGTGTGTGTGTGTGTGTGTGTGTGTGTGTGTGTGTGTGTGAGGTTAAAAGGGATTTACATAGGGTGTGAGAGGGGAAAGGGAAGCTGTTTGGCACAGAGGGAGGGGGTCAGCCTATATTGTCCAGTGCTTTCATCTGGCTCATTGCAATTAGTCTTTCACAGCACTCATTGTCAAATCCATGTTAAAATCACAGCTAACAACTGCCATCTGCTCACTGAACATATATTTAAAATGACATGATATATATGAATTACTATTTTTATCCACAGCTAAGTTTGCAGTTAAGTCAAATAGAATAAATATACTAGTTGCAGTTGATTGCATCTTACTATCAAAAGGAAGAAACTCTGCTGGAGAACAGAACAGATTTTCTTGAAACAGCAGCTCTGTGAACTGACTGATGCTGATGGCAAACCCACAGGGTGGCCTCCCTTCCCTTCCCCTATCTGCTGTTGAGAAAACACATCATAGTCTATCTGTGTCATACACACGCACTACTTTATATCCCTCCGCCATCTATCACTCTACCAAATGGACAAGTGTTAGGGCAATCTGAAAGACCAAAAGTAACACCTCCACATTTGCTAGATTGCCCCCATGAAATGCTTGCCTTAATAATAGCCAGTAAGGTTTTTTAACCTTTCTTTCATTGTCCTCTACATATTGCACTCACTTAAACATAAAGTCCCTGTGTCACTGAAACGCCGTTCTAACTTGATGTGAGGTTAAATAAATGCTCCTCACAGCTGGCAGTGCCTCCAGGAGGCTGCAGCGTGGAACCATGGGGATTATGTAAATATCATGACAAAAGGTCACATGTGATTGGTGCTGCTGCCAACACTGAAATGTGTTGGACTCAAATGTGTGTGAGTTGTGCAAAAGAGAGTGGATTTAAGACGTTGAGAGTGAATTTAGTGCACTGTTGATAAGATAGCAGGGGTCTGGTTAAACCTGCTGCTGTGCTCAAGAAGACAAAAGGGAAAGGAGGGAATATTTAATAGAAGTGGGGAGCCCTCCTCATGCCTGCGGGCCTTTTGAAGTGTAGCTGAAGTGCAGGTGGCAAGTGTTTTTGACACCAAGGATGAGAAGTGGGGCAGAATAAAGTCTGATAACAGCCATCTGCTATAGTGAACAGTAACACTCACACATAGACCCCTTACAAAGTCAAATATACATTGTTCAAAAACTCATGTTCTCACACATGCATTTTGGTTAATTACACTGGACATATGAACCCATCACATCAAATCAGCTTTTCTCCTAAAGCCATTCCTATTATCACACAGACTTACTACAATGTTTGAAAATTGACGTTAGCAGATTCCCTGCTCTTGAAGGGAACAAGGCCTGGAGGTATGGGCACTGTGCCTCCACAGTCCCACCATCACCAGCTATATTTAAACCCAAAAAGAAACGGCCCTCCCTATTTTCCCCCATCTTTCTTTTCTTCTTTAACGAGACCGGCAAAGGCTGAAACCAGGTGATGTGGCCTTTCTTCCCCCTCAAGGCACACTGTTTTACAGCGGCGTCCACTCTCCAGACAGATTTGTAAGTGGCAATTGTTTAAAGAAAAATATCAAAGATCTCTTTCTGCTTCATTGTCAAAATGTGTTACAAGAGGCTTTAGCTCGTAAAGAAATGGTGGGAGGAGGCCGTGAAGTCTACTCCCCACAAACTCCGCCCTGTGTTCCTTTGAATATTCCTGCTGCTTTCTGTCCTTGCCAAGTAATGGCCGTAGCATGTCCATGCAGGCTCCTAGTCATCTCTCATCAACTGCTCCAGGTCTACCATGCAAAGAGTATAACTGCCTTGGTCTGCAGGCTGGCCAAGTCAAGCGAACACCTGTGACCCAGTCTCCAACTGTGCTTTTGACCTGGTCTGTTTGTGTGAATGTCTATGCGTCAACGAGCCGTGGAAAGTTGCACAGTCGGTCTCTCCAAATATACACATCCTCTTTCAGTGTATTTTTAATCACCACTGGAAATGGATAACCCCTGGAGCTTGATTGTGTTAGAACAGCTATTGTTGAAAAAGAACAAGACTAGCCTTGGGGAGAAAGCCTCCTCCAAATTCATCCAAACAGACCCCTCCCCATGACCTCTGGATATGGGTCACAGAACGTGGGTTGAGAGTGGGTGGAAACCACAGCAGGTCCTAACTCACTTTATAATCTGGACATTTTGACACATGGTAATTTCAGCTGCACTTTATGGACATCCGGTGCAGACAGGGCCTATAAAACGCCAAATCTGTTGGCCATTAATATTATGTCAAACATTTTATCAGTATTTTGAAAGCCATTAATATCGTTCAGTAAGGACCAAAGAGGGGGAACATCCCTGTCTGAGTCACCTTAGCAATGTGAAACACCCATACACCCACACATGCACACATGCTATAAAACGTTCATCTTCCAATGACAAGAAATAAACAGGTTCTGAAGAAGGCATTGGATTTTAAAATGGTTTAATTTGTATTGGGGTATGAAAATGGTTCAAAACGTCTAAGTGAAATATTTTAAGTAAAAGGTTTAAGTGGAACCGTAGTTCTTATAAATGACAAGGACTAATATATACTTCTTTGCTGACATCGCATGACTACGTCTAATTTAATCCACTTTAGTTAGAGAGGAGTAGGCATACCACGACATACTGTACCCCCAGCAGTACACACACAAACAATCCTCAACCCCTAACCTCCCAAACACACTTCTACACACTTCTACCCCCAAGATGTACCACCCTGTGAGTGCAAAATCTCTCTTTCTCTCACTCTCTTTCACTCCCTGTGTCTGTGTGTCTCTCTCCCTTGTTCTGCTTGGCTGACTCCAGACACCAGCAGCGTGTCTGTGCAGTGAGCAGGCCCAGACACATTCGCCCTCCCCTGCTTGCTCTCGACAGTAGATGTCAAAGACCTGCCATCCCACAAGGCCCCTCTGTCGGAGGCCAGGATGGACTGCACACACAAATGTCATATTCAAAAACAGCCACTCTCCCAAGCTGCCTACCCACATACTGTACACATTTGGAAATTGTTTGGAAAATATTCTCCTACCAATATTGTACTCCAATTTTATGGAATTAACAGACAAGTTATAATGTAAATTCGAAACAATCACGTTTCTTTAACTACGATCGTGATACTCACTCACAGTTATGTCACACAAACTAAATTTGTGTCATATGAATGGCTGTACTAAACTAATTTGATTATTAGCACTAGTGACTTGGAGTTGTTGCTATAATGCACATACTGTATATTACATACCCACTGACATATATTGCATAGCCACTGACATGTTTATCGATATAAGTATGTAATATGTAGCTGATAAAGATTTAATTACATGTAGAGAGGTCACTGTAAACTAACACTAACAACCTACAAAACATATTGTAATACAGTAATAATGCTTACACTCATATTTGTTTAACAGTATTTCATTTTGCATTGGCTTCATGATTCTTCTTTGCAAGATCCCAAAGCTATGCAAGAAATTACCGGTTTGTTGTAAAGCCCTAAAGAAATACAAATACAGTAACAGATCTTTAATAAATACTCCACAGTACAGTGCTAAAGACTCAAAACTGAGATCACAATATCTCTATTTTCACCACTGCTGCCTTATTTTCATCGGCCATTCTGCTTCGTCCACTTCCTGGTGTATGAAGGCCCCAGCAGGCCTGACATGGCTGTTGCTTGCCTACATGTGAAATTCCGGCTCGGTGAATCTTTCCCCACCGCCATATGAGCCGTGAACCATCAGTCGGTGCACATGAGCGCTCCCCCCGGCCCGCTGTATCTATAAAGTCTGTCAACTCTGCTACTCTGTGGGTCTCTGATCGAAATCTGCCCCATATCCCAAACACCACCTCACAGCTCTCCCCCTTACCATCCCACCCCAACTCCCAACATGTCGTCATCCACTCCCCCTTCTTCCTGAGCGCCTTACGCCAATCTGAACCTAAGTCACTGTACATCTGTTCAACATGGCTGCTGCCTATGTGACCTAGCGACTGGTTGTGCTCTCTGTCGAGGTCAGTACACCAGAACACTGTTGAAGGTGATGGACAAAGTATTTATGGTTTCCTTTATACATTTATTCTTTGAAATAAGTGCATATATGTAAATGCTGAGAAGGATCTGGATTGCTGTGCTATTTTTTTACTCTGAAGCAAGAAATTGTTATTTATTTGTTATTTTATTATTCAAAAATTAAAATGCACTACCAAAAAGAAGCACAGTTTGAAACTATCAGCATGAAGGGTGAAAATAATTTGATGGATTTAATATTTAACACTCATTCATATATATATATATATATATTTATACACATATTTACATACATTTATTTATAATGTATATATACAAATAGAGTTGTAGTTATAATTTGTATTATTATTAATACATATATATTGTGTATTAATAATTATTATTATTATTTTGTTTTTGTAAGCCTATATTCTTACTTACAGGCAATAATATCATAACAAAAATAATAACATTCTATTATTAAACTACATTTGTCATATTATTATCATTTATAATTACTTTTGTCATTATTAATGGAAACCCTTAGTGAATATTGCATGAGAAGCGAAGTCTTCGTTCACCCAGCCAATGGGGACACATTGATAAATAGCTTATGAATTGCTAATTTCTTCCTGCAGAAAGAGAAAACTAGGCAGTCTTCAGCATCAAACAAGATTCTGCGGGTTTAGAACGGCTGAGCAGCTCTGATTCGCTCGATAAATAAGACAGCATCAATTGACACTTTGAACACTTCGTGTTGTGTGTGCGTGTGTGTCTAAGCGACTATCTATTTACATATCTACCAGAATTATCTAATTTCTTAAATAAATTAGACAGACAGACAGATATCATTACTATGCCACCTCGGGAATGATTCATTAGTTGAATTGCCAGATTGAAATTGCTTTTATTTTGTAAATTCACACGCCTCTTTAGCAGGTTGCCACTTAGCCCTTGAATGGTCTGTGTAGGCCTAATAGCCACCACACTAACAGTTCCCTTTGTCTCTTCAATTGTGAGCCTAAATACATTTGTTCAGTAATTTGCTTTTGAATGTTATGTAAAAAGGGCAGAGGAGATCCTGGAGTAAAGTTTAACAAAGCAGCGTCCTGTGTGTGTGAGTCCTGCTCAGGCCACACAGGACTCATGCATGCGCGGCTCTTAATACAGTCTGGTGTATGAAGGCCTTTGGATAGCAAGTGTGCCGGACAAAATGGCCCCATTACTCCCTTCATCATTCATGTTAATTGAGTTTCAGCAAGATGCAGCCGTCCCAGACCTATAAACATAGGCCAGCATTTGAATTTGTACATTTTTTTAATTAATATCAAATAGTACAAATTTATATCAAACAAGCAGCCATACAGACTATTTGAACGTCATTACGGGTGAAAACATACCTCAGAGAAGAATTTGTACAATTCTTTAAAAAAAAAAAAAGTAGCCTAAAATCGCATCATTTCAATTTATGGTTAACCATGTTTTATATTTGTGGTAACGAACTTTACATTGCCTATTTGTCACTTCTGACGAAACATTGCCTCTGTGTCCTACATAATGTAGCATGTAGTAAAACAGGATGGATTTTTTTTTTTTATTTATTTATTCTGAATCAACATATTTTGTATGGGCATGTTTTGCTTGTTGGTCTTCATCTGGAAATAATAATTTGCAAGCCACTCTCTCACAATTCAGGATTTGCGACTTTAAAGCCAATATGTGATAATTTTAACATTAAAATAATGATAAGGGAGAGGGGACCTCCGCTACTAAATAAAGAGCAGGGGAGAGTAAATCATGGGAGAGAGTTAGATGAAAAATGTGCCAACTGCAAACAGGCACAGGAAAGCTCCTGTGGAGGTGTGATCTCACCCACATAAAAACATAAACATGTGCGCTTCAAAAGGTCCTGGTTGTGCGTAATCACTCCACGAAATACACCGCCATAAATAGAAAAAAAAACATGGAGTGTGAGTGGGGAACCCTGAGCTGCGACCATAAAAGCCCATTTGTCTCAGTTTAGACAGAAAATGATTCCAGGTGAGAGTTGTTCCACTGGAAGTCTTCGTAAGAGCTTTGGGCTTTTACCTAAAGTGTAAGCATAACGGGGCTGACGTTTTTGTCATAATAAATACGCGAAAAATGTTTTAAATGAACACAAGTCTATTCATTTGTGGCAGCTAAACCGGGAGCCGGAGTAAGTTTGTCCATCTGAAACTCCTTTTAATGCCTACATACTGGTAAAGTCTTAAAAATAAACCGTAATATTTCGTCTGTCTATACAAGGATACATAAAGACAATAAACTCAGATGCACAGCTGGGTGTATACGGACCGATGGCTTGTCCGAATATCATTATGGTGCCTGTTGCCTTTTTTTTTGCTTCCTCCCTCCATCACAAGCCATTTACACCGTGGACTACCCACAGCGCCTGTGCGCTACAGAGGACTGTCATCGACGCAATTTGTCTCCTCGGTACACTGATAGCAGCAGTTCAACAGCCAAGGCCTTTCCCACACTCACTGAGGTCTACTAAATATTCTGACCTCACCAGAATTGCAACAATCTACTTGTCATTTTGACCAAAAACATAACAAATTTCATAATGAGGTCGTGATCCTCAGACAATTAACAAAACACATTTGCATATATCCCCAAAAACGGATTCAAATAACATAAGATTTGACCCGGAAAAGTTATTTAGAACACCATTAAAAGAATACAAAATTTGTTCAAAATAACTCTAACCCTGGTTATTCTTTTATGTAAACGCACCCAAACCGTTAAATGAGATGTAGATGCATTAACAGATTCAGAATAGTATTTAGAATTGATGATTGCAGCCACTAAAAGTTTAGAAACGGGCGAAACCCTGGCTGTAATAGGCAAGAGGCCGATAATTAAATAATGAAAAGAAAACTTAATTTACAAGATTGATAGCCTTGAATCATTCGATGTCAATTTAAGGAGCGGGTGTGAACAAAAAAATGAAAAGGAGGGAGAGAAGAGAGGGAAAGAACATGAATTCATTAGGGGCATTTCCCCGGGCTGTGTGACCCCGGGACCCGGAGAGACGCACGGTGAGGGCAGGGAAACTTCCCCACCAGGCCGCTTGTTTCTCCCTAAATCGCCATAAACCCAGATATCCAAAGAGAAGACCCAGCAGCCGCCATAAATCACTCGGCTGTATTAAAAGCTTTGGTAAACCCCCAGCCAGGTCAGTCGGGTACAATTTATGGCGTCACTTATGTAGGTAATAGATTGTTCTAACGAAATACATCAACTTCAAGCCCGCGCGCAGCCAACTCGCTACTATCAAGAAAACACCCCTATCTATATCTATATCTATATATTTGTATCTCTCTCTCTCTCTCTCTCTCTCTCTCTCTCTCTCTCTCTCTTTCTTTCTCTTTCTCTGCACAACAAGTATCCACTCATCCATTCAAGCCATGTGTTTAAAGTCAGACTCCTGGGGTCCGGTGACCTGCAGGGGTCACTGAGAAGGATCCAGGAGGGTCCCTGCAGCAAAATAAAGAACTCCAGTTTCAAAATAATTTCGTTCAGTTGAAGATGATGTTAGAAAGTTGTAATTAAAGCCATACCATCCATCTAGGTCTACAAAATGGGACGGTAATGAATTCAGTTCAACAACATCAGACTAAGTCAAGCCACTTCTGTATTGGGACTCTTATCAGAGCCTTTCCCGGTCACCCCTGTTATTTAGTGGTCTACAGCAAACTATCAGATAAGCTTTACACTATTTTCACGCACGGGTGTGTTGTTCAAGTCATGGTCTAGGCAGCGAACACGGTGGTTTAAAGAGCAATTCAGATTCCATGAAGAGTTTATTAGGGTCAATACACTTAAATGAAAGTGAGAAATAAACTTGAATAAATGCACACAGTGTATGGGCTATACGGACCAAAACATAACCTTCATTTTACATTGTTTGGCGTAGTGATTGTTGAATAAATTGGTGTGAAATAAATTTGCGTTTGCTTTCAGTGTAACGTCTCTCGTCGTTTGAACTGTAGGAAATAGGCAGCCCAGTCACCGTATGCGTCTTTTTATTTTAAAGCTTGGAGGGATTGGTCTCTTTAACGTCTATGACAGACGCATTTCACATGTTTTGAGAAAAAAAAAAACTCTTAAGGCATTGTGCAGACATGCAGGTCGAAAAACAACAAGCAGAGAGCGACAAGCGTTTACTGAGCCAGTGGCCCACTGTCCTACTTTCCTACTGGCATCACAAGCCGAGCGGGATCCTCGCCTGGGCTCCAGCATTCACAGTTCAAGCTTTAGGCCCCATTCAACCTTATTTCCACTGTTCCTTATTCGTATTTCCCCAAACATGGCAGAGTGAGACATCCCGTAATGTAAGAAAGGAATATTAGAAGAGTGGGACTGGGACTACCTCGCTGGTGGACAAAGATGGCAGCTAGAATGTCCTATCGATTTAACGCACGGCAAACATCAACACTCAGCTAAACAGACGGCTTTGTTTTTGGAAACAACTGTTATAAACCATACATGTAAATAATCAGTCGATGCTACTTTCGGAAAAAAAAAATGAACTAAACGAAAGTTGAAGATACACAGAGATAACAGTGCACTTGACTGTATTTACTAAATTACTTTTTGAGTTTCAAAGCAACTTTAAAAATAGAAGAACCATGCAGCGGCTTTGGAATAGCAAAAAATAGACAATTATCAGTTTCTTCAAGTGTATACTAATAGTCCACATGTCAAAAGGCCACACACTCATACAACCCTAAAATACACGCAGCCGACCTTAGGGAAAGTGTCTGGGGGGGTGGGGCGGGGGGGGGGTTCTCGGAGTCGCGAGTCCCCGATGAGATACAGTGTGAAGCTAATTTTCTTTAAGTGACGAAGAAAGCACTAGCTGTCAACAATAGCTGATGAAACAAAAAAAAAAAAAAAGAATACACAACTACCATTGAAATGGATGAGCTTTCCTTGACGCGCATTACAATTGTGTATTGAAACCTGTCCCGGCCACATCGCTTGGGTGCGCAAAGCCAATAATGCCATTGGAGATTCCTTAAAACAAGCCAGATGGTCACTTTGTAAATAAGAGGTTAATTTCAATTCGGGAATAGTAGAAAATGAAGAATTTAGGTAAACAAGAGCCTCATCCGCTGCGGTGCCCAGCCTCTGAAAGGCATGGATGCCGACTCGCTTGATATGGAGCAAAAATACGCTTAAGGCATCCTGCAACGCAACACGCGACTGAAGATGAAATTTCTTACCTTCAACGGTGGACACCACAGGCAGCAAGAGGCTGCATAAAAGCAGAAAGTAATCCATTGTCATAAAGCAGTCAGGTCAAACATGTAAATAGACCCACGAGAGAGAGCGAAAGAGAGAAGGGAACACAATCCTGGGTGATTTGACGCTCCACGCACCCACTCCCGTCCCAGTCCCAGTCCCAGCTGTGTCAAGCCTCCAGGACCAGAGTTACCCCCATTCACCAAAACACCTAAAGGTGTGTGTTCGGAGGAACTAACACCCTTAGTGTAAAATGTGTGAATATAGCAGCCCTTCTTTCGATTTTCAGTGATCTCCAACGCGGCTTAGTAAACCAGAGAAAAGGCAGCGGGCGCAAGACTTCCAGTCCCTTCCGCTCGCATTCAGCTGAAAACAGGTAGTCCAGTCCGCGGTCACCATCCAGAGAACATTTCCAGCAATATGTCGTTGTTAGTCAATAGGGAGGGGGGGGAACAAATAGCAGCCTTCGCGAGGAGATCCAAAGACTTTCTCTGTGGTCAAAGGAGCAGAGGCAGAGATAGCCGCACTTGTGTCAGAGCCATGGTGTCCTACAGTCCCAGCCTGGCATGTGCACGCTCACATGCGTCCACGATCAAGTGGTAGTCCGGTAAAGAAACAGCCGCGCGGTATATATATATTTATATTATTTATATTATTCCCTGAGCGAATTTATCAGCTTTGGCTGCAGTGTGGACCGTCTGCTTCGCTCGGCTTGTGCACTGGAATGAAGCACACGATTGTGGAGGAATAACAGCAGAGTGTGGAGAGAGAGAGAGAGAGAGAGAGAGAGAGAGAGAGAGAGAGAGAGAGAGAGAGAGAGAGAGGGCGCCAGGAGGAGGGGTTACAGTTGAAGCAGCTGCATTGGAAAAAAAAATGTCTACCTTAACAATCATGTAGTCTCACACATTTATTATCAAAATAAAATGTGTTTTTTGTCTGTTTAAAAGCAAGGGTGCGTTCAAAACATGCCTACAGCATACCAAACGATCTTCTGTCTTAGACTCTAGATTTAAAACCTTTCTGTGACAAAACTAGAATAATGGGATATGTTTGGAATAGACCTAGGCTACTTAGCCAACATTTATGAATCACAGCATCACTTGAAATGTTCAAGGATTTGCAAGACCTAAACTAAAAGCTTAATTGTCATGTTGGTATTTTTTCTTCTATTTTATCTTTCTTTATGCCGCGTGTCACTCCGTCTTTCCCTTCCTGGGACTGCCGGTGCTTATGTAGGCCTACACACATGGACACACAGCGCCCCCCTGCGGGCCGCTTCGTTTCTAAGCAGTGGAGAAAGGGAGTTTCTGCTGACTTTATGCTTTTATTAAAACAATTTTCCCTTCAGCTGCGTTGCTTCAATAATATTAACTCATTTTGGGAGAAAAAAAGAAAGAAAGAACAAGCTCCGGTGGACACTGGACCCCCCTAGATTAAAAAAAAGAACCTCGCATTTTTAGAGCTTTTCTGTGAGTATGATAGTGACATCATCATATCCGATGCTTTTATATTCTAGACTTCGTTAAAAAAAAAAAAAGATTTAGATGAATAAAATATGTAATTTAAGACTAAAGCAAAAATAATGTTCTCAAGAGAAACATCAAAGTTCTCCACTAATTTCAAATGTAAGAGTCTGTGGTGGTCAAAGTTTTCTTTTAGAGAAAAACTGGATGCGACGCTTTCACTTGAGCGGAACATAAAACTGCAGTTATTTAAATCGCTCGTTTGTGTTTATAATAGTGAGACATTTACCTCAATTGGTCAGGCAAATGACATCAGGCAGTGTTATTTCCTGCAGGAATATATAGACCCGCAATTTACTTTTCCTCTTTCTTGAAAATGTTGGAAAAGGAGGAATCTGTCACGACCAGGCTTTCACAGCCTTTCTCCTCAATCCCTTTGCCTTTGCAGTCTTTTTATTCTATCGGTAAGTGTCTGTAAGTGCTTCGGTCTATTCTTAAAACAGCAGTAAACACAGTTAGGGAAGCATTCAAGAATAATGAATTTCAGTCCAAATGGCAACCTTTTATATTTATTTTTTGTTTACAGAAAATAAATAAGTTTGCTTCAGTTTAAGGGGTCGTCGTGGTCGTTTAAATGGACGGAAATAGCCATTTGGTCACTTAAATAAAATCCTATGATCTGTTGGGGAATTATAGGGTTGCCGACTAAACAAAGCACATATGTCATATAGGCACACCCTTATGTATAGGGAATGTTTCTATAATATATAATCCACACTTACTTAAATGCTGAGTAATAGTGTGTCCAATAACCAAATGATGCATTTAATCAAGTCAGACATATAGGCTATATATAACAGAGCCAGTTGACAGGGGCTATGAGAGGTTGGACTAGGCACAGTCAGCATAAATACTAGGCTACCACATAGCAGGAGTAAACTACATTATTAATGTTGAATATTGATGTGTTCTCTGCTGTATTTGGAGATCAGAAGGAAATGGAGAGCTACACATAAAGTTATTAGTATTAAAAATAATGTAAGGGATTTGCAATATATTGTCAGACTGCTACTCCTTTATTCTGTTCTGCAGAGAACAATTATGGTGATACATTAGAATGTTTCGCCTGTTCTGCACATAAATAAAAGTTGTCGTGTGTTATGAGGAAGTCAGACCTGTGAAATGTCAAAGTGAAGCCAAATGACTGGTCTGTTAGTGTAAAGTTGAAAGGTTATTGGATGCCATTTCCTGAGAGGTGCAAGCAGACCGATGTAACCATGTGCTCTGCTGTGTGTCTCGGTGTTTTATGTGTCAGTGTTGCCACCGTCACACGGGCTGGTAATAAATAGTTTGAAAAGGTAATCTTGTGCCTTTTGGCTAATTTGTGTAACTTATTTTCAGTATTCCAGTGATCAGCAGTTTGTTTTACTTTTGTCATCACTAAAACTCCCATTTCATCTCATTATATAGATTTAAATTCAAATTATTTTAAATTATTATTTTTTAACCTCTGGTTTATTGTGTGATATAATGTGAAACAGCAGTCATGTTGACTTTCATCAGGAATACATATTTCCAGTACTTTGGTTTTATTGGTCAAAAACAATTTTTTTTTTAATGCAAAAAACTTTATTTAATTTATTTAATAACTTTTAAAGAGTTGTTGATGTGTTGTACTTCTGCTTTCAGAATGTTAAGATTTAGTTGGCTGAAATGTCCTAAATCCCATCCCTTCACTTTTTAGTTTTTCTGTTCAGGATTTTGGAGCGACCAGAGAAATTAAGTATGATTCCTGCATGTGAATGAGAAACTCGTTTAAGTTTTCCATCTTGGTGTTACAAGCCGACTTGTCAAAGGAATGTTTTCACTTTGTGTTCCCTTGTGTCTGAAAACTTCTTTTATGTTTGCATAATATGATATATATTTCTTAGAATGACTATAAAGATTACAAGAGGACGATTGTAGGAGGGTAACGATTATTCCACCATCCATCAGCTAAGAGACAAAAATCTACCTAAAGAAATATAATGAAAGAATACCCTCTGCTGGTAATATGAACAGTGTTTTTACAACATTTCCTTTCAACAGTTGTTCTACCCCTGTGATTATTATTGCAGTTGTTTCATTATATAGCAGCCCAGCATCTAGGCCAGTACAATGCTAGTAAATGTACTCATTTTATTAACAATAACATTACTGCATTATCAATGTTGTTTTGATGTTGCTACACGCAGGATAACTAATTTTAACAACAGTGCTGTGCTGTAAACAGTGCTTCACTGTTGGTGCCATATACAGACTGTTACTGTGAATATATACCTTTAGAAATTTGAAAGACGTGAGACAACTTTTTTTTCTGTGGTAAAGGATGGATTGATTTTACAGTAAATCTAACTCTCAGGATTTCCTTTTTTTTACAATGAGATGCTATATATTTATATATACATATACTTTATTTATTTATTCATTGTCATGGTCAAAATATATCCATGCCGTAAATGACTATTTCTTGTATTTTCTATGACCAATAACTTAAGCATTTTTGTCTTGATGTGCTAAAATACTCAGAAACTAGCAGAGACGAAACAAAAGGCATTAAAGGCTCCCTCAGAATTAGTCAAGGTATTTTGGGGCGTAGGTCTTACGGACATAAAATTTGTCAGATTCCCATAAGAATTCCTGTATGAAGACATAGCCCGTTTGAAAGGAAAATCATTTCATAAGTGAAGCGTCATGGGTAAGAGGATCTGTGGCGGCTTCAAAGAAGACCGTCTCGTTTGTTGCCAAAACCACCAAAGCCCCAGCTCTGCTGCCTGGTCGCCATTAAAGGGCAAACACCAGAAGCACACTGAGTTCACGACAGCCACCTCTGTTACTTCTACACGCTTAAAACTCTTAAAATGAAATGAGGTAGAAAGACTTTAGAGAAACTTTGCTAAGAAAATAAAACAGATTACACAAATGTATTGTTGGGAGTCTGTTTCACCTTTAAAGGGTTCTTCCAGAAGATCAGAAAGCAAAAATCTATCGAAATATGATAAACAAAATATTACCGGGGAATAAGTCTAAGAGATTTGCTGAACACCCCTCTGTTTGCCAATGTAAAAAACAAGTGTGTCAAACCATAAATATGGGCTTTTTATAAAGCAACACACTGTTTCCCAATAACTGTAACATCCACGTTAATAAATCAACGGCTCTATGCTTCGGTACCTATGGTTGGGTTTTTACTAAATGCATAGAGCAGGTTTATTTTTCGATGTTTTATAGTGTGTGTCATTTGGGTCCAGTTTGACGGTTTGAGTTTTCTCGTCTGTGAGTGGCAGCAGTAAAACTTTATATAATGCCGTTGACATGTAATGACTGTAATGGGTCAAGATTAGTGCTGAAAACACCCACCAACACACACACAGATTTATATTATTTTCCTAGAAGCCATACCGTAACGATTCCCCATAACCAAAACATGCCTGACCCTAACCATTGTGCTTACCTTTTCCCTATAATCTCCCCAATGAGGACAATAAGACATTTTAGCTGTTCCTGAATGCAACTGCTTTGAAACCAAATTGTGAACCAATATTGTCCTGAGGCTGTGGCTGATCTGGTTTGGAATCCACAATTTGTTCCAAATGTGACTTAAAACAAACACACATACACATATACAGCGCACGGACACAGATAAATGGTCTACTAAGTGTTTGTGAGAAGCACCTGGCACACATTAGAAACATGATAAGTAAAGTGGTAGACATTTTACTGCCATATGGAAATTTCTCAAGCTTACACCTACTGCGCCCTCGCCAGACCCTCGCTAACCTCATCCATCCTTCCTCCCACTCATCTCATGCCAGGATATCAGTGTCTCTACTTTCTCTCTCAAAACGCAACACGTAAACACCCACACACACACTGACACACACACACACACACCTAAGACACACACTTCTCTTTCCCTTCCTCCCTCACAAATCGCAAACAGAAACACATAGTCACCCCCTCTAGCATGCATAAAACTCTGTCAGAGTACACACACAGACATATACACACACACACACACACCCTAGAGCCCTTATGTCTGGGTATGGTCTAATAGCAGCACTAATGTGATGTGAGTGTGAGGGGATCGCTTTACTCTGGCAATATTAAGGGAATGGTGAGCAGTTAGTTATGTTAGAGTGTCTTTTGACATGTGTGTGAGCACTACTAGTTTGTCTGTCTGTGTGTGTGTGTGTGCGCGTGGGTGCGTGCGTGCTTGCGTGCTTGTGTGTGTGTGAAAAGGCAAAAACTACTGGTTTAAGGAGCTGGGGATGGGAAGCTCTGGAGAATCTCACAAAGGCTCAAAGCTGGAATCCATGCAGAGAGGAGGTGCATGCGAGAGAGTGTGTGTGCAAGACAGAAGGGGGCTGTTTACAAGAGTTCAGGGGGTGGGGAGGAGTGGGGGTCTAATCCTAAAGGCCTTCACCACTGACCGAGCACTTAACACAGGATCGCAAATTCAGCCTCAGCTGAACCCCCTCAAGACCACCATCATCCAACCCCCTTTGCACACACCAGTACAAACACACACACCCAACACCAAATCCACTGTCTTGCCTCCAGCTATAAATCAGCACCTCCTTGTACCCCCCCCCCCCCCCCCCCACACACACACACACACACACACACACACACACACTCTTCTTACCTTACCTTACCTTACCAGCACCAGCAGCCCAACTTCTGCCACAAACAGCTACTGTCTGTCTCTGGTGAGTATCTATGACCTTTCAGCACCTTCAGAAAAAAAGATAAACCTCACTGTCTACAGTGGCTGCAGATTTATGACTCAAGCTCCCATCACCAGGACCCCGCTGCCATTGTGCCTTCAGACATTTAGGCAGACAGGCAGTCATAGATAGACACAGTCATACATGTAGGAAGATCACGGTGTCACACAGGCACACACATGCTGACAAATAACCTGGGCGTGCAAATTACACACTGTGTGAACAAAAAGTAAGAGAAATTACCGTACAGCACTATGACAGGATTATGTAGAGAAAGTGTACAGAAACAGACTGTAGCATTACAGGGTGGGAAATCCAGGTATTGAGGTTAAGTTGATGGATAAGGGATTACATTTGCTTCCAACTCTGGCAACGGCGGTCCACTTCCTGACTTCAGAGAAAGCTGTAAATAAAGAAACTAAGCCACAACAAAAGCCTCATCCGCACATCATCAATGTTTCAGTTGCACAAACTGAAACTAATAACTTAACTGATGCTTAACTCAATTAGCTAATATTTCCATGTGACTGGAAAACAGCATGTTCAATATTGCTGTCACAACATTTCGCTTCCATGTTCAGAATCAGCTTTTTTGTAAGTATGTGTATACACATACAAATAATTTTACTCTGGGATTTCCATTACTCTCAATGTATGCACACAGAAATAGACATATCGGTGCAAACAAGAACAACAAAGCTGTTAAACATCACTTGTGTGTCAGACAATTTTTCTAGAATACAAAGGCTGAACTGGGTATAGATGTATCACAATTGTAAAAGAAAGTAGAAAATTGGCATTTAAAGTCCCCTTCATTGTGGCTTCACTTGAATATTTGAACTTGAAAGGGGCAGGAGTAAATGTAATTTCAAGAATTATAACCTGGCAGTTGAACCTTTGTGCATAAAAACTACATGAGACCCAACTTACTATTCCAAGCAGCATATTTGTTTTGGTCTTAAAATATGTCTGGAGGGGATCTTTCATCATCATATTTAACCAGCTTTTGTCCAAAATAGAAATATCTTAATTTAAAACGCACTTGCTAAAAACACACATTAGTCCATACACCTCCCTTTTCAACCCTCAATTTCAGTTTTTCTCTGCCTGCTCTTTTGCCATTGTGGCTCTGTTCTCTGTATTACAGTATTTTGTCTGGCCTAAGTGGCAGAGAATGTGGGGGAGGTCAAGGCAGGTGCACTGGCCAGCAGAAACACTACGGTACGCTTCAGAGCTTTTCCCATTAACACAATAGGAAAATTCTGTGTGTTGCTTGCGATCATAGCCATTGTAAATGCATGGCCTTCCAAATGTGCGACCTGCTACCTCTTCTGCTCCCGAGGTATGCCTGCCTGTAAATTCCAGATTTATATGCTGTCTCCATACAACCATGGCTGAGCTTGAAACATCTCAAGCTTAACTCGTGCCAACAAAATCGCTTTATATATAAATATTCTGGACATTTCCATTGCAGCTGTGGATTACTTACACGTTGGACTGAGTAAAGAACGCTCCATTTACTTTAATAACTTAATATTTTGAAGTAAATACAGCCGTGACTAATTCCAAAGTCGAGACAGAGAGGGAAGATTGAGGCTCACGCAGGAATCATTTGACGCCAGCAGATATCAAAGGTCCAGGATGAATAATCACCAGAGCTGGTCCAATAACAGAATGATCGATTGGCCCAGTGCCCCACACTGTCTGAGATAACATTGTTCAAAGTGTGCAAACACAATGTCAACACAGAAACTCCCTCGTGGGCCACGTTCTTCATCCGTACCCAGAAACCCTCTGTTGACCCTTGACCTTTTAGCTGGAAAATGCAATCTTCCATGTATGCTGGTCCGTGACCCTGAGGGTTCCCGACAGTGGCAAATGGTGGCAGATGCTTTCTACTGTAGGTTATTGGAGGTCACTATAAACATCCCTCAACAACAAGTTAGGAAATGAAGTCATTAAACAATCCTGGAGGAATGTTCTGCAATTTGAAAGAACATCAAAATCTGTGATAATGTTGCTACTGCAACACTCATACCTTACACAGAAGACCATTGACTGAAATAGAGGTCAATGGCTTTGGTGTCTACTTTTTATAAGCATCAAATCACAACAAATCATCGCTGTCTAGTTACTGTCAGCCGGGTTAAAAGGTATTTTCTTCCCCCTCAATGTTCAAAACACGACAAAGTTTCTAACCACAAAAGCACATGGTTTCAGTTTGGCCCTCACTACTATTCAACATGAAGCATCCCTATCGGGTTGCGCTCTCTCTCTTCATGATCACGCCACATGTATGCGACATACTACCTTGACCCAAAGGGTGCGTAATGGGAAGCAGATAGCCTTAACCGCCACCGCCCTCAATAGGAAATGTCATCCACATATTTGAGTAAATGGTTGCAATATTTTTTGATGACTCTGCCTTTATGGGTAAGAGGGCACTGCTGAATCATCTTAAACCCTTTTATAGAGTAAATTGTTTTGCAGAGGTGGTAGTGGGACTGTATACATCATCTACAGTCAGCTGGTCAATTAGTTAGCTGGTATTTTGCTTGGCCCTCTGGCTATTGGGCATGTTGTGAGAGAGCACAGACACCTGGCAAGATGGTGCAACACTGTAGTCATTCAGTGTTTATGTGTAAGCCAAGCCCTTATTACCTGAGTGTGGGTGGATGTGAGGTGGTCTGTGCATATGTGTGTGTGTGTGTGTGTGCGTGCTATGTTCTTATTACCTTGCGTATGCGTAATGTTACCAAAGTATTTATTACCCTGGCCTGGCATTTTGTGCATGTGTATCCCTTTTAGTTTCTTCCTTCTTAACAGATGATACTTCCTGAGCACAAGTTAGTATTTAAAGCAACAACAGCAGGACCATTCCAGAACTGCCACTGTACCCCCTTACAGCATTTTTTCCACTGCATTGTATCTACTCTACTCGCCTCGACTCTACTCACCTTTTTTTGGTTTTCCACTATGAAAAAAAGTCCCCGGTACCTGCTAACAGGTATTCTTTTTTAGTACTACCTCAGTCAAGGTTCCAAGCAAGCTTAGGCGATACGAAAAGGTGACGTGAAACCCTGCAGACTACTGATTAGTCAGACAGAATCATCACTATTCACAGCGTCATAATTGCTAGCGACAGGCAGGGGTGTCCTGAACAAACCCGCCATGTTTAAATAGTTCAGCCAGCGGGGATTTTTTTTTGCTGCCTCCAGCTTCTTTTGAAACTAATTTGTCTTCTGACTGTGGCAACAGCCACATGCCGAGAATCAAAAGCAACACACCTTCGACGTTCTGTGTGTGTGCGTTAGGTCACGGTTGTTTCCTGCTATGATGACCAGCCACGGCTCGCCTCATACATGGATGTATTAAGAGAACGGCCTCATGAGGCGGTACCAAACTGCAATGGAAAAAAGGAGGACGGGGCACCGCGTTCAAGTCAAGTCGAGCAGGTACCATTAATGGAAAAACACCACCAACTGTCATGAAACTTACACAGTCACAAGTGATTTTATTTTTAACCCTTTAATAGTTAAATAAAAGTGAAATCACATTGCTCAGGTTGCTAGGTTTTTAGTACTTAGTTTCGGCTACTTAAACTACAAAGTTAAATCACATCTAGTAGTGAAGGGTTGATTCATCATGTTTAATCGTCATGCAGATTTTATTTTGTTCTGGCCCAATACAAAATAGGTATAAGGGATGTCAGTATTGAAAAATAAGATTTAGCATAATTGAATATCAGTGTGTTTATTCAGAAGCCCTCTCATTGGGTTGAGGTTATGCTCTAGAACTAGTGCTTTGTCCAACGTCTGCGGAAGTCAAAACTTACATACCTGAATGAACACATGAAGGTAAAAAGCCAACCACGATAGAGAGCGGGAGACTAGAGAATTGTCTAAATATGGGATGATGGCAAACATTTTTAGACTGGAAGTCATTGTTAATATTGCACTCGGCTGTTCACATGAAAGGGGACAGAAATAGTTGTAGTGTGGTCAAGGATTAAACAAGATTGAGAGAGAATTGTAAACCCTATCTCCTTATTCACATCTTCAAAACTGGAGAGTCATGGCATATAGTGGGTATGAATGGCATATTGTCGGTTTCAGAAAGTTACAGAAATTGTCAGTCTTTGGCGCAATGGGGGGGTTTCCAAAGATATTCGACCATCCGACAAGCAGTTCTGATGAAACATACTGGCAGCTTTACTCTGGATAATCCACAGACTTTCCTGGAACTACTTTCTGACAAAGAAATAGTCCCTATGAAAACTGTTGAAATCGTATTTTGTGGATTATCCAGAATATACAGGACATTGTTTCTGAAGAAAGTGTTTTACTGTAAAATTTTCAAAATGACAGATCATTATGTTTTTTTGTCATTTGGGTGAACCAACTCTTTAATATGGTTCTTGTGATGTACTGAGTTTAAATATCAAGATCCAAAAACCTATCAAACTCTGGTGTTCAGTGTAATAGTAAGTCGACAAAAGGAAGAGTTGGCAGGAGTGACTAAAATTACAATGACATCTATCCAGAAACTGCAAACAACTGCAGCAGTTACAATTTCATCTTTCATGTCTGTGCAAATGCAACAAAGTCAATTTTCATGTGACTTGGCCATATTTACGCAAAAGCAGAAACAAGGCACTTTTGCATAAATATTGCCAAGATGAGTAGCCAAGCACATAAAAGTCTAGCCACAGATGAAACAAACACTCATAATCACCCTGCAGTTTCACAGTTGTCTCAGCCTCCACAGGCAGACAGACAAAGCACGCCAACGTTATTGTTTTGCCTCAGGGCTCTGACTTGTCCATGCACTTACACATGATTACATCATCAATATTTGAGGAAACAAGTGCAACTTGTGCTGCTAGGCTACAACTCATAATTTATCACCTTCTTAGGAATCACAACAAGTTATGTTGCTATAGGTGTAGGTGGATTGTTCCATACATAATTACTATTGTATTTTGTCTGGTATCAGGGGAAGCAGCCACTATAACCAATAATCATGGACTGACTGCAGATGACTTTCAGCAAACTTGAGATTCAACTTTTATTCAACTTGAATTTGTTGACATTGGCAATGAAATATATTTTTAAAATATGGACCTTTCTCCAACCCCTTGACAGTTTGTGCATATTAGTTTATCTATTATTTAAATTTAAATGTTCTCTTCCTTACTCCAAATGTCCTGTGCTAAACTATTCTGTCTAAATGCCACACAAAATCCAAGCTAAATGCTGAGTGAAGACTACAGCCGGTTGTGTGGGTTTAAAAATGAGGTTTGGAAAATTTAGTATAGTCCATTGTTCTCTCACTTTCTCTACACATACATGTTATGACAACCGATTGGCAGAGCAAGAGAAAGAGGCAAGATCCCTGGCAGAGAAGATTATTTGGTATGTAATTCAAGAATATGCACCCATGCACAGACAAGCCTGCACACAGTATGCACATGGCAGCGAGGATGAATGCATACAGTTGTGCAGGCACACGCGCACACACAAACACATGACTGTACCCAACAAGCATTTGACAGACAGCAACACGCAGGAGGTGGCCAAGTTAAACCACTTTCCAATTCGCAATGACATTTACATGACACATAGGGTGACTCTCTCCTAAAACATTAAAGCAGCTTTGGGAAATGTTTGGAGCTGATATCATAATGGTATTTAGTTTTCAATTTTATGAAGCAATGCAGGCAGTACGAACAAGAATATCATACTGTAATAGCTTTGGTGCTATATTTACACAGTTGCAGTCCCTATAAAGTTATAGTCAGCATTAAAATGTTCACTAAGTATTCATGTTTGTATATGCACAGAAAGTTTTTTTATTCCATTTGAAGCAGCCCCACCCATCTTTATGGAACCGGTATACAGAAGAAACAGTTGCACTGCGAGCACCTACACACACACCAACCCATAACAACCTTTGAGCTGCCTTATGCCTGCCGCTGATACAAACAGACAACACAAAATGCTCTGCCAAGAATCAATCAGTCAGAAAGAGTGCCTCAGTGATTTGTTATGAGCAGGTGCTGTGAAGGAAATTGACAGGCAATGTTTTATCAAGACGATGTGAATTTACTGTCGGTAAATTGATAGTAGACATAATGAAACAATAAAAATGCCAGCCGGGTCAAGGTGATCTGTGGATGCGGGCGTGAGCGTGTGTGTGCGTGTGCGTGCATCAGAAGAGATCTATTGCCCTGCAATTCACCAAACCTCCACATTACATACTCTCATTCATGCCTCATTGTTTTCTTTACTGATAAGGAAGTACTTGAGCTGTTTGCAAACAGTGTGTCAACAATGGGAGAGGACAATAGAGCTATTCAAAAGCCAGAGAGAAGGAAAAGGGAGTAATAAGAGGGAAAGAGAAATAGAGAGAAAAGAGTGTGTGTGTGTGTGTGTGTGTGTGTGTGTGTGTGTGTGTGTGTGTGGTTTGTGGGGAGAGAAAATGGGTGCTGTTCAAACAAACAAACTTCACCAAAGTGGCTAATTTTCAGCATTGTTGCTTTAGCCTACATCATGTCTCCTTGCTGCAGGTCATAATAGGGTGTTTAGTGACTTTTCCCAGTGCTCTCTATATATCTCTACCCCTCGCACGACACAACACCACCCCCCACTCGCCCTCACACCACCACCCATACACACACAGGTTTGTCACCCATGGCGATGTGAGTGATCTCTGTATGGACTCAAGGGGGCATCTGGTCTTTTTCCCTTCTCAGTCACTGAAATGTAAACACCCCAGTTGCCTGGATTTGCCAAATGAGCACCTGGTATTTCAAAGTGGCCTCCTGGCTGTTTGATTTTTTTCAAGTTGGGTTAGGACGAAAGGCTGTTCTGCATTATGCAGACATACACACAAGCACGCTTGCACGGCACACTCGCTGTTGTTCAACACAAATGTATAGCGGGAGTGGAGACACGGGGTGAGACCGGCCAGCAGGCCCACACACGCACATGTACACACACTTTTACACTACTTTAACTTAAAAAAATGCATGTGTAGGTAGATGTGTACACTCTCTCACACAGCAACATACATATATACACACACAAAAACACATACTCCACACACTTCGTCATTCCCTCACCTGGCCTTGTGTTTAGTCTATACAAAGTGTAATGGTATACGGTAGGATTACTGCGACCCTCTGAGGTGCTGCAGTAAAGCAGGGTGGTGTGTGTCAAGACTGCCTGTCCTCGTCCCTGCGGGCTGCTGCGACTTGTCATCAGAACAGTTTGCCACACAGAGCTAAGCCAGATACCAAACCTTCACACGGTTAATATGAGAAAAAGAATTGGGGTCATCACACAGAATATCCTTTGAGAAAAGAATAGAATGTTGTCTGGGCTTCAAAGCAGATAACTGTTCACTTCACAAAAGTAAAGTAGAAATGACCAATATGAATATTTACAGTACAAAATCCAAGTTGTTCAGAAAGAAATTGTACCAAACACATTTTGGCACATAGGGCTTGATCGGGGTGTAACCATGGATACCAGAACTACAGTGGACTAAAAAAAAATTGAAATCACTGATCACCTTGAATGGATTCCTATGCAATACAAGTTAATATCCACAACTGAATACAGTATACACTAATCCTAATGAGAACAATAAGACAAAACTGAAAATTGACAATTCTTTTATTTTCCAACACTATATTGAAAGTCATCAGTCCTTGTTACATTTTATTATTTTTGAGAATTTATCTAATTTTCATACTCACTTTATAGGTCACTTTTCCTTTTACCATTTTAGATGAAACAGCATATGTACTGACCAGTTATGCTCACACCTGCTGTTCTAATATTTGCTAACAAGCATATGTACCTCTCCAACTTCCTTTACTGCCTTTTTATACTCTCTCTTTCAAAATGGCGGAGGGAGAAGAGATATGCAGTTGCTTTATGATTTGACTCCGTTTCCTGCACCATAAAGGAGGATGCAGTCCTCTGTGGTGTGATAGCTTATCATGTTGTTTATGCTGACACTTGCCAAGCCTACTCTTGGCCAGATTTTATTTCAAAATAAAAAAAGATATTAAAAATATTATTCTTGTTCCTTTTGCCAAAACCAACAGAAAAATACTGCAAATGAGAGTGACTATAATGGCCATATCACAGTATGAGAAAACAAGTAAAAAGCTGTGACATCATTTTGCACACCCAAAATGCCTCACACAATGTAGCCTGCCACAGATATACAGCTATAGAAACAACATCTCCAATTGGCCCGGGAAGCCCGCCCCCCCCAACTTCTTCCTAAAATGGAAAATGTTGTCTTGTTGCTTTGCGCTTATGTGATTTGTGGTCTGTTGCTTTTGGGGCTGATTCACATTCATGTGATAACAAACTGTGTCATGCTGCTGCATGCCTCGACATTGACTGTGTAGGGCCAACGTTGTCTGTCTGTCATCGGTGCACACTGACACATCCTGGCCTACACCCAATCAGACCTGAATGACGTATCGTTGGTAGAAAGTAAGGTGTCTTCTTTTAGACCAACACATTCCATGGCACTTAATCACCAGAATCCCACATATGAGTGAGAGTCTGAGTTGTGTTTATTATTTATGTGTGTATGCATATGTGATGACAGTGTTTGTTGACTTGAATGGATCTACTAGTACAACATTTGGGCTTGAGTGGGTGTGTAAAATTATGCTTTGTGGGACAAGTGTTTTATGTGTGAGATCATAGTATCATAGTAAGTATGTGTGTGTCCTTGTGTATTCTTGTATGTGGATCTGGATGTATGTGAGTATTTTTCACATCTCAGTGAACAAATCACGCACACTTCTCTCATGCTTTCAGGAAACTTCACGAGGGACTGTGATATCCTACTCTACTCACTCCAGCACAAACATGGTGCTCTGCCTTTGTAGCAAAGTCCTCTTTTCTCAGTGCATCCACTAGGGGAAACACGTTCTACAGACAAGCGTGAGTAACACCCTGACAAAACAGACTACAAACAGCGAGCACGGGTACAGAAATGCTGATAATGTCAATCTTTTTTTTCATCTCTTTTCCCCTGTCTCCAGCCGGTACTTCTCTATCTGTCATTGTTTGTCATTTTATCTTGGGCTTTTTCTGCTGTTCTGTGTGAATGCTCAGAAGCTTCCCATGGGTGCTGATGGGAAAAAAAGAGATCCTGGCAACATTTTATATAGACTCCCCAAGGTTGAAGGACTTTGGGTCTTTCTCTCTTTCTAACAACGACCCACCTTTGCCTTACATTACCTCTCTTTTCCTTCTTCTTCTACTTTTGCCCTTCCTTTTACTCTTTTTTCATAAAAAAACTTCTGAAATCGAGATCTCTGTGGTCTCCTCCTTTGCGCTGGGGGCAAAGGTGGTCTAGATTAAAAAGAACCTCGCAAATTGAATTCACACTTGATGAAACAAACAGATTTGCATGTGTCTATCCGCCTGAGACAGGGTGGCCAGCTCCAGGCAAAGAACTGTCCCACCTCTGAACAGTGTAATGCACTCAACTAATTAATGGGCTGTTATTGGAGAAATGTGTCACAGAGTTTGAGGTGAGACGATGTAGAGCGGTGCGACCCCAGTCCAATAAAGGTCGAGGTCCTTGCTAATTACATGGAAACGGGTCATTTCTTAACCAAATGAAACTTTTTAACCTTCGTTTGCAGTCAACTTTTGCATCAATTTACCTGATTCCCATCCTAGAAAGCAAAGACTGATTCTAGCTCTGTTGGTTTCTGTTGTCAAAAGGCTTACATTTTCATTTATTTGCATTATGGTGGCAATATGTAAAATATTCAGGCTGCTTTGAAGCCATATTGCAGTGACACCTGTGCATTTGAGTTGACAGCTGAGTCCATTATCCCCTTCCCTTTTTCATCAAAGGATGTGTTTCCTCACATTACATCAACTTAGAAATTACAGTGATATGCTGAAGCAATAAGTGTGTTAGAATTCTGTGAGTTCTTAGTTTCATTTATGTGATCCATTTGTTGCCTTTGGTCTCAACGGGTGGTATTGTTTTATGATGTATTCACTTACTTTATGTGTAAGCTATTTCTGTAACGGCTCAGGCCACACACCGCTATAAGAAGGCCTCTTCGCCTAGTGATTTGTTGGCCTTCATGGTAACCTAACTGCTGGTTGCCAACAGAGGTCAGTGGGAAGAGCTGTTGGGCATCACCGACCACAGATAAACCCTTCTCTCTCTCCCTGGGCACGATGGGAAGGCTCATGGGACCAGTGTGGGTAGACAGGCTGACGCGTTTCCTCCCCCTCTCTATCCCTTCAGCTATTTACCAGACGGAGGTCCCATCCGAGCAGGAATTTCACACCCTATTGACAATGTGGCTTCTGTCAGCTGCCGCTACAGCACCCATTACCAAGAGCTCATCCTTCCTTCCGTCTCCTGCTTGTTTCCCTCTCTGTCTCTCTCTCTGCTTTATTTTAATCCTTCAAGGGGGTTCTGCCCTTTAGGTTGTCAAAAGAAAAGACAGGATCCGGACCTTAAAATGACTGATCAATGGCTGGTCAGGGATGTGTGGCTACCGTGTGGCTTTGTTTTGTAAGTGCTCTATTGGTTTAGCTGGGGGAGGAGGTTGTTGAAAGTGTTGAAAACAGACAAAATGATAAATCAAGTGATCTTGCTTAAAGGAAATGTATTGCTGTTCCCGACGTTAGTATTTAGATGATAATGTCATATATAACATTTGGACAGCTTGTTTATCAACTACTCGTGAAAGAGTTTTCATTCTTAACACTGCCTTTGCAATCCAGCATCAGGTTTTAAATCACCCAATAAGGTTATTCACAGCTAACAGTTATCCACCATATTCATGAAGGTGTTAGCTTTACCTTCATTATCTATAATTTGCAGGTGCTATGCTTTAGCTTGTAAGGAGATGATGGATCATCAGCAATACTTAGCACAATATTACTGAATTATATATTATTACAATATATTATTATATAATTTGTCATAAGTGTATGCTCTTCTGCATACAGTGTGCTTGCCTTGCGCCTGATATCTTTTAATTGTGTCATAGCCTTTCTACATACGGACATCTTACACAAGACAAGTGAGATTCAGCCCTCTTTAATGAGAACAACTCTAAAATATGCACCAAACATTATCCAGATCAAGCAGAAGGCTTGTAGTCTATGTGAATATAGTGTTGCTGCTAATAGGTCTCACTTTAGATGTGTGCTCAAACTAATATTTACAATACACAAGTAGGTTCAGTGACATGAAAAGTGGCAACACTTAACAATGGGGCCCCCAAAGGTCTAGGGTTGGTCCTGATCTTTAGAGAGCCAAAGCAAAGGGAGATTCCCTCTCTGTGTACAGCGGGGAGTGCTATTGAAGTTGCATAATCATAAATCACAATTGCAGAAATGAAAATGTCACAATGGAAAGGTAATAGGTTTATGATAAGTACCACTGCCAGTATGATAAACTCAATCACTCCAATAAGTCCAACATAATGAGTCCAATATCAGTTCTTCATACCATTCCATCTCATAGAAAGGTATGCTGGGGTGGAGAGTAAATGGGTGAGTGGGGCATCTTGGAGGATGATGACTACAGAGAAAGTCCAAGCTGTGTGAGAGGGAGGGGGTGGGGGTGTGGTGTGGCCCACAGTAGGCAGCAGTGGAATTAGTGCCGGGCTGTACTTGATCAGAACTAGTCCGCATGACATATTATCCAAGCTTGACATAACAAGTGTTTAAATGAGGTGTGTAAAGCCAGTGGGAGGGTGTTTTTAGGTCTCACGCCAGTTTGTGTAATGGTCACGTAATTTAGATTTATTATTTTGTGTACATTTTACGATTTTCGCGTTTATTACGTGTACATGTCATGATGTTTGAACGTGACCATTTCACGAACTGCCATGACACTGGGCTGCTCTGGGGGACGCAACAACGGGGAAATCAAATGCCACACGCGGGACGGTGACAAAAACTCACGTCTTAAAGTCTTTCATCACATAAAAGTATTCCTTCCTGAAAGGGAAAAGTCACATCCTCTCCTGCAACAAGAATGTGTGCTGCTGGGAAGGGAAATGTTGCTTTCTCGTCGTGCGTTTATGTGTTGGTGGAAACACACGACTGAGTAGATTAAAGGTAAATCGCAAATGTTTATTTTACATTTCACCTAGAAATCCATGGTATATGGCGTGATCAATGGACTTGTCAAGGTAGGCTTGACTCAAGGTGTGTTTTTTTGGTTTGTGATGGAAATATTACAAAGCAGAGGTGTCGAAAGGATCTGGTTTGTATAAAAATACAGAGAACTTTTCAACGCTGCACCATTTTTTATACATTTTTAAATCTATTGGCTCATTACAAACTGATAGACATGTAGCTGAACTTTCTGATAATTATACTCATGCAGATATTATCATCTGATACTGGATTATTTCATTTCAGAAATAGTATACTATAAAAAAATGAACACTTCACCTTAACGTTATGGGTAATGCCATTTGAATATTATTTTATATTTTTATTTCATTATTGAATTATAAATATAGCGCCATTTGTTTTATTATTGTGTTTGAAAGGTTTGAAATAGCATGTGTTGCTTTATTCTATTCTTATTTTGGGATATCTATATCATCTAGAATAGCCCTTTTAGGAGGAAGTTCCATGGGAAAGATACATCCTCAATAAGCAGCTACTAAAATTGGTTAATAAAATAAAAACAGAAATGTATGTATCAAAAAATGTTCAGCAAGCAGTATAGTCTACTGGTGCTTGGAAAAAGTCAAATCTAAAACACTCATATGGTATGCTACTTGAAGCTAGACTAAGACCATATTGCCATGGAAACAGAATATTTTTTGGTCTCATAGAGGCACTTTTTTTCCTTTTCAGGAGAGACATTTTGAGCGAACACACTCATAATGGCAGCTCATCTCTGTTGCTCGCTGCTTACATGATGCCCAAGAGCAAGGGTTCTGGTAGAGGTGCATTAACTTTACCTTAAACGTGATTAAAGAACGGGTCTGGGATGGCAGAAGCAACTAAATGAGATGAAATGACATTGGTAGACGGGGAAAGAGTTAATTAGCTTAATAAGATTGGGGAGATGGGGAGCGGTCGGAGCAAAGAAAGTGAGGAGCACGGGTTGTGCTAGTGTTTTGGAGGGAGTTGCGGTGCCGTTGCGTATCTCTGGAACATGCCAGAGGTGCAACAGCAGTGCTAATCTGGCAAATTGAAAGGTGCTTGCAGGGGTGGGTGTGGGTGCGGGAGTGGCACTTGGGCTTCCATCCCTGGAATGAGAAAAACAAATTAAATTTTTGAAGCCTCAGAATTCTCCTCCCTCCACCCCCTCCACTCGTTTCATGGATTGAATTTGTTCTTTGTGCACAAGGTTAGGTTTAATTTTATGAGCGAGGGCTGTAAAAGTAAAATTTTGTCATATTTTGTAAGATGTGTTCATACGAGACTGTCCTCTCCCAACAAATGACACCATAGGTTGTTTGTACAAGCAGCAATTATGATCTATATTTACGCTAACTGCACCCTCTAGTGGCTGTATTAACTATGACGGGAGAAAGTCATGTAACATGGTAATAAGATTGTGATCGAAGGGGTGATGGATAGATCAAACAAACACAAAACCTTCAACCAGGAAAACTGTGTTCGTATCCCTGCGTTCGTATCCCGCTGTTCGTATCCCGCTGTTTGTATCCCGCTGTTCATATCCCGCTGTTCATATCCCGTTAAAAAATTAAACTAGACGGCAAGCTATTTTAACTCTAGTAAACAGAACTGTGTCACATTCTACCTCACATGCATAATTACATCATTCTTTGTGCCTGAGCCTAATCAAACTAGGACCATTTCACAAAGACTTCTGAATACACATGTTTAAAACTGTGACTGTTGCGTTACGGTATAAGGGCTAAAACTGCTTCTGTGGGTCATATTTCTTGCCACCGCTAAGGGCGCTAATTTATGAGACGCTTCTATGGGTCATATTTCAGGGCAGGAACAAACTACCTACACTTTTGATACTTCTTCTTATGGGAAATAAGTTTACATACTGTACATACGTGTAATATCAACTGCAATCCATTGCAATTAAGTCTGAACATTTACAGTAGCATTTGGGTTTTCACTGTGTCTTTGATGCATTAAGTTCAGTAATTCAAAAAGTGCTCCAACAGCCATAATATCTGTAACTTTGAGCATCTATGCAGCTTTTAGCATTAATCAATACTTATTAAGATGTCCAAATTTATCTGTTAAGATAGATTGTCGTTTCTTGTATAGTTGTGCTGTTTTACAAGGCACATTTTTGATAAAATCATTATTACCCCAGAGAGGAGAGAGTCTAATCTGTCAAATCTTACAGCTGAAAAAATACAGAGGCAGCCTCATCTTTGCCTGTGGCCAGTGTCAAATTAGTTGCAATTACCCTCTTGATGTCAGAATTGGACATATTTTGTTCTCCGTCTCATTGGCAATAAAATGAAGGTAGTGAATGAATCAACAGAATCAACTGAATCAACAGGCTTAATTGTGGGGTCCTTGATGGATGAGGGTCCATTCAAATAGGAAGATAATGAATGAGAAAGGAGATAGGAGAGCTGTTGCTGAGCAGTGAGGAGGACAGATTACCTCTGTGCCCTGAAGAAAGATTTGATTAGTGGGATTTGTTTGTCAGTTTGACTGCCAGGTGGAGAGGAATGTACTGTTAACAGTGACGTAATGTCTGAAAATTAACTGATCTTATACTCCTAGAGAAACGCCCAAAGAGCAGGAACAAGCCTCAGAGAACATAAAGACGAGTTTTACAACGTGGTTCGCTGCTGACATTTTCAGAGTTAAAATAGTTTTGCTATTAGTCAGCTAGGACACATCTCATCAATTTCAGCAAGATACATGACTTAATAGAATACGTTGACCATATTTTTCTGCTGGAACTACAATATACTGAACGTTCTATAGATAGACTTTGGAACATTAAAGCGAGATGTAGGCAAGGCGTACCTTGTTTCTGTCTCTTATGCAGAAAAATGTCTTTGTTGCTTTATTAAAAATACATTGACAAAGAATAAGTACACATCATATGATATATGAGAATGTATATTTAACATTGAGGGTCCTGCATCGTCACATCAGAGAAAAAACCCACCACCCACTCTTTAGACAATTAAATGGACATTAAATTGTTTGAAAGATTTTTTAGGTCAGAGAGAGGTCTGATGGAATATGTGGTTTATGCCTAACTGGATTGCGATGTCATCTATCTTTTACAAAACCACGATGTTGAGTATCCAGCAGTGGCTTTCTCTCAAACAAGGAGACTGAATCTCATGCCAAAACCTTATGGCAGACATCAGCAATTATTTTCCTTCTTAACTAATTTTTATTAGCTTTGCTCCATCTCTCTGGCACTGATTCTCTATCTTCTTCTCCCAGTGACGCTACAATATGTTGCCCTAGAAAAATGCAAATAAATAATGCAATGCATGATTAAATTACAATTTCCATTGTAAATGCACTGATGTAAATGTGAAAAGTAACTTGCTGGCAAACAATTTTAAAAACAGTCTTCATTTCATTATGTAGAGAAGTGCTCTTAGGAGTCAAGAAAAAAAGAAGTTGGCAATGATATTGGAAGGGTCGACCATGGCTTATTATGCTGTGTGTGTTTGTTAGCCTAAACTCACGACATGTTGATGGAGAAATTTTGGAAAAAGCTGTTTGACATACAAGATGGGTTCTTTTCCATATTTCCTTTATACATCAGTTAAAGTTAGACATTACAACAGACATGTTATCGTTGGGTTTGATCTTTCTCTAATATGTTTTTATTGTAACCATCTTTAGGCTTAAGTCACCATTTCACTTATGCCCTCTCATCGGCAGCAGCTTCTTCTTTGTCATCTAATGTGGGCTGATCTGCATCCTAGCAATACACATGATCTGGGTTTCCACTGGCATTGGAACCTTTTTACTGCCATATCATTTTGAAAATGAACAGCATTAGCTCCAATGTGGTTGTCAGTAAAATGCACATCCATCCCATTAAATAGACCACAGAATATAAGTGGGTGTCGATCAGATGAAAAGTAAGATGCCAACAGGGTGGGGGAGATGAAGGAACTCAAATTGAAAATTCTCCAATTGAAATTCCAACTTTGGATTTAAATGTCTGAGTGGAGGCTCAGTGTGGATTTGTCATTGAAATGCAAACCATTTTGCTTGCAGTGCTGTATACTAAGAGATGGAAATTAACATAAATTTTGATTTTCAAAACATAAAACCGGCGCTTTTTCAACCAACATGCCAGGATTGGAAATGCATTTATTCAGCATACAGTCATTCATTATTCATGTTTGAATGCGTGCACCTCATAATTGCTTTGTTCAGAGTCAGGTCTTGTTTCGGCATGGGGCCTTCTGATGGTTTACAGATTAACCCCTTGAAATGTGGCCGCTTCAGTGTAATGAGTGGCTAATGGACACCTGCACTCAGTCTGCTTGGAAGACCAGAAGTCCAAAAACAGCTTGGCCTCCGTCCCTTTGAAAATGAGTCACACAGGACGTCCTGGTAGCCAAGTGGCTCACACCTCCTGCCTCATCTGCCACCTTAGGTTTTAGGGCCCACTCTCTATTACACCAGTCTGGTTCACAACACAAAGCTGTCTGATATTGTAAAACTTCCAACCCCTGACCATTTGTGCCTATTTGTCACCAAGAGGCCAGACATACCAGACACATTTTGTAAGGTTAGAATATTTGCACCTGACAAGAGGTGAGGTGTTTCCTCTCTTTTAACCACACTGTCAAAAGTGACCTGGTTCACATGTAATTAAAAGAAAAATTGGCCCAAGCTTGAGTGGGGTAGATGATTATTCCATTCAATCCCCCTGTGTTCTTTTATTCATTCTTTTGTTCTGGATGACTACATTCCTTTAATGTGATGAATGGGAATGCACTAGTCCAGTAATTTCATTCTCCAGTTATGGTCATTTTATTATTTCTTGGGCCTTAAAAGAAACATTTTGGAACAAAACCACTTCAAAGTCCCACCATACCTCAGGGCTATCCAGACTAAGAACACACAGGTTCCAGAATTGAGTTAATACAAAGTAAGCAATGAATTTAATCCTTGACAAATTTCAGACCAACATTCACATGGAAAAGAGGGGAAAAAACAAAAGGTTATTACCCATTATGTTCACTTTGCATTTCAAAGGCACAGGCTCTCCTACTTGTCACACCCTAGTTAACAGTTTAATCCTGACACGGATGAAGGACACAGCCCTCCTTTGTGAGTTGTCTGTTAAATGTCCAATGGCTGGATGGTAGGGAAGTGATGAAATCAGCAGGAAGGGATGTGGAAGGACTGCAGTGAGGGGGAGATGATCTGAGGGCTACTTTATCTGCCAGAAGTCACACCAAGTGATTTTCATCAATAAGGCAAGAAGATTAGCGAGTGGGTGTTTAAGTGGGTGGACAGGGGGAGAATAAAGTAAAGCATCAGAAACTGCTGGAAGCACGGAGGTGAGAAAAGAGTATTTGTGAGCATGTGTCTGCGGATATATCTTCAGTGAAAGATGGCTGTTACAACCGATATGTCTGAACCCACTATGCTTAACTTCAATCCATCACCCCCAACCCATGGGATTCCAAAAGTGAGAGCTTTCCTTTTAACAAAAGCAAGATAAATGCTAACTACTGATAAGGTATGCTATGCTAGTATATGTTTGTGTCTGGGTTGTACCTTGGGCAATAACTTAAACAAGTGGATAACATTATCTTGTCTGACTGCAATTATGTTACACTGTACCCCCATAAATATGTCTTAATGTACATTAAAAAAAACGTACATCTTGATGAATTCCTCATACCTTCCTGAAAAGCCAATTCACAGTTTCCACTTCCACAAGGACTGTGTGATGTAAATTTCATTATTGACCCATGTTTGCAAATGTCTGCATGCCACCCAAAATTTGTGACCATTGCAACTTTGAACAAACAACCAAGGGAATCATTTTTTTCTGGAGAGGACAGTCTCCTTTAAAGCCCTTGAAAACTTGGCACTACCACACATGGGATGCAAGGCAAGTGCTATAAACTGCACTGAAAATATGATGACTGACAAACACTTATATAAAATGAAGAACTCCTCCAAAACCTTGACTTGACTTGCATTTGTTTACATAGGAGATGGAATATTGTCTCTTCTGACCGTTGACACATTGAACTGTATGCTTTATCAGTCAGCTGCAGTCAACACATCTTGGATGGTGTCAAGTCGAACCCCAAATACCAGCAATGATGACAGAGCATCCAGGGATACTGTCATAAAGAAACACATTTTGATATAGACAGAATCACCGTGATGTCACGCTAACCCAAAAATCCCTTCCAGGTAGATAATGGCAGTTGATTTGAATTTGTGAGATATGTGAAATTGGCAAACTTATTTCTGTTGTCAATTTCAGCTGTAACTATAATGATTAAACGTACAGTATATAGTAAACAGGGTGGTCCGACCTATCTGACATTTCTGCTGTGCTTATTATTTGTACTATGTTGCTTTGCTAACGTCGTTGATCAACCAAATCTAGCATTATGAACTGATTGACGGTCAGACTGACTGCTAGTTTGGATGGTGTCATTTACGTTAGTTCATGGTCCAACATGTAAATTAAGTGTTGAAATATGAAAGCATCAAACAGGCATTTTAGATGAATGATATGAGAGTATATCCAGTCCAGTTGTTCCTTGTCTCCATTTCATTAGTGCCATTAAATTGTATGAACAGGATGCAGGAGATTGTGTCTATAGAAATGTTTAGAAATGTCCAGATTTCTGTAAGCTTGACTAATGAAGTTTTAGTTAAATAAATAAAATGTGGTCGCTTGACAATTTGAACATCCTGGGTGCCTGTGCTACCAATATTTTTTTTATCCCTGTTTGAATCTGATGTAAGTCAAATCACCGCTAGTGGAAAGAATGTGGAGTTCTTCCTCTTTTTCCTCTTTTGTTTTGAAAGCTAACCAAAGTGTGTGTAAAGGTTGGATACATGAGCAGGAAAGTATTGAGAGAATGAGAAGTTGATCAAAGAAGAAACGGAAAAGAAATTCATGTATGCATAGTGACACACTTGTGAGAGTCCTTGTGTGATTTTGATGCATGTGTGTGCCAGTCAATGTCTTTGAAGTCAGAAGAAAAGAGACTTGTATTTCCTTGCCTATGC
The DNA here is from genome assembly GCA_026937815.1 of Etheostoma perlongum. NCBI lineage: Eukaryota > Metazoa > Chordata > Actinopteri > Perciformes > Percidae > Etheostoma > Etheostoma perlongum. The sequence goes on from CM049379.1 coordinate 14,163,836, forward strand.
TTTATTCAGCAGGACACACACATCGGTTGCATATCCACAGGCCTAAACATATTCATAATAAAGCATAATTCTTTCAGGCGGAGAGAGGGAGTACTTCTACTGATGCATTTTATTTACAGAGCACAGCACAGCACAAACCAACATCAATCGTTTGTGGTATAAAACAATTTTTTGACAATTACAGGCATACCCTTGTGACTGAATTCACCATGCTGATGCCCCTAAACTCTGGCCTCCCTGGAAGTGGACTTGATCTTTTAACCTTTCCCCTGTGACCTCTCCCAGTCACATGGTTGGCTAAGCTGTGACTTTCCGTGACCTTGTTGGTTGAAGGGAAGGCAGCTGTGTTGGGGAGGTCAGGCAGAGCTACCACTAATAACACTTTACACACCTTTAACACTTGGAGCTGCTTGGTGAAGCAAAGCATGCTTAATCACTCCTGATGTGAATAGACCTGGCAGAAATTAGTTTTAGACCACGTCAGAGTTTTTGTGGATGTCCTTGAAAAAAATATACCTTAAAAAGCAGCATTTTAAATTTATGTGTCACTCTAAAGCAAAGAATGATGACACACTTCATTGAAAACACAATGAATAGATCTCATTCCAGAAATCTTTGCCTCATTTCACATCTAAATTTCTTAGATTTTTATATAAATTTTGTGGCCACATTCCAGTCCCACCACATGAAGAAAAGTGTAAAATATACATATGAGAACATCTTCAAAAATATCAAGAAAGTACAGTGGGGACCTGACCTAACATGGTCTTGGCTGCAAAGATGGACCACACAGTTCACAGTGTGAACAAGTGGTTCACGTGAACACACATACTGTACATGTTTATGTACACACATAACACATACATTCATTATTTGTTAATTAGTTTTGTCTAAAGTACTCACACACAGGCATATTGAGACACACACAGATGAATTACTGCACTTGAGGTCTGCCAATTTCTTTAACTCTGCATTGAGGAGCGAACCCAAACAAAACAAGAGCACTGAGTGTTTCAAGAAGTGAACCTGACATTTATTGAATCAAATTGAAATAAAATTAGTGAAATACAAGCCAAACCTCTGTAACCTTCTCTTGGCCTTCTCACAAAGATTTGAGCTGTTAGAGTTCAGTTTTTCCACAGACATCTCTCCACTGACACACACACACACACACACAAACTGATGCTTTAACATAATGTGCTGCTCTGTACAAATTGTTACATATTGCCACAGTTAGTAGATACAGCAGAAAAGGATTTCACAGACCACTTATAGAAAATCCTTACTTATTCCCCATAATCCATGATAGACCTGATGTTAAAGGGCCTTCGTAGTATTTTCCCTTAGGGCAAATTCACTTTACACCCAGATTACATTCAGGCTAGGACTTTAGACTACTTTATATGGAGGTTTTTCTCTTAAGAGCTGAACTGGCCTAGTTTCACCTGTAACCAATTGTGAGGGCAGTCTATTATTTAAAGCGTAACAAACTGTTGTTTCAACTTCTTAGTTTGACTTTTTTTTTTAAACGACAGGATCTTGCAATACAGACAAGCTCTATTGGGGTCAGTGCCACCGGCTGCCTGCTTCAGTCCTACGTTCAGAAAAACTTGACTGTTTTCGTTTCTCTGTGTACGTTTTCATTTTCTGAGCTATGTAATTACCCCTGTCATCTCTATTGCACAGCCACTGCAGCCGAGCCAACACAAATGTCCAACAGCAAACTGAAATTGGGTAAAAAAAAATAAATATCTTGGCTCATAAAATCCTGCGAGGAGTAGTTTCACTCTGCTTTCTTTGTTCACAATGTATGTTGCAGAGAAACTGTGGATTGCCCCAAGGGTTTCATTCTCTCTGTGTGCTGTCAGTAGAAGGGATGGCTGGGTGGCCTGGGGAATGCTACACAATTAACATGCTTATTTACGCTGCTTGGATGCAAATGATAGACTGAGGTCACAAACTTGGAGAATATGTGAGACAAAAGGCGTCTTACATGCAGCCATGCTTTGTGGATAAGATTGGGGGGTTTGCTCTGAGGTTCATCATTACTCCCTAAAGAGTGTGTTTGATCTGGCCCCTCCTTGCCTTGGTGTGATGTGCAAAACTCTGTTCTGGCTGCATCTTCTTTGCTTTGCTGCGTATCGTTACAAATTCTGATTCTGAAAGTTCAAACAAGCAGTCCCCAAGGAAGGCGGCTGATTCTACAACAGAGAGAGAGAGAGAGAGAGAGAGAGAGAGAGAGAGAGAGAGAGATGGCGCCCCGCTGAGACTTTCCCCTGCTTTTCTTAAAACTGGGGAAGGCGCTGGTAGGGACTAGAGAGAGAGAGGGAAGAGAGGAATGTTTGAGTAGTTCATCATCCTCCCATCTTCTCAACAGCTGTGCAGAAGGACAGCCCTGAGTTCAGAAGTGTGTGAACAAGTGTACCTCTGTGTCGTTTATCTTATGTCAAACACATGGGGGATACATAGTAGTCGGGAAGAATTTCCATTGAATTTCACTGCACACAATTTGAAAGCTATGCTGATTACTGGACATTTTATTTTAACTGAATACACAGTTGCTCACTTATTAACAAATAAGTTGCCTATCTGTTCTGTATTGTGTGGCCAAAAATACACTAAGATAATTGCAAAAGAAGTCATAGCAACCAAGGCAGGCAGAAATGGGAAAGTCCACCTCATTCTTTTAATCACTACTCAACTAAGTCTTAATGGGCCACACTGCAAACAGAAAAGACCTATGGCAAGTGCATCAATTTCAAAAGGTGAAAAGATGAAGTGAGATAAAGGGAAAGAGTGGAGGCATGTGGACAGAGAAGGAGACAGAGAAGGATAGCAGACCTCTGTGTCAAGTACATCAGTTGTAGGATGTGGAGAAATTATGAGAGACAGCCAGAGCAGGGGGATGGATGGAGAAAGAGACAGAGGACATGCAGAGGAAATAGAGACAAAGCGGGAGGAAACAAAGAGGAAGAAAATCCTGGAGAGAGAACAGGCCTCCATGTCAGGAGTGTCAAACGTGGGAAATCACATTTTGATGACAGGCTGAGAAAAAGCCAGTGGTGGGTACATTTTCAATAGTTTATTGCGTGTTTCTGCGCTTTCAACTGTTATTTCTATAACCAGAGCGGGAAAATGAGGAGGAAATTTGTTTTTCATGCAGAAAGCTCTGGGTGTATGTCTCTAAGATAAATGTGTCCTTTAAACGTTTAAACATGAAAGCCAGTTGAATGTTTTCGAGCTCCCATCATGTCAACCTGAGAGATATAAAGACATCTAGGAAGGGATAATGAGCACATCAATGCTGCATTGTTCTCAAAGCACTTTGTTGTCCTGTGAGAGAATAACAAAATACCAAGCATGTATCGGTAAAGTGCCACTAAACTAAAGGAATGTGTGTATGGCATTTAGAGTGATTCTGTTACTGAATCTTTCGTTTGCATGGGACATGCCATTGTTGGTTGTGTGCAGATGATAGGAGGCAAGGGGGGGGGAGAAATGGGTAAGCAAGAGAGAAACAGTGGGGGTCCCAGTCCCCTGGAGAGCCTGGCTAGGCATTAATCTTCTCCCTTTGACAGCTCCCTGAAAGTTTCTCAAGAAGGGCCATTTCCTTGAGCTATTATAATGCTTCATTCAAGCACAACCCCTATGCTGAATGTTTGGAGGAAGGAGGGAGGACCAGATGGATACAAGGAGAGAAAGAGTTGAGAGGCTTGCGGGACCTCAGGATTAGAATACATGGGATCATTTAGTGTATCTCGCAGCAATCTGTCACTAGGAGAAAGGACAAGTATGGAAAGTATTGCTTATTTTGGATTCACAATGTTGTAGCACTTCATATTATTAGTACATGACATGTCATTTAGCTGACGCTTTTATCCAAAGTGACTTACAATTGCTATATATGTCAGAGGTCGTACGCCTCTGGAGCAACTAGGGGTTAAGTGTCTTGCTCAGGGGCACAATGGTTGATGTATCGTTAATGTATCGCAGTGGGATTCGAACCCCGGTCTCTCACACCAAAGGCATGTGTCATATCCACTCACCTTCGCCATCACTACCTCCAAAACAACTGAATTCCTTGATGAGCTTACTTAGCCATAATCACATATAAATATAAAGCATGTAAAGATAAGCTATAACAAATGCAAGCAAATTAAGAAATATATAGTCCTACTGTAGATCACTAAACATCTATTTTTTGAAGATTTTTGTTCATTGCATGTATCAATACTTTACAACATTTATGTTCCCTTAGTACCACCCACAAAATGCCTCAGCTCCAGTTACGCCGGAAGGAATCTTTGTAAAATCTTTTAACAAAACATCACTTAAATCAAATCCAGGATTTGATGTGTTAAATATCTGATTCACTGCTTTTGGTGTTGTTACCACACTGAGAAAAAGCGGAGCCAAAACTCAGCAGCCACAGCATTCACACAAATTCTGGAATGTATCATTCCAATGTGAGTCTTTCATTACTGAATTTGTGTAAATGAACAGATGGATTATAAACTCCCTTTTTCAATTTTAAAAGCCTTTTGTTGGCTTACACTGGAAACCCAAATGATTTCCTTCCTATAAGCATGTGTCTCATGTCCAATAGAAAGAATATTTGGAATATTTGCTGTTTCTTCTGATATTTAGGTAAATATTTTTCCCCAACAGGGGCTCTATAATGCCCTCCAAAATCCCCATACAGTTTATCTGTACTAGCCAACCACATTTCTTTTGTTTCCTTCCACTAAATATGAAGCTACAGCCAACAGCTGGTTAGCTTAGCACAAAGACTGAAAAAAGACAGAAACAGCTAGCCTGGTTGTGAGCAAGATGAGGCTCAGATTAGATGAGATGATCAATTCTCATCTAACTCCAAAAAAAGCGTATTTCCCAAAATGTCAAAATATTCCTTATAAAGCCCCTCATTGTGACTTTTTAAGAATAAAAGTGTAACATAAATAACCCCCAATTTACATAATGTATTCATGCTTAGAATGTTCCTCTTGGCTTAAATAAACTCACATTTATTCACAGACATTGCTTGGCTAATATAACCTGTGTGCTTCTGCAAACATCAGAATAATGCTGGTTTCTCTGAGGGCAGTCACACACTAACACCTACTAATCTGTAAATCTTCTCATCTCTTTCTCTGTCATTCTGTTTTTTTAACACATGCAGAGTGACATAGACACCGTCAGTTTGCACTATATGTGAGGGCTTATTGCACAATATTATGAACTGTGAATATCTGTAAGCTGTCAATACATCTCTGCCCTGATGCTAGCAAAATATGTGCCTCATTCCAACACACCACCCACACACAGATTTTCCTTCTCACATACGGTCAGGACTGGCACTGCTGGCAGTGACGGCTGTCACAGTTTGTCCTTCAGGTATGGACAACCCTGGCACTATTACCCAACTCTAACTTCACCTGTGATTAAAATTCACCACGGCTCGCACAGGGTCAGGGCCACTGACTGAGCTGGGTAGCTTCAAAATCAGACAACAAATTAGGTTTCTTGACTCCCCTCTAGTTCAATGACAGCCGTCTGGCCTCTTCTGGAAAACCAGGCGTGGTGATAGTGATAGCTTGACAATGTAGAGTAGACAAAATGTAGGAAGACAAGAAGAGACAAAGGAAATTGCTGGCCATACTGAAAAATGGGAGCACATGAAGATAAGAGATGAGATAAAAAAAAGAAATACAACGTACGCGAGAGGCAAAGTGAACCTTAATGAGAAAGGAAGAGTTAGGGGGAAAAGAATACAAAGTAAGGTTATAGAGACAATAAAATAATATATATATACACTACCGGTCAAAAGTTTGGGGTCACATAGAAATTCCCATTGCACTCCATTGTAGACAGAATGCCAGCTGAGATCAGTTGCATTGTTTTTTTAACCAGGGCAGCCGTTTTCAGATTACATTATGTGCTTACATAATAGTAAAATGGTTCTCCAATGTTTTTCTAGTTTTTTATTTTTAAATGATAGATTAGTACACAGAATGTGCCTTTGGAACATTGGATGAATGGTTGCTGATAATGGGCAATGTAGATATTGCATTAAAGATCAGCCCCCCCACCCAAATTAGCAGATATTCTGACTATAATGGAGTGGTATGGAAATGTATAAGTGACCCCAAACTTTTGACCGGTAGTGTAATATAAAGAGAAGTTGTTAATAGGGCTGGGCAATATTTCAATATGATAATTTATTGTCTTTCAATGGAGTCATGTCGTGATGAAATCATAAATCGAGATATTGTGATATACAATTATGTTGATAAAAACAAGCACATACTAACTCAATTTTCTCAGAAAATCTGTTGTGAAACATTTTGAGGGAGTATCATTTGAAGAATTGCAGATTTTTTTTAACATCGCACTATTTTTGTGCATGCATGTATGCTGGAAAACAATTGGCAACCCTACAATAACATCACAATATCAACATCAATGTATTTGGTAAAGAATATCGTGATATCGGATTTTCTCCATATCACCCAGTCCTAGTCGTTAATGTTAAAACGTTGCAAGGTCCTGTAAATGATTAGTGAGCCTGTGACTGTTTCTTTTTGCCAGATACTCCTGAAAAGCAGACAGAGCATATTGTAGGCACAATCAAATGGGTGAATGCGGGGAAGTGTGATAAATCACCTTGGAGCAGGTGAAAATGAGATGCTGTGTTGTATTACGATGCAGGAGGGAACTAAAATATTCAGCCACTGACAGAAGAGAAGCCTAGACAGCATGGGCTTCAAAAGCTTCCAGGATGGCACTAAATTAAAGGTTACAGGGTTTTGAATTATGTTTTAGCCGTTCACACAAAAATTACTTTACTAAGGACAATTTTCCCAAAGCACTAATTTATAAAATTTGAATATGTATTATTTCGTCTCCCAAGCAGTTAGTTAACTCCATTCATTTAGCCTAGTTGTGATGCAAAAAATGGTAGCTTAAATGAAATAACAGAAGTATGACAAAATAAACTTCATGAAAAAACTATGATGATTTGAAGAAGAAAAAAGAAGAAGAAAAGAAACTTGACTGAAGGCTAACTTACTAGCTGTTTTTCTGTCAAACTACTGTGTTCAAAACGAATGATGAATTTATAAATTATATTTGTCATTTCACAAATCTAAAGCCATATAAATATCTAGCTGACTACCTTACTTTTTTGTTTGGATAATGCTTTTTTTGTACTATGCAAGACTTAATCTTAAAACATTATATGATGATATGCTTTAATATCCAGGCAGTAGGTATAGTTACATAATTACCAATGTCATGCTTGTTTGAAACAGCTGTTTCTCTGGACCATGACTCCTCTATAAGATGATTTTATTGGTTTTCAACACAGTATGTGCTCTGTGGGGGGGTTCCATCAACCTTTTTCATGTGCGTTCAGTGATTTGTTCAGTGGGCCATCCTGCAGTCAGGATTCAAAGCCCGCTGTGCAGTCACTCATTCAGCCCTTTGTGCACATCTTTTGTGGGCCTCAGTCTACAAAAGATGTGCAGCCGAACATGTCCTGGGAGAGTGGGTGCTTTTTCAGCAGCCGAGAAAGTGTTTCCTTTTTCATTGCCTTTAATTATCTACAAATGGGAATGGGGGCAAGGATTGCTAAGTGCGCTACTTCCCTCACCGGGGCCCCAGTCACCTCTCAAACTGTAAATGTGCACTAGGGACACAAATGCTCTCTTTTATGCTTACAGCCACATGGATGGACAGTAATACACACAAAGAAACAAATATACATTTGAGCATATCTACCCACACTATATACACAATATGTATAGGTGGAAATTGACATGAAGCTTTATTGGTTGAAGGCGTAGCAGACCAACCCACAATACAAGGCACTTGGCACAGTGTATTCAGGTGAATTCTTGGCATATTGCAATCGTAATGTAGCGGAAAGGGATCGCGCCATTGACCAACAAAAACCTGATCTAAAGTCAATATCACAGTATATATTTCATTGTTATTAACAGTGCATTAGTAAAATTGACTAGGCTCGTGCACAGCACGCACACACTATGCTTCTTACACACACAGGGACATGCAGCAACACACAAACATGCAAAAAGACAAAAAATATTGCAGTATGAAATAGTATGATATGATTTGCTTGCTTGCTTTCACTTCACGCACAAGCAGATCAGTTTCTTCTCCTGAAAATCCAGCTTAGCAAATTCTCCATCATAATAACAATGCACCAAGATACAAACACGCCTTGCTTTTAAATGGAATGGGAGAAGTCACTCTGATTGGTTAATTGCATGTTATGCCCAAAACACACGATTAGTGCACTCAGCGCACAGACCCTTTTTCCGCCGTTAATCTAGCAAAAGTGGATTTGTACATGCCCTAAACGCACCTGCACCAGGCACTTCATGCCATGTGCTTAGATTGTTGAAATAGGGCCCAATGTGTTCAAGGGACAATCAAGCAGACAAGTAAACTGTGGGTACACTATGATCCAGAACTTTGACAAAGGACCATAAGTTTGACTGAGCATTTAGAAATTCAGCTGAGGAGGAGGGAATTCAAAGAGCTAACTGTGACTGACATCAAAAGTCCAGCTGGCAATGTCATTTCACTGTGCTTAATGAGTCTATTAACAGCAAATGTGAGTTGGTAAGAAAATAATTAAGCCTTTAAAGTAGCACTATTCTTAGATGAAGAAGCAAAAGCAACTCAGTGACCCAAAGAGAAATTCAAAACTAAAATTGCACACAATAACAGCAGGTCTGGGATACGTAGGTGGTTGGAGTAAATCAAACCTTTAGAAGAATAACACAGCAGACAGATAACCTGTAGGTGATGCGTGACCGTCCGGGAAATTGATATTTAAGTATCGGGCCTCACTATCCATTTTCCATACCATCATTCAACAAGGGGAATCGGGAGGAAAAAAAGGAGACAGCTTTCAGGCTGCAGATCATAGACAAGTTTTCACCGTCATGGTGGTGGGGCAACGAAGGTATCTTCTCTGACCCTGGTGTGCTCTGCTCATCAATCTTCAGCGGGTCATCAAATGGGCAGGGACGGTGAAGGCCAAGGCAATTGGATTCGCCAATCATGATGGCTCCACTGCTGGTTGCTCGGTGGGTTTTGTTTTTTGGAAGGTAAAAGGAACAATGGGACAGAGAGCTGGGATTTGAAGTCTTTCCATCTGTGGTGTTTGTGAGAACAGGCATGTTTTTAGTTGTTTAATAAAGGAATGTACATTCTCTTGTGTCTGTAGTGAAAATGTGTGTCTGTCTTATGTTAGACGCAGACACACACACACACACAGAGACAGACACACACACACACAGAGAGACAGACACACACAGAGACAGAGACACACACACAGAGAGAGAGAGACACACACACACACACACACAACAGAGACAGAGACACACCTACAGACAGAGACAGACACACAGACAGAGACAGACACACACACAAGGTCAAGCCTGTAGCCGGGTAACAATCACAACTCATTAACATCCGGGAAGATCCATTGCTCTGGATATTGGCTTGGACAGTCCCTCTGAAGCCGATTGTCTTTGGACGTTTCAAGCCTGTCAGTTCCATCCCATACAGCCTGTACAGCTGAGAGACATCTGCAGCCCAGAAAGACAACTCCGTCTGTTCCTACTATTCCCATATCTGCTCTTCACTGATACACGCTCACAACCCGGGCTGAATAGTTCTTCTGTTTCAAGAAATTGATGCAGCAGTTATAGGTACCTACAGTGGGTATTCTGCCTAGGCTTCATCTATTGACTGTTGCACCGCAAAACTATGCATTTTACATGCTAAGTTATTGCCTTTATATTCTTTCACATTTGCTTTGTGGTGCACAGTGGTAACGGTGGTGGTGGTATGGAGAAGGCTTGTAATGGAAATTGCTTTGCGAGATCGGGAAGAGCTAATTGGTTTAGCATTATTAGGAAGAGGGAACTAGCCTTTTTCACCTGTTCCATGTTGTAATGGAGTGCCATCATTGTCTATGCACAAACAAGTTAAAGAAATACAAAGTGACTCAGGCAAGCCATGTAGCTCTACACGTAGCGACATTTTAGATGAGGCACAGACATTACTGCCGAGGCTAACTATCCCACAATACAAAGCTCTGTATTTTATAGATGAGTCAGGCATTCTGTTGCTAGTGGCAACCCAATAAAAATAAAATGGATAGAAAGGCCATTCCCATTCAAATCAACATTGCAGAAGAGTTAGAGCGGCACCCATTTTTTGCTGTACCATTGCCGTGGAAACGTATTTACTTCCATTTTAATTATTAGCCATAATGTCTTAGCCATCCAAGGTAGACGCTACGAGATTGCGAAACGATGGTTTATGCTCCTCTGGAAGTCACAACCCAGTGTGAAATCCTTCAGTTGGTGTTCAGTTTATCGTTACACTAGCTGTCAGAGGCTAATGTGTTGCTATCACAACATTCTAGTAACCAAGTAACTGTTAATTAACTGTTGAGCTAACTGTTAATGTTATGTATTTTACTTTTACTAATGGACCGCACGGTGTATGTTTACCAGATTTACCAGCTTTAACATTGATCTTTACTGCTGACAATTTGTTTCTTCCTGATATGAGTGACTTATTTGACAGCCATTGAGTACTTATGCAAATCCAGTTTCCTTAATTCAGTTTTACATTATCTTTGGTCAAACCATGGTTTATGGAATCCCATATTTCTCTGAGTTGAGTCTTCCAATCACTATCACTGAACCACTAAAAACTTCAAAGGCCTTAAACTTTTATTGGAAGTGTGTTTAGCTCGCTGCATAGCTGTGCGTGGGAGCTCACTCATAGTGAGGGCAGAAGGCAGAAGACTGATATACAGAAAGTAGCCTACTGACTTTTGTGTAAAATAAATCCACTAGGGCCATATTAATCTATCATAACCATTATTTCTCTGACATTTTGTTTAAGAGAAATGGACACAGTGTTCTTTGCTGCTGTTTAACAACTTTCCCAATTTATTCTTAGGTTTCTTTTCTTTTTAAACATGAAAGACAAACTGCTATGGTGGACCTTTGGCCATGACCACCACACTTCAGTGCATACATAGCCTATAAATAAACATGAACAAAGCAACAGCAATCTTTTCAGTTGGATATATAAAGTACATTCCTTCAAGCAAGAATCATGTCCTCAACAGACTGCCTGTTTAAGCAGATGAGGGAAAGGACTTAATTGTAGAAAAGTGGGATACAAGGAGGGTTAAAAGGTTCATAAGACACAGTGAAAACGGTGTAGACAGGCACTGTCACAGCCAGCCATGAGAAGGGGATGTGTGTGTGTTTGTGTGTGTGTGTGTGTGTGTGTGTGTGGGGTTGGTAGGTTTGACTGCTGTGAGTAATGGCTCCTGTCTGACAGGGCCTTGGGAAATGGAGTCGAAGCGATCGATACGTTATAATGTTAACAACGATCACTCCTCCCATTGTGCTGCCCGAGACAAATCTATTAAAGATCCATCCCATCGTCACCATCCATTGCCAAAAGCATACAGCAAGAAAGAGAGTGAGAGAATGTTTTCCTGATCAATTCCTGATTCAGATTTTACATGCAACATTTTTTATTTCATGAATAATATGAATAAACAGTATCAGAGGAAAGAGAGCGTGAGAGAGCTGGGGTATGCTGCCATGCTTCCAAGCTGCTCTGCAGAATAGCAGTTTGCATTGTGTCAGAAAATCTTCACTCACATTCAATAATGGCCGTTTTTTTGTTTGTTGATGCACTTGTTGGTTCTTTGCAGCTCAATGGAATGCGTCTCGCAGTGAAGTGATCCCCTTGTCGCTGCATTGATTACCCATTAACGAAGGAATATCGACAAACACATTTCATGTCTCTGAAATCGTTTCTGAAAAAGTGTTTGGATGACACTTCTCACAAACACACACATTGCTTGTGTCTTTCAAAGTAATCCATTTGAAGATAAAAGAGTGTTTTGCTTCATCTTTTATCTTGGGGACAATTGCTTGAAACGTGTTTGGATAAGTTTTCTGGTGGCTTTTAATGGTTGAGGGAGAGAAGTTCAATGAAAATTTGCCATCATCTCAGGGAGGTTTGAAAGTGCTGGCTTAAACAGTTCACCCTGTCACTATATCTCCCCAGAGAAAGTGGAGAAACATTTGTCGTTTTTTTTTTCTCCAGGGGCTTTGTGTATGTGTGTGTTTGTGAGTGTGCAGTCTGAGTGGCCCCTCAGACCAGGATGAGCAGTGAGTGGTGACGACAGCTAACGTCAACCATGTCTGATGTGCCACATGTGGAATTTTCATTACAGAGGAAAGTCAAACAGTCAGAGATGCATGCAACGCCATCCGCATGACAAGGATGAATGAGGGAGATATGGTCAGCTGAGGTTGGGCAAAGTCTCAGCTGCCCCAGGACTTCCTGCTTTCCAGCACCACCCACACACATGAACGGTTATGTATTTGTCCTGAAGTGCACAGAGAGGATAAGAGATTGCAGTCACAGCAAGTCACGACAGAAAACCTTTGTCATCTCCTCTCTAACCCTGCTCCCATATTTTAGGACGAGTTGTGACACATGAAGTAAATTCAAGCACACAAACAACCTCACATGTTGATACACCAATGGATGCAAATAGGTCTCAACTCTTCCCCCCTCCCCCATACGATCGGGGGCCTAGCAACTGTACATTCTGAGGTTTTACGATCTTGACCTCATATGTAAGTGCCAAAGTTGCATAGAAGGGATCAGCTTAAGTGAAAGGGCCCCCACTCGTCCTTCCTGCTACGACCCCCCAAGCTGTGGACACAGATCAAGTTGCCCCCTCCCCCTCCAGATGTGAGTCACGGGGGCTTGAGGCTCCAGTAGTGTGTGTGTGTGTGTGTGTGTGTGTGTGTGTGTGTGGCACACTCCAGTGTCAGCAACGTCGCACCCCCTGGCACTTGACGCCACCGCCCTGTCAATAAGATGGATAGGCCTGTGATGCCGATGTAATGTTAGGGTCGGGGTGAGGTGCATATATGTGGATCCTCTTGCTCTCTGTGACACACTTGCTTTCTTGTAACAAGCACCTCTTTGGTAGCTTGAACTGAAGTCCCACCCCCGTCCCCAGGGACGGCATAGTCCCTCAACTCCTTTCTTCCAACTCAACTTCAACGGTCCATCACCTCGGCAATCTTTATTAACGGCTTTATTTTAAGCCCTCCGTCCAGACAGCACTGTTGGTGTCAGCATCCCTCCACATGCACAAAAGTTACCACTGGCGGTGAACCCCCACCCCCCTTTCCCATTCCCTAACGGTCAGACATTACATTGGGTTTAGATCAAAAGAGGTCTGGCTGTTACGATGGAATGACAGTCAGGACGCTTATGCTGTTTATTTCTTAATTCACACATCTGTTATCCTTATTGATTGCCCTGCTCAAATGTTAATGACGGGCCAAATGTTGTGAGGATTGTATTTCTTGTTTGAGTGGCCAGCTTTTCAGATTTTCCCTTCACACTCACGTTGTCAAACACTGAGCACAGGTTGGGCATTAAGCAGGCAATAAGTCAATACGAAGACCAAAGTGGTAACACTTAGAAACCTTTCATCCCCCCTCGGCCGCTTGAATATTTAATATGTTGGTGTCTGGTGTTCTAAATCATAAGATGGCTGCTGAGGACCTGTCATTACTTGGCATGTGCCAAGTCCGTCTTTATGCAGGATTGGGTTTGCATGTCAGTGGGTGTAAATTTGTGTTAAAGGCACAGAGTGGTTGTAAAATTCCAATCAATAAAGTATCACCAGGGGGTTTGAGGATTGACCTGTTCCTGCAATCAATGTCTTTATCCATGAACAGTTAAGAGGGTTTTAAATGCAATATGAGACTAGATTTTGTCTTAGATTTTGGATATATCGTAATATGGTAAGTGTTTTCTTTTACCTGGTTTTACAGGCTGTATTACAGTAAAGTGATGTCATTTTCTGAACTTACCAGACTGTTCTAACTGTTTAATTATTCACCTTCAGACACTAAGTCATTAAATCATTTCTGGAGAATATTTATCAAAAATCTCATTGTGTAAATAACATTTTGTTAAAGCACCAATAATCAACCATACAATATCGTCGCAAAATTGACATTGAGGTATTTGATAAAGAATACCGTGATACTTGATTTTCTCTGTATTGCCCAGCCCTACCTCAAAGTAAGGTTCAGTTGTTGATTTATTTATTGGGAATGTGGAAAAGTAGCATACAATCTTTACATTATTTAAGTAGCACAAGGCATAATGTTTTGTAATCATTCTATCCATTCTTGTAGTGTGTCAGGGGGCATTAATGAAAACTGAGTGTGTGCTGTGGTCTAGCGATTTGGCATGGAAGAATTGGTAAAAGGCTTTTGCTGATCTTTTTTTCCATGAAACAAATTATTCGGAGGACTTTTAAAATGCATTCCACCCTGCAGTGAGGCGAAACCCTCCCTACGCCAGAAAGACGAGACACGCCACAAGTTGCTTCATCTCACACACACACACACACACACACACACGCAAGGAGATATTCAGACAGACAAATGCTCTCAGACAGATAGATTTGCACACACAGAGCCAACAACATTCTCAGCTAACCCCAACACACAAACAGTCCCACTCACACAGCCTTGTAGTGGATATAACCTAACCCCTACCCTGTCACATTGCTCCCACATAGCAGAGCAAGCCTAATGAGTGTATGCTGTGAAATTAGTGCCAATGTGCTGCTGGGGTCTATGGGAAGCATTGTAAGGCATGCAAATCTCTGAGAATACAGACCCATTCACCTAAAACACTCACTCCAACCAGAAAATAGTCACCCACTCAGACACATTAGCTTGTGGACAGACAAATGTACCCACACAGAACACATTCCTATATTTACACACACATTCTCAAGGGATATACTTTCTCTTAGGGTGAATCTGCTGAGTGAGATACACATATATCAGCATATGCTCTCTCGGTGTCACAAACAGAAGTCACAGGACAAATTTGGCATATTTCTGAGCAACATGGCATGCTGAAAAATGTGGTGTTGGTCCTAACATGAAAGGTGTGTATGTCTAGAAAACTGCTGTACTTCACAGTTCGTCACACACAGTTGTTTTCCTATACACAGTAGAACTTATTTTCAACGTAAAGACATAATGTGATTTATAATCAGCCTCTGATTTTACTGTGTTTGGTTTGCTTGGTTTCTCAAGCGACGGTGGTAGGACAGGTGGTCGCTCTGCTAAGAATAGAACAGAGACATGAAAAATTACCGAATTGTGAATACACACGTGTGAGGAATCACACATGTATGAACACAAACACACACACACACACTTGTACATGCCTGGTTATTTAAAATGCATCTTTGCACCCACGTTAAACAAGGCCCCGTGCACTCAGGCAGATACAGTCACACACTTTGTAATTAACAACCTACTTACTGGAAAATAAAAACAAAAACTTCTTTTGAACCTTCTATTTTGGCCTGCATTTTCAGTTGTATTGCATTGCCCTACCCTAGCACCCCCCCCCTCTCCACCCCCTCCCCGTAACCTTGCATGAACTTACAACACATATCGAAATTAAATTAGCCGGTGCTATCTCATTTCTCCCAAGAACAGCAGGGCCTATCTGCAAACATCAGAAAGCCTCTCTACAAAGACCTTTTGGTTCTCATTGTTTAAAGCCACCCCCCACCTCCTAAACCCCAACTCAATAAGCACTCCCGTATTTATACAGAATGCATTTTCATTAACTGTAGCAAATTGCATTTTAATCCATGAAGCTCATTTCATTGAAGAAATTGTTTGACTGGTCTGAGATTGGCATTGAGTCAGGCAGGAAAACAAAAGTGAGAGATGATGAAAGCTGTTGTTTGTTGTTCCTTTCTTTTTCTTTTCTCTGTCATACTGATAGAAATTAGCAGAGATAGAGAAATCTCAATTATGGCTAGGAGCGGTTGGAATACTCTGCACTTGTTCTATCCAACCTTTCTTCTTTTTAATTACTCAATTTTGACAAGTTGAAAGATTGAGATGTCCCACTGAATTGAACTATACTCTGCACCAATACAAAAGTATTGTGTGTGAATATTTTGTAGAAGAATAACAATTAAGTTACATGCTCAAGTGACTAAACAGTATCTAACCCATATTCCACAATCCTCTCTTTGTTTAATTTGGAAAAAATATGATGTATTTTCATTGGTCACGTTCCTATTAAGTCAGACTATTGCTGCTTTATAAAAGTGCTTAACCCTCCAGAGTGGCTTCTCCTCCAGTAGTCTACTTTGATCTCTCTGCTGTTTCAAGGCCTTAATTGCCCCTTAATTTCTGTGACCAACAGACCTTGATGTGGGGACCAGTGAAGAAGCAAAGCTCAGTTGGGTTAAAACAGTGACCCACTATGTGACATAGTCATGTATGCTCCATTGCCTCAAACAGTTCTTCAGTGGCCCCCCGATGCCCACTGAGCCTGAAGACCCTCTGGTAGAGTGGAGACACACAAGAACTGGGGCCAGTACCAAAGGCCCTAATTAGCTGTGTTGGTGAGGCAACTAAACGTGGAAGCAGATCTCTAGAGCAGAAATCCTCTCCCTCTGGTGTGTTCAGCTTGAAGTACTTATAATGTAGGAGCACTCACAGCAAACCAATAACCAACTCAATTCTTTCTCTGACTCTGAACATGTGCACACCACCAAGAACTGCATATATTCACACAGCTGGACTGGTACCAGCATTGTGTGGTGACTCGTAAGAGGGGTCTACTATGCTGTGGAAAATAAAAAGCCTTGTGTTAATCAATGCCACAACTTACTTTACATATAAACAATGCATGCATTATTTGCACACATCTGTTTACAAACCGGTAATGCAGCTGTCTAAAAGCAAAATGATGCATTACATTGGGGTCATGTTACAGTGAGTAATGCATAGAGCATGTTTATATGAAAATGTGTTAACAGGAACAGGGGATTTTAGGAATTGTGTCCCTGCCATCCAGATATGTTTTTGACATGAAGCAAAGAGGAAGCCAGTTTGTGACTGGGAGGGTGAGAGTGTGTGTGTGTGTGTGTGTGTGTTTTGTAGATTGTTTTGTTGATGCTTATACTGTATTCTTATTTTAGTTGTTTATGCTTTGTTCTAATGTTTAAACTTATTTTTTTTTTTTAAATATTTTGTCTTTAAATGTAAAGCACTTTGAATTTCAAAAAGTGAAATAGAAACTGACCGGTAATGGGATATGGGAGAGAGGTACAGTATTTCAGAACTGGAAACAATTCAACCTGTTGTCGGAAGAGAACTCAAGACTGTAGATGTAACAAAATTCACACCATTTCTCTCTAACTTTCAGGTTGAGGAGTAAGAAGAAAAGATGTGAACTGCTGACATTAAATTGTTGGATTGTTCCCTAGTCGGGCATTATTGTGGCTGACCTTGGATTGGACCCCAAGGCACAATCTCTGGAACTGTCTAAGAAGCAAAGACACAAGGCTGAAAAGAGTTGAGTTCTGTGCCAAGGAGTCATAATATGTTTGACCATCCTGCTAGAAGGGTCATCACAGAATGCCTCGACAATGATGTAATAGGTGGAAAGTTGTTCGCTTGCCACATCATCGTTTGGTCCTCCAGCTTGCTAAGCTCCGAGCCGAATCTGAGCTGGAGAAAATCCCTTACTAATAGCTGTTTATGAGTGGCTGAGTCACCTTAATAAATGCTTACTTCTGGCCAATAGCAAGCGACAGCCCAAGAAGTGAAAACATATCCAGCACCACCTGTTTGTTTTGGACAGTGTGGGCCAAGCCGGCCTGGGGCCTCATCTCCTGTGTCCTGGGCCAGGTGTAGCTGAGAAACAGAAAGGTCCGACTCATCTCAGAAATCTGTGGCTCAGGCCAAAATCAACTCCAATGTTCCTCTCTGTCCCCACGTCCCCTTCAGGCCCCCGGGGAAAGCCCAGTGAAAAAAAGGCCAGCCCAGTTGCTCTAAAAATGTGTGCCAACATAGCAGTGTGATTGGTGGAACAGAGATCCAGACACACAACTGGTGTGCATTCAGAGCATAGTGGCACCATTTAACTAAGAAGCATTTAGTTACACTTAGTCTGGAAAATGTAATATTATGAACAAAGCTCTTTGGTTTGAATTATTTGCTCTGGAAAATGTTAATTTGCCATTATTCTGCATAATTCTTAATGACACTGGTCAGATATTACAGTATGTGTGTTGCACACACAAACATATACACAGACAGCTAGTTATGCCCTGAAAAAGCTTCTACATGGGTTGTTGAGTCACTTTTTAATGAGGCATAACTGGCCAGACTGAATTTGAATGATCTCAATTTAATCAGCCTTAACAATTGACATTGAGAAGGAAAGATACCTGCAGGCTTGTGGCTTGATAAAAAATAACTTGCCTTTGCAACATTATTATGGAGCAAATAACTTTTACAATCTCTCCTCAGCATCCCTTGGAGTCTTATTGACCCTTCCACATCACGCCCACTTTCACCTTCATCTGCTTGCGAGCTTATAAATGCCACCAACCGCCACATCTCGTTTACCATCTCTCCTGATGAATGCAAGATGTCACAGCTGTTGTCTCCCTCTCTCTCAATAAATGCTGTTTAATATGACATCATTAACTTTGATTGAGGTTATGCTTATTATTCCCCAACACTTGTGCAGGGGCCGGTTTATTTTTATCTCTGCTATAATTTCGTCAGCCAAGCTAGCCAGGATCCATTGCCGCCCCTCGCTCCATCAGCCATCTCCTTGGATCAGATACACCTCGTGCATCTCAATGCCAAGGTCCATTATCCTGACATAGAAATGCAGGTACTTAAATGTAACTGGGCTATAGAATGTACATCATATCTTCTCATATAGCAGCAGAGTGGCATTATTGGTGTGGAAAAAAGGAGAGGGGAGCAAGGGAAGTGAAACCTCTCATCTGGTTCCTGGTGTGTCTAACCAAGGCAATTACATTCATTAGGCTCGTTTGAGATGAACTGCGCCTCGCTTGTAAAGTGGACAAGAGCAGGCGGCAGCAGCCGGTGACAAAAATCTGAGGTAAAGTCGGACAGTTTCCAGCCGATTTCAGCAGCATTTAGGCTGAACAGGAAGTGACATAACCCCTGTGGTCTGATTCCGATTTAATAAAATGTTATTGGAACCATATATTAGCTTGTACAGAGTCTCCAGTTGTTTTAATTATGACAGAGTAGCTCTCAAAATGCTCTACATGCGATCTGTTGCTGATTTTAATTATCAACAGAATGTATATGTTTCCTAATCTGAACGGATTTCGTATTTCGGAGTTCCAAACGTCACTATCAGCCTAACAACATGTGTTCTGTACAGAATAAGCCAAAGTTAGCAGTTAAAATACCTCAGATTCAAAAACATTAAAAACTTTATATAAAACGTCATCATTATCTCACTTTGTTTCCAGTGAGATAATTAATGGAAAATAGTGAATAGGTGGCTGTAAAGGAGCCTTTTTGATGTTATAGAATAATACACATTTAGCATAACTGTCCTTTCAATAACAGAAAGTTTATTAGATCAAACCACTCAAACCACTGCTGCCGCAAGTACCACCCTATTCTTACACTCATTGTCTGTGGAGCCAACACAAATAAAAAATGCCTAGGCAACATAAACACATCAACATCAGCTGCTGGTGCTTCGGGCACAGTTGAATGAGAAGCAGAAAACCTCAATAGCATGCCTCGTGTAAGTCATGATCAATGTCACAGAGAAATCCAATCAAGTGCAGGATTTTGCTCAAAGTCAACCTAGGTCACAGAATATACTGTCAATATTATTGCAATTTTTTCAGGGTGGAATCGTTTGGATATTTAATTCTTGTATTGTATTTCATATCTAGGAGGAGCATGCTTTTCTGGATCAGAATTAGTCTTCACTGTTGACCAGGGAGGACAAGTGAAAAGGGAAGGACAGTGGAATCATCTGCCTGGGACTCATTATAAGTTCTAATGACTTTACACTGGAAACAATTGCCCTTAGTCTCCCTTGTGGCAGTTCCAGCTCGCTTTTTGTAATAGGCAGGATATGAGAGATTATCCAGGAGTATGTTTTTAATAAGACATGAAAAGCAGTGGAGGAACATGCTGGTTTATTTCGTGTTTCTTTTCTTGACTATTTCCTTTCAACAATTGCACCCTGCTGTAATGCTTGGGATGAACTCTATTTTCTTTTCACTTATGCTTTTGTAGGACAAAAAAAGAAGACCCAGGTTTGCCTAAAAACATTCTATTTGACTACTTACTTTGCCTGGATCGCTAAAATAACAGATGACTGGCGTCCAAAAAACAATCTTGCTTATATTTCAGCAACATAGTAAACCACCATGTCTGCCTGTTACTTTGTTTGTGTGGCTGCTTTCATTACAGGTACTGCAGGTGGGTGTGGCAGAGGGTGTCTAGTAGAGTTGAATGATGCATTCATGCCACCTGGGAATATCAGGGACCACCCCTGTGATTACGTTTTTTTTCCAACTGCCAGCGTTCACATTGTCGGAATGCGTGTTCTTCTTCTTCTGTTATATTGGCATAATAACATGTTGCAACTGTTGGGCGTAGCCTAGGTCATCTGGTGTGTGAAAACATGGAGACAGACAGGTGTTTGTTTATGTTATCTGCAGGACAACAAATGGCAAAGGACACGGACAAGATGTTTTTTTTTTATACATAAGCCTATTTATGAATAATTTGCAACATGTTATGTCTGTGTGTGTTTCTTGGCAGAGGCGTTTGTCCACAATAAAAAGTTTATTGTCATTGAAATATTTTCAGTGAACCAAAGTCGCCTATATCAAACGTCAGTTGTCAACAACGTGTCACCAACTGGGAAAACTCTGTTAGCAAAATCTAGCCCCAGTTTCCCACCTCTGATTCCCACATGAAGTGACCTGACTGATGACTGTGATGACTTCACTGGGAAAAATGTTTTTCCGATGCCCATGAACGCACGGGAAGATCCTTGGCTCATTTGTTTCACTGGCAACACCTGTGCTCTATGAGCTAGTGAACTTTTAAAAAAGGTCTTTTGGATTCAGTTGTGCTCCTTCCTCGCTGACACACCATCATCCTGGCCCTGGTTGCTTTATGGTTTGCTGCACCATACAACACTATGCGTTCATTATTTCACTCATGCACCTGCTCGTCTTACTGAACTCAGTGATTACACATCCCACTGTTAGTTTAAGTTTATTTTTGCTTTGCGATTTAAACTAATAAATGATTTGTCAATTGGCTTTGTTGAGTGCATCTCATTTTCTTTCATGGCCGTGTGGCCCAGTTTGTGACGGTTCGTGACAAAGCAACGATCCATTTTAGGATTGTATCAGAACATCTGTTTTACTGACAATGGGAATGTATTCATTTTACCATCCAAACAAATAGTTATTGACATCTGGTAAGTCTGCAAATTTGTTGGTGTTTGCCTAAAAATCTATCAAGATGCAATTTGAATTTCTCAGAATCTGTTTCATTTATATCAAATACAATAACAATACATAATCTCCCCCCAACCCACACCCACCCAGTTACTGCTCCACACTGGGACAGCAATTGCAGACATCTAATGTAAACAGATAGGGCTGATAGTAATTGAATTGAGCTTAACTGAGACCGTGACAGAACGTGCTTCCTAGTAGGGGTGCTGAGCCTCATCTTCCTTCTCCACTTCCACATCTCTGGATCTGCTGGCATACCAGCACAGGAGTAGCAGGGGAGCAGAAACTGTGAGGTGAAGAGAGCAGGAGGGGGGGGGCAAGCATATTAGAGAACCGTTGTACTTTGGTGAATGTAGTGTATGGTATTATTGGTGTAATAAGTGAATGTTGCTGAGATGAGGGACGAAGAGGAGGAATGCGATGTGGGAACGGAAGCCAGTTTGAGAAAAGAGAAGGGTGAGGTACAGAATTAGGAAAAACTTCAAACTTCTCCTATATTAGTGTGAACAAAACATGTTTTTATTTATTAAATCACATACTGATGCATCTTACATTACTCGTATATAATATGAGTTTGACAGTGTTGCCATGACAAGTAAATGTTACATAATTTGCTTAAGAGCATTATTGTAATTTTGGCATCCTGAGCAGCTTGCCCGAGCCTATGTTTGCACAGGAGGACAAACACGATAATCAGAATGTTTCATAGAAATAAAGTCAAAAAAACAAATGCTACTTCCTTGCTGTCAGATCATATTGTTGTCAGATGTGGCTAGACCCATCTAGAATGATGATATGAGCAGAAATTTGGAGCAGAGCCTGACAATCTGAAATGTGTATACTGTATTTTCAGAGAGTAAGAGAAAAAGAGATACATGGGAAGAAGGGAGGGAATTAGTGTAATATTTAAGAGTGAAAGGAGAAAGATGCAGAGGGAGAGTCAGCTAGTGTTGGAGAGAGAGAGAGACATACAGAGGAGAACAACAGAGAGGGAGACTTAGGCGGAAGGAGGGGGAAAATTGAGAGGCTGCGTAGCACTTTCCTCTGCAAGCTGACAGGGCTTGACGCTCAACTAACAGGGCTGTTTTGACAGGTGTCAGATGGTCCATATTACTATTTCACCGCCAGGCCCCTGGGACCCTGCATCACGGGCCACAACAGGACTGGCCAAGCTGGAAAAAAAAATAAAGAAAAGTGGCATGGCAGGAGAGTAAAAAACAGTACACTTGACTTCCTCCCTCTGGCTCTGCACTCTCCCACAGCCTGGGCATCTGCTGCATGTTAGCTATGGCCTTACTGGTGTGTGTGTGTGTGTGTGTGTGTGTGTGTGTGTGTGTGTGTGTGTGTGTGTCAAATGACAGGATAGGATGCATACCAATATATGTTTGTGTATTTTTGGAAATGATTTAGATGAGGCAGTCAGATGAAAAAAAAAACAAATCCATCTTCATCTAATAAAAATATATCAGTGTTACATTCCTTACACGCCATGCACTAAGCAGATGGAGGGGATCGCTACCAGATAGCAAATGTATGCAGGGAGAACACATCACATCATCCCTGCAAGGGGTTAAGTTGTGACACCAGAGGGTTTCTTTAATGTGGTTAGATACATCTCACTAGACAATACAAAATATCGATCTCCTTCTTTTCACACACAAATCCATTCTCTACGCATCAAGTGCTGGCCTAAAAATGTGATAAGTGAGCGAAAGGTTGCCTGATTTGATTATCTTGTGTGACTTTGTGCACTCAATGATTCATCAAAGCTCAAACTGTGACAATATGGAGAATTTCTTTCTAAAGATTTTTTATGGGCTTTTTTTTTATTGTTAAATCATATAACACTCTTTGACATTGATCTTATCCTGAGCTAGCATTCCTCACCGCTGCTGCCTAGACAAATAGCAATAATTCAAAGCCCGTTTGGCATTGAAAGTGTTTAAAACATTTGAGCCATTTGACAACTACCAAATGCAGGCGGTCATAATTTGAAACGAGTTTGTAATTGTCTCTTGTTAAGTGTTTCAGGGGAATACTGCCTGCGGCTGCGAACAAAATTGTTGCAAGTACTTTGGGCATGTTTTATAGTTACCGCATGAAACGAGAGAATCCCCACTCGCCTGATGCACTGGGACTCAGAGGGTGGATCTGATGCAGCTTTTCATTTTTTAACAAAGACCTGGTGTGACCAAAGGAATGGTATGGTTTGGAATGTCAATTTAAGAACAAAAGCATGAGGAAGGATGTCTGCATGGGATCAACCATAAGAAATCTTACACCGATCAAGAGAGTTACTTTCATTTTGTGCAGCAGTTCTTTTTGAAATATGCACCGACCAGACTGCCTTGGTAATATTGTCATGTACTTTATATTGTAGGCACTTACTTGAAATTCAAAAGGGAAAAAGGGAATAAAACTGAAGAGAAAGGTGCTTATGTCTGCTAAATTTACATACATTTACTGTTAAAGTGCTTTGGAAATCTGACTTTGCAATTATGAACCTCTACTGCACCTGACTACAACATAGTCATTGACTTAATATGTATTTTTACAAAAAATGTTGTAGGGATCGACCGAAACTGGTTTTTCAAAGCCGATATAGTTAATGAAATAGGTATTTGAAACAGATATGCATTTACAGTGAAAATCTAAAGAATTTGGAATGTTACAAATGCCAACACAAAAGATTGTTTTTTGCTTTGACCAAATATTTAGGAAATTGCAAACTTTCAACATAACACAGTCAGATAGTGTTGTGGGTGGGACATTAAGTCAGACTCAGTGTGAGTGAAGCCAAAGCAGAGGGATAGACACAGAGCTGTAGCAGAGCAAAGTAGCGCACTTTTAATTAATTAACTTCATTGCTTATCAGGCTAATAAAACGCTGATACAGATAATCAACAAACTGCCAAAAACGGCACAATAATCGGTATATCCCTAAAATATTGTATCATCTAGTATGACCTCTAATCTATTTAAAACATATGCTTATCTGTTTACAGTTACAGATTGGTGGTGTTTATTTCAGATAGTGTGTGGTAATGCATAAGTCAAAGGACAGTTTACAATCATCAGTCCAACACTGAATAATTACTTCTGATTTGATTTAACATCATGGCACAAAACATTTCACCCAGCTGGTACTCCAAGAAAAATAAAGAAAGCAACCAAAGAATTTACCAATATGGCTGCAACACTGGTGATAGAGGAATTTTGTTCACCTTGGAAGAATTGTAACATTTGTCTATCCTTTGTTGCCTTTGTAAAATTTCCGAGCGAACACAGAAGTAAATGACCTGCACTTTACTCTGATCTCTCAACCTACGGTACACGCCACAGGAACCCAGGAACTAATACTTTGTGTGCGTATGTCAAATCCCATGAATATACAATTATAAACTAATCTGGTAAATCTGTAAAGCACTTTACAGGATTGAGTTACCAATGAGAAGTCCTTCAACCTGCATGATGTCATATTGACCGTCCTAATGTACTTTTAGTTTTCTTTGTGTCTTTCTCCTCCTCGCTCGCCCCCTCTGATCACTGATAACAAGATAAAAAGGGCACAGGTTGGCCTATCTGTCAATCAGCTAAATTGAAGGTTGAGCTAAAGATTCCGTTAGCTTCAGTCACCCCTTGCCCCTGTTTCCCCCAGTCCCACCAGAGTTTAAACCTCAGAACTGAGGCCATATTGCAGGAATACATTGTGTCATATTCTGAAATCACAAGGAACGATAGTTACGTAGGTAACTCCAGATTCTATGAGTATAGGCGTAGCCCTCTAAGGGCTACGCTATTGGGTTTATCCCTTCGCGCATGCGCAGTCGTGAAGATTTTCTTTCCCGCCCTTGCGTCCAGCACGGGCCTCAACTACGTCCGCATTTACTGTATATGTACACAGCGGACCCGTTGTTCGTCTCCCAAAAACATCAGCTTTTTCTTCAACCAATGTTCTAGGAGCAGGTGGCCCGGACCTTAGAGGGCTACGCCTATACTCATAGAATCTGGAGTTACCTACGTAACTATCGTTCTATTTCGTATAGGCTTCGCCCTCTAAGGGCTACGCTATTGGGTTAGGGCGAAGCTGATGTAGTCAATGCCACCTGCGACACCGGTATCGGTCCACAAGCCGAACATAGACCACATTTTCCCAACAACAATGTACAGAGGCTCAATCAGAGTCATTCTTCTGATAAAGCCTGCCATGCTAACGTCGTGGCCTGAAAAGTTCATAAGGCCCACAATGTGATGGCAGTAGTTCAATGAGTAATGGGAATTGTGCGTGATTGGCCCTGCAAGGGACGCCCGAGGGAGGACCGTATGCGGGCGAAAAAATCACGCATGCAACGGAGTGACATCATCATATCCGTGCATGTAACATGATATGACAATGTATGACATTAAGGACTGCGTCTCACAACCATACTCCAAAACAGGAGAGGTAAGACAGCAGAGCAAGGTTGCTGCGGCACCACTTAGTGGCATAGGGGTGCCTGGAAGTAACATGGTTATGAAACTACAAGAAACTGCGTCTCACAATGCGCCTAAAACAGGCGAGGTGAAGACAGCAGGGTGAGACTGCAGCGGCATGCACTAGGTGCCTTAGATTGGTAACAATCGGGCATCCGCTTCTTGTCCTCTTAACGCACATCCAACGCAGCATTACACGTTGATTGTGGACAGAACATATACACATGTTCAGACACATCTCGCACATAGAAGCGGATGAAAGGGCACGGGAAGCCCAGGAGGCTGCCATGCCTTTAAATAGAGCCGCAGGCGCCGACAGAGCCTTCGTAGCATGCCTTCGGATGTCGCGTAATAGCCTCGCACAGCCAGTGAGACAGACGCTGTTTTGAGAGAGCTGACCCTCGGGAGTGCTCTCTATAATGCACAACCAGCTGTTGTGTTTTCCTGATATTTGCCGTGCGCAAAATGTATTGAGACAGGGCACACACGGACACAACCGGTGGGAAGCCACCTCTGCCTCGTTGACGAGGCGGGGGGAAAAAAAAAACCCTCGAGGGAAAAAAACACTCGACCGAAAATAACTAGTTAGAATCTTCGGTGTGAAGGAGGGGTTTGGCTGTAATGTGGTTGCTCTCCGTCCCCTCTAATGGAGAGGCAGGACGGAGAAACCGACAGTGCACATAAATCACTCACTCTTTTGGCCGACGTTAGGGCAAAGAGAGGCGCCGTTTAGCGACAGCATTCTGAGAGTTGGCCTGTGCCAGAGGCTCAAACGGGGGCTTCCCCAGAGCCCGGAGCACCAGGGCTAGGCCCCTTTGGGGGGTGAGGGGGCGAACAGGCGTTTTTTTTGACGTACCCCCTTCAGAAAACGCCGCCGGGGGATAGGCAAAACTTCCCTCTCACTCTAGCCTTCCTGGCAGGAGAGGGCTGCTGCGTATGTTTTGACTGTAGATGGAGTCAAATCGCTATCCACCAGAGTTTGGCGATACGTCAGCACGAGAGGCAGGGGACACCTATGGGATCCGCGTCCCCCCCTGTGCGCCAGCGCTGGGGGAGACGGACCAGCGCCCTGCGTAACATGCTGTGTTAGAAGGGGCTCTGGAGCCCTGGATGGTGCGCACCACAATCTCTGTAAGCGTTACCGCTCAGCAACCAGCCCCAAAGTCTCTGGGTTATAACTGGGTGATGACAGATCGAGCTGTTCAGCTGCGACAGTGCGTCTCCCTGCCACGGAAGTTGCTGGGGGGAGGATCCACCAGCAGCTGAACAGGGTCGGGAACCAGGGCTTCGCTCGTGCGCTCCGGTGCCACCAGAGCCATTGACAGATTCTTCTCCTGGATGCGCTCCAGGAATCGAGGGAGGAAAAGAAAGCATATAGGGAGAAGGCGTCTACGCCAAGAGGAGAATTGTCCCGCATGCTCAAGGAAAAAACACCGAGTGCACTGTGTGTTTTTCTCGTGGAGCGAGCAGATCCACCTCCGCTTCCCTGAACTTGCTCCATAACATTTGAGCAATAGTGTGATTCAATCTCCACTCGTTGTGCCCCCCTCGACGTCAGGTCGGCCGCCCGTTCGAAAGACATCGGGTTATAGGCCTACACTGCTTCGAGAGACAGCAGGTGACTGTGCGTCCACAGCGGGAGGCGTCAGGCTATTTCCACTAGCTGGGCTGAGCGTATACATGTCGCTCTGGCGGATTATGAACGCTGCCGCCGTGATGTTGCCTGTCCGCACGACGACATGTCTCCCCGACACCACTGGGGTGAAGTGTTTCACACTTTCACTACCGTGGACAGCTCAGGCAGTTTATGTGAGAGGGAAGGAGGCCAGTCCCCTCCCACCACCTGTGACTCACACATCCCTCCCCAGCCAGTGAGGGACACGTCTGTGTACACCGTCACATATGACGTCACTCTGCCCTGGGGAACCCCGGAAGACAGTATCCGGAGGTTCCCTCAGTATGCCAGGTCTGACAGGAGTGAATGAGGGATGGACAGCATACGCCATTTGTGGCGAATGTGATCGAGCTGTCCGAGAAGAAACTACCATTGGACTTTCCTTATGTAGAAAAGACCCAGGGGAACCACCGTTTGTCCCGCAGACATTATGCTCGGGAGCCGCATCACTGACAGCGATGACACTGTCGTGTGTGGCCTGAAGCGGGACAACAGAGAGGTCAGGGCGTCCTGTCTTGGTGCTGACAACCTGGCCCTCATGGTGATCGACTTTATGTCCACGCCCGGATAACCTATCGATTATGCGGGGACCAGAGCGGTCTTTCGCCAAATTATGGCAAAACCCAGCGTTTGCAGCCGCAGGACCTCTATAGTCTGCAGCGCCGCTTGCTCCCGAGAGGAGGCTACAATGAGCGGATCGTCCAAATAAAAAAGGACTCTGATGCCGCTCTTCTGTAGCGGCTGGAGCACCGTTTCCATGCACTTGGAAAATGTGCGAGGGGGTAGTGAGTACCCGAACTGCAGCCGGTTGAGCCGGGCCCATTGGAAGGAGAACCGCAGGGGTTTCCTGTGCCCAGGAATGATTTAGACGTGAAAGTAAGCTTCTTTCAGATCCACTGACGTAAACCATTCGTGGTGGCGCACACATTCCAACACGTGCCTGATGGGCATTTGGAAAAAGTGCGCTCCATAATGTATCATTTGAACTGTGACAGGTCAAGGATGGGACGCAGTCCTCCTGACCCCTTCGGGGTGAGAAAGTAGCGAGTAAAAGACCCTCGTTCTCCTCCCTTGAAGGACGCGGGAAAAGGCTCCGCTTGTCAGCAGCCCTTCTAGCTCTGGCGTCATCACGTCTGACTGTGCTAGAGATGATACCCGTCGCCTCCAACACACCCGCGAAAATGAGGCGGGGGGGGAGGCGAACTGGAGTGTGTAACCCCGTGTTATCGGCTTTGACATCCAAGAGTCGATGTTTGTCAAGCCAATCGATGCTGCGCTGCACCCTGATAGCACATGTCTGAGTGTTGTTCACCGGCATGGCTAGCGGGGAGCGCAGAGCCCACCCCGTCGCTGGGCGACACGATCACTCGTCTCGGCCAGCCCGTGGTAGGGCTTTTAGAAAAGGGCAGTGGCCGGTCACCGCCGTGTGGGGCGGGAGCGGCCACTGGGTTAATGTGTCCCACGTCCCGCCGGCATCGCCGTGGGGAGGTGGTTCATTGAGCGGCGTCATCCACAATGGGTGGGCGCATTCCCGCTGCCGGCATTACGAGGAGGCCGTGGCGCTCCGCGTGTGGCAGCCTGTGCTTGTGTGGGGGAACGACTGTCATATCAGCGTTGTTCAGAACGAATAAGGGCTGTATGAATGAGGGAAAAAAAACGGCTGTTAAGATGGGAGGGAGTGGCCCTCAACATGCCGTTGTGTTTCCGACTCTCAGCCGAAGGACAGGCGATCCCGCGTCCGTCATTGCCACCGTCCGTGCCGCTTGCTGGGTGGCTCGCGAGGCGGATTGGACCCGGTGGGGGCCGCCGCATGGTTCTCCGACCTCGTGCAGCCTGCCGGCCGAAGTTTATGCCGGCTGTCGCTGCGGAGGGGGACCGGGCCCAAAAAGGCCCGTCTGGGGCTATAGGGCCGCACAGACGCATAACCAGCGTCTAACTGTCGCTGGGCAGCTGAGACATGTGGATCCAGGTGTTCGCTGGGCCACAGTCTGCCAAGCCATGACCCTGGACATCGCCACCGTGATCAGGGGAGGATGGCGGTGGGCTATGTTGTTAGTGCCGCCAGCCCCTGGGAAAAACCCCGCATCCGTGTCGCCTTGAGCCCGGTTAAACGGGCGTAGCGAGAGAGGGAAGCCTTCAGATTCCCAGGCTGGGAGAAAAGCCTCCTCCACAAAAAATGTCCGAAGCTCTGTGAAGCGCAGCCAGAGTGATGCCCGTGAAGAGGGCGGCTCCGGGGCGTAATGTCCCCGCTCAAAGGCCATGAAGCGGGGCTGGCAGCTCCGCCGGGAGTGCTATGCCTCTCCGCTCTGCCGCCTTCCTGATGACCTCTGGCAGATCAACGAAGAGAGCTTTGGCGGTGGAGGCTGGGGCCGTTTGAGGCAAGGGGGAAGGCCGCTCGGCGGTGCCCCTGGCCGTTCGGGAGACGGAGAGAGCTCCAGTGGGAGGGCGTCGATCGCCGTCTCCAGGCCCAATCCCCCCAGGAGAGAGGGGGGGATTCCTCCCAAGGGGGAGGAGGGAAAAACCGGTAACGGCGGCGCTGTCCGAGAGAACCGAGCCAGCGGACTCATGCTCGTCGAAAGACGCCGTCCGCCAGCGGCTCCAGGGTGTCGCCGGGTTTCCCCGTCTGTCTGCCCCACTGCCGTTCCGCCCCCCGCTAGCCTGGCAAGACCAGAAAAGCCTCCGCCTGTCAGTTTAGCTCTTTAGATGACAGGCGGGGGCAAAGCCGGCAGGAGGCGTGGCGGGTAAGGGCCTGGCCGGCGAGAACGGCGCCGAGGCAGGTCCCGCAGCGGGGGTGAAGGTCCGGCGGCAGGATGTAGCCGGTCCGGCAGGAGGGGCAGACGCGAGCACCGCTGGAAATTCTTAAGCTTGTCTTCATACTGCGAAATTGAAGAAAAAGTGGGACGAACAACGGGTCCGCTGTGTACATATACAGTAAATGCGGACGTAGTTGAGGCCCGTGCTGGACGCAAGGGCGGGAAAGAAAATCTTCACGACTGCGCATGCGCGAAGGGATAAACCCAATAGCGTAGCCCTTAGAGGGCGAAGCCTATACGAAATAGAACTATGGCTTGCTTGTTTTTTGTCTTAAGTCACAATTTATTGTATATAACTCCCTCCTGAGTCCAAATGGTCTAAAATCTGTTGAAAAAAAGCAGAAAAAGATAATAAAATGCTCCTGAACTTTGCCTGTCCCGTTTCATTGTCTTTCAATCTATCACAAGTGCTCTTTTCACAAAGAGTATGATTCAGTTCCCCCTGAGTATGTTTAAACAGGAGGCCTTTTTCTGGGTTTTATGGGGTGTCCTGTTTTTCCAACATACCTCCAGTGATTTAGGTAATATTCCTGAAATAAAGAGTTCTGAAGGGTAAGAGGCAACTCAGTTTTACTGTGCCCTCACTTAAATGAAAATAAAAAATAACGTGAAATAGACGAATGGCAGACTTGAAAATACGCTCCCGGGAGCGGACTTTATTGTAACGGCACTGAAGGGGCTGCTGTCCACGGCCCTATTTTCCATCCACTGGTCTGTTTTCCTGTGTCTCGCACATCGCACTCCCATAACTTTCCAATTAAGCCACAGTTTTGCACCTACAATCTCATCTCCTCTGAAATGTGGAATAAGGATAAGGCGTCGCAGCATGGGAAGGACCGAAGAGGGTGAGAATTTATGGGAGGCTTGGTGAGGTGAGCTGGTTCTCTGAGCACCCTGGCCGTCTCATAGCGCCTCAACCTTCCAAGTTAAATACTCCGGTCCAGTTTCCGGAGTGCTCAGATCTGTCTGTGGTCCAATCACATCAGCTAAAAGTACACACAAAGAGGCTATTTGTGTCCACTTAAAATAACATTTTGTTCATGCTTTCTTCATTCATTCACCCTATCAGAAACACCTATGCCTTATTTCAAAGATGTTTACTAAAATGTAACATTTTGGAATACGTACTGCAATTGTTGTTATGCAGGAATGCACACATATTTGAATAGTTTGGACTGAATTTCATTTTTTGAAAGGCAAAGAAAAGAGAAACCTGACAACCACAAGCTGCGAGTCTCTCTTCTTTTATTCATGTTTTTGTGAAAAATCTATTTAACATTCATGGCTCAGCGTTAGAAATTACTAACTTTTACTCACTGTCCAAATATTTAACTTTAATCAGCTGTACTATATTTTCTACAGATTTTTGCTTGGTTGTTGGCTTTTATACTTAGGTGTCCATTTAATCACCATTCCATTTAATCGTTCATTTATTTTAACTCAACAGTTTTATCTACAGTTTACATCCTGGCTGTGTTGTGCGTTGATAACATGAAAGAGACTAGAATTACTAATCTGACAGGTATATATTCCCTCCAGTCTCATATATCTCAATATACTAGGGCCAATGCCTTTTTTTAGTGGATATTTTACACTCTGTGTATGTTTTACGTTGTTGTCTTTTACAAATTAGACCTTTAGAATGGGTGATTTGTTGCAGGAGCTCACACCAGCAGCTGGAGGAATTAAATAGGTTCCCTGGCGCTCTTCCAGCCCTTTTACAGGGCTCTTTTTGCCATTCCAAGTGTACAGTTTACAGTGTTTAATGATGCTCAGTATTTTTACTGAATCCTCATTTCCCAGTGCTAGCTAATGAGAAGGATGGGGACCAAAGCTAAAGCCATTGGAGGTAGGGATGAAAAGAGTTTGTGGCTGTGTTGCACATGTTGTAAAAGAAGTCAAGAGCAGTTGTGTCTGTTAGGGTGGGGGGTGGGGGGGAAGGGTTAGACCAACATATCATGCTGACATTGGCCTTTCAATACAAGTTGGAAAATGGCCAGTCTGTATTGAATACCACTGATAAGAATATGAGTTTAACCAGTAGCTTCAGAGGTCAAAGTCTGTAAAACCTGCAAAGTGACCTGCATCGGCCTGTTTTATTGACAACTAATCTACCTGAAAACTCTGCACAAAGATAGTCTCCATAGAAAGAATGGAGATTTTTAGAAAGCCATGGTGGTGATAGAGGCTTTTCCACCTTGGAAAGAACAGTTTTGGTTATTTCATGAGAGATTTCTGTATAAGTGTTTTTCTCTGTGCACTTTTCACTGGTTTGAAGTGGGCGGGGCTCTGTTGGAAAAAAGGTGAGGTCACATACTTCCATGCACCAACTAGCAATATTTTAATCCAAAGGCGATGACAATTGGTGAGTGATATCTGGGTTTGAGAAAATGAGTTGCTTATGTTTCAAGGCCACAGTCAATCAAAGCTGATCAAACCACAGCGATAAAGTCTTTAAACAAGCAGAAATAACTGAGCATTAGAGGGTTAGGTGTTAAGTCTTATAAGGAGACACTACAGGTGAATAGGGTTCACATTTTAGACATTTTAACTAATAGATATTACAATGAAACTTCCCCAGTGGATTACTTGCATTAACACAATACTTTTTTGTATTCGTTTTCTGAAATTGTATGTTTAATTATGCAAATAAGGCATTATCCAATACTAACATTCGGTGAATTCAGGAGAAAACTACAGACAAAGACAAAGTGTGGAAAATAAACACCTAAATGTGTATTTTGGATGATTCTTTTAACTTTTCATGTTATGGAAGCAAAAAAGCCCAAAATATCAAAATTGACACGTGCATGAAAAAATAGTTTTTGCCTGAAGTGTCTCAACTTGAAACAACAGTATGTAACTTTTCCAGCTTCGGTCACCCTACAGGTTGTCGGATTGGAACTACAGCTCACGCTAAAAGTTACATAGTGTTGCTTTAATAATAACTAGGATGTTTTTTTTCTCCAATCTTAAACTTTGATTGTTGCTTATTTAACTAAGATTTTCCGAAAAATCTGTGATGTGAGAACATTTTGTATTCAACCTGACCCTGTACTCTGTATAATAGAGGTTCTATCAAGATTGCCTAATAAACATAATAATGTCGGTAGTCTTTGCTGTTGCTAAGAAGCAGATTTTTTGTAAATGGAGAGAAAGCAGTGGTCCATACATTCAAGATTGGATAAATGCGATGTTGAAAATAAACTTCACAGAGTCATCTTCACTCTCTAGATGAGTATAATTTAACATGGTCACCTTTCTTAGCAGCCATGGCCTAAAGACAACAGACGATATAGTTGAAAAATGTAAGTGTGTATCTCAATGAAACATGTAGTTTACACTAATATGCATCGCAACTTGCTACAGCTTAGTAACAAACTTAAGATCAGTAAAAACTAAACTTTCTCTCCCTAAGTTATGCCATTGTCATTTTATTTATTCATACAAACATGTGTATATGTACGGTATGTGTATATATCTATATGTGTATGTATATATGTTTATTTTATTTATTTTTTTTAGCATTGTTGCTGGCATCTTGGTTTGTTTGATTGGTCCTTTGGAATTTCATGACAAGATGCTTGTGTATAAAATGCTGCTCTGTCTGATTTTTGTTTGAAAATAAAGTTTTCAGGGGCTGTAAATAAATTTCATTAAATTTCAAACATTTCAAATTAAAGTATTGTTGATTTCAGTACAAAATAGCTGGAATCATTATTAGCTGGTGTCAGGTTAAACCTATTTATACTTTGCACGTGACGTAACTACTAGCTGGCGGGCAAGAACATCAGTCTCCTAGCAACGAAATCTAGTGAGATAATCATCTTGCCAGGATGTCACCAGTTTTACTTTATGAAAGTTTTAAGGTGAAAAAGACATGAAGCCAGATAGTGTTGGATGTACTAACCGTAAACGCAACTAACAGACTCAGTCATGCACACATACCGTACAGACGCAAAGACATACACAGACACACACACACACACACACACACACCAGTCCCAGTAGGAGGACACAGTTAAGTTTCATAGCAGTGAGTTAGAAGAAATAATAAATAGAATCATGTTTCTTTTAGCAAACATTGAAAACGGGTCCCACAGACCCTAACACCACGCAAGGGTTAAGGTGGGAATGGTCATGCGGTTCCTTTCGTCAGTCCACAAACATACAAAAGACAGAGCAACTTTTATCGCAATTTTTTACAAAAGCTCCCGCAAATCAGGCATTTTGGGCCGCAATCTCAAAAAGGCAGCAAAATCCTGGAGGGACTGGTTACGAGACAGATAAGAACAGGCATGGCAACCATGGTTACAAATATAGGCTCCATCGTAACGCTGGCTGCACAGATTATGCAGACGCAGATCGCTACTGACTGACTCTCACACACACACACGCAGAGTTAAAATCATAAACTGCATGCTTTATTAGTCTTTCTACATGGGTTTAGTTAATGATTGGGATATCATTTATATAATAACATTTTAGCGTAGGCAAGGTGTAACACTCTGTATTCAGATTAGGACTTCATCACACAACGGAAGAGATTAGCAAACGTTAGCGGGTAGCTAGCTAGTAACAATCACCTTTGCTTTGATTATGAAGATATTCCTGTTTTTTCACTTCCATACGACAGCATTGTTAACCAATCCACTCTTGAAAAAGAGATAGCTATCAATACTTTTGTAAGCTCTCATTTTTTGTGCGATGTAAGGTGACAGATTCTCTATAAGATATATGTAAATATCTCCAAACCTCAAGTCTGGTAGAGACTTTGGTTCAAAGCAACGAAAACATGAGCAGGTGCTGTGTACGGACCACAAGTTCCGAGTATGTTAATCTTGTCATTATATCTAATTTTCACATTTGATGACATATGATCTAAATAGTTGATTGATTGTAGTATTGGAAATCTCCAAGGCTGCAATCCCTCTGGCTGGCCACCGTTCCTCGCCATTTTCTCGGCGTTTCTTGCCCGCCAGGTATCTATGGGGATTACGTGACTGCAAAGTATGATTTGTAGTGCATTTTTAAAGTATTACAGCAGAACTGCAAGCATGTTAAGACTACTGTTCAAACAGCATAATATCAGCAGTTCAAGAAAACTTCAAACATTTGACTTTAACAATTAGGAGGCAGATCTGGGCTCAGGCTTTAAGCTGCCACAAGTTGTCACTTTGTGTTCATAGACTGGACTTCAGGCCACACTGGTGGGCTGTAGCTGGACGTATATACTGAGACATGTCACAAGAATATTGAATGAAGAACAGCGGGGGGGAGGGGGGGAGTGTGACCAAGTGAAGTAAATCCAAAAGCACACACGAGTGATAGTGAAGACTGGCTCAATGTTTACTGCGCTGTCATCGTGTGGTTACAGAATGCAGCCTTCCCCATATGCTTGTCTACAAACTCTCAACACATACACGCACGCACGCAACTTGCACGCACACACGCGCGCACGCACACACACACACACACAAATCCGATACGTAGAAAAAGGTACAGACACAGTGTTCCAGATCACTACACTCACTTAAAGTCCCAAACCAACATAAAACAGGCAGACATGAAAAATGAGCTGTTTTCCGCAAAAAATTAGCTGACGGCCTTTGGCTCTGTGAGCTTTGTATTAATTTCCTGAACATGAAATAGGCCGTGCACCGAATTAAACAACCATATGGACTGAGTCTTTCTCCTTCATATAAGATAGACGCCAGTAAATGACCCCAAACACTTCAATAAATAACGTCAGTATCACCACATAACTCCTCGCTGCCGCATTTATGGTCAATTCAATTTTAATAATTGAGTTTACCCCCATTAAACAGCTGTGGCAGCAAAACTGACTGTATTTTCTTCATATGGTTATTAGCTTTGTCCCAATTTCTGATCACAAAGTGAGACCACAACTGAAACCATTCAAGGTGACTGAATTAAGGTGCACAACAAGAAGCTAAAAAGGTCACGGACAATCCCACTGTGGAACCCCGACCATCCTCGTTAGTTTACTTGCCCTGATCTAAGGCATCAAGATATTATCCCTCTTTTTAATCTAAAATTGCAGCTGTTATGGTTTCCAGCTGGCCTCCAGGAACGTTTGACCTTCTCCACCCCCATCTCAGTGCCACTGTTGCTGCGGCCCTTTGTTCTGACTAATGTACGTTAATATGCTGTGCTGACCCACACCAGCACCACTCAGGGAGCACCATCCTCACTAATGTAACTAAATCCCCCCAGTTGACCCTGTCTCCTTCCATAAGGGCCGCCCTGTTCTTTCTAATGGAGGTTAAAATCCTCTCCTTTCCCACAGTTACACCTCTGTTTAAAAGTACCTTCAAAAATAGAGCAGACTGCCTCGCAGTCACAAGCAGATGTGCTGCTTTACATCCCATCTGATGGTTAGGAAAACTGTTTAGGAAACAGCGATAGGATTTTAACAGTGTCAAAATATGACAGGCACGGAATTTTAATACATCTTGCAGAATAAACAAACTTGTATTTATCTTAAAACATTTCACAAAAGCCACGGATACAAAATAAATAAAAAAAAGACAAGACAGATACAAACACAGCATTGAATTTCAAGTGAGATGCTCTTGTAAAAACATGCATGTATTTGTAACGTCATCCTCTACATTATTCATTGTCATCAGGGGTCAAAACCACACTTCTAGTCTTGATTCCAGCAAAAGATTTAATTCCAAGCAACAAGTTTATCAAGATAGTTTGGCCTTAACAAGCACATGGTTGTTGTTCTTGGGTCTAGTCTTTGATTGCCTCCCTGACCACAAACCCCCCCCCCCCACGTTGGTCTGGTTGTATCATCAGACACACACAAATCCATTAATTGACCCATTACTCAGTCCAAGCCCCCGTGCATAAAGTCAACGTCATCCGCAAGCTGTGTTATGGTTGGACTCTAATCAAAAGAGGCTTTTGCAGGCAAAACATGATATATCACCTCTCTCTCTCTGAATATCTTTACCTCCTTTCCAGAAAAAAAAGTTGGATAATCCTGACAAAAACTGCATGCTCATTATTTCTCCTCATAGCTGCGGTAGAGAGAGACAGAAGATGGCCCTAAGTCACTCTGAACCATTAGCTGCAGATGAACGAGCAAGGGAAGAATTCTCAAGGAAGATATTTTTATGCTGATGTGAAAAGTCTTGCAACAAATGTGGTTTTAATTCTTACAAGATTCCCACAATCCTGAGTGTCCCGTCCTCATTAAAGAAATGAAGTTAAAAAATTTTGAATTTTCTCTCCAGTGTCTAAGAAGATTTGCCAGTCATGGGTCTCTAACAGTGCTTCAGGTGATGCAGGGGCCATCATCACTCAGTGCTTGATATAAATTCACAGATTTTTGATTTGGAACAAAACATCTGAAGAAATGTAAGAAAACAGTAAAGGAGTCTGGAAATGGATCATTTGCATTAGCAGCCTATAGTCCCAGGATGTTGAACACTTTAAGAGCAAGCATCAAATATTAATACAAATACAATTGATTTATTGATTGACAAAATGAAACAGCGCCACCTACAGAAGCTAAAATCCCATTAACGGAAAAGTCAAGGACAAAAGAGAACAGTATAACAGTTGTATACACAACTGTGCTCTCCAAACCCTGGCAATGGATGAGTGGCGGTGAGAGGTTGTGAGCATGCTTGTTTGTGTGTGTGAGTGGTGGATGGGCTTAATTTTCCACCATGGCAGAAGTTGTGTGTGAGTGTGCCGGGTGCACCAGGAAATTTGTGGTTTTCTTACGGCAGCAACAGGGCCCCCACCACGCAGGCTCAGGGTGATAAATCAAATGCAGCGATAACAATTCAAACCCACCCAGCACAAATCCCTTTTTAATCACTTCTAACAAGACCAATATAGACAGGAAAGGCCCTCTTTTTAGGGGTGCCGTCTGGCTTCCAGCACATTAGCAAGGCCCCGGAGCAAGAGACAGCAGCAGCAGAGGGAGAGGAAGGACTAAAGAAAGGTTGGATGACAGAGAATGGGAGAAGCTGGATGGATTATTTGTGGTTGTTGTTGATAAGTTTTATAACCAGGACCCACAGACATGAAATTGCTCATATAGTCTACACAGTGTGACATTCACTGCATGTCTGTATTTGCAGGACAAAAAAAAAAAAGTCTTTTCTTTTTTCACATGCGCACACAACTCTAAACATTTCAACTAAATATCTTCCTTATCGCATATAGTACACACACAGACCTACAAACAAGCTCACAACCTCCTTTACTCTCCCCAGCTAGCCACTCAATCTTCTCTCGCTAGTCCTTTTATGATATGGACTGGGAGAGAATTGATTTGCTGGGCTGGTGTAGATTATACAGTCTTTTTCATGTTTCCTCAGACTACTGGCTTGGTTTGTTGTGATAATGCTAGTGGTGTATATTTAACATCCATTTGAAATTTCCAAAAACCTTTCTATTTTGTACAGTAGCATATTTTTTTTTCAAGTTCAGTCACATTCTTTATGGTCAGGTTTCTGCATTCTGGGGTAAAACACAAAACTCTAGTTTCCTTTTTGATTTATGTCCTAAATCCAGGATGGAAATTCACACTACATCACTGCAATACGATGGTTTTATATCTGTCTCTGTGGTCTTGTACCTAAGCGACTTTATGCATGACTGTGGTGCTGACAGAGTAAGACAACCGCACTGCGAGTAAATAATGAATTCTCAAAACCATTGATTTATACAGAGGATTCTTTAACAGAACATGTCATTCAATATACACTGTATTTCTTGAAATGGACATTGCTGTGGTCTTTCATTGGTAGTCATTATGTTTGGCTTTTTGTTTTAATTGGAATGTATTAAAAGGATATAAAGTGCTTAAAATAAGTTAAAGCTGCAACGAAAATTTAGGATTGTGCTCTTCCTTCACTGATCCTGTTTTTTTTTTGTTTAGCTTTAAAGCCACAGCAGCAGTAATGCTAATGAAAGTCAAGTAGGCTGAAAACCATGCCAATTAAAACTATCCAGTCCGCTACAGTCACTTAACTGTTTCACAGATTTTGGGACTACACAGTGACATACAGACATTTTCTTAGACTTTCACAAGCATTGCTCTCAACTTCTGCTTCCTTTAAACATCTCCTTTTGAACTTTGCTAAAAGTTTTCAGACATTCATTAGGGACTATTGATGATAGCTGGTGAAGGGGCATAGCAGATCACTAGAATTGTACTTTGTACGATTTCATGTGACAAATACAATTGATTTATTGATTGATTGATTGACAAATGAAACAGTGCGACCTACAGAAGCTAAACCCATCTGAGGGTCTCTCGCAGAAATCCCTTTGTCTATTATCTGAGTTTGTCAAGGATCAAAGTCCACAATTGTCTTAAAGATTAATGAATGACTAAACAGTTAAGAATTATTTTGGCATGAATTATTGTATTTTCTGTACGGTTAATACATGAACACCTGAACCAAGTGACTTCTCTGCCATTCAGTTTTGCTGGTTAGCTAACTAACGTCACATTTAACACACTGAGCAGACAGCAACATGCATTTAATACTGTTTCTTCAATTGTTATTGTTACTTGATTATTAATTAAATGATTCAGTTAGGTTTATGTATGTTCATATTTTAAAATTGCCTTTACAGTTTGTCATACTTGTAAACATGGATGTATTCATGCAGATAAAGCAAATTTAAATTCTAAGGAGAAGGAGAAATAGAAGAATGCTATCACTTCCTCTAATTTTCTTGTCCTGGGTCTGAACGCTCTGCCAAATTGATTGCATTTTTCTCACTTTTCCTTTCATCCACTGGCCTTGTTGTTCAGGAAAATGTGTTTTGCATATGTACACTGAAGTGGAACTAGGTTTAATTGCCGTGCACACACAGCCAGAAGACATTACTATGTGATCTGCCAGCATAGTTCTTCCTTTAAAAAAAAGAAAATGACAATCCAACAGCCTTGGGTCATGATTATGTGAGAATTTTATCCACCAAAGCACTCAAGTGGACTGGGGGCATCTATTCAATCCTGAATCCTTTGATAAAAATAATATACTTGAAAATAAGTGTATACAAGCCTTTGTGTTTTGTATAAGTGGTTTGGTCTTTTAACCTGTCATCACACTGGACTTATGTATGTCTAAAAATAATTATATTTAGGAGTGTACGAAGATCGAAGTGCAAAATGCATTGCTGTTGGTGTTGTCCCTTAGTGGATTGATGTGATTGGTCAAAGTTCAGAGAAGGAATCCTAAACTTTTATGTTTAAAAAGAGAAAATATGTGACGCCCTCACATGACTGATGGCAAAACACCAGCGAATAAAAAACCCTACTCCTGCATCCTTTGTGACCATGACTCCAGAATATACTCTTTGAGCGTTAAGTCCGCAGAGACAGCAAAGCTTTTGAGAGCATCTTGGAGGCATATGGTTGAGATCGTCCGGAGAATAAAAAGATCAAGGCCAAAAACAAATCTCATTGGCTTTATTTAATAGGAGAGTGCAACAGACATTTGCAGATTTCTTTCTTCTTTCAGTTTGTCCATATTCCCTTTTTGTGTTGTTTTAAGTGAAGAATATTAGAATATCTGGACCTAATTTATTAGCAGTTGCACCTCTGAAAGCTGATTCCACCTAGCCCACAAGTCATTCCACAATGTGGGTGTGGGATCCAGAAACACAGTTCAGTCAATTGTATGGCATAGTTTGTTGCCAACTTCGTGACTAACGGAGGAATGTGTTGGTAATCTGACTCTGTACTTCAGCTTTTTTTTTCTTCTCTTGTTTAACATAAAGAGATTATTGGTGACTATACATGCATTTTTCTCTGCAGCCTGTGTTGTAAAATGACAATAAATAAAATGTGAACCTTATCACAGGTATTTGTTTTTTGAGTTTTTGAGGTTTTTTTGTCTTTGTGGATATAGATTGCTTTGATCTGGTTGAATAGGTACATGAACCAGCATTGAGATTTGGTTGTGGAACACTCGGGGAAGGGTATTGAAATTCAAGAAACCTAGAAATAGGACTTTGTTCTTTCTTTAATCCTTCTCTCTAAAACCTGAATATCAGCCCCTCTGATTGTGTGAAATCAAATGACGGGTGGCGGCGCTATCATTTCCCTCGTGCTTTTTATTTCTCCTCTTGCCTTGAATTAGAGCAGAATCCACAGTCAGACCCTGTCCTGTCGCACGGAGTGAACCTTGACAGTCCTCTCCAGAGCTTCAGATTAAATTACAGATCTTCACGCTCACAGAACCCCCCACCTCCCACCACCACCACACACAGACTCTGTCTCCCATGCAGATGTGACACTTTCCAGAGACTGCGTTCTCTCATAACCCATTGACACTGGTGGGGACAGAGATGGAGGTGATGCACGAGGAGGGGGGGGGGGGGGACTTCTAAAGGAATGTGCCAACAGTTTGGAGGAGACATACCCCAGAAAATGAAACAAAATGCTTCCCAACTCTTTCCATCCCAATTCCTCCCATCCACGCTCAGAGAGACACAATGCAAACATCTCAGGCGTCTGTGATCTTTGCCAGCTCATCTTATTTGTATTATGGAAAAGCTCTTGAGGATTTTCCCCCCACATTTCACACTGTAAATCAGGCAAGACTCAGTAACAGGAACTCTGACAGCTCACAGACACTCTCAGGGGGAACGTCACCACTGAGGGGGTTTAGTTAACTAGGTTACGTTGATGATCATCTCTTAGTACTCCCAAAATTCCATGTGGGTTTTTTTTTAAGTAGGGTTGCAGACAAAACAAAAACAAAACTCACATTCTGAGCTAGTATAGAGGTTTTTTTCCAATATGATCAGTTCAGGAATGGACACAATTTTAAAGGCAGGGCCAGGCAGATTTATTTGTATAACACATTTCAGCAACAGGGCAATTCAAAGTGCTTTAAACAAAAACAGTTAAAAAAAATAAAAACAGATAAATACAGGAATAAAAGTTACAGGGCAGTATAAGGAAATTAAACATTAAAATAACAATCAAAAAGAAAGGTGTTCAGCCTTGATGTTAATGAACAGAGTTGTGGCGGTAGTAGTGATTTATAAACTAGAAAAAGTATTTTGAAATCTATTCTGTGAGGCACAGGAAGCCAGTGTAAGGACTTCAGAACTGGAGTGATGTGGTCCACTCTCTTGGTCTCAGTGAGGACTCAAGCAGCAGCGTTCTGAATAAGCAAGTGCTTATTCACCATTCTTTTTCTATTACTTATCACAACATAAATTGAGGAAGAATTGAATACACAGGGCCCGGGCTTGTCTTTGAAAGAGTCATAAGTGCCACCAAGCGTTCAGCCTGGACCCAGCACATATCAGTTAATGCTTGCTGGATTTTGCACACAAGCACCCTTATCAGTCTGGGGAGATGGAGTTAGCTGCCATCTTGGCAGAGGTGCCTAGCGTTTTACTTTGGGCCGGGGTCCAACGATGGCGGGGAGGAAGGTGTGTAAATTTGGTTCCAGCATTTACCAGCTGCTTCATCTGGTCAGTGAACTCCAACATGGGGATGGGGGAAAAGGGTGAATGGCGAGAAGAAAAACCTCCAAGTTAGGTACAGTAGAACTCAGAGGCTAAATCTTCAGATGTAAATTTTATATAAAACAGGAGTCATCTTTTTAGCCTATATCACAGTTGCTTTTAATCTAACCAAATAATTGTTGGCACCAGGTATGGTCATAGCAGTAGCTCAGTCCGTAGGGAGTTGGGTTGGGAACCGGAGGGTCACTGGTTAAAGTCCCCATATGGACCATAAAGTACCGAGTGTGGATTGGTGGCTGGAGAGATGCCACTTTACCTCCT
This sequence comes from Etheostoma perlongum, assembly GCA_026937815.1. Taxonomy (NCBI): domain Eukaryota; kingdom Metazoa; phylum Chordata; class Actinopteri; order Perciformes; family Percidae; genus Etheostoma; species Etheostoma perlongum. Next base: position 14,207,100 of record CM049379.1, read on the forward strand.
GGGCACTGCCAGGTGCTCTTGAGCAAGGCACAGTACCCCCCCCCCCCCCAACCGCTCAGGGCGCTGGTTCAGCTGGCAGCCCACTCACTCTGACATCGCTCCATTAGTGCATGTATAGGTCCTGAGCATGTTGAGCAGGCTGTGTAGCCTGCTGTTGTGATTACTAACAAAGTGTGTACGCAGAGTGTAAATTGTAATTTCCCCACTGGGGATTAATAAACAAATTAAATCATTAAAAAATATATATATATGCATATATACCATGCTATATATGTACATATGATGTTTCCTAGCTTTAAATTACATGATGTCTGGGCTTTGAATGTCTTACAGATAACATATTAATCAACATGGAAATGTGTCTAGAAATACAGTTCAAACAATGTTCAGAGTTGTATGTTTAGAGCTCCGTCCATTTGTAGGGCGGTTGATCTAAAACCAACACAACACGCAAACTCTCTAATACAGTTTATATAACCACAAATACACCCTTCCCTCCCACTTTATATTTTAAAGAAAGAAGTATGAGATATTCAAAGGTTCAAAATAGAGTCAACTGAATTTAAATATAAAGTGTATCCACCTTCAGCTTTACCATGCACACATACACACACACACACACACACACACAGCTTTTACATGGTCTCATTTACCACGGTAAGTCTGTGATCCTGAATAATAAACACTTGGGAGACTATGTTTTTTTTAAAGAGCTTCTTACCTCATTCAGAGTGACGCTGATGAATGTGTGTTTGTGCATAGAGTGCCTTGCAGATCTTTCATTCATACATATTCATATGGTGTCTAATGAAATATATATGTGTCATGCATACCCAATTGCCCCTCATGGAAGCTGCTGGTCATCAATATAAGCCAAAATGTGATGTTCTTTAAAATTAAAAATAAAAGACGTTTGTCGTTTGCTGGATAACTGAGCTTTGAATTATACATATGTATATACATGTAAATGTAATTAAGTGGATACCCATATTGTCAAATATTATAACAAATGCCTGCTTTTCCCCCATTTAACTGTTTATTGTCATACAATAAACAGTGTGTTCTTGTATGTACTAACTAATCATTATCTGATTTTTAAAATATTGAATATCTGCTGATACCGAGTTCTGATTCAATACTTGTATTTGCCTACAAAGAGCAGCACAGTTTTTCTTGTTTACAAAATTAAAAAAGTAAACTAAGTAACTACAATAGGTCTTCAGCTTAATACATTTAACTTAGTGCAGATACAGCATTTTTGAAAACTCACATAGAAAATCAACTTCTACTTAGAATGGAGTAGTAGTTTCAATCAATCAATTGATTTATTTATTTTCATGTGAAATCATTTAAAATACAATTTCAGTGAAACGTTATCCTGCCAGTCTCTTCAGTTTATGCACTAAAAATAGTAATAATGAATGTGTATGCATTTAGTATTGATCCTGACTAAATATGGAATGCTTTGACGACCATATAGCAGTTTGAAACAGATAGAATAAAAAGGATGTATTTACATTTTGCAGACAGCCAGGCAGGATGCAAGGAGTCTTTTCTTGGATATCTCCAGCAATTTCATCAAGGTCTCCTGGCTAATGGCCAGCATTCCTGATGTTACTTCCAACATTTTTTGCCATTGATTAAAGCTCAGATATTCACAATTAAACCACTTCTGTTGGCACAGGTGAAACTCAATCCCAAAGCCAACGGCCTGTCTACCTGCGGTAACACCTATTAAAATAGCTGGGGCCTCCCTCCAGCAACAAAGGCTGGACTCGAACACACTCTAACCATTCTCAAGCCGGCCCCAAGGACATTGACAGGAACCCTTTATGGCAACCATGAACACACATAGACATAACATCCACATAAGCTAACCTTGTGACCGTTTGAAAAAGTAAGCTTTTTTGTTAATGTGTGACAATACCGGGAGCTCATAACTAACCTGTTTTTCACAAACCACAAAGCTGTATTTTTAGGGCAAAATATGGAAATTGAGACATCAGGGTTTTATTTTCTGTAGTGGCGAGGGTGGCTTTTGCCCTGAGAGATAGAGAAAACAGGCTGCTTGTGTGTGAGTGTGTGTGTGTGTGTGTGTGTGTGTGTGTGTGTGTTTGGGGGGTAAGCGCAGCCATCTGTGCTGTGAAATCAATAAAGATATTATTAACTGTAACTAGAGTAGGCTAAGACAGCCTCCTGACATGACACTTCTAAACTTCTGTCAAAAATATACAATGCAGTTTCACTGTTGGTATTAAATTAAAAAATAGACAATTCTTCTCCAATATGCCATGTTTTAAAGTTGTGTTGCCTTCATTGAGACAGTTGGAAAAGTTTGTCAATTTGCAGAAATTACAGGAACAATTTACTTTATTTAACCAGGAAACCTTTGTTAAGATTAAAAAAAAATGTAATTATAGAATACAATTTCTAATACAAGCATGTAAAATATGTCACACTAGTTACAATCTAAATGGCACCTCAAATGCAATCAAGATTGTTGAATAAATGTTTGAAAGCAAGCATTTCAGCATCTGCAAAGTGAACTTATTTTTTAACAAGGAGGCTCATATTGACACCTTGGGCAAAGTAGTAGTGCGGGAAAATGCAACATATTCCTAACATTCGTTTACAACCCTATCAACTTTCTGCACATATAGGCTATTGTATTCACAAATATAGAACCAGAAGCTGTCTTAATTTTTAAAACCAAAGGCTTCTTTAGTTGGAAAGTTCATGGACGAAGACTTGGCAACATCACATGTGGCGGAGGTGAAATCTGATGCAACATGGGATTGATTAATTGTTGAAATGCAACCTGCCTTTGCCAATCAGGTCAGCCTATTTATTATGAATTTAGTTCAAACCGCACAGTGTCCCACTGGAGTTCAGCTCAAGTCTTACACAGTAGCATCAGCTCACTCTCGTTACTGTTATTACGACCCCACTCGCTGGATTCATCGTAATAACATCGTTACTTACTTCTGCAGTGTGTGTCATGACCCCTGAGCTCAATGAGCCAACACATCACCCTGCTGTTGTTGCCCAATTGAAAAAAATACCACCAACTGTACAGCCATTCTGCCTCACTACATCTGTACACACACAACCATTGAGTGTACTTCTCTGCTATTTGCAGACACACACACACACCCCTGCAATTTACAAAGAAGAGATAATTCTCCAGTTGTAGATCCAAATTATTGAGCACTCCAACTTGATTAAACAGTGGGTGGGCAAGGTTTTTTTGTTGTCCATTACCTCCTCCCAACTAATCCAACTGCACTTCCTCCCTGTTTCCTCTATTATGTCAAACAACTTTGTCGCAGATCACGTCTTACTGCTACAAACGCCTTTCCAAGCACAGGCCAGATATCGTATTTTGACTCACGCCTGTTATCCTGCGGAGTGAGAAGCAAGTTTATCTAACTTGCCTCTGGGGCGAATGAAGTCTGAAGCCATATTGAGGTTTGAAAAAGGTCACAGCAGGGTCACAGAGGCGGCTGGTTCTCATTCTCTCTGTATCCTTACTTGGTTAATTACCAGCGTTGTTGATGGGATCACTTTACTGCATATATCTTTAGTTTTGAATGAGAAAGGTCTTGACACAGCATAGCATAAGCCATTAAAACAGGCTGTTTTTCACTCCTGTTTGCATTTAGATTTTAAAGAATACCTCAAAAATGGAAATGAAAATGGATAGAGTTAATATTAGTTGTTATTTTTAATACAAATTACTGGGAATTTGTGTCAGTGGATTTGAGCTGTAATCCGATCACTGACAGTGGTTTCCGCAATTCGGATGAGTCATCATTTTGCTTGGCTCTCGATATGTCAGGTTAATAACATTTCTCACTTTCCCTCTCCCTTTCGCTCACTTTTCACTCTTTTTCTCTTCCTCCCCAGCGACAGAAGTCAAAAATTCCTCTTGTTCTTGCTCACACAGAATTGATTGGACACTGGTCCTTTACTTAGGATTTGGTTCTCAGCTGGTTAGCATTCAAAAACACGGCTGGCAGGCAGAGGTAGAAAGTAACTAGATACATTACTGTATTGAGTAGTTTTGTTGTGTATTTTGTATTTTTCAAGTAGTTTTTTCAAAATTGGTATTTTAAAATGTATTTGATTACATTTTGAGTGAAGTATTGTATTTTATATTACAAATCCCATCCGTTACTGAGTTTCAAAAAAACAAAAAAAACCTGACCAACGAAAAGTGAAATAAAGAAAAAAAAAAGAGAAAGAAATCGCACCTGGAACAACTACACAAGACCTGGGCATTCTTTTTTTTTGTGCAAATGTATGCAGCTTATTCTTCTCTGGTTGCAAGTCGAAGAAAAATTAGAAGAAGTAGAATATAACTGGTCCGATCCGCTAACTGAGCGGGAGACGTGAATGAGCTGATATCCCTCAAAAATGTCAGCTGATGGGAAGGAAACAAAGGTCGATACAGAGTGTCGACTTTTTAACCAAACATGGAATTTCTAGGTATGTATTTACTGAAGCCAAAGGTAAATCTGTGTGCTTAGTTTTTGGAGTACAAATCGCTGTGTTAAAGGATTATAATTTTAATCGCCACTACAATACTAAACACCACGCAGAGAAATACAATTTGACTGATGCAGAGCAGGCATCTGAAGCTTTGCTAGTTAAGCTGAAAAAGTAACAAGGCATCCAGACATGCAGTAGTCAAGACCAGCTATACCATCCCATAAAATCTCCAAAAACAGTAAGCCATTTTCTGAAGGGGAGTTTATTAAAGAGTGTTTGGTGGACTCTGCTGCGCTAATATGCCCAGAGAAAAAAGAGACGTTTGAGAATATTAAATTAATATTGAGAAGAATTGAGTTTAGCCTTTTGGTCAGGCCCTGCATAACAATCCCAGTTTCTCATGGGGCCCCTTGAGAAAATTTTGCCCACCCCTGCTGTAGGACAATGTATGTAGAAGACTGGCTAAATGAATTCACATACATCTAATTAGCTCACACAGGCTACTTAGGTGTGTAGAAGCTAGCTGCTAGTCAGGTCTGTGAATATTACGGTCTAACCCATTAATGGAGTTAAAATCATTCATTTGGCCTTGATTTGTACTATAACTGTTGTTCTAACCCTCAGAATTAACTATGTATGGTACTTTCACTTTCAGTTGATTGTTTGAAAACGTTTTATGGGATGATCTGAACTAAAACTGCACATTATTTTATTAAATTATTGCATATTATTTACCTTTCCAAGGGGCTTAAATGTCATGTGTGACATGTGTTTTGTTGTTATTACATTTGTATACATTTGTATTAGACCTATATGGTTAATCATAAAATCTTGATCTTGATTGAAAATGTAAATTTAATTTTTAAATGATTTGTTTTTATTTTTATGACTTTGATTCTCATTTAATTTAACAAGCCGACTGCATCACAAGCACTACTTCATTCCGCTGTGAGTTTTAAACTGTATAAAATTAGGTTTTAAAGCGCTCTCCCTTTTCTTCATTGAAGCCTCTGTGTTTACAGGCTTGTGGTGATGCACAATGGGCAATAGGTGCCAAAATAATCTGTTTGGTACTGCCAATTTGTTTTGTGATAGTTCATGTGTGCAATAAAATGGCAGAGAATCGTGATATTAAGTCTAAGCTACTTTTTCCCCGAATCGTGCAGGCCTAATATGTATAGATGTTTATACATTTGCATATATTTTTCTTTAATTAAAAACAAAATAGTTTGGGATTTGTGACCCCATGTCCTATTTTCACTACATGGGAGAAATCCCCCTGTCCCTTTTTGCATTTTTTTTATGTAACTAAGTAACTTTTACTTAAAGTACATTTTAAATTAACTACTAATTACTTTTACTTGAGTAATTTTCCAGATAGGTATTTTTACTTGTACTTGAGTAATATTCTAGTACTTTTTCCACCTCTGCTGGCAGGTAATGACTCCACAGTTTTTTATTCCCTGATATGCACTTTGTTATATCTCAAACACACCATGCTGCCATTGACCTTTGACTCTATGTACTATACTATATACTAGGGTGTCATAGGTAGTGTATGCTGTGTGAAGACTCTCATTCTATTTCTGTTTCACCTTCTATGCAAAACTTTGTGAAAAGAATCTATGTGCTGATGTGTACTCCCTGAATAAGTAAATAAAGTTAAATAAATCTGTGCAGTCTGATGAATTGCCTCACGTGATGCACTTATGGTAGTCCATATCCACGATGTTCCACTTCTAGGATTGCTCTGGTGCCGCAAGAAAATCCACCTGATGTCCCTCTTTTTGGCCAGATGTCCGTCACCTTCCTCTTTCTTTGTGTTGGCATTCTAAAATCTGGGGGATTTAAGGTAACTATGGTTAATTACTCCTCAGATCTCTGCAGGGTAAATCCAGACAGCTAGCTAGACTATCTGTCCAATATAATGTTTCTGTTGCACAACTAAAGCAAGCAAAACAAGTTCCTTCCCTAGACTATTTTGCAGCGGCAACGTGTCTTCGTACAGAGCCGGCTATGGCGTTTGTGATTGGTTTAAAGAAATGCCAATAAACCATCCCAAAATGCTATGTGAACCACCCAGACCCTCTTCCGCAGTGCTGTGAAGAAAGGTCTGGCAATGTGAGACTTACAGTATGGCAACGTCAATTGGGGCTGAAGACTGCAAGTTTGAAAATGAGAAAAAGTCTAGGTAAGTGTGCATACCAGACCTCTGTAGCCCACTTCTACCACCATAACACACCGGAATCTTTGAACAAACAGTCAGGTTGAGTTGCGGTTGAGTTGCATTGTGGGTAATGTATTTAACAGGTTTTGACAGCGAAGAAGAATGCATGAAATTAAAGAAACATGATATCTGGTTCTGTTTTGATCCTTCTTTCAAACTGCCTATTGTGAGTCCAACAATGTTTTAGGAGTGCAATACTAAATCGGTGGAGAACTTTTTAAAATTGAATAACTGACTATTGGAAGAGCTGTAGGGAAATACTAAATTATCCAATATTTACTGATGCAGCAGCTACCAAGAAATAGTTAAGCCACTAGTCAGTAATAGGAATTTAAATGTTTGCCAGTAAGGCAGTAGAGAATCAGATTCATTCTAATTGATACATGAAAACAGTCAATTAATCTGATCCACTGTTATGAACTGTCATTAGGAGTGTCATTTGCAGCTGCTAAATGTGTATCATGAGTGCCTTTAATTGAACTGACTAATTAAAGTGGAGTCCTGTGGAATAAGATCTCTGCTGCTGATGAGTAAGCTTGAAATAGCTCAATTAAATCATATTGACAGCGTTAGTCTCTCCTTGGTATTTGCCTACTTCCTCTGGATATGGATAAATCACCCAATTCTTTCATGTTAATGTGTTTATTCATACGATCGACAAACAAGTTTTCAATTTGTGCTGAGTATGCAAACCAAAAGGCAATTTTCAAATCCGCTTGAAAGCATTTGCGTTCAATATGTTCATCTATGTTGACATGTGAATTTGTACTTATTGGCCCACATTAGCTTAGCTGACACAGGTCAGCCCATGTGGTAGCAGCTATGCTTGGTCCCTCACATAAGAGCACTTGGTAGAACTTGTAATCCCCTCCCGCCCCGCCATCACGCACAAAGCCCTCAGATCAGCAGACACGCTACAGGGGCTCACACAAACAGAAAAGTTTCAGCTTCTCTAATTAATAAACAGCAAAACTTCAAAGCCTTGGTTCATGTCATGGAGCCGCCCACACTAAAGAGTAGCATGAGTGAATTCCCATCACTGAATCACTTCACATAGTTAGCACATGGCAGCATGGCTTGGGAATAGATTATTACACTACAGCGCAACAAAATATAAAAAAGAAATATAATTCACTGAGCTAAACAACATGTTGACATAACATCATTTGAAATAAGAGAAATGCTTGAAAACCAACCTTTTTTGTGTAACCATTTTTATACTTATTCTCTTCTTAATGTGCTTATGACTGTTGACTGCAAACTACTAAAGCAGCCTAAATTCCCTTTTTACAGACCTTCATAACACTATCAAAAAGAAACTTTCTGTATTTTAAAAATGATGCCTCTCGATACAGCAACACTAAATTGTGCTGTATGAAACAATTATTAATGGTACTGTGAGTAGAACTTATTTCTTCTTTCCTTCTTAGAATTATGCCTGTTACCACAAGGCGCCATCATGGTTGCTTTGACAGTTTATAAAAACATCCCAATCTTCCTCCTTTTGGGCCGTTCTCATTTTAGTTAGACCTGTTTTTGTCTTCAAGGTTACTTCTTTAACTCTGTTTTCACATTCAGTTGCACTCGTTTATACTTGCAAGATTTCTAGAGTAAAAGTATTTGCGTTTTCTTTTTTCTATTTAACCTTTTCGGTTACAGCCTCCATCTGCTTATTCTTCAACAACACAATACAGCTTTTCACTAAGGGCTTTAACTTGCTACTTAAAGCACACTGCAGACTTAGCTAAATGCTGTCCACTCTGTGTGTGGTTTGGACTCAAATTGTGGGTAGAAAACGTCTAAACATTGCCTCAGGCAATTTTTCAAAAGCAGAATGTACCATGGGCCTTCAGAGTCTGTCATCAAAGACTTGGTTGCTGTGGTGCAGTATGTTTTTCAGCATGAACCATAACCCTAACCCATGTACAGACAGAATCTTTCCATCATAATGCTAATATTACTATTTTTGCTCCATGGCTTCCCTTCCTGCTATTTATGCTGACTGATAGATAAGTTTTGCAGACATTTTCCATATTCTTTTGACTTTTCAGTGACCTAGTTCTCCTCTATTGACACAGACAGAATATATTAGATTTTTTTTTTTACTATTTTTCTTCCCAACCATAGGTCAAAATACCCATCATAGTCATGTAAACAGGGAAAATATGTACAGTGCTTCCTGATAGTGATTGGTGGCAAAGCAATATGATCCACTTTGATGTTTTCCTCATCTTTTCCACTTTTTAACAGAGAAGATTCTCCCCATATGTAATTGTTTTTGGTAAATTATTGCTGTGCTTGAAATTGGTCAAAACGTGCTGAGCTGGGGGTAAAAAGTTAATTTCAGTCTTTCAAAGCACAAATTTACCCATGTAAAAAAAAAAGATATCGAAGAGCAATATCATAAGCACTGCTACTATCGGGATTTTTATCTGATTTAATTCATCAGTATTGTCTTTTGTATAGAAGCAATACATTTCACTCCCCCGGAATCTTATATTCGCTCCCTATTCCAACATATTAAATGTAATCACTTTCACCCTGAGGCAGCAGCCGGCACAGAATCCAAAGAATGCCATGGAAGCTGGCTAATGGCACCAACATTAAAAACAGCCAGCATCTGGCCTGTGCAAGTACATACTGTATGTCTGAGCTTCTCTCCAGTCTAACCAGCAGCACCCCAGGCCCTTGGACAAACAATAAATATGTTAGAGGTGCTGATAGAGTTAAGGATAATTGACCACGCTTCTCTTCCGTTTTTGCCTATGATGAGTCTGTTTTACCACACTGGGTCACAAATTATCAAATCATCCAGGGAGCAGCAGAGATAATCAAAGTCTGGATGTATTTATGTGTAGTTTTCCTCTATTAGCGATTGCAATTTCCATCTGGAAGCATGCACTCCATAGCTCTAAATGTCCTGGTAGTGTCTCACTATGAATTGTAAACACAAAAGATAAACACAAATTAAATTGTGCATTACTTATAATTGGGATATCCATTTGCATCTACGGAACATAAAGAATAAATGAGTCACGTTCAATTCTTAATTGGGTTTGGGTTCAGGGAAGCATCACACAAAACCATGTGGTGATAAGGAGTACAGTATATCTTAAGCTTGTCGATTGCCTTGTTTTACTGGGTTGCGGGCTTTTTCACAACTGTAACATCAGCACCAACTCATGTCTGCACAGTGTTGGAGACACTTGTTTACAATCCCTCTGAAAGTCTGTGAACATGGTTTGCCAAAGTGGGGGTGGTGAGAAAAAAAGATATGGTGTAATAGAGGGGGGGGGCAAAAGAAAAGCGGGAGAAAGGAACAGATGGCGAGAGAATGAGGGAGACAGAAACCAGGCAAAAGGAAAGAGAGGGGGAAACACATATAGTTGAGACATGGAGAGATCAAAATGTGGAGTAGCAGAATCAGAAATGCAAAAGAAATGAGCTGAATGGCACTAAAAAATTCAAGTGCAACAAAATGAAATCGTCCAACACTAAGGGAGAAAAACAACTATGTAGCCAACTGTTGGCAGTTCCAAATGTCCCACCAGATGTTCCCAGATGCAAACTCTGCTCCTCCAAGAGGACTCAACATTAACCTGACTTTATTGTTACAGATGTGGCTGTATTGGCTGCACCCCTGATTTACACCCAGGCAACGAGCAGACCAGCCTTGCCTCCCAGGACCCCTTCAAACCAAACGCCCCAGCAGGAAGGAGGGAGCAGCAGTAGAAGTAGCAAGCTGGGCGTAGTGGAGAAGGATTGCAAGAGAAACAGGCACCGTACTGCGCCATATAATGACTCTATCCCAGGCATCTGGCCTTGGGGAGGGAAGTTGCATGTTTCCCTGACTGGCTGGATTGTAGAGTAACCCAGAAATTTCTTTCCCCATACTTTAGAGTTAGTCACCTCCTCATTCCTCTCAGCTCACAACGAGCTGTGGAAAATGCTGGCAAGAGACAAAAAGACACTGCTTAATCAATACCAACACAAGGTCTTGGCTGAGAGCACAGAGAGCGATAGAGAGAGGGAAAGGGACTGAGCCTCAGTTAAGTTGCTTTTGGCTTGAGCACAAATTGCCTTAGAAACCCAATGACTCTACGAAGGTGACAAGAAGGCAAAAATACATGTGGCTCAAGGAAAATGAGCAGAAGCAGAATCACAGATGTCACACCCCCCCTGTTTTGTGCTAAACAGCGCTGCTGATGAATACAACTTTGAGGGTGACAGCGTCTGGAAAATGAAACCCTCAAACGATGGAAATCATAAGCAGCCATGACCAAGGTTAAAGGTCCCATGACATGGTGTTCTTTGGATGCTTTTATATAGACCTTAGTGGTCCCCTAATACTATATCTGAAGTCTCTTTCCCAAAAGTCAGCCTTGGTGCACAATTACAGCCCCTAGAGCCAGTCCCACAATGAGCTTTCCTTTGTATGTGCCATTTCTGAGTCTGTAGCGTTTGAGGAAGGGGGGGGGGCAAGGTGGAGGCTGAGGATGTGGCCTTGACCAACTGCCACTTTGGTCGTTTGAAAGCCATGATGTCTCTCTTATGGGTGGGCCAAATACTCTGAGCGGGCAAAGCAGAGAAAGGGGAGGAAATCTTGCCCCTTATGAGGTCATAAGGGGCAATTCCAGATTGGCCCATCTGAGCTTTCATTTTCTCAAAGGCAGACCAGGATACCCGGGGCTCGGTTTACACCTATTGCCATTTCTAGCCACTGGGGGACCATATGCAGGTTGGGGAAATGCATTTTAATGTTAAAAAATGTTTTCATGCCATGGGACCTTTAAGGATAAACCCTGTTCATTCTCCATCTGTAAACTTTTGATCTCATCATCTGTGCATCACTAAGCCGAGTCAAAAGACTATATTGTGTGACCGGAAATCAAGCTTTGAATGTTTGACTACTTTTGTATGGTTCTTAATAGAATTTAACCAATCTGCTGGCTTGCTGGTATTAGAGTTTAAACAAACATTTGATATTGGTCTATGATGATGAAGGATCCTACGTAACCACATGTACATGAAAGATACCCAGTAGTCTTCTGCTGGCAACTGAGCAGCTGCATGGACGCAGTTGGGAATAAGTGCCTTGCTTGAGGACTGTAATTGCCATAGCGAGGGAAGAATATTCTTCTTAAACATTACCTAACCAGCTTCCTAGCTGCTGTGGGGATCTGGGACAGATTTATGGGGCGGCAGTGCCCTTAAGGTTTGGAAGAAGGTTTGTGATCGGAGGAATGCTGATTTTAATCTCAAGACTGGAAGACAAAATTATTGGTGGAAACCATGAGTGAGTAAAGACATACTAGTCTGAAAACTGAACTTGACATGTTTACACTGACAAAATAGCTTATTTGTGACAACAGCAACATTTGGCATGTTGTGTACATGTAGGTAAAATGCGGTTTATGAGCACAAATGCTGTTGATTACTACACTGAGTAAAAGCAAGTTCACTGCAACAGCATATAAGCTAAATGGTAGGGTGTGGCAATATGACTAGATATATTAATAGTCAGAGAAGACAACAAAACTGAGTGTAAAATGCAAACATGCTGTCCACATAACACAAATAAAAGATGCAAACTATCAGTCTTTTTGCTTGAAATTATAGGACCAGTTAACCTAAATTATAGAAAGTAATATCACTGGTGGTATCCAGCCATGCACATAGTATGGGTTTTGTTTTAAAGGTATCTGCTCCAATACAACGGAGGTGAATAGAATTCTGTTTGTGTTGCTCAAATTATATTTTAAATAGCAATGATGGCTCTTACCAAAAAACATGGCTTTCATCTTTGGTAGAAAATAATTTTAGTGTCCTTTTATTTTCTTTATATAAATATGCCGAAATTGTACTGTACTGAGAAACTTATGGTTTATTAAAAGAAAACAATTCAGGCTAGAGGAAATTCAGAGTGACTTGCAACTTTAAAATCTAGCGGCCACTTTGACTTGTGACCCAAAATGTTCATTTCAAGCCCCGATCATACTGACACTGATCATTTGCAGGTGATGTTGTATTGAGGGTAGTGAACAAATTGTGCAAAAATGGTCAATTGTGGTTGAACAGCCTACACACACTGCAGCAATCAAAGCCCAATGTGGTGCTTTGTTGTGGTCACAAATTCATCATTCTGCCTGGGTGAGCTTCCAACAGTAAGCTGTAGTTGTGCTGGGCAGCTCCAAGGTATGAATGTGTAGTAGGAAAAGAACAAATGAGTTCAGTTTCTCACTTTCACAAGATTTTACAGTTAGAAGAAAATAGTTTAAAATGTGGTTGGAACCGTGAATGGATTTCCCACACTGTCTCATGATGTTTTTTTCCAAATGCTGTAATACAGCCCAAATGTTTTAGTGGAGCATGTCCATAAAAATTTATCATGTGTTAAATTTTAAGTATCTTTTTTACTTTTGCCTGAGACCAAACAAATTTGATGCAATGACCCAGAGCAGGAGAATGGCAGGGGAGCTGGAGCTTACTAAATAATATCTTACATTACACGATCAGAGACAGAAGAGCAATAAATTCAAGAGAAATAAAACCAATTATTAACATGTCTCCCCCTCATTAACCGATGGTACGACAAAGTATTAACACATGTTCATCTTGGCCTCCCTGTTTCGCTACTTTTACTTGACCACAAGCAACTGCACAGTGTGTACTGGTGTGTGTGTGTGTGTTTGTTTAGCATCTGCTGGGTCTTCTTCTCTGCTCATCCCCTTCTCATTCATTTTATCCTTCGTCTCACTGTCTCTCATTCTCTCCTACCTTCATCTCTCCATTGAGGCCTGGGGCTTCTTCTAATCGTCCTCTGCTGTGCTGATTGGACTTTTCATTAGTCAACTCCCGAAGGCTCAGCGTGACCTCCACTAGGTCACTGCCTACTGATTATCCTCTCTCTTTTTCCTACTGCTTATTCTTCAACAACTCCTTGAAGAAGGGATGGCATGACGCCGACATGATGTATCCCGTTGGATCCAAAAACCAATCTTGTCTGACAGGTTGAGGGGGTCACCATATTGGAGCGCTTTTAAGATAATATCAAATTACTTTGAGTATACTTTGTTTTTTATTATATATAGAGGGCTGGCAGTGCAGAAGGAAGATTACAAGGTTTTCTGGTGTATAGCACTGTAGTATGTGCCGCAGTAAACTAAAAATGTTTACCTTGTGCAGTTGCAGTTGTAAAAATAAAGTATGCCATTAAATACTGTGAGGATAAAGAGAAAGAAATTGGTCTCTAACATGTTGGGTACTGCTTTAGATGGTTAGAGCTGTCTCTGCATATTTGTTGCTTGACGCAAAAATCTTATTGGATCTTAAGCATTACCTACCGCCAGTGACATGTCCTTGGAAGTCAACAAACCACCTATAACTCAGTTGCTGAAGGGATTTTAATGATGCGGCTATACCACAGGCTGCCAGCGCTGCTTACAAATCGTACGGTTGTGTCTAAGATGTGTACTGGACTTGGGAGAAGCGCATGTGTAAATCTGGGGTAGACATGTTTTTGCCATCTCACTAACCATGACCTTGTCCAAATTAAGCCATAAGCACCCCCCCCACATACACACACACACACACACACACATACATACACGGTCTCATCTCTGTTCCCGCAACCCCTGGCACGCTCCAAAAGCTGGAACAGATTACTCCCCTGTGTGCTTGTTCTGACTCTGATTGCTGCTACATCCAGATAGGCTTTCAAGTGGCCTCCTGTGTGCGCAGTGCCCCATGGGATATGGCCCTGCGCACTACACATGGGGACTATTAGCTGAGCCAGCGGAGGCCTGCATGCGGCGCATCGCCCCTCCAGATTGGGCCGATGTGGCCCTCATCCTCTCGACAACCCTCTAAACACCCATTTCCACCCCCAATCATTAAAGTTAATCACAGTGATAGCTCTGTCCATGGTCTCTCTCTGGAGTGGAGTGGTCATTCTACTCTATCAGCCCAGTGTGCACAATGTCAGTGCACGCTGACAAGCATCGTCGGCTGAGTTCTAGAGTGCAGTCAGTGGGTTCAGCTCTAAAGGCACACATAAACACATGGACACACATCCATTTGCAAAATTCCGTGTGAATGCAACAACAAGACAAAGTTGGGATGCTGCCACAGAGTTTACTTCAACTGCTGCATACGTATGATCCAGTATCGGCTGCATTAAGTCATGTCAAAACTGAGAGAAAAAAATCACTGTGCTTTGTAAACTCTGCTGAGATGCCTTTATTGTCTGCACAATCTGATTCAACAAAAAGTCTTCTCTCCGCTGAGAATAAGCCAGATTTATTAAAGGAGAGACTGCAGGACTGTGTGGCAAAGATAACCTGCACTGAAGAAGTCACTGTTATTCTTCATTCTTCTTTGTACTGGCATGTGACTGCAGAGTTGTGCATCTGTGAGATTTAGAAAAGTGGAAAAGCCTCTGTAGGGTGTGTGTTTAGAGGCAATAAGAGGGATAATACCTCTTAAAAGGTGCCTGTTTTGTAAACACAATCTCAATCAACCACGTGAGTGGGAAGAGGGACGAATGCTTTAAGCGTACCTTCCTTACAAAACGCTTGTAAGGATCTGAGCTTTAAGAATTACAACAGAAAGCTGTACAAAATGTACAATAAACACACAGGGAAAAAGAGTATTTGAACAATTTCAAAAAAATACTTTGAGAAGATACAGCAGGTGATTGATAGAAGACCTTACCGCAGAATGACTCAGAAATGCAGTGTCTCATGGACGAAGACGGAAAGAAATATCTGATCTTGCATGGAGGTAAACCACAGCAGAAAATTTATGACAAGTAAACATACTATTAATGTTGTTCACAAGGAGCTAAGCTGCAGGGATTTAAAATAGACAGTGAGTGAGAGAAGAAAGAAAGGGAGTAGTTTCATTTTTTCCAGTCGCAACTTTAGGTATTAGCTGAGAGTCCAGGGACAGAAAGCTGAGACAAAGGCTTAACCAATTAAATAAATGATGTGTCAAACTGGGAAGGTTTTGAAATCGCCAAGGAGGCAGACTTAGTAACGATCCACACACACTGGTAATCAGCAAGTGCCTCTGTTTGGGTTTTTTGTATTTATCTGTGTTGAAATGCTCAAAATAATGCTGAAGAAAAGGGAATGGTAAACAGCTTTCGGATGCACAAGCTGTGCTGAGTTTGATCAAGTGACGAAAGCAAATGGAAAAAAGAAATTAACATAATCATAACTCTCCTCATCTCCCCAAACACGCTATAATTTATATCCACTGTATCACAACCAATTAAATCTACCGTTATGTTAAATATTACTCATTACAATATTGCCCCCATTCTACATTTTCTCCATTTCAGCTCTAATGTTTGCTTAGATTTATTAGTGTTATGAGTCAGTGTTGGAGTGGTGTCACAGGTTGCTATTTGCAACTGCCAAGTCGTCACCTCAGAGTGTTCACTTGGCAGGTCACACTGTATTTGAAGTGAGAGAAGCTGTTAAAACCAGGGAGGCCAGCAGTACATTATCCAGAGTGATAATGGAAAATAACTTTTATGCCAGAATACATTCTTTATTTTGCAAAGCATGCCCTGCAGAATAAACAAATTCCATTTATTTGCACAAAGACGATACAATTTAAATTTTCAATTCAAAAACAATGTTTTATCCCATCTCTGAGCAGCACTGGTTTGGCTTAAATGCATACTCTGAATCAACAAACACAATTAAGGCATAGTGTATGTGAACAGCAACCTGTACTTGAGCAACCTTGATTGAAACAGTAATCAAGCTTGCTTTTGGACACTCAAAAACCTTGAGTGTTAAATGTAATGCACGAGTACAGAGGAGGTATGTCATTTGTTTAAATGTATACCATCTAAAGGAATTGTTAGGGCTTTTATTTTAGTTAATAATGAAAAAGAAATAAATGTTTCTGACACTTCCTGCATGGTGTTTCATTTTAAGTTCTGTCTTGCCAATTGGGCGTTGTTGTGAACTGTGAAAAAATGTGATTCTGTGATTACAGCAAGCAATTTCCTCACATTACTCAGTGATGGAGGCCTGTTAAAAGTCAGGAAAATGTCAGAGAGAAAGCCTTGCCCGAAAAATGTGGCCTGTGTCCTCATAGGAAGGTTGGCCCATTGCAAATCATCACTCTGTTTTGTTCGGGACTCTGGGTTACAGTGCTGCCTCTGACCTCACCAGTCACCATTTAGCTGACAGCCACAGCATGGTAACCTTGTTAGACGTGGGGGCGGAATGGCTCTTCTCTCATAGATAACAATCAGTGTGTCTGTGAACTTTGATATGACACAAATATGAACAAAACTGCAGCTCTGCAGCAATGCCTACACTGGAGAACATCAAGCATGGACAGTTTCGTAGGGTAGTTCCCTGTCTTAAAAGCTTGTTATGTCTGAGGGAATTTCTTTGGCAATGTCTCAAGCCACTTCTAATAATGCCAGAGTGGAAGATCTTTCTCCTTTTTCTCTCAGGATTTTTTTTTTTTTTTACAAAATAACTTTTCCTTGAGTCACTGATATGTGCTGCTAGTTATGTAAACATCACTCACTTCAGATTTCATGTAAGAATTGGAAACAGCTGCTGTTGCTGTCCATAGGGGGCATAAACGACTTTGACTGTCCTTTTTCACCTTTGTTACAATTTGTAAAGTCGTGGTGAAGGGCTGTAGAGGCAGCGTGGCAGCACTCTGCGCTTTGTCACAAGTCCAAACTAAGGGTCAAGTCCTCCACTCTCACACATGGAGGGCCATTCCCAGCAGTTATGTGTCTGCTTTGGACCAACATACATCTATGTTCAGCTCTGACTCAGTATTTATAACAACACATACTGCACTTTTATCATGGTTGTATACAATTTGAACTTGACACATCCTTTCAGAATTACCTCATAAACTATCTTTAAGTACATCAAGGATTTTCCCACCATTTCAGACACAAGGGTGCTCTTTGTTTAATGTGTAGCTGTTGATGAAACGTACAGAACACTGGGATGTGCATTATGAATGAAAACCACTGAAAAGTTGGGTCTACAGTGCTCAAGAAGGACGTAATCATACAGCTCATAGATCAAACTGACAGAAGGCTCTGGAGCATGTGTGAGCATGAGTGTTTTATAGAGTAAAAACACATAATGTCACCTGAATTTACCCATACCAGATTCATTTGAGAAATCTCTGGGTATGACTTAGACCCCACTAACTCTCACTGTTGCCTTCTAGCTCCGCAGCTCTGTTTATTCTCAATAGGCTTGGTAATAATGATATACAGCACCGCAGCAATAGCTGACATGCTATTAGCAATGGCATAAATTTGAAAGAAAATTGACTAGCTGGACACAGGTTTGACTCCAGGGAAACTTGCAGCTGATACTGAAAGAAACCTGATTTATTAATGGCTTGTGCAGCATTCATTTCTGTGTGAGAAAAAAAAAAATCAATAAGACCAAAAGTCTTAAGTGAAAATAAGAATATGCATAATCTTGGCTGTTGTACAAAACGCAACTTTGCATTAGTCAAACGGAAAGACATGATAGAGTTCTAGTAAACAGCCAAAAATATGATGGAACACACCACATTTCAAAAGGGCTGATTAAGTGGAAGAAAAAAAACACATTACAATAAAATAACTACCATATTTTCAATTCAACTAATGGGGGGAATGCATATTTTTGGAAAACAAAAAGGATTTACAAGAGCTGTGGGCGAGATCAATTAATCTCCATATGTACAGTTGATGTATTGCGACAAGATCTCACAGAAAGAATTAAAGGGACATACCACACAAAGGCAATCTGTCCTCATTTCCAGAGCTGGGAAACAGTAGAAAAGAGCTTTGGTTGTTCCATGTTCATGTCTCCTTCGATTTGAGAAACACCAGATCAGTTCTTTTTCTGTAGGCCAGATTTCATTGAAAGAGCGTTCACATTGAATCAGAAAAAATGACTGAATTTTGCATGTGAGAAAGGATGCCAGAAGATTGAGCCTGCTCTCCTGACACTTCAAAGAATGACGACTAATGTAAATGTGCATAATCCAGCTATGAGCTCCACACAAAAGGGGTTCAAAACAACACCGGATATGTAGTAAAGGAACCATAGACTGAAACAATGCAAGGGGAAAAGAAGGGCAGAGGACTTTATTCATTGTATTTATGTCTTTTTTAATGCTACCACCCCATGACTCATTATAAATAATCTATTGGTGAGGGAACTTTCTTTATTGTCTTTCTCAATAAAAAAAAAGTCTCATAGGTTTATGTATAAAATGTTGAATGGTGTATATTGTATTGTTTAGTATTCTTATTATACCTTGAAGAATATTGCTCCTAACAACATACCGCCTGCTGAACATCAAGCTGGTGGTCTGTGACACATACTGTGCTTCAAAATGGGTTTAATTATTCTGCACCTCCTGCTGTGTTGACATACAACAGCAGAGCTCAGAGTTTCTTGGTTTATGCTTTGACACTCGAGAGACTAAACCAAAATAACAATCTCTACTGGTGGTAAGGAGATACCAGGAAGAGGATTAACCAGAGGTGTGGAGAGCAAAGCTACTGATGGCCTTCCTGCAGGACGATTCCTTCTCTTGTCAATAAATGACCGAGAATTTGATGCTAATGTTGATCGTGCTTCAGTGTCCTACGCATGAGGGACATCTGCAGCCAGTCTCAGATCATTTCCTGTGGACAAACTTGTACACAGCAACAAATCTTCTGCAAGCCACTCAGCCTCATAGTTAAGCATGAGGCAAGTAACAGGAACTACATATTGATATACGCCGACACTATTTGAGGAAAGGCTGCACCATGGGTTGTAATTCACCTCCTGTTGAAATTTATCAAACCACAACCGCAAGACCACAAACAAAACTAAGTGTTATTGGAAAGCACTGCAGACAAACAATACTGTCTCTCGTGTCCTTAAAATCACATTTGTAAATATACATGCAGTGTGTGTTTGGGCATGGTTGTCTGTGTGTGCATTCAAGTATGGGTGTGTGTTAACCTACAGTATGTGTACAGTATACAGTATGTCACATACACATACGGTAAAAATGGAAAAAAACACTTTCTTTCAGCCAGAGAATAATTGGTCTCCAGAGCCTTTATTAGTGGCTCACACATGTGAGGTAAGAGTCGGGACTGACCAGCACGAGCAAAAACTAAATGTCTCTATTATTTATTATCTACCTACAGCAAAAAGTAAAAAATAAATAAAAATAAATCACTGGATTATTTTCAGGCATTGCCAACTTTTCCTGAAGTTAAAATTAAATACCCTACATCATAATTGATGTAATTTCTTAAGTCACTGGAATCTTTGATAAAAAAAAAACAAGTAAGGCATTTATATATTTCCCCAAATAAATAAATATTTACACTATTTGCACAATTCAAATATTTTGACAGTTCTCAATTTGTTATATATAATTATATTACTGTATTACCTAATAAGACAGTATATTTTTAATGTCAGCCACTTAGACACACAATATTTTTGTACCTCAGCATACATCTTGGAAGATTTATAACATTGTCAATCGTCTCAACTCTTGTTCCATTAATCCCTCACATTGGTTAGGCTGATTACTTACTGTCGATGCAAGCATTGGAAGTAAGATGCAACTTCCCTGAGAGAGCTGCAGCACATGTGATTTACACTATTGATCCAACATCCTGATTAGAATTTTTAATTAATGAAGGGGGCTAATTGCCTAGAGAGAGGAATCTGCCTGGCCCTGAACGAGCTTGATGATTGGCGTTGCAGCACTGAGCCTAAGTTAATTGCTAGGCTGATTTGACTCGGCTTGCCAGAGATAATATGCTGTGCCGCGTTTGAAAAATTGACCTCACTCTCTTCCTATTTAAAGATCACATGAGTCTATGGCAAGCAGGGAGTGAAGAAAAAAGTGCCCAGTAGTGTGAAGTTACGTAGATGTGAATTAGTCCCATAAACAAAGAATAAAACATAAACCAGATTTTACCAAGCGTGTATGCCAAATGTAGCCAGTGTTTTTCTTATTTAGGTAATGGAAGTAAGATTCAGGGGGTTGGGAAATGTAAGGGGAGGGCTTGCTTTGCGACAGGCTCTGATACCTTGACAATAATCCTTGCTTTTCCCAGAGCAGGAATAAGGGCCACTAGGGGTAGTTCTACAGCCTAAAGGCCTTCCATTAACTATTAATCTTCTCCTGGAGAGCAGTGGGGGAACCGTGGAGTCACAGCTGCCATCACACTGCTTCTTTTTTTTTTTTCTTACCCCCTTCTCCCCCCTGTTCCACTGTTTCCATTGGCAAACAATCCACGTCTGTGAGTCGGGCTAATTAATTTTAAATAAAATACATTGGTTATGCATAATTTATGCTTAAAGCCCAGAGCTACCAGTGTTGTACAAATACACAAACTCCATACTGAATTACCAGCCACTTGAGCTGAGAGAAGCCTGCGGGGTCATTGGCGAGCTATCAAAGTCAACCCTTGCATTTTTAAGGTTACGGTTATCCAAACCAAACAAACACTGTTGAATTTCAGTTGAAGAACAAGCATTAAAAGTACCCAATGTTTTCATAAGTGGCTAGTTTGGATCAGAGAGAAAGGTACATAATTCCTATTACTGTATATCTGGTCAATAACAATGGTTATCCATTGTAACCCAAGTACTGTGAGTACAGGTGGTCAAAACAAGCTCTGCTTGAAGCAGTGCTTGAAGCAGTGTGACAAGGTTGGAGATTTGAATCTGTGCTCATAAAACTATAGTAACAGCATGTAAACGTAGCTCTATATCACACAAGCTTTCCCCTGCAACAGTCTCAAGGATATTTAAAGGGTGACACCAACATGACAGAAAGCCAGTGACTTTGGATCTTGCCAAAAATATAGGTTGCTGCTAGAACCTTTTAGCAGTAGGGGCGAGAGGACAAAAAGTCACATAAACCAAGCCTGATTGCAGCCGAACACCTAAACTTCAATCAGCTTTGACCAAAAGTAACATATTCTGGAAGAGAGGTAGCACACCAGGGACCTCATGTATAAAAGAATGAGTAGCCAGAAGATGGCTTACGGCCAAAAAAGCCTAAACACAGAAATATTGGCATGTATAAAACTGGGTGTACCCAAGGTCCTGTGCACCTTTCTTTGACATGACAATCAACATGAACAAGCCATCAACCCGCCTTGTCCCAACTTGCCTTGTCCCATAAATCAATATGGAAATGCCTATAAATGTGCCTTCAACGTCGGGTTATCCCGCTGCAGACGAGAACAAAAAAACAACTGAGGTTGAGGTGCTGAAAACGGAAACGAGAAAAAATGTTCTGTTCTCGGAGAAGCAATAAAAGAAAATGCCTACAGTGGTAAATGGTGACCGGGCGGTGAATGCACTGAGTCATGGCAGAAATTTTAAAAAGAGGTCTAATGTCAAAGTGGAAATCAAGAGAATAGTGGCAGCACCACACCCGTTGCCGAACAACATGCATCTCAGTGTCAGTCCAAATTACACAATAAGCAGATCGGACCCACTGATGTAATGCCATTTATCTAAGTGTTAGTAGGTTTAGTGAAACTGACTCCAGCGCGAGGGAGACCCGACTCAGGTGAAGGAGAGTTTAGGGAGGCCAGCGTCTCCAAGGCAGGCCTACAGTAACCGAAATCAAGACAGTCAAGATGGCCCAGTGTTTGGTGGACCGGGTACACCTTGTTCACATACATAGCCTAATAATCCTCCAAGGGATCAATTATGCATCATACAAGTTTGCCCACCCGACACAATGTTCCTGGGGACATGGATCCATGCGTCCCGCCTCCTGTACGCCTTGGATGTCTGAGCCTCAGCAACTACAGACTCACAGACACTATTGCATTCCGTGCCAATCTTTTTGTTGCACAGTGAGTAGATCTGTCTATGGGAAATACAGAGGACGACTGAAAGTATTTGTGGATTTTTCATTCATTTCCCATCCTCATGTTTAACAGAGGTTAAGTAGCCTGTGAATTAAACAGTTAATAGTGTGAAAGATGTAAAACATTATCCACATAAATGGTCAAACCTTCATTGAGTATCAGGGGATATAATTATGTTTTTTTTAATGTCAACATCACAGACGTACAGTATGCCAGAAAGTTTTGTTTTGTAATGTTTGGTGAGTTTTGGCCCTTTAACTTAGAATTTGCCACGTAACAAAGCCAGAAAAGACTTTGCGTGACGACCCACGCATTCTCACTTCAAGTTTCTTTTTTTTATAAATCACACCGTGTGCAGTGAAAATCGGCGTACGCAACCTTCTTGTGGGTTTGCAATGTTTATACATGAGGCCCCAGGACTTTAAAGAACAAGAAAATTTATGTGAGTTCTGACTTTATTCTCAGAAATCTGAGAATAAAGTAAAAATCCAGAGAATAAAGTCAGAATTCTGAGAAAAAAGTCAGAATTCTGACTTTTTTTAATTCTGACTTTAATCTCAGAATTCTGAGAATAAAGTCAGAACTCACATACATTTTTCACCAGTGGCCCTAATCCTCTTCCATAGCCACACTGTCATCACAGACATACGATTGCTTCCCACCTATTCAAATTTGGCCTGAGTCTCATGACTCATGATATCTGGATGCAAATGCATGTCATCTGTCTTAAGTCCAAATCTGGCATCCTCTGTGATGGTTTCAACTATTTGGGGAGGCAAATATGGAGATAGTAATAAGGCATTGGGGTATATACAAATCAAAATAGAAAATATTTTGACCATGTGTAAAAGATAGTAAAGTTTTCTACTCAAACTAAGTATTTCCAATGCAGCTGCCAAATGTTTACCAGACAATGAGAAAGCCAAAGTACAGTTTGGCTTCAAAATATGCTCTGTAAAGGCCACAGGCTTATAAAGCTGTCACTGGTCGTTGTCAGTGCTTTTGTTGGTTTAAGCCTCTGGCGGCCAGTGGTTTTTGCCTCAGTTGTACCTGTTGACCTTCCTGAAAAAGCAGCTAAGGACTTTGCTGAGGCTTGTAGCCTGGCTTAGTAAAAAAAAAAAAAACGGAAACATAAGAAACTTCCGCCTCTTTCCCAGCCTTCTCCTCCCGCTATTGGCATCTGAGTTTGAAGCACTCCTCACAGGACCGGGATTTATGGCCTGGTGGAGTGAGGAAACGAGGAAAGCACTCATTTCAGCAAGGAATAAAAGTACATTTCAGATGGTTATTGTACAGTAACCAAGAAAAAGTATGGGAGAACTTTTACCAAGCCACAGACTAGACTGCATAAATAATTGTACACATCGCTCATGTTATATCTACGGTTCTGGCATGTGCTATTTTTGTCAAGCAAATTCTTTTTTCTTTTCACTTTGAGGAGTTTTTTCTAGCAGCTGTTTTATCACCAAAGCGATCTAACTGATGTCCTGCTGTGGATAAGCAAGAGAGGAACAGTTTTTATGAAGTGGCCCACCCAAGGAAGGAAACAAACATATGATGAGATTCCATGTTGTTTTGATTTGAATGACACATAAAGAATGCCCATCTTCCAGTGAACTGTGGGCTGAGAAGAAGCTAGACAGACAGAAAAAGAGAAAGGGGCAGAGAGGGAGAAAAATGGAGGAAGATGAAAAAGGAAGAAACATTCCCAAGCTGGCCTGGTTAATTACACAGGATTGGAAACAGCTGCACAGCCACAGTGACGTTATCTGAGTAGACCTTGAAAGTCCTTCTGGTTTGAGGGGAAGGGGGATATGAAGACTTTAGGAAGACAGCGATAGATACAAGAGATGACAAAGAGAAAAAGAGGGAAGATTGAATGGTGTTGTGGCATGAGAGTAGGCAAAGGAGCAAAATAACACATAATGAGGTGTAGGGCTAGTATTTGAGGCTTTGATGGATAAAAGAGTACTACAAGAAAGTAGTGATATCAAGAAAATTGATTCAAAGTGGACTAGGTTGAGTTAGCACTGCACAGAACACGGAGCAATGTTTTGATTTATGGGCATTAATTCCCCTCTCTGAGTTGGAATATCAAAATTTTACCACTTCACCTTTCAGATCAAATTCTGCCACACTGTTACATTAATTAATTGTCTCTATTATGTCAAGGCAGCAAACCAAATTGTGAGTGTGTTTCAATTTCATGTTTTACTGTAGTCATGTCCCCTGCTCACTTTTGGATGAATTACCAATCGAGGTAGCATGGAGAAAACATGTTGGTCTTATGGGTGTTTATTAGGCGGGTTACATAAATCAACAGCAAAAAAGTTATTTTAATCTCAAACCAGACCCATTTTCAGACCCATTTAACAACATATTTAATTTCTTCAGACTTCCAAATGCTCTAATTTGAAATAACTTCAATGAATGACCTGCAGAGCATTCCCTTACTTATTAAAATGACTGAAGAAAAATTGTTAGCTAATTAATACATATGCCATCATATTATAGGTAAATATTAAGGTTAACACAATCCAGAATGAGGCATCAGGAAGGGTAATTGTAACTGTAACAACTGTATAGTGAATTGGCCACAAGACAGATATTATACAACTATTCTTAACAATCTCTCTTTCTGTACCTTTTTCAAATACACACATCTAAGATCTGACTCCTAAGTTACCTTTGAGTCTGACCTTTATCCATTAAACGGTTTTTGGTTCAGTTTCTAAGGGAAGCCACCTTCTGTGCCAGGGCTGTGTGATTTGTGATTAGTGGGTGGATCTTTAAGCGGTGGGGCCCCAGGGCCCTCACGCTTATAATTACACTCCATCCCTGGGGAGGGACCATAGAGTGACAGCAATGTAGCTCCCATTTTTACCAGGTCAGATTCGGCGATTGAGCTCATCCTGTACCCTGCCAATGGCCCTTTCCTTTTAAAGAGTGATTCCCTAGGACCTTGGGACACAGGGACTAGCTCCACATTACCAGCAGGCACCTGTTCTCCAACCTACTTTAAGGCTATGAGGCCATCACTATTAGGCTGCCATCCTGCTTTTAAATAACCATCAAATGTGCAAGAATCTGGAGACATCTTTGAAGCAATTTTTTTTTTTTCCAATTCTATGAATAAGACATTACCAATTCTGTCTTTACTATTTAACAATGCAGGCAATATGTTTTGTGTTTTACAAGCCAAATGTTTGCTGTTCTGGTGATATGTATAAACCTGAAACATTCTGTGGAAGCAGGAAGAAGAAAATGTTGAGCTCAATAAATCTTTCAGTTAGACAGGAATGTTAAACAGATGTGTTAACGCATAACTCTCGGCAAAGTAAAACCTAGGGTCTTTTTGTGAATGTACCCGAGTCAAACTTTCATTAAAAAGCATAATTAGGACTGAAGCGCCACTATTAATATTTACCGTGTTTTTGTTTTGGGTTAAATGGCCTTTAGAATGGGAGTGCTAGGGGCACTCCTATGATAGCATCAAAATCACTATTTTTAAAACACTACAAACACTGAAACATTTCTCAACTTATAACCAGGGGCTCTACACATGAATTTGTGCATTGAGAACATTGTTTGTGTACACAAACTCTTTTTGTCTGGCGAGATGGCAGCAACCAGAAAAACCAACAGTGAGTCGTTCAAAAACTCTTTTTAGTAACTATGTGTACACAATGTTCTCAATGCTCAAGTTCATGTGTAGAGCCCCTGGTGATACTTCAAGCAAAGTTTCAGTGTTTGTAGTGTTTTAAAATAGGGATTTTAATGTTATCATAGAAGTGCCCCTAGCACTCCCATTCAAAAGGCCATTTGACCCAAAACGAAAATACAGTAAATCTTAAACCCTTTAACCCTAACCCTAATTTAAATAAGATAATACTAAAGCAACTAAAATAAAAAAAGTTTGAAGTTTAAAAAAATAAATGTTTTGTATTAATAATTCCAGCAATGCAAAATACCAAAATTGAACCTGAGGTTAAGTTACACTTCATCTTATTCAAGATTAACTTCCTTTTTTCCTCACATTGTTATTCATTTAAATCATACACACAAACTTTAATGCAGAGGCAATTTCTTTGAGTACTGTAGTTCCCAGAGTGTTAAAAACCTACAAATTACATAAGTCTCCCTTGGCTTCTATTTAACTTGAAGGGATCAGTTTTAATTTCAATTGATGTTATATTACACAGCATGTCAGCAGGGGTTTAAACTGCATTTTCATTGAAAAATCATTACATTTGGCCCATGTAAGGGGCAGAAACAGCTCTCAAGTGGAGGTCCTTGAGAGAGGGGTTCTCTTTGTAAACTGCATTTTTCATGTCAGTTTAATTAATCACACACATATTCAGTTTGTAATCCCTTTCATGAAACAACACGGGGAAAGATATAAATGAGTCTGATTGGAAGGATTTTAGCAACTGTTAGGTGAATTAGTTAATCGAGACCCAGTTTGATAGGAGGTCGGAGGTTAAAAATGAATTTTGGAAAATGCACTCACTTTAGATTTAACTGGTCAAACTTAATCTAATTTGAGTGAATTGTTAATTTACCTTTTTTAAGGAACAAAAAAAGGTAAATTGACAATAATTCTTAACCCTGTAAAGTGTCATTCACATTTCAAACAAAAGTTAGATAAAAACCTTTTTCCCCACATTGTTTGACAGTGTAACAGATATTCTTTATCTGAATTTTACAGGAATAATTTAAACAATCATGGGCATAAGTGAAATATTCAGGTCATATTGTGTGACCGCACCATTATAACAGATGAAAAAATTATAGATATTTTATGCATTATTCAATTTCCTGTGATTCCGCATGAAATATATCTTTAATGTTTGGAAACTTAATGATGTGAGCTAGAAGTTAAAATTAAGTTATGTGGGTCTGGAGAAAACTAGGCAATACTACTCATCAAGTTTTTAAGTCACCCAAAACTGTCCTATACTTCAATACTTCAACTGTGCAATACCAATACACTATGTGACACGTAATTTGGCCACCCGGAGGTATATTTTTAGGCATATAGAGAATTGCAAAAAGGTGGGTTGTTTATTTATCCCATATTCCATTGTGTGATATTGAATCTGACATATTTTCCATTTGAAGTTTTACTCAACATCTCTTAAAAATCACCAAGAGAATTTGCAGTTTCACACAGATGCTAGCAAAGTTAAGAAATCCTTTAAAAGACTAAGAATCAGATAAGAATTTTAATCAGCTTTCCAAAGGACAACTTTTCTCTTTCTGTC
The DNA here is from genome assembly GCA_026937815.1 of Etheostoma perlongum. Taxonomy (NCBI): domain Eukaryota; kingdom Metazoa; phylum Chordata; class Actinopteri; order Perciformes; family Percidae; genus Etheostoma; species Etheostoma perlongum. The sequence continues at coordinate 14,234,989 of CM049379.1, forward strand.
CAACACTGACAGCCACTGTGTACACAAGTTTGAATTGCTGGCACTTGTATCTCACAAGAAAACTTGAGTGCGATCAAAGGAACATGAATTGAATTTCAAGTCTCGTTAGTTGGATGTTTGGAACAAGGGCAAGATAAAGATGTCCTTAACCACTGCATCACACTGTTTCATTTTCCTCAATTAAAATATCTTCTCCCTTTTCCTTTTTATTCCTTATCAAGATCACATGTGAGAATTAAAAGTAGAAAAATATGTAATTCATACAGATTGCCTTTTCTTTCATTTTTAAAACTGTCTGTGGTACATCTGACACTCATTTTCTTTAAACATTAAACACAAGCTTAAGGCATCCCTATACTCCGCTAGTCACAGAAGAGGCCTCACAATGTTTGACTGTGTCTGCAGGCTGGAAGACAATGCTTGGCTTCTTTGGCATCATTTGTCTCCTGCATGCCCAAGCATGTCGACAACATAGACTTAACCTCAGGAGCTGGTGTCAAGCTAGCTGGCTGATGCTATTAATTTGTGTCCAAGAGGAAGCTACTTTGTCACTGATAGCAGAAGCTATCCGTCTTCTGTTGATACTCAGAGACAGGAGCTACTGATTTGGTCAAAGCAGTTCCGGACAACACTTTTTAGATTGTCCATGCTACAGATTAGTTAATTGCAGCATCATACAGATTCTACACGACTACAAATAAGTTTGTCTGCATCGTTGTATATGTCTTAAGGAAATGGACCCTCAGAAAATATGTCCCACATTTAATAGACATTCAAAACATCCTGATTCAAAATTGCCTTTTTGTGTATAGAAAAATACTACGTTTACATACTAGTTTTAGGAAATGTTAAAAATTACAGCCACAGACAATAATGTTTAGCCATATTTTACATGGGTTTTTATTTTGTTGCAGGGTGTTTTGCCAACTTTAATTCAACATGAATATGTTAGCTGGGAAGAAAGCAGAACAGAAGGATCCACATATTAATTTGATGCAGTTAGTATGCTAAGATGTAAGATGCTTTAAATATTCAAAGGCAGATGCTTGCATTTCAGCCCTTAAGAGCAGATTGTCTCACAAATCTCTCTGCCTCTCTCTTGGCAGATGTTTAGAGCGCTTGATGTTTCGTGGCTCCAATGTGCAGCAATTGTCTGCAGCACATAACCTTATTTTATCCTTACTATTTACAGGCCATTTGAAAGGTAACAAAGTAAAGCAGGAATTGAGTTGGGGTATAAATCACTGCATGGACGCACACAGAGAATGTCTATAAAGAGTATCGGCCATCCATAAAACCTTACACACATTCTTATTTTTATCCCCATACTATGCATAATAATCGTTATACTTTTATCATTTCTTTCATTTTTGGGTGCATTGTCCCCATTTGTTTCAGTCTATTCTTCGTCTTCATCATCTATTAAGATAAAACATGCTGATTCATCCAGTTTGGAATGGGCACCAAGGGATCTGGGTGCCTTGCACAAGAGCACCCTGAGCAACTATATTGGGAGGATTGATTCATGTTTCTCACCAAGATGTGACATTAGAATATAAACTGGCAATCCTTTTGTCACAGGACTACTTCCCTAGTTTTAGACCACCTCATCCAGTGCTGAATTTGTCTGCAGTCTCCACTTTACAAACAGCGCACTATATGACCAAAATAGTCTTTCTCACCAGAGGATTCAAATCTCATTAAACTTACATTTATCCTTCACAAAGCTTCTATATACCATAATCTTTCATATCATATGAGTGTCCATTGGGTATTAGCAACATCTGTTGTCTCTCTTTACCACTGCGTCCAACCAGACACTCACTGAAGTAGGAGTACCCACCACCTAGGACACTCCTTACACACATTAAGCCAGTAATCTTGATTCCCATATACTATCACCATTTTAAACTCACTTTCTAGCTATAGTGACTGCAGCATGAGCCCCTGAAAGAAATCCAAACTCTCTGCCCCATCTGTACTGTCTCTCACATGCTAAATTGTCGACATGTCTCCCTGGCAGAGAATCTGCCTTATTTTTCTCTAACTAGAGAGAAAAAAAACGAAAACCTGGGAGTAAAGGAGAGCAAAAACACAAAGTAGTAGGTCAGAGGTTGTCAAGGAGGGATGAATGAGCAAATAAATGCGTGTCCAAGATCTGCGCCTCGTAGAACAGCATTCCGTTCCACATTCCACCATTGGACATCATGCTCGCGGCAGGGTTCCTAGGAACAGTTCCCCCTGGAACTTGGAGCGTTTCCATAAAATATAGGTGGAGCAAATACATGACATACTCTGCTGTAATTCCAAGCTGTGTCTCACACTGTCAAAATAGCTGTTTCTCTGCACTGCGAGTGAGTTCACTCCTGTCCTACACAAACCAGAACTAGTTCAGCGCCTCTTTGTGCTCATCTCATGTGTCTCGTAGGATTCAGGTTTGACATCTTGAACGCACTCTGAGTGTCACTGTACACTTACAGTAGCTACTGGTTATTTGTGGCCTGTTTCAGCATGGACACAGTTTTACAGCAGCTCATCTGTCATGATATGTTTCTGCACTGTTCAACCTCTCAAATTCCACCTGTTGTCGGATAAAATCTGCGCTCCAGAAACCTTTGGGAGAGGGCGCCCTCTGTTGAAAACACTATCAAAAATGTTTACTCCATATTCTTGCCACATATTTTACTGTGTAGGTTAACAATGCCGATGCAATCATTTCCTTGTAAATTATCCCAAGTAATAACTTTATTTCATAAAATAAACGTAATGTTCATGGTACAAGATTCAACAAGCAGGACAACGAGACGGAGTAGCCAATGTACTTTAAGAAAAAGTACAAATTTTTGCTTGCGCTGATGTGCAAGGAAAATATCCAACTTAAACGACAACAGCAATATGTAAGATTAAAGACTAGATTAAAGATTAGAGGTTGTCGCCATTGACAACACTTACGGAGCACAAACGGAGCATGCATACATGTTTAAAATCCACTACACCTCCATCTTCTATCGCAGCAATTCACACACACACACACACACAAAGATGGTATACCAAGTAGGAGACCATCTTTAAACATAAGGCCCAGATTGAAGCTGTCATGATGACAAACACTTATTGTGGTGGCCTTCAACACATTGCTAAATCCCTATAAGCTCCAGGGAGGCTGTTCATTGGTTAGCCTTGACCTCTGACCTCCTTGCAGAGGCGGTCATCCAGCAAGGTAACTTCACTATAGATCAACATGGTACTGCAGATAACAGCAAGCCTCATTAGCCTATTTCCATATCTTGTTGCATCACTTATGACATTGGTTTCAAATGTAGCATCTTTGCCAAGACACAGAGCTGGCAAATCCTGTAAATTACCAGCATGGAGTCTCCGTTCCATTAACCAAGCCTGGATGGACTAAGCCCTTACTCTTGTGCCAGATAACACATACGGACTTTAAGACCTTTGATGGCTTCATCACCATACTGCATTAAAGATGGGGAGGGGGAATACATTTCTCAAGTGGCCACAGCCAGCTTTTTTGCTAATTTTATGTTAAGTTCCTTCATTTATCATTTGTTGAAAAAAAAAAAATAAAGCTAAAGGAAAATTTCCTCCTGCCTGCTAAATCAATCCTAACCTGGCACTTGTGGATGTTTAGTAAAAGCCTGCCAGAGTACCCATGAGTGCTAATGTAGGTGAGGAGGTGCCTAAGGAGGACTGGGCATAAGAACCTGCCAAGAGATTATCAGTTCATCTGAAGCGCTTTGCAGATTCATAGAGAGGTGAGAAAAGTGGGTGGCATCTATCCATGTGGAGAGAAATGGAGATTGTAGAACCTGCCTGTACTGGCTGTTGCAGCTGTCTGGCTACTTCTGAATTTAAAAAAACAGACATCAATAAAGTCTTATATAAGAATATATATTATCACGCTGTTCTGACAATTGGACAATTTTGCAAGAATCTTCCTAAGCAGCCATTTTCTTTGTATGTTGGGCCAAATAGAAGAAGGCACTGGCTACATCCGATGTGATTGACACAAAAATGAAAAACTTCAATAAACAAGTAAAATGCAAGAAATTGAGGAGGATATCCATAACATAGGTCCCTTTGTTGAAATAAGTCTAAAACATATACTGTGTTTCTTTTACATATTCAGCTATGTTTACCCCCCAGGAGGAATGTACATTTCAATGTTCTTAAAAAGTGCAGCCCATAATGTCTTACTAAGAAAAACCTTTCCTTTAGAGTCTAAAGGAAACGTTTTTCTTAATTCTACACTGTAAAAACTGTTACTTGGTTATAACTTAATAAAATTAAGACAACATTTTCCAACCACTTTTTGTTAGTTTAGTGAACATCTTGTTTTTTTAAGTACGTAAAACTCAGTAATAAACATTTTTGTATATGCTAAATTATTATGTAAAGTCTACCAAAAAAACAAAAAAATTAAGTTTAACCATTGTCAAAATAGAGAGCATTTTAACCACAAACACCTAATTTAATTAGGTTACATTTAAAAAGAAAATTAAAAATTTGATTTAAATTAAATCCTGCACTTATTTTTTTTTTAATGTTGCCAAATTCTTTATTTCTGTTTAGAAGGTGCAATTTACTTAAAATAATTAGTTAGTATTGGAATACATTTAACAAAGAAACGAGAGTATTTGATTCCAGCATTTATTAAACATATATTGTTAATATTACTATAATCTTGACACATTTGACCATTTGAAACATCATGGCTTAACAGTCAATGCATCATTTGACATCTTAAATTGGCAGATTTTCCTTTTTAAACATACTAGTTTACATATTAGAACATGTGATCTCAGCTTACTGACTGCAGCTTGATACAATAGCTTGTCTTTCAGTGAGTACATCAGTTAAATCATTTTAAAATAACAAATATTTAAACAAAAATAAAAAAGTGCTTGAAAGGCCTTCAAGTAAAACTCCAGAATCCGCTCATTAGGCCCAGAAAAATTTAACATTCTTGACCAGAAAAAAATGAAACAGTCTTCAGTGCAAGGCCAACAATCATGTTTCACTTCAAGAAGCAGGTTTTTGAGGCTTGTAAACTTGTAGGTTGGTTTTGGGCGCAGTGCATCAAGTCCCACAAAAAAAGTCTTTGAAATACCTCATAAGTTCTCAAACTTTGCATGGATCCTGAGATTCAGCACGCGTGTCACCCTGAGTACACAGCAGCATGCTCTGGCCAGATTGCAGAGATGTGGAAGCACCGGGTTTTCTCTCTTCTCCACTGCTTCTGGTTCATGGCAAGCACAGAACGTCAGGTCCTCATGGACACTGCTATCTGCAGTTTCCTGTATGACAGACAAACAGAATATTAATAAACTCTAGTTTATTGTCATTTAAATCAATATAAAAAATTTGATAGTCCTATTTTGAACTTAAGATAGACAATTTTTACTTTGACTTTTATTTTGCCTTGGTTTACAGATTGTTAAATGTGCGTGCCTGTATCACCTGACACATGTGTGAGGTTACATTAGTTCGTGGCTTTTTGAGACCTTTCTCAGTCTCTAGACCCACCAATGATGCTGGATATTAGTGGAAGTGTAATAAGTAAATGAAGCTTTAAAAGTTGATGCAAACTTACTTCCAAAACTGTCTGTATAAGACAGTGTATGTATTTAGGACTGTGTATTTATTTGGGACTGAACTGGTAGCTTTTTTAACCTTATAATGTGTTATAAGCTGTAAACCAGTTGTAACTTTTTGTAAAACAAAGTTTTACCTCACCTGTATCAGCTCCATCAACAAGTTGTTGATGCACTGACCAACCCCTCTCCTCCGTCCAAAGTAAACAGCTCCAGGAGCTTTGGAGTGTCCTTGTCCAGCTGAGACATACATGTTGATTCCAGTGGAACTGCACCTTCCAAACTCCTCACTATCTGCAAGATCCCCCCCCCCACACACACAATTAAACTGTTTTGGATTACATCATTTCTCATGAAATGAGACAGTTTGACACAAAAACATATATTGCAAAAACCTTGATTACTTACATAATATGTATCTGAATGAGACAGAGTGTTGTGGGGTGGGGGGGGGTGGCAATGCTCCCTGGAGTAGATGTGATGGTCTCCTTGAGAAACAAAATCAAAGGTTAATACAACCATAAGGAAAACAATTTACCAAAAAAATGTAACAGAAAACCAGAGTTAAGTAACTACTACTACTTTATTTACCAAACCTGTTATGACTAAAAGAAAAATGTTCCAGTTTGTAATGTTACTTTAGAAACTTATATGAATGCATAAATGTCCGACAAAAATTTGCAGGACATAGTACAATCTGTTTGCTGATACTGAAAGCCGAAAAAAACAATATTTACTTAAACAGAAAAACTTGCATTGCCTAGTTTCTTCTGTAAACGGACATTCTTTCAGTTAGAGTTGTTTTCTATGCCGCAGGTTGCTCCAACTAGCGTTAGCATGCAGTAATAATGCTAATAGTAATAATGCTAATCTAACGAGGGGGAAGAGGCACAAGCAGCAATCCTGCACATGACTTACAACAGTTTAGTCAAAGCTAGTAATTATGGATTTCATTATTGAAATCTACTAAACAGGGTGTACCTTTGATGTAGAAACTGCATTTGACTAAAAATAGACGGTTTACCGTTAGCTAATCATTTGAGCTTAACGTTCGTGCACATTTGAAAAACGCCTCGTGGCATCCTCACAAATGGTAAAGTTAATAGTAGACATACGGAAACTGAGAGCTATTTTAGCATGAGATAGAGAAAATAGACGTTCAATTTGGAGTACAACTTAACTTTCACTAATAAAAATGGTTACTTACATATGTTTTGAGAAGAAATGCCCTCCAAAAGCACAGAAAAATATCCACATGGCCAGCAGCAGATCAGTCACGTACAGCCGCGCTGAGACTCGCCCAGACATGTTCAACCGTTACTGTGGGCGTGTCCTGACTATTCATTTTGCCATAAGTCCTAAAACTGAGTTTTGGGAAGCCAGTTTATTGTAAAATACAACAAAATCAATTTTATGGTAGAAATGTGCACTTTCCCACAACATTCACACTTTTCATTTTTCTGTAACTTAATCTGAAAGCAAAATAAAGGAAATTAATTTATTGAAAGAAATATACATTTTAAAATAAAGTTGTATGGACAGTTTCGTTGAAGGACTTTTTACAGTGTATAAAGTGCAGCCTAAGATTTAATATCATTTTGTAAAATCACTGCTCTCATCATTCAAAGTTTCAGTATATGTACAATATGCTTAGCCAAGGGCATTTGTTACATACAATCCTTTAAAACATGACCCTAAGTTTTTCTAATTGGGGGCTTGCATTCATTTCAACACTCCCCTAACATTTCTGTTCTGAAATATTAATGTCCATAGCACAGTCATGGTATATTGGCGATTTGTAAGTAACTCAACAAATGTTCATGATAAATCATTCATAATCACTTACCTGGAATGTCTTTGTCATGTACTGTCATATATTTCCCTCAGTGCATATCTCATCTCTGACTAAAACTCTCTTCAAAAAGAACTGTACAGCACTTTGCAAACTTCTGCAATGTCAAATGCATCTCAAATTGAACTTTACAGATGGAGATTATTGATAGATATCATTATTTAAACATGGTGCATAACAAAAGTGCAGAGTCAAACATTTCCACATCAGCAGATTACTCTGATAATGTCAGAGAAAGTTTTTCTATGTTGAGAAAGCAGAGCATCCTGAACGAGGAGAAAAGCAAACTGGAAGGACATGAAAGAAACCCGGTCTCTTTCAAATAACTGAGATACAGTATATCAAATATGTAGTCCTTTTTATTTAAGACAGTTCCAGTGCTATGCTAAATAGTCCCCTTGCTATCCAGTAAAGCCCTGGACAGAAATATGATTTGCTCAAACCCCTTTTCTTTACCCATTCTCTTAAAAAAATATTCCTGAATACTTAAATATGCTATCAATTTGTTGCGGGTTAGTTCCACAGTGTGTTTTTGGCAAGGGTTTTTGTGGGCGACAGATGGACAAGTTGGAGAAAAAAGGGAGAAGAAGTATTTTGGTCTTGGACAGCAGAGCAGTAGTTAGGAAGCAGCTACAAGAAGCCGACTCTCCCTCAAGTAATGAACGGGGCCTTTTTTTCTTTTGCTGGGGAGCTTTTGTTGCCAATTTGGTGGTGCCCGTGGGAGGCAGTTTTTTCCCTCTTCTATTTTTCTCCTCTCCATCTCAAAGTAAAATCACCTGGGATGTAATTAATTAATTAGAATCAGTGCACCAAGCTTAGGGGTGGGGGTGCCGGGCACATGTGTTTTCGTGGAGCGCTGTGGTCGATGTGTTCCGGGTGATTGGGATTAATAACAGGGGGCCAATTTGAACTGGGAATCAGTGTGCTTAATAGACATGGGGGGGATGTATGTGGGAAGTGGAGAAGGAAGAAGGGGGGTTCAGGGGTGCGCAGACCCCCCAACCGCTGGAACAAAGGGACCTTTGTAAAGGGGGGCATATTACAGTATGCACTTTACTTTAGGACATGAGATCCCAGCCGTGGCTGCAGTAATCATACAACTTAATCTATGGCAGCAGTTTTTATTTTGAAAAAGTAAATTTGTTATCTTTAGTACTCAGATGGTGCACTGTATGGGGAGTCCACTATTTCCATTGTGGAAATATGGGATGTTTCCATTTATTTGACTGTAAAAAGCCACCTGAGACTACTGAATACTCCATCATCCCCCTTGTGTGTTAACTCACCCTGCAAAACCAAAGAGAGAAGAGGTGGAGACTGCTCTGGGCTACAGTACGTTATCAAAATGCTAATACACTTTATCACAGCCCTGTTGTAACATGACCTAAAAGTTTGGAATTATAAATATTTTCATATGGGAAGCTTCCCTTCAGGAAGTGAGTTGACACACACCAAACATCTGGTTTAAGACCACTCAATCAATTGCTCTGAAATCTTGAAATTGCTTGGCTATGCAATCAGAGCTGTGGTCAGTGTTGGTTAATGGTATGACAATGTCCTAAGCTTTACCTAAGATAGGGCTTGGCAAAGTTTCTTGTGTGGATACGAAGAGAGGAAGAAAAGGTGTTTCACACTTAGGCCAAAAATGTTTTTTTTGTCTAAGGACAGATTTCCTTAGAGTTTGGAATACGATTATGAAAAGATGCTACGCTTCAATGTGGTCCAGAAAAGAATTTGGTATATATAGTACAAATACTGTTTTTTTGGTGCAAATGTAGAGTATACACTAAGTGCTCAGACAGCGCACATGAAAGCCTGGATATGATTTATTAGGGCCTGAGCGGCAAATTATTAATCTTTTTTTTTGAAAATGAAATTGCCTTTTTTCAAACATATTCAAAAATTTACCAATATTGGCAGTCACATCAAGTCTGGTTACGTATTTTAGGGTTTTGGGAATAAGCGCACAAAAATGGCTCGCTAGCGCCCCCTGCAAAATTAAAAAAAATGTAGCCCATGCAGTATGTTTAACGTAGACTCATGAAACTTAAGCCATACCCTAAACCCGTTCGATAACCCGCTAACGAACTCCTCCTAGAGATTTCCTTAGATCGACTTTAAATTCAGTCTAAAGACCTTAACGATGAAAAGTTATTAAAAGAAAAGCTTTTCGTCAAAACGGTGTGAGCGTGGACTGGCGGCCATTTTGAGTGTTTAGCAATGAAAGAGGAAACGGCTGTAACTACAGTGTACATTGTCATATCTGCTTGGAATTTCCCACAATCACCAAGAATCCATGCCTGAGGACATCTACAGGCCAATATTAACTTTTGTCTATAGCGCCACCAACTGGAAACAGGAAGTCAGCCTTGTCTCTTGGTCTTAGTCCTCACTAAGACCAAGAGACTGGATCACATCACTCCAGTTCTGAAGTCTTTACACTGGCTTCCTGTGCCTCAAATAATTGATTTCAAAATACTTTTGCTAGTTTATAAATCACTCAATGGTTTAGGACCAAATACCTTTCTGATCTGCTACTACACTATTAATCACCCAGACCTCTCAGGTCATCTGGGACAGGTCTACTTTCTGTCCCCAGAGTCAGAACCAAACAGGGTGAAGCAGCGTTCAGTTTCTATGCTCATCATATCTAGAACAAACTTCCAGAAAACTGCAGATCCGCTGCTACTCTCAGTTCTTTTAAATCAAGGCTGAAGACCTTTCTTTTTGATGTTGCCTTTCTTTAAATGACTGTTAATTTCTTTAATGTTTAATTTCTTATGCTGCACTGTAACTTTTATTCTTGTGTTTTATGTGTCTTAATGTATTTATTTTTAACTGTTTATTCATGTGTTTTATCGGTTTTTATTTTAACTGTTTTTTAACAGATTTTGTGTAAAACACTTTGAACTGCCCTGTTGCTGAAATGTGATATACAAATAAAGATGCCTTGCCTTGTATTAAAAACATCATCCGATATACAAGAAACATATGTGTGGTACTCATACAGGCCACTCATACAGGCCACGCCCCTTTACACATCATTTCAAACGTTTAAGGTAGAGTCTTGTGTGAGGTGTCACTTAGGGTGACCATATTTTGATTTCCAAAAAAAGAGGACACTCGGCCCGGCCTGCTTTATTATGCCTTTATTATGCCTCAGTGGTATTAAAAAAAACGTATGTAATTAAATAAAATATGTAACAACCTGTAACAAAATAATAGCTCTTATCAAATAAATAAATAAATAAATATGAAATCCCTGTATGTGCTCAGCTGTCAGATCTGCTCCCTGTATCTGCTCCGCTGTCTGATCTGCTCCTTGTATGTGCGCGTAGCAGAGCCTCCCACAAGGCAGCCTCTCTGAAATTACGTCATGCAACAAGGTACCGTAGCATTGTGTGCAAAGCGCAAGTCAATTTAAGTACACACTTAATAGTCCCATGAAAAACAATGAAAACAGGACATTTTCATGAATTTATAACCTCGCCGGACAGTACGTAAAAAGTGGACATGTCCGGGCAAAAGAGGATGTTTGGTCACCTTAGTGTCATTGAACTCAGCAGAGAGTTCCTTCTTCATTGGTGATGATTTGGCTCGCCCCCTGTGCTTAAGCCCTGCCCCCTTTCATAACTGATTATCCATTTAAGGTATAGTCTTGTGTGAGGTGTCATTGAACTCAGCAGGGAATGTCCTGTTTATTGGTGATTTCCAACACTGCTTTCAGCTTTAATTATTTTTTATAAGAAATGCAAAATAGATCTGGGTTCTCTCTGTTTACTGTCTCTTACTGTTAACAGTATTTGCAGATGTCATGTAGACTGCAGCGCTTTGGTTAACAAAAATGATTCTCCTGTGCACATACTAACCCATGGTGATAAGTATTTTGAGGAAATTAACCCAGCTCTTAAATTAAGTATTTGGGCCAGAGAGACAAGTTAATTTCCCTTCATAACACTATAAAAGATTGACTTTTCCATTGGAATGATACAAAGCAATGCATTGCATACTTTTCTCTGTTCATTAAAATCTGCAGGTGCACTTTCAAATTAACTTATATCTCTTAATATGTGAAAACAGCCAGTCTTGCTGAAGGGTTGAAGGAGGAAACAGCACATTTATTATATGCTTGAAAAGAAAACAGTCCAAAGGCAAAAAGCAAAAAGAATAACTCAGTAACAAGAATGAAAGTGTTCACCACTTTATAATGGCATAGCCCAACTCAGGCACAGTGAAAACCTATATATAAACTTAATGGAAATGAAAACACTAAACTTAAGGAAACTTACTTGTAACTTTCTTCCACCTGGCATTCCATGACAAACGCAACACAGCCCTTGTCCTGACCCAGAGCCTCTACATGAAATATGGGAGCTTTAAGCTTTGCTGTGGTAAAACTTAACCCCGTTAAAAATTAATGAGAGGGGATCTACACAACAGTGACTCCGTCCAATAATGACTACATACCCTGATTCAGATAAAATGTTAGGATTACATTTCTGTAAATTAAAAAAAAACAAGATTCAGGCTTTTAGTACTTATTGAATCCTCCAAAGCAAGCTGTTCCAGGTTTTAACTGCAATACAAATGTAGCAGGACTACAACATAAATGTATAGCTCTAGGTAGAGTACAACATCATCATGATTAGAGTTGATTTCAACCTGTAGTGCTGTTGAAAAATAGAAACAGGAAATGGTCCAGCCTTTATCATCCGTTAATTGTGTAAAACAATTTAGAAATATTGAGCAGCTTTTAGAGCATACTGTTACCAGCTTAGAACCAACAAGTCTTTACAGAGTAGTCACTGTAACATGTAAAAGTAAAAAGTACAATACTGCTTCAGCCTCCTCCTGCTTGCATTCAGCTCCCACACAACCTTGCTGGCTTAGTAGGAAAGTGAATTTGAAGGGCTCTTCATCTTTACTCTATGTTGGTATATGCATATATGAGAGTCCTGCATGATTCACTGTGGATGACACTTCCTCCCTCTGCTGACATTACTAATATTTTCATGTTGTGTGTGAGATTGCTTTAAGGTTGTAAAAGAGATCAAAGCCCAGAGGAGGATATGAACCTGTAGTGCTGTGTATTGTTACCGGTTGAATGTGGGAAGGATAGACACCAGGATAATAGATCCCCTACAGACATGCAGTGTGATGAATGCACTATGAAAAAGTCCACACAACCTCCAATAGCTTTTAAAAGTTCAAACTATTACTAATTTAGAGCAAATTCCTTTTTTGTTTCTTGACATAACAATCAAAGACACACTGCTGTACATTTCATCAGAGTGTACATGCAGTTTACTGTCTTGGGACATTTTCATTGTACCCTACAGTCACAACAGTAACAATAAAATGAGTGCAAACTCTGAAACATGGATGCTGTAGAATGACGTGAAAATGAATAAAAATCTGTTCCTCTACCACAATGGGACAATGTAACGGGTATTTTAATTTCCATTTTGACTTTATTTAAAGCAGTTTTCTAGTTTTCTATTGCTGTAGTGCAACACAATCAAAACGTTATCATTCATCAAAGTTGAAGAAATATATACACACTATACTCATGATAGCATTGATAGCATCACTATTTCAACATCAAACCCAAGCTTGTTTGTATCTGTATTGCATGCAGTTATTTCTTCTTCATGCAATCCTTTGTGGGTGGTGACATTCTTCACATTTTATTTTGTAATATATTATTTGTCTTTTAAGACAACTTGCTCTTAATGAAATTGCATGGCACGAGGCTAACACCCAAAAAGGTGTCTCACTTCATGCAATTACATGCTACTGTAAAATTTGTGTTTTTAATACTAGATAAGATAAATATGAAAATAGTTTTGCTATAAACACTATAGTCACATTCATTTATATTCATATTATAAGTCATCCTGATGTTAGTTCACATAGTTCTAGGTGCAGTATATTTCCAAGCATAATAACTGCACCTCTGCAGTGGGAGAGTTATTGTTTCCTTGCAAACATAATCTCAAAGGAGATGCTTTGTTTGTGGAAGCTGTACCACTTGACAGACACAACTGTGAAGAGAAGCAGATTAACCTTCCCAGACCCACCCAATTCAACACTCTCTGTCTGTCTCTTTTTCAACTCACTTCCCTTTCCTGTATCCTTCTTCCATGCTTTGATTTCCACCGTTTAATTTCCTCCTCTCATTTTGTTTTTCATTTCTACTCCTGCTCTCATCCCAACGTACATGCTTCTCACTCATCGTGTGCATGCTCTCGTCGACTCCTCGGGTCTCACCCTGTCATACCTCACCACAAATGAGCAGTCTGGATGTTCGCACAGCCAACAAATCAGGAACCCACATGGGAATCCCTTAACACTGCACCACAACACAGTCCTAATTAGCCTAGAAACTACCAGCTTCAGTTGAGCAACTGCACAGCTCGCCTACTCAATCCCCTGACCAAAACGGTTTGTCTGGATGAGTATAGGTTAATTACATTCAGTTCACTCATTGCTCTCTTACCTCCCCTTGGTTTTTTTCCATTTTCCAAAAGTTTTGTTATTGTCTTCTTTTCTCATACTATTGGTGTGTTTCTGCTACAAAGTGTCTCTCATGTGCATTCACATTTTGATGGGCACAAACCCTGCATCACATATGCTTTATGTCTCGCATAGGAAGTCAAACGGAAATTTGAAGTCCTATTTTTATGATCCAGCACTGTTTTGCATGGGACATTAAAATTATTTAGTAGTGACTCAGTAGTAAGATTCTCAGTAGAAGGCATTATTTTCAATTCAATTTTATTCATAGCATAGGGTGACCAGACGTCCCCGGTTTTGGGGGACAGTCCCCGGTTTTGGTGAACTGTGCCCTGCTGGATCTGTCCCCGGATATGTCCCCGGTTTTGGTCACCTGTCCCCGGCTGGATCTCTCCCCGGAAATGTCCCCGGTTTTCACTGTGACTGACAGACCCGAAATTGGAATGAAAGAAAGAAAACACTGACCAAACGTAGCCGATAGTTGCACACCCTACACACGCAGGCTCCAGACAGCCAGAGCCAGCGCTGCTCAGAGCTCAGAGATGTTTTAGAAAGCCGTATTTTACGATGCTAAAATCACTGATTATTTACATGGAGTCTGGTGGGTTTAGCGAACGCAATTTTGCGGACTTTTATGTTTTAAAAAAGGATCTTAATCTTTAACAGAAAGGTCGACCTCCTTAGAAATCCTTTCCATAATGTTGTCAGACACAGAATATTAATCTGAGTCTGTCAGTAGCGAAATGAGCACTTTATGAACGTACTGTAAATACAAACTGGACAATTATCTTATTAATTTCCATTGGAGCTTGTTTCACCGCTGCCGACTGCAGCGATCTCGTTTAATTCTGCATCAATGTCAAAGGAAAATATTTCTTCAATAGTTTTTATTGTATCCAATACTCAATGAGCTGTTGTAGAAACAAGCCTGAAGCAATAAAGCAAAAGCTGTCAGATAAATGTAGTTCAGTACAAATGACAACATTATGAAATATTGGGACTTTTTATCTTGAAATATTAAGACTATCTATCTTGAAATATTAGGACTTTCTATCTTGAAATATTAGGACTTTCTATCTTGAAATATTAGAACTTTCTATCTTGAAATATTAGAACTTTTTATCTTGAAAAATTAGGACTTTCTATCTTGAAACATTCCCCTCTGAGGTGGAGTGGAGTGGAGAGTGGAGTATGAAATAGCAGCAGCAGCAGCGTCTAGGATCAGACCTTTTGGGGGGGGGGGGCCCTAATGAGAACAGCTCTAGGTCTAGTGTCCCCCGTTTTAAGTTTTACAAAAATAAAAGCATGACGTGTTTTGTGTATATACGCTTCTGTAAATGTGCCTGGATTTTGTCTGAGAAATCTGGTCACCTTATCATAGCATCAAATGATGAGTTATTTTAAGACCCTTTACAGATAGAGTAGGTCTAAACTATGGGTGTCACAATACCAAAATTTCAGTAGTTGGTGGCAATACCAGTAAAATAACACGATTCTCGATGATGATTTCGATACCACAGTAGGAAAAAAGGATTTTCTAAGATACCATGTATTTTAACTTGAAACACAAACTTCTTCATTCAAATATTTAAAAAAATATCAAAATGTCATAGCAAGACATACAAAACATGTGCAATAGAGCATAGAATAACATAATCAAGTGCATTTAATGGTCACAGTGCAACCACTACTGTCCCCAGACACATTCCAGACTTCCAGGCATCTTTTCAAAAGCTACTGTGCAAAAGCAACAACAGTAGTGTTTCTAACTGTTACGTGACCAGAGACCTGGGGAAATACTGGAGATGTATTTGAAAGATGAAGACAGCTTAGAGCCTCATCCTCCTGAACAGGTAGCTAAGCATTAGCTTCAGGCTAATTTATCACGGCTACAAGGGACAGGCATGTTATGTCATTTCAACATTTGTGTACTCACACTGAATTATATAGCTAGAGTAACGTTACTAGAGTTGGTTACTCGCAAAAACAATTGAAACACTGCCAGTAAAGTGATCCCGACTGGTCCTGGCTAACTGTGGCTAAACCGACATGCTAACCCTGCTAACAGCTAATGTTACCAGAGGACCAGGCAAGTGGCCACGGCTGTTTACAATGTGTAGCCTGTTAACGGTGAGTTATTTGAATCCAAGAGAGGGGGGCTGTAAAACAGAAAGAAAGGACCGCAAGTTTGCAGAAAACATGCCATTTTTTAGGTTGGGTACTGTTGACTCTCATTCATATTTTTCCGAAAGATATGAACCGGAAGAAGAAGGGGGTGACTTTGGCCACTTATTCATGACCTCCTTCTGAATGTATCGACTGGAACACTCTGAAGCGTATAATGCCCCTATCAAATTCCGGAAGAGACACAGCACCAATGTTGCTAACACTGACAACGTCGTGAACAGTGCCTACGGTGCTTCAAAAAAACGGGCATTATCAATATTTTGTCATTTTAGAACTGGAAGGTACCATAAATATCGGTTCTGGTGACATCCCTGGTCTAAACCACACTATAATTCACAAAGACTCAACAATGCCAATAATTTCCCCAAGAGCAAGCATTTAGTGCAACAGTGGCGAGAAAAACTTCTTTTAGGCAGAAACTGTGAGTGGTGAGGAAACTTTCTTTTAGGGAAAAACCTCAGACAGACCCACTGCTCTTGGTAGGTGGGTGTCTGACGGTGCTGCTGGGGTTTGATGAACAGTGGTAATTATAGTTACAATGAGGATGATGGAACTATGACTAGAAATAGTAGTTGTAGTAGTTCATGGCATATCAGGGCATTGTAGGGTGTAGCAGATGGTAGCAGGGCATAGCAAGACAAAGAAATTATGAAAGCTAAAGCCAAAGAAATTAAAGTACTATTGGAGCAAGAGGTGGAAATAGGATCTTAAATGTACTAGCTTTGTGGTTGGACACCCTTTGAAGAATAAAATCTCAGAAAAGAACAATGCCAAGGGTGTGTTCCTTAACGTGACTGAACATGATTAAAATAGTTTACAATGTCCATAAAATCCTGGTAGAGGAACCAGTATGTTCAAACTTAACAAAAATAAAAAATCAGAGAGTTCCTGAATAAAACCAGAATTTGAGACAGTGTTGAAATAAAAAACTAAAAATGTCTAGTGGAAATCCCTACTAGCAAGCTTGGCTAACTAGCTTACACCTTCTGAATGGAATGCAAACTTAACAGCATGATGGGTCCTTCCAAATGTTGAATGTTAAAGGGACTGATGTCTTTAATAGCTAACAGTACATAAGCAGCGCTTCGTCGGTGGAAGTTTGTATGATATACAGTACTATTACATGTTCCAGTCTGTAGCGCACCACTGTAGTTGACAACCTGTCTCCTAGCAACAGCAGCTCTCTATAGTCAACTGCTGCTATGGCCCAATCCTAAAGTCTGGATTCACAGACTCATGGACTTTGGTGCGTTTTCTCGCAAAATTTGTAAGGGCTTGTCCCAATGTCAAATTTCAAAGGGTGTGAGGGTTTACCAAGGGTTTACTTACCAAGCCCTTTCCTTGAGTCTTCATCAATGCAGACTTCACCAAAGGGAATTACCCACAGTTCAAAATGTTTACCGAGACCATAGGGAAATCAGGAAGTTACAAAAGATAAACAACAGCACGATTCACGACCATGGAACGGACCTGTTGTCCAGCTTGTAAAACAAGCAAAATTTGGAATCAGGCAGCCGTCTCCTGTGCCCTGGCCGTGTGGAAAGCAACAAACTTAAAATGAAAATACTAAAACCGGTTGGTGTTGTCGCTCCCCAATGTAAATCGAGTGCAGATTGTAGCTAATCTAGCATTCATTTACAAAATGTTGCTATCTATGATTGATTGATTGCTAACGTTAGCTCAAAACACCATTCAATTGACAGCCTTTGTTGTGTTTGATTGCTAGCTAGCTTGTAGCCAGCAGTGAACAAACTTCGTTATGCACTGTAGGTCCATTTTTACTGAATTGACATTACAGAAGTCTCTCGTTAGCATCTTGTATGCTACTTGTCACAAAGTGATGCATGCACAACTCAAATCTGCACTCGACTTACATCCCATTTATAGCTATCTGAGCCCTTGTGGCCTCACACACTCATTCACTTAGCACCTGAGATGAATTATGTCTGAGTCTTTAGTCCTTATTCCTCAGGGCTCATTTTCGGAATGGGCTAATCAGTGTTGCCAACTCTTTTCAAATGAACGTACCTAGCACTAGCTCCAAAAGCTGCTAAAAGTTTAAGTATCAAATTTAGTTTAAACTCTTTATATTTACCCTGCATTGTCAAGCCTCTATATGTTCTTTGCAAGAGAAGGCCTAGAAACTATGAAGTCCAGCATACAAAAGGCTATTCTCCCTTCCTTTCAGAAGGTGCCTAATTGTGTATTTCTTTACAGCAGTTTCTTTTCTTATCATATTTGACACGGCATGATAACAATACACTATACATTTGACATTTATGAGAAAAAAACATTATCTTCTTTCTCTGAATTTGATGAAGCTTTAAACTATTAACTATTCCTCTATTCTTTGCGTGTTGGATTTTGTCACTACCTAGCAGAGTCTGTATGTAGCCCAATGAAGAATCTATGCATTCAAAACATATTCCATTACTGCGGCGGATGTGAAACAGTCAGAGGCACACAAAGGGAGAAGAGGAAAAAAAGACTCACTGCACTGTGTAACAATGGTAAGCAAACATTGATTGAATGATACAACATTTTCATTCCTAATTCAAACTAATATGGCGGAGTGTGTGTTAATTATCTATCTATGCAGTCAGGCCACATGATAGGACCGTTATTGAGTTGAAAGCTTTTTAAATGAGGCATTACGGATATGCCATAAAGAAGCTATTAACTGATTTGTTCTCTATAATACGGTTTTATATCTGTCCCAGGGAAACATACAGACTTACAGCATGGAAGATACAGCATATTACAAGACACAAAGGTTGGCCTTTCCCTAGTCTGAATGGAAGTGGCTTTGACGGATAGAATTTTTGGTCAACCTTTTCAAAATGCATTTTAAATATCACGTGTAATTAGGGTCATCTTTAGTGCACATATTGGATAAGTACTTGACAAGTGGTTTCATCAAGGATGTGAGAGATGGTAGCTTTGATAGAACGCTCAAGTCTGTGGGCACAGACAAACATACAAAAGTCCATCATCTTGTCTAACGTGAAATACTAATACTATGGAATTGCATGCACCATTAATGCAAAACTAGCATACAAATCTTAGTGTGTGCACACAAATGCACATAAAGACAAATTATTCTTTTAAATCTAACAAGATTAGGTGACAAATATATTAAGTGCTTAATGGAAGGATGTTGCCCAATAAAGCAAGGGCATGTAGAAAACACAGACAGTGCTAATTTGTCTCAAATAATCCCACTTTCAGATGGAGCTTCTGCCATAACACATTTGATGAGAATTATGACGGACAGCAAATTCAAGGTCACTTTTCATTCACCAGTCTGTGGCTTTCATGGTGTTCGATTCATCAGGGAATTTTGAAATTGTGAAACTTAATATTTTGCAATGTTACAAGAGAAGACCTCTTGACATGCTTGAAATTTACCAGAAAATGGTATTCAAATTAAATGTGGAGAGTTATGGGTCCCCCACCAACATGGCTCAACAAGGCATCTTTTTAGTTTCCGAGTCAGTCCCTCCATTAAGACGTTATGAGGGTATGGAATTAAGGAGGGGGGAGGAGTGGGCTAACACTCTGGCAGTGTGGGCTATGAGAAAGGCCAGATCACCGGCCTGATCATGCATGCATGTTTATGTGTATGCATGTTCACAGACATGCATGAAAAAGAAAACATATTTGTGTCCATGTGAGCCTGCACCTCACCTGCTGTGTGTGTGCGTTTGTGTGGATTTTAAAACATAAAAGTTATAGATATCATTAAACTGTGAAAGGCTGAATGGTTTTATGGAACAACAGGCCTTCAGCTGTCAACATTGCTGCCTGACCACCGACAGCTGTTTAAATGTCGGGAACACCGAACAAACGACACACTGAAGCCCTCTGTGCTATGTGTGGACGAAATATGTTTGTGAGTCAAATTAATAGTCTGTGTACTTATGTACATACAAGTGTGTATGTGAGAAGTCCTGATGTATAATTTTGGGTGGGAGTGTTAGCAGCCTTGGTGGTAAGGTTGACGAGGGTTAAACCTAGCTCGTTTGAAAGAGGATTAACCCCTCGGCTCTCATGTGGACTCTGTGTGTGAGGGCAGCTTACATTTTGGCCTTCCTCTCACGTTCGCACCACAGAGCTGCTGAGGGCTGCCGGTGGACAGCTGAAACCTGAGAGGGTTTCATTGCTCCTCCAAATGTGCTAGGCCAGAGCCAGTCTTTGCTTTTATTCTGTAAAAACATCCATCCAGACATAAGCTGATTTGAGTTTCTAATGCGTCAAGCTTTTCAGCCGCTTCGCCCTTTTAGAAGCATGCATTTATACATAAGGTGTGTAAAAAGTCTGCAGGATCGTGTGTTGGAAGCCGTTGCTGCTCACCCATCAGGACAAAACCCACGGCCTCATCCGGTCTGTGAATGGTATCAAGCTAACAAGGAGCCACACCACCTTGACCAGACTTCTCCATGAGGACGTTTTTGCTGCCAAGCAAGCTGATGGATGAGGCCTGCGTCACATCTGCAAGGTGTGTTATAGGGCAACGTTATGGTATACTTTTGCAAGTTCTTTTGGGTCACAGTGGGCATCTCGGATATTTCCAAGCATTGCTGCAGAGGGCGTCTAGTCTAGCAGGTGTTGTTTGAGACAACCAGGGAGTAATCCAGGCTATGACAGGCTCTGAATTATAGAGACTGGCAACAGGCTGTGCTGAGAGAAATGGGATATGGTGCTCTTGAATTCAAAGATTGAGTATAGTAACACTGACTTGAGCACTGATTAGTCCATTAGCTTTCTAATAGTTATCACATTTGGTAAAATGGTTAGATTAGGTTAGATTACTTGGGGATGATGGTAAAAATAGTATTTTATCAAGTACATTTTAAATAGCATGGGTTAACTAGTAACTTGTCACAAAAAAGTGTGTGTGTAATGATGTTTAAATGTGTGGATGTTATGGGAGAGAGAGAAGCATCTGTATACAGGATGGTGTATGATGCAGTACTTATTATTTTATTTTTAACATTATATATATTGTATGCTAATGCGCTTTTAACTTTAACACTTACTGGATGGGTTCCCTGTAAAACTGAATTGCCCCTTGGGGACTAATGAAGTTATCTGAATCTGATTGTCAATTCTGCAGGTTTGCAGAATACCAGGCAAAAAGCTTGTACAGCATCCCAAAACTGCAGTTTTTCCTTTGCATGACACATAAACATGCAAATATCTGTTTGTTCCCTTGTCTTTTCTCATTTCCTCTTGGGTTTGCCTGATACTATAATTTTCCATGTGGTGTTGACATAGAGAAATCCTGTTTTGACCACATCCAGACATCCTGTATTATTTTTCTAAAAGGGACTGTTAACAACTTTGCATGCTTTCCGCTGTTTTTGTTTATGTTTTTCCTTCATTATGATCATAATTTCCTCTCTCTTGCGCTCTCTCTATATCTCTCTCTCTCTCTCACTTGATGTGGCTGAAAAAGGGGTTTCAAATGGAGTAGAAAACACAAATGAAGCAAGACAAAAGTAAAAATTGAGAGCAAAGTGACCCCAAAAGTAAATGTGTTTGCTGTGTTTACATCCGTGCTCAGGCCCATGCGTCTTAATGTACCTACCTGTGATGTGTTTATCTGTCTGCAATGAAAAATTAAGAGGGAAATGTTCTCAAAAGCCTACATATGTTTGACAGTGCTAATGCGAGAGAGATGTCAATGAGAGGTTGACTGTGGATTTCGGACCCTGCCTGAGTAAACGTCCTCTCGATGCCTCTTGTCAAGTGAGCCTGGAAAAGGAACACAGTGAACAGACAGGCGCTTTGCCTCTTCTTTCATCTGGATTCTTTACACATCTTACACACAAGTACATAATTCAGCCTTCTTGGGATAAAACTGAATACATTTTGTTAGTAGATTTACACCTTCCCTTAGCGTTCTGTGTATGAGCGTTATGACCCATCGGTCAGGCCAGCCTATTGAACATACAGCATATCTTTCACAGTTAGTGACATTTATGTAATGGAAAACACTGTTTTGTAAAACACTGTCTTCATTTTCTTAAAATATTAATACTTTTACTTCACACATTACATATTCACCTAACAGAACTGCCTGACGTTGACACTGACTACGACCAGCGAAGCAACATTCCCTTCATAGGCTGTAAAATCACTCAACCCCTGAATCATCTCCACCATGTTGCTTTAGCTGGACTTGTCATCGTATTGTAGCAACTCTGATTGATATTCTTGTGGAAAAGCTGCCAGACAGCTAGGCTGCATTCGACAGAAGCTTACTGGTATAATGTGCATAATTCACCGTGCTCACTGTAAGCCATCCACTGCACTTCAAAATGATTAGCCATGAAAATGTGGTGCCTGCATTCTCCAGAGTGTTGGAGATGTTATGCATCCCGCAGATTTTCTTGTCGGTTTTCATGAATTTTCCAGGGCATTTCCTAGGGCTTATAATATGATTTTGGTGTCCTCCGCTCAGGGGGAGACAAATAAACAACAGCTGGAATGTGAAAGATGCTGTATGTGAGGGGAGTAAAATGAGCCTCAAAACATTATTGACATGCTCCTGAGAACACATATTGTCACGGTACTGTAACACCGCCAAGACAAGAAAACAATGCAATGAAGTGACAGGATTCAAAACTGGGTGAGTAACACTGACCTAGAGAAGTCAGGACTAAAATAATCAAATGGAAAATCATTACATTTGTTACAGTAAATGTACTTGGAATGTTTACATGAAAGGCAGCAAGAACAATATCTTCCACACCTGCTGCATAATGCTATCATGCAGCTCTTATAAACACTCACTGGATATGATTAAGGCCTTACAGTAGGAACTCTGTAGCTAAGGGGAGCAGAAGCCAAAGGGATAAAGTACAAGGATTTGTACTATATTATCTGTCAACTCGTGCCACATTATTGGCAATGTTACACAGCAAGCATGCCAACACTAAGTTGTACTGCCAGGGAGCCTTTATTAGCTTCACTAAATTGACTTGAATCAATATTACAAGGTCCAAAAGGCCAAATAATGGACTTGGCTGAAACAGACAATAGACAGCATCTCACCCAACAATTCTAGCTAGCACTCACATACCAGGTATGCTCTAGGTTTTATTAAAACCAGAGGAAGCTGCTTAGTGTGGTCAGTCACAGGTGCAAGGAAATGGCAGCATGGTGCTGGGCCGTGACAACTGTCAAAAGGCGAAATGAAGGTTCAGGCAGCATGAGCTGTCGAGTCAGGCAGGAAATGTACCCTTTTTTCTCTCCTCTTTCAGATGAAGGATGGGCAGGAGCACAGCACACTGGTGATGGCAACAGGGGCAGCCCCAAGTCAACCTCACATCTCCAGCCAGTCACACTTAGTGGACCATGGCTCTCTCACCCAATCCCTCAGAGTCCCAGAGGAGCCAGTTGACAGCTTCTCCACCAGGCCGTGTTGCTATAGAGAGTCAGCAACAGGTGCCAGAGGCTTTCTTTGAGTGTGGTTGTTATGCATCACACAAGGACCTTCAGCCCGGCTTGTTTCTTTATCCTCTTGATGAAACATAAATGTTTTGAAGGAGTAAAAAAGAGGAGATGTGAAATTGTTGCTGACAAGAAACTATGTCCAGGACAAGGGTGTGTTTGGATTCTTGAGATGCCCCAGAGCACATTAACAGTGACAGAATGACCCGAGACAATAAACACATGCAAGCACACGGTTATTTTAGTTTATTTAGTTTGTCTAATCTGGTTCAGGGCTGAACATAAAAACAACCAACATCGCTTTGTGGCCATTCAATAAACCTGCACTTTGATGTTGGAGTAGTTACCTTGTTATCATTCCTGCATGTGGGTGTGTGTCCTGTCTGATCTGGCTGATCATCCATGAGTAACACCACACATAAAGATGAAAAAGACAAAGTTACTACCACCACATGTTTCTTGACAACCCCACTTTAATCTTTTGTCTTAGATTACCCCTAAAATGCATGATGGATCTGGACTAGGTAAGTGCAAGCGGCTATATAAAGCCCATTTTATTTCAGATCATACTGGAAAGATTTTTTAACTTTTTTTCTCCATTACTTCTGTAGTTCATGACTTTTTTAAAAAGTAAAGTGTATTGTAAACGACTTTATTATACAGCGTTTTATATTTATTTACCAATACTTTATATTTGAATTACATTCACCTTTTTGGTAATTAACAATGTTGTTTGTATTTCTGGAATCATTTTGTTTGTAGTTTTGTTATCATTAAGACCTGAAGCAGGACCATCAAAAGGTCCTGTATGGTGGAATTAAAAAAATGAACCACCCATTTCAAAATGTTAAGTGCTAATAATATGCTTGTCGGATTAAAGTTAAAAGTAACATCATGGAGGAAACCTAAGATCCGTGTCAAGAATTTGTACCATAACAAAAACTGGATTTACAATAAGACCAATGCAAGTGAACTCTGAGTCCAAAACGCCACACGGTGCTCAGTCCTGCCCCTCAAGGTGGAAACAGTCTCCGCTCTTCTTATATATTCTACAGCAGTAATGTAGAAGTAGTACAATGGAAGGGGCGGAAAGGGAGCACTGTAATTGAGTATAGAATAGAGAAACTTACTCTCACCAACTGGTAGTCAAATGATGAATAAGACAAATGCAGATCACATGTCAGTGTTGCTCGGAAACTTGATGTAGCTTTTCGAGAAAAAAAAAACCCAACAGCTTCTTGATTGAGCTACCAGCCATGCAGTTAACAACATGTGCTCTTCAGTTACTGTGGGAAGGTGCCTTGGTGGCCGCAGACCCTGGCTACCCTGGTGTGTGTGTGTGTGTGTGTGTCTAAGCTGTGGCCATGGCCCACACACACTGCTGACTTTGTAAACGCCTGTGTCAGGATTAAAAGCCTGGCTATTCGCAGACATACTTGATTAGTGAAGGACAGCTCACAATAGCTCCTCCATCAAAGACTACCGGACAGATGGACTTGTTGATGGACTTCTTTTTCTGTCTTAATGCTGTAAATACTGAGGGGGCTCAATGGGTTTTACTTGGCATTGTGTCAGCAGTCATGTGAACCGGTTTTGGTAATGAGCAGGTTTCCGTCCGTGATTTCTTTTATCAACAGTATCAGTATAGTGTAGAGTATTTGATTATTAGAGTTTTCATTTTCATTACAAAGTTTCTTTCCAATGTGGCAATTTTCTTTCTATCGTGTCTTTTTTAATCACTTCTGCTCCGCCCCTGCACCCTTCAGCATTCAGAGTGACTGGACACACTTTCTTTCGTTATCGTAAGTCCTTGGTTTTGTTTCTTAATGCTTCATTTGAAAACCAATTAGCTTCTCTCTTGGATTCAATTACCAAAGTAAAAGGCATGTGCTATCTTGCCTCTGCAATAATAACAAAATAATTGTATTCACACACAGTACTACCCCGAGCCCGCCTTTGGCACACTGTTCTTTCAACCCGTGCCCGATTTGGGCTTTCACAGCATGCTATGTGAGTTGATTCAAAGTTGGAGTGATGGTATCACTCAACGACAAAACACAACTGTTGGCTTGGTTCGTCTTTCAAAATCAATGAGGTCAGGAACATTTTAAGTGGATTTCACCACGAGGACACGGTGAGCACCTTGAAAATGTGCTCCATATTTCCACTTCCTTTGGCACAGTTTGACATGCGTGTTTGGGTTTGTGCCTGTCTGGGCTGGAGAATGTGTAAAAAAAATTAGTGTACACATGTGACAGAAAAAGGGTCTGAGTTTGTGGTTGTGTGATTAAGTGTGAGTGTCTGCATATGTGTGTGTGTGTGTGTGTGTGTATGTGTGTGTGTGTGTGTGTGTGTGTCAGCAGTCAGTCATAATCTGGAAAGCATCACTACTCACTACCACTGTTGACGACGTGTGCATACAGCACCGGCTCTGCCCTGAAATGGTCTTAGACAGCAGTGAAAATGCGGTCAAAACTGTGGAAAAATTACATTTTCAGACATAACTGCGTGCGCCTTGATTGCTTCAACACATTAACTACATCATATTTTCAACTTGACCAATATTTGCTACAATATTATTTTTCTAGGAAAAGTGAGTGCTTATTTTTTAAATAGAGAATAATCTGTAATAATAATAATATTCTTTGTTACAATGAAACTATTAAATACATATTAAAACATATTTCATTTCTTCTCTCACAGTACAATTTAGGAACTAGAGTTACATTTCTCAGACACTAGGATGGTAATTCAGAAGGTTTGAGTCTGCATAGGTTTTAAACCTCGTTCTCTTAAAATATCCCACATGTATTCCTTCATAGGTGATGGAAAAAGCAGTATTTCATGTGCTCACTTGCCAGGCCAAGGACCACCAGCTAAGCCCTATGAAGTGTATCAGTGCTCATACCGTTGTTAACTGCTGCTATTGTGAATGTTGTGATTACATTTAAATGGCCCTCCCTCAGAAACATACACACACACACACACACACACACACACATATTCACACCAGCCACTCACATGGATTTCATAAGGTAAGTCTAGTAGGTGCCTCGTGGCTTGCTGACCTCGAAACAGTATTCACTTCCTGTATGTGTTGAAGTTGTCTTGACCAGCGTAAATCACCCTTTCTCTGCGTTTTGATTACACACTCTATTTCTGTCATCAGCCCCTACCCCCCCCAAACACAGCTAATTGCTACTGACATAACCATGCAGTTAACGTATTGATATGTGGTTTGGGGAGTTAAATTATGCACAAGCATCACTTAAAGCTGCTGTTGAACCTAAGAAGAGGAACTTTAACTGGTAGGACTGAGAAAAGTAAATACATTAAATGCTTTTGAATGTGTGGAAGAACACAGAACATTAGCCCACATCTGCTTCAGCATAATAATTATGTTATCTGTGATCCGTAAGAATTGGGTCATTACCGCGGTGGACATTCTGCAGCTCTGCTGTTCAGTTATGCAAATGTCAAATGCATATTCATAAAACCAGTCAGAAAAGACCATACAAGCAACATCTGTTTACCATTGTGCAAGACACACCTCAAGTTTATTTTGAATTTATAATGTCAACTTTAACCCAGTATTTAGAGATACTGATTACATTTTAGATACAAAATGAATGAGAATCGCAAATGGAACCAATGGTGAATAATGCATATTGTCTGGAGTAAAAACCTTGTAGACCACTACAATGTGGATAAGGGACTGAAAATACAGAAGCTAATGTGAGATTACTACTGTTAATGGATGGAACTGTTTTTTATGTACCCAGTTCCTAGCATGACCGTGAAATAATAGTCCAACTCAGGCCTAGCAGCACACACTTTGCATGCCTCATCAGCAAGGATGATGATTGAGTTATGTAAACAGTTTGGAGTGGGTCAGTGATTCCGCTTTGTTGTGCTGCAAGTGTTCGTCTCAAAGATGTGCTGAAAGATATGCTGCATGTATTCCCAAGGGACGAACAAACATCAACAAAAAAAACCATCAGTGTTGTGGGGTATAAAGCATTCATCTTTATTAAAACCCCTGGTTTATGTTAAAGGATCTCAATCCTCCTCAGTTTGTATACTGGTACTGAAAATAAACAGCTGTTGGAGAGGAAAAAAAAGAAAATCTTAAATGAATCACTGGAACTTCCATTTCTCTTTCACAAACACTGCATGCACACAAAAAAATCAAAATGCATAGAATAATCTTTATTTACAGAAACACATACTGTATGTTGAGAAAAGGTTTTTCTTTTTTTAAATATAGTTTAACTGCTAAATATTACGACTAATTTATTGTGTACATCTTGAAGCGCTGAATATAGGGCTGCACAATTAATCGAATTTTAATCACGATCACGACTTCCCACGATCAAATTTGCGTGATCGAGCGGTTTTTTTTTTAAAGCGTCATTCCGTTCATAGAACGCTCAGGGTTTTTTTGCATAGCGCATCTACCGCTCCGTAAACCCCTGTCTGCTCATGTACCAGTCAGAGTTGTTTTCTGCACCGCGCAGCTTAGTTTCAAGATGGAGACAGTCACAGAGGACAGAGTAACGGGAGGAAAATTCAACAGATAGCGGTCGGTTATACATTGGTCTCAAGGTTTACCAGTTTACCAGTAAACACAACATTTTGTCCCGTCTGTGTTGTTTTTCAGATAACAGCGGTGACAAGTGCTAGTTGGTGCTAGTTAGCTTCTGTTAGCTCCTCTTGGATGCACTGGTGCTAATGTCATCGCATCCGCTGCAATGTTGTTATATGGATATGGTTTAATTTTGCGTTACATGACCCATTTATTTTGTAAAGCCATGCCTCTGTTGGATCTCTCCTCTATTCTCTCTCCTCTTACTCTCTGCGCCCGGCCACACAGCAGGGCCGCTCCACACTTCTGACATTTGTCTACAGTTTAAAATTTTTATTAACACAGCTCTATATTGTTAAGTATGAGGGGCAAACTTGTATTCGTAACAGTGTTTCCGCGGGTAACTCTGCTATCGCAGCGGCCACGGCAAAGAACACAGAAGAAGTTATTGAATCAACTAACTTCAGTTCGTAGAGTAATAGCGTGTGAGACGGAGCCTGATGGACTTGGACGAGAGATGTGACCCATGGCCAGAATATTATAGTTCATAAAAATGCAGCGCAGTGACGATACAGACATTTCATACACACAACGTGTGAATCCGCCATTCGACCCGTGCTGGACCCGTTCATAATGAGTCAGCCGTCTCTCTGTGAGTACTCCATTGCACTACCTCTCTCTTCCTAGCTCTTTTAATCAGTTATTACTGAAAACAAGTGAAGGAGCTTTCTCAGAGATGCATTTAAAAAAAATATATCCTGCGCTATTTATTTCAGATTATTCATTTACATGTGTTGCAGCTGTATGTCTATACAACATACAACTTCAACATAAGAAGAATGTAGCATAATATGGATGTGAAAGAAGTTATAAACAATCTATGGGACAATTAAATTTGTTTTGGTTAAAATCAACTAATAATCATGAGAATAATCGTGATCACAATATTGATCAAAATAATCGTGATTATTATTTTGGTCATAATCGTGCAGCCCTAGCTGAACATATTTATTATTGGCAGTCTTGCTTTATGATGGAAGTCAGTCAGTGTGGCCACCATTTTATTTGGAACTTCAGCACATGGTGAAAAACTCAGAAAAATGACAATAACACACACACACATGCCACACACCACACACATGTGCCGGCACTCTATAAGTGTTTGATCCTTTGATAAAGAGAGTGAAAAAGATCCTGAAGCCTGTCGTCATTAAATCTGTGTTGGTTTATTTGTGTAAGACACTGGGGCTCGTGAGGGGATCTGAGGAGTATAGGGGTGGTCCACAGTCCATTTGTTCACTGTTTGCTAGGGGCAGATCTCTGGAATTCACTCTCTGCACAGCAACGGAACGGTTGGCAGTTGCATAAAGAGGATACAGAAAGTTTGTGATTGTATGAGTATACTTTGTGAGGATAGTGTTGAGATTGTGGTGTGTTTGTGTGCTGAAAAGGTGTGGTGTGTCAAGGAGGCTGTTGATGATATGTTTCAGCAGAAATCAGCTTCTCTAAACTATATAAACTAGTGGGGCAACTAGTTTCTGCATGCATGTGTGTGTGTGTGTGTGTGTGTGTGTGTGTGTGTGTGTGGGGGGGGGGGGGCATTTTCATGGGGCATTTTCTCCAGGGCTTACTGTGGGGGAACATTTAGAAGCAGCTGTTTTTTTGGCTGCACTAAATGGAGACGTTGTCCTGTGTCGCTCTGCACTGTGGATTCTTAACCCCCCTTTCTCTCCCCAGCCCTTACCAATACTTTCCCAAATCCACATTGCTTTCCCTCTCTATGCACGGCAAAGAAGAGGAGTGGGGGTGCCATTCTCCCTCTACCCCACATACCGACCTCCCCGCTCCCCTTTCCTGCCTGATGTGGCCCTAGACAGGATCTCATCTCACACAACTGGCCTGGCCTCCCTCTAAAGTGTCAAAGCGGGTCTTAATTTAAAAGCCCCTGGGCCCATTGCAAACTATTCAGCTATGCTTACCACTCAATTATCTTCCTGTCCCTTTTTTCCGCCACTAAAGCCCCCTCTGAAAACATTTAAGATTGCTTTGTGGTGGGTCAGCCACGGCTTCAGTTTCCCAATGCCCTTGTCCTTCAAAACCAAATTCAAACATGCCAAACTCCTGTGACAAAAGACTGATTTTACAGAGGCTATTGTCTTTGTAACTGCAATGCTCCTGCTTCCTGGGATGCTAAAGTGATGTCAGTGCTCTTTGACTTTGTGTTTCTCACAGTATTTGACATCCCCTCTGGTAGCTATTAGTTTGGTTAAGGATCGCCCCTTTCTCGTTTAGTGGTCAGTCAGAAAGAAATAATGTGCTTGCCCTCCAGTGTTTGCCGAAAAAGCCCCGCGAGACCTTGAGGCTTGGAAACGTTTACAAACTCTCCGAACCACAGGAAACATCCAGAGGAAAATGTTCCCTCTCTCCAACCCTACCCCCCATACGCCCCTCCCCAGCTCCTCACCAGCAATGGATTTTAGACCAGAGAGCTGAGATAGGTCAAAGGTGAGTGGGAGAAAAGCACAGATGACTCTCAGATGGATTAGCGCTAAGTGATCCAGACTCTCCCACAGAATCACAACACCTAAGAGGTCATTTTCACGAGCCATCTAATATCAGTCTGTTTCAGCAATTTCAACCACCAGCTAGAAAGAGGGTACACAGGACTTTTATCTTAATCTGAACCAATATACTGTATGAGAAACAAAAGTTCTGATAGATTGTACTGACAGCTAAATTGTGTTATTTTGGAAGTCACTCAATAAATAAAGTACTCACTGTTATAAAAAGAAGCAGGGATAGCATAGCAAGGCGGGCTATGAATGTTGGATCACATGCAGTTGATTATTCAAACTGCCCTGGAAGTCTTTATCAGTAAATTAGTGTAGCATAAACTCTGACAAATTATGAATGCTCACAAGAGGTGGGCGAGATTTCATTAATCCTGACGTCCTCTTAAACTTAAATTAACTGTGATCCATCATCTCCAGTATATCTCACCCATCCAGGAAAAAGGACATGATAAGAGAGAGAGACTGCTTATCAAAAACCAAACATTGTCCTCATTTGTATCTTTCAAAATATGACCAAGCAAAGGCTAAACTTCCAGATGCACTCTTGCGGTGGATACAACTCCCTCACTGTGGCCTGCTGTAATAGATAAGTCTAATATCTACTATCTACCAGCATGAGGAATTATTTCTGAGGATACTTTGTGATATTAGAAGATTGTTTGTAGGAGCCTATAAAAATTAGACATTTTTTTCGAATTGATATAAAGCCTGGTGAAAAAAGCTCTTTACTGTTCCTATCATCTACCGTACATTCTTAGTACATCATCATCATCATCATTCAGCCAAGTCACAGTCTCTGTTCACACCACACTTGTATTAAAAGTCAGTTCTGAATTGTTGATAATGTATTACATTTGTTTATCTTATTCAAGCTATAATAAATACCAGTAGGAAAAAGTGATGATTATCAATGGTACATGCATGTAGAGTAAGAATACGTAATAGATGTCCCATCTGTATGACCCCATTGACACCTGGTATGAAAAAGTGCAAGTGTGTTTACACCTGGCAGTAGGCTCCAAATGCCTCTTGAGTAAAGAGAAATGGTATGTAATGTTAGGACCGATTAGTGCTTACATCTCACTAATAAAATTGAACGAGTTTTATGGAGACACTGGAGCACTTTGCAGTTACATGGAACTTTGAAAGAAAAACAAGTTATCACCAGTCTAAGGGATATGTGCTGGTCTGTAGTGAAGAAAGGCTAATTGAAACCACTCATCTCAGCTACATTTCACAACCCTTTATCCAGTGCACACAACCCTTCAGTCACTGCACTTGCCATGCTCAGTCTTATGCCTGCATGCTTGGAGACCTTCCAAACACCCAAAGCGCATTTTTGTTTCAGTCACAGCCTGTGCATTCAAGATGTAATTGACACAGTTAAATGGCCTTTTACAGAATTATAATCTGCACTCCTTGGTGATGGTAACTTGTGCGTTCTTCTCCAAGAGGTAGTTATAAACTGCTCTGCATGGCAATCAGGATGCATTCTCTAAATTCTGTAACTAACAAATGCAAGCCAAATATGTCACTGGGGTTAATTATTGATTATAACTGATACAGTATCCCTACATGGTGATGCACTAATTAAAGTTTCAAGAGCTGCAACTAACATTTATTTTCATTGCCTTTTAAACTGCTGGTTTCTTTCTTGATTATTTAGTCTATGAATAAGAATAAGTGTCAAAATGTTCACAATTTCTTATTCCCAAGATGGCTCCTTCAATTGCATGTTAACCAAAGACATTCAATTTGTGATCATATTTGATGAAGAAAAGCCACAAATTCAAGCATTTGAGAAGACGCAAATGTACCAGTAGATGTGTTAGCTTGAAAACGAAAAAAAGGGTTATCAGCCTCTGTACATGGGATGCACGCTCAACCAGGTGAGCTACACAGGCGCCCCATATATGTATGTTTTGTGTGAACCGATTAGCCTAGAACCTGTACGTCTGTTGAGCTGTACAGTAACACATTTTCTTTTTTGCCAGGCTTTACCTTATATAGTGGACTTCCTGCGGCTTGTTCTCCATTGCTGTATGAGTAGTGACTCGTGACTCATTGCTGTGTGTGCCTAAAGACTGAAGTGTTCCACAGCTTTCTAATTCTAATCTTTGTGCATTAGGGCTGGTTTCTCTCCCTTACAACTATAAAAGAAAATATCAGATTGGTTTTCTTTCAGACGTAAAAGAAGGGAGATCAGAACTAGGACACTTTGAGCTGCAGTGTGAATATTGCCTTAGCTATAGTCCTCCAGCTCCCCCTCTCTCCTGTCAAGCACTTTCCCTCTCTCTCCCTATTTTCAACACTCATTCCTCTCAGACTTCCCCTGTTACACACCCATTTTTCTCCCTCTCACCCCCCATACTTTTCTAACTCCTCTTCCAAATTTTTCCCCCTATCGCACTCCACCCCCTCCTCTAATGAGACACACTCACACACCAATATCTCTCCAAAACCAATCTCCCTTCATCTCTTTATTTAACATCTCTTTATTTACTCACTGTTCTCCAACCTGTGTTTTCCCAGTATATCCTCCCTTAACTTCTTCCAAAGCTCTCACATGTGGATTTGATCATTAAAGCTAACGCAGCACATACAGCGTAAGGCTGAAGGGTAGGGTGTGGTGGCATGTTTGATATAAATCATTTGCGCTCTCATTTCTATCTCATTTTGCATTTCTTAACACATTTGGTAAACAAGACCAACTCTGCTTCCATCTCCATTTTCCTCGTACAAGACCCATTTGTAATTTTTGTCTTGATAAGGATATAATATAATAAATTAGATGAATTAGTTTGGTCAGAATTGGGCTTAAACAAAACATCCAGAGGTTGAGTTCATCAGTGTGTGTTTTCGTTTTTAACTTTGCAGTCTAACAGTGAAATGAACACCTGCCAAGAAAGTGTGAACTACTAAAATATTCAATTAACTTGTTTTAGGATTTCAGCGCATGAATTAATGACATTACATTAGGGACATTTATATGAATACAAGTTAGATCTAGTCAGGCTAAAAAAGGTTTACTCGGATCCTTTACTTACTAAGTAGCAATAGCACAATGTAAAATACTCCATTACGAGTAAAAGTCTTGCATTCAAAAAATTACTTAAGAAAAGGTACAAAAGTATTAACAGTAAAATGCACTTAAAGTATCAAAGTAAAAGTACTCAATATGCAGAATGGCCCCTTTCAGAGTATTTCAATAACATACAATGTATTACCTATGCATTAATATTGAAGTATTTTACTGTTAATGCTGGCAAAGTGTACCTGGTTTTATATGATATTATATAAGTAATTATTACAACTTTGAGTGCTAGTTGAAAAAAGAAATCCACTTGTCTTGTTACATTTTGGACAGAAATCTGCTTGTTTTGACTTTCGAAAAATGAATGTGAGAATCTTGAAAGACTGAATAAGACAATGCTGCTCTAGAATTTAATTAAATAAATAAAAGATTTTTTCACTTGAGGTCATCCCCTACAGTTGTGTCTTTTGGAGGGCTGCAAACATAGATGTCTTATTAACATTTTCATTTACTTAACTTATGTAAGTATGTATACATTGCCTTTGTAAGACAATAATACTGTGATCTGGTTTATTTAAAAAAACCAAATGAGCAAGAGTTTCAACAACTTAATATCCATCCACTGTGTCCAGGGATTTTAAATTATGAATGCATAGAGAATAGGAAAGCTTGCCATTTTATTTTCTGATGTATTTATTTTTCATTGTAAAACTCAAGCTCAACTTGTATGCATCCATAGACATGATTATGCAGCATATAGCTGTGAGGCTACAAAACTGTATTGGTCTTTAAATGCATAAACCATTTGTGGGGGGAAATTATAATTATGAGACAATAATTTGCTCTGGTAACCGCAAGAAAGGGATCCTAGTGGTATCTCTAAAGGGAGAAGGATGGGCAACCAAGTGTGTTTTAAAAGAACACTCAGGACTCATTAAAGTAAGAAATGATATAATGTCCACTATACTGTAATTACACCAAATTTCATTTATACAGCACACATCATCTCATGAACCAATTCAGCTATTCTAACAGGCAGAGGAATTCTGAAATATCTTTCACAGACAGCAGTTTTCACAGGTTGGAATGAAAATGAAATGAAAGTTCAGAGTTGATCAGAGGTGAAGCCTTTGCTGATAAATGAGAGGAAGCAAATTGAGTGTGCACCATAGGAGCGCTTCTCTTTTCTCCCTTACTTTGCTTTTGTTCTTCAGTGGAATTTTTCTAAAGAGGAGAAAACCTAATCATTCAGATTAGGTCATGAGCAGAATTGTTTGCCAGGAGTTTTCCTACACCACAAAATACTGCAAGATGTTTCACATTGTCATCACCTTAGACTGGCACTTCCCAACCCCCAATGACTGAATTTCCCTTCCATGTGATATTAATTAACCCTGGTACTTGTGCTAATCTCACTTAAAGTAACTGGGATGAGTTAAGTCAAAGACGTTGCCCTCTTTGACCAGATTCCCCAGAAGTCATGCCAGGAAAGACTGGCTTACATCTAAAAGCTATGTCACACTGTCAACCATATCTGTCAAACCCCAGCTGAGTGAATTAGCTCATGTAAAAGGTGCTTCTCTTTTCATCTCTCCATTTTTGACAACTTAGCAAAGAAAGTTATTTTCATAACGTAAACATTTCAATTTGCCATAAGACATTCTTTTCTTCACTGAAAGGCCCGTTTAAGACTCGGGATTGACGGGGAACCTTTGGGTGTTCTCAGCAGGATGTGGTTTGCTGTTAGCTGGCTCAGGTAAGCCATTTACTCCCATTAGTGCTGATGGTGGAAAAGTGCTTTATTCTTCTTTTACCTGTCATGGCTGCCAGATGTAGGACTGCAGCACTATGCAACCACAACTCTGACAGAGTCAAAGGCATAGCTCCGAGTCTGGAAAACAGACGCTAATTGGCTGAGCTTACTAGCATGTTTCCCGAGTGCATTTCTCACGTCTTTAGGAAGGCAGAAGCGACTCATCTTGCAAAAAGCATGAATTTGTCAGACTTTGTGTATTTCAAATGCTGACAGGGGGAATTTTCTGGATGAGGATAACAATCCCTGGAGCTTTTGCTTATGCAGTGCAGAGCCCTATATCACTTCAAGTTAGACCAGTGAACAAACTCAGGTTTCAATTCGTGAATCGTGAAAACAACACAGATACAAATGTACATACACATCACATAAAGATTTATCAGGGAATGAGTTAAACTTTCTCAGAGGCAGTTTGGTGTTGTTGTTGTTGTTTGGGCTTGTGAAGGGACAGAGAAGTTTTAAGACCAGATACTTAAGCTCTCAAACTTTAATTAATTTTGGGTTTATCTGGGTGTTTACGCCCACGTTGTGATTGCAGCCAAGCTGTATCTTGTGGATGTATTTATGTAGGTGGCTGGGGCTGTTTTCCAGTCTTGTCTGGCTCCAAAAATTATCTCAACATGTGCCTCACACATTTGACTTTTTAAATCTAAATGCTGTTGTGTCCTGCACACTATAACGGTACCAATAGCAATTAGCTCATCTCCATGAGGGAAATGGCAAAACTGGCAAGACTTTAAAGCGCTTTGGTGATATGTGAAGTAAAATGTATCACGTCCCATTTAGAAAAAAGAAATAAGAAAATAATCACCTAAAGATGTGTGACGAACCAGCAAAACCTTAAAGACTGTCTTCTGTTACTGCATTGAGAGTTAAGATTGAGATGAAAAGAAGGAATATAATGGCGCTGCTCTATGATTGCATAGTCCTCTAGTTTAGTGTGTGTGCCTGGACGTTATTGGGGCCAGACATTCAGAGATAGCAGATCCAACCGTCAAGTGGGGAACAAAGAGGGGATGAGTGGGATTGATTACACCATAACATTAGATATAACAAACCACTAATCTGATGGTCCATCTGCAGTCGTACATCTTCATCTATCATCCAATGTCCTGTCCGTCACCACCGGGGCTCAGGGGCAGTCCAGGAGCCAGACAGGGTAAACTCCTTTCCGCACGTGCATGGCTTAGCGCCTGTGCATCAATCAACTTGTATGTCTATCTCTGTTCACTGCCTTACAAACTAACTTTCTGCTCTCTGACAAAGTAAGTTCTGCTGATGAAGATTGGATGTCTGGGATGATGCATTTTCTTTCACCTTCAAGGAAATGTTTTAAAATGGATCAAATCCCAGTCCCTGCAAACATGTGTTTCCTTCTTTGTGGAAATCTTTTGGCTTTTTGCTACTCTGCCAGCTTATGCTTTGTATCAGAATGTATGTGACCAAATTCATAAACCTATATTTTGTTCCATTATCGGGCTAATTACCTAATTATTGTCACTTAAATGTAATTATGGACATCACGTTATGTTTTTGATGGAAGTACATTTGGTACTGCGCAGAAGGCTGGAAGGGATCCTTCGGCTTGGCAAGGCTTCCACCGGCGAAAAAAACAAAGACAGGCACTAAAAATGGATTGCAGAGTTTCTTATGTTTTTGATCACAACAAGAAGGATGTATTTTGACATCTGTATTAAGCAGAAATATGCACATGACAGGCCACATACAGTAACTATGCACCATAAGTGCTGCTAAAAGGTGCATGATGGAAAGCCTGAAGTTATCCCCCAAGTGGAAATGAAAACCAGAGTTTTGTGGGGCTGAGTAACGGAGACTTTATTTCCTTAGCAGATGGCTACTTCCTTTACCACCAACGTTAACGTGTTCTTGAAAACGGTTTTGTGGTGGGCAGGGAGGAGGACTTCTAGCTGTTATCACAAGCTGTAGTGAGACATCATCTGCTTTAGAGACACTGGTTCATCAAATTCTGAGGCAATTACACTGAAGCGCAAAGGTCAGAGAGTAGGGGAGGCAGGAATGAGCCTGCCAGATCAGCTAATCAGATAGCTAGAAACCCAGGAACAGCTGAGGAAACTGGTGGCACTTTTCTCAGAAGGCAAGAGAGTTCAGTGCGAAGAAGGAGAGCAAAGGTTACGAATTGGAGTTTTATTTCAGAGATCTCTTTATCAGGGATCTTTTGATTTTTTTATCCCAACCCAGAGAACTCAGGAGTGTGTCAGTGGATGAGAATAATTTTAACACAAAGTGATGTACTGTGAAATCGTGCTCTACCTGCTGCATTGACCATTATTATTATTCAGCAGAGGCTTTTCAAGGACGCCTTTTGTAATATGTATGATTTTATTTAATCTATACTTTGATAGATAATCTAGTACTTTGGAAAACATTACAAAAAAAAATTTGGTGGCATTACACTACTGTTGAAATGTGGGTAAGCAAACACAGTGAGAGAATATCAAGTCACAGCTTGCTGACAAATGTCTTCACCCAGTTCAATAATACATGAGTAATGGCTTATAGGAAGAGCAACCCCTCTAAAAATGCAGTACAATAAAGTAAATATTTTATGAATGTCAAAGCTCAACTCTGCTTTTGTAGTTATTCACATGCATGCAGACCTCATATTCTGAATAACGCATATTAAAAATAACTCAAAGCTTAGAACATACACTCCTGGTCACGGGAAGCTTTGATCCATCTCTCTACGGGTTTATCATTGTTGCCACATGGTCTGTGCTCGAGATCAGCAAATTTGGGTTCATTGTCAACTGCAGATTTTTGCTGGAGCAGGTATGGGGCTACAAGAAAGGTTCAGGAGTTTAACAAGAACGGTCAACAGATTGCCCTGGCTAATAAACCACCAGCTGGTCACCTTACGATGGCTGACACAGACACAGTCCAAATGGCCTAAGGGGGTCCTGGTTTTCATTGGGACAGTGCACGGCACAGTGGAAATGCAACCAGTGAAACGCTCAAAACCGTCACACCACCTAAGTACCAAGACCCAAGAAATGTTTCTCTACAGCATGCTTCATATCTCCATCATTCCTCTTCTGTCAATTTTTATGTATATTTTTACAGTGCTAGATTCTTTTGCTCTTCTTACGTGAAAAATGATTTAAAACACGCCATTCTCGTAAAAGTGCTCTGCACCAAACCAAATTTTATATCTGTCCTTTTGAAGATATGATCCTCTCCATCTGTAACCAAGTCGATCTGGAAGTCTGTCTTTTACCCGTTCACTTTGTCTGCAGTTGATAATGCTAGAAGAGAGCTTGAGACTGAGAGTCTAAACAAGCTTTGTACATATCTTTCCAGCACGTAATGCACAACATGATCTCGATCTACCTAATGTGCACATTTATCCTGCTAAAATGCCAAAAATGCAGCGGGCTGTACTCATTAACAGTAATGTGTGCAAATGTTAAAGGGAAGGAGACTGCGTTTATTTTGACTCAAGCAAAACAATCTCCAGCTCCATTCCATTCTCCCGCCAGATTAATTGGTGTAATTGACTTGTGTTTGCAAAACGAGGTACAGGGCAGACTCCTTGACACCGCCAACCTGGCAGCCAGGAGCAATTGGGAGCGCCACATAGCAGTTTCTGTGACGAGACAAGGAGGCGAGCACTCTGGGTAATTTAATACAGTTTAGAAGGTCCACGTGTCTGATAAAATCAGTCATAGAAGGGCAAGATTTAAAATGCTTGAACTGAGTATCCCCAGAGATTGCAAAAAGTACTACATAGTAGCCTCCGTTACTCAGCTGCGGACACTTTTGTTGAGAAGATATGTCAGCTATGTGGCAGGGTCTCCGTCAGCGACTCAGCACTTCCTTTAAAATAATTTATCTGCAAGAGTGGTGATCTATCAGCAAAGTGTTGGGTTTACAGGACCCCTGATGACATATATGGTACACCCAAGAGATCCTCTTGCCATTTCTGACTTATGACCTCATCCCTCCGAGTCCTGTCATTGGCTCACACAGGCCCTGACCCCAGCTGCCCCGACACACTGGCATACACTCCTGAGGAAGTGGAAATTACCGCTTTATACTGTCAATGCTTCAACACTTTCACAAAGCGCCGTGATGAAAAACACCCTCACCTCCATTACTCTGCATATTAACAAGACTAAGAAGTTATGATGGACTTTGAGAAGGTTTTACCTCACCCAATAGGGCACTTTAGAACCAAAATGATGCAATTTATTAAAATATTAGCATGTTCACTCACTGATGGTTAATTTATTATTCAAAGAACATTATTGCGCCAATTTGAAAAGACTACAAGCTTGCGTGTGCCATATTCCGTTATTTCTTTCAATAAATCATAAGCTCATATGAAGTAGCTGATGGCACTCTTTACTGCTTCTACACTCCCACTTTAGAATATGTTGTAAAGGAATACAGCATTTGTGTTATTAAGTAGATCACAGCTTCA
The DNA here is from genome assembly GCA_026937815.1 of Etheostoma perlongum. NCBI lineage: Eukaryota > Metazoa > Chordata > Actinopteri > Perciformes > Percidae > Etheostoma > Etheostoma perlongum. The sequence continues at coordinate 14,275,081 of CM049379.1, forward strand.
GTACAATTAAGAGAAAACGCTTAGAGGTAATCAAGTTCCTTCACTATATATTCCCTCAGCCATCTGGTAGCTATTAAATGCTGTTTTGGATACTTTGAAAGAGCCCATAGCTTACTCATTAAACAACACAACAGTCACATTCCCTCGCTCTCGCCCCCTGCCTCTCTCTTTCTGACTCTCTCTCTCTCGCTCTCTCGCTCTCTCGCTCTCTCCAGACCAATCAGTTAAGGAGACACATTACTTAACGAGGTAATTGGTCTAATGTCTCTGGGGTACAATGTAAAATGCCATACTACTGCATGCTATTGTGGTTAGGTTTCAACCCAAAGTCATATTATGCAACAAGGCATTGTTGAATTAGGGTTTGTCATATACATGTTTCTTTAAGCTTCCTGGCTTTTTGTACTGTTCTGTTCTATTAAAAAAAACTAAAAAGGTAGAAATGTCTTGCAAAGGTAACTTTATGGCACAGAGAATGTGGAGGGTTGCATTTGCTAGTTGGAGCCACTGAAGCATTTTTTTTAGGCCAATTTCCATGATTATGGCAACACTGACAGGACTAAAATGTGCTGCCATCGAAAGAAAACGCTCAGTCCAGTAAGGGGGATCCTGATTTCTGGTATGCGACCTTGTGGTTGACATGGAACCACAAAAGTAGTGATCCCTTTCCATCATTGTACAATTTTCCATCCAGCTCCATTTGTTTTTCATTTGGAGAAACAAAACTGTTCACCCTTTTCCTCCTGTAAAAACATGGCATCCCATAAGGCTTTGAGGAAGTATCAATCACTGGAATGGTTGTATTGTGATTACCTCAACACACCGTATCAGACCTGCTCTCGAAAAAGAAAACACCGGACACCAGAGTTATGGCACCAGAGATAACACGCAATGTTGCGATGCTCAAACTAAAGTCCTTATCAGTGGCAGGATATAGAGCATACATAAATGTGCAGCTACAGTATCTGACATAGCAATGTACACGCTTGTGGATAGATGAGCAAGGGTAATGCAGAGGACCATGTCGGCAGATACAGTACCTCTGAAACATGAGCCTTTTTGTCTGAGGAAACACACAGTGGAAACATTGTCAGTATAGAAGGGTGGCAGAATGAAATCAATGGTTTGGAGAAAGGAATCGTATTGTTCTAGTAGACACGATGTTTCTACACTTAATGACCTCTTTCTTTCTTTTTTCTCATAAGCAACGACAAGAAAAACCATTTAAGGTTAGGCATGATTGCAAAAACGATCATGAGAAATGTTTCTAATACTTTGTTGGCTATTCCTTTGAAGATATTTTAATGTTGTAAGATGTAAGAAATTGGATTGAGAAAAAGGCCTTTTTGCAAATCATACCATTAATTTCATGTTATAATTTCCGTCTGCATAAATGCTCAACGAGAACGTTTTGATGACAGATGTTAAATAATTGAATTTCTTCCTGATTATGGCGACTCTGGTAACTCCATCGGGCCGCTTCTATTAAACTGATGACAGAAAATGAACTCTCCCTACTTTCACAGACTGGTCTGCCAATGGCATGCATGTACAATGAATTAAAATAAATTGAAGAAAAGTATGTAATCATTCCAGCCATCATGGGATGCCGCGAACTCTCCATTACCGGCGGTCTAAGTTGACAACATATTACCGTTTTGTGTTTCAATCGTTTAAGCAGTAGATTTATTAAAACTAAACCCAGAGGTCTCTTTTAGGTCAACCTGATTAGATTTCACGAAGAGAGGAATTAAAAACACAGGCCTTTGAAAGTAATGGTGTAAAAAAGTTGTTATTGTGTCTACAACCCAAGTCTGACCTCTCACCCTCAGATCAAAGGATGGCAAAGTAGACGACAATCAGTTATTCTTGAGTAAAACTGTTTTAGTTCAATAGAAAACCATGAAATAAAATGGATTCAGTTATTCCTTGTATCTAACTAAATACCAGAGTTCATGAACAAATATACACCATATAATTGTGAAGAAAATAGGCTTAGAAAATTACATATCCCATTGAGCAGATGTGGTAACTCACAAGTCAAGGCGCCAGTGGGAAATTGTTAGATATGACAAATTAACTGTTCATCAAGGATTATTTTCCTCCTGTATGTTCCAATGAAGTAGAATTTCTCAGGGGCCTGCTTAACTCAATTTATTCTACAAAGTTATAATTGAAGGTGTCTCAAACCATTGTTCATGTTGTCTTTAAAATGACTAGCTGACACGGTGTGTTTGATAAAGCTGAGATTCCCACCATGAAAAGCAGCAGTTTCACGTACAAAGACAATAATACAACTGCCAACTATAAAGCTATTACGCAGTTTAAATATTATCTCTCCATCTGTCTGAAACTACCATGGAGCTAACCACAATAACAAAGTCAGATAGGTGTACAAAATGCTGTTTTCTGTACAGACAGTGTAGCTTTTTATGAGAGATCTGTTCATTCAAGCCAGCTCACACCTGGGTCAAGCAGAAATGTAATGTTTGTTTTAATCTGCTTAGAGTTCACTACATCAAGGCTGTTTGTTGTGCTACTTGAGGCAAACATCTGGTACAATACACTACCTGAATACAATACAAATGATTGCATGCAAGTGCTATTTGGCTGTTTTTTAAAATTTCATTTTCTTTTAGGATCAACAGGTAAACAATCCCAGTGTGTGCATTGTGCATGTGTCGATAATTCACATGCATTATTAGCAATATTACGTAACAGTTAATGAATATCTATCCATGTGATTTCTTATTAAATTATAAGAATACAGTATATTCATATATAGTGCTTCCCAAAGCCCCAAAGACTTTTCTACTACATTCAAGTAGAAGTGAATAGTTAAAGTTGAAAAACCCAAGCATGGAGATGTGCTTTTATGTGTCACCAGTATAAAAATATTGACGTGTATTCACAATATCAAAAGATACCCCAACAAATTATGAATGTAAATATAAATAATGATACAGCAATTTGTGATTGTAATAAAAGTTCAACACCAATCCCAGCCTTTGATTATATGTGTGTCTCTGCTGCTGCACTGTCATGCATTCCTTCCAACCATTTCACCACTTTGCTATCACCAACTTCCTTATTCTGTCAAAAGTCAAGAGAGCGGAGAAAATGAACTTCACTGGTGAGAATTTCCTGTTGATGTCTCCAATATTTCCCTTTTCCCATTTGTGACATGTCTCAGCCATTACCATAATAGCAGTGGACTGCCATAACAATCCAAAATGACCCGTTTCAATGTCTTATAGGGTGGAACAAGGATAAAAAGGTTAGGTTTATTTAAACTTGATGAAAACCGTGTTGCTTTACTTGCAGAGGGCAGTTCACAATCATGTCACATTGTACAACAACAACTTAACTGCTGACTGGGTTCATTTTTCCTTCTAAGTGGAGAGCATTGTTATAGTCTGACAAGCCTCTTCCATTTTTACAGCTGTGGATTTACAAGAAATGTACAGGCGACATTAACTCTGTAATAGCTTCATGTAGCACCTAGGAATTGAATCCCAATTCCCTGGTCCTCTGTAAATGTCAAATCAATAACTTATAAAACTAAATGTATCAGAAGCGTGTATTGTCCTGTGTGGAGATATTTTGCACTTTTTAATCTGCTTGTAAGTGTGAGGTCCTGTTTGGATTTAGGTCAGAAAATCAAAAGGGTGATATTGATTTGCTTACATCTGCTTTAAATTTAAACGGCCTTCAATAGAGACTAAAGACTTAATATGCTCTGGCGAAACTTCTTTGTTATTTAAAAACAATTACTGATTCAATGTATTACAGTATATTCAAATACTTTTACTAAACATAAATACTAAAGATTTAAAGTTTTCCAGTGTACTGGGTTAGCTACATTAAATAACTTTAAATATTTCATTTAAAAATTTCATTAGTTTTTGTAAGGGTTTCAGTGCAGAGTCAATTCTATTTAATGCAAAATCAACTGCTTTTGTGGCTTAAATGGCATTGCATTGCGTCGGTTATGACAATGTTTAGACAAACCTTTTTCAAGATTTTCAAGCGACGTTAATCTAAAAGTGGCATATATTAGGCTATAAAAGTCCATATTAACCATAACATCTCTTATTTCCTGCGTAAATAAATTTATATAGCGCTTTTCACAGATTAAAAAATAAATAAAAAAATAAATCAGACATAAAACACAGTATGGTATTGTAATTTAAATACCAACCAAATAATGATGGAATTTGTGAATCCTACTTTTGATGGTCAACTTTAGCAACTTGTGCATTGTCTTGTTTTTACCTCGCTCTTGCCACCTTTCTGTTTCTGTGACGCTCTGTCTATCCGTCCCTCTTACTTGCCTCCAGAGTGACACTGACTAAGGTGACGCCTGCAGTAGCTGAGATATGGCAGAGCTAATGGATTTGTCCCAGGCATCTGAGAGACAACAGAGCCAAGCCTCAGAGGGGATGGAACTCAAAGGCAAAGAGTTTAAATGCCTCTCTCTTTCATCTTAATTTGGCCTCAAAAGAGACAAAAAAAAGTGAGTGAACATCATCTCACATCTCACCTCATCTACACCACCCATTCCATCAATCATCTGTGGCAGTCTAAATCCCCATCCTTTCATTCTCCTAAAGGAGGGCAGTTTGTAATGAGGAAGGGTTTGTTAAAGACAAAAGTTATTTTCATTTCATCTCAGAGGGAAGAGTTTTAAGGTGACTTGCTACATTCCATTCAAATTACGTAATTTATCGGATTCTCTATAAAACCCGAAACAGGCTTTTTGACACATAACCATGTGTTCCATTTCACTCACATGAACTGAACTGCTGTTCCAAGTACGGTTCCAGCTTAGTGTTGGGATTTATAAAAACATGGGGGCTGACTGGGCCACAAACTCAAGTCAGATTTTAGAACCAGGGTCACTCACAAGGTGGAGAATAAATGTGGTGAGCTCACAGAATAATAACTTTTTCTACTTCCAAGTAATATTGCTCAAACCAAACTAAATGGACACAAAGTAAACTATTGAGCACACTCTGCTTCAATTTCAGGTTTGCTTCATGATTAAAGACAAAAGGTCGGTACATTGGGGGAGGTGTCTCGTTGGAAAACAGATGCACAACAAGGACTTCTACACTTTTAACATTATAGCTCACACAAACAGGCAAGTATGGGGATTTATAACATACCAATGACTAGACCAACGTTTCGTCCTTGAACACCATAAAAATTAACCTCTTGCAACCTCTTGTTCAAGTGTGTTTTGTAAAGTTGCCAAAACTACAATAAGGATGACTAATGAATCTAACTGTGCCAAGGGATACAACATGCTGTAATTTGGTCTAGCTATGAACAGTAACATTTTTGTGGTGGCTCTATGCTTGCAAGATCACGACTGAGATTGCCACACTGGAAATCCTTGAAATGTAATTGTATCTATCTGTGGTACAATATTGAACCATACGTGACCTTTCATTCCAAAATCAAAGTGGGTCAGAGTGGTTAACTATGTTCTAACACATAAATAAATGAGATTAGGTTGCCGTTATTGCTTATTGAATAATGAGCTGCACAAGTGTAATGCATTCCAGAGCAGACATTATTGATTTACTGTTAGTCTCAAATCCATCCATAATTCATATTTAAGCTGCAGGATCTTCCTTGATAGCTGAGAAAATCCCTTTAAGGCACGAGCACGGAGGCGTTGGGAGCCTCGTGAAGCTGTAAGTGAAAACTGAAGCGACAGGAAATGAAAAGGGGAGCAAAGTAGCCAATCACCCAACATTCCTACCAAACGTGTACTAAGGGGTCGCAGGGTGAAAGGTGAGGGGTTTCTGGATGGCCAGCACAGGTGTGTGCCATGAGGAGCGCACAAAGCCGCCCCAGCATGACCCCCAAAGTCACCACTTCCACTGGGAGTTACCCATAACACATCTGGGCCTGATTCCCCCTAGCAGGCAGGTATCATGGCAGAACAGAGGGCCTCCTTCTCTCTTGTTTGTTTGTCATTTATTAACCTCATCCCAACCTTGCCGTGCCCTTCTCATTAGAGCTGTGATTGACAACTCAACAAGCCAAATTCACCCTAAGATCCTGTGCCAAATAACTACACTGCTAAAGCTTTGTTTTTAGAATAGAGAAGGAATTTAAAGAAGCATAATATTAATGGGATTGTACATATAATTAATTATATAAATCTATATTGGGAGCTTGGGTATTGTTGGTTGGACTAAAATAAATATAATTAACCTACAGTTTTACCCGTAAGTGCTCCCTACAAAGTAAAGTCATCTATCTGTGTTTGGCTTTGTATTGTCCTTTCCAATGTATTATATATGACATATTGCTGGTACTGTACCACAATGTTGGACTGTGGTATTTCTTATTACATTGTGACAAATCTGCACCAACGCCACAGAGACAGAATCAGTATTGTATTTCTGATTAATTCTTGATTTGTGCTCTTAATGTGAAAGCGTTACCAATTTGATGTCCAATTGTTCTGCGAGATATGACAAAAAAGACTGATAACGTCTGACAAGAGATCAGATGCATGAAAAATTGCAAGGCTCTCATTTTGCAGATGAGATGCCCTCCAGCCTAACGACTTTTGACCTCGGGTCACCTCTCATATTTTGTGTTGTGTGCATTTGAGACAAAGGTTGAAGTGTTTCGCTGTGCTGTGTGTGGTTGTTTGTTTTCTTGCATGTGTCCAAATCTGTGTGTCTGCATGCCTGCATGTGTAACAGATTTGAAGAAGTTGGTTTAATCTACTCCCCACCATCACTCCCCCTCCTTCCTCATTAAATACCCATTCCTCATTTGGCTTGATGGTAGAGTGCCTGTCCAACTTCTATCCAGGACAAGGCTTAGGATTTGAGAAAGGTAATGGGATACACACTGAGAAGATGCAACAGTCCATCTGCCAGCACAGGTCAAACCAGTATTGGTGGATTGGCTGCCAGCTTATCAACATTTCAGTTGATTTGCATTCATATTCACAAATAAGTATGTTTGAATATGTATGCAAATGTACTTTCTGTAGCAGCATAAACATATGCATATATTTACACGGACATTACATTACATTACATTTTAGTATGTGCGCATGTGCCGGTGGCTCTGGCTATGAATGCAGAGCAAGTCAATTTAGCAAAAGTCACATAGCTGCCTCTTCTTAGTGACATTACCATAATATATTTTATTTATCAAATGGTCTGCCGTACATGTTCTCTCCCACCACCTGTTAACGATGCACTCTCCATGCCAGTGAATGCAAACAAGACCTTGGCCCCGCATGTAATTGAGCAACGCGATGCATCTTCAAAGTACGCGCAGCAGATGTCTCTCATCTCCCGAGACCTTATCTGACAGGAATGGATTAATAAGACATAGGTGTAGAAATACAGATGGAGGTGGTGGTGGTGAGGAGAGGAAGAAGGGGATGAGGAAGGAAGGGATGATGCTGATCCTTTCCTGTCAGGCTCGGATAAGAAAGGGCAAGAGGAAACGATGTGACTCCAGGGCAGTGTGTGAGAGTGCATGTGTGTGTGTTTTTGTGTGTGTGTGTGTGTGTGTGTGTGTGTGTGTGTGTATAAGAGTGAGAAACAGAAAAATCATGATTGAGTGGTTGTAAGTATATCTAACATGTCCCAAATTACACTGGAATAAACTACCAATGTATAGGAATTGGTTTAAAAATTAGCCCCTTCAGTTTTACTCTAAACTAGATTTTTCAGAACATTCTTAATGCCACAACTATTAAGTTTGTCAGTGTAAAATCCTGATTGATAATTTTTTTTTTTTTTTTTACCTAAATCGGTTTTCTCATGCTGTTTCGGAAGATTTTGAGCACTTGAAAACAAGAATATTTTAAAAGTCAATCTATGGTACGTCAGCATGTTGGGTTGTATTCAAAGAAGAAGTAGCTCATATGACTTGTTGTCTGACCACGTTAGAGGGAAAATGTTTTTATACATGATCCAAATGGCAACACTCAGAGGCAGAGTGAAAAGCCGGCTGTCATAGAGATAAGTGATATTGTTTAAATAAGGTGATAAAGGTGAACATTTTACACACTCTACTGGGAGGCATTCATAGTGTAACACTCGATTGTTCACTTGAAAAGTGACAGAAATAGTTGTGTATAAAATGAAGAAAGAGAGCTAAAGAGAGAAGTTCAAACCCTACTCATTCTCTCATCTCTTCACAGCTGGCCAATCACGGAAAGTGGGTGTGAATGTCAGATGGTCGGTTTCAGAAAGTTAAAGGGACACAGCTCCCATGATTTGATATGTCAGAAAGGTAAGGGGTGTCCGAAACTATTCAATATCTGCGATGAAGCGTACTGGGAGCTTTACCGGATGATGAAGAAAATCTATTGACACAATTCTTCTTGAGTTCAAATCACTGATCACACTCACAATATTGACTTTAAACTATTAAAAATCAATCCGATCTTGTGAATCTAACTTTGCCCTTTCTCAGTTCTGAAGACTATTTTATAAACTTTCTATAAAATACTAAAAGAGCGTTAGAGCACCAACTTAACTTTAATAGAATCAATGCATGATTTACAGGGATAGCCAGGGTCAGCTAGATTTATTTACCTTACTTTCAGCCTTCTCTAACCATCATGAATAGTCTTATGTACATCCACTCTTATTTTTAGTATCCTAAAATATTCCATTTAAAAAGTAAAATACACCAAACCATTGTTGCCCATAAAACATTGCACTTTAGTTTATATTATTTCAAAAGAAAGACATCTGCTTCTAAGTTTTGCCCAAGTCTACTTGCTTGCTTCAGTGATACTTATTAGTATTTGATAAAAACTAAATAAACAATATGTACTTTCTGTCTGCTTTTGGTGGTGTCAGTTTTTACTTTGTTTGATCCAACTTGTGGATCTTAATTCTGTTTATGAAATAAATGTCATCTCCCTCCTCTAGGTTTCTGTCTGTTGCTTTGAAGATATATTAAGGACATGTTTTTTCCGAGTGCTGCGTCTCAACAGCATCTTGGAAGCTTATTGGTGTGTGTGTGTGTGTGTGTGTGTGTGTGTGTGTGTGTGTGTGTGTGTGTGTGTGTGGGGAGGGGTAATTTAGCAATTATAAGACTGCTTCACATCTTCTGAGCACGGATGGAGTCAGCTAAATTCTGCCGCCTTCCGCTGTCTCATTAACGTCCAGCATGGGAACAAACACAGAGTCTGGGAGTCTCCGTGGTTATGCTGGGTGAGAATCTAATCAATGACATGCTCTCTCTCCGGATAGTGACAAGGTATTAATGAGCTTCCAACGCCAATGAGAGCTAATTGAGGAAGGGAAGGAAAAAACAAATGAAGAAGAAGCACTGTGAGAGTTGGTGGTATTTCTTCAAAGATCAAAAAATGTCATTTCTGTCAGAACGATATTTCCACAAGCACAAGCTGCATAGTAGAAAGAGCACAGCGCAGGAGCCAAACCAATCAGTTAACTGTCAGAAAATGTACAGACAATCATTAAAAGTACGTCAAATAGGCATGGGTTAAAATGTATTCTTTTTTTAAATGTCTGGGTAAAAAAAAAATTTAACACAATTTATTTAATTTTAAAACACACTCCACACTGGCAGGGAGAGGGATTTCTAAAGTGCACTTTCTGTCCTTAAAGACAACAGCTCATGCCTTAGGAACAGAATGGATGAATGAAACCGTGACTTTTTCAAACCACGTAGACCTTGAAACTGCTAGTCGGCCCATGCCTACACTCAAACACATGTACAGACTCAAGAAGCCTAAAAAATGCACTCTTGAGAGAAAACGTATTGAGAGAGTCCTTACCAATTCCACCTTCACAACCCCTCATAGTGCATGTTGATAACAAAAGTAGGACATGCACCCAAATTCATACATATAAATTGTATTTATTCTAGCTTTGAATACAGTAGATGAGTAGAAATCAGTCCATTGACAACTTTAAAATGTATTCACTTCCAATTGGAAGCGCTTCCAATCATTAACAATAAAAAAAAGCTTCTTAATATGCTCCTCTCCAATATAACTATTAGCTTCCAAACTGTCAATTGTGATTAGGCTTTGGTCTGTAGTTGATTCACCGACAGATGATGAATGCTCCACATAAATAAACTGAGAAAACATGCAATAAGAAACATACAGCATGGGCTATCTGTAGGATAAAACTTAAAAAAGAAATGTATATTTTAATACATTTAACAGGTTTTCTTGCTGGGGTTGTGCTTATTCTGATAGAGCACTCTGTTTCAATGGTGTATAAAAGAATACAGTAGAAGTCCCAAAAAAAAGGTAGCTAAACATTCTAACTCACAAGCCTTTCTTCATTACCTCTGGTCGAAAGAACAGAGGAGAGTGGCGCACAGATACATTTTCAAAGGCCCACAACTGGGCCGGTAGAAAGTGCTTTCAGTACTGTCATGAAATTGAAATGAGTGGCTCGGCTTTGAACGGAAAAGTTTGGAAATGCTCTGCGAGAGGATTAAAGCAATCATTAGCCTGCCGTTTTCTTTTTCCCTAAGCTCTCAGTTAGGTTAGCTATCACACTCCACTAATAAAATAGCCAATTACACAGCAGTAAGGAGGGTGTGGGATTACTGGTCATTAGTAAGCACTGCAAGCGTTTACTGATGCTGAGACAATAGACAAGCTAAGCCCCACCCTAAAGCATGTCACTATAAACAAAGGCATATGATAATGACTTAACTGACTGATAGTAGGCCCAGCTAAGGCCTTTGTGGCTTTTGACAGCATCCCTTCTCTTCATTTAATATAAAGCCACAAGGGTCAATTAGAGCGAGAGAGAATGCACTTGAGGCTGGTAATGGTAATGCTTGGCCACATGATAGCACGCCAACATGGCTACAGCTGCAGCGCCCACACTTGTGGATGTAGGAGGAAAAATCTAGACACAGAGTAATGCTCTAGATGTGCCTGGAAATGTCCAACATACCACAGTGATAATACCAAGGGCACCATCGGTCTTTGTCCTTTTTAATTCTTCAGCCCTTTTGTCTTTAAACTATCTAATTCAGAGCCAAAGAACTGGTTTCATCTGTATGCTAGATACATAAGTAGGGACTTTTTTTGGAAATCCTGTGATAAAACAACAGAAAGCTTGGCAGCTCCACTACTTGTTTGGCAATTCCGACTTAAAGCTGGTTATTTATGAAATACGTTGACAGTGGTTGTGCTTAGCCTGAGACACTGAGTCAGAAACAATGTCAGAAGTCACATCAGAGACGGTTTGTGCAAGGGGAAGATGTTTTCAATAGTAAATTATAAGAGGATTCCTCAAATCATAACAAGCATGGGCAGGGAACTTGAGAAAGTGACAGAAACTAAACAAACCAGTGAGGGTTTGATGAAAAATGAATAAAAATGTCAAAGTGATCTCTCGATGCCATCTAGGTTCCCCTTTCTACTCTTTTTTTTAGAGGTTTTAACTATATTTGTTTTTTGCTCTTTGAAGTGTATCTTTTTAAACTTTAAATCTAGGCCAAGTTTACTGTATAAGAATGTGCCGTTTCCGACAATGCTCTACTTTAAATAGACACATTCACACCTGGAGGCTGAACCGACAAAAGGTACATCAAGATTTTATTTTAAATATTCAGACATTTTCAAAACAGGGAGACAATTACGAGATAATGTAAAAATCAACTTATCCAAAGTTCTTTACAAAACATCATCTCACAACAGAATACCCCCCTTTCACTAGCATCCCACAAGTTAAAAGGAAAAGTGCCTGCACAGTAGTTATCAATTTACAAGTCAAATGACTGAGAGTGAAACACTTAATTAGAATTGTAGATGCAGTAGCATGATAGCACTTCGTTTCCTTTGTAGAACAAACTCAAGCATTTAGTAAATGCTTTTATCCAAGGGGCCTTACAAGAAACACAAGTGCATACATTCTCCTGAAACTTTAGCGTTTCACTCGCTCACCTTACATAAACTACATCCCCATTGTTTTATGGGTGCACTTACCTGCACGTAAACAGGCCAACAGGCATTTACTCTCCCCTTTACAGAGCCTTATACCCAGGAAAGGGGCCTTTTCTGAAGTAAAAGAAGCTGAATGGTTGCCGTGTCTCCATTTCCCCCCATGGAGTCAACCTACTGCACTCTCGGGTGGGGTCATGTTCTTAGCAGACACTACAAGATGTTACTTAATACTGCAAGGCCACACACCATCACTGGCTCTCAGAAAAGAGAGGATAAAGTCAGGAAACCACAGAACACATAAGCCAAGGCCAAAACATGAAGATGTTAATTATCGGTGAAGGTCAAATTTCAAGCAAGGCTATCCATGACACTTCCTTTATTAGGATCAGAATGAAAATGAGAGGACATGTAAAAAAAGGTCATGATCCTGATACAAACGCCATCCCTCTTTAAAGCTATCTCAGAACTGAACCAGAGGATTATTTTATCCAAATCACATTAATATTTTGCAAATATGAAATAAAAAGCATATCAATCTCTCTAATTATTATTAAGCCATATCATTTTTGCCCTCTTTGTCCACATACACATACTGGCATGGCCATGCACACACACTCATGCAAAGATGAAAGCACACATAGATCTTGGTTTCTGACATTTAGTGAAAGCATTTGGACGAAGTAAAGCAGCCGTGTCAGAGGTGATGAGTATGTTATGGTTCCCTATGGACTAAAGGCCCCACGTGTCCATGTCACAGCAGAGAAATAGTCCAAAACTGGACCACTTTCCCTTCTGCTTGACATTTGCTATTAGATTGTGTGTGATTTGGACATTGTTGCTTTTAGATCTGGGTTTAGCTTTCCAAAAGCAACTCACCCCAGTTATGATTTAATCATACTTTATTTAGCCATGATGTCAGTCTGACATTGATTATAGACGAAACACAAGGATTCACTCAAGCTAAAATACTGCAAAAAAATATGTTGTGCGTTATACAGTAAACATGTCAGCTCTCTGGCAAGGCACAAATATAATTTTAAATATCAATATCATTATTTACTCACTTATTTTACAGTATGAAGTTAAAGGATTTACTTTTTGTGTCCGTCACTTTCAAAATGTAAGAAATACACCTTTATAAACAGCAGACACATCTCACTGGATGATTTAAAAAAAATCTTGGATTAGTAGTAATGCTGTAAACACAATAATCCACCCAGAATTATCCTAAAAAACATCTTTACAAAATCATTTAAACACAACTCAAACTCAACTCAAATAAAGAGTATATTTTCTTGAAATGTCCCCAATTTGCCTTATTAACCATGTAGGGGGAAGGAAGACAGTAAAGCACACAATTCACTGTAACAGCGTATATGTAACAAATTCCTCATGTGAAAAGTCAACACTCTACATCCTCAATAAATTTTGTTAAGGTGCTCGGCAGTAAGGCAACTGACCATAGATGGCTAGACTAAGCAGATGTACTGTGCAGCGGCCCAGTCTGAACATACAAGTGGGCGTATGCATGGGAACTAGAAAGAGCATGCAATCCCTGTGAAAATAGAATAAAAGAAAGCCTATACCAGATGGTAAATATGCCGTTCTATTTTGTCGGCCATACAAATTGAAAAGCAAAAACAAACAACAGCAGTGTTTTGGTTTGTGTTGTGTCAAGGTAGACCACTCAACACAGTATGTTAATGCTGCTAATCTTTGAGCATCTAGAAGTGTTTACCAAGAAGGAATTTCTGATTAGAGATCTGATCCTGATCTGAGCTTTACAGTTTCATTTCAGCAAGGCTGAATCAAATATTAAACAGCCCGCATTGTCTATGCTCAAAAACCAAAATAAGGATACATAATTTATAACTGAATCATTCTAACCATACCTCTCCTGTATTCTACTTTTGTCTACATTATGTGGGTGGTTTGCATGGGTACCATGCTCTGTTTTATTGTATCTTGCATTAACTGGTAGCTATTCCTCTGAAGTATAATAAGATTCACTAGTGTTGTTGTTTTTAAAGCACACACACAAAGTTTGTAAAATATAAACACCATTAAGGGAAAAGTTAAGTTGTGTTAAATAAAACCACCTAAGTTGTATTTAGTGAATAAAAAGCTGCATGATAATACTTGAAATAGGCAAAGTATTGAAACTATATCTTTTATCCATTTTGGGGTAATGGGCAGTAAAGAAATATTCTAATTTAGAAGCATTTTATTGCACATTATGAACAGCTAAACTAAAACTGTGCTTTTGACATAGCACATAAGAAGTACCAGAATGTATTGAAGTGTTCTGTGATATAGGTGGAAATATATGTGAAGATATCATAAAATTAAACTTTAGGTATGTAAAATATATATGTTTCACTTGGCAGTCTTCTAACTTTTCACTCAGTATTAACGTATGATACAGTATTATCTCTCCTGTCATGTTTCCCCTCAATGGACTGACCATTCTTTTCCTGTGAGGTTTAATAAAGTAGTGCTTTAGCCAAAAAGGTAAGCCTATCCTCTTACCTCTCAAATGGAAACCAGACAATATAAATTTGAATGTGAAAATCTATAAATCCCTTTGGATTGGGCCAATTATGAGGCCTTGTACCTCTGGCCCGCAGGCCAGGGTCCCTTCTGGACAAAGCTTTACCCGGGCACTAATGTTAGTGCCCCCTCATTCCCTGCTTTGGCCTCACTGAACTTATACCCACCGTGAATTATAAAGCCAGCGCTGGATGAATTGAATAAGCAGGGCCCTCTGGTTTTCCTCTTAAAAAGGCTAAAATACCTCAAACACCAAGGTTCTAAGACTTGAAATACGATCATTTGGCAACAAGCGCGTTCACAAGCTGAGGGTGGATAGAGGGGTTGTATTGAAAAATCTATATTTCCTGCATGTTTCCACATCTGCAGTCTACTAATTATATTAACATTTGGGTTTTTACACTGTGTGCGCAATTTGGTAATCAGTCTCTCATTGGAAACAGAGACAGTGCCGTTGCTATCTAAAGGTCCACAAGTGCTCATTTACAATCTGAAATTGTTTAATTGTACTAATGCCCAATACGCTCAGGTTCCAGCACTGACCCAGGCATGCTGTTCTCCCTTTTATCTGTGGAAAAGAAACATTTCCATCCTTTAGGTAAGCAGTTTTCTAAATGTGATGTCTTTGGCCAATAAAGACAGGGCCAACAATCACACAGATCTCCTCCACCCCAGAATGCCTTGCTAAAAACACAGAGAATCCCAATCCGTAGACTCATTATAAGTATTTATACTGCGACTCGTATAGCAACCCATTTTGTTTAATGTATTGCTGCCCCTTCCTCTTTTTTGTCTGATGTGTCCAATGAATTACCTGTCAGCAACTGCTCCTGTTTAGGTTGCTCTGAGAAGGAAGCTAGTCATTGGCCTGACATTTGTATGTACGTTTCTACTGGGTCAAAAGTCAGGGTCAGCACCTCTCATTGCATTTTTGTTTAACCACCTTAGTCACATAAATGCATGAGATGGGGAAAGCCGATAGGGGCATTTGACATGACAGAGTAACGAATAAAAGTCTGAATGTGACCTCTTTAACATGGGGTCATAAACACTTTATGCTTTCTGTTCATGTAAGAGAGAGCTGGGGAAAAGAGTGGTGGTAATAGTGAAGCATATGCCTTCCACATGAAAGACTTTATTTTGTGCTTTTGGGAACAGGCTCGGTCAAGGCCACCTCAAGTCTGACTTAAGTCGTTGTGATGAAATGTGTGCATCTTGAGTGCTTGACTGCGAAGCAGAATCAGGAGGTCTTTGTTAATTTATCCATTTGTAGCCTTCAACAACATACAATATTAACCTACTCTGTGTGACCCAATCCAACGCTCAGACTTGAGAATAAATAAAAGAATAAATGTTCTTTTTTAACCGACATGGCATGCTCAAAGTATCTCAGTTATGAAAAGGTAAAAACAAAAATAACAGCATTTGTTCAAGTTGATGAATTTGATGTGCAGTTGTGTCTTTAAAACACAGATCTTGATTTTCCCGAAAAAGCAAAGTTGAGAAATGACTCTAACCCATACGTAATGAGAAAATTACTCAGGCATATGTATGAGACACAGCCTCTGTAGCCTTGTACTGTAAGCACTGTCCATGTATAACTGTATAAACGTGAGCTTAGATAAAACTAAGCTCAGCACTGGAAAAACGAGATAAGAGCAGCTGTAGTCATAGCTATAAAAATGCTATAAGCTATAAAAATGTGATTAACAAAATGTTGAAGTCAAAACTTAAAGCAGAATTTAGCCAGAATGCTGCTCTGAAACTCCTAGCCTTGCCAACCAAAGAGGGAACTGAAGTAATTAGTTATAAAATCAAAAAGATGCCCATACAGAAAATAACTTTGGTGCAAAGGCTCAAAGATGACCAGAGGATTTTTCCATGCCAGTCTTCCTTGGCAATTTGCAAAGAAATCCCAAAAATTAATCCAGCAAAGGAAAGGGAGGGCGGGGAGGAATAAATCAAGCACTTCACAGGAGTTATTAATGAAAGTAAAGCACATCTCCGACTAAGAACAAAGCATAAACTGAAGTTGCTCTCCCACGCATTAAGTTGCTAACATCAACCTCAAAAGAAAGTTTGCTCCCACTTTTTGAAATAAAAGCTCCAGATAACCAAAAGTAATTTAAGTCACATTTCAATTAATTAAGTACTGTTTTAGATATTGTTTTGCACACAGATGATGGTTGTTAAATATATGTTTTTTTTTTAAAGATACTGTAAAGTCTACAGTCTTGCATGTCACGCACCTTTCCTTTCCAATGTAAAAGTATTGACAAAATAATTCAAATGCATTTTGCTTGATACCTGATACAAGTTATTACGATTCAGATTCAGGCTGATGTGTAAAGTCAGTTGTGTCTTATAGTTTTTATGAATAGAAGATAAAGGTTTTGTCCTTCAGACTTTTTTTTATTAATTACTATAAGTTTGTGAAATAAAGTCTTGACTTTTCTTCTGCCGTTAAAAAGAGAACAATTAATTTGATGCCAGTGAGAAAATATAACAGCATCTTCATCATTACGTCTATATCACTAAGCTGCTTATTAATAAAAGAGTAAAAATGTCCTGCTGACTAAGCAGATCCATAATTTATTAGAACTTATTAGAACTACTCCAATAAGGTTCATCTACGTATTAAAGTATCTACAGCAGCTTGGATACATGATGAATGCATTAGGCCCAGCCCACTCATTTGTTTTTAAAATAAGTTGACTAGTGTCTGTCGATGAAACATTCATATTAAATCTTAATGGGTGCCACAAATGAGGTATGGTGCCTGATGCAAGTTGCCTCCGGAGAAGCAGGTGCTGCTGGGATAATAACTGAGCTCACTTCCTGGGTAGACAAGGAGCTGGAGGATAATATGATGAGCTGTCTTTATGTTGCTGCAAGCATATGATCTAAGCAGAAGTTGTAACTGCTAGATGATAGAGAATGTGTTAGTTAACTGAGGTGTGTGTGCATGCGTGTGTGTGTCTGTGTGTGTGTGTGTGTGTGTGTGTGTGTGTGTGTGTGTGTGTGTGTGTGTGTGTGTGTATAATCTGAAACATTGCAAAGTTTTGGTGCTGCTTAATCTGAAGCAGTTAGCCTCTCTAATGGCCTCTCTTATTTTCCCAAAAAAAATTTCATGATGCACAGAAGCTCCGGGACAATGTCAGAGCCTCAGAGCTGAGAGACTCCTTATCCTATTACCTGTCAATCATGTCACCCCCACAACTCAATTATCCACTATGCCTATGACTTTAATTACCTGGTTTGGGAAGGCAAGGTGTCAAAATATTGATTTCATTAATGTCACACTCAAAATAATGACACTTGGTTGAAGAGTTATGGTCCTACAGATAAAACACTAATAAGGAAGCAGTAATCAAAGAATGGCAGTGATGAAGTGGGTGACATTTGGGACTTGTAAAGAAGAAGGCTGCAGGTGGAAGTCTACAAGTTTGTAAGGATCCAAACAAAGGAAAGCCCTTAGTGCCTGGATCAGCAGCGTCATCCATCTCACTGTATTGATTGACTTCAAGTACAGCTGGCCTTTGAGCTGGAAGATGCCACTTGTCATTTCCTGGTTCAGGAATAATAAGTGTCATATAGACTAAAGAACAAGCCAAATAATGAGCAAAACGTCAAGACCAAGTATGAACGAGGTCACTGTCCTTACCAAAAGGTAAAATTACTATTATATTTCCATTTTTCTCCTGATAATAGCTCTTCAAACGGCTCTAACCACAGAAGGTTAAACAAAAAAATACCTCTTGCTACAGTTTGTGTATCCAGCTGTGGATCCTCTTTGTTATTATCACTATCTGGGATGGCCTGGGAACAGCTGAATATACAAGGTCAAGTGGTCCAAAAGTGGATTAAGTTACCAAGATTAAACTATGCCCTCTCCTGTCCCTAGAATAGCATACAATTAATCATTACATCCAATGCTTTGTGGAGGGTAAAAGTGGATTTCTTGGTAACTATCTTTGAGAGATTTTTAAACAAACTGTCCTTGAAGTGTGCTCCTGACTGGTCTAACCCCAACACTGGAACATTGCTAGTAAAAGGTGTGCTCTTATCTTGACAACATCTGCTGACTAGCCATGTGTGGTGAGACAGTCCTTCAAACAAAACTGCAACATATTTAAACATTTACTGGCAGTGGAGGAAAGGGGGGGGGGGGCACTAAACGCTGCAATGGCTGTATCATGCCAGAATGGTTTTAGGGCGCCAGCGGCTAAATTGGTTTACAAGTTGATGCATTAGAAAAACACTGATGAAAACATAATTGGAAACACAGGGCTAAATCGGCATGCCAGCGAGGCGACATATAAATCAGAAAAGAACAGATAAGACGGAAAAGAAGGCCAAAGGGGGCAAGTTGCAGACAAATATTTGTCACATTTTTGAGAGACACTTAATAATTTAGGCCAGACAGTACAATTATATAGCACTTGTCATAAAAGACCCAGGGCTCACAGGTCACGTCTATAGTGATTTTCCTTTTGTGGTGTTGGAGGAAGTGAAACAAAGACTCGTCTGGCTCTGGACCGTCTCAATCTAAGCCCCCAGGCAGGTGTTTTATGTAGGTAGTGTGCATGTTGGTGTGTGCCTGTGTGTCAAACAATATGCATGCACCTCAGAGAGTTTTCTTGCAATGTGTGAGAAGAGTGATAAAATTAAAGAAAAGTTATTCATTGTTCAGCGATTTAATATTTTGTATTAACACAGTCTTTGCAGAGTTTTTTTCAGCAGTGACATGCTGTGCAGTTCAAACCAGTGTTTATTCTGGCAGAACAGACATCTCAGGCCATGCAGCAGACTTCAAATTTTCAGACAATAAAGGCGTGTTATTAGTCATCTGGTTTCAAACAGAGAACAGGCAGAACTTCTTTCAAGATAAGACGTGAAAATGTGGACCTTACAAAACAGACTTCAACTCAAATAGTCTTTCCATTACTAGAATGTACGTTCAGCCATTTGAACTTTGCCCAAAATAACCTGCTGCAACCATAAATTATTTACTCCTTTTAAATATAGCCGGAGACATCAATTAAGTCTGCAGTTCACCTTTCTGTTGGGGCTAAATGGATTCACTTTCAACAAATTGGTTTTCCTGCAGCGCGCTGCAGAACAGTTATTGTGAATAGTTTTAAGCTTACCCATTTCCAGATACTTCTTTTGGTGATTTAATAGTTTTTTTTAAATACTTAATCTCAAGCATAACTGGGTGTGATAGCCCCTTCTTGTAAAAATGCCCTGTGAGAAAAAGCTGCCCCAGCCACCTTCATCCTTCATTTTTAACACATTTTGTCCGACTCGTCATGCCTTATTTCAGTCATTACAGGCAAATAATTACTCAACTGTTTGTCAATGCATATCCACATTTGAACTAGTTTCTCCCTATAACCAACAACATATGTCATTTATGAGGGCATGAATACATATAATTGAGCTCACATTTCAAATTCTGTCTGTGCCAAGCCTGCGAGCCACTGCTACACTGTTGCGTTCGCGGCTTTTACAAGGAAACCCAAGAGTGCAGCAAAAGTATTCTTTTCTCCAACAAAGTATTCTCTTTGCAGCATAACTTTAGATACATTATTTATGGCACTTTATAGAGAAAACATACAACTATTACACCGTATGTGGCTTGTTTCAAAGTCTGCAGTGTCTGAAAATGAAATGTGATAGCTTGCATTCTCAGGGAATCAGCACCACAAATTACAGATGCTGCTAAACATCCAGGCAGTGTGGAGAAAGGAATGGCATTCCTACTTCTAGCCTATTTGTGATTGCTCAAGGCAATAATGTCCGACCAAAGGCTTCTTTTTAATCTAACTTGTATCATCCAAACACTCCAAAATGTTTTAGAGTGACAACAGTAGATGCAAAAACAACTTTGATTTTGAACACATTTATAGATTCTTCTTTGGATGTTCAAAACTAAGTGGAAAAGGAGTGGTTTCATGCAATGCCAAAAGAGATTCAAATTTCAATCTGAACCCTACTTTTAGATAATAACCAATCAATAATGCTCACTTCTGACCAAAAAATAGTTATTTATCATGCGATAGAGATATGTATGAGTTGCTCTATATGGGCTGCACAATTTAAAAATTAGGCCCTAATGGACTGAGGATACTTTATCCACTTACAAAGCCTCTAAAGCACGCCGTTGTAAAAACAGTGATGCTAATAGAAAAATGGGCATACTGATAGCCACTTTGGGATGTCATCTGACATTGTTTATTTTAGACTCTTAGATCAAGGCAACCACATAGTGAAACTGTAAGGCACTAGTTACATCTTGGAAATATGGTTTAATCATCAAATAGCCCAAAAAGAATTCTCTTAAATGGATAATAAATCCTAAAATACTGTAAATATAGGAATTTCTATGACTAAATTCTTCAAACAAACCACTGAGTGGTCAAACGTTGGATAAATGGATTTTGGATTATCACGGACACAATCCAGGTCAGAAATTACCAGAACTCTGCTTTAAATGAATACATACAAAACATTTCCTGTCCATGTGGAGAATCAAAGTAATTTACTGTCATAAGCTGTGATCTTTAGAATCAGAGCTCAAAATCACATTGAAATGACAAGTTGAACTGTGGCTTAACATTATCCTTGGCCAAAACCAGAGAAATACAGACCATCTCTCTGTGGCTTTATACTGTATGCGATCACTTCACATCGACTGGCTTCACTCGCCTTCTCCCTCTCCTTCCCCATCTGCAATTCTGATTCCACCTCTGTGCAGCCAACTGTGTCTATTCCAATACCTGACAGGCCCACTGGACGTGCACAGGTAGATTCTTCAAGGTGCAGAGAGTGACGGATAGCCAACATACCAGTGGTCGCATTGCTCATGTTTAATTCTGACTGCAACATTTTTTCCCAGACAGTCATCCAGCTGCTCAACTCAGGTCCCAGTCTGCAGCACCCAGGGGAGCTGGAGAGAGCTGTGGTTCTGAGCAGGGGCCCTCATTGTCCATCACCTTCAACATTTGCCTCTGCGGAACATTCAATATATTTTATGGCACCACTCCACTTGATAGCACTGACCTCCCAGATCCCTCGGAGAGTAATGAGATGGCTACGTTGATGTCAGTCTCAGTGTTGACTGGAAAGAATAACCACCCAGTGGGGATCTTCAGGAGAGGGGCCTTGTAATAAAAAAAAACAGGGACTAGGGAGGAAAGAGGATTGATTTCAGTCGAGTCGTGTTCAGATTTCAAAGGAAGCTCTTCTCTAAACCCGCTGTGCCCGATTGTAGTACTGTCCTTTCACTGATAGGCATGTGTGATTGGTTTGTCACGGATGGGATTCATCATGAAATCTAAATAAAGGAAGGGGTTGCAAAGAGGGTGAGGGTCTCACATGATGCTCCAGAATTGCCTCAAAATGCAGAGAGCAGAACAGTCATGAAAAAGGTCACATTTCAATTTGAAGAGTGCCATGCTGTGGCCAGAACCAGGAAATACATCTTGACTTTGACTAAGAAGCAGTAAGAAAGCACCCTTTGTCTGTGGGCGTTTAACAGTGTTCAGCATACATTATCATCCAGTGACCCCCCCCCAAACAGGCTATATAGTTCCTGTGCCAAAACTGTCAAAACCACATTTGGAGCTTGGAAGCTCCATTCATATCTAAGTCACATCTGCAATAAAAAAATTCTTTCTGTCTCCCATGCTCATGTCATGGTCTTCATTATGACTGTCCATCATGAAACTTTTACACAATTATTGAACATTGTGAGAGCTTTTATCAAAAATAAGGATGTCACAATTTGAAAGGGCACAAAATTATTTCACAGCAAATTATAGCAACTTAAAAAAAAATAATAATGTGGTCTGAAAAATTGGTGGACAAAATCATAGCAGTTTGCCATCTGCTTTTTTAGGGAAACTGAATAATAAAATTCAGGAAATTATAATAATCCAAAAGGATACATAACATTTTCAATTTAAAGTCTTGGCTTCTCTTTAATTTCACCTACATGGCCCAGACAACAAATGTAAAAGTAATCATAATGAAACCCGGTCAGCTTGACATTAATTCCTATTCAGTGTCTCAACTCCAGATGTGGTATAAACGAGTGAAAAGTAGTGATATTTCAGAAGCTTTACGACCTTTTCAAATTAGAAAGTAAAATGAAAAAATGAAAAATTACCTAATCTTGACCTCAACATTAGTGTTAGTTGAAAGAAAAAAATGCAGGTGTTTTTGCTTCATATGTTTCGAGCCTAAGCAAACATGTGTAGTTCTTGACATGTCTCAGATACTATCAGTTTTGGGTAATAACATTTACAGATTGCTGCCCACCATCAGCTTGATAGTCATCATCCTGTCTCTTATTTGCCAGACGGCCTCATGTGACACATCAACACAGAAAACTTTGGTTAATAGGATCTCTTAACTTGACTGGGTCTGTATCAAACTCTTTCTGCTGAATCCACAGGCATGGTACACCCCAGACACAGCAACAGTCTATCACAGGGCTCAATTTCAAACAAAAGAACCATAAATAACTACTGTATGTAGTCATGCAAAGTTAAAAGATACTGTACTAGCAATTTTCTTCTCACGTTTACTCCGATGTCTGAATCAAAAGCCATTTTAACATGGGATGAAAGCATCCAGTTAGTTGGTGCGTTTGTGGCGCAGGGCATGTGTAATTAAAGGCGGCGATCACTACAAGCTGATGTAAAGGATCGGAGTGAGGTAATCCGGGTGAATGCCCACATTTTGACCACACCAGGAAACAAAGATGCCTGCATAAAATAGCTAAAACTAAGAAAATATATATATTGTTGCTAACACCACTTGGACAGATAACATTTCTCTCTGCTTCAAGGACACTGAGTTGGAATCAGGCAACTATAGTGTCATCACCCAAAACTGTAACTGAGGTCATGTATTGAAAATAAATAAAACAAAGTTCTGCAGAATTATACACAAAGACTTGTATTTGTTCAAAATGACCAACATTAAATAGAGATTTTTGGTGAAGTACTCAAATCCATTTAATTACATGTCGTACGCATAAAGTCATATCACTGCAGAAAGATATAAACTCGGTCATGTAATATGTTGTGATACATATTAATGGTCTCTCTTTCGCTCTCTCTCTTTCCACTCCTCTTTCAGATGCACGCCCACAGCCGAATTCCTTCCTGTCCTGCTGATTAACTCAAACATTAATCAGACCTTCAGGTGATTGCTATAAACAGTATAGGTAGTCCATGTGGCCTTGGTGTCAACACGTTTCCCTGTTTATGTGAAAGGAAGCCCAAGCATCTCTCTACACCACCTGCTAATTAGCATCTCACCAGTACACCCCAGCACAACCTAATTCCACCAGGAGGAGGGCAAGGAGGGAACGTTTTGAGGCAGAAAGAGAAGAAGTGGTTAGTGTGAGAGAAACTTGGAGCCTTGAAGAGAGGAAGTGAAAAGGAAATTGGAGAGAAGAAATTAAAGCAGTGACAGAGAAAGTGGAAGAGTTTTGCAAGAGGAAGTGACTGAGAGCGTGGAAGATGGAGAGGAAGAGAAATTTGGAAAAGCCAGGAGTCCTTGAAGATGAGAAACAGAGTATGACAGGCGGGTAGGGCGAGGACAGCTGTGTCTTTTTGATGGCGCATGCTAACGTTTTGGTCCTGTCTATCTTGAATGAATACCATGCATTTTCCTCCTGTGAATTTCTAAATAACACTTTCCCTCTGCGACAGCCGCTGGAGAGAAAGGTAGCCTTCCCCAGGGTTAGTATAAGAGAGTGACACTGGGGGGAAGTTTGGAAGAAAGGAAATGACAAACTCAGTTGGGCTATTGAATCTCAATGATTTTTTTTTGGCTCTCTCAAATGTAACTTCTTGACAGCACTGAGCCCTCAGCCCAGTCCCAGGCAGTCCTTGAGGCTTACTGCACAGGAATGCAGAGCAGAAGGACTGATGCAGTCAGAAATAGCTCATCCTCTCCTTCACTTGTGGCAATTAAACGCCATTTAGAGTCGACACACAAGAGCCAGCAGAATTACCTTCTTTTATCGCCAGGATATTGTTAAGGTTCAAAGCCCCCTGCTCACAGTTTCCACAGATGTAGCCTCTGATGCGGCATTTCTCCTGATTGTGTGCAGCACGGTCCAGAGCCCGCGTGGTAAGGATCATGCTCGTTGAGACAATATGATGTTATTTCTTGGGAATTTCTCTCCTCAGATTGATCCCTTTCAACTGGTTAAATTAGCACAGAAACACTATTTTCCACTCCATTCCCCAAAATAAATGAATAAATACATACAACTTGCCCTGTCTGTTGTTAGATAAAAGCACCATATGGAGGTTCTGGAAAAAAAAATAACTTGCAGAAAGAGTGGGAGAGAAACCTCCAAATAAGGACTTGGTATAATGAAACAAAGGGGAAAACATGTTTTTATTATTCATGAATTGATGACTAATAAACACTAATCACCATAATCTTCACTTGTGTCCTTTTTCTCATTACATACACTATAATTGTTTTAAACATTGTAAGGGTGGGGCAATGTGTTCTCTGTGTTTTCACACCCAGCAATTGCCTAACAGAGGTGGTCTGGGCATCTGCTGGAACAGTCCGAGGGCTCTGATTTACAAAGATGTGCAAATATTATTCCCCACCTTCCAGGCTTCTCCTGTGCTGCCCACACTTATTAGATTAGTTCCTTTCTTATCCCTAAAACACATTGAAGACAGCATCTGGAAGCCATTGCTGTGTCTACCAAGAGCTTTAAAAACCAGGGCGGGGTTGCAGCAGGGTTCTTGTCCCGTAAGGACATTAATGTGGCTTGTAGGACAGGGAGCTGCCACTGTGGGCAAACTGGAGAAGTCTGCGTCTTTCATGGAAAATTACTAAGTTCTTCTTAGAGCTCATCTTCTTGATTAATTCTAAATCCTGAAAATCTTTTTTTGTGTGACCCTGCATTGTGCCTACTTTGTATTGATGTTATGGACAGAGAGCATACAGTTTATAATAATAATAATTTGGCTTACATTACAGCCGATAAAACCTTTTTGAAAACATGGTGATTCATTTTGATTAGATTTGAATAGGCAGTTAACTTTACCTTGGATGTGCTGATTACCTGAGCTGAATCAAGGTAAAAGGCATAGAGAGACATTTTCCATTATATTACTCACTTCCTGTTACTGTTGATAATTCCTTTGTCAACAAGTGTGAAAAATCTTACGGCAGATCATCAGAGCAAAATATAGAAGTTCTGTTTTCCTTTTCCTGTGGTCCAACTGTTGTTGCTAACGTTGGTTTGGAAAGTAGCCAGTGTATGAGCAGTAAGAGATAAATACTTGTCTTACACACACTTTCCCTAAACGAGCTCTTAAAGCCACAATGTAAACACTCCATCCCATGAGTCATGCTAATTACAGATACGGCTGGAGTGGTTCATAGTTAATACCAGGTGGATAAGATGGTTTTATTGGCCCTTACACAACTTGAATAGCAGTTGAGAAAGCAAAGATGACTAAAGAGCACTGATGTTGGCCAAAATTGATTAGGGGGAAGAGTGGAAACAAACATCTTCCCACACAGCCATTGAGTTTAATAACTAGCCTACTGAATGATATAATACTATTTAAGCTGTTTATTTGCTCAGCTTTGCTTCAATAAACTTAACTGTCATTAGTTCCTGAACAGAGGCAACTGCAAAAACATGGCAGTAAAAAGGCTGAGAGGAGGAAAGCCAAAAAGTGAAAGTTTTCAGCCCTTTTAAAAAGTTTTAAAAATAACTGCATACTGTAAGAAATGGGCTCCACCTCGATCAAAGTGGTGAGATAAGCAGGTCAGATTAATACTTAAGGGAGCAGAGCTTAATACACTACAACCGTTAACAAGTTGATCTCCCGCACACAACAACCTCTCCAGTATGTTGCTCACTAATGGAGTGTTTTCATTGAGTGCAAAAAAAATAAAATAGAGCTGAGTTTAGCTTAGTTTTTTAAATTACCCACACCAATCTTTTGTTTAGCCTCACAATCAACTGCCTCAAAGATGTCTGAGATTAAGTGCCAAAAATGAGCCTCTGGATTGGGCATTGTAGACAAGGTCTGTTCAGAATCTGCAACTAGACCAAAGAGTAGCCATAAGATAGTGAAAGTTAGCAGGCTGAGATTGCCCAGCAGTCATTAAAATGTAAATTACTATTAATCAGCCGTAAACATGTCCTGCACATTGAAATACCATCCCTTTAATTCTGATACTTACAGATTACAGCAAGGCAGGAAACCTTTGCAACACGAATAGGAGTCCGCATGGTTTTCAGACCTCAACCATGTCAGTTAATGCTCGATTTTTTAAATAAAAAAGCAAAAATAGTTAAATTAATCATTTTCCCATCATGACCACAGCAATAAAATCTAAAGCCTTTAAAACTTCAACAAAACAACATGCGCTCTGTAGTCACATCAAAACCGCCAGCAGAAAGAGCTTTGTGAAAGACTGTAATGCCTTTCTTATGATACAAGTCAAGGTCATTGACTGAACAGTTTAGAGTAATAATACAGACGCTGTACTTTAACTGGGATGGGACTGGATAGTGCTAGAAATTACCATCAATGACATTCTTTTTGAAAATACCCCATAAATGCTCTGCTGGAATGATAGCATCTGGCTTATTTGCAGTACCTCCACATATGGCTGACATTGGTTTGATCCTCACAAAACCACTGGGTCATCACACATGCTGTGGGGACAGGGACATTATCATCCTGGAAGATACAGCTCACTAACAGTACATCAATGGAATTCACACACATAACACGTGCGCACAGACTTCCAACAAAACATTCCATCTTGTTTGTGTCTTTATAGTATCACCAAAGTCCTGATGTCACCTGCAGGCTAGCCACAGTTCTATTCACTCCTGTAACTCAAAGCAATCTCTCATTGAAAATGTATATCATTGGTCTCTCTGAAAAAGAGACCTATACAACCAGTAAAACCTTGGAATTGAAAGCTTCGTAGGTGATTGTTAAAAAGGTTGTTGTTAACAAAATCCCATTCAAATGTATCATCTCTACATATCTACAGTATAGCCCCTCAAACATGCACTGCAACCCTGAAAATATCTAGACATTAACTGTAGGAGCTGAATGTGAGAGTGCAAATGTCTGAATCCCTTGGACCAGACTTTACCCTGCCAGCTCCCTAAAGACTGTGTAATGTTCGATTGAGCCCATGTTTAAATAGAGCAGGTTATTGTCCAAGCTATTATTCACAGAAAACAAGCGGGCTTGATGTTGTTTTTCTCATGTCTGTGCCTTGAATGTTTTGGTCCAACCAGGCTGTGGCTGGTTGTCCTTTAAAACACAAGGATGAAGGTTCGATTCCCCAGCTTATCCTACCTAAGTGTCCTTGAGCAAGCAAGACAATGAACCAATGGCTGCCACTATTGGTGTATGAATGTGAGGGGTGCGAGAGGCAAATTGTAAAGCTCTTTGTCCAATAAGGTAGAAAGCGCTATATAAATGCAGACCATTAACTACTATCACATTATTTCTACTACCAATAGTAGTACTATTACTACTTGCTACTAATGAAGCTGCTACTTTAGGGCTGGGTCATTTTATGTACTACATGGCAAATTCCCTTATTTCATTTGACCTATATTATTGTTTTATTTTGTCTACTCTGTTTGTCAGCTTACATGACAAAAGGTTTTCCAGGAAACCAGTTTCAGGAAGTTTGTCATGTCAGTCATCTTTCTTTCACCTCCTTCTTTCTCTGCTGTTCTATTAATTCACACTGCAAGAATGGAAATAAATGCGTAAAATAAGAAATATTAAAGCGTTTATTGATGTGCTGCTCCAGACAATAACTTTGAACACTAAATGGGTGAATTGGTTCTGAAGTTGCATCATTCTGTTGCTTGTTTGTTGATACTGCGTGAATTCTTGTTGGTTTGCTGAAAAACAGACACTCAGAGAAGTCTTAATAATGAAATAAATTTGCATTAAAAACACTTCAAAAGGCCATTCTTTTTGAAAAAGGTTTACTGCTCTTGTCATGTATGCGAGCAATGAAAGCTTTGCACGACATTACGGTAAATAGAAACAAAAGCATGCAAGTAATAGAAAATATTAATTAAATATTCTATTTATCCACATTTGTTCTAAAATGTTTTAACAATAGCAACAAAGTAGTTGACAAGTCCAAATTTTGGTTTCCTTAATTGCAGTGTTTGAAGTCAACGTTGAAAGCGGGCAACATTAAATTGCACAAGTTTTTATACAATGTGTTTGTGGAATTAAAAATAGCATGACAGCTAATTATTGGCTGTTCTTTGTTTTTCCCTCTTGAATGGTAATTGTGTTATAAAACAAAAAAATTGGATACTGGGTTTCCTCCAATTGCATGGTTTGCATCACCGGGGTGTGCTGAGCCAAATGGACTGTGGGATTGATGGTCAGGAAATGAACACACATGCTGAAATCAACCGGCCATTCACCGCTCTCCCACGATTAAAGCTATTCAGTTTCTCTTTTGGAGCAGCGCCGGACAACTGCCGAGGACTGTCTGCCTGTATATGTTGAGCTACTGCAGACTGTATGTTTACGTGTAAGGTAGGCGCGTGTGTGTGTGTGTGTGTGTGTGTGTGTGTGTGTGTGTGTGTGTGTGTGTGTGTGTAATCGTATGTGCGCAAAACTGTCCAAGAGAACATGAGTGGGTGTGTTAGTGCCCTACATGGCCATACCTGCTGCGTGATGGGGAGCAGCCCTCGTGTGTACCACTCCACTGTGGAACCCTTGAGTGTTAATGGTCTCCTGCTGGCTGCTGGGCATCCTGTGATTAAACTCTGCACACAGGATAATGAGGTGTGACTAGTAATCCAGTGACACAGACTACAGCCGAGCTTCAACATGGATTGTGTGTGCAATAATATTTATGTGACGATCGGCGCACATACAGTACAAATATGACTGCTGCTTGTTTTGACTATAGACTGTGTCCACAAAGTGAAAGACAATTTGCAGCTTCTCTGCTTTCAGTGCATACAGCAGAGACTATCCTCCCAAAGGCATTGAGGCATCAAATCAGAAAACACTAATGTGGGTCATTTTAAGTTAGCTGATAAGACAAATCAAAAACACTTAAGCTTCTCTGGCTGATACAGTGAAGCAGAATGGGAGACAAGATATAAGCAAGGAGTTGGTTACTATTAAGTCCTGCACCTATTCCACTGATTAAGAAATGCTGTTTAAAGCGGTGTCATTATAGCATTAGTTAATCCAGTTTCAAACTAACGTCACAAACACATGTTTACAGATCTTCCAAGACCACAAATGCCATGGTTGTGACTTATAATTTTATATTCTTACAAGTTTACTGGTTGGCATTTATAAACTGTGGGTCTCCAGCTCTGCCAACTAAGGCTCAATTAATGTCTGCCTCCAACAAATGATTCAAGTTACTTAATATTTCCAAAACAATTGCATGTATTTGTGACTGGGAACTGCCCAATACAACCATAGCCCCTTACTTGCTAAATCAGACCAGACATTGCCTTGCTAAAAGCAGTTCTTATACTTCAGCCATAAACCCATTACTCTAATTTCAAAAAATCCCCTAGAAATAACAAATTAGTCTACAGGACCCACATCTCTTACTCCCACAAAGTGTTATCTCACTCGACATTGGCATATACAAATTTTCCATTAATAAGGGATCTGGAGCAGATCTAAGAAGTGAATGTAACATGTAGAGGGAAAGCAGTGACACAGCCCTGAAGTCTTGAGTTACTCGTGGTCCAGCTGTAAGGTTTCTGCCGGCCTGGGAGGCATTGTTGTTTTATTTTAGTTGGAACAGCGGCCACGGCTGGGGCTATAATAACATTAACCACAGTCGAAGTAGAGCATCATTACAGGGGTAGAAGACTGGGAAGGTGGGGGGAAAGAAAAAGAATATGAGAGATAAGGAGAGGATGTGATACATGAGGCTTATTTTTTATTGGTCTTTTTAATTTGCTGTATAAGGCCTCAAGCCTGCTTCAGGAAACACACACACTCAGAACTGAACTACAGTCCAACCTTCTGTCCAGACTTTTTAACTTGACTCCAACTGTACATTTCTTCATCTCATCCCCTCCCTTCACATCTTTCTTTTCCTTCCTTTACCGCATCGTCCCTCCTTCCTCTCAGTTTCCTCTTACAGTCACCCATGAGACCTAGTGGTGATTTTTTAGACGGAGCAGTGGACTTCAGGTCTGTTTACCAGCAAGATCTCAGGAAGTCAACTTTAGATAAGCGGATTCCTTCAATACACAAGACAAGCAGATACATTTCCAGTAAGATGGCTCCACAAAGGATACGGCCTAAGTGGTATTACCCAGGGAAGGATGTGAGTTGAGAGTTCAAGGTTAATGTGTGTGTGTGTGTGTACTGTCTGAAATTCAAAACCGTTTCAATGATTACAAAATCTTTGGAAATTGTCTTCATCACCCTTCTAGCGAGAAACCCAAAGACAAGTTGCCATTAACAAAAACTTAACCTTCTTGCCTCACTGCATTGCATTTTTGCTTTCTGTTCCAAATTACGTAGTTGTCCCTTTACGCTCTTGATCATGACACCAGCTTTGGCCAGATTCTCAACTGGCTGTGGACACCAGCTCTCCTCTCCCCACCTCCTCCTTTGTTCTGCATTGCACAAACACAATAGAATGTACTCTAAATGGATAGCAGGTGTTTCCTAATAATGTAGTTCTCATTCTTTCAAGCTTTACTGTAAAGACAGTGAGGGAAGAGCCTAGCAAAAACATGCGTCTTCTCACAGCCTGTGTTTACCTACCAAGCTGTGTCCTCGACTAGTAGTTTGACATTTTGGAACATCTGTGTATTCACATTCTAGCAGAGAGTTAGATCAGAAGTTTGATACAAGAGATGTTCCAAAACCTCCGATACTGCCTAAAACGCTGGTATCGGTAAGTACTGGAGTTTATGCACCGATCTGATACCACGTACTAAAGCCCTAAAGAAAATCTATGTTAGAGTAGGTTATGTTCTTTTTCCGTTATAACTGACTGTCAAACTGGATAAAAAGAAAAAGTGGCGTCCATTGTTAGTGTTTGTTCCTGTTTCACAAAAAGTTTAACCTGAGCCAGCCACCGACAAAGATAGATATCATATCACATCCATACAGGGATAGTAGTATAGAGTTGTTAAAACATAAAGAAATATATGACACACTGGTATTAGATCAGTACTCGCATCGGCCGATAAGCAAGTTCAGGTATCAGAATCGGTATCGGACCATCTCTATTTGATACCACTTTCATGTCTGTGTGGTAAATTTGAATGTATAGCCAGCATCTGGTTAGCATAGCTTAGCATAAAGACTTCCAACTAGTGGGAAACTGCTACAAATTGCTATAAAAACTGAAGCATAGAAAGGAACATTTGCCTTTTGACAGGCCTTATCCACAGGATTATTTATTAATAATGTATGATATTTAACCGTCGAACAGAGCCAGGGTATCCGTTGTCCTCGGTTTCTATTATTTATGCTAAGCTAAGCTGCTGCTGGGCATAGCTGCATTTTTATAATGAGGTTGTTTTTTTTGCATTTAGGTTTTATAGCAAGACCAAGTTGTACATTTATGGATTTTATGCCAATACCCATCTACTGTCAGTCTCTACACTGCTCTGGCTCTCTGGTTTTCTTCTAATCAGCTAGGTGGCCCAACTGAGCTTAGACAAGTTGTCACTTACGTTAAAGCAAAATCCTGGGCAACACAGAAGATATACAGGGGCTAAGCTTCCGTCCAAAATTGAAAGTTTACACAGGTAGAGCTCAGCGACCATAACACATGCTGTGATATAAATGTAATGTAAAATGTAATTATAAATGTGAAGGTTATTAAAAACATAACAAAAAAAAGAAATGTGTTCAGACGCCTGTTGATTTTTCTGACACCATTAATTATTTATTAATTCAAGACAAAGTGGGATCAACAGAAGAAAAACCTGGCTCAACACAAGTTAGTAAAACAATGCTGATTGCAGAGGGTCACTTCGCACCAACACTTGGTAATAGAGAGAGAGAGAGAGAGAGAGAGAGAGAGACAACTGCACATCTGTCATAATTTCCAAGTTTGTAGCAAGTGGCAGAGAGCTGCTGTAATGAGGTGTCTCATACCTGCCACTCCATCTCCTCTTTTTATCCATTATTCTCGGTTTCGCTCTGTCTGTCTTCCAAAGAAACACCTTATGCTTCATTTTATGAGCACTGCTTTCTTTCCATCTAATTTGTGGTTTCATTTGATTCATCTCATTTTGACAACTTTACAGTAAAAATCTGAAGCCTGGCATAGCTACACTAATTCGCAAACCACATCTTATTTTTGATTTCCAAGGGACGTTATCAACGGCAAGGATTGTTTGTACAGAAATGACCACTGAAACATCTGTAGATTGTTATTGATTCATTATTTTTCATGAATTTCATTTTGTAATAGTTTTAATTAAAAAATGAATATTTGAGGAAGGAAGTAAATCAATAGATCGATAGATTATTCATCCAGAGAGAAATTTTAAATTCTAAATTTCTGACCCTAGTGCCCTTTTACTACTCTTTACTAGTTAGTTAGTTACTACTTTAATTAAAAATACATGCATTTTTGCACAGTAGCCTACTACCTCACATGGATATAATGAAGCAGTCCTCACACTGCAGTGGATCATAATAACATGCTTTCCCTAAGTGATCTGTAGAAGCTGGCCAAGATTGTTTCTGGCTCTTTAAGCCACCAGAGTTGATTAACTAAATCATCCTGTGTTGGGACTTTTTTATTAAACCAAGAATGATTTGCATGGTGGTCTCTAGGAATTCAAACAGCTCTGGGAGATATATCTGAGAGTTCTTGAAGAAATTACTCCTTTACTCCAAGATAATTATGTTCAAGTATGTTTTGCCCACCAAAAACAACACACTGCACTACTCCAACTCCTCCTCCAGTCAGTTAAAACGTGTAATTAAAAGACTCAACTCAAGATAAATGTCAACTTGGACCAATGGTGCATTTTGTTTTCACACCACATCCCACCTCACATATACAGTATATGTATATACAGTGGTGCTCATAAGTTTACATGCCCATGCTTAAGTTGACTAAAAAGAGGAATAAAAAAATCATGTTTTGGAAATTTATCTTAATGCCTTAATAAAAAATGAAGTCAAATCCAACCTTGAAGGACACCAATGTTCTTTGTGAATAAATAATATATTGTAAATAAATAAATGTTCTTCTTTAAAATAGAGGGGGCATAAGTATACATACCCCTATGTTAAATTCCCATAGAGGCAGGCAGATTTTTATTATTAAAGGCCAGTTATTTTATGGATCCAGGATACTATGCATCCTGATAAAGTTCCCTTGGCCTTTGGAATTAAAATAGCCCCATATCATCACATACCCTTCACCATACATAGAGATTGGCATGGGATACTTTCCATAAAATTATCTCTCAATGCAAATCAAACCGGCTATTAGTCTAACTGAAATAAAACCATGCCAAGCCCTCTATTTTAAAGGAAGAACATTTATTTATTTACAATACATTATTCATTCAGAAAGAAAATTGGTGTCCTTAAAGGTTGGATTTTACCTAATTGTTTTATTAAGGCATTAAGATACATTTCCAAAACATTATTTTTTTATTCCTTTTTATAACTTAAGCCTGGGCATGTAAACTTATGAGCACCACTGTATATTAATTGTTAAACAGGATGTTCCTATATTTGTACAGTCAAGCTCTCACCTTCCAATCCTTTTATCCCAGTCCAGCGTTCTACTTCAACCTGAAATATGATGAAATGTTACCTTGCGACCATCATTTCTCAGTCTCTGCAAAGTAAAGGAGTGACAAGCCGCTCACTAATCTGGCTCCAGAGAACCCCAGTCTCATTCAGACTCATCCCTTTTTTTGCAACTGCATTGGGGATGTTTGTGTGTTGAGACAACCAGTCCATTCTTGCTGTGTTGTCCCTTTCCATCTTCATTTTCAACAAAACTTGCCTCTTTAAATGCATACTGCCTTTGCTGTACTCCATGATTTTGTATCTTGCAACTCATAAACGTTAGCCTGACGGGGTCTACATGTAATATGGGTCTTTCTCTGATTAAGTTGAACATTTTCCACCTCAAGAGTTGAACAAAATACCGGCTTTGAAACAGATTTGAAAGAAACCTCAGTGTACTTCCCAAGGGTTTTTTCTTCCTGTGGAATTATAAAGGCTTCCAGCTAAATAAATAGAAGCTAATTAATGTGCACCTTTCCCTTCATAGGAGGGAAAAAATGGTCTGTCACATTTGATTTGTGAGCTGTTCAATTTTGGGTAATGAACAGGAAAGCTTTGCAATTGAAGGGAGGACTCCATCAAATGGTTATCGTGCATGATTAAACTTTAAAAATAGTTAAGAACGCTCCTTTAACCTTTTAAGTCATATTCTATTATCGGACTGCACATACACACACGCCCCGCACCATGAAATCTACTGTTTGGCACGCTCAGCAGCGTACATTTAAATTATACTATTACACGCACAGATATGAATCAAAGGCAAAAAGAAATTCAACAGGAAACATGAGTATACTGTTAAATATGCATGTCTTATTAGCTTACCAGATCCCCCCCCCACACACACACACACACACACACACACAGGGAAAAGTGTTTCTCTATTCATAATGCAGTACCAATAAACCTCATCTCAAGTGACTCATGTTGCAATCAAACAACAAGCATTGAATGGAATGTTTCTGCAGAGCAGCTAGTAATCTTAATGTTTTTAATGTCAGTGATTTTCTTTACTGGTTTCCCCTGCAGTAGCATTGCATTGAAAGCCAGAGGAAAAGTCATGCTGTCTTTCTTAGTGAGGAGCCTTGTTCAAAACATTGACATTGGAGAGCAACGGCACACAGAAAGTGGCTGAATCCCAGGGAGTGTGAGCATCGTTAACCCGTGGTTACAGTGATTGTCTGCAGACAACAGAGGCAATGCCTGCAGTAAGGCTAGCTTTGCTAAACTCTCGCTATGTGTTTACATTTCCAAAGCCATCTGTGTATGTTTCTTATACACTAAGGTTTTAGAGGCGAGATCGGAGCCCCGATAAATGACTTCTAGAAATCCAAAAGACCAGCAGGACTGGCTTTCTGAATAAAAAGTTTTATTTTAAAATTTTATCTCAAGTGGGACTGCACATTGATTAGTATTAGGAAAACAGACATGTCCTCATGTCCCATCAAGGTTATTCTAGTTTTGCATTTTTCATTAGCTTTTATTTTTATTTCGTTTGGACTTTTTGTTTACAAATTCAGTTTAGTTTAATTAATTTTTAAAAGCGGTTGGCTAGTATTTATTTTTTAAAAATGCTTAGTTTTAGTTTAGTTTATTAGTTTTAGTTGGTTTTAGTATAGTTTTTATTTTTTTGAAAATGTTGGTGTTAGTTTAGTTTTTGAAAATTATTAGTTTTAGTGTTGGTTTTAGTGTTAGTTTTAGTCTTTTTTGTAATATGGGTTATTTCTCAGGGGCAACATTCAAAAAAGGTCAGAAAAGGTATTGTGTAATAATAACTCAATAAAACTATAACATTTTTGAAATATTTATTCATAATGTACTTAACAATAACACCAACACATAAAATGTGATGATCACAAATATGTAAACAGTCTACACAAGACGCTGCAGTAAGTGCAAAATGTGTAAATGACGTGTGCCTGGAAAAAAAAATAAATAGCCAATAGACTAAAGAAGACATACGTACATCAACAGGTGTTTTGAACTTTGGTTTGAGTAAAGTGGTGAACTTTTTGAAGTCAATCGACTCAAAGTTGTGTAGACATCCCAGTATCAATATACATTACACAATACACTTCATCCCGCTTATGGAGTTACTGCAAATTTACTAACCAGCTATCGGTTCGCTGGTGAAAGCCCTCCTGTAATGTTCTCCGTCCTACGGTTTTCTCTGTCATGCTGCCTGGCCCTGTACACAGACATCCATGCCCTGTACCGGGGTTAGCTTCTGTTTCGGGGAAAGGTGGCATTGCATTCTCCTTTACCTTGTTAAGGTAAGCTAGGTAAGCCTCCTTGTGCGCTCTTCTCAAATGTACTTTCAAATTCTTGGGATTTTTCTCTTTAATAAATTGTCCACACATTTTACCACCTTCCACTACAAGGCACTTGCTTTAATCTGATAGTCATAATCATATAGGACTCTTATATTTTTATATAATATCTAATATCATATAGGACTCTGCCGCTTTCTTCAGACTTCAGTACCGCCATGATGCCAGGCAAGGGGCATGGACTACATTGTGATCAATTTGACATGGAATGTCGGAATTTCTGGGTTCCCAGTTGGATACTACGTCTATGGCAGAGAATGGATAAAATAGGTCTATGGTTGGAAATGTCAACTCTGAAACATAACATTATTTGATCTATGAAAGACACTGATAAAGACAAAAACTAAGGACATTTACTTGATCATTTTATTTTAATTAGTTTTGCAAACAGACATTGCAGTTTTATTTAGTTATTGTTTTGTAATACCTCATTTTTATTTGTATTTCAGTTAACGACAATGTTTTTGCCCACCTAGTTTCATTATTTTGTTTATTTTCATTAACGATTATAACCTAGGTCCCGATAGAGATCTTTTTGAGTTGAGTAAGTGTCTCTAATCACACACGCAGCTCCTCTACGGTTAGAGCTTTGGTTACAATATTTATGTTATTTAATATGTCAAATTTCCAAGTAAAATCCTAATAAATCAAACAAGCCAAAAAATAAATATTTTAACAACTTGATCTACCACAAAATAAGACTTACATTGAGTACTGATTTCAAAACACTGTACCGGTATTATTGATTTAATTATGTTTTTGTTTTGTTTTTAAAATGGATGCGATTAGACCATTAGATTCAGACAAGAGTTTTCTGACCAGCACAAGGCATCATTTATTCATAATATACAATGTTAAGAAAAGCAAACACAAGTTTGGCTGACCTTTCTATTTCACAACATTTAACACGTGTGCTTAAAACTCTCCAACCAATTTGAAATCTTCCACAGCTCAATAAAATCTCAAAATGTAGTCCTGAGGCAGTTATCAGAGTTCCCTGAGTAGATATTGAGTTCTTGCAGAGAAACCCAAGTTAAGTTCCCCTCTCTGGGGTGCAGTGTCTCAAAACATCTATGCAGAAACTGTTCCCCCAATGGCCAACGTGCTAAAATTTACCCCATGCTACAGGGTCCTGGTTTCCATCAAAACTGAGCCTGTCCAGAGACTGGCTTGGATCAAGTTCTTTTTCAGAGTTTGAGGGCAGCCAAGGATAAAAAGGCCTAAGGTGGTATGGTGTGGAAATATGAATACGTGTACACAGAGCCCCGTCAGAGGGAAGGAGCTAATCGATTCCTTGCGTGTCTTAGTATATGCTATAAAAATTTTTTTTTTAAAAAGGTGGGTGGATAAATCTCTCCTCTGTTAATGTGTGCTCCAGTGAAGACCACAGAAGGGCTGAATGTCCTGTTGGGTGGTGTGGGGGGATGAGTGTTTCGGAGGGAATGCGTGCCAGGGATTAGCTGGACCCCTAAGTCTCTTTAGGAGGCTGAACAAGGCCCAAACCAAATAAAGACTTCAACATCAGTTATATGCTAGAGCTTCTGGTTTTCCTGCTGTAACTTCCACTGTGATAGTTAAGCTCAAGTGTGAAGAAGTAGGAGTGGAGCATCTTCCTCAAGGACACTTTTTACATCTTGCTAATGGCTGCTAAACCTTTGAACTTTAAAATTACAGTACACTACAAAAATCCTGAAATACGAGCAGAAATGAAATTTTAAGTAAAGTAGTTATGACAGTGTTGTAGAGTCATTATCTGATTATACAGTATATGTTAGGAAAATGTGCAGGTTAAATCATAAAGATAGATATGCTGTTTTTTATAGTATGTAAAAGTCAGTCTCCCTGATGCTATGCACACATAACACAGTCCTTCAAATATGGTTTGGATTCTTCACTTGAAGGTTGGCTCACTAACCTATTAACCATCAAAACTAACCTAGATTCTCCGTCATGTTTGCATATTTTTCTGTACTCTTTATACTTTTTTCCTTTGTGGTCATTAAAGAAGTTAGAATACTATGCATACTAGAGATTAGCTATCATCCCTCTTCTCGTACCTGCATATTCTCTCAAAGAAACTCAGAAAGACAAGTCCACCAGGGAGAAACCCTTTGAAATGAATTCTTTGGTTCCGTTTTTGCAAGAAAGCTTCCATAAATAACCACACACAGATCATCATGAATGCATGAGACACCAGATACCTTGGCTGAGCCACAAATGGGCCACATAATGTATTCTGGACCACCACATTTTAACTGGTTTCTGTCCTGTGATTCCCTAACACCAATTTTGAAATATGTATCCTGCTCTAAAGGATGACCCCTAGCCTTTCGTTATTTTAAAGTCTTCATTTAGATGTCCAACCATTGCTCTGGTAAGTAACACTGGTCGTATTTAAACCCTCACTGAGTTTGTCAAGCCCTTGCGGGGGCACCATCCTGGAAGGACTGCATTTAGATTTTAGGAGTAAAGCTAAGGCTCATATAGTGAACCTGAGTTCAAGTTCCACTTTTTGACCTACTTTGAAGAAACCTAACCTTAGACTTTTAGTAGAAAACCACAAGGTAAACTGAATGCTTTATTGTTTGTTCCTGTGGAGTATTTTAATAGATATTCCTGATGCCCCTTTTCCTTAAACTATACACTATAAAAACGCGACAAAAAATGGCTACTGTGTATTTCAT
The DNA here is from genome assembly GCA_026937815.1 of Etheostoma perlongum. Classification (NCBI taxonomy): domain Eukaryota; kingdom Metazoa; phylum Chordata; class Actinopteri; order Perciformes; family Percidae; genus Etheostoma; species Etheostoma perlongum. The sequence continues at coordinate 14,314,421 of CM049379.1, forward strand.
TTTGTTGTCATGAGGAATTGCATGATTTAGCCTTGAGCAGCTTTGTATGACTTGCTTACCATCTACAATGTTTGTAGACAATACTGGATGTCATGGAGATTTCACGAATCCATAATTGAGGCCTGGGCATATACTTTTGCCTCTAGAGGATCAGTTCCTCTACATTTCTTCACTTTACTTCAAAAAAGCCATCTGGGTTAACCACTGCGTGCCACTTGGGTCATTTTACTCAGGCCCCACAACGCAATGGTGGCTTTTCATGAGTGGGCGTGATGCATGCAATGCGTGTGATGCACAGTTGCTACCAAACAGAGAAATGTCTTTTGGGTAGTTAAGTGTTCTTATTTACTGACGGACTCCTATACTTTGGCCTCAATGCACAAATACAGCACTGCATTATTCTCTCCAATATTAGCTTCACAGTTCTCTCCACAGGAAACTATGGTTTTACCTATATGGTCAATTATGGCTGGACGATAAAACAATTTTGAAATGGGATAGCAATAATATTCAGGTGGCTAAAGATGATAGGTTTTGGACATTTTTACCCAATAACACAACTGCCAGAGGCTGTTGCCGGTGTTAAAATGTGTAGCGCCCGCATCCATAGTTATGGTTAAGGATAAGGGTTGGTTCCGTTTAGCATCCTCTGTGATCATTTCCTTCAGTGAAAATAGCAGTGTTGTGTGACATGTTAATTGGCCACTAGTCCAGGGTCACTCTGTAGGCAACAGAATGCTTGCACACTGTCGGAACTCTGTAGATGGGAAAACAAATGAGAGGATAGAGAGGTTCCGCACAGCCTGAGGAACCAACAGAAGTTAAGGGAGATGAGGTCATCCTCGCTGGATTTCCAAATAAAACAAAAGGACAACAGCTGAGAGAGCAATGATCCATTAGGTCTCACTTAACCACCCACCAGTGTGTCTAATGCACATGAGGACATGCATATGCTCACACTGGCCAGTTTGAGCTGTGTTGGCCAGTTAACTTCCTAAGGAGTGATGAAAGGGTCTAAGATTGAGAGTCTTGCTAAGTGATGAGCAAGTGACTATTTATAAGAGGAGAATTTTCATCATTCACCAGTTTTGCAAATGGCTGGTTTGATCTCAAAGAACAAAAAGAAAAAAGAACTTAACTCGTGAGGTTTTACAATATGCTTCTTTTCTGTAAAGTTAAACCAAAGCATACATAAGGCAGACAATGTAGCTCACAAACCACTGACTCCAACCTGGTACAATCTTACAGACACTAAAAATGTTGCAGTTATTGAAAATGTTTAGGGGAGAAAAATGCATTGGATTCACCAAGACCGAGTGCTGTGTTTTGTCAAAGTTTTCAATTTGTAGTAACATGTGGCAAGCACCAAACAAATTCCAGGGATACCAAAAAGATGAGACATCCCTTGAAAGTAAGGCTCATTTTCATGTAAAACATCTCTAAATAAAAAGGAGTGCTGCCCCACACCTGACCATCAGAGGGAAGCTACTTGTGTTTCTATTACAGAAATGCTCCCTACAACTGTCATATGTGAAGCTGCACGTCTGCCTCACTCCAATACAAACCCCTGCCATATGGGAGCAGTTATTTCCATCCCTAAGCATTGATTACTACTGTCTGAGTATCACAAGCTGACCCCCTCTCCTGTGACCTCCTGCACTTCAAGTTTAGCCTTCTAAAAAGATCCTTTAAACTTAAGTTCAACACTGTCCAACCTTCAAAACATAAGGAAGTATATATGAAGAATTAAAAACATGTTCTGTTTTGTCTCAATCAGCAGGATTCCCCTGCAATCACAAAGAACTGGAACAGCCAGTGCTTTTTAGTAGTAGTTTCATGAGAGTACCTGCTGTTGCTGGCTGATGATAAGAGGACAGGGGGACATAAAGTGGAAACTCCTCAGGAATGGTGATTACTGGCCACCGAATTGAAATTAACCAAGTAGACACCAGATCTGAGATTGCGAGAAGTATTATGGTAGTTACATTGAATAAAAGCCTCGGCTCACCCCATCACTCCTGTTTTATCCCTGCCTTCCCAGCAACAGTACACATGAGCAACATCAGTTATAGTTATATAGAGCAGATGAATCAGAATTCTGTAAAACAGAGACATAACCCTTTGAACCTTTAGCAGTGGACGAATTAACAGGAAGGAGTAAAGAAAGAAGCTCAGGTAGAATGGGAAGTGATTAAAATAAATGAAACCGTGTTTATTACAGAGAGTAAGCGGGTTGAATTACAGTAAAAGAATGGACCAAGGGCTGCTAAAGAGAAAACAGTACCCAGGACACCCCTCTGTGACTTCCTCCCCCCTGACCAATCGCAGTCCAGGTGCCTCACCCCTTTGAGCTCACATTATTAAATTAAAGGCCTAGATTTATACCCCAGTGTCAAAGCAACAGCTTTAGTCAGATTTGGAATCATTTATCCCATCAGCGTGGGCCAGTGTGAGGTTTGATTGATAGAAACCAGGCAGTGGGGGGAGTATACAGTTACACACTGTTGCCTTGCAGAGCGCCTGCATCTTTAATTCAGCACTGAAAAGCCCTATAGGGACCAGACATAACATCACCGTGGCGCAGGTAAACTTTTCCCCTGACAACATGAGCAGAGATGGCAATGGGGATGCAGGCATTATACAGTATGTATGCCAGTTAAAGACCAGATTGCAGACTATATTGTTGTATTATGTACTTTTAGTAGACAGCATGGTAGCAGTCTGGTTATACATCCCCACTCTCCACTTCAGACCTCCCTTCTGCTTCATCAGAATCAGAATCATATAAACAGAATCTGGTGCTTAGATAAAGGCACAGATACAAATACTATCAACAATAATACTGCTGCTACTAATAATTAATATGTGTACATGTTATTTTACACTGGTTATTTGACATAATAGAGTGGATTATCCTGCTTCTGCCACTTAACAAATATTTAGTTTAGTTTGAAGGTGGAATAAGTTACTGGTTCTGATAATAATTCTCTCCACCATTAAAGCACAGAGGCCTCCTGGATAAATACCTGCATTCATAGCACAAGTGTATCCAATGCACTTAATAATTTGACCCCTATTTACACACTTACTAAAACCCTGATGGCAGTGAGCTATATGCAAAGCACTGGCCTAACCATTGGGAGCGATTGGGGTTCATTATTAGCGGTGTTGGTTGGTGAGAAACCAGTGAGGGATCATGCCTAGTGATAACTCCTGGATGTAAATTTCGGGGATTATAGGATTCTGTGTAGGTTCATCTGAACCAAAACAGCAACCTGAAACAGGATCTTATCACGATGGAGGCAGAAAAACAGGATGCTTCCTGTATTATAGTACCTGATGTTTCTATTTTCTGACTTCCTGTAGGGATGCTGCAATAGCTGTGGAAAATCATCAAAGGACCACAGCAACACGTGCATGCAAAGGTGGAGGTTTAACTTCGCCCCCAGGCCCAATTTCATAATGTTGAACACTTGAAGTCCCATTATTTTCATAAACAAAGGAAGCAAAATCCTCAATAAAAAAAGGTGCAGGCACAATTAGATGATTGAAATGGAAACCGTCTGAATTCGAAACATATGATCAAGGAATTTAACTTAACGCTGTTAAGAAACTCTACTGGATCATATTGAGCCATGTTGACTCGCTGTAAAGTGTGCGTTGAATTACAGTGGGCCTCCCTGATGCACTCAGTGGCCTCTGCACCTGGTTTCAACGCTGTGACATCACTGGTGGAAACGGGACTGTTTCACAACTGCATCAGACGAGTCAATCAATCTTTATCCTCCACGGATATCCACTATCACAACAGCACCTAATCAAGAGATTAAAGGAGACTGCTAATTTGACCAAATTTGTGGAAAAAAGGAGCACTCAAGGGTGGCTATAGCTGAAGAAAATTGTAGATAATATAAACGTGGAAAAGTTCCATCAAAAATATGGGGGAACTTTTTGAGGTTTGCCACAACGTCCAGATGGATGTCCTGGTTTCACATGACAGATTTTTAAAGTGCTTGTGGCAATGAGATCAAACTCTTACCACAATTATATGATTGTATTTGAGAGAAAGCTGCTTTATTTTGGGGTGTTAAACAACAGAAAAAATAAATGTCTATCCCTCAGGAAGTCAAACATATCATTATTATGGATAATGTATCATTTCAGATTTCCTGAAGAAATGGTCACAAAATATGCACATGACTTTATTAGCAAGAGTCTCTGGTATAGCTATTTAAAGGTGCTCTAAATGATGTCACACGTTTTTTAGGCTACAACATTGTTTGTCACATACTTGCTGTACGTATGTTTTTTCTTCACATACTTGCTGTATGTGACAAAAACGTCCCCTGAACACACTGTAAAAAAATTTATTTTTTTTTTAAAATAAACATGTTGTCTGTAGACAGCCAACAAAAACACCAACAAAAACAAACTGTGCCAACTTGCACCACAAAACAATGTTCCAGCCAATAACCAACAAGAAGGATGTGGTTGTGGGGGTTGGGGGGTTAGTGAACGGAAGCACGGAAGGGAGGGAGAAGGGACGGGATGAGGGAGGGGTGAGCTAGTCTTGTTTTATTTGAGAATACTTTGAACGTCAACAAGAAATGCCATCACCCAACGTCACTTAGAGCACCTTTAATGTACTTTTTTCTTAAAGCAACAGAAACCATGGAGAGCTCACACAAGTTGGTGGAAATGAATTATTTGATTTTAATAAGCCTAAATCATTATGCCATGTCTACACAATACATTAAGTAGTATAAATGCCATGTATTTAAGGGAATAAGATTGATAGTTTAATATCTGGCTGACAGCCGATCATTTCTCCACTTGCTCTGTGTCAGCCATAAGAGGAAGCAGCTGTGGTGACAGCATGGGGTCAAGCTAACACATGATACACAGCATTCCAAGTCATCTTCATAATACACAGGTTGATAAAATGTTAGATGTCAATGAGCATGTTGTTTTCGTCTGATACTGTGAATCGTATTTAAAACTGAATTATTGTTACCACGCTTTATCTAACTGCTAATGTGAATTTTAGATGATAGAGTTTAAAAGATATTGTATTTACAGTTGTATTTAAAAGTTCTGCAATGATTTTATTAATTGTGCTGATTTTTGAATTCCACAGCATCACTTAAGTTCCAGCATGTTTTCTAAAGCCCAGTTCAGACCAAAGATTTGCGATGAGACGAGTTGAAACTTCTTGCAATGCACTGGTCTGCAACGTTCTGAAACCTGCCAGTTTACAATAATGCCACAAGATGAGACAGTGTTTCATCTCCATAGAAACAACTCTGTACTTTCGTTCTAACTTCCAACGTTTATGCTTTTTTTCTGTAGCTGGCTATATATTGTTGTGTCTAAATATGAATGTGGATAACGTTAGTCGATCACGATAGTGAGATGCTTGCTACAGTTGCATCTCTAGTGATGAATCAGTGAAAACATTTTATTTATGTGAATAACGGCTTTGTTCCGATGGCGCTCGGCCCTGTCCCTCGCTTCGGTCATTCTTTAGCTTGCTTGACCAACTGTGTTCGCGGGCGGTCGTTGAGCCTCCGTCATAAACTCTGCCAATTCGACCAGTTGACAGTTTGTGAAGTACAAATAAAATGGATTATAGATAACTTTATTCATTTAGTTTGAAGCTGACTTTGCTACTGGCTCTTTAAACAGGTGACGTCTCTTATGTTCTAAAACCAGCCTCTGGCAACTTAACAAGCTGAGTTGCAGGCGACACCATCAGAGTCGGCTTGAGTCAAGCTGTGACGGGCCAGTTCGGACCGCTGCAACTTTTATTTTTTAGTAACTTTTACAATACTTTTTTGTTACTTTCAGTACATGTATGGGTTATTCTTTACTTAAGCTTTTCATATGCTGTTTTTTTTTACAGAAAACCAGTAAATACAGTATATCAGAGGTTCAGGAAAACATCTGGTAGACACTTGGTGTTCCAACAGTGACCACTTAAACCAGAGTAAATGGCTGCAGGAGGATGTTTTTCCCCCTTCAGATGTCCTGCTCTAGTATTTTTTGGGTCCTGACACTGTCTTGTGCTTTCAGGGTGGTTGTAGAAGCAGAAGGTCAGTGTCGGGTAAATGTTGAGCTGACACAGTGATAGAAGAAGCTCGTTGGAACCCCTGTTGGTTTACTTAAATGATTTATTTTTGGCTTTACAGAAGCCTCTTTAAAAGACTACAGGGGCAGACGATGTCTGTAAACGTTGCATCAGTTATCACACGACTGTCGCACGTGCAAAGATGTAGGACGTCAGATAAAAAAAATTAAAAAATCAAATGCACATTTTTATTGTTGCCTCTTCAATGTGTCATTTATAGCTGCGACATCAAGTTTTTCGCTTTATGTGTGGAGCCACATTGTTGGGTTCCCCAGTCAAATGCCACGTTTGATTTCAGACCTCTGAAATAAACCGAGACAAAGATAAAAACTGAGAGCATTGAATTATATACACACCATATGTCATTTGTGTTCACAAGCTTTCATCAACCGTTTCTTCATTCCATTCTTGTAAACATTATCTGGTAAAAATATCCCGGTTCTCATGTCAGTCATGGCTCAGGCATTTCTCAACAGTCACATGAGGCTCTGAAGGCAGTTTTGGTTCTTTTGAATGCATTTCATCTCTGAAGGTAGTTTGTTCCAGAGCATATGTTTGGGTCTGAGGGCTGTTTGAAGGCAGATGTAGTTCCTGGCTGCATCCTTTCAGCAAACTGCCTCCTGGTAATTGGCCATTATTCTAGAACTGAGAGGTGCGCTGTCCAGAGGGCAACTACACTTATCTGGAAACAATCATAGAGTTAGCAGGCTGGCAGACAGCCTTGTCACTGGAATAGGCCGAGTGTGTCTTCTTAGGCAAAGATGAATTTTGACAAAAGTAAAATTATTAAAAATAAAATTATGCAGGCTTCATCACAATCAACTCATGAATGCACATCAATTTTTTATTGTTTTTTAAATGTCATAGTAATTTGTTGTCACTGTCCTTAAAGCTTTAGTGTCTAATTTTTGCCATTTCCAAATGAGTTGAAGAGTCCATCATGTTTTTAAAATCCTCCATGCACCTTAATGGCTGTTTGTTCTTGAATGACAACTCACAACTTCCCTTTCTGTGCCTAAAAATGCTGTATTAGTACAATTTTGTTAATATAACTAAAGAAAAGGACTGTGGTTGAATAAAAGCAAATGCAAAGATTCAAATATTGTAATTTAGTGAAATTTTGTGTGCAGCAAGATCTAAAAACTACAAACATACACAAACCCCACCAGATGCCAACAGCATTATAAACACAACACAGGACACACATCAGCACATCAATGGATACACTCCTTTCCGCAAAGCCAATGACAGGATCCAATCAGACAGTACACAGGTCAGTATGTCATAATGAACAATGACAGGAATAAATTCATAAATAAACATATACTATATAAAATTTCATAAGATGTCACTCCAGTGAATTCAGGTTCCTAATAGCCACAGTAATAAAAGAATCCCTGGGACGTCTAGTTCTTAACATAGATAGTTTCATTGCAGCCTTTTTTCCAAAAAAATCAAAAAAACTCAGCAACCCATCTTGACAGAAAAAAACAGAAATTTAGAAATTTTTGCAATTTATTAAAAAACAAAAACTGAAATATCACATGGTCATAAGTAAGACCCTTTGTTCAGCAGATTAAATTCCCCAAAGAGTGTGTGATCATGGCAGTTTAAAATCTGGTTAGCCTTACCCCTAACCCTTTTTATCATGTATATGTTGCGGCTGAGGTAGCTGTACCCCAACCACCTTAGACGCAGCGTTTACCAGCTTTGTTGGTCATTGAAAGACCACTGTACCAGTGATCTTTGTGTTTCCTCCCTCACAAATTGCAAACACACAGTCACACCCTGTAGCATGCATAAAGCTCTGGCAATGTTCACACACACAGACATACACACCCTAGAGCCCTTATGACGGTATGTGCTAATAGACATAGACACACACACACACACACACACTCTCTTTGGGAAATAAAACTATTCAAAATGCAAAGTACACTTTCTCTTGTACTTCAGCTATTACCACCACCAAAACCCCAAAAAGATTTTATTTTGTGTAACATTTACCCAGCCTGTGAAGCCATATTAAGTGACCTTCAACATAATTACAGAAGAGCACGTAAGGTGTGCCAAGTGATCTTCCTTCATCCGCGACCAGACCTAAACATCACAGAGGAAAAATAATAATAACTGACATGTCTACCTCTGACGCAGCGTGGCAACTGGATCCAGATGGAGGGAGCATATCATTACCGTTTTATTGGGAGATATCAAAACAGAAAGGTACATTGCAGGAACCCTTCACTCTCCTGCCTGTTGCTTTTGAAATAAAAATTAAAGTTGATATTGTTTGTCTGCCGTTTCTCATTGTTTTCAGTGAGTGCTCGAGATGGACGCAGTGCACTCCGGGTAATGCACTGAGGCATTGAGACAAGCAGAAAAGAGCAAATAGAAGGGCTAGGCAGGCTGAGATAGAAGCTTTAGGGTAAAAGAAAAACTGAAATTCACTAAAAAACACGCTCCCTCAACATCTGCACCTAACTGTGGCCTGCAGGAATACACGGCCATAGCAAGACCAAAATAGTGCTCACCCAGCTTTTTTAATTAAAACACAAGATGGGAGGCAGCCCCCCTCTCTCTCCCTCCTGCTTTGAATGTTGCTGCAAACATCATGCCGACTCATTTTTTAGACTTAGGGCAGTGCGTGAATACCTGAGAACTTAGTTGACTTATAGCGTTGCCACTCTTTCATCCTTGAAAGGCAATCTCCTTCTTTTCAGGTCAAGCTCTCGCTGTGTGCAACCAGGGAGGCTTTCAGAAACCCCTCCAGACCCTCCTCCTCCTCCCCCTTTCCTTTCACCCCCTCTGACATCCTGGAACCACTCTTTGATGGTTCTGTATTTGAATCTTGCTTATTTCTCAGTATACATGAGGATGTTTAGTTATGTATATTTCTAAAAGTCCTTCCCTCACTGCTGCTGCCTCCACACACAGTGCAAATATGCACTCAGACACACGCACTTTTATATTCTTCCTCAAAGAGATCACCGCAGGGTGCAGACATCCCATGTCCTCTCTCACAGTGTGTCACAGCCAGTGTTGAGTTGCAGTTTTCATCAGGGAACTGAACAATGTAAGTGTTGGCGGTGAAACCCACCATTCTACCCCAGAGTCAGCTTTAGCCTGATTAGATCACTGCCGGGGGGGAGTTAGGGTTAGGGTTAGGGGGGTGCGTCTCCAAAAACAAGCTTACCCAGGGTCTGAGAGAGAGAGAAAAGGAGGTTTGGTGTATCCCACTTTGATCCGATTTCAGAAAGTATTCATAGGCAGCTCCTGAAGAAAGCTTGAAGACAAGGCAAGAGCGATGAGAGTAAAGGGGACCTGACCACCACCAAACCCCCGGGTCCACAGAGGAGCCTCGGTGCCTGTCGGTTTTCTCACATACATAATATCACTGAGCATGATTTAAGTATGACTGGTAAATTTGGGGGTATAAACTTACAATGGAAGGTTTAGATTTCAGTGATTTCCCTGAGTATGAGTAAGAAGTTGGCAGTTTGGTGAAGAAACAAGCTTACAGTATTGATACAAATCTAGGAATGCTGCAAGTCTTTTAAGTTTCAGATTACAGTTAAGGCAAAAGTCCTTGAGTACACGGCTACGATGGTTTGTGTGATAGCAGAAACCACATTAGAGTCCACATTCCTTTTTGTCCTTTGTGGCACATGTAAATTAAACAACTAGAATACACTGTATATCAAATACCACACACACACACACACTCTCTTAGGCTCACGATTAGATTTTCAAAAAACGATCGATTATTAAAATGATTCACAGTATGTAACTTTTCCCATGAGTGTATGCAAAGTTTTGGCGCCCCTTAAGAGACTTTAGCCAGCGCCAAAGAAATATGCCGAGCGCCAAAAGGTCTGACTTTCAGCAGCCAGCCTCCCTCTCATCCACAGTCAATACTGTACGTGTATTATTGTATTATTGTACAAATTAGCTGTGGTAATAGCAGCAGGGCTTAAAGTGAAAAAGAATCCTGAGACTTTTTTTTGGAAGGGGGGGGGGGGGGTTAATTGATATGCAATAAAGTCAAAGTTAATTTGACTGGGAAAGCAGTTAAAGTCCTAACATTACACAATAATAAAAGTCATTTTTAAGAAGTAATTTTTGGATAAACTTTTACTTCTTCCAACCATTAACTGTTAAATTAAGAGTCAATGTAGATTTTCATATTGCAATAATATCATAATCCTACTGAATCTAGGGGTTGGAATTCCCAGATGCCTCCCAATACGATATCACCACAATACTTATGCCACAATACAATATTATTGCCATTTTAAACATATTGCAATGTTCTGCAATACACTGCAATTTATAACCTTTTTTCCAACTTCTAATTTTTCCCAATTTCAAATAATGTCCCCAAAAGGAAACTTTGTCAACATCTGTTTTATCTAAAAAGATACATTTCTTTGTTTGTTCATCTCATTTCAATTTTATTGCTGCAAAATGAGATTGTCAAGCAGACAAAAAGACCAACACATATATAATAATAGATCAATACTTGGCGCCTATGCATCGATACAGTATTGCCACTGACAATATTGCGATACTATGCTGTTTCGATTTTTTCACCCCAACCCTTGTTTTCATTGTGAAAACAAAACTTTCTAGATGTGTTGTAACTTTGGCCAGGTCATCATCAAAAAGTTAATTAGTACATGATCATGATTTTGTCCATGTTGACATTAGTTGTTTTATGTTTAAATAACGGCCATGCTGATTCCAGATAGCTTTGTCAAGGCAGTTTGGGTACGTATTGTTTTTATCACAAACACAGTCTGTCAGTGAAGGCGCAGTCGCAGTGGTCGATGCCGGTGCTTCCCGGCTCCACCCTTTTCTTCTTGTCCTCTATTCATGCCCAGCGCCATTTGTTTTTAACTCCTTTCTCATCTAAAGCTGTACCTAAATGTATTACCAATAAGACCACACACACACCGCACTCTCGCTTTTCGGCAAGAACCCGCCCTACTTTGCATCTGATTTGCTAGAACTTGTTTCATTGGTAGGTGGAAGTTCGATGATTGGTTAAACCCAGCGCATCAAAAATTAAATCCAATGTGGACTTTTTAATTTATTTATTTTTCTCAAATAGCCATAGCCCAGAAATCCGCACCAGGCCTGAGTACTTTAAGCTCTGCGTTAGTTAGAGTTGCGATCCTCTCATATGATTGGTAGGTGAAATCAATTGATTCAAAAATATTAAACCACATGCAAGTTCCTCAAATGTATTTATTTATTTTTCCTCACGGCTGCACGGCGGAGATCCAGAAAAGATACGGTTATGCCATATTCATACTAACAGGACATAACCGTATTATTTTCCTTGATGAGGGAAGTAACAGAGTGACCAAATTTATCACGGTTTTCAGTATTATTGCGGTATTTTTAAAAGTGTGTTCAATATATTCAGAAAGCACTGATAGGTCTACACAAGCTGAAATAGTTTCAAAAAGTGTAACAGTGTTTATTATATTACAAAGATATAGGCAATAGGATTGTAAAAACTATTGAAAACTGGCTACTGAAACACTAGCTGGCTGTAGCTGGTGTCCAGTAAGAACTTGAACCAGAGAGGTTTGACTTTGACTTCCAGGAAGATGTATTCAAAACTTGAATAAGTCACATCTATTACAGCACAAATATCCATAACTGAGCAAACAGTGTAATACACCTTAGCTAAGCAAGCATGTGGCTCTACAGCCTAGTCTGTTTACTGGTGATTGCATGTTGCTAGCAAATTGCGCTATCACAACCTGAATATCAACTAGTAGCTGCACAAGTAATATTAAACAATCTGCATCTCTATCAGCTATATGCAATATGAAACACAGCAAGAGCAATATTATCAAGGCGATAATATCTCTCTTTCTCCAAATAAATGTCATGTCGTAACAAGGGCTAAATGTATCCACGTCGTAGCAGAACATTTATTGAAATATGAATAAACATAGTTAACGTTTACACAGATAACGAGGCAGTAAAATCCATGATAGTTTAGCAAGCTACAGAATAGTTTTAACTTACGTTCTGGGCTACGTAGCTACATAACTTCAAGTCTGAACAGAAAATAAAAACGTCTGTTATCCAGCTGCTACATTCTGCCCCCTTCTTCTGTCTGAGCGCAAGTGCTTGGCAGGAGATCAAAGCAATGACTCATCACGGATTTGTCAATCATCAGTAGAGAGCTCAGTAGAGATCATCTCAGTAGAGTGAGCAAGTGTTACTGTCGTAACTATGCGCTTTTTTACAAGACTGAAAAATGTCCTGAGTGCTGTCATCTCCTCCTTCCGACATGATTCCAACAAGAAATGAAACACACGTTGTAGGCTACGCAGTGCGCCTTCGCGGCAACTTCAGGAGCCTCGGTTGAAGTTGGGAAAGATTGAACATAGGGTTTCCATTCCGTGGTAATCCACCATGATAAGGATGTTTTAAATGAAAAGGGTAATTGTTACTCATTTCTGCCTAGCCCCAACATTTCTGCCGTTTCTACCATTTCTACATTTTGTTACATCTATATCCTTGACATAAATTAAAATGTTTTCACCACAACTTTGTGCCTGAAAATGTATCAGAATGCAGGAAATGAAGTTTTTGACGATCAAAATTTCCTGGGGGAGGACCCACAGACCACCCATTTCATATGTGTCCCGCTCTAAGGCCAATTCTGAGCCAGGGAAAACCCTGTTATTATAAACACCTCAGAACAATTCTCCAACAATTCTCAGCTACCACCGCAAATAGAATCTAATTCTGTGGGAAACAATGATTGGGTTTATCTGCTTTGTCGCTGAAAACATCTACAGACTGCGTCTGAAAACGACCCGATAACCAAAACAGTAAGACAATACATTATGGATGATAATTATTTGTGGGTTTGTCACATGAAAAATCACTTTCACAACATACATAGCCATTTAGTCCATTGTTTATATAAGATTATTAACTAGCGCAGCTTTGAAACATGCTTAAGCAATTATGCAACATTGTCGCACCTCTTTATCTGAACCTGGGGCACCCTTCAAGAATCACTATGGATTCCCCACTGCGCTTCATTGACGGCAGTTGTCTCCCTGTGATGGCAGCAGGTTCATCTAGTTTGCCAAAAGAAACGGCACACTTCAGCCCCCGAGGCCAGTTGAGGAAAGAGACAAGGGTGTCCTGAGGAGCAGACAGCATTCTGGCACTGGGCCTGTGTCAACATTCACACTTGGAGGCCTGGACCCAGAATGCAGTGATATCACTGGACTAAGGATTTTTACAGTCCAGCAGGCCCAAACACTATCAATCATATCCTCCGACACATAAGGTAAGGTAATGACCAATGGATTGACCACAAATTCCGAAAAGGGAGAGTGGAAACTACAGAAAGTGTTGGAATTTCTATTAGCAATTATGAAACCATTCCAAACAAATATGTAGTTATAGTATTTCATGATCCTGCGGCCAACACCCATCTAATCTGCATCAATATCCTTTGAAATCTTATTTATTTTCAAGCAATTTGTGTTTTTGTTGAAACTTGCAAGCTCCGTGTTAGGATAAAAACTCTGTAGAACTGCAGTGTGTGTGCACCAAGTGAAAATGGTTGACCACAACGGTTCATGTAAGCACTCAAAAGTGACAGTGCACAAACAAAGCTGAACCATGGAAATCAAGAAATTATGTGTTGGAAAGAATCCAACAGCTATAAACAGGTTAAACCACACCATACAGAGCGTGGGCTACAAGTCCATCTCCATCCTTGCATTCCTCTTCCTCTTTGGCCTGTGGAAATGTGGGGCAAAATCCTTATGCCGATATTTTTACCTGTTTCAATAAGACCTCTGATGAGATGTGCTTGCAGTAGAACCTGTCAAAGGTTTTTCTGTCTGTTTACAAAACCTACTTTTAACTGTGGGGGGAAAAATGTGACAGCTGGTTTCACATCCAAGAAAAATACTGAGGTTCTGGTTGTTCGCATGCTTTCCGTCCAAGTGAAGAGCAGTGTATTTTCAGAGAGCTGTAGCCAACGTTGCAGTGGGCCTATTAACATTACAGTAACACACCAAGTGAGAAGAGTAAAACCTGTGAAATAGAAGTACAGGGCGGTATAAAGTGCGGAGGGATTCATGCTGTTATGAGTCCCCACTTAGGATGTGGCTTTGATTGACAACGAGGACAAAATAAAGACGATTTATAGCTGCATGGGATTCTGTGCTGTAGCAGACATCTGGTTTAACCGATGTTTATGTGGCTTTGCGGAGTAGTGAAGAACTTTCTGTGAGGCCGCAGATGAAAGTCAGAAGAGAAAAAGACGAGTAATGTTGTAGGTTTATCATGTCTGTGTTAGCCGTAAAACTTCTGTTGACGCAAGCTACGTTTTATGTTCATGCTAAAAAGCAAGACTTCCACTCGATACTTTAAGTCCCTCCACTCAAAAATGTGTTTTGCTTATTATAACTTCACTTGATTGTTCGGCCTTCACTTTGCAGAGTGATGCATGTGCAGAGTTTGACACTAGAAGGTTGTTTTGACATTTATCTGCCGAGGAAGGGGGAAGTTTGAGGGTGTGTACCTACAACATGATTTGTGACATCACAACTACTTTGAAAGCCATTCACAATCCAATGTGCAAATTACACTTTTGTAATTTGGAGGCTTTAAACCATGTGATATGGTAAGCTAACATATGAGAGAGGTATCTCTCTTTCCACATATCGCTCTGCCAGAAAGCAAATCCCAGAATGTTGAAGTATTTTTTAAAGGAATAAAATGTGAAAAAGCAAAAAAAAAAAAAAAAAAAAAAAACGGCCTTGAATTTTGTTTATAGAATACCACAATGCTTTATTTCAATAATATGATTCCAACAATGTATCTCTCTGAATTCTATTCACTAGAGTAGTTGGACAACATGAAATCAGAGGTCAAAAACTGATTGTTGATCACCTTCCTAGAAATAGAAAAAAGATGTGGCGAGAAATCAAAAGAGAAGTGTTATCTATCGGAGGTCTGTCTTAATAGTAATTACTTAGTAGTAATTTTTAAGATTTTGACATACAGTCTTAGCCCCTCTTTCCAATGCTCTGCCAGGCCCCAGACTAGGCTTGCACTATATTAGAAAAAATGACATTGCAATATTTTTCCCCTGCAATATATATTACAATATGAAAAAAGAAAAAGTATTTTTTTAAAAGGTGACATAAATAGCTCTATTTGGAAATAAATCATTGTTGACTACCACAGTGATTTTGTAGGGGAGTACATTTATGGCATCCCGTTTTGGGTTGTTCAAATTGATAAATGCCAAGCTTTGTGTAGGAATCGGCGTACGCCCATCCTACGCCCGTTTTAGGTTGTACGCACGTAAAGTTTCATAAATGAGGGCCAATGTGTGTACACACAAAGACACACACTGGTTTGCTGAATTGTGATTAGCAGCTACAGGACAAGCCACTCAATAAGCATTTCCAGCAACAATTAGGGCCAAGCGTTTGTCTTCATTTGAGGTTTGGCTGTTAAATATGCCTTGGGGATTGCCACTTGACCCCAGGAACTATTTTATGCAGCCACAAAAAATGCATTTTCCTTTTCTCATTTATTGCAACACTAATGGAAGGACAGGGCGATAATGATGAGCGGACTGGTTACAAAAAGTGGAGGATTTTTTTATCAGAAATACTATCTGTGATGCAGTCGGACAGATGGGTGTGTTTGTGTGTGTGTGTGTGTGTGAGATTATACTGTGCTTCAGCGTGTGTGCATGCTTTTGTAGTTGTGGACCAGATTTTTTTAAGCGTTTGTAACATGTTTCTGTGTGCATGCGTGCATGCATTGCTCTAGCCTGTAAATGCAGGTTAACAAGCTATGTGTGTTCCATTTAGAGGAGAGAAAGCAGTGTTAGTCACACATGGTGTGTAACATCTGAGGTGGCCTCAAGGAGGAAACACCAGAACCATAACAGAAACCAGTCCTCCCAGTGCAATGTAACACACAAACAGAAAAAATAAACTTGACGCTGGCTCACACATCTATACGTACACAAACATGATGCATTCACATCCCTACATGTTTACAGTGACATCTGACTTAGCAGAGCGACCCAGTGGCAACACCCCTTCAGGGCTCCACCCCTGCCTCACCTCCACGTTGCCCCACAGGCTTCTCTTGACACTGGCCCTGTGCAATCTGTCAGGAGGCCCAGAGATGTCTCCCTTATCAATAGGCGAGGCATATTATTTCAGGGGGGCTTCCTCTTTCCTGTAGAGGACAGTCCTAATGGCGGCTGGGGGGACACCATGGGGCCGTCAAACCGCCTGGGGCCACTTGGACTATGAAAGATGTATATGGTTGAATGAAAGAGCCGGACTTTCCCTGCCAGTTAGCGTGTCATTTGACAATGTGACGGCCTCAACATGGGTGTGTTTTTCCACTTCACTGCTTAAAGTGCTGGGCTGGCGTTATCAGATTTTGATTCATTTCTTTAGGGTTTGCTTTTCTGAAGCTTTAGTGTTTCCTTTCTTTATCTACAGGGGAAATTAAGGTGAATGTGCGGCCAGATTGGGTTCTCTAAAGTCATTAAGCTGCTCTATTGAAACAGGCAATTTAAATCATCTTGACAATCTAAAAAGGTGTCAGTTTGATCGTATTAGTAAATTATCAAGATTATTTTAAGAGTCAAGATTATGACCAACTATAAATAAATTCACTCAAACCAGTACTATGTGTAAATGTTTCTGAGAAATATAAATCCATATAGTGTCTGGAATACTCTCAGAGCTGTGCCAGAGTTATAAAAATGGATTATTGTGGAGGAGGTATAACAACTCAAAAAATGCCCAGTTCATTCTCATTTAATCTGTGTAGCTGAACATAGGACGGGATATTTTTTCTTTTTTGGCTGTCTGGCACAGACTTGAATAGAGACGACCACTGGGCAAGCAAGGGGTGTTTGCTCAAGTGGAGCCAATTACTCAAAATAAATTGGGTCTTCCTCTCTATTCCCTGCTTTGCTCTTCCTCCCTCTCTCCCCCTCATCTCGCTGGTATGGGTTGTCATTTGAAAAACGGATCAGATCCACGATGAGCCCCTCCTTCCAAATAAACAAGCTAGTAATGGCTGTTTACCTAGAGTACAAGAGCCATTATACGCAAGGAAGTTAAACATCTCTGACAGGCAAAATGGCCGCAGACAAATCACTGTTGCCCTTTCTTGAGGGATTGATTGGAAGAATGCTGATGTTTCCCTAACTGTTACCAGCAGCCGAACACGCTTGTGACGGCTTTTCAAAAAGGCATACCAACTAGATGGTGTAAGGATTCAAATCAAAAATCTTATTTGTCTGCAATTATACTAAAGAGTGAGCAGATGACCTTGCCTGAGATGGATTTCATCACATTGGTTGCCTGGGAGCCGCAGGCCTTACAGTCGGAAAGTACCCCTGAACTTCAGGAGAACATCACAGCCCACTTTTCAGTCACTTCGAAAGGTCTGGACAGCGTAATGTGGAAATATGGAGGACATGGAAAATTAAAGTGCATTTATCATGTACTGTAAGGCAAGTTTTAATGAGCTTAACGTCATTCTGTAGAGTCATTACGAGATCAAAAATGAAGTCAGAAAATAATTTGAAGTGAAAGGCACCGTTCTGTGACTTAGTGTTTAATTGGAAATGAAAGGGTAGCGTAAACAGTACAATGCATTTGTGGTCATACATGTGTGAAGAATGGACTGCATTAAATCACAGTCTGCTAACTAGACCATAATTGAACTTCACATAATGGGTGACGACTGAGTAATTTACCGTCAAGCTTTTGAATTTTGTCTGTGGAGGTCAGCCGCAAATTAAACGACTTTGGGTCCAGAGTTTTACAAGTAAAAAATATACACTGCACTCAGCCTTAGTACATGGAGTGCATGCTCTACAAGGTGAGCTATACAGGGCATGACACATCCTCCTTGATTTAACCTTTCATCTACATCTAGTTCCCAAAGTGGCAATGGGGACAATCTGAGAAATTGTGAAATGATTCCAAAAGTAAAAAATAACAAGAGAATAAGTAAATACTGCTACACAAATAATTTGGAATGTTGGTTGGACAACAACTAAGAACTTTAATTGGTCATTATGAAAGAAAACTCTATTTCATAAAACAATGAAATAGGGGAGTTTGAAATTCTAAAATGGCTACAACTTTACAACAACAGGGCATGAAGCTGGTTGCACTTACAGCCATATTCTTTACAGATGGGCCCCAGAGGCACAGTCAGCTCTGGGCCAAAGGGTTTTTCCTTACAGATTTCAGCTGTGAGAAAATGTACAATGGGCTGAGGCACGTTGTTGTAAATGGCTTACAACAGAACGGTCTGCTGTTCCCGAGATGTGAGGCTAACTTCAACTACATGTTGCCTGAGCTTTGATTCATCGTGGCACAAATCACAGAACAGTTGTACAATGTTGAGCCATTAACCTTGGCACAACACCCAGCAGGATTTTTTTTTTCCTCATGCTTTTCCAAATGAAAGGTTGGCAGGATAATGCAGCATGCATCCGGTGGAAGCAATATGGGACATCACCGCCTGGGAGTGTGAGTGTACAGGAATCTTGCATGTGCATTTTCTTGTAGGTTTATGTGCATGTATCCATACAATATGTCTGTGTGAATCAAAGCATATGCTCTCTTTCCCTTCAGCTGTCAGAGTGCCAGGGAGCATTCACCACCTGGATCAGCAGGTCTCCCCCTCATGTACATTTACACTTACACACACACCACTGAGCTCATCCCCCTGCAGATGGACAGGCTACACAGCTGCTAACTTTCCCAAGACTTTGCATTCAGACTCATACAGTGTCAAGCTACTGTAACCGAGTCCCGGCAAAGGTTTCAACACGTCCAACAATACCCTGAATCTGTGCTCGAGTCTAGAGTTGCATTATATCTGCCTTGTATTGTTTAACTTTGTTTTTCATGTTGTATAATGTACAGTGACAGCAATGATTTTATTCTTGAGGATTATACTTTTACATATAGGTTGTTGACAGATGCTTGGTGTCCTGTTGTACCAGGGTCAGTAGCAACGCAACCCCCTGAGGGCTGACTTTGTTAATTGTGCCAATAATCCGTATAAAGTATGCTGCATGGAAGATGTAGGGAATTATCATTGAGGTATTTGTATTCCTCTACACAAGCCTTTGTTTAATAATGTATTCCTGATGTTGCCGTTACAATAAACTCTTCTACGCTGCAAACTTTATTCCAAGTGTGTCCACAGGCTTCGGCAAGGTGTGTGTTTTCAGTTTGGTTTCAGAGCCCCCTGGAGAGCCACACATAAATAATCATAACATTGCACTATTTTTACTTGTTTGGCAAATTTGGTTTTGTTCAACTTTAGCCCCAGTGGACATTCACCAGGACCCCCACAAACCCCTCCAACAACCAACAACCAACAGCCTTTTACAGTTCTGTATTCAAACATGCAATCCTGTTGGCAGCCAATCAAAAGGCTACTTTCCACCCACATGCCTCAGCACATACCCTTTGGGTCCATTTTCAGGGGTCTCCTACCACAAACCGGCTGTCATGAAAAAAAAGACACATGCAAAACAATCTGTCCCTAGGTAGAAAATGGCAAACCCGCTGTGTTTTGGAAGAACGGGCATTGCCCTGCTTCCTGACTACTGGGTGGTGAGCTCATCATGAATGCCAGGTGCCATGAAATGCTCAAGGCCAAGTGGATGTCTGAGATATCAAATATTTCCTGAAGAGCCCCATGAGAGGGCATAGATGACTAGTGCTGGGGCGGTATGGATTTTTTCTTACCGCAGTTAAAAAGCAAGAAATTCCGGCGGTAGTGCAGTATATCGCAACCCCCTTACGAGAGAGTAGCGTAAATTAGAGCGAGAATGGCAGGGTGACCTCAGTGCCCGTGTGGTTGTGCAAGGAGAGCAAGTGGTAACAGAAAGTAGCGTATGAGTGCCTCTGTGAGGAAAAACAAGAGGAAAAAGAGACAGCAAAGTAGATGTAAAGTGAGTTAAAAGTGAACAATAAAACCAGCTAGAGCTTCTCAAGACACGGTGCCTTTATCTGTTGTCAATACCACCAGTAAAGTGAATGGCGTTAGCCCCGAAAAACATTGGCTTAACCCTTACAACATACTATATGTTGCAGCCATAGACTGTATAAAAAGTCAACTGTGCGGTTTTGTTGGAATTAAGCTATAAGCAATAGGAAGCTCCGCTAACTGCTAGGCTAATGTGCAATGGTAAACACTGCAGCGGTAATGTTATGTGTCCACGTCCACATCAGCTCAATGGACTGTCCATCCTCATGTGCAAAGCTGAAGTGACAAGCAACTTTTTTCTCTCCATAAACTCTCTAATGTAGGATATATGACAGTCAATAAGATAACTACACTTCCGCAAGCAAAAAGTACAAAAATAAATAAAAATATGCGGTAATGCCGTTGACGATGTCATTGCCGCAGTAATGGCACGTGACTGACCGCCGGTATTGGTGTAATGCGGTAATTGTCCCAGCCCTATAGATGACCGGTATATTACCTACAGCTCCATGCCGAATCTCATACTCAGAGAGACAGAAAATGTTTCTCAGGAAGTCTTTAATACTAATACATTTTTAAATTGTAATGATTATAATGTAAGGTCATCACTCTGCAGTTGAACCTCCCTTGGGAGTGCCCCGATCACATCATACTCACCAACACACACCAGTCTGTACTTATGGCAAGGAGAAGCGGGGGAATTATTACAACTTGCAGAGAAAGGACTTTAAAACAATGCAACAGTTATGTGATGATAGGATCTCATCAAACAGAAACTTACATAAACTGTTCTCTTTAAACAAGGAACTCTCCATTATTTCTTATAACATCTTCAAAAAATGCAGTGCTGGCCTATAAAGTGAATTATTATGGCATACATGAAATAGGAATGTGTGGGTGTAAAATCATATAAAACTAAATCAGAATAGAGTAATGGGATTATGTGATAAAACAGAATGTAAAGTTAGATAGGCCTTGTAAAAAATACAAAAGTTGTCATGCCTATTTCCTTATGATAGTTCTCTGTAGTCTGTTGAATTGGGCAGCAACTAGCTTTCTCACAAAGTAACACATTTCTCTTCAAAGCAAGCACTCATACTGAAACGAATGTTCATTAGGGAGCATAAGGTTTGCACTAGCATATCAAGCGAGCCCCTAAAAATAGCCTCTATGCCATCCTCCAGCCCTTTGAGGATCAGAGTTGAGCGAGGCAGCTGAACGGTGCCTGAGTAAAGCCTCTGCCCGTGGACAGATGTTTCTGAGAACAGGTGGCTGGGGTTGTCCCCTGGATTTGCATGGCTATGACAGACACAGCAGACCTCACAGACTTCAAAGGGCAGGAGCATGACTGCTAATGATCTGTGGAGAGAGGAAAGGGGAGTGGCTAGCTAGCGATCTAGCTTCATAGGCGCCATGCTGACAAGGACTTCCAGCAGTCCGTGGAAAACTTCTCCCTGCTACGGAATGTTTGCTATAACAAGGTCATGGTTTCTGCTACTGTTGGAGGGTCATTTGATACTTTCATATCATCAAGTGGTGCAACAAACTAATGTAAAATAGTTGGACTATTACAAAACAGATTGTCCACAATATATATATATAAATAAAATATCATTGATGGTTTGATTTGATTTTTTTTATCAATACCAATAACTCAATAGTTAACAGGTATGAACAGAATATGACCCCAATTCAACTATTTTGTATTGTTAACGTAAACATGTTTATTAATGTATTATGTTTTTTGTCATATTGGCCTACCAAATGAAAGTTGTAATCATTCATGTAATAATCCTTTGGGCAATTTGTTCTAAGATCTTTAAAAATGTTCTGCCACAGTTTGAAACCAAGCATGAACTCTTCAAATTCTGACTACATTTCTTCTTGCAAGGTTGCAATTAAGTCAGACAAACTGAATCTCTTCGTCTACCCGCTCCCCTTCATCTGTCATATTTTCAGCTTTGATCTCCTCTAACCCCATTCATTAAGCAAATACAACACACTGCCACTTAAAGTTCTCACTGGAGCCCTTAACATCTAATAAATAATGCATTCACCCTGGGATTAAAACATGAGATGAGCACCAGGCAAAAAGGGTGAACGCATGGTTGGCTCAGACAGAGCTAAATGTGTGCTGAATGAAATCGGAAATGTGGTAGTACACAAATGAAGCGCAAAGTTTCAGCAGTCTAGCATTGGATTAATAGGCGTGATTATGGATGCAGTTGTTATCACCTATCAATCTGAGGCACAGGTGGTGAGGGTGAAATGTAACACTGGATAGCAATATTAACACTGCATTTTAAGTAGTATGCTGTCCTTAGAGAGAAGAATGAAAAATGGGACAAGAATACACTTGATTGGAAATGGTTAGAATGAGAAAGTTAAAACAAGGTCCCTTTGACACATTATCAATCATAGTACTTGTCTGTATTAAGAGATTATTTCCAAAATGATCTATTTTTTTGAAAAATAAAAACATCACTGGGTAGAGGATCTAGTATTTAAGATGGTCACTATTAGGGCTGCACGATTATGGCCAAAATGATAATCACGATTATTTTGATCAATATTGTGATCACGATAATTCTCACGATTATTTGTTGGTTTTAACCAAAACAAATTTTATTGTCACATAGGCTCAGAGAGACGGCTGACTCATTATGAACGGGTCCAGCGGCGGATACACACGTCGTGTGTATGAAATGTCTGTATCGTCACTGCGCTGCATTTTTATGAACTATGATATTCTGGCTATGGATCACATCTCTCACCCAGGTCCAGCAGATCCGTCTCACACGCTATTACTCTACGAACTGAAGTCAGTTGCATTCAATAACTTCTTCTGTGTTCTTCGCCGTGGCGGCGGTGATAGCAGGATTACCAGCGGAAACACTGGTACAAATACAGGTTCGACCCTCATATTTAACAATATACAGCTGTGTTAATAACAATTAAAACTGTAGACAAATGTCAGAAGTATGGACCGGCGGCCGCTGTGTAGCAGGGCTGCGCGGAGAGTAAGAGGAGAGAGAGTAGAGGAGAGATCCAACACAGGCAAGGCTTTACAGAAGAAATGGGTCATGTAACGCAAAATTAAACCATATCCATATAACAACATTGCAACGGATGCGAGGACATTAGGTGCACCGGTGCGTCCTAGAGGAAAATTATTACTCGCGCCCTAGAGCCTGTGAGCTAACAGAAGCTAACAGAAGCTAACTAGCACCGCCACCGACTAGCACTGCGGTGGCATGCTCACTGCTGTTGTCTGAATAACACAGACGGGACAAAATGTTGCGTTTACTGGTAAACTGGTAAACCTTGAGACCGACGTAGAAACGACTGCTATCTGTTGAATTTCCCTCTCGTTACTCTGTCCTCTGTGACTGTCTACATCTTGAAACTAAGCTGCACGATGCAGGGAACAACTGACTGAAACATGAGCAGACAGGGGTTTACGGAGCGGTAGATGTGCTATGCAAAAAAACACGGAGCGTTCTATGAAATGATGCATTTAAAAAAAAAAATTTCATCGTTGGAAGTCAAAATCGTGATCGTGATTAAAATTTGATTAATTGTGCAGCCCTAGTCACCATTATTCTACAGTCATGCTTAAAGCACAGTAAGGCTGTACCAGGCACAGCAGGGATTAATACTAATATCAACATGCTAGCATAATGACAGGTATAATGTTTAACATGTTCACCATCGTAGTTTGGAGTTTTAAACCAAAGTATTGAACAAATTGAAATTTTGACCAGATGACAGCACAAGATTAAAACGTCACCAGTAACTTTGGGTCCCCAAACAATTAATCATGAGGAGGACATAAATGTCTGTGTCAAATGTTGTGGCAATTAATTTACTATTTGTTTCGATATTTTACTCACAACTAGATTGCCAATATGGCACTGGTTCCTAAACGTATCTACCGGGACGAATAGCAACATAGATTTCGGGGCCACTTAAATGCCTGTGCATTCCCTGGTGCTCTGAAACAGACATCAAAGGCACCAAAAGCATCTCTGCATGTGACGCTAGTTAACATTACACTTCACAGCAGGTATTGTTAGCTAGTAGCTGGCTTAAATATGGTTAAATTGCTGGTCTGGCTGTATTCCACTGGGAATGTATAATATAATATATAATTTAGAAAGACATGTTAACATTTTGTTTTGTTGGTTTTCTTGATCATATTGAAATGTGCTGTACATATTGTTATTTGTCTTTTTGTTTTAACATTTTCAAAATAAACTTTAAAAAAAAACAGTCTGCAGCTAATGACATAGAGTCGCTGCACTTTGAGGGCCCAAGGGGAGAGAGGAACCTTAAAAAGTCTGGAATATATTTTATTTTACCTAGATATTTTCATTTCATAATTAAATTTCATAATGCATGTCAGATGAAATGTAAAGTTAGTGTACTGGCAGAATAACTTGGTTGATTGACTGACTACATTTTGTATACCAAAAATAGACTTTTCTCAGGTTGAGGAACATAAGGGGCCCATCAGGATTGCCTATGCATAGGGCCCAGGAGCTTGTGCTACTCACCTGCCTGGGAGGCATAAATGAATGACTACAAAAAACTGTGATAATGCATGTTGAGATGTTAAAATATTTGGTAGGATAACTAGGAAAATGTCTTGCCTTGCATTCTCACTAGGACCTACCACATAGGTTCTACCATGGACTCTAACATTTCTGTGGAAAATATGCCTTGGTTACCTTGGTTCAAGCCATTCTAGTGTGGTATAGAAAGCCTGCAGGAAGACTCAGCTCGATTTGTGCCAGTTCTAGTATCAACAAGCTAAGCTGCTTGACTCTGATTGGCTAACAGCTAGCCAATGAGAGCCTGGCTATCAGCATCCTTTACCCAGCACAACAGGGAGAGCTCATGAATAGTAACGAGCTTATTGTTGTTATTGGCCTGATTTCTCATCTTATTTCTTTTCATTGGCTAGAGCTGACAGAGGAGGTAGCAGTTCATTTTCACATTCACGACATACCACATTTACATATGGAACTAACATATTTCAAATAATGCAAGTAGGGCACCTTTAATACAATAATATATCCCAACCAATTAAACTACATACTACACAAACCTCACAGAATAATGTATTGTGACAGGCTAGCTTCATCCCGCATGCGTGAATAGACAAATAGTGTCCTCCTATTTCAGTTCTGGGGGCCTTACTGAGGTAAAACGACCTGAATCAGCAGGGGGGGGGCTATTACTACATCTTGACTTTATTACTCCCCACCCTTAAATCACACAGTGACCCCCTTCTTTTCTGTGCCATGTTCAAACAAACATCCAGAAAAACTATTATTTCTGCCTTGGTCGACTAATGTTCTCTGGGTTCCCTCCTCATCTTTCTCTCTGTTTTCCCTTTCTTTATCCTCTGATGGGAGCCATGCCATGACCTGATGGGAGCCATGCCGCGACCTTTGCCAACCAAAGCCAAACCTACCACGTACACACACAAACACATAAAAAAAACAACCCTGGTTTGGTATTGGGATTAAGGACTGTGTTGACTTTCTGACCACACTGCTGTATATTCATGATCTACTAAAGCCTGTGAATGAGGGTTTAAAAGTAGATTTTGTTACTGCTACCTAAAAGCAGAATTTCTGGACTTATTCCTTGTTCACATAAAATAAAGAATAACTTTCCATAGAGCAGGAAATGGCTACATCAAATGGCCATACACACTGAGATCTATAGTAACACCTCTGCAGGGTTTCAATCTCAAGGAGACACCGTGCTGTGTCGGCAACACAAAATGTGCCTCTCTACAAACCTTTGAAAACCCTACAAATGTTATACTATCTGTACCGCCCTATCACTCACACATGACCTATAAGAATTAATATTTAGTCACAAGGTGGCCTTAATAATGTAGGCCTTTGTAAATGGTCATATTTTTACCCCAGCTCCCTTTCCTCCTGTGTGTTTACCATAATTGGAATATTGTCTCTAGGCCTTCAGTTAAAGAGTCCTCCGATGTAATCTCCACCATCTTGGCGAAATGCAAACATAGCCAAGTCTCTCCAGAGAAGACGCCAACTTGGAAATGTTCTTCCCCTTTAATAACATCTTTTATTAAAGCAGGGTGAAAACAATTAGGGGTGTGTAAGTTCCTTGTCTTTAATACAGGCTTTATTGAATAAGAGACATCCCATCCGCTGAGGGAGGGCCTCCAATGTGGCACAAGTAGTATTGCCTGATGTTCAAATGGGAGGATGCCTAAAGGGATTGGAGGAGTAATTCAATTAGAAGTAATATGCGCCAAACCTTCCCCAAAATTGCTGTCTAATTCCTTTTACTGATAGGAAGAATAGCAAATGCTCCTTAAGTCCGTCCAGAAAAATAGATCCATAATGGTCAAATGAATGCATGATATAATTAGGGCTGTAATCTCCCACTCGACTAGTCGATTTATTGGTCGATACGTTCTGGCTCGACCAAAATTCTGATTGGTCAATTTTTTGCCGTGTTAATTTCATCAGGTGGAAGCATAGACCGTTACGGTCTATGGGTGGAAAGCACTAATTGCTAATGGGGGTGTTTTCAGAGCACCCCTGTTTCACAGGTAACAGTCTGTCTTCAGAACACCCTCCTTGTTTTCACTTTTTTTTGGATTAGCCCAACCCACTTGGGACAGATTAAAGAAAGAACTAGAAAGCCTTGGTTTAGTGGTTTGCTGAATATTTATTTAATTGTGAGTGTTTAGTTTCCAGTCAGTCCTCCTCTACCATGTCGAAGACATCAGCAGTGTGGCAGCATTTTACAAAAATAGATAACGGAAAAAAAAGTTGAATACAAAGTTTGCAAGCAACAGTTTGCATAATGCAGCTCGACTACAAATATGGCATATCACCTAAAAACGGTAAGCTAACTTGTCTGCGTTAGGTTGCCCTGTCTGTTTTGAGTAGGCTATATGAACATATCAGAATTGGCATATTTCATAGTCTAATAATCGTTTTATAACTATAGGCGCACCCACCCGCAACGACTGTAGCGTTCCCCAGACACACCCAGACCACGCTGGATGTTAAGTCTCTACCATCCAAACGCAAAAATAATATCACGGAAGGAATTGACGACTTTATGGCTCAGGATATGAGGCCCATTGCTGTTATGGAGGGCTGAGGTTTTAAGAACTTGTTAATATACAGTGCCAGCACGCCACACCATCATGCATGGACTAACCACACAATGTGAGGGACCCAAAGAGAGTTTCAGAGTTAATGCAACACAGCAAGGCACTGAGCTTGACAACAGATATGTTTAAATATACAGTATATATTAAAGTGGACGTGCCTTTTGTGTTTAAGAGTAAAAGCTTTAAATGAATAGTCTATTCGTGTCTCAGCCGCGACGCCGAGTTCCTATGTTCAGCCGCTCCGTGCAAGGACATGCACAGAGCGCTGTCAGTGCCGACAGACGAGTGTCATTTCAGTGCAAAATAATTAAGTCAGAAACGTTTAATATACTGCAAATAGCCCACCAGGACAGTACAGTTAATTAATCTAACGGGGTTTTTTTCTGCCACTCCGCACCCCCCCAGTCAATTTTTAGTCGAAATTTCAGGACTTCAGTCAACCAAGATTTTCTTTGGTTGATTACAGCTCTAGATATAATATATAAAAAAGCATTCAACATCTTTGCATGCTGCATGAGAATTTGTTTACCAGGAACCAATAAACGCCTTAACAAAGTCTCAAAGACTGAGAGGAAACTGAGAAGATGTTGTGCACATCAATGTAGTTGCAGGACAAAAAAGTATATGTTCAAAAAAGGTAAAGTCCGCACAAAAGTTTAATGCTCCGGAAAAATACTTTAATAGTGCAAATAAGGCAAATAATATTGGTCAGTGGCCCCCAGGAAGGCCAAATTGTGGACCGAAACATCATGTGCCTTATTTGCACTACTGGTACAGTGCCTGTTGAAAATGTTTGGAATGGTCCGATTGAATGACCCCAAACCACTTAGAATGCAACACACTATATAGCCTACCACTGACTTACAGTGTAGGCTACATCTACATCAGGAGGAAGACATTGTGCTACTATAGCAACCCGGCAGAGAATGTGGCAGATTCAGAATTTAATCACAAAATATCACAATTAAAATGTGGAGTAATCAGTTGCCTCATGGACTCATGGCAGTGTGCTACCCACCTGGCCCGTTATGAGAGCTAATCAGCACATATTTGTGTTAACAACCACCAGAAACGGAGCAAGTAGTCTACAGAGACAATCTCACATTTAGCTCCGGACTGTTTGTGGAGAGAGAGAGAGAGAGAGAGAGAGAGAGAGAGAGAGAGAGAGAGAGAGAGAGAGAACATTGTAGTTGTTCTCTTTTGTCAACAATATTGCATGTTCATATCACCACAGCTTAAAGACGTTTTATGACGGCGCCGTTGTTTCGTCTCTCGTGCGATGTCCATGTAAGCACACCTGCTTTGATAATAAGGAGGAGATGTTTAGCGCCGCAAAGATTAATCAACTAATCATCAACTTTTAAATTAATGCCTAACTATTTAAATAATTGATTAATCGGTTTGAGTCATTTAAGAAAAGTCCCCATTTGCTGATTCCAGCTTCTTAAATGTTTTTTTCTGGTTTCTTTACTCCTCTGAGACAGTAAACTGAATATCTTTGAGTTGTGGACAAAACCAGACATTTGAGGCTGACATCTTAGGCTTTGGGAAACATTGACAAACATTTTTTTACATTTTATAGACCAAACAACTAAATCAAGAAAATAATCGACAGAATTGTTGACAAGGAAAACAACTTTTTATTCAGTTTTTTTAATGCATTTAATTGCTATGAATTATTGTAAGTCTAATCACAGACTATGTACTCTGCAATTCTGTATTCTAACCACGTTTCTCAAGTGAGTGGAACTTTACGGTTTGTTGAGGGAGCATAGTCTGATTCGTATCCTGTAGAAAGCATTTAAATTACCACTAGATCCTTACAGCCAAATTAACTAGTATTGAGATACAGTTCCAGCCAGTCAGGAATGCAATCACTTAATGTTCATTGCAGTCCAAGATCTTCTATTTCAAAAACAATTAAACTGTTTTCATCATTTTCCCTTCACCTCCATCCTTTGTGTGGCACTGCACTCTCAGTGGGTTTCTGAGCTGGTTCTCTGTAGCTTCACCACCACACCACGGGGTGCAGCTGCACCAAGACTTCAAAAAGCATCTCAGTCTGCTTAAGAAAATCCAAGACCACAAACTTGCAGCCAAAGAGAAGTTCATCCACTCCTACTTCAAGTAGTTGCACTACGGTAGCAACTTCATCAGAGTGAGGCTGCTGCAGCCACTGGCTTTCATAGAAAATCTTTGTGAGACTCGTCAGATATTCTGTTTTGCTGGGAGGGATTTAAATGAGACTTTTCTGGAATTATTTTAAAACAGATGTAATGCCTATAAAATGAAGCACATGCTTATTAGATGCCTTTCTAAAAGCACATGTAGGTATGATAAGTGAGATAAGGTAAGATAAAATCATAATTTGTTGCAACATACAATTTATTTACCATTCAGTTCTCTGCATAAAAATCGGTCAAAACTGGAGATAAAACAAATACAATTTCGGCTCAGGCAAATGTTTTTCTATCAACTGACTCATTTGCATTCTGCAAGCTCATGCATTTCAAAAACTTGATTCCATCTTCATTTTACACCAGACTTGGAATGTTTTTCCAGGCACTGTGGGATTTGAATAACTATTAACGCACTAAAAAAATTATCTACTTTTTGCACTAAAGCCAAATGTGGGTTTTTTTAAATGCATGAAGAATAGGTGGTAACAATAGGAAAACAATGGAAACGTATTTGCATGCAAATAAATCTCTCTATGGACAAAACTATCCTCAGGATTATAGTTATTGACTGGGAGCCACTCAGACTTAACATAACTATAACACTATAGCTATTGATTAACCAGTTTAATGCGGAAAAATAAATGAAAAAACTTCATCTACAACAAAAGCAACATAATTTGTTCTCATGGACACAAGAATACTTGGACAGTTTCAGACACAATACGTTCAATTGAAAATGTCATAATAAAGAAGATCCCTATTTCACATTCATGTTACAGCAGTGCTCTGAGGTAAGGTGAACAACTGCATTATTTTAACAACGCAGTTCTGCAGCTGGTTGCTATGAGCATGATCAGACAATGGAGAACTAAACCAAATGACCAGTAAGAATGAAAGGGATACATCAGACGGCCTATAACGAATTTGTCAAACTTATATTAATATATTATAGAATATTAGGGCTTGTCTAATTCAAATGGAAGCACAGATGGTCGGGTGCAGCGGCTTGTGAAATCCAAGCTCTTTTTAAAAGCGGGCTGGTTTTGAGCAAGTGGGAATAAATATGTAAACCCAAACTGCTCTGTAAAACGAACATGCCTCCTCCTATTCCCAGTCCTGCACCGTCCCACATGTCAAGCTTTTGGGGTCCATTAGTTACAATGAAGTGTAAATTAACCTTTAGTTCTTCATCTGGGAAGCTATGGAGGTACCAGACTGAAAAAAGCACAGAATTCCTGCTGGTGCAGATGATTTCAGGATGGAGGTTTTCAAAAAGGAAACATACGAGTGAGAAAGAGAGAGACCCTGCTTTGTCTCTGGTTTGAATGAAAGGCTTACGGAAATATGTCTCAATGGAAGTAAACTGTTCTCAATGGGAAACATGTGACCGTCGAAGTGGCAAGGTGCTTTGAGGAATCGAGAGCCACCCTCTTTGCTTGTGAGAGGTGCGTTGTGAAGCGCCACAAAATCTGTACGGTGCCTCCTTTTGTTTTCATTATAAATGGCCCTGCGTAGGGTGAGAGGTCAAAGCGATAATCACATATGTAAACACAACTCTCCTCCTGAGCAGTAGGTTTGGAGAGCTGCCCCTGCTTGACCCTTCTGCTTCTGGCAGGTAAATGTTTGCAATGCAACGATGCGTGAGTAAATCTCTGGGCAGTGCAATGTTTGTATGGTCAGGTCTTTCTAACAAACAAAAGCGGACACACACACACACACACACACACCTAATTAATAGCTCCTCTGCCTCCTGAGTCTGTGAGTCAAGTCCACCCTAATCCCCTGGCACTTAGTTCAGAGTAATCAGCGCACAGCAAAGTCTGCCTTTGGAACACTAATTAGCATCATTGACTTTTCTCCTCAGACTCTGACATGCAAATAGTCCAAAAACAAGTCACTTTTTTTTTTTGACCAGTCAAATAAGGACTGTACTTCACTGTTTTAGCTGCGCTAGCTCAGATGGAGACAGGCTTGAAATGAGGGTTAACAACAGAGAAGGAGAATGTTTCATTGAGTGTGACAGGGTATAATTAGAGTTTGTGTTTACTGAGAAATTAGCATACGGTCTTGATTGATAGTCATAAAATCCTAGTCTTACTGAAAAACTCCAAGGCATTTTGAACATGTGGCATTTTCAAAGACCATCATTTGCAGTTTAGGGTGGGTGGAGGGGGGGGGGTTATTGGCTAATGTAGCGAAAAAATAATCTCAAAGCATAACTGGCCTAAAGTATGTTTACACTGATACTCTAATTGAGGTATCTCTGGTGATTACTTAGTCAGTCAGTTTAACAACTTCTCTTTCTGGTAAACTATGACGCCTGCAGCCTGAGACAAGCAAGCATGGGAGGTAACTTCAATAAGAATTGCAAGTGTCCATATGTCGGTGGAAGAAGTAAATTGCAAGTAATGGACTCCAAGAACGCAGAGATGTTTATCAGACTAAATGTACAGAATCACACTGGAGGGATGCAGGCCGCTGCATGTCTGACAATATGCCAGAAAGAGTCCTAATACAGAATGATGGCTGTCATGAATTTATGTTATAAAAGTTGAAGTTAAACCATGGCTGATCATTTGGAGCAATCATTTTCATTTCACTCCCCAATGTATGTCAGTGAAGCATGCTTCTCTAATTCTTCCCTGCTGCTCACACTGTGAAAATAGATTGTCCTAAACACACGCACACACACACTATGTGACATGCCACTACCAAATTATTGTTTCCTATTATTCAAAACAAGGATAGCATTGTGCTATTTTTCTTCTAAGTAGCTACTGGCCATGTCCAAAAAGTGGAATCAAAGTGACCGCAATCATCCCTCGCCTTCTTAACAAGAGCGGGTGAGGAAACCACTAACTTGACTTAACCAAAACCCTCCACTGGCAAATCCATAAAGGGAAGGAAGAGCAAGGAATTAGGGAGATTTTCTGTATTCCAAATACATAAGCCAGACGCCAATGTATCGCTCTTCTCTCTTTCCTATTATTCCTTTCCTCTTCTCACAATTTCTCTCTTTCCCTCTCTCTCTCACTCTGCGTGATTGCATCCATATGCTCTCCAGGGATAGATGGGGTCAACACCCTACTTACTCACGCCACATTGAGGCACTGACACTTGTGAGAAAGCCCTTGCTCAGACTCACACACATAACTGCACACATGCATTACCAGTGTGATTGTCTGCAGCATGCCCAGACTGTAGCTTTAGAACTTTGCAGAGAGGATGGGCTCTGAGATTTTTTTATGCCAATGCTTAATTCCGCATCATGAACATATAGAGTATGTCACTCTGCAGGGATCCACCTCTTTCTCCTGATACATTTAGGATTGGCCCCTGAGAAGATCTGGCATCAATTAAGTGGCTTTCAGAGGAACTGGGCTTGACGGGTTCCCGATGGATCCTTCTGCCTTCAATCCCCTCTTTTGTTAAGCAAAGCCAGGAGAGGTCGTAAATTTGAACATGAAGACAGCGCGCAAATTGCAGTCACACTTGCGAGCGAAGTGAATCAAGGCCAGGAGAGGGAGAAGGAATTAGGCTGCCCTCCACAAGTGGTCCAAATCCTTTCCTTTTTCCATCTCAGGAAAACACAGCACAGACATGTTCAACCAGCACACATTAACCACACAGTTGTGGCCGTCAGCTCTAAACGCAGAGCAAAGAAGCAAATGAACACACCTACAAGCCAACACGCAAAGGCACACAGACAAGCACGCATATTATGAGCCACCAAGGAAACATAACAGTTGTTGTAAACACAGTTTACTATCCAAATACTGTGGTGTTTCTCTTCATCTTTATCCCTGTGTCCCTCCATGCACAAACATGATTGAAGGACATCGATCAAAATCTGTTATAATGAACCCCTTCCCTAGACCTTGCCAGTGACCTTTAGGATACTGATTTACTCCACATCTCTTATATGTCTGCTGTCCCTCATAAATTATGGCAAAATGACAATGGATGATGCATCTACCCAGACCTACAGTGGCAATGACTGTTGTTCTTCAGCCACCTAATCCACATCTGTTTGTCTTCATGTGGGAGAAAAGATGAGAACGTGTATGAATGAGTGCTGTCAGTTAAACGCGTTTTTAACTGCGTCAATTTTTTAAATCATCATGTTAACGTTCTTTTTGGCCTAGCAAACTTTCACATGCTGTTGCACCAACTAGCCACGTTAGAAAAACTACAACACCACACCGAATCTAGCTAGACCGGAAACAAAACCACAGGCACACCGCACACACTTGTTTGGGCTCGCGAGCCTCCCAAAGAGTAGTAATGTTATGTTTTGAGTGAATGGCGAGCACGAGACGCTGAAATAGATACAAATACAATTCTGAATGGAAAGTTTACTTTAAAAAGTTGCCAAATGGTTCCATTTACAAGATTAAAATGATCTGTGTGTTTAGTCATTGTGAACTGAGCTATCATCGCAACAAGTCCAGTCTGAAATACCACTTCATGGCCAAGCACACAGCTGAAGCAAATTGTCCGCCCCCTCGTCAAGGTATTTTTTTCATTCTTTTATTGATGGACAGTCTTACATTGTTATTTTATTTTATATAAAAAAAACATTTGCAGGAAGCAGCCAATCCACTTTTTCATGTTGAACATTAAAATGAGAAAAAAAAATAATGGGGAAAAAAAAGAAATTAAGGCACATTTAGAATAGATAAAAATGTGTGATTAATACCGATTAATTTGAGAGTTAACTATGACATTAATGCGATTTAATATTGTAATCGTTTGACATCACTAGTATCAAGAGCATGGCACTGACACACTGCTACATGCAATACCTTTAAAGCTAAATGGGTAGTGTGTTTTAAGCCCATGTTTGACCATTTATAGAAGACTACAGCCTTTCCTCACAACAATTATTCCTCACAATTATTCAAATTCATAATGGCTGCTTTCCACTTACAGTAGATGTAAGCTTGGCTCACTGTCCTGGCTCACTGGCACACCTAAATGGAGCAAAGCCACCACTGAGGGGTGCACAGGTGGCTTACAGGTTGAATTCTCTCTGACTAGTAGAGGAAAAGGTTCAATTCCCTTTACCTTTTGCTTGGTCATGCATGTTGGCAGGCTCCAACGGATTGCTACTCTAGTGACTCCTACTGATTATCTTGGGGATTTTCATGGTTAGGATCTGCGAGGAGCAGAGCAAGCCTCCAGCATGTAGCACCCTCCCAGTGAAGTGCCTTGCTGGCAGGGAAAAGGAAGCGGCTGGCAACACCATGTGTTATGGAGGTAACACATGTCTGTCTACACCCGCAGCAGGCCAACTGTGGAGTTAGCAGTGACATGAACCACAGTGCAGGGAAAGTAGTCATCATGAATTAGGAGAACATGGGGGAAAAAAACAAATGCACAAAAAGAGTCTTTAGGAGCGTTATTGGTTGCAGGTGCTTTTTCAAGTTAAAATGTCTTATTGATCACAGGTAATAGGCTTTATATTGACATTTCAACATAGGGAGAATCTATTTTATCATATTATTGAAGCTTACATTCCATAACGATTTCCTTTTTATAATTGAGTATTAAAGGGTTAGACCACTATGGTTAAAGCTGCCAATATCTACCAATAGTTTAAAGTAACTTTAAAATTTAGAATATAGTAATCCCATAAATTAAAAACAATTCAGCATTGCAATACATAAAAATCTGGAAAATAGAAGTACATAGAAATAGAATGAAATATAAGACAGATACAGAACAGAAACATATTGAAAATGAATCTTTGGGGTATCATTAATTAACCGTTTTTTACACCCCATCATATTACGCCACATAGCTTTTCAGCAGGAACAGTTTCACTCAAAATAGACTAGACACAATATCAACCGTTCCAATCACTAGCCTACTGTATATGGTAGAACAATGACAAGGTGTATTGATACCTTGCTTCAATTTTACAAATAATACATGAGGGTCCACAACCCAACAAGGTTACACACACACACAACTTGAGTAAATATTTTCTGAAAAAGTACAAAGTTGTGTATCAATTATCAACAGCTTTTATGATTTGTCAGTTTTGTATTATTTGCAATGAAAATTATGTTTGATTTTGCAAAGTGCTCTTATAAATAAATTAAATGATAAATGTACTCCGATATTAGACAATGTATTATATCCACTTAACCAAGCAGTTCTTTGGCCTCATTGAACCACAATGGATTCCCTTGAATATGGCGAAATGATTGCAATATTAGTGTTGACAAACAGTAGCCTAGATGAAGATATGGGTAGTATTCCAGTACTTCTGAAGTGCCAGGTGCTCTGTACACAACAGAGCCTCTGGGGAGGTGGTGGTTCACAAAAAAGGGATTATGGGGTTAAACTTATTTTACTAGGAGCGATTCAGTGGCCCGCTACCTCGACCCCAAAACTGTGGTCACAAGATCGCAGAGGGAGCTCTCAGATTAGCACGCCATCCGTTTTGAAAAATAAGGAGGTTTTCTGCTGTCTTAATCCTATAAGAGAAAGACCTCAATCTAGACCATGACCTTGCAAACCGCAGACTTAACAGAGAACTTTGATTTGTCAACGATGACCACAACAAAGCTGGTCACACTGGCTGTCAAGGCCAAGGCTGTCTTGCACATGTCATGCAGGTCATGTGACACTGAGGTCACAGGGGATTTAAGATGTTTTCATATGCTACATGTGTTATAGTAATAACAGAAACCCATTAGTAGCTTGATAATAACAATTATAATATTGCTGAAGGATATACACATTTCAGACATTGAAAGTGGCAATTTCCCTTTTAGCAAAGCCCTTCTGTTCCGTGATAAAACTCATAACATCCTGGCTGCCCTCAGATGAACATGAAACAGTATCCCGATTCAAGTAAAATATCAGGCAACCTGTGCTCTCTTAAAGCTCATGTACTTGTTACAGATTACATCATCATATACAACCATGAATAAGTTTAAGTAGAGCATTCTCTAGTGATCAGCTAGATGCATGAGCTCATACAACCCCCCCCAAAGTGCCAGGGTTAAAAACGGCCATTGTCAAATCAGCAAATACATTCATTTTGAGAAACAAAGCAAGCACATGCCAGACACAACTACAACAAGTGATCTCAACTGCTAGATGAACTTATTTTTTCTGAATAATATCAATGAAAATCAATGAACACATACAAAGCTAAACTGTAAATAAAATCTAAAAGATTCAGCAGCATAGTAAACTGAGCAGCTAGCAGCACAACATTACAATCATCATCATCATAATCAACATCAGCAGCAAGCATATAGAGCAATCAAGCAATTGCGTCATGCTCATCATCACCAACTGAATCTGAATAGCATCAGTAGAGAAGCAAAACTAAACCAAGACAAGGCTAACAGCAGCATGCAGCTAGCTTATTGATGCACTAGACAAAACATGCAATGTCAACTAGCAATGAATGAAAGCACAATGAGCACAGCAGCAGACTCAGTTTTGACCCCGGTATGATGGCAAGTCGAAATCCAGTGAATAGGTCCGTGGCAGAGTGGCTGTGGACCAACAGCAATCACAGTTAATCACTAGCTTCTGTCCTGGCTCGTACAAAGTGATGGATGTCTGACAACCAGCTGATCCCCGGATAGCTGGCAGCAGGGGCCCAAGGCGATTGTTTTACTCCTGTCAAGTCAGCTGTGGCAAACGGCGCTAGCATGAGCATCATCATCACAGTACCACTAATAAGAGTCGAATTTAAAATGTCCGCGCTGTACACCTGCATGCATTTGATTGGACGTTAGTAGCCACAATGAGCCAACCATTGTAAAGCATACAGTATAACGTGCCAATCAACCAATACAAGCGCGACTTCTATTTTGTGCCTGAACTAACTTTGTTTTACTTTTATATATTGAATCTATTATTATTATTATTATTAGTAGTAGTAGTAGTAGGCTTATTATTTGCTTATTGTTTTACATTATGCATAATGCAAGACCAAATACAGAGGTGGGGAAAAACTACTACTGCTACTCGCTGCTCAGCCAGCTGCCAAAGACATGATCAGAATTGCTTTAAATTTACATCTTAAAAGAATTGTGTCCACTCCTCAGTCACATCCATAAAGTTGAAATACAATGTTGAATGTCTGTGACCTGAAAATATATACATGAACAGCTTACATTTATATATGTAACCCAGTCTACCTTCTTTAATCGCTCTATGTGGCTATTTAATACAACAACAGTACAAGGACGCTTAGAAACTTGTGGAAAATTACCATTTTATTGCTGATTTCCTGCATTTACTGTCTGCTTCTTCAGTGCCTGTGATGGCTTTAGAGAGGTTTATGTGCCTTAGCCTCAGTCTATATGCTTTTTTAAGGAAGCCGGTTCATCAATATGAGTGGCAGGTGTTGGGGCGGAAAGTTGACCAACTGGAGGACAACAGTAAGCACATGTTGCCTCTTCAAAGGAAAGAAAACCTTGCATGTTTTACTTAAGCCTGTGCCTAAAAATGTTAAATAGAGATTACATTTTTCACTTTTGCTATCTTTATAGAAGGATATAGAGGGTTGGCCAGAAAGAGAAAATGGAGGCACCGTCCCCCTGCTCTTTTAAAACCACAATAAACTAAGAGAGAAGTAGTCGTTTTCCCACATGTGTGAGGCCCACCACACCTTTTGTCCTGCAGCATGTTGAAAGCACAGTCCAAAGTGCAGTTTTGTTTGTTGTTTCATCGCCTACTCATGCTTTATTGGTGTTGACTTAAAAAGCTCCAACATCCACTATATGACACTGATGGTCAGAGGTTGAGGTCAACAGTGAACGGCATTCCTTTTATAATGTACTATTGACCTCATGAAATTTAAGGCGGCAGACTGTACAGCATGCTTCGCACAAACTTTCATTTAACAAAATCCAGAGACATTATTACTGTATATGCAATGTAAAAAAAGATGGTGGGAAAATTTTAAAGGTCAGAAATAAGTGTAGGAGAATAAGTTCAATGAGGTCATATGTTTATGTGAAGTATTACGCATATAAACCGTAGCAGTGTTTAAATCAGGCTGCTGACTTGCAGTATTTGTCAAGCACATCCTCCGTCTCAGACTATTACAGTAAAACAACTGAATCATCGTGGTTAAGAAATAACGGGCAACCCTTTGCTAGGATGAACTTGAATAGGACACACAGACACACACGCACATGCACACACGCACACACACACCTTATTTCTAGCTCTGCACAAGACTGATGGAAACCATAACATGGAGCTGAGGTCCTCTGGGGGATTGAGGAACGCCACACACTAACACTGCTCCAGTTACCCTGTAACCCAAGACACAAAACTGGGAAGACAGAGAGACTCACACAGAGCAAGAGGGAGACAGAGAGAGAGAGAGAGAGAGAGCGTGTGTCCGGAGGTAGTTAGAGTCATGAGAGTGACACCACAAGCCAGCATGCAAAGCTGGATCAAATACTTTATTTGCAAATAACTGTCAACATTTATTTCAACAGCCTTATGGCACCAGATGGACGGGGTTTAGACCATCGTGACATGTCCCACAGTATCATATGACAACAGTGAAGTCTAAGAAATGTATTTAAAAGTAATGTATCACCATTATTGACATCTACAGGCCTAAGTGGGAATTAAGTTATATCATTATTAAAAACAAATCTTCTCACTCCATTGACCCTTAAGTGCAACACACAGCTTTGATCTTAATGTGCCGGTCAGGGGAGCAAATGTGTAAAAGTGCTGCAATTCTGAAGAGTTGGTTCACGTTAACACTGGGAAATAGAACAGTGGCGTGTCTTGAGGTACCGCGTGCCATCCCAGTTTGCAGCACTTCAACACACATGGACTTATATATATATAGAATATATATATATATATAGAATATTTCTATATATATATATAGAAATATAATTTGACGGGCATTATACATTGCCATCATGTGTTGCCCTTTACAGCAGCATGATTAGTAGGCAACATGTTAGGGATGACTAAATGTTTGAGTGCAGTGGAGCTGCTCGGTGGTCAGCAGATCCGACTTCGGCTGTACTGGGCAGCTTCTCGGTAGTTGTGTGAATGTGTAACTGTGTGAATATGATCTGGGTAATCCTGCAAAAGAGAGGTTTCCTCTCAATTAACCCTTCCTTGAATAAATAAAAAAGGTAAATACTGTATTTAGAGCACAGATTGAGACTGTAGTGTGGTTGAGCAGGAAAGAGAGTTTTGAAAGCACTAAATCTCAGAGCACGAGTAAATTAGAGTAAATTGCAGTAATAAATAACCTTTTTATCACCCTTTGATATATAGTTTTCTAATTTGTGTACCATACTATTAGCAACAATAATTATTATGCTCTTACAAACATTATTGTTTGTTGTTGCTTACTTAGTCATGAATTATTAATGTCACATAGAAAAAATTAAGATTTGAAACCAAGTTAACAATATTTCATGGTATTTCCTCAACTTTCTGACTGACAGTGTGTTGGCTTGCATGGAA
Source organism: Etheostoma perlongum (assembly GCA_026937815.1). NCBI lineage: Eukaryota > Metazoa > Chordata > Actinopteri > Perciformes > Percidae > Etheostoma > Etheostoma perlongum. The sequence goes on from CM049379.1 coordinate 14,354,448, forward strand.
ATAAAAGTGTGTTTCTTCTGCTTACAAAAGACTTGATCCAAGTCTGTGTGCCAGGAAATGTGAATTGCACTGAGACAAACAGTGGGACTTCAATAGGAAATATTAGCATCTTGGAGATTGGGTTTATTTAAGAAGCATGCATCATCTCAGGAGTTATTGGGAGAGAGAAGAAAAGACAGGGCTGAAAATAAAGATTTGAGGCACGTCCTCATTAGGTGAGGTAGGACTCTGGGAACGTGTGAGAGGAAGATAAAGTGGGAGCAAAAGAGTCAAGGAGTGAGAGAAGTTAATAAAGTAGATAAAATCGGCTTCACCCATTAATCAGCATGCAAGCCAAGAGCAAGAGGAAGCATCTTCCTGATTATCTCTAATGTTGGATAAATCCCTTTTATTATTGCAATGTGTATTTAGTTACAGTATCTCACTGTTTGTTAATAGGTGGTCAAAAAGGAGGGAGGACAAACACCAGTGGGAGAAGCAAAGAGCAAATGAGGCGGACACATGGATTGAATTGGCTAAGCCTGTGGAGCACAAACAACACAGAACCCTGAGCATTTATCTTTCTAATGAAGTGACCCCTTTTAAACTCCTCGTAACATTTAAAACGGTAGGGTAAAAATTAGCTAATGAGAAGCACGTAATACTACACCCAAGGACAAAACAATCTACACTCTCAACTCTCAACAAAGCTCTGACAATACATCTGGAACTGGTCCTTTCCACTGTGGTCAACCAAATTCCTGCAATAGTTAATGTGGTCATTAACACATTTTAGCCCAGTACCCTTGAGCAAGACACCAAGGCCCTAATTCACTGTGGATTATTATGGACCAGATAAATGTCAAAAATATAAATGCTTGTATGATAGATGGCCTCCGTGTTCTTTCTTTCAGTATCATAAACATGTAAACAACTCATACTCATACTAACAGAACAAAACTGTGCGTTTCCCAGACTTCCCACCTCCGACCCCTTCGTCTTTACGCCAGGGACCACTGCTCCCTAGTCACGACGCCATGCTCCTGCTTCGGCTCGACTCTGTGTCACGTTTATTGATGTGACATGCTCCTGACGGGGTCCAGTACGGCCAAGGAAGCTGAGGAAATGCAGAGCCAATGAGTCCCAAGTTTCCTTCAGGGAGCTGGCTTGGGGTCTGGGGCCCGGGGCCTGTTTGAACTTCATGGCCCTAGCTTTTGGAGCCCTCCAAAATGTTAGCTTACAGAGTAAAGGGCTAATCCCCACAGGGATTCACAGACTGGGAGGTAAGGGTTAGTAGGGAACTTTGCATGCACTTAAAAAAGTAAACCTCCAAATCTCAGAAATGTACAATTCTATTTTTGAATAATATTTATATAAAAGTTATATAAATTACTTGTTAACAAATGTATTTTGGTAACTGTATGCTATACATTTGTACATTGAAGTTTTATATTACAATCACCACTGTGATTATACACTGAATGCATGGCTTCATCTCTGCGTATAACCTTTGCAGTAATGCCAGAAGCAGACAAGCTTTGGCACTGGCACTTTTCAGACTTCCATCTATATGAATAGAAGAATCAATTTGAACCATCTGCCTGGCTCCTTCACCTATTTTCCAACAGCCTATCGAAATGCAAATTGTGCAGGAGGATTAAAGTAAAAGCACATTCCCAGCTAATATGCCAGTATGAGCCCCTTTGACTAGAGTTTTTTTATTGTTGGTATGGCAGCTAAGAGATAGTTGCTCTCTCATTTTAGGGGTCACAAATGTAATGCTCCTAATTTGGGTGGAAGAACGCATGCATGTAATTACAATAATCTTGTGCTTTCCAGAGTTGGATGGAGATGATGCATCATGAACTTATCATGCAGAATAGTAGAGAGAGTAGTGGGGGTATGTGCGTACCCAAGCATTAAGAATAAAACCTAGTTGGTGGGCTTACTAACCAAGTAATTGTGTTACACATGTGTATTGTTGCTAAGTATTTGCAACAAATTTCAGCTAAGTAGTGTAATTGTTATCAGCTGTGCATTATTGCATATGTGCATCCACATGTGCGTCATTTAACTTTCAGCACCAAGTGTTTACAGTATAGCAAAAAACATTCACAAGCACAACTGCAGGCCTCATTAAGCTGATTGCCAGACCACATTCCATAGGCCGACAGAGACCTGCTCATCTTCCTCAAACATTCTCCAATAAACTTCACATCCATGACATATTTTCACAGTTTCAAACTAAATACAAAAACAGCTGAGGTGCACTCTACACTGGGCCATTGTGAATATCATTTGCATTTTAAACATTGGCTCTTATCCAGAATAGCTATCAGTAAGAGGGCAAGCAGGGGTTCACAGGATGCTTCGACATGTAGTATGGTCAACCAGAACTTTGTAACGTCAGCATGCTCTTAAAATGCAAATCATGCTCTGAGAATGAAAAGTGAAAGAATTACAGTGCGTATGTTTATCTACAATGAAGGAATAGAAGCATACAGTTTTCTAATACTGAACCATCAAGTTTCATGATCATGTGTATATTCTGTTTCCCATAACTCCAATTTGGGCAATGTTAAGACATTTTCTCTTGAGATTTTATTTTTCCAGTCAAAGTTTTTATCAAGATCCTGTTGTTCTTTTAAAAGAAACACGTAGGTGAATCCAACTTTACAGGTACCTTCTCAGTGCATTTTGTGCCTTGGGAGTATATACAACTATACTCTAGATACTGAAGTATCTCAACACCACCAAAGTCAGACCAGATTGTGAAATGCAGCCATGAAATGTAATGGTCATCCAGCATGGCTCAGACACCACAAAACTAAAACTGTTACTCAGCAAATTAAAAAATTCTGTATGCACACAGAGGTCTCACAGTGCCCACACTAATTGAACACTTTGGACCCTTAATAAGGATGAGAAAAAACTCCCAAAAAAAGCCTAAAATGTTTTAAGGTGAAAAAGGAAGAAATGTGTTTTGTTTCACTGGGAACCGCCAACTCATCTCAGCGCCTGCACTTTTTACTGCTTCCCTCATCTTCATTCTCCTCCTTCCTTGCCCTATTCTTTGATGATCCAGGATGTGGGTTATCTTCCTCAGAGTGACTGACTTCACTTCCCCATCAAACACATCGTCAGCATTAGTGTCTGCATCTGAATTATTATCAGTATCAATATCGTTACAAGCGTCGCATGGAGCGTCAGTTTCAGAGGCCGTGTCAGCAAACTCATCCCACTATCGAAACCGTTTATTGATACTTTCCTTATCTTCATCATCATACTCTCCATCTCTTGGGTGCATCCTCCTCCAGATGTTGGTTGACTCCACATCAACTGCTTTTATCTGGGTGCTCCATTTCATCAAAAGCTTCCCTCAGGAGAGGGAAGTCTTAAGTCATCGAGTTCATGACGTGCAATATTTTGGCAGGCGGACCTTTCTCACAGCATTTTGCCTTGCAAAACACAGGTGTAATGTAATGTATATAGATAATGTTATTAATTATACCAGGTATTTTCCTGTTATAACAACTTAATGTGAACAAAATTGTATCACAAACTCTCAGAGCAGGGACATTTCATTCATGAAAAGGTTCATATAAAAAAAGATAGGTCAACCCGGGTAAAAAGAATGGCCAATATTCTTGCTTGTTGTGCTTTGTTGTGCATTAAGTGATGGGGAATCAAATGCAATATCAGATAGTTAAAAACTTTTCTGTTGTGTAGGACCCTTCCATTTAAATATGCTCCTGAGAAAAATAGACTTTACTGATGCATGTGTGACAAAGCTGGAGTTCAAGACTATATAAGAAGCCAATGTAGATAGCAGACTTGAAATAATTAAATTTCTGTTCTGAACTACACAGCTGAGCACAGTCAAGTAAAAATACTTTGGGTAAATAGGTTATCCTGAAGAGCAGAAACTTTACTAAGCAGCTCGTTACTCAATTTTAATGGGCCCACTTTCAAAAGAGGGCAATTTAAGAGAGCAGGTGTCACAATCAAATAGCTGAGAAATCTTTTCACCATCTTCTTTGCTCACTTGCGAGTAGACAATAACAACCAAAAGATGACAGTGTTATAAACAATTATTTTTAGATTCAGTACTCAACAACTGAACAGAACACTCTTGGTGTTTGTACAGTTTGTCAAAAATTGCATACAGTATCTCCAGTATTCAATTTTAGCCACTTAAAGCAACCCCAGCGAATTATCTTCTATTTCAGTGCTGGCCATTGCGTGAAATGCTCTCTTGTTGTTTCTGAACCATCTGAATTATCTTTAAGCCAGCAGCCAGAGGCCCCTTAGCCTGAGTGGTAAAAACTGACCTGACAGGCAGCAGCTCTTACTAGAACAATATTTGTTTAGCCACTGAAAATCAATACTAGTAGCCAACCATACCAAATCACTTGTACACTGAAGTACACTAAGGACATTTAGTATTTGACAGACTCTGTTAGTGACAGCAGTGGGGGTGTTGGTGTAGGAGTTAAAGGAAACACTTTTTCATATAGAAAAAAATATATGCAAATTTGCTAGCATATAGGCAAAATGTTGACTTTTGTTGTTGTTTGCGAGTTAGCAGAACTAGTATGGCCTTTGTTTCAAATGCCCCTTCCCAACTGTACACTAAGGAAATAGTTTGAAATTTTTAGAAATACGTATCCTTTTTTTCTTTCTTGCCAAAAGTTTGATGAGAAGATTAAGACCACTTTCATGTCTATGCGTTAAGAATGGAGCTTGAGCCAGGAGGTCATTAGCTTAACTTAGTATAAAGACAACAAGGGGGAAACAGCTAGCCTGGCTCTGTCCAAAGGCAAAAGAATATGCATACAAACACATTGTATATAATTTGTCTATTACATACACAAACACAAAATATAATAACTATAATATGCTGTCATAGTTTACATGTAGTGCAAACTATGTGTGCTTATTTCATGAATTTTATATTGGACTTTTGGTGGAAACTTCATAAGGAGGTCACACTGATTTTTCTTTGTATTCAGTAGATCAATACTAAACAATGCCCCCTCTAAAATGTGAAATAGGACAGTGATAAATGTTTCTACTTGTATTTCTGGCTGCCGTTGAAGCGCCATGTGTGCATTAATGACCACTGATGTCACAGTAGGTTGCCACAGGACCCATAGATCTGGCCAGAGCTTTGCCTGTGACTAATTAATCTTCTCCATCTAGGGAACCTTAGAGCAGACATGCATCACTCATTTAATAAAGAAGAAAAAAAATCTAAATGGCTCACAATGGCACCCAGGAGCAGTGTGCAATTAATTGATAAACGCCAGGACGTGATGTCCCGTCAGATAGTATGGAAGTACTGCAAAAGAGTGCACTGGGGCGTGAATCAAAGACTGAAAAATGGATTAAGAGAAAGTTAGTAAAATGCCATTAACCTACCAAAGCCCTCAACTGATAGTGAAGGGCAATAGCGTGAGTTTTAAATTGCACCAAGCCCTCGAGATTATGGTAAAGTCTGTAAACCCATTTTGATTCCTTCTGACACAGGCACATGAAGTTCCATCAGCAAGACTTTGAATCTGAAAACCATCATTAGAGATGCGGTAAATGTGTTTTGACCGAGTGATTATTGTATATACACGTGCTGATTTATAATCAGATAGAAATTTTAGGGGGAAAATATCATACTTTGCTTTGGTTGGTCGTTTTGTAAATACTGTGAGCATGCCAGCATGACAGCATGTTTCCCATAATAACACTAGTATTTGTCTCTTCCCAAAGGGCACCATCAATAAAGCTAAGGGTTGAATTCCTTTTCTATGCAGTGGACAACAAATCAACAGACTTGGCAAAGAGTAGAAGCTCTCTTTATACAGGAATTTGGTAGTCGCGCACACACAAAAACATAAAAGAGTACTCATCCTCCCACAAATAAACACACGTAAAGAGACACACACATCCTCCCTCTTGGTCTTGCTGTAGAAACTCCCCTGGTTTTGATTAATCTCCACCGTCAGGGAGAAGTTCTTATGTTTGGGGCTCAACAGGCAGGTTGCCCACTCCACATCTGGAAGCTCTAGCACTGCCAGACACACACACACACACACACACACAGACACACACTCACTAAAAGGCGTCTGCCGCCAACACACAAATCCCCCTAAAACTCTCTCCCACCATGCCTTCCTCACATTATCTTCCTTTGTTTTGTCCTCTGTACCCTATTATTCTTGGGATTCAAACTGTATATAGATGATGATTCAAGTCACTTTTCTTTTTCCACTATCTATTGGAAAGAGGCAGCATCCGTCTATTGTATTGCAGAATCTTGTACTTAAAGATGGTATGGACCATTCATTTGTTAAGAATAAGTCAAAGTTCAAATGTGTTTAAAAAAAAGTTGGTTGCAGTGGAAATTAATTTAGATAATCTTTTGAATTTCTTTTATAGGGAGGGTGCGTTTGCCGTTGCAGCTCCAAAACTTTGGAATGGGCTGCACATAGACAGACAGGCCTACTCTCTGTCTCATTTTAAAACTCTTCTTAAAACCCACCTTTTATTGTGTTATCCATTTATTTATTCTGTATTATCTTTTTGTGCAGCACTTTGGAAACCTTGTGTTTGTTAAAATTGTGCTATATAAATAAAGTGGATTGGATTGGCTTGGATATATACTGAAGCACTAATAGTTAAACCAGACAGTTCTTGGTCAGGCCATCTTAGATACTTGTTGTTGTTGTTGTTTGGTGTATTTCTGTTTTTATTTGTGAATAACTGACCACATCAGTTACAGTGACATATTTGGAATTACTAGTTTAGAGTTTTATGGCAGAAAAGTGAAACATCAACATGAAATGGCAGATTTTGGTGTCAGAGAACAAAGCTTCTTTTTTGAGCTGTCACTCACAACATCAACAATCATACAGGCAGGATCCATTGTGCATCTAGCACAGACAAAATAAACTGAAAGACTATGTTGATACAGCCATTAGTATGTGACATGTCAGTGTTCACTAATCAAATACCCACCTTTGACTGTATCAGTTTTCCAGGTGTTTGAATATTTATACATGTACAGTAGATAGTAGATAGTATTGTTTGGGTATAAAGACATTAACAATCAGGAAACCCCAACACTACGCAAACATCTTTGTAATAGTTTTGTTTATATATTTTGTGACTGTGAACTGATATTGTGCAGTTAACATCTACACGCACATATGCATTTTCCCCCAAATACAGCTCTGCTTTACTACTGTGCTATACTGTACAAGCCTTATACAGGCTCTAAAAACATGCTAAATTCATGTTTATAGGCCAAACCCTGTAAGTCCTTGTGTCCAAAGCTTAGACAATAAATTTCACTGAAAGAAATGTCCTCAAAGCATTAAAATACTGTGTAAACTCAGCCAGTAGTCTCCTAGCATATCAACACAACACTGTATTTACGGATTGGACCTTTAAGGAGTTAACAGGATTGTCTGAACTGAATGTATACAGTATGTGGTGTGTTTCTGTGCCAGGAACCGGCTTACTCCTCCATTCTTCATAAATGAAAGCCAAGTGAACTCAGACATACTGTCGGAGATGTGTGTGTGATGAATGAAATCAGAGCATGCAGTTAAATAAAGCAAGAGTGGACATTCTTACGCTGGAGCACTTGCTTTTAAAATATTTTCAAAACCACACATACTGCCATTGTTTACTTTCGGAGTGAGAGACTCTTTCCACTGTGTGAAATTAAATCAATTGCCATATCCTTTGATGTGAGGACTGGCAGTATATGTGAGATTTTTATGGGTATTGTGAAGGTTCCAGTGGGTTGGCTCAGATTTGCTGTAGTTTAGTGAACACTTTTTAAACTATTTTTTTATGATTTGCTGTTAAAACACAGAATGAGCCTGATACATTAATAAAAGTTACAATGGGGGAAATAAATTATTAAATAAAACAAGACATATTGTAATGCGCACAGAGCTTAAACATCTAAAAAAGTACTTTAAAATAAAAACAGGTTTTATTATGTGCTGGCCGTTATTTTGAACAAGTACCTGCCTTTTGTTTAAATAGTCTGCCTGCCTGCATTGAATTGCACTCTTTGAATGTTATATGACATCCCAGAGTCAGAGAGCGAATGTGTGACACATTGGTGACTGGCCTGTTCTGGCTGCTCCACTCTGACCTTTTTTGTGAGCGAGTGAGACAGGCCACCTTTCATTCCCAGACACTTCGTTAAGTCAACTTCCTCTCTCCCCTCAGACCAGAGTGTAGATTGTAAAGTGTCACTTGTTGCTGTCAGAGACAGAAGAGATTGTTCTGTAACTGCATGTGTATGTGTGTGTGTGTGTGTGTGTGTGTGTGTTTGTGCATGCCTTCTTTTTGTGTGTGTGTGTCCCACATTCTGTCCATATATCTTTCCAACTGGTTTGTAAGAAGTTGTGTGTGAAGGTATGTATGAGTGTGTTTGTGGGCGCCTGTCTGAATGTTAGCTATGACATGACACTGCCACTCAGTGGACTGATGCCAGAATGCAATATGAATCGATGGAAGAATGAGGCTTTCTCCACTAAGACCCCATTCCACACTTGAAAACAGCTGTTATAAATATGTACTGCATTTTAAATTGTATCAAATAATCTAAACGTCAAAGGAACAGCAAGCACACTGAGAGGTAACTGGCACAGCTCACAGTGGCCTGCAATTGATTGATACATTAAAAAAAAAAAAAAAAAACTCAGGCAACAGGCAAACTCTACACAAGTTGTAGCTTGTTTTGACTGAAAATGGTAGTAAACCCTTTTACACCTTTTTTTAAAGGAATGTATGTGGTATTCATTAATTCAGCTTGCATTTTCTCAGTTTAGTTAGATTATTTTATAAGAGAAGATCATCAGCAATCTTAAGTTTTTACGATAAATATGAAGCTATAGCCAGCAGCCGGTTAGCTTAGCACAAAGACTGGAAACAGGGGAAAGCAGCTAGCCTTGCTCTGCCAAATGGTCCAAGATAAAATGATTAACGCGTTTATCTGTTTTGTATAAATCGTATAAAAACTGAAGGAACGACAAAAACGACACGTTGTAGTTTTAGGGGTGTGTGGGACAATTTCTTGGCCAGGGCCTAGTGACTTGGACACCAGAAAGAATAGCTGCTGCAATGCAGGAGCTAATAAGGATCCTAAACAAACAAACATGTCTTCCCCCTGAGTTTGCAAGGAAACCAGGGCAAAGTATGCCCTGATGCCCTGAAGATGCTAATGGCAAAATGTTGTTACATTTGGAAAGAGCCTAGGCTTGCTGTATCCATTGTTTCCAGTCTTTATGCTAAGCTAGGCTAACAAGTAAATGCTATTGATCTTCTCATCTAACTTTCATCAAGGAAACAAATATGTGTATTTCCCAAAATGTAAAACTATGAAGCCAGCATCAAACATTATTTTTGATGCTTGCATTATCAGGACACTTTTAAGACATCAGGTGTCAACAATGGAATTTTGATAACACCCCAATTATCACAAAGTGCTGCAGCTATTATCAGAGCATGACACCGCTGAGGCAATTTTTAGAAGATAATAGTTGTCTTGACTTGAATTGCCACTGCCACGCAAACTTTGCTTTGAACTTTGAACATGCTTTTCACCATGAAGTCACCCCAGATTTGTCCCCTGGTTGCTTTAGCCAGGAAAAGGTTATGAGAGCGGACAGATTTGTGGACAAATGAAGGTGATGACACAGACAAAATGAGCGAGCGCAAGAAACAGCGGGAGAAAGGTGAAACAATGTAGTAAAAGAGATGACAATGTCGATAAAATGAAATTGGAGATCAAGCTAACAGATGGAGGAGCAAAGAATGTGACTTGCCAAGTTGCTTGTGGCACTCCAAGCACAGAGAGACGGATACGTACAGTCGGGAGATAAAAAGGGAGGGAGAGTGGGAATGACAGATGCACAGTGGGGAAGAGCCAGGGCGGGTGGGGGAGAGACAGTAAGATCAGAGGGAGGAAGTGTGCCAGCACAAAGGGGAACGAGCAGGAGATGAGTGGGCAAGCAAAAGGGGGGAGATCTGTGAAATCCAAATATTAAAGGGGAAATAGGAAGATGGTAAAAAACAAGTGAGGAATTAAGAGAGGGAATCCAGGAGAACCAGGCGGTGAAGTGAAAGAGGGAAGCAGGAGAGCAGGGGAAAGGCCACAGCTTGCCTTCCTCTGATTCAGATGTGGAACAATAGCTGCCTATCAGTCTGTCAGCACCTAAAGTCGCAGAGGGAGTGAGAAGGTAGGAGTGACACAGCACTAGCATCAATGTGCTATTGTCTGTGCATGAGTCTCCACCGAGCCAAATCTCACTTGGTTTCCTATTAAAAAGTTCTGACACTATGAGTAATGGCTGAAACTCAGGGACACTGTTCTGTCTTAAAGCCAGTAAACAGAGAGATTGTGCAGATGCATGTAAACTGTGCATGTGTCTCAACGTGACTGAGGCCCACACATGCAACACAGTCAAGTATTAAACTATAAGAATAAGAGTTAAAACAGATGCGCTCACACACACACACACACACACAAATAAATATTGAACAATGATGTTCTCTAATGATTTCCTTTACCTTCTTCCAAGCGCAGCCTCTGTTTTGATTTAAACATGTATTGTTTCTTGACAACATGCATTAAAACAACTCAGAGCGGTGAAGGATTAGAATAAACATTCAGGGATTCAAAATACGTGCTATATGCGTGTGCACGTGTGTGTGTGTGTTTGTGTGCGTACGCTTTTTCCTGAGAGGACAACAACCATCAAACTACCATTGCACTGTTAACATACACAACTGCTGGTGCAGTCTTGCCGGTAACCAACCGCTCCCTGCACCAGTCATTATGAGCCCACTGCGTGTTGGCGGACGATGGTCTACTTTTGACCTCTATGAGGAAGGAAACGGCGCTGTAGTAGATTACACAATAAAATCTAAATCCTGAAGGGAACATTTAATGGTCCCAGCGACTGACCCTTGCACAAAAAGGCCACAGGTCAGAGCAGCCAATCCAGCTATGAGTCTCCAGGACCCTGCCCTATTCACTTCTTTTAATATGGTAAAGAAAAAATTGTGAGCCAAATCTACTTACTGTTCATCTACTTACCTTAAAAATAGACTGTAATGTCAGATGGCTGCTATCTTTTAGTACAGTATGCCTCATTCAATCAAGGTTGAACATGTGTGTAGTTTGCTTTCTCTTTTATGGACAAAGCAACTTAATTAATGCCCTCTATGGCATACTATTAATCTACTAATCTCTCTTTACAAGTGGTATAAATGACATTGACAAACACATTTGAACCAATGTGCACCAAAGCTGTGCTGTTGTTAAAGCAATTTACAGTAGGAGCTAATTTGTTGTGTTTCAAGACAGAAAGAGAGAGAGAGAGATTCTCCACATTAATTCAGTTTTTTAAAAAATGCTGTATTAACTATCTGCTTAAAACAGTAAAACTGAAAAAAAAAATGTTTTGCATAGTCAACAACATAAGTCTTTCTGCTTGTTAGTCAGTTATGGCTGAAAATAAAATTGCATAATGCAAAAGTGAAATGATGAATAATAAATAATTGTATAGCTTTAAAGTATTTAGCAGCAAAAAACAAGATGGCTGGATTATTGTGCTTATAGACCTCTACCCTATGGTCTCAGTGTAAACATAATGTAAATTGTTTTCCTCACTCAGCAGTGTACTGTAGAGGATCTAAAGTAAGCTTTGACAGCTAAAAAGTCTCAGGTGAGCTAATGGTAAAATCAGTGCTATTGATCAACAACCCAATCAAACCCCTACATACACTCACCTAAAGGATTATTAGGAACACCTGTTCAATTTCTCATTAATGCAATTATCTAATCAACCAATCATATGGCAGTTGCTTCAATGCATTTAGGGGTGGGGTCCTGGTCATGACAATCTCCTGAACTCCAAACTGAATGTCAGAATGGGAAACAAAGGTGATTTAAGTAATTTTGAGCGTGGCATGGTTGTTGGTGCCAGATGGGCCAGTCTGAGTATTTCACAATCTGCTCAATTACTGGGATTTTCCCGCACAACCATTTCTAGGGTTTACAAAGATGGTGTGAAAAGGGAAAAACATCCAGTATGCGGCAGTCCTCTGGGTGAAAATGCCTTGTTGATGCTAGAGGTCAGAGGAGAATGGGCCGACTGATTCAAGCTGATAGAAGAGCAACTTTGACTGAAATAACCACTCGTTACAACCAAGGTATGCAGCAAAGCATTTGTGAAGCCACAACACGCACAACCTTCGCGGATGGGCTACAACAGCAGAAGACCCCACCGGGTACCACTCATCTCCACTACAAATAGGAAAAAGAGGCTACAATTTGCAAGAGCTCACCAAAATTGGACAGTTGAAGACTGGAAAAATGTTGCCTGGTCTGATGAGTTTCAATTTCTGTTGAGACATTCAGATGGTAGAGTCAGAATTTGGCGTAAACAGAATGAGAACATGGATCCATCATGCCTTGTTACCACTGTGTAGGCTGGTGGTGGTGTTACGGTGTGGGGGATGTTTTCTTGGCACACTTTAGGCCCCTTTGTGCCAATTGGGCATCGCTTAAATGCCACGGCCTACCTAAGCATTGTTTCTGACCATGTCCATCCCTTTATGGCCACCATGTACCCATCCTCTGATAGCTACTTCCAGCAGGATAATGCACCATTTCACAAAGCATGAATTATTTCAAATTGGTTTCTTGAACATAACAATGAGTTCACTGTACTAAAATGGCCCCCACAGTCACCAGATCTCAACCCAATAGAGCATCTTTGGGATGTGGTGGAACGGGAGCTTCGTGCCCTGGATGTGCATCCCACAAATTCTCCATCAACTGCAAGATGCTATCTTATCAATATGGGCCAACATTTCTAAAGAATGCTTTCAGCACCTTGTTGAATCAATGCCACGTAGAATTAAGGCAGTTCTGAAGGTGAAAGGGGGTCCAACACAGTACTAGTATTATGTTCCTAATAATCCTATAGGTGAGTGTATATACAGTATTATGGTCATTTGGTTCTATAGGGATGTATAAATCTTCCTTATTTCTGCTTTAAGCTGTTCTTGTTGCATCTGTTTCAAACATTTCCCTTTTTCAGCACAGGAGACTGGTGGATGGTAGCTGTGTGACATGCATATAGTTGCATTAGAAACATTTCTGGTCTATCAAATAAACCAGTAACATTCAAGTAATTGCAGTTGCAATTGCACTTACAACATGCTAAGAATAAGGGCGGAAACCTCAATGCCGACCCCTCTTATAGCTTCATCAGTGACTGGATGATTACACTCCCCAAGTCATTTTGACAAGGTAATCATTCAGAGCACCAGGCAAAGCTTATGGTAAACCATTAGTTTATTTAACTTCAGCCCACTACATGTAAAAACATGGCTTTTCTGTGACCTGTTAATATCGTACAGTTATTAATCTGGCTTTAGCCCAGCTATGCATGCACCCACACAGTCTATTTCTACACGTAGATCTGCTCTCAGTGTGCTGTGTTCAAAGGCAAGGTCAATGTGGTTCTGGTTAGGAAAGGAAACTGGGAGACAAAGAAGCAAAAGGAAAGAGAGAGCCTATGTAAATGTTCTCTTGAATCAACATGTTGGAGCACACTCTCCCCAATGATTTTGACATACAGAACTATAAACAATGTAAAATAAATATCTGCAAACGATAAAGGAGCACTTTGGGGTTTATCAATTCCGTGTGTGAGTGTGAAGAGTTGAGTGAGGAGAGTGGTTGCTGAGTATGTTTATGTGTATGTTAATGTATATATGCATGGCGTAAAGGGGATTTAAAGGTGGAAGACTAAAGCATATAGGCATATGTTTGTCTGCCATGCAACCATGCGTCTGCTCAGGGCGTGGTGTTGGGGGTGGGGAGGTAGGTAATGGCAGTTTCTTGGGAGTCTTTTTAGGACTAGTATGTATAAATATCCATGAAAAGCCACATTTAGAGAGCCAGCCAACCAGCTAACCAACCAGTCACACACATTGCCAGACATTCCACAACCCTCATTTCACCCCACATTTCCTCTATTTTCTCCCTCACAAGTAACAGCAACTTGTTTTGATTCCATATCAACTTGTTATCTGCCCCGTTTTACAAGCAAATGGGAAATGTTACAAGCTCTAGTTGCTGGCTCTCCATTACTTACGCACTTTGAAGTACATGTTTTCAACAAAAAAAATCATCCTGATTAAATTATTTAATTAAATAGCAGTCATAAAACCATCTTTTTACTAGAACAAAAAAATGCAGATCAACACATTTCAAATAATATTCTAAAGTCAAAAACATAATACAAAGGTATGACATGGAAGTTGGGCAACTTTACACTATGTCAACAAAGTCAAGGTACAGTTACACATGTGTAGTAAAAAGTGTGATATCTCTTCGTCTGGATAGAAGTCTTCAGTGGGTTTTGAGCAGGGTTTGTTACATTACATGTCATTTAGCTGATTCTTTTATCCAAAGCAAATCTTTTTATACAATGCTATATACAGTATGTCAGAGGTTGCACACCTCAAGAGCATCTAGGGGTTAAGTGTCTTGCTCAGGGACACATTGGTTGGTGTATTGCAGTAGGAATTGAACACTGGTCTCCCACACCAAAGGCTTGTGTCATATCCACTGCGCCATCTCCAACCGTATGTGAGCGGAGCGTAAACGAGAGGGGAGCATGACGCTGGGTTTCCACTGGCAGCTGAAATAACAGCAGAGCGGAGGGATTTAACTCATTTCTTATGAGAACAGCATCATGAGCGAAGTCCGCTGACGGTGGCGAAAGTGCCTGAATGTTCAAATGATGAGACCGGCAACAGGTATTGTGTTTCCTTCTCTCGCTTCTGCCAGACTTTATTTAATACATAAACATGTCCTTTCAATATATTCTCAATTTCACACTCCTTCTCAAAAGAGCTTCATTAAGTTACCATAATCACCACATAACACAAAATCAGTTTCCTAAATAAACATAATTTTCAGAATGTTTCAATGTGTTTTGTTTGGCTTTACATCCAAATGAATGCATCTTAGGTTAGCTGTAAGCTGCAGACCTACATCTTAACAGTATTTCAAACACTCACTCGCTTGAACAGCATTTAACATGACTTAAAATAACATAGGAGCCTCAAAATAGGACAATATACCCAACATGACACATTCTGTAAGTGTAGCTAGCTTGCTCGGCTTTAGCTGTAGCATTACGACCACGTTACTCTGTGTTCCTTTACAATCTTCATCCAGTATAAAATACGAAAAAGCATTCATACTATGTATTGATATTATTTTGACCACATATGTGTGTTTTTACCAGCAACTAACCTGAAAGTAACAGGAAAATGATGAGACCGGCAACAGGTACTATGTTTTCTTCTCTAGCTTCTGCCAGACTACAGACGAGAGGCTAAAGCCACAATATGCCGTTTCACTGGAAGGCCCGCGCGGCCCCCTTGTGGTGAAGTTTGGCATACAGCTTACAAAATAAATTCACACCAAATGCAAGAACTATTGACTATTCAGAAAATCCAAAATGAAACCACATAATGTGACCACACATTGCTGGGCGTTACAACACCACTTGGTTACATCACCATACAGTATGCAAGTGTGTCTACGTCAATTGCGTGGGTTTTGACAAGTGTCACATGCATTTATATATTTATATATTTTATAGTTATTTTATATTCACTTTGGTGGTGCAGAGGCAGATGTTCTTGTCTGTATGTCTGTTTGCAACACACACGGTGTATCTGTTATCACCGTTTTGAATGACATTGATGTTCAGAAAAACATTTTAACAAAGATCTGTTTTTATTGCCCAATAAATGAAACATAAACATAAACAAGCAAAAACATTACATAAAATACATTATATTACAGAACCATTAGCAACTCTTAGAACCATAACTTACATGTCACACACATAAAAAGGCAATCAAATGTGTAAAACTAAAAAAAGACACACAAAACCACAAACAAACAAATAAACTACAGACATTCGGATATTCCAGACCAGTCTGATGCCTGTTGGCCAGTAACCTTTCCCTCACATTTATTTCATCAGTGTCCCGTGTCATAACTAAGTGTTCAATCAGATAATAATTTAAGATGGATGAAAAAAATGTAAACATCATATTTTATAATGTATTTTGTGTGCAAGAACCTAATTTGTAAATTAACTAGTTACTAAAGCTGTCAGATGAATGAAGCTGAGAGGAAGTAGAAAGTGGCATGAAAAGAAAAGTAAAGTACAAGTCAAGTACAAGTACCTCAAATTTGTACTTGAGTAAATGTACTTAGTTACTTTCCACATCTGCCTACATACCAGCGGAATTTTATGAATGGGTTTATGAGTTAATGGAGAAGTAGGAGAAGCCACTGCAGTAAAACTTTGAATTTAATGTTTCAATGAACGACAGGCCGTTAATGTACTTTTAGAATATGAAAATGAACTTTTCCACAAATTATTACTTATCACAGTATTTATAATTCATCATTATTTTTAACCATGTATTTTTTATACCTTAAAACATGCATGGAAGGGGTTCTTTAAGCTAATATACACTTTTATTTAAATGTATTACTAATATTATTTATATATCATATATTATTTGTAGCAGGGTCTTCTTATAGTAAATTCATCTTTGTGAGCGGAGTCTATAAATATATTGAACAGAATAAAAAAGAATAAACGATAGCATAGAAGAGCATAAAAGAAGTAAAAATTGTAGGTCATTTTTGTAGATTGCTGGTGCAAAATCAGCTCATAGCCCTCATTTCCATATTATGAGTTATAGCAGACCAAGCACACAAGTCAGTTTACCACTCTGCTCTGCCCTGTGGACTTTCCATCACCACATTCTCCACCATCTGACTGACATGCTATGGAGCAGGAGGGGTTGTACGTTCAAGAGCAACGATGGTTTTCACTGTCACAGACCACTGCACAGGACCCTATAAATGTCATTCTGACTGGTGGGAGGAGGGGATGAAGATGGGAAGCTAAAAGCTGGATCACCCGGCGATAATGTGTTCCACAGCCGCTGCACTGTAACCACCTGCAGGTTTAAATCAAATCCCACCATCCTTCACCCCAGCCAAGGTGTCAGAGACAAAGGTTCAACTGCGAAAGTCTGGCGCTCACACCCAACATGCCCTCAAACTCACACACACAGAGTGATCCTGTAATTTGGGGATGTATGGAAGTGGGGAGAGGAAGAAGTTGCGGTGGGGTTACTTACCAGGCAAGGCTTCTCAGGAGGAGTACAGTTCCAAACCACATTGATGTCGCACAACCGTCGTGTGGACAGCCTGATCCTGGTTAGTGTTGGACATAATTGCAGCTAGCAGCAATCACACAGAGCAGGGGACCTCAGTAAGATAAACCAGCATAGTTCTGGTATTGGAGGAATTGGGGTTTTCCTTTTGAAAACTTCAAGGATAGATCATGTTTCTGTTTGTGGAGATGTCTCGTTAGTGAGCACCAAGGGGGAGGGGGTGGGGGTCAAAACTTGCATTTCTATGTGATTTATGGCTACTGAATCTGTTTGGCATGGTCAAGCAATTGGTGGTTTGCGTGCATCCCGACAGAGAAAG
Source organism: Etheostoma perlongum (assembly GCA_026937815.1). Lineage (NCBI taxonomy): Eukaryota > Metazoa > Chordata > Actinopteri > Perciformes > Percidae > Etheostoma > Etheostoma perlongum. The sequence continues at coordinate 14,372,059 of CM049379.1, forward strand.
TAGTTAAGAATATCCAGAGTATTTAAAGCTTTATCAAAGGAAATATGGTTTGAGATCAAAAGAGCTATTACATTTTATGATAAATTTTCCAAGGGTTTCAGAGGGTTGTGTAATATTGTGCAGTGGCATGGTGGTTGAAATTGGCTGGCAGTGCTTACAAAAAATCAGCCTGGCTAGTCGCCAAGTTTTTCAAGAAAGCTTCACTCATCCATGTACTGTATATTCATCTGTTGCTATTAGTGATTGGGCCTTTATGTTTATTTATCTACACCTCAGCCTGCCGCTGAGCATTAAACCACAGCAGTAATAATCAGAGGTGCTAATGGTTACTGATAATATACAGTTCGTTTAGCACCCTGCTCCAACTCCCACAAAAACAAATACACACAGGCAGAAACACACACACACACCAAGTCGCGCAGGGCTAATCCAAACAGCAGGGCTTCTCACTAGGCTTTCTCAGGTGATGATTTTGTCAGTTGCCCGCTGCCCTGAGGGCACTGGCCTATCATTCTACCAGCGGGACCTGACCGGACCTCCAAGCCCTGGGGGCAGACGCTCCTCTCCTCCATTCCCAGCCACCGGCCTCTCCTGGCTGCATTATTGCTGAACTCCTTTGCAATGCAGGGCTCGCTAACAGCCTCTGCACTACGGATGGATTCTACTCGAACAGAGTCTGCAGCCAAAAGAAGTTTGAATGGAGTTTGGGAATTAAAGCAGTATGTATGTGCAGAGTGTATAAATATGTGTATGGATGGATAAATGAATGGACAAACAAGCTAGTTTAAATAAGAATGCATGAGTGCGTTGTGGTCTCCTGTGCACTGACCAGTAGGTGTGTTTAGTAAAACAGTGTGTGGTGTGAAATCTAACTGAGGGTTATGGATGGCAAATGCTGATATGCAACCTGCCTCCTTTTTCTAACGCCACTCCTGAGGACTCAAGAGGACTTGAAGAAAACTTCAGCTCCACATCACCAATATATCCAAAGGGATATCAAAGGAAACAGAACTTTGAAGTCTGCATCCTGTGTGGGTTGGAAAACAAAACAAAATTCTGGAGTGTACAGGTACTTTAAGCTGGTCGGAGAAAGTGAACTTGGGAAACACTGTACTGTGTGGAAAGAGGACGAGTAATGGTCTTGTCTGAGAGAAATTTAGCTTCCAGCCAAAAAAACTGCAACCCTGGGAGCCTTTAACTGGCAGGGATACCATAAACCCTCCTGTTTAAAAGCCATAAATCAACAAGAGTAGACTGTACTTTTCAAATAAATACCGGACTCAGGAGAAGGGGGAGCTGGGGGGGAGGAGGAGGTGTAAGGGGTCGGATTTTGGTTTTAATGAAACACTGGCAGAGGATTGGGGCTATGATGACATCATGGCATGGAGTTTGAAAATCACCCATGCAATGATAGTTGTTTGTTACCCCAATCATTTGACCTTCTGAAATTCTTAATGGTCAAGCTAACTACAACTATTATATTATATAACCAATGTACAGCATGCACTTCTATAACAGGTAATAATTGGTAACCTTCAAAAATCTATTCTATTTTGGGGTTAGGAGTTAGATTTTACACATTTTTCCCCAGTGATCTGAGTTTTAGGGGGAGTCCTTGTCAGGAGGAGCTTTATAAATTTCCAACTGGCTAATACAAATTAGCCAGTGAAATGTGAAATGAAATGGATCTCCGATTGTTGATCTTTTTTTACAAATTTGATTGTTTCATTGTCGTGTTCATTGGGTCATAAGTGGTTGAATTTTTTTTTTTATCCTTTTCTCAGTGCTTCCAGCTGCATTTGTCTTCATATTGGTGCATTTCCTGCTGCTTCAGGCTGCACACTTCTTGGACTTTGTATTAAAAACTAGTTCAACTCTCTAACCAGGGGAGGGCAGATTGATATAAATAATTGTACCTTTTATAACCATTCTTTTAATATATGAGTATACAAGTCTAAATGCTAGATTTATGCTTTATTTAAACTCCAAAGTGTCTGGATGAGGGAATGCATAAACTGTCTTCACTCTAGAGCCCACTACGCTCTCTGATTCTTATAACAAGCCATATAACAGGCATATATCTTTTGAAATGAGTATCAGTGGGGGATCAGTTAAGATCAGAGGTAAATGGGCAGCAGGCAGGGGTATGACTCCATGCAAATAAAAGACACTTGCAAAAACACTAGCACAATGTCTAATCTGATATTGAGGGAGGAAAGAGGAGAAGGGTGGAAGGTAGAAAATGTGTAACAAACTTGGATTAAGAAGCGTAAGAAAGGAGATACATATGAGAAAAACAGAAGAAGTAGCAGGGAGTAGGATTAAGTAACGAAGAAGAGAAGAAGAAATAGAATAAAGAAGACATGGGGGAAGCTCACTGTAATACATTCCTCCATTGTTTTGCTTCTTACAGTCTTAGAGGCTGAGCTTGTGCTCTGCAATACATGAACATCTATAACCTGATTAGCAGGAAAGGGAGAGGATTTCTTCTGGGCAGCAAGCACAAGTTTGCATACTGCACTTAGCTTCAGCCAAGCTTGGCTAATGGTGCCTGTCTTTCTGATTCCTGGTGCTGTTTGCGGGCAGAGAGCCTGGAGACAGACTGGAGCTGTCAGGGCCTTGCCTGAGACGCCAGGCTCTTTCCTCTTCTCTTGCCCACCCGCAATTTTCCCTGCCTCCCTTCATCCCTTTCACCAACCCCTGCCGCTGCTTCAGCCTCCCCAGTCGGCAGGCCAGCACGGCTCCTCCACTCGCTGTTTTGACAAGTGCTTTAGACATAATGTCACAGGGAACCCCCCCCCGGCCTGCCAAAAATGCTAACTAACCATAACACTAATTAGTCAGTGGGAGAATGGGGTTGGAAATGGTAGCTTAAACAGTGAGCTGTGCTGGTGGCAGCCATTGTGGGGAGACTTGGACCCAATCCTGATTGACTGAGGGAAAAGAGAGAGGGGAGGGGAGCTAGATGGAGTGCCAGAGTGGAATTTCAGGGACTTGATTTCCCTGATTCATGGATGTCAGGGTGAATAGCAGGGCTTCAGGGGTTTGGCTGAGTTTCGCATGGTCCGTCCCCGGTGTGTTCCCCTCCCACTTATCTTTGATAACATCAGTGTCAGCGGGGTTACGTCTCCCATAACTGTTTAATGGATTCATCGCCCGTGTCCCCAAGACATTTTATAAGACAAATAAAGTCCTTTCTCTTGTTACTCAGAGGTTTCTTTTTTCCTTTGGGTGTTGTAGGACCTTTTGGCCAAAATGTTAGAGCTGCCAAAGAAGATGGATTGACAGTATTAATTGATTGTGAGCATATTGATGATAAATGACCATGTATTCATGTAAGTTGGATGGCTTAGTCCGGCAGATGGTAAGAGTATTATTGTGAAATGTATAAAGAGAGAAATAACTTTTTATTAAACAGAGAATCAAGCTAATAGACTTGTTGTTTTCCTGGATGATATGTGCAACGAGCAGTACATTTGCCCAACTCTTATATAACTTCAAGAAAAATAGCAATTGTAGTTGTTTATCTAAAACATGTGGGGAGAAGAGGAGTCAAGGAGAGTGCCCTGCAGCTGCTCTCAGAACAGCAAACACATGCTGTTAGCAGAATAATGACTGATTGGCCCCTGTCTGCCACATGAGGAGGAGAGAAGAGCGACTGACCCCGTTTCTAAGCGGTTAAATGATGTCTCCAAGCTTTTAAAAGCAATGTGGCTTACCAAGAGAAAATTCCCCACAAAGTTATCTTCATGGACGCTGAGCTATTTGCCTAGATTGGCTGAGGGAACAGAGACAAGACACAATGCAGTCAATGAATTAAATATTTGTCTCATGATGTGCCAAAAGGAAGCCACAATTTGAAGATACATTTTGAATTAAAAATCTATGAAAATACACACAGATCAATGAATTCCAACAGCATAGTTACAAACAAAACAGTTCACAAACCTCAGAAGTAGTCCTACAAGCAAAAATACCACCGAAAATACACATGTGGTGGACACACTTGAAACACTTTATTCATCAGAATTTAACTTTATGGAGAAAATGTGATCAAGCAAGGGATATGATGTGTCTAAAATGATGTGTCTGATGTTTAAAGCTGTGGGAGGTTTTTAGCTTGTGGTTTGGTTGAATAACATGCAACCACTACCGGAGTTTATTGTTAATGGCACCATCTTACCGGTAGATTACAAAATGAGCCACAGCGCCAACCTGTTACTCATCCAATGGGCTCATCAGTGTCTCTTCCTGACTGTGAATTTGAATATCAGTTCTTTTAACATAAACTGTTGCAATCAAAGCCGCCTAAGTCTTTTGTAAGTGGAAGAGACACAGCTAGTGTTGATTTTGGTTGGAAAACAAAAGTACACTGGAAGTTGGAAGTAGTGTTGAACCGATTTACGATAAAGTGAGATTTGGTCATTAATCAAACATGAATATACACATAAACTCACCGGAACACATTTCCATACACTCTGTCACACATCTAAAGCTTGTGTTACTTTTTATATGCATGCAAGCACACACACACACTCACACACACACACAGACTCTCACACTCTCACACACACTCTCTCTCTCTCACACACACACACACACACACATGTTACCCTTCAATCTATGCAGTCTAGTTTCTTTAGTTAAACGATGAAAATTAATTTTCATACTATTAGAAAGGCATACACAATTAGGTGACAAAATCATACTGCACTAATGTAAAACCCTGAATCAAAAAGATTATCTTTGTCTCAGCACAGCCATTAGTTCAAATGCCAAGGATGGATTCAACATGATTTAATTCAATAATAACATTCTTTGCTGTAGAAAAGCAGAGATATGGTGATTTGAAAATGATGGGCTTTGACAGAAATTACATTTTCAAAACAGGGACACGCTTTTTATTACCAGCTTTGGAAGGCAGAGTAAAACACCCGTAACCACCCATCATTATGCACTTACACAGCACCTAAAAATCCATGCATAAAGGCAAACATGCTGGGTCTTTCTGGTAACCACACACACACACACACACACACACACACACACACACACACACACACAATACAAATATAAAATAAGGTCTTACTAAAGCAGTACAGACATATAGTATCACATTTCCAATCACTGACAACAAGAATGAAGAGAAATGAGATATAGGACTTTTAGGACAAATATAATAAAACCATAAACTACCAGAAAGAGTAAGGAAGTTGTGGCTTGACTTCACTGATGTTGTTGTTGTTGCTGATTGATAGGCTAATGGAGATGCATGCATATATATCACAAATTATTGTTGAACAAATAATCATAAATTATTTAGATTGATTAATTAACCTTTGATTTTTACTGAGTCTGAAATGGCACCACTATTTTCAGTAAATACAGACTCCCAACTCTCACTTTCCTTTGCCTTTAACATGGAAGAACACTGCTCATTTCCTGTTTCCAGTCAGTCTATATTGTATTTTTTGTTTATCGTAACCATGATGACAAAGGTAACCTTAACAAAGTACTTATTTTAACCCAAATATATTAACCCCAACCATAGTGTTATCACAGCATTAAGCAGGCGCTGTAAACTAAAGCTGTATACCGAAACGCCACTAATGACATTGCTTCACATAGATGCAGTCTAAATTAATAAAATGTAGTGGCTCTTCTTTGCCAACTCACCTTGGTGATGGTGTTTGTTTTGGTATTTTGGTTACTCATGTGCTCACTGTGAAGAACATTTCCATCTCTGCTGCTAATAAGCTTATGTTGCATATTGGAAGGAAGAAAGAAAGATGATCAAATCATATTTTTATCAGGTTGCAAAAGACAGGTCTCAAATACTAACAATGTCTCCCAGAAACATAATGCTCACCAGATTATATTTTCCATGATCTAAAATGAACCTGAACCAAACTGCTTTTCCTGCCCAAACCTAACAGACCGGTGGTCCACTTTGTATGCTCATCATCCACCCCAAACACCTCACTGTGAATCCAGTGCGGTAAATAAATGTTTCGCTTCTTTCACTCAAAACCACTCAAAACAATGTAGTCTCTGAACATTACCCAGGCAACAATAAAAAAAAATTCAATATAATTGGAAAAACAATTTAGTACTATATGAACATAATTTGTGGGAGACAGAGTTGCAAATGTTCTGCTCTTTCCTCACAGGCTTTTGTCATGAACAACGGTTCGGTCTCTCAGGGGGGTTGCTGCGCCATAGAAATGACAAGAGTGGTACAAGCCAGATTGCATGACTACTGCTGTGTCCCTTACATACGGCTTTCCTAATTTTAAGCTACCACAGGTCAGCCCACTCCGTGTTTTGAGGTCATGTCTTCAGCCACGCTCTGCCAGGACATGACTGCAGGCATCACTTCCTTTGAGCTGAGAAACAACCCACTGTGTTGTTTTCTCTGTAATTTGATCCACATGAGAATGAAACTGAATGATCAAACCTATAGCTACGGGTCAGTCCCACAGTGCCTTATTAGTGGAAGAAGGTCATTAGTGCAACAGAGAAAATCTTTAGTGTCAGCAAAGAAACAATCATCTGAGAGCAGGCTGTTGCTGAAAGTGGAGCAAAGTTACATCACTGGACAGGCTTAGAGCATAAGGCTGGATTTTTTATCTCAAGGAATACAAGGTGCCTCTGAATTCATCATCTGTGTCGACCACTAAGACATTCCCTGCAAACCAAAAGTAAAATGGCCCTTAATGTGTCTATGAAATCCTACTCATGTATTATGGACACATCTGTATGTTATTCATTTTGATATCACAGCATTACAATGATTCACAATTATTTCAAAAAACTTTAAAAGGACATATTATGTAGTCTATTTCTCAATCTGAAACAGTAACAAATCACTGCACATCTCTGCAGAATTGAACAAACCTTGAACTTGCCTGAAAATCGTTGCATTTTGAAGTTTTCTTGCATATTGAAGTAATAGAGCAACAGGTGTCTGTACATCCATGGGTAAATTTCAAACAAGAACTGCTAATAGCTAATTTGGCATGCTTTTAACAGTGTAATTTTGCCAACAAATGGGACTTTAGTAATAGCCAGCATGGCAACATTATACTTCCTGTCTACATAATCAACTAAAGCATTATAGGAACTGTTCCAAAATTTAGAGCATGATTATTCCTTAAATAAGAGTAAGTAAGAGTAATTTTTTTTACACGGTGCATCAACATATTTTTGTAATTACAGTACATAGACAAGGGGTCTTGTCTCAATTTTCTCTGCCTTAGATCATCCAAACATGGCATTATAAACAGATTCATAGTATACCCACACGCACATTTTCATGCATATTCACAAACACATGCACACTACAAGATAAACATACATACAGTACAAGATATGTCAAGCGGAGATTTAATGATCCCTGTGGGGAAACGAAGTATACATATGTACACCTACAAGCCTGTTTAAACATAAATATAAGCACACACACACACAGGCGCAAACACACTCACACACACACACACACAGACACACAAGCAGCCACATATAAACAGAGTGCTTAGTTTGCCTGCTTTTGATCCAGTGGGCTCACAGACGCCTCTGTGTCTTTCTCTCAGCAAAGCCAGTTTATACAGCTATTGATTTATGAGGCTGCTGCATGCAGCCAAAACGCCTCTGACCTCTTTTCCCATAGTTCTCTCCTCTTCTGTCTATCAGGAGACGCCGAGTAGAGGCTCTTTTAAAATTATTTAATGAGTCAATCAAAATGTATTTTCAATGGCTTTGATTTGGGAATTTGAAATGTCTCATGATGAATCATTGGTGTATCTTTAGGGGAATCAGACATTCTCAGGCTATATCAGCTTTACCACAATTGCTAAAACAATTGATGTTCTAGATGTTTTCTTCTACTTTTGTCTATAGAACTGTTACATTTTAACATCTATCTCCATGTGTTTTTACTTATTTTAAGAGAAAACTCTCAAAACTCCATTACAACATTAAATCTCCTGCTATGATGGACACCATTTGTAGTTCCGAGAGTGCAGTGGAGCCGAGGCAGACTGATCTGGGCTACAGTTAGCAGAAGAGCCTCATGGGTACGAAGTGTTTTCTGATCTTGGCCGAACAGAAAAGTGATGGAGGCCAACAATAGACCTCAGAGGGATTTTACATCATGTAGATGGGCGTGAAGGGTCATCAAGGGTTGTGCAGACCCTCTCACTCCTTTCTAGTGATTCACAGTTTAACTGTCCACACCTCCCACTCATTTATTTCTTTTCTCTTGATCTCTTGCCATCTTTTCCCCACTGGTGGCGGATTCTTTCCATCTCTGTCTCCGATGCCATTTACTCTTAGACTATCTATCTGTAAACACTTGCACACATACTATGTGTCCACAATTACAAACAGCCAAACATTACAGAATCACATCAAGACTCTTATCAGAAACACATGTCCTGGTTGGAATTTCTTTAGATCCTCAAATTAATAACAAAAAAAGAATCTAAATATGGTGTTCTCTATTATGAGCACTGGAAAGCCAATGAACAGTAACAGCACTAAAGGAAAAATGTCTCAATTCTGTTTCCTCAACAGCTGGGAAACAAAAATCAACCCCAAGTCACCTCAATTTCTTCTCTCAAAGATTGAGGAGAATAAGCAGAATTACTGGAAATTACATGTTGAACTAAAAGCCCATTTTATCTTAAACAGAGGGCCTGTGATGGACACAAAATATTATGGAGTGCTGGCAAAAGCTCTCAGTTGGCTTAACTGCTTCTGCCATCCTGCACAATTTCACATTACTTTATTATTCCAGTAAAATAGCTTTTTTTCTTAGCTTTTCTTTTAGTTTCTCAACTTTTGTTAATGGCTGTCATTTGTCAAAAGAAAAAGAGATAAACACACTTTCAGCAATGGGATTTAAAAAGGGAAGACACTGACTTTTTTTTCTCTCCCAGAACTTTTTGGATTAGTATTGGTAACTTTTCTATTTTCACACAATGATTCTTAATTCCAGTTTAAATGTACCAAATTTACAAGTGAAGCTCTCTAATCAGTATATCTGTCCATCATGCACTCATACAGTAGTCACACACACAAACACACTCACTCCATCATACTGTGCATGCTGACCCACCTACACTGGCAGTGAGCCATACTCACAGACGTACACATGCTGACCCACCCACACAGTCGCACACACACATCCGCCGCATGCACACACAGCAGGCACGCGCACACACACACACACACACACACACACACACACACACACAGTTTGATTATTTGTTATGTTAACATCTTAGACCAGTTAGATTGTATTAAACGTCCTTGTCCTTAAAAACTACAGACACCAAAATGGCACATACAAAGGAAAGCTCATTGTGGGACTGGCTCTAGTGGCTGTAATTCTGCACCAAGGCTGAATTTTGGGAAAAATACTTCAGATATGGTATTAGGGGACCACTAAGGTCTATATAAAAGCATCCAAAGAACACCGTGTAATGGGACCTTTAAAAACATAACTAGATTAGGAGCTCGGTTCTTTTGAAATACCTTTTTCCTGTTGATTATTTCATTTGGTTACCATGTGGTGTTGTGAGTCTGTGTAATCACTGCTTACCTTACGAGGTAAACCAGATTTAAAGTGGTGTGTTTCATAAGAAAGCGGAATGGCTCGAGGTGGAGGGAAAATAAAAGTTGCCTTTTGTGTGGTGACAAAGAAACAGCTGTTACAACACAACCACACATTAGAGCTTAATTAGATTAATCAGAGCAACAAACACCAACAAAGTCTCTTCATTTCCTCATTGCATTTACTGTTTCATTAGCCTGTAGGCGTACACACACTTCCAAACTTACAGTGGAAGTATAAGTGATCCATGTAAACATTAAATATTGGGAAGGCACTGGTGGTAAGTAGCTAAAGACATCTACTCTCCTAAGTACAATTTAAAGGTAATTTCATTTCATTTTCAATTTTATTCAACTGTACATTTCTACTCCACAACATTCCTTAAGGAAAAATGTAACTCTTTACCCAAATACATTGAGAGCTAGCTACTAGGGCTGAACGATTTGGAAAACATATCTAATTGCGATTATTTTGACTGTTTCATGAAATTGCAATAAGATTCATGATATTGGAGGGAATGATTATTTTTGCAGCATTATTCTAATTTCATTACCAAAAATATAATAAAAAGATCAGGTGTAATATTTTGCAAGGATCTGTCCAAACAAAGTCAAAGTCAAAACAACGTTTTTTGTAAGTCTGTAGAATACAATTTGTTGGCCGGGACATTTTTGAGGCACCAGAATACTTATTTTAGAATGAGTATTTTGACACATATTTTGCCTTTAACAAATATGGTACCTAATGCAAGTTTTATTTTGCAGTAGTCCATATTGCAATTTTGATAAAACTTAATTTTTAGGGTTTTTTTAAGATTAATTGTTCAGCCCTACTAGTTACCAATTACTTTGCAGGTTAAGATCTAATATTAAAAACATGTCATTAGCTTCCAATATGAAGTTATTTGTGATAGATTGCACCCAGCATATAATGTAGTTGCACTTATAGACTTTATTTCCATACAACTTATAAGATAATAATGTACTTTAGTTTAGAACATTTTCATACTTGTGACAGTAAATTTGCACTGGAGTATTGATGCTTTTACTTAGGTAAAGAAAAGGAGTTCACTTACCATGTAAATGCCTTTACTAAACTTAACCTTGATTAGTTGTTTGTGTGCATGTAAATATAGTTGCGATGAAAAACTACTTGCTACTTTTCTCTCACTAAATTAAATTTCTGTGACCTGCAGTACAACTCTGCAACTGCACGGGCTGCTCTGCCTCCACGTCACAGGATTTCAGTGTTAGCAGAAATGTAGCAGAGTTGAAGAGGCCTCTCTCGTCCTCTGTAGTCTGGCTAAAACCGCCTGAGACAAGCTGGTTAATGACCTGAAATTCTGGAGGTTACTGCATGGTACATCTGTCTTTCCCTCTCCCACTGTCTGTCTCTCTCCCAGCCTGCTTTTGCCCTTCTTTGTAGTAGTGACGTGTGTCTCTTCCAATCTCATATTTTCTTGGGTGCCTCAGGTTTTGGGTCACTGGCCGTGACACTCCGATTTGAACATGTCACCTTGAGCTGTGCTGTGCGTAATGTCAGCATCAGACACAGAGAAAAATTAGTAGTGCTTGGACGGGTATGAAAGTAGCCTCACACATGGTGTATTTGTCTTCTGTGCAGTTCACTTACACTCTAACATCCTGGACAGTTTTCTGTCTATCAACAGCCTTGCCTGATAATGCACTGCAGATGCATCATATATCTGGTTAAAATCAGGTTTGTTGCACCTCTGACAATAGGTGTGGTCAGAAAGGAACTGTGTTAACCAAACCCAACAGTGATGTCTGGAGACACTTGAACACTTGTGCATCCCTACAGCATGGAGAGAAGACCACCAGAGGTCAGCAAAAACTATGTTTTAAACTGACTGTAAGTTGTTTTATGATGATATTGTACAGCCTTGAAAATCAATCATTCAACAAATATGTTCCCTGTAATAGTAAATAATTACTATTTAATATTCCAGAAAGCAACTTGTTGTATCTTTTGTACCTAGTACCAGGATGTTCAGCACATGGTGGGAAAACATCTGGATTCTGTATGGTGAACAATGCTAAAAGGTACTATGGTAAGCTATAATGCAAGCTTTTCCCACATAAAGTATCTATATCTAAGAGGGTCCACTTTTGTATCTTTACCATCTAAGTCAACAACTATGTGTATCAAAGGTGGCAAAATCGCCTGTCAAAAAAACACTGAATTATTTTTGAGGTCCAGTCTTGAATTTGGATACATTAACTTAAATATCTTTGTAGTTGAGGCTGCCAATTAAATAGCTTTTGGCTTCTTTCAAGCTAAAACTGCCAAAGAATCAAAATGCACAAAGTTTGTTATCAGATCTTTCATCAAATATTTCTAGAAATTTGTATTACTGCAACATACGTATTTAGTACCACATGTTCAGCAAATCTTTCAGTGCTGCAGTAATAGTTGAATTTTTCATGACATCTGGAGTTGACAAGAGTTGACTGAAGAGGTATGTCCGTTTTATGGCTGTGGGGCATGTGGGGGTGTTTGAAACTATCTTTAAGTGTCAGACTTTCTGAGTTCAGTTGCTGTGTGGGAGGATCCGGTTCGCAACACCATCAAGTCAGACAGTGTCAATAATGTGAATCACAGGACAGAACAAGTTAAGAAAAGTACACAAATCTCATAACTTATAATATCTTATCTTATATCACTGAAAAGTAAGTGCGAGTTTTACCTTCATGTTGCCGGAAGGAAGATGTTTACTACATCATTTGAGTTGTTGCTGAAAACATTAAATATTTAGTTTTTTAAATTATTTCTTTAAATACTTCTGTGATATTAACAGCTTTCTCATGGTTAGTAGTGAGTGTGAGGATGTTGGTAGATGGCCAAAATTGGAGGTTTTTTTTTTAGAAAACATGCATTGCTTGTATAGTGCTAATGTTAGCTGAAAAGTCAATTAAGCTCCAAAAACACAGTTTTCTCCCCTTGTGGTCATTTGAAAGTCTTTAATATTTAAAAAAAGGCTAATTAATGCAAACATCTGCAGTATGTTTAAAATCTTAAAAAAATCTTCTGTTCTCCCAGAATATTGGTCATAATTTATCAGTTCATACAACAAAAATGTTTGTATTTTCTACTCATGTAAGCACACACTGCACAAAACTACACAAACTTCACACACACACACACACACGGTTCCTACTTTGCTTCTGCAGTCACCCTGTTCCATCTCAGCAAATCAAGTCCGTCCAATTGATTAGTCACCCCTCTCTAAGCGCCTCCCTAATGTTGGAGCTCTGAGAGGCCGCTGAGCTTCCCACCTGTTCCGCGCAGATAGACTGCCACGATGCGTGTTGCAGCGAATGTAGAGACGTCCACTGAACAGCAACATGTGGTAACGTGCGGAAAGTCTTCATGCTGATGGCTTTCATGAATTCATGCTGATGGCTTTCTTTTGCTCTCCCATTGGTTAGTTTTGAAGGTTTGACTTGAAACAGTTTATGATAGAAGACTGATCCAGCATCCGTCTGTAAAGCCCAGCAACTCTGAACCAAACTGATAAGACCAGGGAAGCCACTGAGCTACCAAAACAGCTTACTAATTGAGTCCTCTGTCTCCTTTTCAGCTTTACTCCCAATTGTGTGGAGCCTCCTTTTTGTTTTGGCATGGTTTTAGTGGCTGCATGCTGTTGTGTGATTATGCCTCTGTTAGAAAGTTATCACACTTTAGAGGTGACTTTATCCTTAAAATATGTTTTCTTTTGAATACAAATAACGGCACTTAATTGAAAGAAAATAGAGCATTTCTAAATACTGATAATAATTTGTAATGTATAAACGTTAAGTCTCGCTTCCTGGTGATAATGGAATTTAAGTATGCAAAGCTATTCAATCAATGTTAGTTAACTGCCTGCACAAAGTGCAACATAATTAAATAATGGACACGCATTTTTTTGTGTAAAACCTGTTAGTTCAGAACCTTGCCAAACTGTCAACTAACAAAACAGATAAAAAACATTAGTTAACAGAGAAAGAGAGAGACCCATTAGCCCAGTATCACACCCTGACATCTTGGCTACTAGAGATTGTCTGGGCATAATGCTAATATGCATTACACGAGAGTCTGTCAGGGATTCATGAAGTGAATTAGTCAGGTTAACAGGTCGGCTTGGCAGCTGCGAAGGCCTGGCAAGATGGCCAAGAGCTGTGCGTCTGATGTATCTGAAGTTGGAGACTAATGGTTGTTTTTAGTAAGAATAAATCAAAACAGTGGAATTTGAGTTTGTATTGTATATTTGCAATGTCTAGAATCACTGCCTAAGTATAATGATTATTATTGGCTATATTGTACATGCACACAACAAAACAAAAACAGAAAACAGTGTAAATGAGAATAACAAAGTCATAAATGTGGCTGTATTAAAACACAGGAGGCTATAGGTGATTACAGCTAAAAGATGGCCAAAAGAATGGCAGCTGATTGTTTCCAGCTACCACAATGGAGCTGGAAACATTTGCCAATGTGGACATTAGTCATAAGGCCAGAGAAATGGCCCCGCTTCCAAAATGATGCTTAGTTCTGTACAGTATATGCAGTGTAACACACAAACACACACACACACACACACACACACACACACACACACACACACACACACACACCGTAGTATCTCTGTAACAATACACTGCTCATTTAAAAGATTGGATTCCAGAAGATGTTTTCCCTGCAGCAAAAACAACTGACAAATGACCCAGAGGAGTAACATATATTTAGTAATATTTGAAATCAGTAACGCTGAGCCCGTTGTTGGAGAAGCTGGGTTAGGATCGGCAAGTGGACAGTTCAAACCTCCAACACTGGAGACGGGGAGGCAGAAATGCAGCTTTTCACTTTTTGAGTAATTGTATCATTTAAGAAAATGCTAAAAATGCTGTGATTATTTTTTAAATTGCATAACAATTTACAAACAATGAATATAATATCAATATTACTGCCTTCAAGGCTTTTGTAATTAGTCATTTATCTTTTAAAATGTGCCTTTCTATTAAAAATTAATTTCCAACTGGACAACTTTGCAGGTTGTTTGATTAAATGTTGTGCATTCAGAGGATTTTTCCACCCAAGGTTAAGTGAGAAAGAATCAACTTTGATATTTGTATGCATTCCTTTCTTATAGTAGGGTTTCTTACTTTCCCTTTCCCATGTTTTTTCACTGTACTTCACCTTGTTGAGCATTATTTGAAAAAAAAAACCTTTCAGAATATAGACATATAGCCTATCATAGACAGCCTAAAATAAAGAAAAAGGAAAATCATTCAGGAGGCCTGACATAAGTGCAGCACATGTCTTTTAGAAACAGTAACTTCTGACTTTAAAAGCCTGTTTATTGGTCTTTGGGAGTGTGAATTAGATGTCTTTGCTGTATTATTTACTGTGATTTTTACAGTAAAGGTACAGTGTAGACCCAGCACTCTGTTCTGAAGAGGATTAACGCCACTGATAAGTGGGGTTATGTATTTTGCTAAGTCCTTTGAGTGTTGCTTTTGTATGTCAGCTATAGTTTGTGGACCATATATTTAAAATATTACAAAGACAAAAATAGAAAAGGCAGAAGAGAGAGAAAAGGACATGCGTCTTATAAGGAAAACAGTGCAAAAGTTCAGATATATGCCTCTTTGGGCTTGAATGTCTGTGAACTACAGTCAAATAGACAGAGAGCAAACGTGAACACAGGCAGACATTCACACTGTGACTTTTTCTGCATGACTGGAGGTACATATCGCTAGCTGGTGCGGGGGCAGAGGGCAGATGGTGCCTTTGAGGTGGGAGGTTGAAATGTAGAAAGGTAGACAAGTGTGTGTATGTCGGTGTGTGTGAAGTGTGATGGTGTTGGGTCTGGGAGTGTTCACACACGGCTTTGGCGGAGTTGTTCGGGAGCACAGCAGCATTTGAGGGTAATACACACTGCTACATTGGAAATGTATTCTGCAGTTGTGCTTTTTTCTCTGAGCTGCATCATGTGGTTTACTAAACGTGTCGGGACTGGTACTAAACTCAGAGCCAGATCTTGTCTCATGAACCAGGGTTTCTTTATTTATTCTGTCTTGATTGTGAAAATAAGCTTTTTAAGCATCTTCTTACTCACACAATGTTAATATATTTTGTTTTGGGAATATTTTCACACTTAGCTCTTCCACCAACTATAGATTGTATAGTGTCAACACAAGATACTATGAGGTCCCTCTATAACTGAGGACTGTTTGAGGAAATGAATGAAGTTGGCTCAAATTTGAATTAAACCATTTTTAAACCTAAATGTGACTCTGACAGACTGATCCAGAAAAGGGAATAAGTAGGATGATGTCTCCATCTAGTGTTCAGCGCTCTCTTTTTGAGCACTACAGCTTTCTGAACGTCCACAGCAAATTTTCTTAAACAAGGAGAGGCAAGTTATTGCTTGTTATTAACATTGATTCCCTGAATATCCAATCCCTGTGCATACCTTTCATTTAAATTTCAACTTTATGTAGTACTATTTATTAATGTTGCTATTTATGCAGAAAGCAACATGTTTATACATGTGTTTGGTTATATAATTTGTAAATTGTTTTACATTTTTAATAGCTTTATCTTTTTCTCTGGTACAGCAGTTGCAGATGCAGAAAAAGTATCCAGATGTTTTATTTTTGTAACCACAATTTAAAAGTATTAATTTAGTTTAATTTATTAAAGTAAAAATTCTGAATTCAAAACTGTGCCTAAGTAAATATGGAGTATTAGAAAATTATTTTCAGTAAAATGTTTAAAAGTATTAAAAGTACTCACTCTGCTCTACAAATGTTATAATATTGCATATATTATTGAATTGTAATTACTGATGCATTAAATGTGAGTAGTATTTAAATGCTGGTTGAGGTGGAGCTTATTTTAACAACTTTATATACTGTTGGATACTTTAATTTGTAAAAATATATTGGATTTTTCATGTCAATTACTTGTAAATTTAGCTACTGAATTAATGTAGTGGAGTAAATAGTACAATATACAGTATTTGAAATGCATTGCAGTAGAAGCACAAAGTAGCAAAAGATTGAAATACTGAAGTAAAATACATCAAACCAGTATAGCTGTGTTTTTATTACCAATGTGGTTATACATTTTGATCGTCCATAAAGAGATTTTTTTCATCAATTCAAATAAGCCAGAGGCAAATGTTTGTAAGTATTCTACAATTATAAAAGTTAATAGTTTTAAATGGTAATTCATTGTTAATATTGGTCCAATGAATGGGATCCTAATGACAACAAAGTGTCATGCTAGAGGAGGATGCAAACCAAGTTTTTGCATTAATGGCCTATTACCCTTCTATTTTGGTAAATGTATTGTATTTGGTAAATAATTTGCTTATGAATAAGCCATTCATTGCAATTAAAGATTGCCTGTTAAGATTGTGGTACCAAAAAATATGTTAAGACAAATATGGTGACAATCCAAAGTAAAAATTTATTTTTAAAAAACTGTAAAAAGTTCAAATTCAAATTAATTCAAATAGTTATTGTCCCTCCCACCACAGACCAAAAACATTTTTGAACCATCAGGACCAAAACCTCATAGCCACAAGAACAGTTTCTTCCCGACTGCTGTGGGCCTCATCAACAAGGCACGGTACCCCGACTGACAGTCTCTGACAGACCCTTAATCCCCCACCCATAGCCGCTAGACCTTACATTTACACACATCCTGGACTATTGTCCCTTACCATTGTACATAGTATACATATTGTCAACTTTTGGACATCCCCTGATTAATATTATTTCACACACTGCACTGAACCATACAGGCTTCCCTCTTTCCCTTTCTAAGAGTTCTATTGTACATATTTGTATTGTAATGTATCTTTTTTGTATGTATGTTCTTGACTGTATCAGTTCTTTGCTTTGAGTATTCCATTTTCAAATGTCCTTTGTACATATATTGTGTTTTGATTTTGACTAGCATCCACAAATGAACATCTGTTTTTTTTTATTAACTAACAGGAAATGTGCTGGCATCTTTGAACCATTTCCTTTCTACTTCTTTCTTGCCCAGCTCCCAAAGTTTATTCAGCAGCCGAGTCCCATTTTTGGCTGTAGTCAAGATGTATTTGTTGTCTGGGTTTTTTTTGGCATTGTACCGCCCATAAACCAAAGACTGGCACAACCGACCGAGAACCAGCAGGAAGAGGGAATCCTTTTCATCTTCATTGAGCACCATAATGCTCTCCCAGCCTGCTAACACTGCTCCACCTACATCCAAAGGACTGGGGTTTTCCAGCATCATATATGCAATTATTATTGCCACTTCAAATACATAGCAATCGTTCATGAGCATAGAAAAGTCCAGCAGGCCTGACACCTCATACCCGTTTTCTCCAGGTGTGACAAGGATGTTTTGGTCATTTATGTCTCCATGTAATATTCCTGTAAAAGACACCACAGCAACACTTAGTACATTTGTGCCTTTAAATGTTTTGTAAGAACTGTTTTATTGATTTAGATTAGCATGCACCCTGTTTAAAGTTAAACAACAACATAATTTAACAAGCAGAATCACAGAGTATGACAGTAAACCAAAGAAATACAGAACATGATGTATGTAGACTTCTGTCTTACCTTTTTGGAATGAGCTGATTTTGGGCTGCACGTACAGCTTATATTGTTGAATGACTGCTCTGACCACTACCTGTAGGGGATCTCCATCCATCACTGATAGGTAGCCCTCTATGAGAGGAATGTTGGATAAACTCCAATGTATACCATCCATTTTTTGTAAGACATCCAAATTTGGAGATTCCAGCTGAAAAAATGACAGTTTTTAATATTAGATATTTTTGCATGCTACTTTTTGATACTTTAAAGCTGCAATAATCAGTATAATTAGTCTGCCATACGTCAGCCCTACCAAGTTGCAATCCATTCTCATGAATGGGATTATATGATATCGTTTGAAAAATAATGCACAGCAATTTGTATGATATCTGCCGGCTGGTCACGTGACAACCGGTCACATGACAGTTAAGTTTAGTGGCCTTTACAGCTAAATTTAGCTGAGAAAAGGTTACTGTGTGCTGTAACCTTTTTTTCTGTGTGCTGCGTACAGTGCACTGTAAAGTGACGGCACTTTCAGCAACCATTGCAGTTGAGTTTAGCCGTCAAAAGGTGACATTGATGAGGCGGCGACAGTTAAGTCCTCTTAAGTAGTACTCCCGGGACAGAAGCACTTGTTTCCTTGGTGAAGGTCTTGTGTTTTCCCCAATAAATACGTGGTATACAAACAAATTACAGTGCATTACCTTTTGTAGCTATATATACGAATGGCTCATGAGAACTACTTGAAAGTTGACTAACATGTTATCCAATATTCACTCTCCCTATAGTAGTAGTATATATAGCTCTAAAGAATACTCTTCCATGAGCACAACAGTTGCATGAAGTGAAGGAAGATCTCATGCATAAGCCACCTGCTCCAAAATATCTATTAGCTGAAATATTTGACATTTGAACTTACTTGTTGCAATGTCTTATCCACGAAGGCAGCCAACTTGCCGACATTACAAAGATCTTGCCTTGTGACTGGAGATTCTGCAATGGTTTTTCCTGGGAGATAGGTCAGCAACCTCACACAGTAGGTCTGAGCTCCATGCCCACAGTCTAATAAAGTTTAAAAACAGAACAAACATTGTCAGTCATAATTCTAAATGGTCTGGTTTTACTTGAAAGAATTAAAGAAGTTCATGTTTTACCGTTTATTAATGGACAGAAGGCCTTGCCTGTGTTTTCTATTGGGTAATTCACACCAGAGCTAGTCATGTTGGTTTCTATTATAATTTTTGTTTAATCAGGTAATCTCACTGAGATTAAGATCTCTTTTGCTAGAGAGTCCTGACTACGGCAGAGAAGAAAACCAGCCAGACATAACAAAAGGACATCACAGACATCACTACATAATTTAAAATCAGCCAGTGGGATGGCACATTCTTTCAATTTATAAGGTGCAAAGTAGCAGAAGGCAGTTTTTCTGAGTTAAACAGTCCTGGGATCTGGACTGTTGAGCAGTGGTTTTCGGTTTATAAAGATATGTGAAATACTGAGACAGCTTTTGCAGAAGACCTTATTAAATAAAAAAGATTGAATGTAGATGAAAGGAATTTTTTATGCCATTGCCCACATAGTGAGTTACCCAATCTCACGCATCCTCAAATTACATAGCAGTACATATGTGCAGAGTAAAGGTAAGACCATTTAAGACCATTGTGAATTAAATTTAAGACCTACTGTATATCACAATATAAAAAACAAAGTATATTACAAAATATAAATAGTTTATCATTTCTGAAAATACTAGCAAGTAACGTTGACAAGTCTGCATGTCTAGCTTCTTTTTTCTTATTTTATTGTCTCTTTCCCTGACTGCCCTAATAAAGCCATTAGTGCATGAGCCCTGATTTCTAAACCAACAGAAAGTCAGCTGTGTATTCTCTTGGTGAGATCATTAACCACCCACCTTTTGCTGCATATGCTTGAGATTCACACTGTGGTCTTTGTTATGTTCTCATGCTATGAGAAATGTTATTAAAATGAACTGCAGAGATATTTTGCTGTTACCTATTTCCTCCATACTCATGAGCTGCCCCATGGTGGTGTGCACAGCTGTCTGAGCAGGAACTCCATGCTGGCGTAGAAAGTACATGGCATGGGTCTGCACTTCCAGCAGGGTGGCATTCTTACTGTCTTCTGAATTCATGATCTTCAGGATGTACTTGGTACCCTCCTTGTCCACCACAAGGAAGTTCTGGTCCTTATAACTAGGCAGGGTGGAGATCTCAGTTACGGTCACTCCATAAAGTTGCAGGGTTAGTTCAGTTGCTTGCTGCAGGGTGAGCGTTGGTGTTGGATCAACAGCTGTGGCAATTTCTGTACATAAGATTAAATCACAACACGATTTTGCACAAACTGTGGCTTGTAAATTTGCAAAAATTCACACCAAAACCAGAAACACATTTTTGATTTTATCCGTCATACGTGGTTCAATTCAAAGGATTAACAGGCAGACAGAAGTTTTGCAGAGAGTGATGCATTTCTGATAGGACCATTTGTCTTGAGTCTGTTTTACATTATAATCCTATTCGTCCTACGTCAAGCCCCTTTTTGACAGCCGACCACTGACAAGCTGAATAGCCAGACCTGTCGTTTTCATAACAATAAAAAATGGAGTTGAAGCACAGCAAGTTATACGCATAGACAGTGAAAGAAATGGACCAACAGATGTTGACTCGTTGCTCTGGATGGAGACCAGTGAGAAACAGATGCACTGTTCCGGTAAGTGCTGGCTCCAACTGAGCTTGACGACATAGGTGTGACGTGAGTAACCTCAAGTCTCAAAGTTGTGTCTTCTGGTAGCTGTGCCAATCATTCCAAATCTTGCAGAGACGAAGAGCGTATGTATATGTAAGGAGATAACATAGGCACAGGCTAATTACTGCTAACTAACATGCTAGTTAACGTTAGTAAATAAAAGCCTAAACAGCTAATGTAAGTCCAAACTGTCTAAGAGCATCTCCTGATAATACGGTGATTTGACGACGATGCAACAGCAAGTCGCTTGGTTATGACACAATTGTTAGTCTATTTTATAAAAAAAACTTCTGCTATGGAGCCATAACGTGAGGTACAAGGCAATGGAGAATTTTATACATTGTCATGTTTCTTTAGAAATAAACAATGGACAACTAAAGTTTTTAAACGCTAACGTAAAGTTATTCGCTGTCAAAGTGGCGCCAAAATGAATGGCAGTCAATGGAATGCTAAAGTTGAGTGAGCGCTTGGTAGCATTAAAGGGCGCCATAGGAGCTACGCTTTGTGGAGGTTGGCTTATCCCCTTAGTTATACAGTATGACCGGGTGCACCCTGTACAGGGAACTCACTTTCTTTTATGTAACGCTAACGTTAGTAGCACCGCTCTCTCTCTCTGTTCCTTCTTTAGCTCGCTCTACCGCTTTGTTTTATCTAACGTTAGCAGCATTCCAGCGCTCTTGGATACTGTAGCAGTAGCTGTTGTTATAGCAACAAAAGACACTCTTGACTGATTTTCGGAACCAAAATGCTGCCAGTTTTTTTTTTTTGTACACTACAAAAGTGCCTTTGCTTACTGTACGTTCACACCGCCAGCGACTTGAGCGTCTAAAGATACCGGAAGTCATTCATTTTCAATGGAAGCTGGCTTCTCTCAGCTGCCAGGAGCGGCAAATCTGTCGGCGTCGCGTTTTGGGCGTTTTGAGCGTGTTGAGCGTCAATCTGAAAGTTGAAATTTTTCAACTTTATGGTAATGAGCTATGACGCGGTTCAGCGGCGAGCAGCGGCTAACGCCAGCCGCCAATCGGAATATAGAAGTCCTTCACGCTGACTGATTCCGACGATGTAATCTTTTCGTTCCTACCAAAACATTTGTTCCGAGGAAAAATGGAGGAGACGCTCATCATCGCCGTTGCTGGGTTTCCTATTATTTATGATATGTCGTTGTTTGCGTATCGGGACCAGTTAAAAAAAAACGAGGCATGGGATAAAGTAGCCGAGATAGTCGGTATGTCCGGTGAGTTGATGATTCATCATCTTTTTAACGAGGGAAATGAGCAGTGCGCCGTAGCGTGGTAGTCTTCCTTGCTTGATGTGAATGGTACAATCTGTTTTGCAGATCATTTTACCCTTATTAAATGCGCAAAAGTAAAAGTAGAAGTCAAAGTAGAAGCATTTTAGTGCTGTGCACTTAATGAGTTGTGTCAAACGGGAGGTTTACGACTACAACGTCTGGCCCGCCATAAAGTTACCGCCAGTTTTTTCATTCATTCTTTCGGCATTTCATGTCATCTCCATTACACTGTTCATTTTAGGTTTAAACGGTTTCAGACAGATACTCAAATTTGTCGCAAAAAATATAAATCACCCCCAAAATTTCCTGTAGATAAATAACGTTTATCATGCAGACTGTGATACTCTCGAATTGATAACGGTCCTGGAGGGTGTCGTGAACC
This sequence comes from Etheostoma perlongum, assembly GCA_026937815.1. Classification (NCBI taxonomy): domain Eukaryota; kingdom Metazoa; phylum Chordata; class Actinopteri; order Perciformes; family Percidae; genus Etheostoma; species Etheostoma perlongum. The sequence continues at coordinate 14,394,717 of CM049379.1, forward strand.
CAAAATCTACGTAAAAGTACGACGCGTCTTCTCCATAAAATACAATACAGCAGCAGCACCAAACACAACTACTTCGCGATGATCCATAATTATCCAGTGATACACATAAAAAGGACAAGCGCGAAATATTTCTTAAAGCGGGAAGGCAATTCAGTTGCTCACAACACCGATTTGACCAATTGCGCTATAAGAACGCCGCCACGTCAGAGCGGCCAAAGCGTCTGGCGTCCGAAAGCGTCCAGCGTCCCGTACTTTTTGACAAAGCGTCCTTGGCGGGGCGTCCAGAGCTTTTTTGCAGCTCAAGTCGCTGGCGGTGTGAACGTACGGTTACACCTCGTCTTCCAGCACATAATGTGAGAGGAAGCTTCTTCTATCTTTGAGTAGGAGCTAGACAAACCAGACTAACTACTAATTTCTTACCTGGGGTCCATTTCAGAAAACAGGTTTAGTGAAAACTCTTGAGTTAGTTAACCCTGAGAGGGAAACTCTGAGTTTTGGTTTCAGAAACTTGTCAAAAACTTAATGTACCTTTCTACTCTCTATAGTGACAATGGATGAAAAGTTATGATGGTTTGATACCTTATTTTTTCAGGTTATTCTGCTTTCATTTGATGTTATGTATTTATAGTTATTTACTTTGTTGCTTTGAGGAGTATTTTTTAAACCGTTTTAAGTTATGTCTCTTAGTGTTATGTTCTGTACAGCTTTATCTTTCTGATCAACACGAAGATAGATGTACATACATTCATGCCCGCTGCCTGGTTTTCTATGTTACTTGTTCTATGTTTTCTAGTAATTGCCCTTCTACCATTTCGACCAGCTGACGTGCACCTCCTACTACAGTAGCTCACATGCTTTCCAGTACTACATGCTTGACCTAACAGCCTGAAACTCTGCTTGTTGTCCCGGAAACCCCGCCCTTTGCCTGGTTAAGTTTACCTTCTTTGTTTTTGCTGACCTGATTCTGACATTTTGCCTGTTGTATAGATTAAAAACGTTGGACTTACTCTTAACTTGATGTCTTGGTTTTTTTTTGTTTGCTCTCTGCCAGCCAGCGATACAATACACTTGTGAGAATGTTATTTAATGTTTAGATGTTTTAAAGCATTCAGGTTCCAAATATTATGATCAATGTTATTTCTAAAGGGTAATATAGAAATCATTATGTTTAAAATCTTTCAGAATATTACATATTTCAAATTAGTTAAGCCTTAGTACTGCGTCAGGTTATTTTTTCACACTTTCACTATCTCTCGACAGCCTTTTGTAGTACTTGAGAGAGCTCAAATATTTAACTGACAACTGTTTGAAATCCCTGGTTAGAAACTGACCATTCTATAAACAGTGTTTCATGTTGGCTTCAGACAAACACTGATTGCAAAACAGGACATTTGTGTTAATAAATGAGCCACAGAACAATGGAAGAAGAAAAATGAAACAAGCCATCATACTCTGTAGAGGTGTAATAGTAATACGTTTGGGATACTCCTGTCTTGAGCTAAGCCCTGTCTGTGAAACTGACAGTGTTTAGATATATCTAATTTTTTAAATGGATGTTTTCTGCTCCAGTCATTTAATAAATAATACATGCTCTTACCCATTGTCTTCCAGCAGATAATGTGAGATGAAGCTTCTTCTATCTTTGAGTAGGAGCTAGACAAACCAGACTAACATCTAATTTCACACCGGGGGATCCGTTTCAGAAAGCACGTATAGTAAAACTTGTAAACCTGACCTGATCGGGAGCAGGTTTTCTTCTCTCAGTCTCCTCCCTCTGACACAGCGCACCACTCTTTCCTTCAGTCTGTATCAGGCGCTTTTTAGCGCAGTTTGTTATCTGCATGAATAAATAAACAGTGTTGGTTTCTTAAAACTATAAAACGTTTTTGTTTGGCATTTCCTTTTGACGACAATCCGTTGATGAAAAAGCTGTATTACTTTGCAGGGACTATGTCGGGGGATGATATTGAGGCCCGAATATAGATTTTAATTTTTTTTAATAACTACCCATCTGAGAAGTATTGTTTTTCTTCCCAGTATATCAGTCATGTAGCCTATAGGTATAACCTTATCTGTCCTCATATCACTAACGTCAGGCAGGGCACTGGGCCTGCATTATCATCCAGGCAGAGCGCCTCTTCAACCCCTGTACTTAGTAGGATGCAGCCTTGGACAGCTGCAAAAGGGAGAATTAGAAATAAAATGCCTCCCCAACAACTGAGTGTGCAACTAGATAACAGATTTTCTCCTCTGCTGCAGGACCCTGGACATTCATCTGATGACCAGGATTGCGTCTCATCGTCACACAGCAGGGTAAGGACTGAGAGCAATTCAAAAAGTAAAAATCTAAAGGGAAAGCTTAAAACTGGGCCTCAAACCCTGATTGTGGGTGACTCTGCTGTAAAAGATTTAAAAAGCAGTAAAAACACCAAAATGTTTTCCCAAAGACATGGTGTCTGACTTTGGACTAAAGGATATCGTGGCAGCACACCCAACTGTGAAGAATATTATACTGCATGTAGCAGAGGTCACTAATAGGCGGACCGTGGTCTGGATCCGGACCCAGCCACCGTACTGTCCGGACCCGGATTAAAACCAATGCGTTATTGAGAATTATTGACTTTTGACGGAGCGTTTATATTTTAACCTGCGCAGCCTTTCTGGCATTTATGGTACTTGTTTAGCACTCTGGCACAGCCCAGAAAACTCCCAGACCAATAGCATGTCTGACTCGGGAAAGGGAAGTTTGGGGGTCCCCTACTGGAGCTGCTGCCCCCGCGACCCGATACCGGATAAGCGGATGAAGATGCATGGATGGATGGATGGATGGATAAAAAACCATCCAGGCTCACCAATGAGCACCTACACATGTGGATGAGAAAGGCCCTGACACCTTTCCAGCCCAGATTTAAAATCCTGGCAGCACAAGCAAGGGCTCGCTTTTCTCACTAAGGAAGATAAAGTGGGGAAGTGGGATATAAAAGGGAAAAAAAGAGAAAAGGAGGTGTTAAAGCTGTTGAGATTATAACATTTGTTCAAACTTAAGATGTGAAAGGGAGTTAACTAAAAAGTAAAAGGGAAACTCATACTATAGTTTTTATTTCATTTTTATGAAATGTAGCACTTTATTTTGAGATGCACATTTTCTCTGTTGTGTTTTATGTATTTATAATTTATTTTTAAATGCAGCCTTTATTTTATTTAAATTGTTAATTTATTATTAGAGTACTTATTATTTATGATCCCTACAGTTCAATATATAAACTGACAATAAATATTATAATATATTATTGAATTGTACTTTTATTTTGACAGTAGTTTGTTGACTAGGAAACTTACATATTTTCATGCAATTATTATGCTGTGGTACTGAATGATAACGCAAGTTAGTCATTGTGATGTTGCGGACCTTCGCTTGACAAAATCCTCTCTAACTGAACCTCTTAGAATTTTGGGCATATGGGGTCACATGACGTTTTAAAGCAACAGCCTGAATTGCAGAAACTGGACTTTATGGATCTGCTGTGCCCTATACCGCCAGTCAGAAGAGGAGCTGAGAGATTCAGCCGACTGTTAGCACTAAATAAATGGCTTTCAACAGAATGTACCATCCATTTTCTGCAGTTCATTGACAATTTTAAAATATTCTGGGACCGCAGACATCTTTTTAAAGCAGATGGACTTTTCCTTAACAAGCCAGGAGTAAAGCCGTTCACCTCTAAACTACTTTACTATCTGCTCTACACATCTGCTCCCTCCACCAAGGACACGAGACAAGACAAATCTAAACTAAATTTAAGAGGAAGACATAACAAAGTCTGGCAGTGATCCACTACAGCCCCCACCTGAGCAAAGATTTGACCATGGGAGACCACAGAGACGAGAAAGGAGAAATCTCAACCCCCCTTTTCACCCATGCAAGACCGCTCAAACCTCCTTACCAACCCCGAAGCCTTTAAGGATCCATCGCTCTCTCCACTCACCCTTTCCCCTCTTTCCCCCATCCCCATGTTGGAGTTCACTGACCAGATGAAGCAGCTGGTAGATGCTGGAACCAAATTTACATACCTTCCTTCCCCTATTGTTCAACCCCGGCAAAAAGTGAAACGCCAGGAACCTCTGCCAGGATGGCAGCTAATTAAGGATGCTTGTGTGCAAAATGTACAAAAATATCTTATGGAAATTTTGCTTCTTTGGAATATTTGGCTCTTCAGTTAAGGTCCTCCCTTCAAGCTATATTTCTCTAAACACTGTGCAACCTTCTTTGTTGACTTCACTGAACTGATTTGAACTAGTACTTACTTAGTAACCAGTAGATTTCTGGTAAATGTGGGGTCTGTTCAGACATGCTGCTTGCTTGTTTTTTTTTTTTAAACTGCCTGCTGTCTCTAACCATTTTTTTTTGAGTGTCTGAAACTTTCTTGCTGTATTTTATAAAAAAAATAAACAAAAGGGAGTTGTGGTATAAATAAATAATATTACAAGTTAAGATACACACACAAACACACACAAACACATTCCAACCCCCCTCATGATCAGTGATACAGAATAATGAGCGATACAGATAGTACTTCAGCTGACACTGCACCACCAGTCAGAGTTTGCTTAATCTTGCAGGACAGTGAGGATCAAATCAGTGACCATGAAAACAGTGGCAGTACCTTCCTTTATTTCTCTCTCTCTCTCTCTCTCTCTCTCTCTCTCTCTCTGTGTATCTCTTATTCAATCACAGACACACAGACACACACACACTCACACATACCTGGTGTGGTGTAAAAAAAAAATGATTATACTGATCATAAAAAATGTGTTGTATTCATTGTTGCAAAACGTGTTATATAACAGGTAGTGAAAAACTAATCTCCTGGTCCATTATAACACCTATAAAGAGAGACTTTGCATTTATAATTTGGAACTAAGGAATGCAGGGAGGTCCTTCTTCTCTGACATTATCAACCAAGGCCTGCAATGATTTAGCCTCCTTCTTTGGAGACAAAATTCAGAAAATTAGACAGTTAGTGCATCCATATCAAGTACTGGATATGTCTTGTCTGTGTCCAGGCAAAACAATTCCAATAGTAAATTTCATAATATCAACCATAAAAACCTGGAAGACATTATACAACCATTGTGACATAGATTTTATGGTAAAATCTAAAAGAAACAGCTGGAGCTGTTCAGGATCTTGCAAAGTTTGCCGTGATTAAACTAAGCCTTATAGTGACGACTACAGTATACTGTAGTGTACAGAGAAGTACCTCCACTCTTGATTATGGGTAACCAGAGTACAAAGTCACATGATCCTGTGGGGCCCGTGGTGGATGTAGAATGCTACGGTATTGGTCAACAAAGTTTAGGTTTCCACAAAATGGTTCATTGACTAAGCAATAAAAAGGGGAAAGGGGTTGTGGCCATTCTGGGGGTATTCCTGAACAGGAAACAAATATATGTCTGAGAATTTGTGGGTTTCCACAAAATGGTTATTGTGCTCCGATAACGTCTGTGGGGCAGTGGCTTATACACTGTTCCATACTAGCAGCCTAAAATCAGCTTTTTTCTGCTTTTATATGGTTAACGGTTTTTAACTGCTCTTTAATGTTTAATTTCTAATACTACACTGTAACTTTTCTTTTAATCTATTTATGTAAAGCACTTTGAATTGATCCTGCTGCTGAAATGTGCTATACAAATAAAGCTGCCTTACCCAGCAGATAATGTTTTGTCGCATTACATTTTTTTGCAAACGGCAGTTTTCTTTACAACATTGGTGATGCGGAGCATACTAGTAAAGCACCGTCAGAAGAATGTGACTCACTCTAAAATGTGTTTTAAACATTTGTTTAGAGTTCCCTGGACACAAACCAGTAAGAGACATTAAAAAGAAATAAATGATTGTAAATCATAATTCTGTTATGGATGTTGCTGCAACCTTAGAATGGGATTAGTAGTAGTTTTTTTTTTGTTGCCCACAGCATTGCACCTGAATGAAATGATAGGTGTAGCCTACTACCATTCCAGTTTTCACCAGTAATATTATAGCTCACCTGTGATTAAATATGAAAGTAATACACTATATTAGAGCTTACGCATTGACTCGAGCAGCATTTTCTCCCACACCAATTCTCACTATTTTACAGCAGCCGCTGTGTTTTTTTTTAACAAAATATATATATACATATGTTCAAACTCGCTGTATGTGTGCATGAGTATTTCCGCCGAACAGTTTGTTTGTGGCTGTTACCATGGTGAATCGTAGTATCATGGCTCCATTCATGCTGCCTTTTTTGTGGTGGTGCACGCACTTAACCCTAAGTGAACCTACTCCAAATTGATTGAACCAACTCGAATCAGCTGTTCTGGTACCAAAAACCCAGTTTACCATGTCAGGGTAAATCAACTCAGAGGTCAGGGTTAGACTCAGAGTTTCTTCAACCTCCTTCCTGAAACAGACCCCAGCATTTTTATATTTTATTGTGTTTAGCACAGGGACACATAAATGGCCAGAAGAGGTTATATGAAGTAAGAAAAAGATAAATGACAAAAAAAAAGGGGACAAAAACTACAAAAACAAACAAATAAGGTGTACAACATAAGTTCACACTGGTAGTTATGTGATAGCCTAAACAAGAGGCAGAGATAGAGGTGCAGCAAAAACTGTGTATGCTGATACATAACTACTTTTTGTAATTTTACCAAATAACATTTTTGTGGTGGCTACAAAGGACTTTTGTTTTGGATTAATATGAATATGTATTTCCAAATTCCTTAGCCTTTTGACTGCATTGGTTTGCAATGATGAATGAAAAACTTAATTTAGGTTTAAAAAAATGCATTTATTATTTCAACATGTCATGGGGTTTTGGAGGGGAAATTATTGTGCTGGACAGTATACATTATTGTTGTGATTGCACATGATGTTTACAGAGTTTTGCTACTGTTGGAGCTAAATCCTGCTCCATTCTCAGGGTTCAGTCAATTAGTAGTCAAAATCTCAGATGTTGATGTGTGAGTCCTTTTTATTACATAGGATATCCTGAGACAAAGTTGGATCACGCTATCAAAGCTCTCCCCTTCCTTTGTCTGGCTCTTTTGCTCTTGCACCCCTAGTATTATTCACAAAGGGTGGGGTCTCCAGGTCACAGTGATGTGTCTGTGTGCTTATTTCGTTATCTTTCAGTTGGAATGTGACTGAACGTTTATGAACCTCAGTTTAGGACTTGCAGAGCAAAAGACCAGTGGACTGTAAAAGAGGGACTGAAAGCAGATTCAGGAAGCGTCCCTAACAATCAATTTTACTTCCAACACATTTAGGAGAGGCTGGATTATCATGGAACGTACCAGAACATCTTATGTTATAGAACAGAGTATTGCAAAACAGCTTAATGCATGAACAACAAACTTAATGCATGACCAACATGTCTTCATTTATGTTGAAATAATGCTTTTACCTTTTAGCTTAAATGTATAATGCAAATCACACACAATGTTAAAGCACATATAATATTTTAAATTCCAACAGTCCCTCATTTGATCTCACTTCTGTGAGATCATCACCTAAATGTTTACCCATCCTGTGAACAGATCATAACGTTGTCTACATATTAAATCACAGTACTTTCCAATCCCTGATCTATCCCTACCAAATCATCTTTTAACACTTTATTGAAAATGTGAGGACTTTGTTTAATCCATCTGAATTAACATAGTTGCCACCGATCTTGCTTGAAACTATAACAGGAAATTTAATGCAAATGTTACAAAATGTATAAGGCCCTACAAAATGTAATTTTCCATACCAAATTGCTCATATCTTTGAGGCATGTCTTAACCCTTCATATATGTTTGTTTACATTTACAATATGGACCTGATTCTGACACAACGAGGCACTGTGTGGCACAAAACAGAACTCCAAAAAGCATTATCTTTCTTTTATCAATACTCATGTAGTGTATATCACTCATTATTATACAACAGCATTTCTTTCCCTCTTGCTGGTTTAACTCTATAAAGGGTTATGTTTCTGCACTAATCAAAACAAAATTGTAGAGTAGTTTTAATATCCTTAATGCTATGGACACTTTATTATTGCTACTATATCCCTTTTGTTGAGTTATGTCTCCTACAGCATACCTATTCATAATTATGTAATAGTTTCAGCCATTAACACACTGTCTTGCGTTACAAACTTCATCTTGATCTTAAAGGAAACAAAACAAAAAGTTCAAAAAGAAAAAGAAAAGAATCACCCAAATAAAAGGTTTCAGTTCAACCTTCATTTCTATTATCCAATTTAGAAATTACTCTTCATGTTACCCGAACACTACACCTTTCACTTACACCTTTCATCTGATTCACCAGACTACCTTCATTTCTATGGCCCAAATTAGAAATTACTCTTCACGTTTCCCGAACGCTACACCTTCATGTATTCCCTGTTTGAAATACATTACCTTTCATCTGATTCACGCACACACTACCTTCATTTCTATGGCCCAATTTAGAAATTAAAAAAAAGTAAAGACTTTATAAAAGAAGGCACAGGTAGTTTATAGTTACAGTTTCTTAAATGTAAAAACTGGTCAGTTATGGTTGCCAGAAAGGACTCTTCATGATGAGTTACTCACTATACAGCTTTTTTCCCTAAATATAATTTTCCCTGTAATTGTAGTCCTTCTGTTAGTTATTTTTGTTTTCCTTTCCCAGTGGATGATTCATAGTAACCATAGAGTACAAATATGTCCTCTTGCACAAAGTTTTTTGCTAGCTTACCAATCTCTTATTCAGACACACTGCTGTATTTCAACACCAAAATGTCTGAATCTCAAGAGTAAAATGTGTTGTTCTTTTGCTGTGAAAACAAATATTGGTTTCATTTACCCTGTACGTCAACATTTTGTGAATGGCTTACCTATTTCTCACTTCCTGTCACTGAATTGAGCTGCACTCTGAAACCACACCTTCTCCACCTGCTCCTTTCCAAGCTCCCAGAGTTGATGGAGAATGTGGACGCCCTTCCTAGATGTAATCATCAGATACTCTGCATTTTCAGGATGCAAGATCACAGAGTGACGAGCTAAAATCAACGACTGGCAGAGGCGGGACAGCACCAGCACATAAAGACAATCTTTCTCTGCCTTGTTGAGCGGAAGGACACTTTCCCAGCCTGCAAGGACAGGTCCACCCACCTCAATGGGTTTAGGGTGCTCCGTCATCATGTACATGATAGTGATAGCTAGCTCATGGATGTAGTAGCCACTGTTCATGTCCCCAAAGTCAAGGATACCAGAAATCCTGTGGCCGCCACTCTCGTCAGGTTGTACAAGCACATTGAGGTCATTGAAGTCACCATGGTTAATGCCTTAGAAAAGAAAGAAATCAAATGTTGTTTATAGGAACCAAAATACATTATCACATGTGTATACTGTATAAGCTGCTGTGACAAGGGAGGTGAGTAGACGAGTGGTTGCACTTACCAGCTCCCTTTTCCAAATGTTTAAAAGTAAATATCATACTCACACTTGCGGAAATTGGAGCGATTAGGGGCCACAGAGGTCTTGTACTGATGAATGACAGACTTCACAGCCTCCTCAAGAGGATCTCCATCTAATAAATTCATGTATGCTTCTAGGAGGGGAACGTTTGACAGACTCCATATGAAGTTCTTTCTCTGCAGCACGCCGAGATGAGGGTGCTCCATCTAGGGAAAAAACAAGAATAATACCAAGAGAAGACAAGAAAACTCAAAACAAAACAAGAAAAAGACAAGACAGAAGTATAAGTAGGATAGTTAACAACAGTTCCAGAAGTCCAGCTTCATGCTGAATGAGCAGTAAAGGGCTAATCCTTCCTCATATATCCATATCTTAATTACATTCTACATACTAAAGAACTCCAATTCAAAACAACACCAGTAGTGGTAATCTTTTTTAATATTTATTTTTCTTTTTTTTCATTTCTTTGGGTCATCATGACTAGGTACCAGGAAGTACATCAAATAAAGGCAAAATAACAACGAGGGGAAAAAAAACAATTTCATCAAATCAGAGTTTCATTAGATGTTCATCTCTATTTTTACATACTATGCTTCCCTCAATATTTATTATTGATTATGCCAACCCACCTCCCTACCAATGGAAGATATTGTCACTTAAGATAATTTCCTACATTTTTTTTGTCTTGAGACAAGTAACTTTCACCAAAGTGCTGCACGTTGTTGTCACAACATTCAGATTTATTGGTATTATTAATTATAGTAAATTATATAAACTAAAGTTCTTCATTATACCTCTTGTAGGATTTTGTCCATTCTGGCTGCCATCTTGCCGGTTTCATAGAGTAACTGTGGTGTTAAAGGAACCTTGGAAATAGTGGTTCCAGGCAAATAAGTCAACAGCCGCACCAGGTACTTCTGACAGCCATAGCCACAATCTGCCAAAGATAAAGACAGGATTAGTGTAACAGCCAGCACACCAAAACTTACTTAAATATTCAACTGCAAGTCCACTGATCTGACACTTAAAAAGAATTCTGGCTATCGCTATAAATACGAGAGTACAGTCGATAGAAAAACAAACGAGCTGAATCGGTGCGGTCAACACAGAGGAGTTGCAACTATGTTTACAAGCTTCCACTGAGCTAAAACGGCAGTTGTCGGGGTAAATTTTTAAGTGTCTTTGTGCCTCTTAACAGTTCAAATGTCTGTGTGCAACATGAAAAGGGCCTTTATGTGACAGTAAGATGCGTTTTCAACTTAGACATTGTTTAAATACACCTATCCTGTCTTTATCCTGCTGGAAGCTAGCTTGCCCTGCTATCTTTTAGCTTCCATGTGTTTTGTCATGTTTCTGTGATAATCATCACGCAGCAGTTCCGTGTGTATTTGTAGCTCATCCATTTTGTGTGTGATGGATCTGGTGTTGGTGAGTAGAATAAGGTGACCAGATTTCTCAGACAAAATCCAGGGACATTTTCAGCTGAGAAGCATATACCTCCAGAACACGTCATGTTTTTATTTTTGTAAAACTTAAAACGGGGACACTAGACATAGAGCTGTTCTCATTAGGGGCTGAGCCCCCCCCACAAAGGTCTGATCTTAGACTCACCCCTGCTGCTACTTCATACTCCACTTTCCACTCCACCTCAAAAGGGAATGTTTCAATGTAATAATGTTGTAATGTTTACTGAACTACATTTATCTGACAGCTTTTGCTTTATTGCTTCAGGTTTGTTTCTACAACAGCTCATTGAGTATCAGATACAATAAAAACTATTGAGGACATATTTTCCTCTCACATTGATGCAGAATTAAACGAGATTGTTGCAGTCGGCAGAAACAAGCTACAATGTAAGTTAATAGGATAACTGTCCAGCTTGTATTTACGTTCATAAAAGTGCTCGTTTTGCTTCTGACAGACTCAGATTAATATTCTAAGTGTCTGACAACATTATGGAAAGGATTTCTAAGGAGGTCGACCTTTCTGTTAAAGATTAAGATCCTTTTTAAAACATAAAAGTCCGCGAAATTACGTTTGCTAACGTAACAAGCATAATTTAATTTTTCCCAGTTGTGGCCTTTTGTGGAGTAATAAATATTATAAAGTTCCAAAACATGTTATTTGTATGGATCCACTAGACATAATATCTACATACATGGCATTTGATTGGAGGCTAGTCTCACTTTGTCCCACAGCAACATCAAAGAGTTCAAATGTGTGTACATTGTTTCTGTTAATAATGTATTGTATTAAGTGTCCATTTCATTATAATATTCAGATATAATTGAACATGCACATGTATTTAAGTTCCATTAAAGAGGGGTAGAAGTGGGGTCACATTTGAGCATTTTAAAATGTACTTGAAAGTAATGCATTAGTTACTTTCTGAAGTAACTAGTTAATTTTATAATTTGTAACTGAGTATCAAATTTAGTTACTTTTTGAAAGAAGTAACTAGTAACTGTAACTACTTTTTAAAAGTAACTTACACAACACTGGCAAACACACAGACTACAATACTAATCTATAATATGGAGGATCCTGTGGATTTGTTACTGTCAAGTGTCAATTTAAATTGAAGGTGATAGATCTATGCACCAGTTATTGTTTAATTGCATACAATATGCATATAAAAACATGCAGCTACAGTATGTGTCCTGTATGTGTACAAAAAACTCTCGCCTATAATAATGATCAATTTTCTGATGGCCTATGATGTGTACAGTACAATCTATCTTTGCAGCCAAATTAGAGGGCATTTTCCTATTTGATTGTTAGATGACATTATTCATCAGGTGTGACCTGTGTGACTAGTCTCATACCTACTTCTTCCAGGTTCATGAGCTGTCCGGAGGCAGTGGGCAGGGCTGTTTGGGCAGGGAGTCCATGCTGTTGCAGGACGGTCATTGCATAGTTCTGCATCTCAATCAGGGCAGTGTTCTTACTGTCTTCTGAGTTCATTATCTTCAGGACATACTCGCCACCCTCAATGGCAGCCACGTAGACATTCTGGTCATCATAGCTCGGCAAAGAGCGGATTTCTGAAGGCGTCAGCCTGAAGACCCTCTTCATTATCTCAACCAACTGAGACTGGCTGAAGTTGGGCTTGGTATGCTTCGATGACATTATTGCTTAATGAAAACTACAAGCAAAAACAACAAAAAAGGATTTTGCTTGCAGATACTCATGAAACAAAAGCATCACAGTAACCTATTGTAAATTTATAACAATTTAAAATACACATTTTAGTCTGAAAATGGCAAAAGGGGTGTTACAGCATGCTCCATGCCTCTTTAGGAATAATATAAATATTTTTGCCATTATTATTTTATGACTGAAGATTCCCCTTAATAGTGCTGAAGTGCTTTGTAAATTCTTACAAAATTTCAATCAGCGGTTGATTAATTAACAATTTCATTATTCCATGACTTAATTTATTGAATAAAAACGACACGGATGTGAAAAGTCCAGCTTCTTGAATGTGAGGCTTTGCAGTTTTACCATGTCTTTGATAAAAGCTAATAAAATAAGATTTATTAGGCATTTGTCCCTTTTTCTGATTTAGTATGGGCTTAACACTGAATGTTTAATGTAGAGTCTCTTATCAACTCCTACATTAGGCCAATGCGGTGGGATCAGGGGAGAACTTGCTTGGACGTGTGTTCTGCATGCCAATAATCAATGTCCACATGTACTGTCTGCATTTCGGTGCTGTGACCCATTTATTTTCCCTTTGTCAAATTCAAACCTTAACACGACTGACACGTCTGACACAAAACTGACACGAAACTGATACGACACTGACACGCACTAACACGGTGAAAAGTTGTCTGCTTTCCCCGTTTCTCCACACACCTGTGTACCTGGGGCTGATTACCTTTATGCCTTCCAAGGCAATGTGCCACCCAGTGCTCAAACATAAAATTGCAGAATTTATACATGATATATAAACAAAACAAAACAAAGTGTTGTAATGGCTCCAACTATCACTAAAACGAAAACATCTTCGTTGGTTCCAGCCCAACTTCCTATCAAGTTTGAAAAACAACTACCGCACCACTGCTGGGGATGGGAAGGTTTTAAACATTTTAATGTGAATGGTATCATCTCCGGGGCACAGTCTAGTTTTCGATCTGGGTATGGTTGTGTTACAGCTATCTACAAAGTACTCAATGACAATACATCCAAATTAGATACCAAGTAACACTATGCTGCTATATTTATTGACCTTGCCAAAGCTTTTGACTCTGTAGACCACAATACACTCAAACACAGACTTAGCAGAATTGGTGTCACTGATCAATCACTGGTTTTGTTTACCAATTATCTCCCTCACTGGGTGCAACGTATAAGATTTGAAAACCTTTTCTCCCATTCTCTCCCAGGCACCAGGGTTGTTCCCCAAGGCTCCATACTTGGTCCCACACTTTTCTCTATTAATAGCATTCCTCAGGCAGCTGCCAATTCACTCATTCACTTATATGCTGATGATATATTCTTCATGCCACTGCTCCTTCCCCTGATACTGTTCAAGCTACACTGCAAGCTACGCTTCTTCCAACAACACCAGTCTTTTTCCCAACTCAAACTCACTCTCAATACCTCCAAATAGGGCTGCAGGATTATGGCCAAAATCATAATCACGATTAATTATCACGATTATTTGTTGATTTTAACCAAAACAAATTTTATTGTCACATAGTCTATTTATAACTGCGTTCATATCAATATTGTGCTACATTCCTCTTATGATGAAGTTGTATGTTATACATACATACAGCTGCAACACATGTAAATGAAAATTATGTAAAATAAATAGCCTAGGATATATTTTTTTTTAAATGTATACCTCTGAGAAAGCTCCTTCACTTGTTTTCAAGAATAACTGATTAAAAAAGCTAGGGAGAGAGGGGGAGTGCGATGGACGTATGCTAGGCTGCTCACAGAGTGACGGGTGACTCGTTATGAATAGGTCCAGCACCGGTCAAATGGCAGGTCAGCATAGTTGAACACGCCGTGTACATATGAAATGTCTGTATCGTCACTGCGCTGCATTTTTATGAACTATAATATCCCGCCATTGGTCACATCTCTCGCCCAGGTCCATCAGGCTCCGTCTCACACGCTATTACTCTACAAACTGAAGTTAGTTGCATTCAATAACTTCTTCTGTGTTTTTCGCCGTGGCCGCCACAACAGCAGAGTTAACAGCAGTAACAGTTGGCACAAATCCAGGTTTGCCTCTCATGCTTAACAATATACAGGTTAAAGGTTAAATAAATAAATAAATAAAAATAAAAATACAGCTGTGTTAATAATAATTAAAACTGTGGTCAAATGTCAGAAGCGTGGACCGGCGGCTGCTGTGTCTCTCTGTGTGGCTGGGGAGCCGTGTGAGTAAAAGGGGGCTGGGCTGCGCGGAGTGTAAGAGGAGAGATCCAAACACAGGCACGGCTTTACAGAAGAAATGGGTCATGTAACGCAAAATTAAACCATATTGATATAAACAACATTGCTTTGTTTGTGGAGAGGCAGCGGATGCAAGGACATCCTAGGAAAAATGTTAGTTGTACTCTAGAGCCCTGTGAGCTAACTGCACTGGTCACTGCTGTTGTCTGAAAAACAACACAGACGGGACAAAATGTTGCATTTACTAGTAAACTGATAAACCTTGTGACCTACGTATGACCGACTGCTATTTGTTGTGGAATTTTCCTCACATTACTCTGTCCTCTGTGACTGTCTACATCTATAAACTAAGCTGCGCGGTGCAGGGAACAACTCTGACTGGCTCATGATCAGACAGTGGTTTACGGAGCGGTAGATTGGCTTTGCAAAACAAAACGGAGCGTTCTATGAACGGAATGACGCATTTAAAATATTGCTTGATTACGCAAATTTGATCGTGGGAAGCCAAAATCGTGATTGTGATTAAAATTTGATTAATTGTGCAGCCCCACCTCCAAAACTAAAGTCATGTGGTTTAGCCATCAGGGTACTACGCCTCCTTCCGCCCTTAACATTACCACCTTCAAGGGGCCTTTCCCAGAACAAGTCACTGCATATTAATACTTTGGCATCTGGTTGGAAACTTCACTTTCTTTCTCCATCCATATATTAAACCTGCAATCTAAGGTCAGGGCTAAACAAATGACCATTCTACCTATGTTAGATTATGGTGACACTATAAAGAGGGTTGCTTGCAAGACCACTTTATCAAAACTTGACACTCTTTACCACTCCGCTATCCAATTTGCCACAAATACCCCCTTCAATACACTGCACCCTTTATTCATCAGTCCACTGGCCCTCCCTTGACACTTGCTGTAAGATTCACTGGTTCACTTTCATTTGTTCATCGGCCTATCACCTCCTTATTATATCACCTGCTACAGCCAAAGCCTCACTTCATCTTCAATTAATCATTCCCAAAACCAAACCACCGCTCACAACTGGAATGCTCACTGTGTTATTTCTACTGTATGCATGTATTTGTAATGTATTTCTTTTCTAACCCTTTTTCCCTAAGTGGCTTTTCCACTTGTCAGGCCACCATTGTAAATAAGAGGATTTTAATTGTTGGTGATTTTTATATATCCATATTTGCTGTGATGATAAGCCATTAGTTAAAGACTTTTTAAACGTCATTGAGTCTTTTAGTTTCACACAATTTGTGTCTGAACATACACATCAGTGTGGACATACATTAGATTTAGTTTTAAGCTATGGTTTGTCTGTGTCAGTTAATAATATCAGTGCCTTACCAATTTCAGATCACTCACTGATAGTATTTGACATGTCTATCCCTAATTCCTTTAGTATGGGGAAAGTGTTGCAGAAGACAAGGTTATCTCGTTATATTAAGGTTATCTTGTTATATTAGCACTAATGCTTTACTTGACCTTAATTTGAAACTACCAGATGTGATGGATCCAGTTTTTAGCCAAGCCTTTTCAGTGGACTGTCTCACAGACAACTTTAATGGTGCACTTTGCAATTTGTTGGAATGGTTGGCCCCAGCCAAGACACGTAGAGAAGTGTTCTCCAAAAAAATCATACACCTTGGCTAAATAAGGAGTTACTGACTCTCAGAAAGAGCTGCAGAAAAGTGCGCCATACTAAGCTTGAAGTTTATTATAGGGCATGGCATGACAGTCAGTCGAGTGCAGATTTGAGTCGCGCATGTGCCACTTTGCGACGAGTGAAGATGTGGATTGCGCATGCAAACTACATAACGAAGTTCGTTCACTGCTGGCTACAAGCTAGCAATCAAACACAACTAAGACAGTCAGTTGAATGGTGTTTGCGGTAACGTTAGCAATCAAACAGTCATAGATAGCTAAAACGTTTTTGAAATGATTTCCATCTTCTGTTATTGTTTGTAATGAGAAAAGTATTGTTATGGATTTCACAAATTTCAGTATGACAGTTATGCTGTAAATCGTTTAAATCTGAGCATGGGCAACTCACATCTGCACTCGCCCAGAGCCGGTCTGAACTGTCTATGGTCTGACTCGACTCCTATGCTCAACTTGCATCGGGTATGACAATAGACAGTTAAAGAAATGGACCAACAGATCCCGTTGTTCTGGACAGAGACCAGTGAAGGATATTTTCCGGTGATGGCTAAGCGTTACTGCCCAGCCTCCAACTGAGCTTGACGACGTAGATGTGCGACGTGTCTGAAAGTTGTAAGTCTTCTGGTAGCTATGCCAAGAGAAATCTCAATCATTCCCAATCAGCAGAGACGGAGAGCATAGGTATATGTTAGGAGATAACATAGACATAGGCTAATTATTGCTAACTAAAATGATAGTTAACATTAGTAATTCAACCTAAACAGCTAATGTAAACTGTCTGCGAGCCTCTCCTGTACTATGCGGTGATTCCTCTACTGTGTGACAGTAAGTCACTTGGTTACGAAACAATCGTTAGCCTATTTTAATAAAAACGTCTGCTACGGAGCCATAACGAGAGGCGTGCCTTTTATATACATTGTTGTGTTTCTTTAGAAATAAACAAAGGACAAACAGAGTCTTGAAACGCTTCCGATGTAAAGTTATTCACTCTCAAAATGGCGCCAAAATGAATGGTTTGGTAGAATGGCAAATGGCGCCATAGGGGGCTTCGCTTAGAGAGGAGAGGCTTACCCCCTTGGGTATGACACGTTATGCCATAAAACGTTTAAATCTGAGCATGCACAACTTAAATCTGCACTTGACTTACATTGGGGAGTGACAAACCCATTTCATCCCCCTATCACCCCGATATCATCAGCCTCCCGTGGCGGTAAAAGGAAGCTAAAGCGTCAGGCTGATTGTGAATCCAAGATTAAGGATAGGCTGCAGGAAATACGGCAGGCGAGAGAGAGGGAGGGAAAGGGGGAGATAGAGAGGATGAGGGAAAGCAAGAGTAGTGACATACACACCATTTTTTGTAATTACCTGCGCCATTTTCTGCAAAATCTCCCATAGGAACAAAGCGCTATTTTGATGTGCGACATCAAACAGCTCATGCAGCAGTATGAACCCTTTTAAATTGACTTAATTTCCTCCAGATATTGTAGGCTACATGCTGTTACTGGCGTTATTTGTTATTAACATGTACATCATATACAACATATTTATTTTTCACATGATTTATTATTTATTCATCATTCTCAATTTCAGAGCTGTATACTATTCATATTGTAATATAATAACATCTTCATTCCACTAGTGCCTCAACCTGTCTGTATTGTTTCTGTTTATAGTGTGTATATATTGCTTGGTTGTTTTGTATGTGTAAGCATATTGTGAGCAATGATGATCCAGAGCAAAATTCCTCGTATGTGTCCTCATACCTGGCAAATAAAGCTGATTCTGATTCAATGTTGGATAGGCTATACGTTAAAAAAAAAGTAAGCAATAAGATGCATTCCTCTTCAGCTGTCATTTTGATCTAAATCAGCCGTGTCTGCTACCCCCTGTTGCGTGAGCGATGTCACTCGCGTGGACTTTGTTACGTCCCTTATAGCTTGGTAAATTACAGACGCCTCTTGTAATCAACACACCGTATGGTACGCTAGCTACATACATGAATCAACAGCTATTAACATACCTTATTAACGTCAGTGAACCTACCTCACTGTGGGTGAAAAACAACAGGAAATAGATAAAACGTCTCCCCCTTTAGCATTAAACTGTGCATGTGAACTCGGACATGAATAGCTATCTTTCTGAACACGACGTGGCACTGCCAAATGTGATGCGGCTGCAGATTTGAGACGCGAGTGAAACTGTGAGTTGCGCATGCGTCACTTACAAGTAGCATACAAGGAACGAGAGACTTCTGCAATGTCAATACAGTAAAAATGGACCTACAGTACGTAACAAAGTTCGTTCACTGCTGGCTACAAGCTAGCACACAAAGGTTGTCAGTTGAATGGCGTTTTGAGCTAACGTTAGCAATCAAACAACCATACGTTTTTGAAATGATTTCCATCTTCTGTTAGTGTTTGTATTGAGAAAACATTATTATTTCATGTATTTCACAAATCTCAGAATGACAGTTATGTCGTAAACCGTTTATATCTGAACATGCACAACTGATCTGCATTCGACCAGATCTTCGACCTATGGTGACACCCAAAGACATAAAGTGTCTAGTCTTTGGTGACACCATAGACCGTTATACAGTCTATGGGTGACACCCACCACATAACGTTCTTCTTCTTTTGTATGGCGGTTGGTAACCAGCTTTTTGGTGCATTACCGCCACCATCTGGTCTGGAGTGTGGATCAAGCGGCAAACCTCACATTTATAACAAAAAATGAAAACAATTTCATCAGAACTTCTCCGCAGTATATCATGTAAATTTAATGTCATCTGGTTATCACCAAATTGTGAAATCAATTGTTGTCTGGCTTTAAGCTATTTAGGACAATACATAAATACATGCTCTAAGATTATTGCAATATTCATATTCAATTTTCCATCAACATGCTTTTTCATTATAAATAATGATCCATTTAATCCTGTATGTCCTTGTCTCATTCTGGACACCACATCCTCTTCTTGCTTACTTCTGTAAGTATTCCTGTTCATTATCCCACAAAAAAAGGCCATTTACTTTAGCTTTAATTATACTTTTAACTTCCACTTTACTGTATTTAATAGCCACCTCTATGTCAGGCTTCTCTGCCGCTTTTTTGGCACATTTATCTGCCAATCTATTACCTCCTACACCGATATGAGCAGGTACCCATGTAAACATAGTACCAATCCCAGACTTTATCAGATATGCACTATAGTAATACACTACGTCCTTTCTAGACTCAAAATGAAGATACTTAAGGCTTATCAAAGCTGAGCCAGAGTGATCACAGCTTGCTCAGGTCTATTGCTTTCCACCCACATCAAGGCCATCCATACTGCTAATAGTTCTGCCATGTATACAGCTAAACCATCATTCATTCTTTTAGCAGATACAATGTTTCATTGAGGGATAACCTAAGCAATTCCCATTTTCATATCTGTCTTCTTAGATGCATCAGTATATATAATGACTCCTTTATATTTTCTTGAAATGTAACTCTGAACCCTGTATCGATGCACTTCAATAACCTCCTTTTCCTCCAATAAGCCTAAGTCAACTGGAGCCTCTAACAACAGCCCAGGAGGAACAACTGGATAAACCACTGAAGGGCTTATTTCCAGTGCACTGATTCCCATCATAATTACCTTCTGCCTTATTGACCATCCAATACTTTAAATTAGGTCATTCTCTCTTTTTTGACATTGCCATAGAACTCACTGACTCCAATGTTTGTCAGTATGACCCCTTAAATTTGCCCAGTACACAAGAGACAGCTGGTTTCTTCTAAGATGGAGCAGCATCTCCCCCATCTCTACCTAAACTGCGGCCACTGGAGTGGTCTTAAGTGCCTGCAACATAGCCTGATTCTGAATTACATCTAACTTTTGTAATGATGATTTAGCAGCTGATCCATACACAGAACACCCATAATCAAATACCGATCTCATCAGTCCTGTATAAATGGATTTCAAAGCAGGTCTACTTGCTCCCCATGCTACTCCATGCAAACATCTCATCACGTTCATCACTTTCTTGCATTTATCTATAATGTTTGGATATGTATTGTCCAAAGTCAATTTTTTGTCAAACCAAATGCCCAAATATTTGAAGAAGTCCACTTGTTCTAATTCTGCCACAGATAATTTGATTTTCATTCAAACTTCTTCTTCTTCTTTTGAAAGATTTCTATTGTCATAGTATACCGCCACCAACTGTACAGGAGTGTGTAATACCATGAACTTCATAGAGTCTAGGCTTAACAAAAAATATTCTCCTCATTATACCAATATTAAGAAAAAAAAATAAAGCTTCAAGTCCCTCCCGTGTCATACCCTTCCCTTTAAGTACCGGTATATTATGTATATCTTCCATTTCCTGCCAGTGTATTCTACTATCATTATATTTCACACATGCAAATAGTACATGTTCTACCATTCCCTACTGTCTGTAATGTAGCATTCAATTCTGTGTGCCCTCATTTGCGTCTGGTATAGACCTCTTCTATGGGCTGAAATATGTGCCACCAGAAACTGAATTTGAATAATTTATATTTGAATTGCTTAACTTGAATAATTGCATTGAGAGTCTAAATTTGAATTTAATCATTTAAAATTGTAGTTTAATTTGAATCATTGCACTGAAAAACTGAATCTGAATAGTGTAATTTAAAATTGAATTTATTTGTTTGGAACTGAAGTCCAATAAAATTTGAGTCTTACTGAAAATTCAACTCTATCTATCTCTACATTCAGTTCTCACGATTCAATTTCAAGTTACTGTGACAGACATGCGGGTAGTTGAAGGATGAAGAGCAATCAAGCGCAGATTGATAGAGTGCAGTGGCGCAGGATCAGCACTAAAGGTGCCAGACTGTTGCTTATGGATGTTCAAACGAAAGAAATGAAAGAAAAAAAACAGCAAGGTATAATATTTTACATGTGAGAATGTGTTTTATGATATACACCCCCGTTTCTCAATGTCAGAGTCCTCCTTAGCATTTGGAGAACATGTACAATGGAACAGGCTATCAAGTGCACGTCATTGCGGGCTCGCATCATTTAATTTTTTTGCCGCATTTCAAAACACTGGATGAAATGGTTGTGGAAGTGTTAACTGTGCTGTTTAATTATGCTGTTGGGATGGAGAAGATGAATCAGCAGCCGTTTCTTAATGTCAAGGAAGGATCCTCCAAAGCCAGGAGGAGGACGCTACGTCATCAACGTCCGTCGAAGGACCATTCCAATTTCGAGGATCCTCCGAATTCCTCCAAGGACTGAGTCCTTCATTAATAAAATTTCCCATAGACAGAGAAGGATGCATATGTGTATCCTTCATGGTCCCAAATCACCCACAATCCTATGCCTTTGCCTGTGTAACACCAAATTCTGTGACCATCGTATTTTGTGACTGTAGGGGGCGCTGTTGCCACTGTGCAGGTTGATCATACTCACACAGACGACTTCGTTACGACTCTGTTACGCTATCAGCGTAAACTGCAGGCTGTTTATAATGAAGGTTCAGCGCCGAGAGTTTAGAAATGTTGTTGTGTATACATACATGAGATATAGGCTGTATTGCATTTTGAATGACTAGTGTCTAATCGTAAATCTAAATGAAGAAACTAAGATATATGTTTCTGTGTGTGTGTTGTGTGTGCGTGTTTATTCTGTTGGCCCCTAATAAACATCACAGAGCAGACTTAATCATGAGGATGCGGGTGATATAAATAATAATAAAACTACGTCAGCAGCATGAGGCTGTTACCTAATCTACAAGAGCTGTGGGAGGAAATGATCAATAACCAAGTAATAATTTGATTGTGAACTCATTGTGAATTGTCCCCATAAATAAATTCATATATATTTGAACATTTCAAAATTCACCTGTCACAACAACCAACCCATTTCAGATGACTTATTTTTATCTTCATATGTATAGACAAGAAACAATAATCACTCTGGTCAACATCTGGTCTTAGGCACAAGGGGTCACATATTTTGTTATCAGAATATGTGACCCTACTGTAACTTGGCAGAAATCACCTGTAACTACAGCCAAACCACTTCAGGTGACTTGTTTTAATTTCCCATGTATAGCCAAAAACGGTCAACACAATCATTTGATGTGGCTTATGTGACCTGCGGTGTCACATGTTCTGGACAGCTCACATGTAAAGGGCATTCATTTGCTTGTTGTAATTCTAGGTAGTCCGCATAATTACGCTGGCTTAATCTGTTAGTCCTATTTGTGCATGATGGATCATAACATGTTAATGGATCTGAAGAAGTATCTTCTTGAGGGGGAATATCCTAAAGATGCCGATAAACATGAACGTTACATTCTGAAGAGGCGAGCCTCTTTCTGCATGATTGGTAAGCTAATTAGCATCGCGATAAATGTAGCAGGCTAATTAGGGACCTCCTCAAAAAATCAGTGGCGTGATCCATGGATGGCCCCTTTCTCTGTACACCATGCGCACTGTCAATGACAATAAATGATATGCGGTTTAATCAGCTCAAAATGTATAATACATGTTTTACAGGTATCACAGGGTACAGTATGCCAGAAAAATAAAAAGATATAAAGCTATAGACAGACTACACACAAATCAAGGTAAAAAGTCTAAATAAAGCCTATAAGCTATCTTTATATTAGGCTTTCATTAAATTTGCAGGCTTATTAATATGTTACACACATGCTCCTTCAATTTGCAGTTACATTTGATTTATTTAATTTACAAATGTAACATTATTAATGTCTTACATTCTTCTTGGCAACCGCACTTTACAATTGACACCACTTACATTCAGTCTACCCTCTGCTCATTGTCTGTTGTTTGCCTGTTTGTGTGTTTACTTGTTTGTTTGTTTTGCTTTTATTGTAGAAAATGCTGCTGTAACAAGGGAATTTCCCCGCTGTGGGATGAATAAAGTATTATCTAATCTAATCTAATCTTCTATTAATGTCTGTTTTGGCAGAGCAAGGTTCCATTCGAATTGATTGGGATGGACCTAGTTGGAAGGTTGGTCAAATCTGAGCAGGAAAATGAGTACATCTGTGTTATTATTGACTATTGCACCAGATGGGCACATATGCCATAACATATAAGTCAGCTGCAGAGGTTACCAGGTCCATCCTAAAATCAGTTTGAAGTGCCAAAACGGAATTCTAACTGATCAAGGCAAAGAGTTTGTCAATACTGTAAGTATTTTTATTTCTGCTACAGAAATTGTTAATTGTATTTCATAATGTCCATTGCTATGCAAACAGTTTAATGTAAATTATACACATGTATGTTAGTCCATTAACACATGAATATGAAGATGAAGTATATGTGTTGAAAATAAATGTAACCATTTCCATTTAGGTTTTTAATCAGTGTTCATCAATTCAATCATTAGTGAACATTGTAAAGTATAAGATTTTTTATTTTATTTTCACATTCAAAAACAGATACACTTAATATACTTTAACAGCTGATATTAGAATTTACTAAGTTAAAGTTATTGTAATTTTTGTTATATATGTCATTTAAAGGGCTGAAAAAAACGCCTGGGAAGGCAAAAATGCACATGTCCTACTATCAAGAATGGGTCCCTTAAAACTTTTTACTGGGAAAAAAATATACTTGTAATTTACCTTTCTAAACTCATTATTTACCTGTCTCTTAGGTGATCAATGCATACATGTCCCACACAGTCAAAAAAAAAAAAAAAAAAAAAGATACGGGACAAAAAGGCACTTCATATCGACTCATTTGAAATGACTCGTATATTGGAGGGAAAGGGCTCAAGATTGAAGGTAAGTGCAGTAGAGGTTGTTATTTTTCTTTTGAGTTTTTTTTAATTGTTTGGTTTTTATGATTTTACTTAAGTGATATTGTAAATGTTTATGGTCTTTTTTTAGTGCGATCCAAAAAATTACTACGTCATTTTGGGTGCCGTCCATGAGCCCAATCACTGGATATTGGAAGTAAGATCAAGTCCCTCACCATGTGTATTGCTGACCTTTGTTGAGAGCTATAATGTTTCCAACAACAGTGGTGACTAAATAGGTGACTAAATATCCTATTCAATAGGCGATCTTTCCCTCTGAGAAAAGGAGCCTTGTGGTGGATCCCATGGGAAATTATTCCTTTAAACTTAAACAGTGTTTGGAGTCTACAAGGTAAATGCTGAAAATGTAATACAAGTGTAAAACACAAACCAAAATATTTGAAAATATGTCATTGTCATATTTTACTTTTTGTATACCTTCCCAGGGCCTTTGTCAGAAAACGAGGTTGCCAGGTATCCAGGTGGACAGCCGACACAATTCCACACAGTCTGCAAAAGGATAGCACCTCGTGGAATATTTGTCCTTAAAGTAAGTTTATGTTTGTGTCTGTCATTCTATGTATACTTTTATTAATACCTGTAATTAATAACATGTAAAATACTTTAATTGATACCTGTAAAATATTTCAAGAAATTAGAAGGTTTTTGTTCCTCTCATATCAACAGTTTGGTGGTTTATATGTTACTGATGTACTATGCACTGACAAATAAATAGTTTAAACTTATTTCATAATAGTATGCAGAGACATTACTGGCAGAGGAGTCCCTAAAAATCTCAAAAGAGACCTCAGCAGTGAACAAGTACCGGTGGCCATGACACTGCTAAACGAGATTGGTACTTCTGTTTTATTCCCTGTTCTATAATCATAAAACACATTTCTTTAAAGATTAATGTTATGTTCATGTAAGCACTACCCTTAGTCACTGATGTAGAAGGAACCATTTTGTGTTGAGTAATAATATGTTGAGTAATGGTGCCACCATTGTGGGGAGAAGAACACTGTGGAGGAGCAAGGAAAGACAGCAAGGAAGAAACAGAGAAAACCACTATCAACTAATTGGGTAAAAAAAGCTGTTTGCACTTTTACATCACATGAATTTCTTATAGTGCGATATATAATATACATCATTATTATATGTTGTACTGCATCTCAAATTTTAAACCCAGTAAAAATGTTGCTGTAATGTTATGACCTTTGTTGTTACAGATCCAGTGTGACGAATGTGACCGGTGGTACCATGTGGTGTGTGTTCCAAGGCCTTCCCCCAAGAAATCATACAGCTGTGCAGTGTGCCAATTTTGAGCTGTCCCTCCACTCCCTGTGAAGGGTAGGTTGGACCCAGACACAGAAACGACACAGGCTCAGACAATGACGGTAATGACACTCCCCTTCTTATCTGTAATGTTAGTTGGGTGTGGATGCTGAATCCGCATTCACAGCCTATGTTTTTCAATACAGTTATTATTTTGTATTATTTATTCATCACGTTTTTTTGGACTTTAAATTGTTTAATATAATCTGTTTTTAAAAACAGTAAATGGTAAAGTTAAAAGTTAAAAAGATGTATATCCCTTATATCTTTCTTTTTTCTTTTTCTAATTATATTTTGTAGTGCATTTGTAGCATTTGGGCCAAAACATTACAATACTTTTTATTTTTTATTTATTTATATATATTGCGCTGTAGTGTTAAAATTGTAAATTTGTTTTACTTTTTTGGAAAAAATGTTTTTGCCTTACATGATCAAATAAAACAAGTCACCTGAAGTGGTTTGGCTGTAGTTACAGGTAATTTCTGCCAGGTTACAGTAGGGTCACATATTCTGATAACAGGTGTCAAAATATGTGACCCCTTGTGCCTAAGACCAGATGTTGACCAGAGTGATTATTGTTTCTTGTCTATACATATGAAGAAAAAGTAAGTCATCTGAAATGGGTTGGTTGTTGTGACAGGTGAATTTTGAAATGTTCAAATATATATGAATTTATTTATGGGGACAATTCACAATGAGTTCACAATCAAATTATTACTTGGTTATTAATCATTTCCTCCCACAGCTCTTGTAGATTAGGTAACAGCCTCATGCTGCTGACGTAGTTTTATTACTATTTATATCACCCGCATCCTCATGATTAAGTCTGCTCTGTGATGTTTATTAGGGCCCAACAGAATAAACACGCACACACAACACACACACAACACAAACATATATCTTAGTTTCTTTATTTAGATTTACGATTAGACACTAGTCATTCAAAATGCATTACAGCCTATATCTCATGTATGTATACACAACAACATTTCTAAACTCTCGGCGCTGAACCTTCATTATAAACAGCCTGCAGTTTACGCTGATAGCGTAACAGAGTCGAAACGAAG
The DNA here is from genome assembly GCA_026937815.1 of Etheostoma perlongum. Taxonomy (NCBI): domain Eukaryota; kingdom Metazoa; phylum Chordata; class Actinopteri; order Perciformes; family Percidae; genus Etheostoma; species Etheostoma perlongum. The sequence goes on from CM049379.1 coordinate 14,421,506, forward strand.
TCGTCTGTGTGAGTATGATCAACCTGCACAGTGGCAACAGCGCCCTCTACAGTCACAAAATACGATGGCATACGACTTGTATGACCGGGGCAGTCCCAGTTTTTCCGACAAAAAAGCCTATCGGGATGCTAAAATGTTCCGGTTTACCAACCACTATGAAATTGTCCTGGTTGTCGATTACATAGCAGAAGTGGTCTTATTATAGCTCGGTCATTTAACCCATGTAGAACATATACACCATACATCCAGCATATGATTATAACTGTGTGTGTGTGTGTGTGTGTGTGTGTGTGTGTGTGTGTGTGTGTGTGTGTGTGTGTGTGTGTGTGTGTGTGTGTGTCAATCGTAGCGGATCATCGGCATAATCTGTGCAGCCAGCATTACAATGTATATTTGTAACCATTGTGGCTATGTCTCATCTTATCTGTCATTTTAAGGGTGATATCGCTAGCCAGGGACGTGCATGTACATGTTGGGCAGCAGGGTTTAAGGGGGAAAAAGCCTATCAGTTAATATATGAAATGTAAACAAAAAGAATTTGATAATTTTGCAATCTTTTTTATAAAAAATCTCAACATAAATCTTCACACTAATCTGAAAAAAATGTTGTTGCTGCAATTTTGTTTTTTTTGCAATTTTTCAGGAAAACCCCTGTTATTATTGTTGGATGTAATACTGTACAATACCAAAGCATACATGTTAACAAACCAACTGATATAGTAATTTTTATTTTTGCAGACTGTATTATGGCTGAGGGCAAGGCAGAGGAGGACACATGTTGTCTGGGCATACCACCGATCACGCTATTGGTGGGACACAGTTGTGCCAGATTTTACCCCTACACAGTTTGTTCGAAACTTTCGAATGTCCCGGGAGTTGTCAGAATACATATGCAGTCAGGTCAGGCATCTCATGCGCCGAATGAACACCAATTACCGTATGTCTGTTCCAGTGAAAAAACGTGTTGCAATTGCTCTGTGGAAGCTGGCTACTGGCATTGAGTATAGGACCATTAGCCACCTTTTTGGGGTAGGTCTAAGCGCAGTGTTTAACTGTGTTCAGGATTTCTGTGACTCCGTTAGAAAGGTCTTGCTCCCTCAACACATCACCACCCCAGATGTTGCTAAACTGGTCGAAATTGCCACCTTCTTCCATAACCGCTGGAGAATACCACAGTGTGTTGGTGCAATAGATGGAAGCCACATCCCAATCATTGCCCCCGGGGAGTATCCCTGTGACTACTTTAACAGGAAAGGGTGGCACTCAATTATATTGCAAGGAGTTGTGGACGGTAGAGGCCTGTTTTGGGATGTATGTGTGGGCTATGCAGGGAGTGTGCATGACGCAAGAGTGCTAAGGCAGTCACATTTATGGGAGCAACTAAGTGATGATGAATTACTTGGACAGAACAAAATAATTATCTCTGGCATTAATGTTGGACACTACCTCATCGGTGACCCTGCTTACCCAATGCAGAATTGGCTTATGAAGCCCTTCTCCGACACTGGAAGACTCTCACCTGAACAACACACCTACAATTACAGATTGAGCAGTGCATGTTCGGTTGTAGAGATGGCTTTTGGAAGGTTGAAGGGCCGTTGGAGATGTCTCCTCAAAAGAAATGACTGCAAGCTGGAGCTTAGCAAGAAAATGACGTTGACCTGCTGTGTGCTTCATACTATTTGTGAAGAGCATGGTGACAATTTCATGGAGGAGCGTGTAGACAGGCAGTTACACATTCAACCTCCAGGTCAGGCATTACCTAAGCATGGTGAGCCAGAAGGGGCAGCTATTAGAGCAGCCTTAATCAACTATTTCAGTAGAGAGGAGTGATAGTTTTTACACTGATTGTTGTACATCATTACTGCCAGTTGCCTGTTTCTAAATGCACCAAAAGTTGGCAGTAGTAAAAACCTCATTTGCATATTCAGACTTGAGAAATTTCAGAAAACTTGTAATACAAAAAAATGTCAGTAATCAACTGGGGAAGTTTCATATGTTTGTTCAATGTTTTTACTTGTTCTCTGTTACATGTATCTGTTGATTATCCCTGTAACTTTGGATAGGTAGTTAATGTGGAATACATCCATCAAATTATATCTTTTAACTGGTTGTGCCTATGTGTGTTGTGCCAAATAACGATTGTTTGCACTTCACATTCACATATTCAAAACTGTTATTTTATCTTTTTAATGAATAACCAGTCTGGTATTGTGTTATCTGACTTGTTGGAATAAGGAAGGGTGAGAATGTTGTTAAATATATAAACATTTGTTTATTGGCATAGACAATCAAATAGTTATAAATAATAATAAATAAATAAATTACATGTTAATTATTTATGTGCTTGCGCCTCCATCACTACCACCATGCGCCCCATGTAAGTAAAAGTAAGACCTCTGCTGTTAAGTGTCATACATTTTTTTTTAAATCTTCAAATCTGCCATCACAGTAAATAAAAGCGGTTGTGCATTTGCTCCCGTAATCGTCCCCTGATGTATTTATTATTTTATCAGTAAGCAAACCTCCCTGCTGACTAAAAGTGTTGCACAACCAGGACATTTAGTTGGTGAATAACGGTCAAATCAAAATCTGATGCATAGACTATAATAGAATTAACGTTATCTGAAAACAGCGTGTAGTTTCTGTTCAGCATCTCACATCCCACTTTCAATCACTATAAGACTTCAACTACTACTACTACTACTACGGTCAGAAACATTGTGCCAGAACATAAAGTTCTAACATAATACAGTGAATCAGCATTCCAGTGTCTTAGCCTAGTCTTGAGACACCAGGGGGTTGGACAGATGGTTACTTCCCTTTTGTGGAGCAAACAGTATCTTTCGATATGTTAATAGTCTTTAGTTCCAAACCATATGGACAGAGACAGAGAGGAAGGAGGGGGGGGTAGGTGAGGACACAAAAGGGTCATCTTGATCTACCTTTCTTAGGACAAACAATGGTAATTACACAGCATGATATGGCGCCCACACCCCTGAATCACTGAATTAAATCCTATCTTTTCAACCCAACTGCAGCATTCATCTTTAATACATTCAAACATGTATAATTACATAGTGATGAAACATTTAAACTTTATTTTATTCTACACAACCTACCTAACGTTACACTGTTAACGTTTAGCTAAGGTAACCAGCTAGCTAAGCTTGCTAGCGGTAGCTTGCTAAACTTTGCTTGTTGTCACCGAACTAATGTTAACCATGTGAATATAACATAGAAACAAGACATAGCTGGCTACACAGTTAAAAATACATAATTGAAATTGAAACATTTGAAATATAAGACCAACCTGAAGCATTGGGATGGTCTGCCTCTCCGTTCACCATAGCCTCTAACAAGGCTGTGGCGGAGTTAAGTGCCCCGGTGGTTTGGCATGCCGGTCGCTCACCCAGTATGGAGTCCAGGACGTTAAAACATGGGAATCTTCTTTGCTGACCGCCGCTACCACTTCGTCCAAGCTCCTTTTTTTTGGTCCCGATAATCTTTTTTTTATTTTTTTATTTTGTTTATCAGCTGATCCACACTTCTCTGGTAACCCGCTACAGACATCTCCTGTTGAAGCCTTTCAAAGACGGGTTTCGTCCGTACAGCTCCATCCAGTTTATTTTGAATTTCTGTGGAGGACCACAGAGCCAGCAGACAGTTGGTTTCTTCCACAGACCACAGGTGTTTTTGTTTCCCATCCATTGCCAAAGCTAACATTAACAGCTGTCTATAGATAACAGCTGATCGGTGTTTTAAAAATGACGCCCAAAGTTTTTGTTTTCGAACGTCATGATAACCCCGCCCCCAGCACCTGACGTAACCGGTTCTTATCTCTGGACCAGCGCTAAGTTGGTGCTGAGTTGGAACCCGTTTTCTTGGCCCACAGCCAGGTTTATTTGTGTGGAAAAGCAAAGAACCGGTTCAATATTTGGCCTTGACTCCGAACCAGCACCAGAACTGCCTTGGTGGAAAAGACATAACAGTGACACTCATTTTGGAACTTTCTTTTACTATAAATACAACCCTGGGGTGCTTACAGGCAGTTAACAGTCTGAACTACTTCACAACACATCTTTTCTATCTATCGCAAGAAATACTTTAACCATCATGGCAACAACGCCGAAAACAGTTGTCTGCCCGACTCCCAGCATACGGCTTGAGGACCTGACAAAGGACCCAGTGGAAACTCAAGAGCAGATGAACCAGCTGGTATCCCAAAACGCTGGCCTGGAAAAATAGAAACAGAAAATCCTGACGGCGCTATGTGCCGAGAGAACCATCAGGAAAAATGTCCAAAAGGACAGCAAGACCAAGGAGCAGGAGAAAAACGACGAGATTCTCCTTCTCAGGGAAAGCTTAAAGGCGGAGAAGAACATCTCACTTTCTGCCAAATTTCACTTAAATCTGGTCGTCGGGCTCTGGAAACAGGAGCAGGAGAGAAACAAAGAGATCTCACTTTCTGCCAAATTTAACTACAACCGGGTCGTTGGGCTCTGGAAACAGGAGCAGGAGAGAACCAGAGAGGAGAAGAAGGACAAGGACGCAACGCTTCAATCCCTGGCTGAGGACAATGATCGATTGAGCCATCTCGTCCAAGAAAAGGAACGTCCTGATCAAGAAAATAACAGAAGAAAAGATGGCTTTAGAAAGAAAGAATTTGGAGAACGAAGCCGAGCACAAGCAAAGGCTGATGATCCAGAGGGAGGCTGAGTTACAAACTAAACTCACCGTTCTGGAAGACGAAATGACACAAGAGCTCGCTGCAAAAGACAGCTTAGAGAAACAGTATGAGATGGAAAGGGAGAGCAGAGAAAAGGAGTGGCTTATCCAAGTGAACCTAATGGACACAAAAATCAACCTCTTAAAAGAAAAAGTCTCAGCTCTTCAGATACAGAGCCAAAGCCTCCAGGACTTTCAGATGTTGAGCAGATGGATGGAGGACCAGACCTAACCAGTCTCCAGACCTAAACCCAATAGAGAATCTTTGGAGGGAGCTCAAACTCTGTGTTTCTCAGCAACAGCCCAGAAACCTGACTGATCTAGAGAAGATCCGTGTGGAGGAGCGGGCCAAAATCCCTTCTGCAGAGTGTGCAAACCTGGTGAAAAACTACAGGAAACGTTTGACCTCTGTAAATGAAAACAAAGGCTACTGTACCAAATATTTACATTGATTTTCTCAGGTGTTCAAATACTTATTTGCAGCTGTATCATACAAATAAATAGTTTAAAAATCATACGTTGTGATTTTTTTTTTTTTTTAGATTATGTCTCTCACAGTGGACATGCACCTACGATGACAATTTCAGACCCCTCCATGATTTCTAAGTGGGAGAACTTGCAAAATAGCAGGGTGTTCAAATACTTATTTTCCTCACTGTACATTTAGCAGACAGCCAGTGTAGCATTAGCTGCTAAAGGGCCAGATATTTCCCTTAGGAGTTGGTCGAGACCAAAAAGAGTGAAAAATAAAGTGATTATTACAGCCATTTACAGAGAAAGAAATCTTTAAAAACGTACTAATTGATAGCTGTAACAAACATAATACACACATTTAGCAGCTAGCTAGTGTAGCATTAGCTGCTAAAGGGCCAGATATTTCCCTTAGCAGTTGGTCAAGACCAAAAACAGTGAAAAGGAGAGTGAATATTGGACCAGAGATGGCAAAAGTACTCACTTTCCGTACTTAAGTAGAAGTACAGATACTTGTGTTAAAAAATACTCTGGTAAAAGTGGAAGTACTGATTAAACTTCTTTACTCAAGTAAAAGTAACAAAATATAGGCTTGGAAATTTACTTAAAGTATAAAAGTAGCCTTGTGAATGACAACCATTTTTTATGCAAAGCTACCTGGAGCACACAAATGTTACTAGAGAGCACGCTGAGGAACTTCAGTGGACATGGAGAACACGGTCTTTATATGGCAATGGCTACATTTTAAATGGATGTCTGCCAACAGGCCTAAAACATAACATATATGATTATTTTGACAGAAACTGGGACTCCAGATTAATAAGATTCTGACTGAGCAGCAAGATATTAATTCAGTTGTAATTCTGTGAGGATTCACAGATCCAGTTTCTATTTTTAATCTTCCCCTTAACATTTAAATGAATCTACATGTATGTGGGTGTGCTCAAATATGGCTTCTGGAAAGAAAATAAAGGATTCAAATATGAATGACTAAACAGACATTAATAAAGAAGTTTCCCAGCACATTCACCAGAAGTCCTTCTTGATGCCTACTGTCTCAAACATCTCTCTCAGATAAGGTCGAGGATGATGGGAACATCCTGCTGCTTGTCTGCCAGATCTCTGTTTTCTTCGTTTTCAATCGTGTCACCCTCCATACTACTATGTGCTAACGTTAGCGCCATCTATGCTACTATGTGCTAACGTTAGCGCCATCAAGCCGCAATGATTTGCTGTGAATTAATGCAGAATGCTGAATCTGTTGAGTTGTCTTAGTCGTGCGTCAAATGAAACGTACAGTAGATATATTCCCATCTGTTGTTGGAATTTAAAATTTTATATGTGCTTAAACATTGTGGGTGATTTGCATTATACATTCAAGCTAAAAGGTAAAAGCATTATTTCAACATAAATGAAGACATGTGGGTCATGCATTAAGTTTGTTGTTATAAGTTTATAGTTTGTTGTTTGTTGCATTAAGTTGTTTAGCAATACTTTTGTTTTATAATATAAGATGTTCTGGTACATTTTGTTATAACCCAGCTCTACAAATGTGTTAGAAGTTGAATTGATGATGTTAGAGACATCCTGTCTCTGGTTTCAGTCACCCTTTATGGCCCTACTGCTCTGTTGCTTTGCAAGTCTCTGAGGGTCATAAACCCTCAGTCACATCCCAACTAAAAGATAAGGAATAAGCACAAGACCCCACCCTTTGTGAGATAATACTGGGGGTCTGAGAGAAAAAGAGTCAGACAAAGGAAGGGGAGAGCTGCGACAGCTTGATCCAGTTAACTTTTTCTCAGGATATCCTATGTAATAAAATGGATTCACATTTCAACATCTGAGATTTTGACTACTAATTGAATGAACCCTGAGAATGGAGCAGGATTTAATTCCAACAATTTTAGATTGAATGTGGTATTGATGACGTAAACAATAATAAGGATAACTCCAGTGAAATGATGTGGAAGTTGAGGACTAGATTAGGACTGTCTTAAAAGCTGATTCTGGTTTCCAACTTCGCCCCAGGTGTGTCTGTTAAAACACGGACGGAGACTACTTCTCTCTAGCTAATGTTGAGTTTTAAAAAGTTAAAATGTCTGAAGGAGCCAGGTTAGAGAAATATGCATGTCTCTGTCCCCCATTCCCCCCCTCTGTTTCTCTGACTGTAAAGAATTGATCTGGTCAAGTCTGGCATTTAACATATGCAAAGGAGCTTCCTGCTACAACAACAAAAGGTGGCCTTCTGTCTCCGGTCCCCTGGGGTCTTGGTCTGGGCTAAGACAATACAATGCTAATTAAACTGTTGATGTTGCAATTCACATTTAAACAACAGAACCTTTTGCTCTGGAACCAAAAGCGACCCCCAAAGGGGCAGAGTTTAGCGCCATGTTTATTCTCATTGTACTGCAAAGATGCCCTCGGCATGCTGTCATGACGACGGCGGACCAATGAGAATAGATTTGACTGTGTCAGGTAAAAAGGAACCGCCCCAAGGTGCAGAGGATAAAACTGTGTGATTTAGGAATTTTCAAGACTGGTTTCACGCGACTCCGTCATGGGGAAGCATGGATCCAGTCCGCTGTCAGCTGCAGTGTTATTATGTTTGTTTGTCTCTGTCTTTGTCTTATCATCTTCATCATGCTGTTGCAATAAACCTTTTCTTAATTCTCAATTTGACCCTCAGCCTCCTTCCTCAGAGATCCGACTGAACCCGATGTTACTTTTGAAAAAAACTTAACACTAAGTTTCCATCCACTTGTCAACTGAATTACAGTATCTGAAGTTCGGTAAAAAAAAAAAAAAACCTCATGCGAATAAAGCTGGTCAAACTGTTGATGCTTCATTAAGATCAACGTGCAACCTAGCTAACAGGTGAAGAACACACCAAAACCACTAGCTAACTTACTTTAAATAAGTAAGTTAGCTTCCGTGTGCTAACGTTAGCGCCATCCATGCTACTATGTGCTAACGTTAGCGCCATCAAGCCGCAATGATTTGCTGTGAATTAATGCTGAATCTGTTGAGTTGTCTTAGTCGTGCGTCAAATTAAACGTACAGTAGATATATTCCCATCTATTTAGATTGAATATGGTATTGATGACGTAAACAATAATAAGGATAACTCCAGTGAAATGATGTGGAAGTTGAGGACTAGATTAGGACTGTCTTAAAAGCTGATTCTGGTTTCCCCAGGTGTGTCTGTTAAAACACGGACGGAGACTACTTCTCTCTAGCTAAGTTTCCATCCACTTGTCAACTGAATTACAGTATCTGAAGTTCGGTATAAAAAAAAACATACTCATGCGAATAAAGCTGGTCAAACTGTTGATGCTTCATTAAGATCAACGTGCAACCTAGCTAACAGGTGAAGAACACACCAAAACCACTAGCTGACTTACATTAAATGTGAATAACTATAGATCAATAACAGGCTTAAGTGAACTGACATTATACGACTTACAGTTCTCAAAGACGCACACACACAATCTCAGCTGATTATCCTCCAGACAGCTAGTCTCTTTTTCTTTTCTCTCACTTTTTTCTCTGTGTGGCACGCGCACCCGCTTGCGTTCGCGCTATTCACCGACATGAAAACCCTTGTACAAAACTAAAGTAACGAGCCCATTTTATGAAATGTAAGGAGTAGAAAGTACCGATATTTGTGTTAAAATGTAAGGAGTATAAGTAAAAAGTCGCCACAAAAATAAATAGTAAAGTAAAAATATCAGAAAAATCTACTTGAGTACAGTAACAAAGTATTTGTACTTCGTCACTTCCCATCTCTGTATTGGACTTACGGTAAATTCACCAGGTGATCATAATACAACATATTCTTACTCCCAATTTGTCACCTACAGCCATTTACAGAGAAAAAAACTTTAAAAACGTATTAATTGATTAATTGATCACTGTAATAAACATAAGACACATACATTTAGCAGCTAGCTAGTGTACCCAGTAAGCACACAGTCCGCAAATGATCGCTTCATCTGCAATTGATCGCTGGTCATTTAGAAGCATCGTTAATTGAGCGTCAGTACGTCGTATTATGATAAGCAACGTAACTATGTCTTTTAGATGTATTACAAGTTCCTCAATTGTTCACGGGTCATTTGGAAGCATTGGTTATTGAGCGCCTGGACGTCATATTATGATGGGAATCGATACATCGCAGCAACGTGTTAAATATGTCAGTAAAATGTATTACAGGTTCCTCAGTTGTTCGCGGGTCATGTGGAAGCATCGTTTATTGAGCGTCTGGACGTCTTTACGTTACACACTGTTGATGTGATGGACAGTAAATCTGAATACTGCCCAGCAACATATTCGCGTCACAGTCGACAAAGGAAGGAAAAAAGTTGGCAGTCTACAAAGGGTTGGGAGGGACGACTGCTTCGTTGCTGTTAAACTCCATGGTAAGCACTATTTCATCTTAACATAGTTAACGTTAGCTAAAACAATATTTTGACGCTTTTGCATGTTGAAGTTGGTGTTCATCTGACAAATAACAAGATATTTTAGCTACTAACTAAGTTAGTTACGCCATGTCATGGTTTAAAATAACTTTTTGACATTGGAACGGTCCTTCGGCAGACGTTGATGACGTGGCATCCTCCAAATTCTGGCTTTGGAGGATCCTTCCTTGACATTGGGAAACACCCAGAGTGTATGGTGCCTTCGACCTGCAATCTGAGCTGCCCTGCGGCGGCGGCGAAAGGCAGAGAGTTCCGTGGCAGAAGGCAGCGTCTCTTCGCCCGTGCAGGCCAATCATACTGACCTGGGATGCAAACAGATTAAGCAATGTTTTTTTTTCTTCCAAAAATCAAATTAGACAGAACAGACAGTAGTAACTATGACATGTGCTTGTCACATTGCTTCAGTCAGTGAAACCATGTGCTCTTGTTTGTTCCTGATTAGAATGACTGCTGACAGTATTTTTAAAATAAAATTGGCTTGTTTACACAAGCAAAATGACAAAAAAAAAGAGATTTTGCGCAGACAGGCCATCACAACTGTAACATTTGAAGGCATGAATCCAATTATGTCTGTTTTTTATTTTGTTTCTAATTCTTATTTATTTCATCTAACAATATTATTTTGTTCATCAACAAATAATGTGAGTAGCAGTCAGTATTCTAACATTTGCTTACTGACCTTTTGCTCACCCACAAAACTCATACCAACAATAATTCACTCTGAATTATTGGTCTCCACCTACAGCATGTCAGAGAAAAACACTCATGCTTTATATCTATTTATGCTGTTCTCATGAACCATTCATATTTATACTGTTGCTACAAAAAGTAATGCATTATAACCCATAATCCATGTACTAATATTGTACGTATTGGAAGTTTCTTTTCTCAGTCTCAGTGAGACAGCTTATTACCCAGTTCCAACCGTAGAAAGGTAACAAAATTCTGTCTTCAGCGGAAGCAATAATATTGTTTTTAAATTAATTAAATAATTTTTTAATCAATATTTGGTGTCAAATTATTGATTTATTTGGTAAGTAACCGTGTAAGAAGTGGGATCCTGCGTCCAGGGTTTATTTGCAATAATGACCACTCTACTAGGGATGAGCGAGTACAGCATTATCTGTATCTGTATCTGTTTACCACATGAATTATCTGTATCTGTACTCGGACTGGGCGGGGCCTAACCCGGAAGTGGACAGAATTTAACCCGGAAGTGGGTCGGGTTGTCTTGAAATGGGTGGGGCTTTAACCAGTGCAATTGATATGAGTTGATCAGAAATTGTTATATTTATTGCTGATTAGAAAACTATTTACATGACAGCATCGAGATCAATGGTGTTGTCATGGTAACAAACAAACTATATACAGAACGTTTTGCAACAATGAATACAACACATGCGGTTGCAATTATGAAGTAAAATGTAATGAACAAGAGTTTCATACTCAAATAACTTTCTTTTTTTAACTTTTAATTTTTTTATGATCAGTGTGATTTTTTTTGTTTTTGGTTCTTTTTTATTTTTTTATTTCCACACCAGGTATGTGTGAGTGTGTGTGTGTGTGAGTAACAGAGAGAGAGAGAGAGAGAAAGAGAGGGGGGCCAGCTGACAGTTAAAAAAAAAAAAAAAAATCTCCAACGGCAGAGACGCAGCGCAAGTTGCATTTAAACCAAGCAGTATGTGTGAAACCCCACGTTCACCGGAAATCTACTGGTTACTATGTAAGTACTACAAACCTTAATCTGTGTGTGTGTGTGTGGGGGGCGCTGTGACTATCACAGAACGCAGAGACGGTCAACTGAGGACTTTTATTCAATCCAAGCACAGATATTGACTCGTATTACTTGTATAATACTTGTACTCGGCAAAAGTGCTTTATCCGTACCGGATACTCGTTTCAGCCGAGTACTCGGCTCATCCCTACGCTCTACATTACAGTAATCCTAGTAATGCATTGCCAGACCTTCCTCCACAGTACTGCAGAGGAGGATCTGGCTAGTCCACACAACATTTTGGAATGGGAGAAAAACATGACTTGTTATATTGGCATTTCTTTAAACCAATTACAATGGTCATGGGTGGAGCTAAGCGCCAGACGTAGCCACGGTGACGCATTCTTATAGTCATGCAACAGAAAACTCAGATTGGACAGATGGTCTAGCTAGCTGTCTGGATTTACCTTGTAGAAATCTGAGGAGCAGGTAACCATAGTGCTTAGAAATCCACTGGAGTTCAAAATTCCAACACAAAGGAAGCGGAAGATGACGGACATCCGGACAAAAAGAGGGACATCTGGTGGAATCTCCGGTGGCACTGGAGCAATCCCAGAAGTGGAAGGATTGGCAACAGCATAGTACAAGATGAATTATCCATTTGTGATCTTTTTGCACAATTTAAATTTATATTTAAAAAAAATAATTACGAGTGTGCATCTTATGAGCTGAATGTGGATTTTTTTCATCTCATGCAGATGTGTGCATCTGTCTTGAGTGTGTGCGCATTGATGTTGAGTGCATTCCAGGGATTTTCTTTGCATAGCTTTCACATGGTGCTGACTGCTTGTACAGCTGAAGCATGAGGTTCAGCGGCCACAAAGGCATCTGCAGTCATCTTAGGCCACCTGTCACAAAGCATTTCCACAACTCCGACAGTTAGGTAAAAGAAAAATGTCAGCTGGTCAACCAACACTGGAGCTGCTTTTTGTTACTGCCTGTCTGATAGCCACAGATGGAGCTAGCCTATGATATCTATTTGTGGATTTGAAGTTACTGTATGACAAAGCTATTTTTTAAAAGTCAAGGCAATATTTGCTAGACGCAAGAAGAAATGGGACCCATAACAGATGCAGAGGTAGGGACTCAGCACTGTAGTCATGTGAATGTGAAGGAACGTTTCTGTAGCCCGGACAATGAACTGCTGGCTGTGGGGTTTCGTCCATCATAGTGATTGGTGTTAACATTCCACCATCTGCTGATGCGGAGACAGCTGCTGACGTCATTCACACCACTGTCTCACAACTCCAGACGCAACAGCCCAATGCCTTCATCATTATCACTGGGGATATTAATTATGTTTCACTGGATAAATCTCTCCCGGACTTTCAACAATATATTAACTAGGGATGAGCGAGTACAGCATTATCTGTATCTTTATCTGTTTACCACATGAATTATCTGTATCTGTATCTGTACTCGGACTGGGCGGGGCCTAACCCGGAAGTGGGCAGATTTAGCCTGGAAGTGGGTCGGGTTGTCTTGAAATGAGCGGGGCTTTAACCAGTATGTTATTTAGAGAGAGAGAGAAACAAAGAGAGAGAGGGGGGGGGGGGGTTGGAATGTGTGTGTGTGTATCTTAATTTGTAATATTATTTATTTATACCGCAACTGCCTTTTATTTGTTTTATAAAACACAGCAATAAAGTTTCAGACACTCAAAAAAACTGGTTAGAGCCAGCAGGCGGTTTAAAAAAATTTTAAAAAAAACTCCGACGACAGAGATGCAACGCGAGTCGCATTCTACCGAGCACTATGTCTGAACGAACCCCACGGTTACCAGAAGTCTCCTGGTTACTAGGTACTAGTAGTATAAAACAAACCTGAAGCTGAAGAAACCCTAAATGTTAACGGAAAACACCTGAGGGAGAGGGACAGAGCTGCTAACTTCTCCGTGTTCTATGTGTGTGTGTGAGTAGAGCGGCACACAGCAACAGAAGGAATGTGTGTGTAGGGAGGGGCGCTGGGACTAGCCTATCACAGAACGCAGAGACGGTCAGTTGAGGAGTTGTATTCAATCTGAGTACAGATATTGACTCGCATTACTCGTATAATACTTGTACTCGGCAAAAGTGCTTTATCCGTACCGGATACTCGTTTCAGCCGAGTATCCGGCTCATCCCTAATATTAACTGCTCCACAGGAGACAAAACTCTGGACCTCCTGTATGCAAATGCCGAGGATGAGTACAGTGCCACTGTCCCCCCTTGACAAATCAGATCATAACCTTGTCTCGCTGTCTCCTATGTATGTTCCTCTTGTCCAGCGGCAGCCTGTCCACACAAGGACTGTGAGGAGGTGGACTCAGGAGGCTGAAGAGGCACTGCAGGACTGCTTTGAGTCTACAGACTGGGGTCTGCTCTGTCAGCCATATGGGGAGAACATCAATCACATGACAGACTGTATCACAGAATGCATCAAATTCTGTGAGAACATCACCATGCCCTCCCTGACTGTATGCTGCTTTCCTAATCACAAGCCGTGGATCACCAGACCATTTGAAAATCCTTGATGAGAAGAAGAAAGCTTTCAGGTCAAGGGACAGACAGGAGCTAAGGGAAGTACAGCACAAACTGCAGGATAAACTGAGGGTGTGTAAAAACTCCTACAGGAGGAAGCTGGAGGCCAGTCTCCAACAGAACAATATGAGGGAGGTGTGGACATGGATGAAAGAGATCACCAGGTGTGGGGGTAGGAGAAGACAAACACCAGGCAGCCGGGAGAGAGCAAACAAGCTAAACTGTTACTTTAACAGTTTTACTTGAAGTCACTATTGTGGAAGACATCCTGTCTTGTCCCGGTCTGTCTTGTCAAGGATGGGATGTAAGGCCCAGTAGTAATAAAGGTGCTAAAGAGGCTGGTCTTGGCCTACCTGAGGTTGTAGGTGATATCTTCTCTGGACCCTCTATAGCAGACATACTCAACTGGCGGACCTCGGTCCGGGGCGGACCCAAATGCAATGTCGTCCGGACCGAGACCAAAGATGTATTTAATAAAGATGATTAGCCTATTATTATTATTATTATTTATTATTAGGCTATTCGTTACTTTCAAAGTATTTCAGGCGTAATTATTTATGATATTTCTAGTTGTAGGCCTAGTCTTTTCCCACGATCTCAAAACAAGGTTGCTTATCATCACTATGGCAACTGACCTGTATATCAGTCAGTGATTTGGGCTAGTTATCAATTTTCAGCAAACATAATTAAACATGGCGTGTTCCAAGCTGGAAAAGAAACGAAAGGTGGATTCAGAAAACCGAGAGTTTAAGGCGGAGTGGACAGAGAAATATGCATTTGTCCTGCCTGCGCGGAGCACAAAACCGATGTGTCTGATCTGCAATGAGACGGTAGCAATCATCAAAAGTTCAAACGTGAAGCGGCACTATGAAACAAAGCATGGGCACTTCGAACAAAACTATCCCCAAAACAGCGAGGTGAGAACCAGAAAAATAAACCAAATGCAAGAATCATATCAAGCGCCACGAACTGTGATAGTCAGGTCAGCAACCCAGCAAGAGCGCACGACTGAAGCGTCACTGCGAGTGGCATGGGTCTTGGGCAAGCATAAAAAACCATTCACTGACGCCAAAGTTGTGAAGGAATGTATGAACGAGATAGTGATAGCTCTGTATGAGGAACCCAGTTTAAAGATGACATTACTCAAAAAATAAGCCAAATATCCCACTCTGATTCCACTGCAGCGAGACGAACCGAAATGCTCGCCGATGATTTATTGCACCAAATGAAAACTGCGGTGAAAAATGCTAATTGCATTTCATTGGCTTTGGACGAATCCACTGACAACACGGATCAAGCCCAACTAATGATGTTCGTCAGATTTTTTGACCCAGAAAAGGGTGCATTTTTCGAAGATGTCTTGGGTCTCAAAACCCTTCTTGGCCATACAAGAGGCAGTAACATTTATGATGCAGTGATGCAGATGTTGAGAGACCAAGGCATAGACCTGAAGCATGTTGTTTCAATTGCTACTGATGGAGCCCCAAGTATGACTGGGAGAGAGAGGGGATTAGTCTCCCTCTTAAAGGCACATCACCCTGACCTCATAGCATACCACTGTGTCATTCATCAGATGGTTTTGTGTGCCAGCTTGGGAAAGGAGTTTTCAGAAATCATGTCAACAATGATGAAGCTCATCAACTTTTTGAGGGCGTCCTCTGCTTTGCAGCATTGCCTGCTACGCTCATTCCTCACAGATGTGGATGCAGAATTTGATGATTTACTTCTCCACAATAATGTCAGGTGGCTTAGTAAGGGGAAGGTGTTGGAGCATTTTTGGGCACTGCGGAAGGAGTTAGAAACATTTCTATTGAATCAGACCAGTCCCAAAGCAAAACCATATGTGGAATTTCTCCAAAACAATAAAAAAATGGAAATTGCTGCATTTTTGACAGACATCACTTCCCACCTCAATGATTTGAATTTGAAGCTCCAGGGCAAAAATAACACAGTGTGTGACCTCATGTCAGCTATCGGCGCTTTTCAAAGGAAGCTGGAAATCTACAAAAGTTACCTACAGGAGGGAAGCCTGCTTCACTTCCCAAATCTGAAAAGCCAAGCTGCAGAGCCACAACACTACAATTATGTGGAATTCGTAGACAAGTTGATTGCAAATTTTGAAACCCGCTTTGGAGATTTCCCCCTGGGAAAACAGGTCTTGCTGTGTGTTGAAAACCCATTCCTGGTGAAAAATGTGACCGAATTCTCAAATGAAGCCCTGAAGGTCTGCCCATGGGCTAGTGCTGCTTCTCTACAAACAGAGCTGATTGAGCTTCAAGAAAACCTTGCCCTGCAGGAATCTCTCTGCGACCCTTCCACCATCTGGACAAAGATGGCCCCTGCAGGTGTCTTGCAGAAAATGGCCCTCCAGATTCTAACTATGTTTCCTTCCACTTACTCCTGCGAGTCAGCCTTCTCAACAATGACAATGGTGAAGAACAAATAAAACTCACCAATGAACATTTGCACCAGTGCCTATGCCTGGCTCTCACACCTTTTGTGCCAAAGTTTAAAGAACTGGTGGCACAGAAGAAGTGCAACTTTTCACACTGTCTTGGACAGAACCTATTCTTTGTGCATAGTTCAAATGTTTCTTGTTATGGATTTATCATCTTTTTTGTTTGGAGTTCAAATTTTGGATACGCGACGGCCTCGGACCCTGGAAACATTGGAAACTTGGTGAGTGGACCTTTTCAGTTTGTAGTTGAGTACCCCTGCTCTATAGTTTGCCTACCAGCCTCGTCTGGGAATGGACGCTGTCATCTATCTCCTGCAGTGAGCTCTTCTGCACCTGGATGGCGGTTGCGGCACTGTGAGAATCACATTTTTTGATTTCTCCAGTGCATTCAACACCATCCAGCCACTGCTACTAGGTGAGAAGCTGCGGGTGATGGGTGACGGTGCGTCCACAGTCTCCTGGATCACCGACTACCTGAAAGGCAGACCACAGTTTGTCAGCCTGGACCGTGTTCTGTCTGATGTGGTGGTGAGTGGTACGGGGGCCCCACAGGGGACTGTGCTGTCTCCTTTTCTGTTCACCTTATACACCACTGACGTCCAGTACAACTCAGAGTCATGTCACCTACAGAAGTTTGAATGTTGAATGTTGGAGATGTTCTACCAGTCTGTTGTGGCCAGCGCTCTGTTCTCCTCTGCCATCTGCTGGGGCAGCAACATCGGCGCCAGCAACACAAACAGGCTGAACAAACTGATCAGGAAGGCTGGCTCCGTCATCGGCTGCAAACAGGACACTTTAAGCTGTGGTGGAGAGGAGGTCAATGAACAAACTGTTACCTATGATTTTAAACCCAACTGTCCAAGATTTGTCTTTGTCAGTTTGTTTCCATTTGCAAACACTGACATTTGGCTGCTGACGTGCAGACTTGAAGAGAAATGCACAATCTGGAGAAGGTTATGAAACAATGAATGAAGGACACTTAGTAAAGATAGACAGTGTATAGTGGTGGCTAAAACAATCACTCATAGCTCATAGAGAAATGTAACCTCTAACATTATGTCAGAGCTGCCAACTTTTCCATAAACCTTGGAGTGAGATTTGGGGGGGGGCAACCCATATTTTGCCGCGTACAAAGCAATTTCTTTGGCTCTTTCAGCATCATTATCCTTCAGGGTTTAAATTGGTATTTGTTATATGTGGGGGGGATGGGGGGGCTCTCCTTAGGGGGGTCTGGGGGTATGCCCCCCCAGGAAAAATTTTTGAAAAATAAACCATTAAATGGCACTTTCTGGAGAGTTTTGTGCAAAAAAAATGGAGAAATCAAGTCTTACATGATATGTGCAAAACTGTAGGGTTAAGAGCCTTTTCATTGTCGTAGTATCAACAGGTATTAGGGCATTCAGCATTTACATTATTTACATTATTAACTTCTTATGATATAAGAAGTGACCCAGACAATGTGCCAAACATAATGAGCCACATGAAGAGACAATAGCATATGTCAGCAACAGCTGAGAAGATTTGGGTCTGTGGTGAACAGGTCCAGGGGTCCCTGGTGTAGGGACCAGGGACCCAAAGTTAAATTAATGTTGAGGGATCAACTAAGACCACTGAAATTCTAAAGAATGAAAACCACTGATTTGCATAAATTCTAATCATTACTGTGCCAAGGCTCAGTAATGTTTGGCCCTTATCCTCTGTATCCCACTATACTGTATTTATTTTTTTGGGGAAAATAAAGACTATTAGACTAGAGATGCTGAGGTTAGAGAAGCACAATAGTGGCCCAACGTTGCAGTATCGTATACAGTATATAGTACAGGATAGCTCAGACGTGTTTCATCAGATTTCTGCTCATGTTTAAAACCAGGTGCACATTCTAAATATAACTCCTCCCATCTCTGTTGTCCGAGATTTGGAGAGTTGTAATATAGTCTGCTGTGCATGGCATTGCTCCGCTGATATGGTAGTATGTGACTCAGACCGTCTATACGCTGCTCTTCATCGGAGGTCTACACGGATGCAACGCGTCACTGTCCACAGCAGAGCGAGTCCACTAAAATGAACTGAAGTTGCTACACAGCAGCCGCGCTGCTCACCTCTATCTTTACAGAGAGAGTGGACACGAAGCAACGGACGGGTCTGTGATACTCAGAGCTCATACCTGAAGCCGGGGAAATGCACCTGGGATGGCTCGTGAAAAAACAATGTTCTCAGTTTGCAACATTTCAAAACTTCCACAGACAGGGAGCGCTCTTGAACCCCCTCACAGTCTCTGAAAGCACAACTAGTCGATCATAAGTGTCTCAACAGGTAGATCTACAGATAAACTCATCTTTCAGAAATTTGACCGACCGGGTTGACACTTCAGCGTGAGAAATCGTGTGAGCGTGTGCAACCAGTCAAATGCGTGTGTCTCACGGCCAATGCGTGAGAGTTGGCAGCCCTGTTATGTTCTTGAAGTGAACATCTTAGCCTCAAATTGCCGTCAAATTGCCAGGCAAGAAATCAACTATATTTGCAAACTTGCAAACTACACATACAAAAGATGTACAAAACTGCAAGAATAGATAGCTACTAAAACAAGAGTTAAATGTCAAACTTGCTTACACCCTTAATTATGGTAGGTGCTAGGATGCTAAGTGACAACATTGAGATGTATTTGTCCCATGTTCATACAATTTGTTAGACTGGGTAAACCCCGCCCACTCTCCTAGCGATTTGATTTTTGCCCTGCAGCTCTGTCCGTCACATACAGCGTCATCTGAACAACGCCCGTTGGTTACGTCTCTTTAGCAGAGAAATACGGAGCAGACTCCCCAGACCAACACTCCATCTCAAATCTATTTAGCTTGGCTTGGTCTGGTGATGGCCAGACTAACAATTTGTGTTATTTTTAATGGAATTCTGGGACGTTTATTATGAAAACATACTTAATGTGATCACCAGTCATTATAGGCTGCCACAAAGACATGTCTTTTGGATCAATCCTTTAAACCAGCATTAAGAAACATGTTTTAGTATTAACAGCTCAATTGTGGAAGTGCTGTTTAAATGAATTACTACTTAGCCGCCTTTAGCTGTACGGAGCCATTTAGCATTAGCTTATTGTTCTGATTTTCTCTTTGATTTTCTCTACAAAACATAATTTTCAGGAAGACGTGTTCAGTGAAAAAGCCATCTTATCTTATCTCATCAATTCCCCTGCAGACTACTTGCCCAGCAACAACCTGCTGACAAAGTCAGCAATGTCATAGTTGTATTTATAGCCTGTGATACTGCCCCCAAGTGGCAAATACAATCTACTGTATCAATGCAGCTTTAAATTTAAAATATGAGTATTTTTATAGATAGCAACATGCCTTGAATTTCACCTCCCTTGTACACAACATGTCCTCTTAGGGTGAAAAAGTAAACATTAAAATGCATTGTGTTTTTCTAGGCTCCATCTGCCATCCTGCTCATATTTATGATATGGCCTTTAGCTTGTCGTCATCACCTGCCTTTTTTATGCTTATGACTTGAGAAAATGTGCCATGAGCAACATGTCTGACATGGCCGCTGTAAAACAGACACTCTTGATAGTCACCATTGTAAATCAATCAATCAGTCAAGTGAAATCATATACAATACAATTTTAGTGAAATGTAATTTCAATATCCTCCAGTAATCAAGTATAGTGAACTCCATGGTTAATATTCTGTGATTGCAAGAATACGGGTTCAAAATGAAATCAACCATTTTAGTGAAAAGTGTATTATTACTCTTTTCCCTCCCATTGACTTTCTGTCTCAGGAGTAAGAAAATGACACGTGAAAAAGTCAGAGAAACTCTTACAAGAGGTCACATTAAAGTTTTGCATTTATAGAACATGCAAAAGAACAACAGTGTCCATCTGTGAACATTGTTTACCAATTGAGATGATTTTGATACTAAAGGTTTCCTGTAGAGTTTTGGACCACTAGCAGTAGTGTGGAACAGTTTTTCCATGAGTGGGTCCCCGTTTTGTTATGCATCTTATGCATGAAGGTGACGCGATGCACAGTCCTGTCAATTGTGTCAGTTTTCCACTCAGGGCTCAATATTATAAAAAAAATAATTGGGGATGATAAAAATGAATTTTGCTATGAAAAAACCTGCTAACTTACATTCTGTGTAGCATTAACAGTTCTTATTTCACCTCCTTGACAAACAAATGCACAATTGCACACACACAGCACATACATTAGTTAGAAACGTGAAAATAGATGCCGGTCACTGCGGGTATGGCAGAGTGATGTACAATGACAACAGCGTCCCCGTGGTGGGATACTGCTGCAATTTTTAACATTACAAGTAAGTATCAAGTAAACAACCTTTAGGAAAACTTGCACCGCAAGCCTCTGCAGCTGCAACATGGAATTAAAACCAAGTCAGTAAGATAGCCAGTAACCTTTGTTTATTGTCAATGTTACCAGTTAGCCATTAGCCTAGTTAATGGTAAGTTACCATTAACGCTATCTCACAGTGAGTGAAGTGACGCTATAACAATTATAATTCTTACATGTTAAGAGTCAAAAGCTGCTCTGCAGCATTTCAAATCATGACACTGATGTTACCACTTAACGTAACTTACTTTCTCTTCTTTATCCCCTATGGGACAGAGGCTGCAAACAGATTTCTTTATCAGATGTTATCCTTGGCAACATAC
The DNA here is from genome assembly GCA_026937815.1 of Etheostoma perlongum. NCBI lineage: Eukaryota > Metazoa > Chordata > Actinopteri > Perciformes > Percidae > Etheostoma > Etheostoma perlongum. The sequence goes on from CM049379.1 coordinate 14,442,624, forward strand.
AGCCATCTCCTCATGGCAGGTGCATGTTGTCCAGCAGCTCCTCCAACTTTTAGAAACACCAGCAAGCAGATCCGTTTCTAGCTTTTTGGGGGCCCTGTCTTAAACTTGTTTTGCAAAGTGCCCCCAAAAGTGGTGTACTTCTCCCCTGTTTTTGCCAACTTGGCCTTTTTTTGTGTTGTGACTGATTCACCTATAGTCTAATATTTTCAGATGAATTTGAATAAAAAGGTTGATGATTGATCATACATTTTTTTATATGTTTTATTTTCATTAAAAAGTCACTTTTAATTATTGTATTCATTATAAGGAAGAAAACCACTTTAAATTTGTGACTGTCCACATTCATTTTTGGGCTGGCTTAGATTGTATTCAACTGGTGGAACGGTGGAAACATACCAAGATAGGCTGCAATGCACCAATAAAGACAGGGAAGAAGACTGCAAGCTAATAAACATGGATGTAAACAATGCTTAAAATTTGTTTTATAAGGAAGGAAATGCATTCAATGTGTTTAAGGATACGCCTTTTAAGATTCCTTCACAGAGACATTACCCCCATCACTTGGTTATTTTTTGTTGTGTGTTGAGTTTTGCATCAGCCAAATGGATCTGGGTGGGAATAGCCCTAAGGTGTGAATGGTGGCTGCATGTGTTTACTAATGGGGCCACCAAGGTAGTGATTGAGCCTACGCCTTAAGGCATTTATAGGCAATTGGCTCATCCTGAGTGACATAAGATAAGATGAGAAAACCTTTATTTGTCCCACAGTGGGGAAATTGCGGTTTGCAACAGCAAGACAAGAGCAGAGATAGATAATAGATGCCGGTCACTGCAGGTATTGACAGTCAGAGCCTGTCTCATCATGTCTCACATCAGCTTGTCTCCACAAGCAGAGCTGACCTGCTAATCCTGCAGGGCAAAAGTCAGCTTAAATAAGTATTGCATGAACAAACGAGGAAGTGAGGTGACGAAGTATGGTAAGTTGGGGTAGTGGATGGGCACAAGCCAAACACAAGATTTTCACTCAGTAGACTTTGGTTTTTGTCCTGGGGGAAACTAAAAGTCCACTGTCATTTTAAAATTAAGTTTTACGGACCTTAGTTTGTGATGCCATAACGTCTTTGACATCAGGTTACATTCCTATTTTAGCAGTTTTGCGTGACCAAAAACTTTTTTTAAGCCAATCCCTGATGTTTTACTGATCCTATATTTGTATTGCCTAAATCTAACACCGTTTCACAATGGTTACATGCTTAATATGGCTTGTTACATTAAACAGAATGTTAAGAAATGTGTTTCTGAATCTCTGAGGAAGGAGAGGCTTGGTCCAACTGAAGATTTAAAAAGATTTAATTAAACAGAATGATGAAAATGACATGACAAAAAGCCACGTAACACTGCAGCTGACAGCGGACTGAGAAACATGCTTCCCCTTTAGGAATCACATCAGTCAGTCTCAAATCTTTCTCAGTATCACAATTATATTCCCAGCATACATCAAATCAAGAAAGTACATTGTTATCAAATATCAACTTTTTTAAACTCAACAATAGCGATCACATGGTTACGGTCACATGATTAAATGGCCTCTGTGCGGTAGTAGAATGATCGTATGTGTTATTTTGAAAGCTATCTGTAATATATACAGTATGTGTGGCAATGCAAGCGGCCTATGACACTCAAGAATCTAAAATTTCCAATAACGGTATCTAATATCCAGAATAATCTGTACCCGTATCCAGAACAGAAAGCCTGGGAGGAGAAACGCGGTAGGGAGCACTGGCCCCTTAGATAGCTGTGGCACCCGGCAGCCTCTGCAGCGGCATGCACAAGGCTGTACCTCGGTGCAGCTGTGACCATTAAAACAGGATTGCAATACATTGTAAGCAAACAGGCAGACAAGGCACTTTCAAGGCACCGCTTTACCGTGCCTTGAAAGCTTTTACACCGCCCTCAGACCCCGGCAGGGGGGCACGCAATCCGTGCAAACACACAGCATCCAACTATAACAAATAAGACTGTCAGATCTTGATAAACACCAAATGGATCAAAACAAGGACGCATGCATCTTACCGAGGCACCCAATGCCCCAGGTGAGCACTAAAGTCGGCACTCTTTAATTTATAATTTTATATTTATACTGTTTATTGATTCCCAGTGGGGAAATTATAATTTCCACTCTGCTTAATTAGTAATCACTACACACAGGGCTGAAATACACTCACATACTCAGGACCTATTCATGCACTAATGGAGAGATGTCAGAGTGAGTGGCCTGCCAGCTGGACCTGAGCGGTTGGGGGGGGGGTACGGTGCCTTGCTCAAGAGTACCTGGCAGCGCCCAGGAGGTGAAGTGGCGTTACTCCAGCTACAACAATAAAAGGACAAAGGATGAAAAAGCGTCCTTAACATTCCGCAGCAGACTGACCACCTCTGGCAGCGGCAAAAAGCGTGCAGCACGCTATATATATATATATATATATATATATATATATATATATATATATATATATATATATATATATATATATATATATATATATAAGGACAGCACAGGAACAGGCACTCAGTACAAGATCAATAGAGGCCGGGGTCTACCACACCAGGCAGGACCCCGGGTGCAGACATGTGCAAGGATGCCCCTGAGACAGTACAGGACATAACAGCAGGGTGTAAGATGCAGGCAGGAAGTGCGTACATGGAACGCCATAACCAGGTAGTTGTCATAGTGTACAGGAACATCTGCCACGAGTATGGGCTGGAAGTCCCAAGGTCAAAATGGAAGACACCTCCTAAGGTAGTCGAGAATGACCGAGCTAAGATCCTGTGGGACTTCAAGATCCAGACTGACAAACTGGTGATGGCTAACCAACCAGACATCGTGTTGATCGACAAACAGCAGAAGAAGGCAGTAGTGATAGATGTGGCAATCCCAAGCGACAGCAACATCAAGAAGAAGGAACACGAGAAGCTCGAGAAATACCAAGGGCTGAAAGAGGAGCTAGAAAAGATGTGGAAAGTAAGAGCAACAGTGGTGCCAGTGGTAATCGGAGCACTGGGGGCTGTGACCCCCAAACTGGGAGAGTGGCTCCAGCACATTCCAGGTAAAACATCAGAGGTCTCTGTCCAGAAGAGTGCAGTCCTAGGAACAGCTAACTGCGCAGAACCCTCAAACTCCCAGGCCTCTGGTAGGGGACCTGGGCTTAAGGATGACACATACCACCCCACAAGGGGTGAGAGGGGGATTTTTTTTTTTTGTATAATGTAAATATATATATATATATATATATATATATATATATATATATATATATATATATATATATATATATATATATGTGTGTGTGTAAATATCCTGTGGTCCTCAGTGGCCTCTAGTGAGTAAACAGTAATTTAATACAGAACAGCAGATGAGGAAGCTGCAGCGGTTGCGATTGAAATAACAAATACCGAACTATTTATACATGTGTTTTTTTTCAATGACTACAACTATAATGTACTCAGATAGTTAGAAAACGAGCTGGTATACTGTATATTTTGGCGAGCGGCAATAGGTTGCAGTAATGCTCTGCATGGTTGCAGTTCACCATTCGAAGGAGAAGAAGGAGATTTAGCAGTAACCAGTGTAACCAGTGTACTACATGAAAGTGTAATGACAAAAGTATTGTAATTGAGATACAGCATTAGTCCAATATCCGATATCCGATGTGTTATCTGTGCGCATTATGAGCTATCCACATGTTTGTCTACACTGTATACAGATCCTTGTGTATGTAAACGACGTACGTAAACATACACGCCACGTGGCGTGTTATCGCAAGAAGAAAGTGATAGTTGAATTTAGGAAATGTCACACGTGGGTTGGGTTTAGGAAAACGACAACAGAGTTGGATTTTTAAAAAGAACGACGGTTGAGTTAAGGAAAAGAAGAATGGGGTTGGCTTTAGTGAAAGCAACGGTTGAGTTTAGGAACCGAGACACGTGGGACACAATCCCTGGTCTCTTGGGTGAAAGCCCTGTGTTTTACCCATTCACCGCTCCGACCAGCCTCCCTAAGTGGATTTTCACCCTTTCATACTAATTGCTATGGCGTAAATTCACACGGAATTGCAGGGTAATGTAAGTCCATGGAGGCCAAACTGTGTTGATATACATGCTAATAAGCAAGTATGCTTATTAGCGTGATATCACGCCAATAATGGCATCCGAATTGGCGTGTCATACATACGCCATTTCATGAGATCAGTCTGCAGTTAGTAGAGCTTTCGGTAAAGTGGTTTTGTAAGGTAATTTATGTTACAACACCAGTTAGAATGGTGTCCCACACTAATATACAATCATATTGATCCATTATTCGGAGAACTGTAATAAAAAATGTGTCGCAATCGCTTGTGCCTTATGAACAGTGTAGAACAAGCATCTAGGTTGGAGGTGTAATTTGAGAAATATGCATAATTACTATTTGCCACCCACCTCATGTTACCTGCATATTAAAACTCAGACTGGACAGCACAATGCTCCACTGGCTCTGATGATTGAAAGAGGCTGAAGACCTTTGAATACCAATGTTCACCTTACAAATACACTATACTGCCATACAATATACTGCCACAGAGCAAAGGTTACTAGGTGCATTTTACATTCTTTGTGTCAAGTCTTCAGACTTTTACCAACAATTATGATAAATACTACTAATATCATACTACTAATAGTAACTTATCATTATAACTAATATAAAGAAATGTGGAAAAATCTATCTGTAGTGCATTACTCAGCACAACCCTATTGGTGTTACCTATTAAGGCGCTAAGAAAGAGTTTAAATATGGTCACCTTAAATGCGTTTTACATTTAATAGAAAAAAAGACTTAACTATTTAGATGTCTAAAGGTATTTTTATGGGGATTTTGTCTGAGCAATGATTATATCAGGTGCTTTTAAAAAAATAAAAGGTCTTTTTCAGCCACCCAAACTGCCCACATCAGACCTGTCACGTCCATTAGGTTCTTCTTCCTGCTGTGCCTCTTTGTCCTTGTCATTTCCCAGCAATCAGAATTATTTTCTCTTCAATCGCCAAATTAGTGCCTTTTAACTACAGCTGGACTGATAAATTATGTGTTGAGTCAAATGTTCTGTAACTGCACTCATTCCTAAAAATCAAATCAGCCATTTCCTCAGAAATCATTTGGAGAGAAGACAGTTTTTACATTACTGAGTTTATAACTTTGCTATAAATTTTCCTAATATTCTTGTAGGTTTATAATGAAAATCCCTGGCATAGAGCCAATATATGTTTGCATATCCTGCACAAAACTGTACACACTATAAGCCTGTTTAGCAGGGGCCAATGTTTGTCTTGTCCACTCTGAAACAAAGTGAGGATGAAATAGGGATTTATTTATGAACTGGCATGTTACATTATTTAAGGAATTTGCCATTGAAAGTCACCAATGTGTGAACCTGCTTCATGCAACTTTAAAGCCTCTCTGTTGGATTTTTCAACCTCAAACCTCCAGGCATCTGAGCCAGCCGTTTGGTGAAACAATGTCAGAAATAATGAATTTTACTGAAAGGACAAGCTATCAAACTGACAGGGCAATAACTGAACCCACACTGACACCACAGTGCCCAAAAACAACAAATCTGGCAATCCAGCTCAGTATGTCACCCACTTAGTGATCATGTGATGTGTGCCTTTAGTATAGAAAATTCCCAAAAAATTTCATAAAAAATAATAACACATAACAGATTTTTGCATCATTAACTACAACACTGTCACTTTTACTTGTTTTTTAATTGTTCTCTTCAAATGATTGGTGCGTGCGTGCGTGCGTGAAAAGGTCAGTGTGATCATCTATTAACATGCATCAGTTGTGAACATCTGCTCAGCAGAGATTTATCATTCATGAAAAACAGAAATGCTATGTGATACCTGCATGCTATTACATTATTCACTCAGTTCATGAAACAGGCCAGGTAATAAAAGTACTTCCCAATGTCAAGCTGATCACTAAATAGGCAATCAGGCTCTATAAGCCTGTGTGACATCTAGAATAGATTTAAAGAAGTCTGTTTCATTCATCAAACTGGGAGCTCTCTCATGAAATCATCTTGCCTCAGGATTCTGTGTTTGGTTTAATCAGAGACTGGGTGGAAAAATCACAACTTCTGGGAAATGATATTATTTCTAAATTCAAATCTAACTTTGGGCATGTACCTGATATAAACACATCTACCTTCTGCATAGAAGCCTTTGACTTATTATTTACTGATGGTGTAGAGTGCTGGTATAGTTTTTCAAGCAATTCCATTGTCATTCAAGGAAAGTAAAATAAAAAATACAGTACAATTACCTGCTGACCACTAAGCAGTTACACTAAAGAAACAGTGTGCACATTGGCTATGGAGGTTGAGTAGCCCAACAACACCTTGGCATAGTTTACCGATACAGGGATACAGTGGGAACATTATTAGTCAGATTACCGGCCTAGTTACAAGTCTCCAGTGACGTTTAACTTTAGTAGCTGTTACACTACAGGTATACCAATATGATGCTATTAAACTAAAGGTACCCTGTGGAGTTTTTGACCACTAGTAGCCCAATGGAGCAATGTTTTTTTACGAGTGGGTCTCTTTTTTGTTGGTCTTGTGCACATGTTGCTTTATTCAGTCCATAAGGAATTGCCTCAGAGCCTGTTGTGAAATTATCTCTAAAACACTATTAAATGCCAAGTAGATAGATAGATACATAGATAGATAGATAGATAGATAGATAGATAGATAGATAGATAGATAGATAGATAGATAGATAGATAGATAGATAGATAATCATAAGGTGCATGTAAGTATTGCACTTTGTCAAAGTTACAGAGGATGTAATTTTGAGTCCAGATAGAGAATCTCAGCAGCCTCCCAGTCCACTGATGTCTATTCTGCAACAGAATGGGCATTAGTTTAAGTTCGATGGCCAGCAGTAAGAATTTGGTGTTGCTTGGTGAAACACTTTGGGGTTATGAGGGTTTGGCTGAAGACGCCTCTCTTCTCAGCTTGCCAACTCAACTCCTCCTCCAATCACTAGCTTGCTATTGGGAATATTCCTCTCTAACATGCACTCATTGCCCAACAAACTGGTGGAATTACAACTGCTTTTGGTGAAAACCGGAATTTCTCTTCATCTACTATTTTGTGCTTCATGGAGAGGTGGCTTCGTGGATTAATTCCGGACTCTCAGCTACAGGGCGGACAGAAACAAGGTGGTGGAATCTGTTTCTACATCAAAAGTGGCTGGTGCAATGACATGACAGTGACCCATCAGCACTGTTCTCCTGACCTGGCATCTCATCATAAACTGTAAGCCTTTATAGTCACCCTGTGAGTTTGCTTCATTCATTCTGGTTGGTGTTAACATCCCATCTTTAATAAAGGAAAACCTCACTCACAAACTCCCTAAATGCAGACAGCATATTAAATGCCCGACCAGAGAGGAGGACATTCTGGATCACTGTTACACGGTCAGGGATGCTCATCTTGCCACCATGCGTGTGAGATAAATTAGCCTCGCATTTGTCAATGCTGCAAAAGTTAGCACCTTGGGCATACTCCAATGACCTATCTCCAGAATAAGCAACTGCCCTTGGCCACCTATGCCTTTTCCCAGCTATCAGTCACTATAGTGTCATTGACCCAATCCATGAGGCACAGAGATATGGCCAGGTCCTAATAAATCCATTCACATCCGCTAACTCCTGGCCTGCTAGCCTTCAGTCTTCACTCTTGCATGCTAGCAACGACAATGCCTGCTAGACTCTCCCTACCTGTAATGATGCGTCTTATCGGCTCATCCGGCTGGTTTTCCGCCTGCTTGTCCTAATACCTGGATTTCTATTAGTTGTCTATGGAAAAGTTGAGAAGCTGCCCTAAGGCCCAGTGTTCATCCTTGCTCACCTTGCTATTTTCAGTGGGTATTGTAGAATCACCAGAGGAAGAAGTGGTCCCCGTGGCTCCTGACATTCATGGCTCTGCCAACAGTTTAGCACAGCTCAGTGCCACAGAGCCACAGTAAGCTGTTCTTTCCGACTTCCTACCTCATCCCTAGTGAGCTATCCACACCGAAGTGCTCAGTCTTCTCTGCTGAAAACACAGCTAGACCTTCCATTCTGCTGTCCTGCTGCTGGTCTTTGCTCATCTCTCCATTGGTCTGATCTACAGCTAGGTTATCAGTGCCAGCTGCCTTTTAAGAACCCAGGCCACTCTCCAGAGGGGTCCCGTGTTCCAGAGCAGCTGAAGAGGACGGGCAGGATGATGGCCAGACGGGCAGGGCAGCACTAGCAAACGACCTGAAGGTCCGTCTTCTAGGTACATGTCTTCTAGGTCCCGTGTACCCAGAAGACAGACCTTCAGGTTGTTTGCTAGTGCTGCCCTGCCCATCTGGCCATCATCCTGGCAGTCCTCTTCAGCTGCTCTGGGATCTCCTGGTCACCTTCCAGACCTGCTCTGCCCATTGCCCCTGCAATCTGGTGGTCCTCCAAGGGCTCCATCTGTCAGCGCTGCCCTCAGGGCTGTCCGACTGAGGTTTTGTGCTCCGCCTCTGTACAGCTACCAGAAAGGATGGAGATGAGGGAGAATGACAGTGAGAGAGAAAGAGAGGGAGAGAGAGAAAGAGAAAAAGAGAAAGAGCGCTGTCTGTGTTTGTGTGTACTGTATGTGTGTGATCGTGAGTGAGGCTTGAGGAGAGAGCGACAGACCAGGGGGAGAGTGGAATAAGAGAGCAGCACATTGTTCACACTTCACTCAAGACACTGATCTGCGTTTAAACCAGGGAATAAAAAAGAGGGAACACATTTCAGGTAAGCAGATTTACGCTCTTTGGAAAGGTATTTATCACAGTGACTTATCATGAGATAAGTTACTGTATTGTATATCCATTATCAATTATAAAAATCACTTGATGATCACTATGATTCAGTGCCTCAAAAATAAAGAGAACATATATCTTGGTGGGTAACATATTGTACTATAATACTTTTTTATTTCAACTTCAATGCTAGGGTTGGTTTAACAAATATCACACATAAAACAAGATTTTAAATCCTTTTATTATGAGCCAATAATAAAATGAAAATCCCCTGTGTGTGAATATTGATAGTATATTAGCATTGTATTATAACATTCCATTAAAAAATAACTTGATTAATTGATGTTTTATCTAAGGGACAGTGTACATTATTGGAAATGTCTGTTACTCTAATATTGCTTGAAACCAACAAAATATTTGTTTAGGCTACACTGAGGCTACATTTTAATTTGTCTACTCTTTCATCTTCATTTACTAAAGTGATATCTTTAGCTACTGCCAATTTCAGCATAACAGGATTGTGGGGGGAAATTACTTTAATTTTAAAGTAGTACCCCTGAAATTATTAGAGTACAGAATGGCAAGAACATTTGAAAAATATTTGATTCTGCCTTTCTAAATGCAAACTTACTCAGGGCCAAATGTATTTGTTTCACAACATGCGTGTAAAAGCATTGCAAGGTATGTACAAACAAGCGGCACTGAGGTAAAAGTGCAGACTGCCTGTCGCAGGAACTGAAAATGGCACATTGGGCGTTCCGTGTCATGCACATGCATTCATGGGTGGGCCAAGGGGAATGCATGTAAATCTGGTGAAATGGCAGCAGGAATCTGAAAAAGACGAAGACAAGGATTACACTTTTTCAGTTGAAAAAATTAATTAAGCTTTACAGATTAAGCAGCCACGCAATATTACAGTTACATTCCATTCCAGCAGTTGTTAAACTCCTTGCTACATTACAAACATTGGCATCAGGATAATTTCAAACAGTCATAGCATCAGCAGTGGGAATATTGCAGTCTGCACGTATCATAGCACTCATGTACTTAACACTTTCCTACAGCACACTAGTCAATACATACATGTCCCACCACTAATGAATACCATGCATCAAGCAGGCTTTCCGAACGTCATAGGAACCATTGATTGCACCCACATACCAACTGTCTCCCCGACACTCCAGGAACACATTTACAGAAAAGGAAAACATACATATTCCACGAATGTGCGCGTATAAATGTGCGCAATTTGCGGTTTAGTGGGCGGAGAAAGGCACTGATTACCCAATGAACTGCATGATTGGTAAATACGACGAAAGCTGAAGTATCACAGTGTGCGCTTTCTGTGGGTCGGCTATGGTGCTGATAACGCTATGATCGCAAATGTACGTACATCTGGCCCTCAGTGTCCTGGAGGCTCATTCAGCCAAAAATAATACAATGTGAATAATACCATTATTTTGAGCAATACCAAATCTGAATAATTGAGTATAATTGTACAAAGAAGTGACCAGAGAAGCACGTCATCTTGGAGTCATAATTTGAAGAGGGAGCATAAATATCAAATGATGTAATGAAAGGTGCAGCATGCTAATACAGAATAGAGAGACTGTCTCCTCAGTGCATCAGGTGATGGATCAAAATGTCTGCGGTTATTAAAGTGTTTTTTTTAAATAACTTTTGAGAGGCGCTTCTGAGAAAGTCCACATTCAGGTTTTGCACAATTCCCTAAGACTACACTTGACTACGTTGACATGTAAGAAAAAGCAACCATTCATGCACTTTAACACATTTACACAATTATTTCTTTGGATAATAGTTTGGCTTTTTTGCCTTTATTTAGTACAGTTGAAGATTTGGCACTAGAGTAGGGGATAAAGAGGGGATGACATGCAGCACGGGCTGTGGGTGGGAGTTGAACCCAGGCCACTGTGGTAAGAACTGAGCCTCCGTTATTGGGCACATGCTCAACCAGGTGAGCTACCAGGCGCCCCCCAGGAATACATTTTTGACTATAGAAGCAATGTCACGTTGACTTCAGTGCAAAAGATGGTTGTTATTTACTGTTACTTTAGATTAGATTAGATTAGATAATACTTAATTCATCCCACAGCGGGGAAATTCCCTTATTACAACAGCATTTTCTACAAAAACAACAAAACAAACAAACACAAACAAAAAGGCAAACAACAGATAATGAGCAAAGGGTAGGCTGAATGTAAAGTGGCGTCAAATAAAGGTATTGTAAAGTGCGGTTGCCATAGTACAAAAAATAATATTGCATTGTAAGTTGCATTGTATTGTAAGTAAGTGACGTTAAGATTAAGTTGAATATGTAATTAAAATACAGCAAAAGTAGGTAACCATAATATAAATTATATTTACCTGTGATCATAAATAATATTTAAAAAGTAAGTACTTGTACATACAGATATTAAAGCAGGTGTTGTAGAGTCTGACAGCGTCCGGGATGAACGACCTCTCCTTCTTACACCGTAACTTAACTTAACTTTTCTGAAAGGCACATTATTTGGATTTGCAAAGTGGATAACTCATGGAATCATTATGAAGAACGAGAAAAACAATAACAATGGAAAGCTGCTATCTCAAGCATGCCTCAAAGTTTTGTAGTTACCCTAGTGACAAAGCTGCTTCTAGTCACTGGATTGGCCTACTGCACTGTTTGTAATGAGTTATATACTCTAGGCAAGACTTGTAAAGACAGAGCCACTCTAAAAGTCCTGCATTTTACTGCATCCACTGCAGGATGTAGTCAACATTGCATGTAGTTATATGATACACAGAGGCTTTACTGTACAAGTGAGCTTTGTAGCTACCCACTGGCTTTAAATTATGACAATCAAAAGCAGATACATTTCTTACTGGAGATCAATAAAGTATAATCTACCACATAAATCTACCATATTCCTGTTGGCCAGGTGATCAAATACAACAGTTTGAAATCCTTAACAGACAGCCACTTTCTTTAGTTAGTTTTAGAGCAACGTGTGCTGTGACTTTGTTTCACTCATTTTGTGCAAAAACAAGTCCTGACTCTCAGGCATGGCAATTAACTTAACTTTACAAGCAACACAAGACATGAAAAATGTGTTTAGCATGAGAATATTGCAATAAATCAAAAACAATGCTGCTGAAATTTTTGAACTATAATATTAGAGATGCACGACTTGCAGAATGGTCATGAGGAGATATATGTGTCATTCATAAATATATCAAATTCATTGTAGAGCCTGTATCCTGGCTATATATTGTATTTTTCTAAAATTCCACATTACTCATTTTCCTCTTACTATAGCTCAAGTCTAACAGAAACCAAAGTTTCTCTGTAAGCATAATCAAATGTATTTCATGTTTTATGAAATAAAAATTCATACAATAATACATCAAAAATGCTTTGATATAGTATCAGTCATTTATTGATGGGATCCACATAATTAACTGATGTGTTAAGCTTTCATCTTGTCCAAGTTCCTATAAAGCACATTACCCTGGGATATAATTTTTATTAAATTACTTCCTTCAACCGGAACTTCAATAGCCTCCAAAGATTTAATAGAATGAGTCACTGCTCTCTGATATGTGCTCCTTTGAACAGCAGGTACAGTACATCTCAAGGACATACTGCTGTCTATGAGAATCTGCTGATTTGTCCCTGCCACTGAAATGCAAAAGCAGTCGCCTAAAGGTTAAAGAAAGCTAGCCTGGTTCTGTCTCAAGGTAACAAAATCCGTGGGTTTCCAAAATCCACCTACTAACACCTCTAAAGCTCACCAAATAACATGTTTACTGGTATTTAATCAGTATATCTTGGCTGGGAAAGGTAATTTCCTCAAAATCCCTGGTTACCTGGCAACCAATCCTGGCAAATAAATAGTCTAGCACATAACCCCCCCTCCAATTGGAAAACAAAGTAATAGCCCAGTCCTCTGACATTTTCCTTCATTACCATAAAAACAGGCACTGTAAATACTTACCAAATGTGTATTCATCCATGATCAAAAAATGTAGACAACAAAGAAAACTAAACAACTGAAAACAAAACAAAAATAGAACTATCTATCTACGATCTATCAAGCATGTGATAACTGATCCTTTTTAAATGTAAGTCTAATATTTATTCTCCTCCACCAACTCCCAGCTAAAATATTTGGCTCTTTAGCAGCTAAATGCTCCACAAACTCACTTGCTAGAAGGTGACAGACTACTAATTGAGAGAGAATTATCACTAGCTTCCAGCTTCTTTTGAAACAAATTTTTTTTCTAGATGTGGCAACAGCCACATGCTGAGAATCAAAAACAACACACCTTTAACGTTCTGTGTGTGTCGCATTAGGTCAGGGGTACCACGGCTGAGTTGAGTCGAGCTGGTACTAGCAGTAGGTATGCGCCATAAATGTAGTGATTTCATACATTGATAATACAAAAATACTTACTGTATTTTACAGCGAACTGGCTGGCCTCAATAAAATTATCTCTCTGATGATTACTTTGCTATTAGTTTCAAGAATAGTCTGCATATTCATATTCACCGACTAACCAAGGCAAAGCTTGTGAATACTTTGGTTATTGTTCAAGGGCAGGAAGCAGATGGCAATTCAAGCTTATTCAATCTGTTCACTGTCAAAAGTCAATTAAAAATGTATTGGAAGAAACTGCAGGCATAGCAAATCTAATTCATCCATCCATCCATCTATTGTCTGTAAACGCTTATCCTATTCAGGGTTAAGGGGGATTTGAGCCAATTCAAGCTGACATTAGGGGAGGGGTGGGGTTGACCTTTGACAGGTCACCAGACTAATCTAATTCAGAGTTTGGGAAGATGGTCAGGAAACACGATGAAGAGAGATAAATGTCAAGATGTGAAGCAATTCCTTCCTCATTTGTGCTGACACGCGTGCATTTGCAATAATCAACAAAACCTTTATTCCTGTTCAACTATTAGTAGAAATCTATTTGTATAAATGACATTACTTTAAACTTTATTCTTATGTGTATTCAAAACTTTTGTTTTACAATGGCATACTGATGTCAGTTTCATCTATCTTTTTTCTCAGGTAACGAGTTTAATTACTTTGGCAGGATGTCATCTTACAACTGCTCTTTTGATCTAATGGCTGAAAAAGATGGCTGGCTTTGTCCTCCTGGGGGAAAATGTGTCAATTTGACCTCTGGCATGAACGTAAGCCACATTGATGTGGATGATGCATGTCTGACAGATGAAGAGTACCTGGAGAAATATCTGGGACCTCGTCGATCATCTGTGTTCCTTCCCATCTGCCACATTTACCTGGTCATCTTCCTGGTAGGTGTGGTGGGGAATGTGCTGACATGCACTGTCATTGCACGCAACAAAGTGATGTGGACGCCAACAAACTACTACTTGTTCAGCCTGGCGGTGTCAGACCTGCTGGTGCTGCTGCTCGGCATGCCATTAGAGCTGTATGAGCTGTGGCAGAACTACCCCTTTCTCCTGGGGAAGAGTGGCTGCTACTTCAAAACGTTTATATTCGAGACTGTTTGCTTGGCGTCTATCCTCAACGTGACAGCGCTGAGCGTGGAGCGCTACATTGCTGTGGTTCACCCGCTACGCGCAAAGTATGTTGTAACACGCACCCATGCCAAGCGGGTCATACTTACAGTGTGGGGTGTGTCGGTGTTGTGTGCTTTGCCGAACACAAGTCTGCATGGGATCAACGTCCTTCACAGTCGCTCTACTAGCCCTGCTAGTAACATAACCATGGAGATTCCTGACTCAGCAATTTGTACACTAGTTAAACCACGCTGGATGTATAACTTAACCATCCAGGTGACCACCTTGCTATTTTTCATGCTGCCCATGCTCACCATCAGCGCTCTCTACATGCTTATCGGGTTGCAGCTGAAGCGAGAGAAGATGCGTCAAACACTGGAGGCGAAGACGGGCTTCGGACAGGACATCTTCTGTAGCATCCGATCACAGCAGCAGAAGGCACGTCGCCGGCAGGTCACTAAAATGTTGTGTGAGTATACCCAGAGCTCACCTGTAAGCAAACCTGTTCATGGGAAAGAGAGCCCAATCAATAGTTGAATGATAAACCCAATATTTAAGAGTTTTTAAAGGTTAGATATAAGGGGCACTATCTTGAAACAAATCCTTGCCAGCTGGAATCCCATAATACTCCTTGTGAAAAATGTGCCACTTCTTATTATGGATGTATGTTTAAAACTATATTAAATAGGAAATTTAAATGTTTTTGAAGATGGTTATAGAATAAAACATATTTCATAAACAACAAGGCCCGTTGTTTTTCTCAAATGTCAATAACTGATTTCATTGAGTAGTTTGATAGATTTTCCGATTTTAAAACTGGAAGACAAGACCAGTGACAACCCAATGCATTTGTCCAATTATGTATAGGATCGTGTTTATGTATGTGAGAAGGAGATAATTACAAATAATTAATTTATGTGTAGTATAGCTTTGAAATAGTCTAACCCCTTGCATGGATTTGTGAAAAATGTATGCTATTTCAACCAATTTTCACATTTGCAAGTTTGTCCAATACTTGAAAAAAAGGTCAAGTAATAAGAATATTTCCTTTTTGTTTACAGCCATTTAACAAATGAATTATTCATGAGTGTAACAAGCCTTGTTTAAATGAAAATTAAACTTTGACATACTGACTTACTTGGAAATGGATCAACACAAATATTTGCTTGTTCACGGCAGACATTCTGACTTGTCATAGTAGGAAAAGCACAGCTGAAATTGATCACCTTAACGATGGCTCAATAATAATAATAATAATACATTTAATTTGCAATGCACTTTATATTCACGCAAAAAGTGCTACATGATAAAACAGGTAAGTTCTAAAAATAAAAAACACATGGAGAGCATGAAAATAAAAAATAAAATAAAACAGTAAGGAAACGAAAGAGAGAGTTCAATCAAAAACTCTCCTAAAGAGGTGGGTTTTAAGGCCACGTTTAAAAGCATCCACAGTCTGTGGTGTCCTCAGGTGGTCAGGGAGAGCATTCCACAGTCTGGGAGCAGCTGAGCAGAAAGCCCGATCTCCCATTGTACGGAGCTTTGTCCTGGGAGGTTTCAGGAGATACGCTGAAACAGATCAGAGGGTCCGAGATGAGGTCTGGGGGGTGAGGAGTTCCTTGAGGTAGAGGGGGGGCTTCACCATGGATGCACTGATGGGTAAGGTGGGAGACCTTGTACTCAATCCTGAGTGAGACAGGAAGCCAGTGGAGTGATTTGAGGATGGGGTGATGTGGTCATGTTTGCGCACTCTCGACAGGATCCTAGCAGTGCTGTTTTTGATGTACTGCATATTCTGAAGGCTTTTCTCAGGGATCCCAGTGAGGAGCGCATTTCAGTCATCCAGCCTGGAGGAGACCAAAGTGTGTTCAGTTCTGAGGTAGGATGAGAACCACTTATGGGCAATGTCAAAAACACAGATAGTGTAATTAAGACGATGGAGGAGGATGTTGTGGTCCACAGTGTCGAATGCTGCAGTCAAGTCCAGGAGGATGAGAAGAGATGGGGAGCCAGCATCTGCAGTCATCAGCAGATCATTTGTGACCCTGACCAGGGCTGTTTCTGTGCTGTGGCCAGGGTGGAAACCAGACTGAAATTGATCAAAAAGGTTGTTTTGTTTGAGATGGTCCTGAAGCTGTGCGGCAACTACTTTTTCCAGCACCTTGGAAAGGAATGGAAGGTTGGAGATGGGCCTGTAGTTGGAAAAGACTTCTGGGTCTAAGGTGGGTTTTTTGAGAAATGGCCTGATAACAACTGTTTTCAGTGTTGATGGAACATGGCCAGCCTGGAGGGAGTGGTTAATGACCTTTATGATGAGGGGACTTATGGCATGGAGGTTGGATTTTACCAGGGCTGTGGGGAAGGGGTCCAGGCCACAGGTGGATGGTTTCATCTTTTTGATGATGTCCTCAACCTCTCGCTGTGAGATGACCAAAAAACAACAGAGAGGTTGGGAAATCGCAGGCTGTGGGTTGGCAGTCAGAACAGGCAGTGTGGAGAAACTGAATAACAGGGAGAGGATGGTGTCTACTTTTTTTTTTTTTTTTTAAAGGGATGAAATTGTTACGCCTCTCTTCTGTGGCTTCTGAATAAGAGTCAATTTGTGGTTTGAGGATGTCATGTATGGTAGAGAAAAGTTGCTTGGAGTTGCCAGGGCTCTTGTTGATAATGTTGGAATAGAACTGTGAATGTGCATCTCTCAAGGACCTTGCATAGGACTTCTGATGTTCTCGGTAGGCCTGCCTATGAACAGTGAGTCCTGAGGCCTTGAGGCACCGCTCAACGACACGTCCATCTGTTTTCATTTGCCGGAGTTTATAGGTGTACTCGGGTGCTGAGCGTAAGAAGCTGACAATTCCAGTTTTGACAGGGGCGTGGAGGTTTAGGAGACTGCTCAGAGATGGATTGTAGAAGTCAACCGACTCTGTGACGGAGGAGAAATCAGCAGAGGAGAGATGTTGGAGGTCAATGGTCAAGGTGTCTGGATGGATCTTTTTCAGGTCACTATAGCAAATTTGACGCTTTTGGTCTTTGATGTGTGGGGAAAGGAGTAACAGCTCCATTGAGATGGCCTTGTGGTCAGACACACCCAGATCATACGCCAGAAGGTTGTTAATGGGGGCAGAGTTGGAAATGACCAGGTCCAGTGTGTGCCCCCTGAAGTGCGTGGGGACATCAACATGTTGTTGGAGGTTGAGGCAGTCCAATAGTTGCTGCAAGGTGGCTGGAAGGGTTGTCAACATGAATATTAATATCTCCAAGTATAATAATGTTGGCAGAAGTGGTGCAAAATGTTGAATTCAATTCCATCAAGTGTCCCAGTGAGCTATTTCAGTGAGTCAGCATGCACAATACCAGTACCTCTCCTAAGTGGAATGCAGCCATCATTAATGGTTTTTGCATCTGTGCTTTTCCTACTAACATGTCTGCCGTGAAAAAGGTCTATTGTCTCTGACAAGGAAATATTGATGCAAGCAGGAAGTTAGTTTGTCAAAGTTTGATTTTAATTTACACATTAAAATGAGTGCAGTCTGTTTTAAATAAACACAACCTCCAACTTGCACTGTGAGGGTCCACCTCCTATCATCTTTAAGCATTGTTTTTATATTGCTTTCAGTTTTTGATGATGCATTCAAGTCATGTCCAGGGTTTAATCCAACACTCAAGCTCTTTTATGAGGGCCACTACAAAACCAGTAGGACGGATCAGTATTGGGACCCATATCAATTTTATAAAACACATATTTCCTACAAACAAGTTTTAATTATGAATGTAAAGATTTATTTAACACTTATGTAAATCAAAAGCTGTGCACCCATGGATATTTTCTGCATCACTGCAAGACAGCCTAAAGAGGAACAATTTCATTGAGAGCAGAGAGAGCACGTTGGCAACATCAATCAATGTACTGCTTTTAAAATCTCCTCCACCCATGTCCCCCATTGTCTCTTCCTCTCTTTTGTTGTATCTTGCAGTCATTTTAGTGGTGGTGTTTGGGATCTGCTGGGCCCCGTTTCACACTGACCGCCTCATGTGGAGTTTTATCATTGACTGGACTGACTACCACCTGGAAATCTTCCAGTATGTGCACATCATCTCCGGAGTGTTTTTCTACCTTAGCTCAGCAGTCAATCCAATCCTGTACAACCTCATGTCAACACGCTTTAGAGAAATGTTCAAGGAAGTCATGTGCCATCGGCCACATCACATCACTCCCAGAAAACACTCTCTCAGTGTCACCCGGGTGACGCTCCGCAGCACCCTGAGTGATGCGCCTCTTAGCAACGGAGCCGCTGTTGTTGAAGTCGAGGCAGGAGATGGAGATGTGAGGATGAAAAATGAAACCTGTTTTTCATGTTAAATTCAGGCACAAAATAAACCTAGGGGTTAATAACACATGGGTACCAAGTCAACCGTTCCCTGGGAAATGTTTTCATGCTAATGGAATGTGACCAGTTTTAGAGCCAACCGCTAATTAGCTTATAACGCTAGTCATCAGGGCACGCAAAAGTAAAAAGAAATCGCTATTTCTATACCACTAACAAGGCTCGATATAGAACCACACTTCCACGGTATGAGGGTCCCTACATAAAACCGAAGCATTGAGATCTTTGTAAGTGTACAGACAGTTCATCAAAAAGATAGTTTATAATTACATTATTGCATGTCATTTAGCTGACACTTTTATCCAAAGCGACTTCCAATTAAGTGCTTTTAACCCTGAAGGTGCAAACTCCCAACAACAAGTACATCAGCTTTAAAAAAGCAAAACTACAAAGAACCATATGAAAGTGCAACTTCAAGAAATATATATATACAGGCAGGCACCATCTCGGGAAGACAGTCATGACCAGTTGAACGACGAATGCCGTTTTAATAAACTGTCTGTACACTAACAAAGCTCTCAATGTTTTGGTTTACGAACTCTCATTATGCTACAGTGGAAGTGCAGTGCTATTTTGAGCCTTGTTAGTGGTATAGAAATAGCGATTTCTTTTTACTTTTGCATGCCCCGACGACTAGTGTCATGAGCTAATTAGCGGTTAGCGCTAAAACTGGTCCCATTCAATTAGCGGTTGAAAACTTTTATATACTTGTATTATAAAAACAGTAAGCTTATGTCAAAGACAAGGGTGTAAAGTATCAATACACTGAAGTTTCTGGATAAACTAGATAGTACAACAAAAAAAAAGACGGGATTATAAAAATCTAAAAAAGAAAAAAGTTTAATGATCGATATTAGATGTGCAAAAGTGAATGTCTTATTTTATTTGTGATACTGCTACTGTAATTGTCCACGATGTAAGCTACACTGTACAGTACCATCATTATTTGATTAAATTATTTGTACTATAAATGTCAAAGATTGTTATCACTTGTTCTGTAAGAATATATTATGTATACTGTATTTCTGCCATGTTGTCAGCCCTGTGTAGCCTACAGTTTGAAGTAGTGTTTGTTGGTTTTTAGTAATTTCTACTAAATGTCTTTATATTATTCAGTGTGTACTTTATGCTGAAATGTTGTCCATTGCTATAGAAAAATACTGACTTAAGTAATTTATAATATGAAGCAGCCATTGTATTTTTTTGTTACAAACAAAAAGCAAAAAATCATTTGTAGCATGTTTCTAGATTGCATTGAGTTTTGTATGATGTGGGAAATGCTGCCAAAATGACTTTCAAACTTTTAAACAATATGATAAGTTCAGGCTCTATATATTGTATAGTATGTATAGGCTACTGTATTGGCTAACCTGACAGTCATGTATGGGGTGGTAATGGGGAAGATATGGCACATGACTTTGGTTTGGGAGACATCAGCCAATGTGTCCTTGAGCAAGACACCCTAGTTGCTCCAGAGGTGTGTGATCTACTGTAGCGTTACCCATGTTCTAACAAAACTAGTGTAAAGCCCATTAACATCCCCTAGAGTAGGGGTCTTTAACGTTTTTTAGGCCAAGGACCCCTCAGTTGAAAAAGAGATTGAGACCAATTACTACATATATTGCATAAAATATGAGTATAATATATACATTGCATATTAAACTGGTAGGGCGGCCTAAATCCTTCACACATACCTTTTTATGGTGTATACAATACTAAGCTATTAAAATAATAATTGCTGACATAGTCATATACATCATGTTTTATTGCTAGAATGGGGCACAGTGAACTTAACTGTATCTGTGGCTATACCTATAGGCACGTAAGCCTATCATCACTGTTGTGTATAGATAAAAATGAAAAAAATCTTTACAAAAATGTTTTTTTTTTCCAACAATAATAAGGTGGCCCCCCTGTAGCAACTCTGAGGACCCCCTAAGGGTCTCGGACACCCTGTTTAATATCGCTGCCCTAGAGGCTGCATTGTCCATCAGGATACCTCAACCCTAGCCCATGCTTTATGTGATCATTTGCTTCAGGTACGTTACTGCAGAGTTTACATTACATGCATTGCTACATGTAGCTACATGCGAATGTAACCAGTTGGTTAAAATTGGTCACATGAGATGTCACGTGACCTACGCGGAAATAAAGGCTCGGCCGGTAAGCGGTGACGGTCTCTCTCCTTCTGTTGCTGCCTCGTGTGCCGGTGTCGGGACAAACGTTCGGTGTTGTGGTCACTGGATGGTACAGCCTAGCCGTGTCATAGTGCCACTGCTGTTATACGATGTAAATGTAAATGTGCTGTATTTATATAGCGCTTTTCTAGTCTTAACGATTACTCAAAGCACTTTTACATCATACAGGATACATTCACCATTCACACACATTCATACACTGTGGCCGAGGCTGCCGTACAAGGTACCACCTGCTCATCAGATAAACATGCACACACATTCACACTCCGATCCACCTGTGACAACTGTGGCAACCAGTTGTTTTACTTAACCACGTCTCTGATCTCCTCTGTGGCCTTGCCTGTGTAGTGGGAGTCCCTGGGATTGGTAATAACTGAATTCATATTTTAAACTCTTTGGGTGAAAGTCCCAAGGTGGCGTTGTCGAAGGATAAATTGCTAAGTTTGGCTAAGCCCTCCATTGGGCCTGGTTACACTAACATCAGGAAAACCTATAATCTTGGTTGCAGATGTTAATTTCTATCTCTGTGAAGCTCTAATGTACTGCTGTTGATAATGTGGGGGAAAATAAAGATGTTATTGTGTTATTTGTGTTATTTTATTACCTTCATAAGTATAGGTGGAACTCAAACGATATACTTTTAAATTGTAAATCCAAGCCTTCCTTTTCCTGGGATATCGTACCCGATGGAAATTTATGAAGGCATTACATTTCAGTTTACAAAGTAATTGCAGAAAGAGCAATGATGATCATGAAGTTGTATTAACAAAATAAAAAATGAAAGCTTTTCACAATTCATCTGATAATTTAATATGTACACTGCTGATTTATCCACCATTACCATAAGCTAACACACAAAGCACACTTATTGTGGTGCACATCCACTTATAAATATTTCATTAAGCGTACTATTGCACATAACGCTCACCCACCCCCCAGCACAAATGATGGCACATGTAGGACATTTGCATGACATAATCCATCTTGAAGGCACCCTGCATTTTGTTCTTGCCCCCGGCAAGATAATAAGGACTGCACTTCATTGGATTGGCTCCAAGCTTCTCAAGTCTTCAAAATACACATTTTGGCTATGTGAGAAGTTCAGCTCCCTCTCAATTAAAATTCTGTACCTTGAATGTAAAATCACAGAGTGGTTAGAGGTCCACTTACAATATGCAACTTGAAGATAAAAGGAAAGCCTTAATCTTCATTAAACATGGCTTTAGTATTATCTGACTGCCTTAGCGCTGATCTCTTAATTTGCATTTAGCAAAATAACTTAAAGCTTTAGTGCGTAGTTTATGTCGCCCCCATTAGGAATTCTAAGTAATGACAACAACACTGTTGGTTTCATCCACATGATACAAGCCTTCCGTGATCGCGCACGCACCCCAGCCCCCCATCCACACAGTTGCTAGTAGCCAAGGAGGACGTGAAGGTTTAAAAAAACATGGACTCTTCAGAAGAGGTAATTATCTCCATGGGAGCTTCTGAACATAGCCATACTAAGAAGAGAGCGTTGTGTGGAGCTGATAGTCTTAATTAGCTTTATAGCAACTTATTTGGCAATGGCTTGAATGTAATGGACGTTTATTAATATAAAAAAGTTACGTACATTTTACACTTCAATTTAACGGAAGAGTTTGACATTTTGGGGAAATATGCGTATTTGAATTCTAGCAGAGTCAGGAGAGAACATTGATACCACGCTCATTTGTAAATATAAAGCTACAGCCAGCAGACAGATTGTTTTAACACAAAAAGCTAGAAACAGGAAAACGGCAAGTGTGGTTCTGTCCAACAAGAAAAAAAAATCCTTCACCAACACCTCTAATTAATCAATTCAAAAACAAAGTGTAAAAATAATTTCAATCAATTTGCTTTTTCTTCTTTTTACAGGAGGTTTGATGCTGGCCAGGCACTCTAGCTTCAACTGTAAATCTCCACTGCTTGTTTGAATGACTGTGAATGAATGAGAATCAAACCCAATGGATTACTTGTATGGTACAATAAGCAAAATCCTGTCAAAGGTTATAAAAATAAGCAGGGATTTGTTTTTGTTTTTTCAAAATTATCAATACAGTGTATAGTATATACACAGAATATCAGAAAACAACGTTTCTCTCAAATGCCTATAAACTGTTTAAAAGGAAACCCCAAGCCATAAATGACTTGAATCATGTCAGATGCTTGAAACCCTTGGACCAGTTGCTAAAAGAGATTATGCATCGCTAAAACTCTGGGAGCAATATTACCACTGAAATACTCCTGTAAATAACAGCCAGTTATCTCATAGCCAACTCTCCCCTGAGGGGGAGGCGAGGATCAAAAATAAGGCCTCATCAATGCAAAGGCACAGCCTGAACAGAATCCATCAGTAGATTGTATATGCAGACACACGGCCTTCACTTGGACCCATCTGGAAGTGTGCAAACAAGAGTTAAGAACTCTGAGGTGGATTTTGTTTTCACATAACAACAACAAAACCTCAGATAGCTGAAACAAACTGTTTGAATATGTCTGATCTCAAGATGAAAAATATCACCATTGTGTAAGTTATATATTTTTGGTCATAGTCTTCACTGTATCTTGATGTCAGAGAATCTTCAACTAAGATAGCACTCGATGGGTAAATAATTGGGGGAGAAAGACAGAGGCAAAAGAAGGGCAGACTGAAGCTAAGGTGTCATAATGTCTTGCGCATGGGGTCACAAAACAGAGGAGTTCTGTCCCTCAACTGTGTTTCTTGCTGTTCAAAATTGTTCAAAAACATCTGAAACCGCCCCTGCTCAGACAGTGTTAAACAAAATGTCATTAAACATCAGCTGAATTAATGGGAATCATAATCCCTGCGTTTACAATAAAGGAACAAGTATAGAAGTGTGCTGTATCTTGACACTGAGGCTAATTAATTCCTGGTAAATACATTTGACTAACACTGTGTGACAGTTATGTTTTGCTGCTTTTGCTTTTTCTCTCCAATATCTTAACACCATGGGCCTATTTTTGCCAGACTGCTAAATATGATGGTATGATTAAAACCAGTGCAGCACAGTAACAATCATGAATAAGCTACAAACATGTTTTCAATATGCTGTAAAGCACACACTGTAAATTACGGTGGCCGGGAAGTGCAAAACAACATTACAAAGTGTGAAACACTTTTACAAAGATTGAGACAAATTTACATTTTAGAAAACAAATTAAAAAGATGCAAAACACCTTTACAAATAACAAAAAAAATGTACATTTCAAAAAACAAATTAACAAGACGCAAAACACTTTTACAGGTCAATTTGTGTTGTCGTTGTGGAGTAAATGGTGTAAATGAAGTTCATGGTGACCGAACATGGACTGCGGGCGAGGGATTTTTTGCCCTAACGCGGTTTTGCTTTACGTGTGGTCGGTGTTTGGAGCTTTTAAAGGACGCGGACCAGACGGAAACACCAGACATACTGCATACGCTGTAATCGGGGACATGATGTCAAGTCTACACGGTGTAAACATCAGCTTGAGGACTCTTAAAAGTAAACTGAACGAAGCCGGGTTGTACCGCCATCAGATTGGAACCTCGTGGACCTGGACAACTATTTGGCTACCGTACAATGTGGCAGGTACTTAAACAAAAGTACAATCTTTGGAGTTTTTAAAGGACGCGGACCAGACGGAAACACCTGAAACACAGGCGACGTCTCGACAGCCGGACAGTGTTAAACAAAGTAAGAGTAGCAAAACAAAAATGCTAGCTATCTGAGGCCATGTGAATAAAAGTCAGTAATGCTATGATTTTATGAGCGGCTTCTGACTTTCTATTTTTAAATGGAACTGTCCATTTCAGCCGAACAACCATGCCATCATACAAACAGTTAATGGAGTACAGAAGCTCGAAGTCAAAAGAACGACAGTCTTTTAACCTACGGGCCAAAAGGAAGAAATGGGCCTAAAGAAAGAAAACACGTCCAGGTAAGTTTGACCGTCCTATACAATTTTGCAAATCTCTATATGTATTATTATGTACAGTATGTGTATATTTATTTTACCTAAGTAAAAATTGTTTATATGGTATATTTGTTATTTTATTAGATAAACGTAGGATTGGTGGTGCCACATGGAACTGATGGAACTGATTTAAAACCTCTAAGAGGGGAAACAGACCATTAAGTAGCAGCCCTACTGAAACAAGCTGTGCAGAAAATGAGAGCATTTAACAAGGACATGGACGAAGGACCTAATGTCCGTTTGTATCCTGACTGCTTAGAAGTGGTCCATGTGCCTGGGTCAGAAAGGCCATTCAAATTGGCAGCATATAAAAAGGAAATAGAAAATCCATGTTCCAGGATCACTTTTTTCATTTGCCTAGAAAAACACTATAAATGTGGTTAGTGGATCTCATGATTCAATATTTTTTACATAGTTAGATACTCTGCTGTAGGTCATTTGATTTGCTTTTCAACAACTACTTTTCCTGACGGGCAGGATTTGTTTTACATTTTTTGTGATTTTTATTGTGCTTGTTTTTGGTTTTTCCATTACTCTTCCTGAGAAGAAAATTGAATGACCAAAAGATGCAATGAGCCTTTATGAAGGTTCACTCACCTCCCCTTTCTAAATATAGACCACCAGGACTCAATAAGTTGGTTATTTATAGATGAGCCGTACATGTGGCTGGACATTCCAGAGTAGGGGTGGGGGTACATTCAATTGCAGCATTATGCCGTTTTCAGTGCCGCAATCAGTCCTCAGTCTCATGGGGATGACACCGAGGTTTTGCACACATGACATAAAATAGTGAGCAATCACTGTTGGGTTATTATTTGTTGGTCCACATTCAAGCCACACTACTTTACGTGAAAATCCATCTATGCATCCCGAAATGGCCAAACCGAATGGCTTAAGTTTATCATAACCATCTGCGTGCCACATACAGTTAGGTCCCATTGAGTAGTAGGTTCTTCTTGTAAACCTTCTGTGTGTTCTGCTCTCACACCCTAGAGTATTAAGCTCCCAGCAAATTTGTCACATCATCTCTCTTCACTTGAAGATTGTACTTTTGTTTAAGTACCTGCCACATCGTGCGGTAGCGAAATAGTTGTCCAGGTCCACGAGGTTCCTCAAGCTGATATTTACACCGTGTAGACTTGACCTCATGGCCCCGATTACAGCGTAGGAATGGCCCTCGTTAACGTACTGAACGCAATGATGCAGTATGTCTGGTTTTTCCGTCTGGTCCGCGTCTTTTAAAAGCTCCAAACACCGACCACCTATACAGCAAAACCGCGTGTTCATGTGTTTGCAACAAAACATCCCTCAGTCACAGTCCATGTTCGGTCACCATGAACTTCATTTACGCCATTTACTCCACAACGACAACATGAATTGACCGCGCTCGCCAACAACACCTTTCACCGTGTCACTTCCGGTATGTGGTACATTCCCTTTCCGTGAAGAAACTGTTGTTTTTTAAATTTGTTCTGGGACTTGTAAAAGTGTTTTGCGTCTTGTTAATTTGTTTTTTTTAATGTAAATTTGTTTTGTTCTTTCTAAAAGTGTTTCACACTTTGTAATGTTGTTTTGCACTTCCCGGCCAGCGTAGTAAATGTTCCAAAAAAACTCTTTATTAAAAAAAATAAGCTTTATTAAATCTACAGCAACAATATATTTATTTTTAAAACATCACCCAACAACTAAATTAATCAGGAATGCAAGGTACTACATAATCACAAGCAGCTTTTATTGAATTTACTAGTTTTTATAGTCTTTTCATTCATTATCACAGTATAAACTGCCTTGCAAATCAAGAGCACACTTCCAAATACTGGAGAGCCCACCAGTGCTGTATGTGACTCTTGTCTCAGGTTACTGACATTCATCAAATGGTGTTGCTTTAGAAACTAGATAATATCACAAATTAACTCAAAGGTGAAGTCCCCTTTGTTCTCCACAGGTCCATTTACAACAACACAGTGCCTCCTCACATTGTGCTGAGAGAATGTTAAGCAAATTAGCATCCACTCTGGCAAAGCAAAGGAGAAAAACACTCATGCAGAAGCTTTCAACCTTTATCTGCTTGTTTCAATGCAAAGGCCATCGCAGGCATCCCTCACACACAAACATGATGGTTACCAAATTAGTAATGGTTCACAATCCCCAACAACTAGTAGGTCGATGGAAACTGAGTTTTCTGCACTTCATTTTAGCCTGAGAAATGCAAATCAAGGTTGTCTACGTGGTTGCCTTATATTGAGAATTATTTGTATAACATCTGCCAGTGCTTCATCAAGGTAATTACCCCTTATGTAGTGTTTGGGTCTGCTAAAAGTATGCTATTTATAATTTCTTCTAACTCAAACTCATTGGCCTTGGCTCATTTTCTCATAAAAAAAATAAACATAAAAAATAAAACATTATTTTCAATTACTGCCCAACCCCCTTCCCCCTACACATAACTATTACATATGAGGTTTTATAATTGTAGGTGCTATGAAACTTAACTGTGTCCTTCTCCTAACTGGGCCTGCTGTGTGTGTGTGTTTGTGTGTCTGTGTTCGGGAATGTCTATCTGCACCTGCCATTATGCTAATATTACCACACAAAGGTACAAAATTGTTACATTTCAAGCACTTTCACATTTTCTGATTAAATTCTAAGAAATAAGCACCAATAATTATCAAACATCTTGTTTCTTTTTTTTTATTTAAAAAAAATTATTATTGAATTTTCTTGTTTTCTCAAAAATAAAAGGATTATCTGATTATAAATGTGATTTCACAGGGGTAAATCGCTAATATGAACCATAAATTATATCATTGGTAATTGAGTTAAAGTAAGCATTTGTTAAGTATTTTTACATAAATTATTATGTCTGTATTGATTTAAAAGCCTATTAATGTGGTGGGTCCAGCAGCCCGGGAACATTGGCTGTGTAACAAAAAAATCCCCTGGAAATAAAAACTAAAATTGAGAACTCTCAAACTGCAACCAATTATTTTTCACTCAGGCTGTAGGCAATTACTGCAGTGCCACAAATCCTGAGTAAGACAGATGTTCAATCTCAGTGGGAGTCAATTAGAAAAGGTAGCTGTGAAGGCATCCATAAGGGTCCCGTGAGAGTAATGTGACACTCAGACGTGTTTGGTTTT
Organism: Etheostoma perlongum; assembly: GCA_026937815.1. Taxonomy (NCBI): domain Eukaryota; kingdom Metazoa; phylum Chordata; class Actinopteri; order Perciformes; family Percidae; genus Etheostoma; species Etheostoma perlongum. Next base: position 14,470,749 of record CM049379.1, read on the forward strand.
AAGAAATAAAAGCAATACATGAACTTAGACCATGATGCCTCTTCATATTTAAGCAGCTCATCCATTTAAATTTTGAATGGATGAGCTGCTCATGGTCATGGTGGGCTGAAGTAAATATTCTTTTATTGCTGGAAAAGAAGACTGCTTTATACTGTACATACTGAAAGGAGAACACCCAAACTGCATCCAATTATGTTTCACCTATTAAGCATCGCCAATTATACTAACCACCAGTTCTTAATAGCCAGTCTGGAAATGTGCAAATCACTACTTGATGCAAATCCTGCAAACCAGGAATTAGAAGTGATTTATTAAAAAAAAATCCACTTAGAGGGAGGATGATTACCATTGTACTGTTCTGAGCAATGAAAAGAGAGACAGCCATACACTGTCAAGCTAATTACATGTTGCCAATTTAAACAGTACGAAAAGAAGCAACAAGTCCCAGTTGCGCCAATTAGTATTTTAAAATTTACACCAAGGTTAGGTAGACCCAGTTTTCATACTTTGTTATTTACTTACTGTATCTAAATTGTCCTCTTACTTTGCAGCAAGAATAGTTTGCTTTTTTTTAAACTACTCTGCAACTTTTTGAAGGTTAGCCAAAACCTAGAATTTATATTATGATAACGTTTTTTTTTAAAACATGTTAATGTAAATCTTTATTATGACAAACCTGATTACACTAGCCTTACTATTCCAGAATAAACCAGGAAACTGGCGAGTAAACATGTTACCCAGGTTTCTGACAATTCTCTGCCATGTTTGCAGGTATGTAGTTATTGTAGTTAGTCAGTCATTTAAAATGATAAATGTGATGGTAAATGATGTGATGATCATTAAATTCAAATCATTTTAATTGTATTTATAGTATCAAAACATTAACAACATCAAGACACTTTACAGATATGTATATTTGTATAATTTACAAAGACCCAACAATTGTAGTAATTCCCACAAGAGCAAACATTTAGTGCGACAGTGGTAAGGAAAAACTGCCTGTTAGGCAGAAACCTTCAGTGGTGAGAAAAACCTTGGACAGACCCAGGCTCTTGGTGGGCGGTTGTCTGCCAGTGCCGGTTGGGGTGTGATGTACAGAGGCAATTATAGTCACAATAAAGATAATGGAACTATGACTAGAAATAGTAGTAGTTCCTGATTTTTTCCCTCGGTTTCAGTTCATCTGGTCTCTTCGTTTTGACTTGCTGTTTTGTGGACACCTTTTATTTTTTGGCATTTTGTCAATTAAATAACCAAGCTCAGTACCTTGTCTGTCATCTCCGCATCTGGGTCCAACCTTCTCCAACACTTCATGACAGCAGATAATTGATGTACACTCACAACCCAGCTGTGCTTTGCAACCAGAAATAGAGCGGCAAAACCCACTTTGGCATATGTAATCAGAGTATGAGTCATTTGACTAATTGATTCAGCTAAGCTTGATCACTTATGCTCACTTTTGTCTCTTTAGTCATTATACATAGTTGGAAAGCATATAGTTTTACAGGTGGGGGCTGGTTTATTCTGAGGAGACGCAGGAGGTATTTCTTGGGCAAAAAAAACGTTAGATTAATTAACTGTACTGTCCCGCAGTACTTGTCCTTGTAGGCTATTTGCAGTATATTAACCGTTTTTGACCTAATTATTTAGCTCTGAAATGTCTGTCGGCTCTGACAGCGCTCTGTGCATGACCTCCGTACGGAGGGCTGAGACACGATTAGACTATTAGTTTAAAGCTTTTACTCTTAAACACTAAAGGCACCTCCACTTTAATATATACTGTATATTTAATCATATCTGTGGTCAAGCTCAGTGCCTCACTGTGTTGCATTAACTTTGAAACTTTCTCTTTGGGACCCTCACATTTTCCAGTTAGTCCATGCATGATGGTGTGGCGTGCTGGCGCTGGATATTAACAAGTTCTTCAAACCTCAGCCCTCCACAACGGCAATGGGCCTCATATCCTGAGCAATAAAGTCGACCATTCCTTCTGCGATATTATTTTTGCGTTTGGATGGTAGAGACTTAACATCCAGCGGGGTCTGGGGAACGCTACCGTCGTTGCGTGTGGGTGCGCCGGTAGATATAAAACAATTATTAGACTATGAAATATGCCAATTCTGATATGTTCATATAGCCTACTCAAAACAGACAGGGTAACCTAACGCAGACAAGTTAGCTTACCGTTTTTAGGTGATATGCCATATTTGTAGTCGAGCTGCGATATGCAAACTGTTGCTTGCAAACTTTACATTCAACTTTTTTCCTTTATCTATTTTTGTAAAATGCTGCCACACTGCTGATGTCTTCGACATGGTAGAGGAGGACTGACTGTAAATTAAACACTCACAATTAAATAAATATTCAGCAAACCACTAAACCAAGGCTTTCTAGTTCTTTCTTCAATCTGTCCCCAGTGGGTTGGGCTAATCCAAAAAAAAATGAAAACAAGGGGGGTGTTCTGAAGACAGACTTACCTGTGAAACACGGGTGCTCTGAAAACACCCCCATTAGCAATTAGTGCTTTCCACCCATAGACCGTTACGTCTATGCTTCCACCTGATAAAATGAACACGGCAAAAAATCGACCAATCAGAATTTTGGTCGAGCCAGAACGTATTGACCGATAAATCGACCAGTCGACTGGGAGATTACAGCCCTAGTTACGAATGGCAGCTGTTCTGACTTGGGTGCCTGGGTCTGTTTCCCGACGGTTCAGTATACTGCCGTTAGCGTCCATAGCACCGGAGTTAAGTGCTGACCAGGCTGGCTGGCTTGACCAACTGCCACTTTGCTTGTTTGAAATCCACGATGTCTCTCTCTCATGGGTGGGCCAAATTCTCTGTGCGGGCAAAGCAGAGAAAGGGGAAGTAACCTTGCCCCTTATGACATCATAAGGAGCAAGATTCCAGATCAGCCCATCTGAACTTTCATTTTCTCAAAGGCAGAGCAAGACACCCAGGGCTCGGTTTACACCTATTGCCATTTCTAGCCGCATATTAATGTTAAAAAACCTCAAAGTGAAATTTTCATGCCATGGGACCTTTAATTGATCTTTGGGGGAATTCATTCCCTGCACCACAAAGGAGATAAAGCAAGTGGTGTGTGTGTGTGTTGCTTTCTACTCATCTCAACAGTAATAACAATGTCATGTAGTTGACAATCAGAGACAAATACTCACCTCTACTGTAGCTGCTGTGCTAAGTCATGCACCCAAAGTGTAGTACAAATACAAACTGTACTGCAGTACATTCAGTTGTGATTACAAAAATTCTACTAATCTAGCAATCTTCAATAATCATCTTGCCAAATCTGTAAACCCTGTTGAAGTCCTTCATTGTAACATCACTACTGTATCAGCACAGATATCCTTCACTGAATGTTATGTGTTCTGATGCACCAAGTACATCTACAGTTACTTCAGATCGACGCACTGTGGACCCGAAGTGCTGATGGCAAGCAGTCTCATTTGGATGTTCACCTCTTTTATGTGAAAGAACTGTCATCCATCCTCTTGTCCTCAGTAGTAATAGCTTCCGAAAACTGCCACCACACAGAACAAGCTGTCCTGTACCCAGAAGTAAAACACAGTTTATTGGAGAGAAAAAAATTGCTTTTTGAGAAGCCTGCCCCCTCCTGACATCTAAGTGAAGAGAACAAAGACACCTACGTTCATGAAAACATCTTCTGCATAGCTGTCTGTGTCAGCATCCCACAAACACCTTGAAGACATCCTGGTAAAACACATAAAAAAAGTCATGAATTCATTTTTAAAGGTCTAAATTACTACTTAAAAAATCTTTTACAATGTAATGCAAAATGCCATTTAAATCAACAACATTTTAATGATAATTACTATATAACTTTTTTGTTGACACTGAGTCAGAGGGAGGTTCCAACTCTGGTATTTTTGAGAGCTTAATTATATACAAGCGATAGACAATATATTAATAAGCTATTAATATAAATCATTCTAATAAAACTACTAAACTACAGACAAACGTTAGTTGAGTCAAAACATATGACAGCGCTGAAAAATCAAACATTGTGGTATTGATTTATAAGTATACCTCAAACTACCTTCATAACCACTATGTCACTTATACCACTTTTTTTAATTTAGCAAGGTATTTATTTACTAAAATTAACATTGATGATAAAAAAGGGGAAGAGTCAATATTAGCTACTAGCTACTTTGTTATTAACTAATGTTATTGTGTTGTTATTGCCACTAAGTTGTGAAGGTTTTTGCGATTCAAAAAATACTCAAATTTAAGCAAAATGCAACTTCAGGAGAGCAGACAGGTAATGAAAAGGTATGCTTATACTGCTAGAGATTCTGTGAAATACTGTACATATAATGTGCTGTTATTGCATCCCAGGTCTTGGCTTATACTGCGGCTTGAGCATCCCTGAAGTGCACAATACATACTCACATCCTCTAATTTGCTTACATTTTCTGTTTATCACTGATGAGATAAAAAAATGAAAGGTTGATGGTAAAGAGAGCCAACGTTAGAGATAGTATCCCAACTAAAATAGTGTAGTTTTATAAAATGTAACAGCTGTTTCTTTGTTTACTACTACCAAATAATCACTCACTTGACTCCTTGTCCTCGTTGTTCTCCAATGGCCACCTGCACGACAAGCTTATATCTGTCAAACCCTGCATCTGTTAAAGAACAGAAATAAGCTGTAACAGTGTACATCAGTAATTGTGCAACATTTTGCAGAGACAATACAGGGATGGGTACTAATATGCTACACTTACTGTGTATCATTTACTTAGATAAAACATTTAACTATCAGGACTTGTTTTAATAGAGACGTGTTATTTAGTTGACTATATTTGTAATGACAAAGATTTAGTTTGAAACCATTTTATTCAGCTTCAATCTTTTGCCAAGATTTTGGTTTCCTTCTCCAAGAGATCTTCAGCATGGTTCTGGCAGCAAAATCAAGTTTCATAATTGGCAGAACATCTTCAATATGTAGTGTAGCCGTGACAATCAGGAGGATGGTGAATGTATAAAACTTCTTATTACACATTTCCAAAGTCAGTCTAGGTTACGCCAAAATAACACATTCAAGTAACAATCATTTTTCACAATCTAATTTTGTTTAGTTCTATTTTTTTGGAGGATCACTTTGCTTGCTGTGTATCCTGCCTACATTAGTTTGTGAATTAACACAACTGCGTAACACTATTTCTGTTTTCTTACTGTTATTCAAATAGGTATGATAGTTTTGCTTATATTTACTGTATTCACAACAGTACATGAATGTTCTGTCCTTTTGAGTTACAACACTAGAAAGGGAGAAAGCATCAGTCACTTACTCTTCACTTTTTCCTTAATGCCGTCTGCCAGTGAACGGGACAGCTCTGGGACTTCCTCTGAATTATACAGCATCCCAGACAGTTGCTCCCTCACAATTTCACGAATGCACTCCTTCACAATGGCTGGCTTAAACCTGGATAATTAAACAGCAGCAAGGCAGGAGATTAACTTCAATCAGCTCCAACAGGCCACAGTGGCCACAACTGATGAACCTCTCTCAGTACGGGTCACAGAGTTGTATTTTTTTAATTAATGGCCCACTATATTTTAGTAACGTCTTTTACATTCTGTAGCCTATATTTTATATTCTTTATCTTATACTTACGAAGTACGTACTTTATATTCTAATTTTTGTTTGTGTTTTAAATTGAGTTCCTTCTAACACTAGGTAAACAGTGCAGACAAGTGCATTAACGTTACCAACATTACGCTGGTGACTGGAGACATTTCCCCTCACAAACATGATCCTACAGCCATTAGCTTAGCGTAGCTAACTACAGTATTGACGCCCAGAAAGTCATAGCCACGTTATCTACGTTACATTGCGCCAATCTTAACGGTTAATGTTAAAAAACACGTTTAGTTAGTTTCACTAAAAAAACAACTAAATAGTGGCTACTTGCGCGAACTAGGTTAAGCATATAGCTAGCTAGCTAAGTTAGCAATAAACTGGCTGACTAAAATCTAGCTAACTTCATCTGTAATAAATAATATTAAACCACTTTTACCAACTCACTTGTACTGCTGATTAGGTCGTATGAGGTATGTATCGGACCCCATCACATGTCAGTAAAGTAACGCTAGCTAGCTAGGTAAAACCATATACAACAAGCAAGAAGAAATTAAGAAGTCAGACTTGCTAACACGTTAATCGTTGCAGAGTTTCATCCGTTACCATAGCGACGTTATTTCTTATCTTCCGGTTTCAAAATAAGAGTATGTAAATACGTTTGTACTGGCATCGTTTACCTAACTTCATGGCGTAGGCTTGTTAAACCACTTAATGAGTATTTGTTTTACGTTTAGCTATATCAATTGTAGTAAAGCCTTTTTCATTTCACCTCCTTGCCTTTACTTCCACCTGCACTGGTATCAGTCCAGGGTTGGTATCCACAAATGTAACACATGGAGCCAATTCACTACTATCTGCATCATGATTTCTGAACTGCTGATTTCAAGGCAAGGCCTCATCAACTGCAGCCAAATCAGAACATCTCATTTGGCTTCACTTATCTGAGAAAAGCAACACAAAAGTGCACTGATTGCAGAATGAAATTGACTACCTATACCGGCTTTAAAGCTCCATCTCCAGTTTAGCACTTGGGATTAGCTCTATCCTGGCACATTCTCACCATAATCATCACTCTCCCATTCTTGCTTGTTTTGGCTAAGATAGGAAGGTTAGATTTAAATCACACAAAAAGTAAGGTATTTCCATATTACATTGTACCTATTATGATATAGGCCAACTTAAACTATCTGAATCAAGATTTTTACCAACATGAGTAGTTACATGAAGAGCCGAACTGCACCAGCGGGTCAAATAACACAAATCCAATAATTCTATTTGAAACATGAAGATATATTAGAACAATTAAATGAACTAATTTTGAATTCCAGATCAGTTGTGCATGTGTCAGAAAGCCTAATTGTCTGATGTTATTGCAGCTAATTGTTGAACATGGTGAGATTTATTACATTCAGTATTGATCATACAGGCCCTTGATGATGTACAAATTACAATACCAGTGAGCCGTTAGTGCTTAATGTTTGTATTGATTTGTTTAATGAGCCACTGTCAAGTGTATGTGCTTGTCCTGGAAGAGATTAAAGGTTTATGAGTTGATTTTTTAGTGTTAAGAATCGTTGACTCTTGTAGTTCCTTCACTAAAATCTGAATGTTACACCGGAGAATGTGTTATGATAGATCAAATAAAAAAAGATTTATTGCACAATCAAGCCTAATAAACACTTTTAATCTCTTGTTTCTATTGATAGATTTTCTTAAAGAGCAGAAGTTAAAATTTGACTTAAAGTTGAAATAGAACCATGCATAGTAGGAGGAGGTAGATATTGTAGGAGTGATCGTTCACATGGAAACAATAATTACAGTGGATCAATTTCAGTAACATAAAATTACTTCTGCAAAATTATGCTATGTATTTTAAAAAGACAAAGTGGATAGGGCAGTGTTGCATGAATACAACTGGAAAATGTTTTTTTCATTTCTTTTGCAGTCCTTCACTAGAGAGTGCTTTGAAGAGAAAACAAAACTACACCCGAAACTTAAGGAAACCTAGGTGTACACTTAAGTTTCATTTTCCATTAACTCTGTATTGATAGACTTATAGTCTCTCAACCTAGACTTGATGACTCATTCTCACAAGTTGTTTGTATACTGTGCAGAACAGCTGTCAGTGTTTTGTATCTTCCTGATTCACCAGCACCACTGGAATTGACAGGATGGCAGAGCCAGAGTGGACAAGTATCTTCAGATTACAGCAAAGAATCTTAAAGACTCCTGGCGTCTGGAGTTTGATGAAAGTATTGTGCCCAACCGCCAACAACCGGGCTGGAAAAAGTCTATTGTTTACACGAGTGCACGGTAAGTGTGATGGACTAATGTTAAAAACTATAGTTGATTTGAATACACAGCATGGTATATGCCAGGTTAATATACTGTAAATTATTGTTTAGACAATGGATGCATTAGGTTTATTAAGGTTTGAGTGTATATTGTGGGGAAAAAAATCCCACAGTCACATTATGGTGACTCACTAATGTGTATTTTGGGGGGGAAACTGGTCCCCACAATGTAAACTATTATACTTTAGGGTACAGACTTGTTTTGGGTTAAGGTTAGGTTTGGGTAATAGTCAGGTTAGGGTTCAGGGTATCAATGTAAATGAATGCCATGTCTAGTGTGACAAAAGCTGGTTAGAGTTATGGTTATATTGACAGAGAAATAATGTTATTTGTAGAGTTTGACCTCAGTTGATGAGGCCAAAGAACCATAGGTCTTGCAAAAATGTCAGATTATTCTGCTTTCAAATGTTTCTATAGCTAATATTTTGAGTTTCCAGTGTAACTAGTAGTCGGTTTTCATTTTGTTATAGGTTCCACTGCAGCGAGTGTGGAAGACGCTGGTCTTCCAACAAGGTGATGGTGGTCTGCAACATGCGCCTGGCATACAGGCAGGGTGTTGTCAAGGTGAGGCCCTCCCGTCAGAACTGTAAGATTTGCAGCAATGCTCCAATGGAGAAGCCAAATATCACATCAGAGAACATCAAACCCCTCCTGCAGAATCTGGTGGAGAAGATAAGAATCAAATGCTACAATGAAGACCTGGGCAGAAAGAAAAGGCCCTTTAGAAGCTTTGATGCCAAAAGTCCCCATGAGCCTGCTCATTGTGAGGCCTGTATGCAAGGCATCTGTCCAAAGACAAAGTCATATTAGCAAAGCGTCAGTTGTACTACACTTTCCCTTCTGTCATTCTGTTACATTGTATTGCTTGCTTTAAATGATAAAGTGCATGTAAGCTTTCATAAATTGTTTCTTTAAAATTTTATTTTGTCTTTTCAAAAGCATTAAACAAGCCTCTCAAGTAGATCTTTGTTAGATGATCAAAGCTTATGCAAGCAATAAACTAAATGTATTTATGATTCATGGTTTGGGTGTTGTATTTTCAACTAAATTGGTCTAATTTTTTCATTTGTATAAATGAGTCAGTAAAATATTACATTTACAAAATGCAGGGAAGAGGCAGGCAGGCGAGTATGTTTAGGGTTTATTCCAAGAAAGGCATACATAAAGGAAACCAAAAATTCAGTAACAAAGACCAAAATCCAAAACTCAAAAATGCAAATGGTCCCAATGAAAAAACTCACAGGGAACAGAGACCTTAGGGAAGATGAAAAAAATCAAAAGCCAAACAACCGGCACAAGAACAGCAACACACAGACAGACAAAACTATCTGACAAGAGACAGGGGAGCACAGACAGTAAATACACAGGGTAACGAGATAACGAGAGGCAGGTTACAGGAGGGCTGGGAAACAGGTGGAAAACATCAGGTAATCAGAGGAGCGGGAAAACACAGGAAGTACAACTAAAGACAAGAAAAGACCAGATTTCAACATAAAACAGGAAACAGAACTAACAGACACTCAAGGGGAACACAAGAGAGAAACCACCACACAAGACCAGGGAGGAAACACAAAAATAACAGAAAACAGGATACAGAAACCGGATAAAAACTGAAACCACAACAGTAGTTCCTTCACTAATAGCCGAATGTTACTCAGGATAATGTGTAAACAGTGAGGGCAGTCATGATTGGCTATGTATAAGAATAATATATTGCACAATCATTCTGATAAACACTTTTAATCTCTTGTTTCTAATGACAAACAGAACAGTAGTTAAATGGGGCCTGTAGGGTTGAAATCATATCATGTACAGGAGAAGAAGGTAGAAATGTTTGAGAAGTGACTGTATCCATTTCATTGTGGAAATGATGAGAGTGGATCAATTATAGTAAAGTAAAATTACTTATTACTACTTAAAAAATGATGCCATTTGTTTGAATAAAATTATAGTATATATTAGTTTTCATCTCCTGCAAGACAGAAGAGACATAGAAGACAAGGCAGCATAATACCAGTAAGTGGCAGTGTTGCATCACTACAATTGGAAAATGTTTCAGTTTCATTTATCTTGCAGTCCTTCACTTGGGAGTTAATCCACACATATATTATGTGTGTGATATATTAGTAAATTAAAAGTTAACTTTCAGTTGACTTTCTCCCAAAACACACATCTCACACACAAAAAGATGTTTTTTTCCTTTATTGTATAGGATGGCTTAAGACAGGAAAGTGGAGAGAGAGAGAGAGGGATGACATGCAGCAAATGGCAGTGGGTCAGAATCTAACCCAGCCTGCTGCAGCAAGGACAGAGCCTCCGTACATGGGCGCATGCTCAACCCGGTTGAGCTACCAGGCCACTCCCAAACACAAACAAGCAAGTTACATTTTCATTGCATGGGCTCTCCCTCTCTTTATTTCTCTGTATAAACAGGCTTTCCAGCAATGAAACAATCTAGTAACAAATTGTTTATACGCTTAACTGCCCCTTAAAAACAAACTTGCCATTTCTCATTCTATTCATATTGTAAAACTAGAACTGAAACTTAAGGAAACCAGGTTTACACTTTTAAGTTTCATTTTCCCCAGACTCTATAGTCAGGATGAGTCATTCTCACAAGCTTGCAGATCAGCTGTCAGTGTTTTGTCTTTTCCTCACTCACTAACAACACTGGCACTGACAGGATGGCACAGTCAGAGTGGACAAGTATCTTCAAGATAAAAACAAGAGATCTTAAACAAGGAGACACCTGGCGTCTGGAGTTTGATGAAAGTATTGTACCTGACCACCCAAACCCAGGCTGGGAGCAGTACATTAGGAACACATGTGCAAGGTCAGTGTGCTGGACTACTGTTAATAACTGTAGCTGTATATTATCTATTGTATGTGTTACTTAGGTTAATATAACTTATAGTTTAGTTGATGGATTTGGTTTATTAAGATATATGTATGTGTGTGTGTGTGTGTGTGTGTGTGTGTGTGTGTGTGTGTGCGTGTGTGTGTGTGTGTGTGTTTGTACACACTTGTACCACTGTAATGTTCTATATATGAGGTTTTGAACAAACTGATTGCTATCTAAAGTGTTAAAATTAAGTTATTGGTAGGTAATTGGTATTTGTATGACAACATTTGAATGACAGATAAAGTTCATACTTTCTTTCTTAGACTTAATTGTATCGTATGTCATTTTCAAGGTTCAAATGCACCAAGTGTGGAAGAAGCTGGCCTTCCAACCGGGTGATGGTGGTCTTTCACATGTGCCTGACATCCGGACATGGCGTTGTCAAGGTTAGGCCCTTCCATCAGAATTGCAAACAGTGCAGTGGAGCTCCAATGGAGAAGCCCAGCATCACCTCAGAGAACATCGACATCCTCCTGGAGAATCTGGTGGAGAAGATAAGAATCAAATGCTACCATGAAGACCTGGGCAAAGAATACAGGCCTTTTGTTAGCCTGGATGTCAAAAGTCCCCATGAGCCTGCTCATTGTGAGGCCTGCATGGCCGGCATCTGTACAAGGAATTGAGCTTGTGTGGCTTTTAAGCAAGCCTTGTTAATAACTAAGATTAAAGTTGTCTTTAAAATATGAATTGGTATACACAAAGCATTAAACAAACCTGTTTACAATCAAAAATGTTATCGATGAATAAAGCATATACAAACAAAAATCTAAATGTATTTGTGATTTGTAGTGTGGGTATTTTCTGTTTTCAAATAAATTGCTCTTATTTATGTATTACGTAATGTGGCCGATCCCCACTGATGATGGTCCGCCTGCGGCTGCTGGACCTGGAGCTCACCTCCGGTGTTTCAGTTTGACTGTTAAAAAGTGTTTAGATAATTAAAAGGTATTTATTTAGAAGCGGGCTAGTTAGTCAATGCTAGCTTCCGCGCTCAACTAAGGCAGCGCATCTATGCAGGTCACAATGAATGATTTAGATTGAGTCCCAAGACAAGACGGGGCTCACCCAACTGGCCAAAAGGAACATGGCCCTGCCCATCGCATTCATTTTACAGGGAGAGAAAAATCCTGAGACGAGAGCAAGAAATTGCATGGAGGGCAAAGACTTCGGTTTTGAGAGCGAGAAGAAAAACATTTTGAAAGAAAAAAATTTTTTTTATTGAAAATGTTTTCCCACTGATAGCAAAAAATATATATATTTTAGAGTTTAAGAAAAGTATTTATAGAGATTTTTTTCTCAGAAATAATTTTAAAAATTTCAAATTTATATTGAAACTTTTTTTAGTCTCAAATATTATTTTTTGCTATTGGTATGAAAACCTTTTCCCTCAAATATTTTTTTTCTCTCATAAAATGCTTTTTTGCTATCAGTGTGATAACATTTTTTTCTCTCAGATAATTTATTTTCTTGCATGCAATAAAGAAACAAATCTAGCTCCACACATATCCACCTTTATCTTTAGAACCAGAGATCACTGCTTTTTTTTAGATGATGGATGCCATTTATGTCTTTATGTGTTGAATTATGGGACATTGAGGGACAGGATAGGATACATTTTTATGTTTGCACTGACATAAAAGAAACTTAAAATACTAAAGGTGAAGATTTTAGAAAATTGGATATTTTGCACACAGGCTTTATGTTTCTTCTTTTTGTATGCATGGTACCAGCTGGGTGGTAAAGTGTCTATGGCACGCAGGAAGTGATGTACTACATTTCTAACAGAAGTTTCTAACAAAGTTCAAAGAAAAAGCCATGACTGTCTATGTGACTGAACATCACCACAATAGCCTCAAAGTTTCCATGAATTCAGCAGTGTCCTTCATTGAAGTTACAATTTCAATGTGCGAGGCTTACATACATGTGTAGTCAACACTGAGATCGTTAGAGTACCACATTGGGAAAACTTGTTGAGCAGCCATATTATAATATACAGAAAGGTTGGTTTGCAGAAACATTGTGTGTTACCTTTGCTATTTTCGACAGACAACATTAATGTAAATGAAAAAAGGTTGGCTGGCAGAAGGTCTGGGGTGACACCAGAGGACACATGTTTCTCACAGACCATCCACTGTTTATTTGTGTATGACCAGCAGGTGTGACGCTGATGCTGCTGTGGTCAGTCCTTACCATCTGCAAGTCACACACTGCGGTACATCTTGGCTTTGTACAAAACCCCCTACAGGGAAAGTAGCTGCCGTGCAGTGTTTTCCATTTCCCACATTATTTGCCAGGGGTTTGTCCACATCACGCTTGGTGTACAATGGCCCTTTGTATAGCTTAGTCACAAAAGGCTGAATTTAGTCTTGCAAGAGTAAGTGGTAAGCGGTGAGTATGCTAGCTGTCTGGCAATGGTTATTTATGGATAGATGACTCTCCTGTTAAAAGCAAATCTTCCCGATGGGCAAGTGGTGATTATTCTGTGTGCTCATCAGACAACTATAGTGAGAAAACTGCTTTCATCTGACAAGTGTAGAAATCATGGCACTCAAGGATACTACACTGAAGGTAAAGAATCTTCTTCTGGTTCATATCCTGTACGTAATGAAGTTTTATTTCTGAGTCTAAATACACCATTAGTTATAATAAATACTCTGTGTAACTGATAACCCTTTCTTAAATGATAAATAATCAATGGTTTTAATGTTTTAGTTATTTAAATTGAAACAATTATTGCAAATTTTGCTTCATTCTAGTCTCTCCCTTCATCAGCCAGGCCCACTGTGGTCATGTTTCTTATTCTTATACCAGGTAAGCCTTTTTGAAAGCATTACATGTTTATACTGTATGGTGTCAAAAAATATAAGGTTGTATATAATGAAAAAGTGCAGGAGAATGTGTACTGCATGTACAGTTACACAATGTATAATGTATGTTGTGCAATATTGTAAGCCAAATTCTGGATAATTTAAAGCCTTTGTAATGTGCATTGAACTGAAAATAAGTTCAACAAATTCCCAGTAATTACTAGAAAACTAAAGCTGAGACAAACCCCTTATTTTTTTGTTAGTTGCAAGTTTTCCTGTTTTATATTTTGTGTAAAGCACTTTGAATTGCTTTGTTGCTGAAATATGATATACAAACAAAGATGTCTTGCCTATGACTGGACTTTTCATTTTTGAATCTTCTTAGCTGCGTGCAGTGCCATCGAGCTGAACTGTTCTCAGCCCAACCTACCAGCCCTGCTGGAGGCTCTGACTCCAGTCTTTAACCTGAGCTCCATACGACCCGTCATGACCATGACCACCACCACCAACATCACCATGTACTTTACCATGTATGCGATACTAGGAGTGGTATGTTTCAGTTCTTTGTAGATAAGTATGCATTGTGCTATTGCTTATTTTTAATGACTATGTGTCACTTATCTTAGAATGAAACTCTTCAGATGTACAGTACATTAGGCAAATCACTCACAAGTCATTTTATATATCAAGTGGCGTTCTCACTGTTTTTGTGCCTAAAACTAGCTCTTCTCGTCTCTTCCAGGATGAAAAGGCTCAACTTTTGCTCACTTACCTTTGGCTAGATTATGTAAGTACTGCAATCATCCATTTTATGTAATGTCTCAGTCAGTGATGTAGGGATATTTGTGGGATTATGTTTTGTGAATGATGTGGTTATAACCTATAGCATACCTGCTTGGTGCACTGATAACAGTTTTGTTGATTTTTTAGAAGTGGATGAACGAGTTTGTCAGCTGGGACCCAATCAAGTGCGGCACCGACATGATATCTCTTCCCAGAGAGAAGTTTTGGGTGCCAGATATTGTAATCAATGAATTGTAAGTATATACTGTATTAGTGTGTGTGCATGTGTGCATGTGTGTGTGTGTGTGTGTGTGTGTGTGTGTGTGTGTGTGTAGTGCATAAACCATGTTAGAGATACAGTACAAGGAGTTAATAAGTGCATTTTCTATGACTATTAGGAAGAATACACGTGGTGCTCTAGAGAATATTTCCGACAGCAGAACAGTGTTATGTGGGATTGATTCAAAATAAACTGCAGTGCCCATGTTGTTCATGAATTTTTAACTCCTCTGCTTGTTTTTTTCTCGCAGTATGGATGAAAACACAGCCCCCTTTGTCCCGTATGTGTATTTGTATAGCGACGGTCTGGTGAACGATGCTCAACCAGTCAGAGTTGTCAGCTCCTGTAACCTTGATATCTATACCTTCCCCTTCGATGTACAGAACTGCACTATGACTTTTGGCTCCTACATCCACTTAGGTAAGGCACTATACCAATTGTCTTGTTTCCTTTCTTTGAAGACGTCTGTATGTCAGTTTGAATGTAAGTGTCCATGGAATGTAAATGTTAGAGGCAGTAAGTTCTCTATGTCTTCATATCAACTTCTATTTAGGGACACTTAGAGTTAATTTTTTTGTGATACTATGGCCACTTACCAAAGGAAAAAAATAATAATAATCATGTATTTAGTAAAGTTTGTTTTCGCCTTGACTAATATATTTCTCTAATCTTCTCTCCCCAGCGATGGACATAAAGATTTTTCTAGGGAGAAATCCAGAGGAGATCACAGAGTTCTCCAAGGAAGTGATGACCACCATGGGGGAGTGGGAGCTGCTGGAAATCACCAGCCAAAAATACAGCAATGGCCTTAATGATAGTGTTTACATTGATGAGATTTCATTTCATGTAGGTTGATTGTAATATAATTTTATTGAATTGTAAATTGCAATAAATAGACCTTAAATTGCATTTCATTCTCAGACTGTAAGAGTAATGTAATGTAATCAGGCTGGGAGCAAGCAAACCTGATGTGAAATTATTTGCATTTGTCCAACACACTTAGAAATATCAGTCCTATTCAAATTCTAATTGAGCAGCTACAACAACAATGCTGTATGTGGACAAAGTCATGAAAATATTATTTCCGAGCAAAAAATTTAAAAGCTCAGACAGTTTAGTAAATATTCACAGAAAAGGTACCTGGCCAAGTGTTTTGTTTCTTCCCTCTGCAGACATTAAAACTCTTATGACCTCATAAGGAGCAAGATTCCAGATCGGCCTATCTGAGCTTTAATTTTCTCAAAGGCAGAGCAGGATACCCAGGGCTTGGTTTACACCTATCAAAATGTCTAGCTATTGACCATTGGCAGCCTGGGGGACCATAATTAGTTCACAAGTCAGTTTAGGTTTACCAGTTGCTGTATATCTGTCTACACTACTACAGGTGTTAGTGCGGCGCCGGGCTACCCTCTATGTGGTGAACCTGCTGATCCCCAGCTGCTTCCTCATCACAGTGGACCTCTTCAGCTTCCTGCTGCCTCCCCAGACTGTGGACCGGTCCTCCTTCAAGATGACCCTCATCCTGGGCTACACCGTCTTCCTGCTCCTAATGAACGACCTGCTGCCTATTACCGGAAACACCATACCTCTCATAAGTCAGTGTTATTCAAACTCAGCGAATGTTCTCTTTATTTACTGAAACATGTTACACTGCAGAAAAACTCATGCTTTCCGATATCTTAAGCACATGGGGCTTTGGGGCAGGTAGTGTGAACAAGTATTAAAATGGGCTGAAATTTTGATTCCCATAAACAGATAATGTGGGCAAATAATGTTCAGATTTACAAGTAATTTACATATGCATTTCCAGAAAGGGTACAGAGTGGTTTCCATGTTTGACAAGCATAATGAATATACAGTAAACACATTCTGACACCGTCTCTATCTGCCAGATGTTTTCTTCTCTGTCTGCCTGGCTCTGATGGTGACCAGTCTACTGGAGACTATCCTCATCACCAACCTGCTGTGTGGCTCTGCTGACTTCCCTCCTGTTCCTCGCTGGATCCAAGTGCTTGTTCTGCAAATTTTGGGCCGTCTCATTTGCCTGCCTCAGAAGACTAAAGAACTAAGAGATTTAGGTAGTTTAATACCTGCGTACAAAATGTAACAATAAAAGATTACAGAAAATGACTGAATATACAGAGTGAATCAGATGGATTACCATGATTGTTTATAATAATACACCACATTGAAGGAGTAAATGTAAATATAATTTTTTTAATTTCAATAATTTTTTCCTTGAAAACTAGACATGAAACCCAATGCTGAAGTGGCACAGCAAAAAGCTGATGATCGGCTTCGAGAGGAGAGGGGGCCAGCGGTGGAGAACAAGGCCCTGCAGGAGCTGAGGAGCCTGGGCAGAGACCTCCAGGCCGTCCGCCTTCAGGTGGAGCAACAGCTGGGTGGAAGCCAAAGCTCAGAGGAGTGGATCCAGGTGGGTTTCATCATAGACCGCCTGCTGTTCCTCCTCTACATCCTCTTCATATCAGTCAGCTTCTTTACCATCATCATTATCTGGGTAAACGCATACAGTCAATAGACAGCTGCTGTCTGTTTTAATGGGCTCCCTTCATGTAGCTAGTAACAAACGTTTGTTGATTTGTTTATCAATATATTGGATTTGTTGTTTTGTTTGAAGCAAAGACATTACATACTCTAAAGTTATGGTTTTATAGTAACATTATATTACATAATTACATTGGACATTAAAATAACCGTACTACATTAATTAGATGTAGTTCTAAGCCTTTTGTGTTATATTGTGCCAGTCTAAAATGGAGGAAAACCATTGTATACAAAATAAAATTACTTAAGAAAAGCTCATTCAGTTTTTGATTTACATTTATTTCAAACATATTAATCATGTTCCAATTGTTTTCCTATTTATTCATTCATTTTAAATCCAGTTTTGAATCCTATATACTATTGTTCATATTATGCTATAACAATATCTTTAAAATGATGAAATAAGTAACTAAACACATTTTAAAAATCAAAACAGCAAACACTTCATCACTCAATGCTGCTGCATCAAGATGTCCATTAAAACCAATAGGCCCAAGCCAACATACATCTCTGTACTTTTGGCCATATATTGTAGCCAAACTCTATGAAATGTATGTACCCACTTGCCATAACATTATGAATCAGTTCTACACTGAACTTCTAAAAAAAGAATAACTTTTTCCAATATGTTTTTTGATTACATTTACGGGTTTTATAAAACTAAAATCTGCAAATCCATTTGATTTCCCATTGATGGCAACCTTGAAATTTCACACTTTTCCTTTTGGGTGGTAATTAAAAGATATTTAACTAATATTTTCTGATGGCTTCTTTTGTTGGACTTTGTGGGATTCAGGGCTTTTCAGGCATGCCATATTTTAAATGAACCCAACTCTAGATGTAGGTCTTTAAGAGCACTTACATTAACAAAAAAATTTTTTTTTTTCATTTATTCATACATCTACTTACCTAGATCATGTCTGTATTTGCCCCGCAAAATGTGTGTAGACAACAACAGCCCAAACCACCAGCACACTCAAATTAACAACCGATTTTGACCCAATGTTAATGTTTTTAGTGCTGGCCGCTGAAAGTCAAGCCTTCTAAGGTTCTATTCATCTTCATCTTTGTGCTCATGCATGGTAAGTACTTATTGTTTGATACAGTGTGTGTGTGTGTGTGTATAAATGATTCCTATTGATTTCCAAGAGTTGATTTAATGATAAATGATGATTTAAGTCAGTCCCTTCAGTTTATTTTCATATAAAGGAAGGCAAAAGGTTTTGAGTTCATTGAGGCATTGTAATGATTTAGCAAACTGAAGAAACTGTGTACAATCCAGGAAAAATAGATTTTTATTGAACGTCATTACTCATTTTATCAGAAGATTTTATCTAATGTCTTAAGAAGCCATGAGAGGTAAGTGAGAAGAAAAAACATTCTGTTGATCTATTTTCTTAGTCTAAATTGTTTACTCTCCTGTGTTTATGACTTAAGAAAAGGTATAAAATGAAAGAGTTGTGTCAGGATCATTTTTCTGTTTGTTTTTTAACACTCATTTTAACCAGAAATTCAAAGGTGGAAGTGCACCACATGTTCTAAGTAGAACTAAAATCATTCATGTTTCCTTCCAGTTTAGTTTTAATGTACTCTAAACAATATAGTGTTTAGAGTACATTAGAGTGTTTAGAGTACATGGATCTATTAAAACTAATATATTGTGTGCTAGCAAGTTATGTAACATTACTGTCATGTTTTTCTTTTGGCTAGAAATGTTTTTAATAAGCACTAGAACATGGGGTAGGGGTGCACTTCAGCCTCTTGTGACAAAATGAGTATTACAACAAACAGATGAAAAAATAGTTACTTAGATAAATGATTCCTGGCCAAACTTTTTTTTATCACGTTTCACAGATTTATAAGTTGAGGTACTTAGAAAATCTTATCCTGGCAAAAAAAAAAAAAAGTTCAAGTCATAAACAGAAGAGAAAACAAATCAGATCAGTCTAGAGCAGAATGGGTTTTTTTATTTCTCACTTGCCTCTCTGGCATTTGTTTCTTATGTTTTCCTTGTTAGCTCCATGCAGTTCCATCATGCTGAGCTGCTCTCGACCTGACCCGCCTTCCCTGCTCCAGGCACTCGACCCAGTCTTCAACATGAAATCCATCCGACCTGTCATGAATGTGTCAACCCCCACCAACGTCAGCATTGACTTCCTTCTGTTTGGCATTTTGGGGGTGGTAAGGCTACACTAACCTAACCAATTTACCATTAGGCCATTTTCAATTGCTTTTAAGTGTAAAAAGTGTACCTACTCCTATCAACTTATTCATTCAATTGTTTTAAGTACAATACATTTCTGTTATTTTGCACACAACTCGACTTTGGTTAATGACAGCCAACAGGATAATTCCGCTTTATTTCAATTTGTGTTTCTTAAAATAAAAAAGAAGGAATGCATATGACGGAATGTTGGTTCTGTTGCAGGATGAAAAGGCCCAACTCCTGAAAACGTATATCTGGCAAAAAATAGTAAGTATTTCCTTCCCAATACACTTCTCAATTTACTAGAAATAATATAGGTAATATAGGTTCATCTCTCTCCAGTCTTAAGAAATTTTCCTACTGTATACCAGCCATTGAACATGAGATACATTGTAATCTTCCACAAAAATTAATCAAATACTTATGATTGGCTATATAAAGTTAACAAAGACATACTGCAGTTGCTTTAGTCAAATCTAAAGAACTATTACATTTCCACCAGCTACTGTATCACCTGAAAGCTGTAGTTTTATACTGTACGTAGCCAGGTACATATGTGTTGTATCTGTCTGATTTGCATTGCAGAAATGGAGAAATGAGTTTGTCAGGTGGGACCCAGAACAGTGTGGTTCTTCATGGATTACAATTCCAAGGAATCTGCTCTGGGTACCAGATATTGTCATCAATGAATTGTAAGTAGCATCTCCTCTGTAGAGCAGTACAGTCATAGCTGATCTACTTCATACATTCACTGGCCTGACCTAGGCTGCACCCCACATAAGAGGTGTACTGGTGATTTTTTGTTATTGTCAGAAAGTCATTGATACATTTTAAATTCAGCGTTCCAAAATAAATTTGGTCATATTTTAAGAACTTCATACACATTTGTATAACTTGAAACTTTTGCTTCCTTAGTTTTTCTTGATGCATTCACAAAAATCTGTATACAATATATGTAGTTTGTTTTGTACTGAGAAGGCTTTTAATGAACTGAATAATATAGCCATTGGTATTCTTACAAATAAAGTCGATACCAATCATATCTACCGGCTTCTATACAGTTTCTTTTTGTTTCTATTCTAGTATGGAGAAGAACTCAGCTCCATTTGTCCCATACAGCTATCTGTTTTCTAATGGCTTCGTGTTTGATGAACAGCCTGTCAAAGTGATCAGCTCCTGCAGGCTCGACATCTACACGTTTCCATTTGATGTCCAGACCTGCTGTTTAAGCTTCAACTCCTACTTACTCTCTAGTAAGCAGAAACTGATTCATGATTGTTTTTTCTTGAATTTACAAAATACTTGAGACAATACAGATTGATTATGTTTGTTTCATGTCTTTTTTTTAAGATTCTGTTAATTATGTAGTGCACATAGGCATTTTTGTAATTAATGTAATTGTGAATAGCACAAAAACATTGACTGAATCATATTTTTCTACAGTGAGTGCTATGCCAATTGGCCTTTCATCAACTGCAGAGGATATATTTACATTCTCTAAAAAATTTATGACAACTAAGGGTGAGTGGGAACTAGTTGGACTCACAACGAAGACATACACGCTACCACATGGGGAGGATGAGCTGTACCAAGAGATTCGCTTCTATGTAAGGAAATACTCTAGACTGTAACCTTGTCCTGTTTTCTTGTCATTTTGTTTTACGTACACAACAAGAGAAATGAGAGGAAGATACAGAAGGAGGAACAGGATTGGACAATGTTTTGGAAAGTCTTTCAACAAATATTTTACCATATAAAGAGAAGATGACACATTTTATTAAGGTTAAATGAAACATTTAAAATTGTAATCCATCACAGATTATAATATGAACTAATAACAGTTACACTATTGAAGATGCATGTCCATCATTATACAGTCATAAGGACATATATACTGTCTGTAAAACCATTATACTTACAGGCATTAAACTCTACTAATGTTTTTTTTTACCTCAACAATTGGCAGTACAGTATTCTATGCTATGGTAAAATGTAAAGTCTGTGTTTTTAGGATGTAAGTAGTAGTAGTAACTTGATATAGATGTTTTTAATTGTGATGATTGTCTACAGGCATTAGCAGTTTTTTGTAATTCTTTAATCAATTCTTGGCTAAAAAGATATTTCAACGTGACAACACTTCCAGGAGCCATATCAATACTTGAAGGTCCCATGACATGGTGTTCTTTGGATTCTTTTATATAGACCTTAGTGGTCCCCTAATACCATATCTAAAGTCTCTTACCCAAAATTCAGGTGCAGAATTACTGCCATTAGAGCAAGTCCCACAATAAGCTTTCCTTAGGATGTGCCATTTTCGAGTCTCTAGCTTTTGAGGAGAGAGGGGGGCAAGGTGGAGGCTGGGGGTGCGGCCTTAACCAAATCCCACTTTGCTTGTTTGAAAGCCATGATGTCTCTCTCTCAAGGGTGGGACAAATTCTCTGGGCCTGCAAAGCAGAGAAAGGGGAGGTAACCTTATGAGGTTATAAGTGGCAAGATTCCAGATCGGCCCATCTGAGCTTTCATTTTCTCAAAGGCAGAGCAGGATACCCAGGACTCGGTTTACACCTATCACCATTTCTAGCCACTGGAAGAATGTTAAAAAACCCCATGAAGAGAAATTGTCATGCCATGGGACCGTTAAAGAAAACTCCACAAATTAAGTCTATTCAGTCTGTGTAAAATGGAAAAGACTGAGCTAAACAGTGAACAGGGCTCGGTTTACACCTATCAAAATGTCTAGCTATTGACCATTGGCAGCCTGGGGGACCATAATTAGTTCACAAGTCAGTTTAGGTTTACCAGTTGCTGTATATCTGTCTACACTACTACAGGTGTCAGTGAGACGCCGGGCTACCCTCTATGTGGTGAACCTGCTGATCCCCAGCTGCTTCCTCATCACAGTGGACCTCTTCAGCTTCCTGCTGCCTCCCCAGACTGAGGACCGGTCCTCCTTCAAGATGACCCTCATCCTGGGCTACACCGTCTTCCTGCTCCTCATGAATGACCTGCTGCCTATTACCGGAAACACCATACCTCTCATAAGTCAGTTCAACAATACCTCCTACTAGTGCAAGAGTTACTTGTAGCACATGTAATACATGTTGTATCATATATTATTATAGCTCCTGAATAAATGTAGTGTTGGCTTCCAGTTTCAGGATTGGGTTTAAATTGGATGGACTCTCCTGAAGGAATTAAAATCATAATTATAATGATTAACTCTGCAGTTTACTGAGCGTTCTAACATCTTACGATTCTTTGTTTTGGTTCCACGGTGCAAATTTACCGTTTTGGTTCATTCTCACTGCTGTCATCTCGTTTTAGGCCATAGAAGTAAAAAACTCTAAAAACCCAGTCTACAATACCTGGCCTGTACCAAACACTAGACAGACAAAGTTAGCAACTTGGTGGTGAACTAAGCAGCTAAAGAGACAAATATTTCCCTTGGAATGTTAGTGGAGATTAAAACCGAGCTAAAAGGCGAGTAAATATCGGATTTACGTTTATCATAAAGACAGAAACACAACTCAAAATGAATGATAGCTGCCTGACGAGTAAAACGCAATTGTTTGCTGGCACATTTTGCCATATTAACTGTATTATCAACGTGATAATAGTATATTTCAATGACCTTTAATACTTTGATGTTTCTGCCTGGATTATACTTGTATTTGTCTGTGAAACAGCTTTACAAAAAATGATTTTTAAAAAGCAGTTACTATTGTTATCCCAGACGTGTTCCTGAGTCTTTGCCTGGCTCTGATGGTGGCAAGTCTACTGGAGACTATCCTCATCACAAACCTGCTGTGTGGCTCTGCTCACTCCTCTCCTGTCCCTCACTGGGTCCGAGTGTTTGTTCTTCACATCCTCGGCCGCCTTGTACGGCTTCCTCCAAAGCCCAGAGATCTTCACGGCACGGTCATCCAAAATTCTTCCGCACAAGGTAGTGTGTAGGTAGTAGGTATGTAGGTAATACGCAGGTGAAACTATTAAAGCGGTCATTGTGCAGAAACTCTTTACACAGGTTAAAATATAATGTAACAATCACAGTTGGCATCACCTCATCCCTTCATCTCCTGTGTAACAGAAATGAAAGTCTCCTCTCTGGTGGCGGAGGACAGCGAGCCTCCAGAACAGAAGGGGATGAGGACACTGGATGAGGACAAGGCCCTGCAGGAGCTGAGGAGCCTGGGCAGAGACCTCCAGGCCGTCCGCCTTCAGGTGGAGCAACAGCTGGGTGGAAGCCAGAGCTCAGAGGAGTGGATCCAGGTGGGTTTCATCATAGACCGCCTGCTGTTCCTCCTCTACATCCTCTTCATATCAGTCAGCTTCTTTACCATCATCATTATCTGGGTGCGGTCATACCACACATCCTGATTTTGCTCTTCAGTTTGTTTCTGAATTACTATTTGTTAACATGCTTTCTCATATTCCTTGTCAATTGCTAATAATAGAGAAATGGGAAGGTTGGTTGAATTTTGCATTTGAAAGCAATGTTTTTCACACCTCTCCTCTGAACTGTTCCCCTTTCACAATTCATGTTAATGTTTTGTGTATTTATTTGTTTAACATTATCTAACAGTTATGCTTTAGGGCACTGAGGCTCTGAAATGATTAGTTTAGGAATTGTTAAACTCCTGTTTATTCTTCTCTTGCATTGTCAGTCAAGAAACACATTTCCATACTTCAAACAATCGTACCTACAGCAATCCCTCTAGATTTCTAGTGAACAGGACAAAATCATGTGTCTTACAAGTTGTTCTATTAGCACTTTGTCCTGAGTCTAGCTCAGGGCATCATTTCCACAAAAAACACTTAAGGCTAAGATGATTGTGAAATTTGTTTTTACCTCTTCAGGTTACAAAGTGTTTCCCAAAAGCATCTTAACTGACTACACTTGTTGGTCTTAGATTAAAGGTTTATTATGCAGGATTTTGCTGAGAAACAATAGACTTATACAATAGTAATCCCTCTCAATCATGTCTTATTACCCACTAAAAGTGTATGGCAGTGTATGTATCTGCAAAGTCTATGCCCTCTGTCTGTATCTTCCCTTTTCTTCTTATTTTGCTGTCTACGGTACGTTTATGGGCGTCAGCAAAGAGCCTTTGGGCCCACTGTGTGTGTGCAACCCCCATCTAATCATAAAAAATACAGCAATGCCGCACCTTTCTACAGGGTTGCGCTGAGGTGTGGGTCTGTTTATTTGTGTTATAAAAGGAAGACAACCACAAAACAATCAGAAAATAATGTGTCATTACGCTGATTTACTGTTTCTCACTTGACCACCACTGCCCTATCTCTCTCTTTCTCTCTCGCTCTCTCTCATTGAGCGGGGGAGGAGGTGTAATCTTTGAATGCTGTGTCTAACCAACAAGAATGAAATATTATACCTGTAGCGAGTGTCTAGTAGCCTACCCATTTTCAGAAAGTGAAACACACTCTCCTAACTAAGATAGATCGTACTGCAAAAGTGCCAAATGCAGTTCATTGAATGGCCACTTGAGGTCACCATAGGCCCCTATGTTAAAATGCTCAACTTAAAGGTGCACTATGAGTTCTTGCATGGTTACTATTGACGTTCCAAGTAAATTTCAAACAAAACAGAGCAAGCTCGCCCCTTCTCCCATGTTTCGGTAACTGTCATGACTAACTGACTAATGTCATTTTTCCATTTTATGGTCTCTTTAGCTCATTTACCTGTTCATGACAACTGTATGAGGGGTGATTTTTTTTATAACTTACCTTACCTGTTACATTATATTAAGGCCTGTGTCGCTTTGAGCAACAGATGGCTGCCGTCGCAGGCACTGACTGTTGGCTTCATCTGGCTTGCCTCAACTTCCTCCATGCTCCACCTCTTTATCTAGAATGGAACACATTTTAATTCCCACAAGTGGAGGTGTTGAAAAATAAAATGGGTGAGTGGTTACTGGAGGTGTGGAATGATTTTTGTATTTTGTGTGTGTGTGTGTGTGTGTGTGTGTGTGTGTGTGTGTGTGTGTGTGTGAGTGTATGTGAGAGAGAGAGAGAGAGAGAGAGAGAGAGAGAGAGAGAGAGAGAGAGAGAGAGAGTCTAGGTCTGATACTGTTTATTCATATTATTCATGAAATAAAAAATATTGCATGTAAAATCTGGAATTAATCAAAAAAACCTTCCTTGCAACTTCTATTTTATCTTCATAAGCCAAAAAGATTTAATTTTGTAATCCAAGTTCATCTTTGCTAAGACATATATTTACACACAGGTATATATATATACATACACACATATATACACATACATACTGTATGTATGTATATATACTGCATATATGCATAGATGTGCAGAGATAAAAAATAAATAAGAAAACAGGAACACTAGGTGATCAGGTCAAAAAATGGAAGAGAATCAGCGAGCAAAGTGAATGGAAAGCAATGGTGGTGATTTAAGTAGCGTTGACAATCTGGCAGGAATGAATGGAAATGTGCAGGTTATATACTGCAAGGTTGATAAGGACAAGTGAAATCAGATGCTCAGGTAAATGAGAGAGGGGGTGGGACTGGGACAAGTGGTCACGTCTGAGGACATCTGTTGGATTGATGGAGAATGGTAATGCCAGGATCTGGGGAAGTGAGCATGTGACTAAAGGGAGGAAAAGACAGGCAGAATGGGAAAATCAGGACTGAGACACACTTTGTGACAGTATGTTGGCTGTTCATCACTTCTAATACAGCATAAATGTAACACATTTGAACTCCCATAGGTGGAGGGGTTGAAAAATAAAAAAGTTGAGTGCTTCCCAGAAATGTGGAACAACAAGTCCTATGCTGTGTGTGTGTTCATGATCCATCTGCATGTACCACAATTTTGTCTTATGTATTTCTAGTCACTTATTTCTATTCATGATTGTTGAATGTCCTCTACAGGACATAAGTACCTTGTCTGTTTGCAACATAAGTTTGAAAATCTACTGGAGTTTTGTATTAAAAGAAAAACTATATACTATATTTTAACTACTGTACTTAATTGTAACTCCTGATTTGTGTTTGTTTGTAGAGGTATAGTCTGCGTGTGAGTGTATGCGTTTCAGAATGTGTTACTCATGCTGGAGAATAATTTAACATTTGAGTAGACAAAACATAAACTACCACATTTTTATGATATACCTTGGTTTTTAGTTTTTGTTAAGGTTATGTTATGGGCTGGGATTAGGCATGTAGTGGTTCTTGTTAAGATCAGGGTAAATCTCCAGAGAATAAACGTTAGTCATTTCAATGTCCTGCTAAGTGGCAAAAACAAGTGTTTGTGCATTAACACTGCTAGTAGGAGCTCCCTCTGCTTTACATCTGATCAGATTGGTGGTTGTGGACGATATCTGTTCCATCAGAAACATCATCATGAGTCTGTCTCAGCAGAGTATCAGCGTCATCTCAGGTTTACTCTTAATCTCAGGTAATACTTGTATTCACTATTTTATTCTTTGTAGTTATGTATGTGTAATATTTTCCAGGCTGACTCGTGTTTAGCTCTGAAAGGTTTCTCTTTCTCCTCATGTGAATAATATGCAGTACTGTTATTTTGTTAGTGGTAGTTTATTCTGTCCATTTTAAGTTTAAATTATCCTTACAATGTGATGTCATTGTTTCTATTTTGCCCAGGAAAATTTAAATTTCTTGCATATGAGAAAAACATTAATCAGTCATTTATCTATCCTATATTTCACATTTGTAATACATCATGTGTAGTGTTGAAATCCAAATAAAAACATCTTTCCACAAATGTAAGACAGTATTCCACATTGTGTTTGAAGAACATCTTTAAGTAGTTTCAGGATGCAATTGTGTTCTTATTTATCCTATGCAATATAAAATAATTACTCAAAGTAATGTTAAGATATTGATTTAATGACACAATTGTTAATCAAAACTCATATGTACAAGTAATACAGAATTCTTTTTGTCTGTGATATTTATGTCTGCAATAATATTCTGTTTAGTCACTTAACAGTCAACAAATACTCCAAGTGTAAGCAGTTCTGTAATTGCACAGCATTTTGTTTCGCATGGTTTAGTATAGCTTTATAATTAGAAAGCTGCTCTTCATTTCTCAAAATAATTTAAAAGTGTAGTTAAGGTGTAATTTAATCAACAGTCAAATGTTTTTATAAACTTCCTCTCTCTCGTCAGTGTCTCTATGTTATAGTAAACTGGCGTGTAAAGAAGGCCACAGCGGTCCAACCTATGAGTCCATGCAGGCAGTGTTTGACCTGAAAAACTTCAGGCCAGCAGTGAACCTCAGCAATCCCACCATAACTAACATCTCTTTCACCCTGTATGCTGTTCTGGGGGTGGTGAGTTTGTCACTTAGCCATCTAAGAAAAATACTAAGAGCACCTCTATACTCTTTAGCAGACATAGGAAATGTAAGGAACTTAAATGCAGATGTTTGCTGAAATATAACTGCCTTCATTCGGGCAAACATTCATCGCTGCAATCCATATTACAGTTAATGTGCATTTTTATAAAACATTGCATTTTTAGACTTCATTCTATGGTTTTAGATTTAGCAGTCAGCTTCACATGAGGTTTACCTGTTGTCTACTGTATTCCAGAATGAGAAGACCCAAATACTTACTACTTTCTTGTGGCTGAGACTGGTAAGTGGCATGGAAAGATATAATAACCAATAAATGTGTAATGCAATCGAATGTATCATGTGTCAGTAATTAAAGCAGGATCAAATACAGAGATTATAAAACGGCAGGCAAACATATTTTTACTTTAAGATGGAAGTTTAACAGCAGATTATTTGTGATTAATTCACTGCAGTACTGGCAACACGAGTTTCTGGTTTGGGACCCTGATGAGTGTGACGGCGTTACCAGGATTTCTCTCCCTGTGAGGGATCTGTGGTCGCCAGACATCATCGTATATGAGTTGTAAGTTGTCTAGCTCCATAGGTTTAATTTTTTATTTGTAGAGGAATCTTTAAGGGTTTTGTAACCACAAACTAAAAGTAGCTACCAAAGACTCTCAATCCCATCTAAACTACAAGCTGTTCACTGACCATCCAGCAATACTAAAATAATAATTGCTTTATCTTGATCTTGTGAACCAGCTGAATCATTGTTCGCTGAGGTGTTAGCACATACATCAGTCATGAAGGCTACACCGGGTGGGCAAATGCATTATCTCCTCGGGGAGGTGCATCACTCGTCCTCAGGGCGTTCCACAGTCAACAAGGCTGTTTCCCCTTTGAGACAAAGCGTTCTGCTATTGTTCAAAATTATGCCTTTTTCCTCCTCTGGACATTATGTCAACGCTTGTGTTAAAGAAACAAATATTGCCACAGTCTTAGGTAGTGACAGTGATGTTCATCAGATCTGGGATGGATATATTCAATAATTTGATACAGTCAAAAACAGCCCCATCCACAATATTACTGTTCAGGGTACTGTGTTCCAGGATCAACCATATACCAGAAAGTAGGGGGAAGGAGGGGGATTAGTTCATTCTGCCCATACTGGTTTTAAATTTTCTAACTTATGTTGCGGTGTCAAATTATTTCTCTGTTAAAACATGTCTGACAAGACAGCATGCAAAGCTGAGAGAGCAGAAAATTGTATGAATTGTAAAAACTGAATTTAACCTCATGTTTTTGTTTCCCTGTGGAAATCATTTAAATACCTGATTCTTAAACCTGTTCCTCTTTTTTTCTTTAACTTCATCCCGACTCCTCAAACCCTGCCAGTGTGGATGATGATGTTTCCCAAGCGTGCCCTTACGTCTACCTCAATCACACAGGTCGCATCCGCTGGGACAGGATGCTGCGGCTTGTGTCAGCCTGCAACCTGGAGATCTTCAGTTTTCCTTTTGATGTGCAGAACTGCACATTTACATTTGGCTCCTACATGCACACCAGTAATAAAAGGCTTCTAAACTTCTTAATTTACAAAACTCATCCAGTCCTTGGCTTATTGTACTTACAGAACCTAAAACTGGCTCAATAGTGGGTCAGAAAATCAACCACAGTGTGTTGCACTTCTTTTGCTTCTGTTGCAGGAAACAAAATAAATGAAAAATGAAAAATAGAACAAAAATATAAATCATTATGTATTACATCAGTTATATTTAGGTTAGCTTAGATTGTTCTGTTGAACAGTCCGGCTACTTTTCCCTCTCTCATTGTGTTTTTCCCTTTCACAGTAAGGGACGTGAGGCTCACTCCAGCTCTGACCTTTAAGCAGATGTCTGAAAACTCAAAGCGTTACCTGGAAGCCAGTGGAGAGTGGGAGCTGGTGGACATACTGGGAGAGACCTCCATCCTCAAGTTTGGGGTCGATGAGTGGGACATCATCACTTTCTGGGTGAGGGAAACCAGTTCCTGCTGAGTTTAACTCTCTTTTGTGTACAAATATAACAGCCAATTTTAAAATGTTGGCTGACTGGCCTGCACCTGCTGTTCTGGTTCTCTCTCATAGCGTTGTTTTCATTAGAAAAAAAACACATTACCCACTACCTGTTCTGCCCCAGCAGACAGACACAGGGACAAGCTGTAAATATAATGGAGGATTAAGCCACTAAAGAGACAGATATTTCTCACAAGAGTTGGTAGATACAGAAAAAGACCTAAGAGAGTGAGGATTGGATTTACATTCATCAGATGGACACAGATGACAGTATGCAAATGCTACCATATCAACTCAAAATGTGATATATCCATGCTGTGTTCACAACATTTTTGCCCCAAGTGGCAACATTAGTTATTGCAGCTTTAACAAAGAATTAACAATGCAAAAATACAAGGAAAACAACTCTTAGTGCATGTATTTGCACTGTTAGATGTTATCTTTTAAATACATATTTCCCTCATTAGATAGTAAAGTTTGATATTTGATGTGATAAGTAGTCTACCATGATTTTGTTTTGTTCACTAGGTGGTCATAAAGCGACAGCCAATGCTCTACGTGGTTAACCTGCTGATCCCCAGCTCCTTCCTCATGCTCATCGACATCCTGTCCTTTTACCTACCCCCCCATAGCGTTGACCGCGCCTCCTTCAAGATGACCCTTATTCTGGGCTACACCGTCTTCCTGCTTATCATGAACGATCTGCTGCCAAGCACAGCAAATGGCACGCCCATCATAGGTCAGACATGATCACAATCATAGCCTGTGTTATAGAGTCCGCCATCACTAACACCATGGATTAATGGATGAACCCCCCCCCTAAAGCTGCACTTATCAATATTTTTATTTAAATGATTCAATTAAAGGATGTGTAATTTGAAATAGTGGTGGGACAACTGCCTCTTTTACACAAGTTAGTTCAACCGGACGCTTGGCTGGCCTAACGAGTTAATAGATTCAGTTACCGGTTCGCATGCCTGCATGTTTCCTCACATGTTTCCTCACATGTTTCCTCACATGTTTCCTCACATGTTTCCTCAAGTTAGATGTTGAGTTGTTGAAAGCTGACGTGTCCGTTTGTTTTGGTCGACACAGAAGACGCCGCATAATGTAGCTGCTGTTTCGCACTTTTATTAAAAGGTAAACATGCTTTCACTATGAGGCCGGGGGGGGGGTTCTCCTCGTCTGTGTCTGCATTGCCGACGGTTGATTCTGACAACTTTGTTTTGCTACGACTGTCAAGCTAACACGTCCGGCCGCTGAGATTGTGTATGGTCGCGTGACGAGACTGCACAACGCCGTTTGATTGGTGAAACACAGTCACGTGGTAGAGCCTTTAGCGGAAGTCTCTCTCTCTCTCTATCTAAATAAAACATTAAAATGAGGCGTACGCAGGGGGGATAAAAACAATGACACGTAGAATACCAAAGAGGTAAAAAGAAAAGTAACAAGCTCATTGTAGCCTAATGTAGCGGAGTAAGAGTACAGTTTCTTCTTCACAAATCTACTCAAGTAAAAGTAAAAGTATAGTGATTTAAAACTACTCCTAGGAGTATAATTTTTTTCAAAATCTTACTCAAGTAAATGTAACGGAGTAAATGTAACTCGTTACTACCCACCTCTGCAATCATCTAAGATGCACTAGAAACAAAGCTTGGTTAATAACTCAAACTTACCAAGAACCACCGCTTGATTACATCAGACTTGAGCGGTTGCACGGTTACATTCGGTCTCGGTCAGTAGCCTGGTCAAATCTACAACTCTGTAAATGTACAAAAAGTTATCTGTTGGCTAACATTTTCCCAGTTATAACTCTTGTAAAATGGCATGTCAGTTTAAAAAAATAATTATTGCAGTGTTGAGTTTTTTCTTTTTGCTTTTGACTAGCTACACAACTGCTCAACTGTCTGAAGATGCAACAGCTAATTAAAGCTGTAGTGCTTAACCTTTTGATAATAATGAACATCTGGTACATTCAAGCAATTGCTAAATAAGTTGCTACAAAGCTAATTAAGACTATCAGCACCACAAAACTGTATCTGTATTTCTCAGTACTGCTTTGTTTACAAAATGGTGTTGTCCGGGAACTTTCGAGCGCAGAAACTTGAGTGAAGAGAATTACCTCTTCTGAGGAGTCCATTATGTTTTTTTAATCCTCCGTGTCCTCCTTGGCAAGTAGCAATTGCATGGAGGAGGGGTGGGGGCGGTGCGCGGTCATGTACAGTACATCTCAAAATCCTCATGACCCAAGCACCTAAATGCTTAGTGAAAGTGAGGATTTTTGACATATTTTTGTATTCTCTTTTCAAGATGAAGTGGGGAGCTACGAATTGATTTTTATAAACCATTCAGAAATCACAGAGTCAATGGAACTGACCAACAACTCCCTGCAGAAATACAGTATTTTGGTCTTCTGCTGCTGAGTAAAGATGTTTTTTATCTCTTAATTTGTGTCCTTTGATCTCTCTCTTGATCTATCCTTCAATCTAGGTATCTATTTCTCAGTGTGTCTGGCCCTCATGGTCATCAGTCTCCTGGAGACAGTCATCATTACCAATGTCCTACACCACAGCACCATGAAATATAAAGAGGTTCCAAACTGGGTGAGGGTGGTTGTCCTCAAACACATAGGAAACCTCATCTGCTACCGTTTTCCGGAGGACATACAGCCCCCTTATTTACCACAGATGGATAAACCTGAAAATTCGAATGGCGTTCCAGAGTCATGTATCATCCAACCAGCCAATCAGAAACCTGCCCATCACCCAACCAACAATGGTGGTAATTAAACTTAATGACAAATACTACTTTACAATTACTTTTGCCAACTAGAGCCCTGCAGTGGTCTGATCTAAATAAAATACTAGCAGCTATTCAAAACTAAAATTATGAATTATTAATATCAGTCAAGGAAATACATTGATAATAATGCACTTTCTACATACTATAACCAATCAATCACAGTCAAGTTAAGGTTAACACTTAACTAGCTCTGTCTAACTAAAGCTAGTTGACCCATTTTCTAATTATTGTTTTTGCTCATTACTATTAACAGCTACAGCTTGCAGTCACTGGGTATAAACTGTGATCCCTCCTTTTGCTGTTCTCATGCCAGGTGCGGCTGCTCTGCCTGAACTGCAACAGATCTGTCAATACCTCGGCGACCTTCGTGCTCACCTCACCTCGCTGCAGAAAGAGAGCGAGCTGCAGGGACAGTGGTGCCATGTAGGATATGTACTCGACTTACTGCTCTTCCGGATCTATCTGCTGATCATTTCATGTTACGCCCTGGTCATCATCTGCATGTGGTGCATCTGGATCCGCCAGACCTAGGATAAATTCAGGGACAGTTCATAGGATGTTTAAGTAGCAAATTACTAAAATGCAATCTGTATAACTAGAAGGTGAAGTAAAGCCTAGGGCAACACGTATTAATTATTGTTTCTGTAATGTTTGTTTTCTAACTCTATTGTATATTAACTTTACTGGGGAAATTGTTGGGCGGATTGTCATGGAACTTTGTACAGACATTCATGATCCACAGCTGATGAATTGTAAATACTTTGATGATCATCTCTTACACCACCAGCAGGTCAAAATTTTCCCTTGTAAAATTTACTGGATCGATTGGCACATTTTGTTCAGACAGTCATACGTCCCAGACTTTGGTGGTTCCTTAATTCTTCCTCTAGTGCCACCATGAGGTTGACATTTGTGGTTTTGAGTGAAACTCAACAACTCTCTACTATATACATTTATTGCCATGAAATTTGTTGCAGACATATGGCCCCCTCAAGATTAATTGTAATAACCTTTTATCTCGTACAATCATCAGAACAAAAATTGATTAACAATAGTCTATAATAAAAGAAACCTGCAAAACTCATGACATTCCCATCAACCTGAGCTGTAGTGCTAATTAAGAAATGTGAGCATGCATAACTAAGCAAAGCATACTTTTTGTGTAGTAGGCAAATTGTAGAAGGCAAATTGTGGTAGGCAAATTGACACAACTAGTGCATACTGTTGTGTTTGCCTAGGTCTCAGCTGTCACGAAAACAAGTTATTGACACATTTGATCCTCATGAAGATGATTCAAAAGCCTGTTCGTTGTGCAAACACAGACATCAGATCAGTGGATCTTTGGAAGCAACTGAGAATACCCCAAAGGCTTACAGGAAGTCATGCTAGATTCAATATATATCTCTGGAGGAGGCCCAACATTTCATTTAATTAGTGATGAATAAACGTTGCTTCAGCAGAACAGCTAAATCTCATCGAGCAGACAGCTGACATTTTTGTTTTGTAATCTGAGGCACATGTCATGAAAAAGGAATAACAGACTGAAAATGACAGATGTAAAGCCCGCTGAGCTCATCTTCGTTTGTTTTATGCTGCTTCAAGGTAAGGTGGGGAGACATTTTGACTACAAAATAGACGAAGACAATGATCTGCTAAAATCTAAATAAGGCACCATTTATAAACAATTTATAAGTTGTTAATGGCTTTACTTATTTTATTTTGGGGATGTTTATGCCTTTATTATACATACAAAGGTAAGCTATATGAATGTGTTATTTACGAATAGTTGATTGACCAGTTGTAAGTAATTAACAGGAACAATGCTTGGGTTGCCAGGTTGTGGACAAACTATCTGGCTGCTATTTATTAACAATTAATAAATCAATTAGTTAAAACTTTAAACCCTTATTTTATATTCAGATGTATTCAGAGGCAATTTAGGGACTGAAGCCCTAAAATAGGTGCAGTTTTCTCCTACCAAACTATTGAAGCCACCGTTCATTTGTTTATAATCTTTTCATACTCTATGTTAAGAAGGTAAGAGGAGTTTATGATGGCCATTATCCACCAATGTGCACCCACTCAATGCAATAATGACCCTATTGTTTTTTTCAATATAATTATTGTTGATGTCATGAAAAAAACAGGATAATTCATTTCACTCAAAAAGCTATTGCAACAACAGCCATTCTTGACTTCCCTGCCATCTTCAAATTGTACAGCAGACAAAGAAAGATCTGCAATGCTGTGTCCATAGCAATAAAGAGCTGGCACTCCATGTGCATTTAAATGAGTTATCCAACACATTTTGTTTTCTACTTTCTCTTTAAACACAGGTTTTGTAGCATCATTGAACTGCACCAGCCCAACTCCTGAATCCTTGTATGAAGCACTTGAGAATAAGTTATTCCCTAAAAAACAAGTGCGACCTGTAAAAAACTTCTCAAGCCCAGTTAACATAACCATTGGTATCACTGTGGTGGGAATTATAGGAGTGGTGAGTCAACAAAAACACATATTCATGCCTGCACATGAGCATGCATAACCTTTTCAATTAAGTTTAACAGTCATTGATTCAAATCCATAATTAATCTGTATTACTGGTTTAAAACATGTCACACCTACAGGATGAAAAATCCCAAACCCTAACAACACTCTTATGGCAAGTTCTGGTAAGTTCCTCAGAGCACTGACAAAAGCATCAATACATTTGGAAGTGTTTGACTACTTATATCCATTATGTGCAAATTTTGATTATAGCACCTTTCAAACTTAGTTTTTGTTTGTACCAAACACCCACACACATTTAGGAGGTGAATGTTTTTTGAATTTACCACTGGGGAGCACCAAAGTCAGATATCTGTTGTGTGATTTCTAATAATTTAAAATGAAACATGCATGTCTACTTGTTTCAATTTTCAAAGTCTCGCTTTGCCGGATCATATGCCATTGCATTTCTTTAAACCAATCACAATCGTCTTAGGTGGTGCTAAGCACCAGACTGTAAAATAGTCATGCAAGAGAAAAATTAGATTGGACAGATCAGAGTTTAAAATTCCAACAAAAAAGAAAGAGAAGGAAACGGAAAGCGGTGAAAATACATGCATTTGGCGGAATTTCCTGCAGCACCGGAGCAATAGACCTTTTTCACGCAGACATTCTGAGTTGTCATAGAAGGAAAAGCACAACTGAAACTGATCAGCTTAACGATGGCTCAATTCCATCACGTGTCCCAGTGAGCTATTTCAGTAAGTCAGCATGCACAATACCAGTACCTCTCCTAAGTAGAATGCAGCCATCATTAATGGTTTTGAATGCATCTGTGCTTTTCCTACTATGACATGTCAATATGTCTGCCATGAAAAAAGACCTATCCCAGAAGTAGAATGTCAAGGATTTAGACTAAAAGTTTCTAAACTGGAATAAATCTAAAGTTCATTGACTTGTCTTGTATTTTCTTTTCCTAAAATGATGGGGATGGTTGGTGATGGTTTTGGGATATTTTTCCTTTATTGTGTGACATAGCTGAAATGGTTGCCATACATCGCATCTGTGATCTTATGTTTAATGTAGGAGTGGAAAATAGAGGGACTGAGCTGGGATGAGAAGGAATGTGGAACTGCAAGAGTCTCTGTCCCTCGAGAACAACTTTGGGTCCCAGACATTAACATTGCAGAGTAGTAAGTTAATAGTCTGTAAATGTTTTTCAAATGATTGTCCAAATCAGAGAAAAATAGAAAAATAAAAACCTGAAATGTCAGCATTTGGTAAGCAATCTTGCACTGTTTACGCTGTAAACCTGAGAGGATAGAGGTAAACCTCCATGTTGGTACAGTTGTTTGATACTTTGGAGTTTAAATAAATCTTTTTATCTATTTATTAATCTCTATAGTAGTTGGTCGGCACCAAGACTGGAGTTATTTTGTTCTCCTCATCCTCCCATGTTGTGAGAATGACAAATAAAGTATCCATCTATCTACTTTAAGCTCTTTTTAGTCCATTTTATGCTAAAATTGATTATTGTTTAGTAGACCTATAAAAAGACCAACTAATTTTATTCAAACATATAATGCAAATTTGAATAAACAATGAAACTCTCTGAGAGTGATATAAACCTTGATGTCTTTGTATTCCTCGTTCCTTTTAAAATGCCTTGGAATAATTTGTTAATTACTAGTTAAACATATTTTTTTCTATTTATTTTTTTCAGCATGGATGAAGACAAAGCTCCCAAAACTCCTTATGTCTACTTATACAACACAGGTTATGTATATGATGATAAGCCAATCAGAGTGGTCAGCTCCTGCCGATTAGTAATCTACACTTTTCCCTTTGATATCCAAAACTGCTCTCTGACATTTGGACCATATATACACTTTGGTAAGCCAAGCCTGCTTAAATATACAATACAGGTCTTAAAAAGTCCACACCACAGGATACAATGTAGCTTTGTAAATTCAATTGTTAAAATCCTTTTGAAGTGTTGATATTATATGTGTGTATGGATATTAACACAAAACCTAATTTGTGGCATCTAATAACTCCAAACTAAACTGTACAATTAAATGTTATTCAAGCTACGGACATAAGGATGATTCAAGGCCCCACGCCTGAAGAGATCCTGAAGGTGTCCAAAAAGGTGTTGCAGACCAATGGGGAGTGGGAGCTCACAGGTATCAGTGTAGCTACTTCTACCTTGGTGTTAAATGAGGGAAGCTACTCTGAGCTCAAATACTATGTAAGCACTTTTAACTATTCTAATTGTATATTATGATCACTCATTTTGAATTTTAATAGCTGAACATAATTCTCCACCATGCTGCATGCTTACAGTATAGACTAATCATAATTTACGGATGTAGCTGTGAGTATAGACATATTAACATACAGGAAATATGTGCGCCATTGGATGTCAATCAAACTGCAACTGAAGAATGAAAACACTAATTAAATTTAGCAATGAGAAAGCTAAAAAAAAGAATCCACAATAATTTTGAATTTTTTTTCAAGCTGTGAGGAAAAACTTTTCTTTTATTTTGTTGGAGAATGGTGTCCATAAAGAGCACACACACACACATTAAGTGTTTCTTAAAACACTGTTTTAATTACTTTATGACACTTTTTTATAGTGAACACACTACATACTCTGTTTTACAGAAACATATGTCAATGAAAACAACTTAATTGTATGTTTGGCTGTTAGGGTCATAGCTACCCTAAATGGTAGCTTATGACTTAATACAGTAGATAAAAGAGGAGTTGTCTAAATAATCCAAACATATTTTCTGAAAGGGTAGTGCACTGGGGGGCTTGGACAGATTTTTTTATTATTCTGGCTTTTAAAATACCATACTCATCCCTCTAAAAAATGTTTGCAGGATAACACACTTTTAATGTCACAAGATAAATCTTTTTGCATCCGAGTTGAGAAGAAGTCTGACTAAAATGTTGAGGCCTTGTACCTCTGTCTCTTTCCAAGATCATTCTGAAACGTAGGCCAATGCTCTATGTGGTGAACCTGCTGATCCCCAGCTGCTTCCTCATCACAGTGGACCTCTTCAGCTTCCTGCTGCCTCCCCAGACTGTGGACCGGTCCTCCTTCAAGATGACCCTCATCCTGGGCTACACCGTCTTCCTGCTCATCATGAACGACCTGCTGCCTGTCACTGGGGAGACAACCCCTCTCATCAGTGAGTG
This sequence comes from Etheostoma perlongum, assembly GCA_026937815.1. NCBI lineage: Eukaryota > Metazoa > Chordata > Actinopteri > Perciformes > Percidae > Etheostoma > Etheostoma perlongum. The sequence goes on from CM049379.1 coordinate 14,509,166, forward strand.
ACACCTGTGATATTGTTACTGATTTTATTTAAGAGAAAGTTGAAAGAACATGCATCTGTCTTTATAAAATATAAAATGCATTGCTAAACATGTGCTTCTGAAGCTCTTATGAGCTGCTCAATTTACACACACACACACACACACACACATATACTGCAGGAAACTGAAAACCTCAGTGGTATAAGGGTGGAAAATGTTTGTTGTTTATATTTCTGGATATGGACTATAGACCTCAACAGTCCCGCCCCTCCTCCGAGAGACCATAGGTTCCGGAAGTAAATTTCCCATTCATTGACGTCTGGAACAATCCGTATATAAAGACTTTTAGACCATGCCTTAGTCTAACCAGCTACAAAGTGACTGATAAGCATGCCACATATCATTTTGAGTGAAAAAAACGAACAGAAAATTCCCAAAAAGTCCAGGGTACAAGACTGTGTACATATTTTCATTTCCGAGTAAAGGAACCACTCATCCCATAAACCACCACGCACCACTGAATAATATAGTTGAAGACACAACCGCGAAAGAGCCTCTTGAACAACTTCCAATTCAACAACATGCCTCATGCGCTTTTTCCTCCAAACATAGTGATTTTTATATAGTGAATATACACTTAATAGCAATTGTCAATGGAGAAATTGTATTGTATTTTTACTTCCGGAACCAGCTGTGTGCGGCGGGACTGATCTCTATTGCCACAAGTTGCATCACAATTTATAGCTCAGTCATGATCATTTTTAGATTTAGTCTTACACTTAGCGGGGATATCAATATAATATCATTATCCATCACGAATAAAAGTCCAAAAATGTCATTCTAAATTTAATTTGTGCCAAGGGATGATGGGGATGTGTTTGTGCTCTGAGAAACTGGATCTTCAACAGCAGCTCTACAACCAGAATACAAAACTGCCACTGGGTTCCGCCCTGTTTAAAAACACTTTAATGTTTACTTAGACATGGTTGTGGTTCAAAGACACCTCCATGCAGGATTATGTATACGGAGATGAATAACAGGTTTCTCAGGCAATGCAAACAGTATTTCTTTAATTGTAGCTAGGATATGACTGAAGATGGTTCAAACGGTCACTGGTATGCATGTAAAAGAAACAGTATACTTAATGAAAGGTGTGCTAAATCCTCCCTGTTTGTGTTTCCTGCAGATGTTATGTTCTCCATCAGCCTCGCTCTGATGGTGGGCAGCCTGTTGGAGACGGTGTTGATCACTAATGTCCAGTGCAACTCCAGCCAGTACAGGGCGGTGCCTCGCTGGCTGAGTGTCCTCGTGCTACAATATCTAGCTGTTGTCGTTTGTCTCCCTCGGAAGAAAAAGAGCAACAAAACCACTGTCTTCCTCAACCCATCTCTTAGAGGTATATTATTATTATCAATTAACATTAACTAAAAGACATAAAAAGTTTGACAAGACAATTTATTTAGTTTGACCCCCCAGTTTGCAGGGAGTTGGTGGTGAGATCCTTCGTAGCACCAAGTGACATTTAATGGACTAAATAATGGATAGGACTACTTCTAAAAAACTATATACACCAATACTGTATATATGAAATACCAGGCCTGTCAAAAGTGCTTTATCATTGTCAACTAAAGTCTTATTTATAAGATGATCTTTCCTCTCTCAAACTCGAGTTGTCTTCCTTTAAAGCTGGGTCTCTTTGTTTGACAAGTTCTGCTTCCTTTGACCAACTTAAGTCATCTGAATCCCAATACTTGGTTACATTTGACTCAGGGTGGTGAATATGATGTAGGTTATGTCCTGCACAGTATTCAGGATTGGTGAAGGTTTGGACCCAAAAGCAGGCAAGAAAGCAACAGGAACTAAAGGCCAAACTATTTACTCTCTGAGGAATATAAACTGGAAAACTAATATAGAACAAGAGAAGCAACAAAAGATGTACAACACACAAACTGACAAACGACAGACAGGTAAAATACACATGGCGCTTATCAGAAGACGAGGCACAGCCGAGAGTGGGCAGGGAAATGATGATTGGCTAACAGACAACGAGGAGTGGCAACACAAGGCTTGCTGACGAGGCTAGACACAAAACAGGTGTACAAGGGAAACATGCAGGGCTACAGAAAAACATAAGGAACGCCATGGAAAGCACAGACAGCTCAAAAAAAATCAAGGAACGTGACAAGGAAACCCCAATTTTTTAAGAAATAAGGCATTGAAATAAAGACAAAGCACTAGACCAGAGACCTTCAACAGGGGCTCCTCAGAATTACTGCAGGGGGGGCTGCCAAATTATTGTTAATTTTTATTTGAAAGTTTCCAAGAAAATTAAAGTACCTTGATATGAATCCAACATATTATTTCCAATAGTATTAGCAAATATAAATCCGCCACCCAATTTGTGGCTCAACCCCACTAATAATTTAGTACAATAAATGTACTAAAGATTGGCATCATACCAATTTTGAATCCTATTTAATTTTAACAGTTAACCTCTGGTAACTGCAGAAGTACCCCTTGGTTAGGAATGTATTGAATGTAATGCTGCCATGATTAGCCATCATATGCTTACCCTATGCACTGAAACTATATGTTTGAGGTGTCCTGATGATCATTTTAATGAGCTCCTGAATAAATAACTATTTCTCATGGCCATTTAATAATATAGGTGCAATTTAGATTTTTGACATTTTCAGGCAGATTAGGTTTTACATTATGAGTAAATAGAATTCAAACAAACTTGTCCCTTTTTTGACAGAACCAGCAAAGAATTCCAACACAGACATCTCAGCGATTCATCTTCAGCGCGTCTTTGGTGATACACTACCAGTGAACCCCCCCTCAGAGCCAGCCCTGGATGAACTGAGGAAGCTGAGCAGAGATCTCCTGGCCATACGTCTCCAGGTGGACAAACACTTCCAGGGGAGCGAAACCTCGCAGGAATGGCATCTGATTGGGACAGTGATCGACCGGCTGCTGTTCGGCTTGTACATTGTCTTCATCGCTGTAAGCTTCATCACCATCATATGTATCTGGAGCAACCAATCTGCAGCATGATTTAACCAGAGGGTTATACGCATGATTGACATATGCTGTATTCTGAGATGTGGCACGTTGACAACTCTGTCAAGGAATACAATTTAAGTTTCTGGATCTTGAGAGTTGTACTTGTCAGAGATTTCAAAAACATGAATTTTCATATATACAGATGGGGTTTTAGCTTTACATACCTTCATTTCTCCTTGCATTGACTACTGTCTGCCACCAACCAAAATGCTGGCGAAAGTTGCTAAACAAATGCTTTTAAGAGTGTACAACCATATAGCGGCTCTGTAAGGAGTACTGTACATAGTACTTTGAGCTGAATTCTAATGTCAGCATGCTAACATGCTGAGGTTTAGTAGATAATGTCCAACATGTTCACCATCTTAGTTTAAGAGGGTAGCATGCTAACATTTTTCAATTACCACTAACGTAAAGCTGAGGCTGCATCATTAGGTTAGGAAATATTTGGTTAAGGAAAATTTTGACTTGATGATGACATTAGGTAAAGAGTTAAGGATTCATCAAAGTTCTTACCTTTCATCCTGAAGGGGACTTGAATATTTGCACCAAATTGTATTGCTATCCATCCAACAGTTATTGAGAGATGTTTGAGTTTAACTCAAAACCACATGACAGCATGGCTAATAAAAAAGTAAAAAAGTAGTTGATCTGCTGGTAAAGAAGAAGATTGTTTGTCATTTGGTAGAAGTTGTTGTTTTAATGATAATATGACCATCACACTAATTTATTTTCAATGTCATTTGTATTAAATCTGATTGAGCTTAGGATCTCTTTGGCTATACATAGCCCTGTTCTACACCAAGCAGTAGGCCTGCATATGTTATTGCGGATTTAAACAAGGGATAAACAGTCAATCTTAAAAACATGCACTGAAGAATATGCACATGGTGGCTGTAAACATTGAAATGTCTTTTTAAAAGCAAGTTACGGAGTTTAAATAACAGCATGAAACCAAAAATTGCCCATGGTTCAACAGCAGAGCACACAATGCTGGAGAACAGAAGCGATTGAAGCTCCCACAGGTGGAGGTGTTAAAAAATAAGATGGGTGAGTGATTACCGGAGGTGTGGAACAACAAGTCTGTGCTGTCCTAGGTGTGTTAGTGACCTAGATCTAAATGCAACAATATGTATATGTGTGTGCATGTTTTGTCCATTTTAATTATTAACAGTAATTGTGAGGATCAAATGCTACGGGGCAAGTAGTTGTTCAAGGCCTTTAAAAATAATAGTGAAGGTGCAGGTCTAAAAACGTTTGCAATACTGCAATTTGAGATAGGAGTTTGAGATCTTCTTTCATTTGTTTGAGGTTTCTATTAAAATACACCAACACACTTGTTTTAATGAGGGAACTAAATGTGTATTATAACCATGTTTAATAGTGACAAGGCTACAACCTAAAAAAAAAAAATCTGTATACTGTAGGTTGCCTCTCAGTATAACATATATACTTCAAACCCTAAATCATCCAGGTCTTTGTCTACAATGTACATTATATATATATATTTCATTGTAAAAACAGTTCTGTGATTTTTTTTTTTTTAACTAGTCTTAAAACAAGCCACTATAAACATTTAGCGGATAGTAGGCAAACATTGATTTCCCTGCACTTTGTTTTTTATAATATTTAGGCCATTTAATCCTTAGTTCATGATGAATAAAAATGTTTTAGGTTGAAGTTCTATTGAAATGTCATATATATCCACTAGATGGTGCCATTGATTGATGGTTGGAGTTTTGAGGTAGCATATGAGTATTTCTATTTTCTTACTTTTTTACTCCACTACATTTATTTCATAACTTCTTTAACTTTGCAGAATCAGATTACAAATACAAAATACAGATTAAGATAAGACTTTTTTGATCCAATTATATAATGCACATTATTCTGAAATAGGAATTTTTTATGCTTATACTCTATTTCAGTTATGACTTATTTTAACAGAGTATTGCTCCGTTATTTCTTCTTTTACTTCAGTAAATGATGGGAGTACTTCCATCACTGTGCTAAATACATACTTTTTTTTTCCCTGTCACACAAGTTACCCCTAGGTTCCCACAAGTTAAATTTAGTACTTTAAGACCTTTTTTAATACCATCATCAGAAAGAATATCAGAAAGGATTTTAGGCTATAAAACTAATTGTTTACCAAGTACTTGAACTTAATACATATAGTGTGGTACGCACTACATACATGCTTTGTGACAAAACAATTGAGTCATTTAATCTTATGAAGAGACAATTGAAATGTTACACCTTTGTGAACGAAATGTAATCATTTCTAAAGATATTTAAGACTTTTAAGGCCTTATTTTCAAATATATTTGTCATGTTAAGACTAAAACCTCGTGGGCAGATTGATTGAATAAAAAAAATCTAAATAGTCTTTTTCAACCACCTTCAGTTTAGAGCTTAAATGATTGGTCAATTAATCTGCAACTATTGTGATCATCAACTACCTGTTAAAATACCCCTCAACAGTCTGGCCAGGATTTTATTGTCAACATACTTTCAGAAAAAAAGACAAATTGACACAACCAATAATTATAATACCAATTTCTTTTAATAATAGACACTTTAATCTGTAGTGCACTTTAAACCTCCGCACGCCTCCATATTAAAATATTAAAAGTAGTCCAAAAGCAAACCATCTGCTGTGCTGAGGCTTTTCAGTGGAGTTGATCAGTCACTTTGTTTAGCTGAAGAGTTCAGTGTTTTCTTTAAAAACTACCTGGTTAGAACTAAAGACACAGGGGCGGCTTATCTCTTTAATACTGATCCGTGAGGCCGTAGGGAAACGAATATCACATGATTTGCTTTAAGTAGTGTCTCGGGATCGTTTACCTCGTGAGGGATCGCACAAATAAAGCAAAACCTGTTGATGAGGGTATAAGTACTCTGGAGACTAATCCATTAATAGATTGATACACAAAAAAAAAAAAGTATAAATAAATTGTATTTGGGACTGAAATCCAGGGTAAATGTTTTGATAAAAATGGAAGGGTTGCATGTTTGTTTTCCCACAACTTTCTACTTATCAACTATGACATTAACTAGATTATTTTTCCCCCCCAACATACTCGGGTGGTTAATATAACTCTACAGGGCCACTAAACAGATTAAACCCTACTAGTAAAGCCAGCCTCAAGAAAAATAAAAATAAAGTCCAGTTAAGCCGTAACAAGTGAAGTCTTTAAAATGTATACTAGACAAGTGGTTTCCGGTCTCTATGCTATGCTAACATAAGCAAACCAGCTGCTGGGCCCAGCTACATATTTTCCAAGAACCTAATTTTCTTTAAAGTGCCAATAAGATTATGAATCATTGTAAACTAAGATCTGCTGGAGGAGAACCCCCATTTAAGTATGAAGAATTTGAGTCAAGAGGTGATTAACGCATTTTGAGAATTATTTTGCTGCATGTTGAGTGTTACTCAGTAAGTTGTGCCTCTTTTATTTTGGACTGAAACCCTTTACCACGTAGTGCAACCCAGGTGACAGGAGCTTCATAAGAGAAACATTTCACAGTGCCGATTCATGTTCTTACAACAAACATAAAAAAAGCCCTAAGAGTGACGTCCCAACCCCACACACCACAACAACAGCAGAGAGAACAGTGCAATTAACTCGACTATTATTCCAACGTTAAAAAACAAGTGCTGAATAGGTTGGTGCAAACCATTTGTACTCCCTCTCAAACACACACGCACGCACGCACACACCTGGAGCATTTGCGGTTTTATTTAAAATATTTGAAAGTCCAGTTCTATAAACTCAACTTTCCAATGTAACTCCACTAGCTCTACCAGTCTAAGTTCATTGGTCCCAGAGGCACATAAGCATTGCTAAAAACTTAAAACAGGACAGTAAGGAGCAGGGAAATTAAAGGATTAGTTAAGTATCTTTCATAATTTCAAATAAAAAATGTGTTTTTGCTTGCCATTTGATTTTTTTTTTTTAAATAGATCCTGCTATTTTAGATCACAAAAGCAAGCTTCAGCTAAGCCAGTAGCCAACTAAATTAACAGAGTTGAAGCAGTTGCCAGAATCTCCAATTGTAGCAAGGAGCAATATCAAACCTGGTTATAATACTCGTTTTAAATACTAGTTTTCCTGATCTTCCTAAATTCAAAATATATTAGTTTTATATAAGAGGAAAAAGGTCTATTTTGATACTGGCACTAGTAGTCACCAAAGTCATAACGTTTCTTAAATGTTGGAATATTCTTAAAGCCATGTTCCCTCAAGGAAATTCTGATCAGAAATTTGCAACGCCCGAGGAATTTCTCTGTAAAAGTCACATTTTCACAGAAAATCGACTCCTATCACATCACTATTTACAGAGTAAAGTGCGTGTTGAAAGGGGCTTAGCTTACACTAAATGCATTTAAATCACAGATTTTACAAAAACAACTGATGCCCTGATGTAGTAAAAACCCGCAAACCTGGCAATCTCTAGAGATCAAAACATTTGTTTGCTGTATTTTCACTCAGGTCTGAGCGAACTGGAACGGAAAGAGGCGGTCGGTGACTACCATCAGGGTTGCATTGTGCTCTTCTTTTGTCTTAGAGATTTTTTCTGTGAGCATCACTAGGGCCCACCTCCCTCGTCTTCTTGTTCCTCCATGTTTTTGCGCGCCATCCTTTCTCTCCGCTCTGCCAGCCGCTGACATCGAGGACAGTCTTTACCCGTCCGGAAGCAGCTGCGATGGTAACAGGCATGACATTCTGTAAAGAGGAGAGGGACATCACAAAAAACAGGAATCAGAGATGTAACACTTCAAATTAATTACAGCACTAAGGAAGATTAACAGTATTCACAGAGAGCCGCTCCCTTTGGCTACACCAAACACGGCTGTATAAACGTTAAACCAGTTCAACCAGTTTGCTGAAGATGAGAAGTGATGTTTCAACAGAACAGCCAATCACAATCAGACCCAACGGAGGCAGGGGAGTATATAAGGCAGGTTACAGGCAGCATGGCAGAAGGGAGGAGGAAGCAGGTATGTTAGATGGCTGATACACTCGGAGACACACACCCCACCCTAAACCTATTCTTCTACCACAGTAAATTCAAACTCTTCAATGTCTTAATGGATAATTAAGACTGTAATGATTTCATTGAAATTATTTGGTTTCCAAAAAATGTATACTGAAAGATAAGATCAAATGAAAGGCAACTCAACTTAAAGAAATGGTGTTTATTTCATATTTACAAAAGATGAAGCTTAAATAATAGCAACTAAAAGAATCAATTACACATGCATGCTTAAACACATGTAGTCACCTCACAATAATGAGACATTCTTCCTTCAAAAAAACAAATAAAATGGCTTAAAACAGGCAACATTTCCTCTAAACTAGAGAAAGTCTACATTTAAATGCAACACTGATTTCACACAGGGAGATGAACTGAGTAGTAAAATCAACCGAAGTAGTGTCCATTGGCTCACAGGGATTCATGACCAAAGTACACTAAAATGTAAACGTTTAAGGTAACACACCACTTTTGTATGAGTTGTCATTCCTGTAGGCGAGACAAAAGCAGTAGAGAGCTCAGAGCCAAAGAGAAGGGAACTAAACCACCGATGACAGCTTCAGTTATCAGCCATAAAGCCACTAAACACCTCTGGGATCAAAGTCAAAATACATCCACCACCAAACAGCTGCCAGATCATCTACCCTTTATCAGTTGTGCAACTGCACAAACACCAGAACCAAAGAAAAGAAATACCAACACCACTTTAGTGCAAAGGACTTGCCAAAATGTGCCAAATGAGATGAGAAGAATAAGAAGAAAGTATATGAGATGTTTCAAACCACAAGCCGGTTGAAAGGTGGTGAAAAGTCAGATTAAAGTGAGGTAGAAATATAGAGGTAGGACAGCACAATTCATCTGATCGAGCCAAGTTTAGTATTCTGTAACAGTCAAATACTTGGGGAAATAGAGAGTAAGACAAAAACGACAGTACCAATCTCATATATGTCTTCTAAATATGAAGCTACAGCCAGGAGGAAGTCACTGTACCAAGTTCAGAAATACGTTTTAATTGGTTTGGTACTTGGCAGGACAAAACTAACAAGATATAACATGTTAAGTCAGTGAACAAAAAAGTCAAATCGGCCAAAATGTTCAGGATTGTAGGTGCAGCCATACAAGTATATGAAATGTACAGACTATAAAAAAAACATGCAAACGTGGATTTGACTAAATAAAAAGTATGTAAACCTAAAAATAAAAAAACTATATTTACTTTATGATTAGAAGAACTAATTCTGAAGCCCTCAATAAACTGCTTATCAATCAGTCATATCTAGACAAATAAAAGTAACCGTTTTATCCAGCAGATCCATCAAATACTAAGTTCGTACAGCAAATGCACTGTAACACGGCTGATTCTAATATGACTTGGTCTGATCATTTAAGGATACCCATTCCTTAGCAACTTGAAATACTGTTTGTAGCCTTATATTGCTCTTAGTCTTGTCCTCCACCTCTCTCAGTACAATAATCTACGTCATTTGCCTCTGCACTCTGTCTACCTTCTGCCTTGTCTTCCTTTTCTGTCCCTTCCCTTATCTTCCTGCCTCTGTTTTCTCTCCTGGCTTCACGGGTTTTACGACCTCTCCATTTAGTTCGGGTTATAAAGGCTGGTTCGTGTTGACCTTCCTCTGTACGCATCTCTCCTTTTCCATCACTCTCCCTACTTCTATTCTCCTCTGCTTTGCTCTTCCCTCTGGAGGAAATGGCTGACAGCTGATGGGGTTTTAACAAATTCATAAGTGTACATTTCTCAACGTTTTCTGCACCAGATTTCTCTCTCTCTGCTGCCTCCGTTTGGCTCTTGTCTGAAATGTCATCAATCTCCTCGGCCTGCTTGCTGGCTTTTCTATCCTCCTTAAACCCCGTTTCTTTCTCTTTAGACTCTTCCTCTTTCACTTCTGTCTTCCCTTCAAACTCTATCTCTGATTTTGATAAACCCTTGGCAAGACTCGCTAAACCTGATACCTTCCAACGTCCTTTCCTCTCTGGTCCCACATCTAGACTTTCATTGCTGCTGTATGTTTCACTGTCACTACCTCTTCTGTCTCCTTTTGAGAGGTTCTTCTTTAGTCTGTCTATGTGAAGAACCTTTAATAAGTTCACCTTTTCCCTTTGTGCATGCACGTTTTCCCTTTCCTTACTCTTTGCAATCTCTTTGATATATTCTACCCAATGTTGACCATTTCCTCTCTCTTCTTCAACTTCATCACACTTTATCTCTTGCCCCCTCCCTGACTCTGTCCCTCCTGTCATCTCCTGCTTATCCTTGTTGCCTTTACTCATGGAGAAAGCTTTCACCAATTTTCCTGGAACAAAAGCTTGATATGTTTCCCCTCTTCCCTGTCTCTCCCCTGTTATGTCACCCCTTTCCTCTTGCACTCCACTCTTGAACCCCTGATCCTCATCTAGCTCTAAACCTTCCTCCCCTCCCTCCCCCTCTCTCCTGTCTTTGGAGAGGGCCCTGGCCAGTCTACGAGGTTTGGGGATCTTCCAGTTTTTCCAGATAAGTGGAAAGGGGCGGAGGGCTATTAGGCCGCCCAGGCCTGCCACCAGCACAGAGGGCTCACCTTCGCAGCGCTGGCACTTGTTCAACTGGAAAGGAAAGATGATGTCTTTGTCGTTGCCGCAAAACTCGCACACGAAGCCCTTTGCCTGGCACAGCTGGAGGAGACACAAGAAAGAAAAAAGTTTCAGAAAAACCAGGCATTTGATTAAGATGGGAACCTAGGGTTATTTGCTGACATTACAACAACAACAACAACAGTTTCTCATACTGTATGATAGCCCACTACATATTAAAACTTTTTAACTGCGTTTTATCAGTGCAATAAATGAACTGGATAAACTGTCCACGTTAAAAGAGAAGGCACATGGTTTTCTTACCACACAGCCAGCTACGTGCATGGTACCAAGTTTAAGCAGCTCTTTCATCCGGGGAGCCAGTTCCCCGTTGCGCACAGCAGTGAGGTCACTGAGGGAGAAGAGGTGAAGGTCCTCTGTGAGGTGACCTGGCAGGCTGTCGAACTGGTCCAGCACCCTGGGAGGGAGGGACACAGACATGCACGCACACACACACACACACTATGACTGTGCAGGGAGAATAGTTAATTATAATAATTTTGTTTTTATAATTGTGAGACTAAAACAAGTGTACAATTCTTACTCTTTAGCAAAGCGGCAGGTCTTGAAGAGATTTTTCATATGAAACAGCTGCACCCTCAAAATCTAAACAATAACAATATATATAACACATAGGAGAAAACATGATCTTGTTACTTGTTACATAGACTAACAAAATCACACAGCCACACAGTTTAATACGTGGTAACAGAAGGAACAAGAAGGCCAAGTTCCAGTTCCCAGTTACAGCATCTGTGCTGTTAAAAGGTTTAATAGCCAGTGTCCCTGCCAGCTGGCTGATGTGCGCAAGCATCAAATTTCACCTCTTTCTATTTTCCAGTAGGTATGCCTTGATACACCTTTAAAAAAAAAAAATTCTGTGCCATTTTATCTCTCTCCACGAAAATGTTCTGCCTAATCATGTACAAAAGGGTGTGCCTTTTTCAGTATCACATAACTGATGTCAAGAACATAAATGGGGCTGTGGTGCATTTTAAATCTGTCACAAGTTTGCCATTTTACAATTAAAAGACTTAACGCTCAGCGAACATTCCTCATTGGCTGTTTAGCTATTTTTAAACAGAGCTTTAGAAACATCATGGTTATTAGGGGTTTACGATTCAATTCCGATTTTTAGGCTCACAATTTGATATTTTATTCAAAAATGATTCGATTAAAAAAAAAAAAATAGATTCACAGTATGTAAATGTTACTTTTCCCATGTATGTATGTATGTATGTATGTATGTATATATATATCCATATTATTCACGTGGCTTTGTTTGTTATTTTAACATCCTGTTATGATGTATGCGTATGTTGTGTATGTAAGGGTATATGCTACTGGGACCTTGAATTTCCAATAAAGTATCCATCTATCTATCTATCTATCGTGTGATTGCAGTAAACATACAGTACAGGCCAAAAGTTTGGTTATACTTCTCATTCAGTGCATGTCCTTTATTTTCATGACTATTTACAATGTTGATTTCTCACTGAAGGCATCAAATCTATAAAAAGAACACATATGGAATTATGTACTTAACAAAAAAGTGTGAAATAATAATAAACATGTCTTATATTCTAGTTTCTTCAAAGTAGCCACCCTTTGCTAGGATTACTGCTTTGCACACTCTTGGCATTCTCTTGATGAACTTCAAGAGGTAGTCACCTGAAATGGTTTTGCCTGATTCATGCAGTCTCCTCTTACAGTCGTCTAGAGATGTGTCTGCTGCTACAACTCTGTGTGGTATTCATCTGGTTTCTAATCTGAGCTGCTGTTAACTTGCGATTTCTGAGGCTGGTGACTCGGATGAACTTATCCTCAGCAACAGAGGTGACTCTTGGTCTTCATTTCCTGGGGTGGTCCTCATGTGAACCAGTTTTGTTGTAGCGCTTGATGGTTTTTGTGACTGCACTTGGGGACACATTCAAAGTTTTTGCAAAAAAAACCCTGTTAGATTAATTAACTGTACTGTCCTGCAGTACTTGTCAATGTAGGCTATTTGCAGTATATTAAATTGTTTTTTGACCTAATTATTTTGCACTGAAATGACACTCGTCTGTCGGCTCTGACAGCGCTGCATCAGCGCTCTGTGCATGTCCTTGGCTTGATGGTTTTTTGACTGCACTTGGGGACACATTCGGCTGAGACATGACTAGACTATTAATTTAAAGCTTTTACTCTTAAACACAATAGGCACGTCCACTTTAATATATACTGTATATTTTAACATATCTGTGTTGTATAGTCCATGCATGATGGTGTGGCCTGCTGGCTGTATATTAACAAGTTCTTCAAACCTCAGTCCTCCACAACAGCAATGGGCCTCATATCCTGAGCAATAAAGTCGACAATTCCTTCCGTGATATTATTTTTGTGTTTGGATGATAGAGGTTATCATCCAGCGGGGTCTGGGGGGGGTCTGGGTGTGTCTGGGGAACGCTACCGTCGTTGCATGTGGGTGCGCCGGTAGATATAAAACGATTATTAGACTATGAAATATGCCAATTCTGATATGTTCATATAGCCTACTCAAAACAGACAAGGCAACCTAACGCAGATAAGTTAGCTTACCGTTTTTAGGTGATATGCCATATTTGTAGTCAAGCTGCGATATGCAAACTGTTGCTTGCAAACTTTGCATTCGACTTTTTTCCGTTATCTATTTTTGTAAAATGCTGCCACACTGCCGATGTCTTCGACATGGTAGAGGAGGACTGACTGGAAACTAAACACTCACAATTAAATAAATATTCAGCAAACCACTAAACCAAGGCTTTCTAGTTCTTTCTTCAATCTGTCCCCAGTGGGTTGGGCTAATCAAAAAAAAAAAAATGAAAACAAGGGGGGTGTTCTGAAGACAGACTGTTATCTGTGAAACAGGGGTGCTCTGAAAACACCCCCATTAGCAATTAGTGCTTACCACCCATAGACCGTAACGGTCTATGCTTCCACCTGATGAAATTAACACAGCAAAAAAAAAAATCGACCAATCAGAATTTTGGTCGAGCCCGAATGTATTGACCAATAAATCGACCAGTCAACTGGGAGATTACAGCCCTAGTAGCTACTTTGAGGAATCTAAAATATAAGACCTATTTCAGAGTTATTTCACACTTTTTTTAATGTACATAATTCCATATGTGTTCATTCATAGTTTAGATGCCTTCAGTGAGAATCTACAATGTAAATAGTCATGAAAATAAAGTAAATGCATTGAATGAGAAAGTTTAACCAAACCTTTGGCCTGTAGTGTACAAAAATATGAATCGATTTTTGGAATTCTATGAACCGATTTTAAATCGCGATTTGAATATGAATCAATTTTTTTGCACACCCCTAATGGTTATTATAGGGGGATACCACTAGTTACTGGTTAAAAAAAAAAAAAAAAAAAAAAAAAAAAATTAAATAGAGAAATGCCTCATTTCCCATCCCGCTGCTACCTCTGTGCTTACCCTGACAGTCTCCAGAGCTTTGATCTTCTTGTACAGGCCACTGTTTATGTCACTGGGGTTGAACAGTGGGTCTCCAGTGATCTTGCTCAGCAGGTCCCGGGCAAAATTGCTGACATAGTACTTGCTGAAGTCCCACTTCCTCAGCACTCGGCCGGGAACCACCGCCTGCGAGTTCTCATGGCAACACTGGCAGAAGTAACGGCCGAGGTATTCACAGTAACGCAGTCGCTTGATATAATCTTAATTGTGGATAGACAGCAGAGAAACAAGTGGGATAGAGGTAAGCATATGGAATGATTCTGTGTCTGAGAACAAAAAGTAAAGTACATTTTTGTATATAAAAAGGGGAAATGCTGCAGGAAAAGTTTTTAGCCAGCTGATCAAGCGCAAAAAAAGTAAATTAAATTAAAAACAAGAACTGAAATTGTGAATGTAAATAGATATTTAGTGTTTTTGATACAGTTTGACTGATTGAAATGTCTCCAAATGCATGTTAAAACTTAAATCAAGTATTTCTGCAGCTTGGTGGTCATACCTGGGTCGATGCGGGTGCCACAGCCAGCGCAGCGGTAGTTCTGTTTAGCCACAACTATCTTCCTCCTGACAGGGGAAGAAAACATATAAGAAACATACATTTTAAGGCCCTGACAATCCAACCTGATTATGGGCCGTCAGACAGTCTGGCGAGGTCGGTGACTCAAGTCCGTTTGGTGTGTTGCGTGGCGTTGGCAGTTCGAGGAGCCGTCGGCTTTAAAGAACATTTGTTGTCACATACAGCAAACATCTCCTCACTATCCATGAGCTGCCTGTCCCAAGAACACACTGTAAAAACAATGTGGTCTCTGTAGACAGCCCAGGATCTACAAACAGCAACAAAAACAAACTGTGCCCACCTGCACCACAAAGCAAACGCTAAGAGTGTTCCAGCGTCCCAGCCAATATCCAACATGAAGGATTTGGGGGTGGGGGATTAGTGCGCAAAAGCACAGAAGGGAGGGGGAGAGGACAGGATGAGAGAGGGGCAAGCTAGTCTTGTTTTGCTTGAAAATATTTCTAACGTTAACAAGAAGTAATGTCACCCAAAATCGCTTAGAGTACCTTTAAAGTGGGCCGATTTGACTTGTTGAATCGGCCAGTGGGCAGTTGGACTCAATGACCAATCTGATTGGCGGAGTGCTAGCCCTTGACTAGCGAATCAGTGCACTTATGTCAAAACACATACCGGAAATGACGAGCGGGATGAGCGTGACGAAAAGCCTCTCAAAATCTGACAAAAATCTTTCAAAACGGACCTTTGTCAATCTAAACCACTGACAGATTCAGCCACTGTATGACCTATGTCTCGCTTAAAATGTTTTCAGAAACACCTTTCAGTGAACTATTTTCATAAAATACAAGATCGTATTCCGAACGAGAAATAACAAGCTGAGTGTGTCATGAAAAAGATGACAACAAATGTATTTTAAAATGAACGTAAAGAAGAAGAAAAAAGTGAGAAAGTTTATAAGGGCAGGAAAAACCTGGTGTGGACTTACTTGGGGGGGGAATGAATGTTGAAGATGATCTGTGGTCGGGGCGGTGCCCACTCCAGGTTGCCTCGGACCCGAATCCTCAGCTTGTAGATGTCTGCGTGTTCGCCATCATCAGGCGAGATCGGCAGAGAATCAGGGATGGGCAGCAGCTAGATTGAGCAAATACGTTTTTAAACGTCAATTATTGCATGTTGAGTGCCACGTGTGGAGAACTGCTATTCTGCAAAGAACTGCTCAAAGACGTTATACCTTCTGTGGAGCGTCATGTTCTGGGACCAGCCAGTCAAGCTCAGAGGCTGCAGGAAGCTGCATGCCCTCAAATTGCCGGAGTAAACCCATGGCTACTGACTCAGCCGAGTTAGACTGGAGGAAGGATGGAGAGCTGAAAATACACAAAGGATATTTTATGCATACGTTTTTTTAGTTTGCCGCTAATCCACAGTGCTGTCATAAAATCCCCACTGTGGTTCATATTACAGTTGTTGTTGTTTTTTTTTTTAACCAATGTTTTTTCTGTGAGTAATTCAAGTAACATTCAACAGCATTCAATTATTGAGATTCAGAAAAAAACATTTATCATTAAGAGGAATAATGTGGCAGTTTAACTTACATGGACTCTGAGCTGAGAAACGACCTGCTGCTGGAGCTTATCCTGCGCCTAATGTCTTCATCTGGGAGACGATAAGGCAACAGTGAAATATAAGAGATTTGACCACTCATAAGCCGTGTACCAGTTATACGTGTTTTTATCCACCAGGCAGCTAAACTTTTAAGATTTGTAGAATTGAAAATAACTGTCAGATGATGGCTACATTTGGTTATGAATAAAAACTGTACTTTACCAGCAGTTGCCTGGTGGATCGTGTTAACTTCTTTCTATTCTATTTGCTACTGTTACTGTTAAGCAGTGTTCAACATTTAGAGAGTGAGAGAGTTTTAAATACAATTTAGCAGGTAGCATGCAGGAAAGCCAGAAAGTTTCAAAAGTAGAGCCTTGCTGCCCCATTTTATTGTAACACTTCACAAACAATATGTAAGCAAAGACATTGCAGTAAGCCATATTAGGTTTGGTAGAACAGGAGACAGCCTGCATGAATTCTTGGTTGACTATAACAATCAACAGACTAATAACATCTGTTAAAAGTGCAGCATTCTTGATTATTCAAATAAAAACACTGGTTAGACTTAGAACCCCTCTGGGTTACAGTCAAATTTGAGCATGAGCAGGATAGAGCAAGTTAGTCATCTGCAGGATCTAACAAAAGACCTGTTGTAAATCTGATAAAATGTCTCGCTTAATATTATATGTGCTTACAGTTTGACTACTGCAAAGTAAAACTACAAGCACAGGATGATTTTTATCAGCGGTACAAGCAAAAAGCACAGGCATGATTATTGACTCACATCATATAAACACTATGACAGCGGATTTTCTGTTACAGTACTACCAAAATTAAATTTTCATCAGTACTAAAATGTAATCACACATATGATTTCAGTTGTAGTTCAATTCTTTTGGATTCTGATTAGGTTTAAAGATTTTGGTTAAATTAGGGTAAGATATTTAAGGTATGCAATTAAGAATAAATAATTTGGAATTTTTGGGATAGATAGATGCATTTATTGTTAAAAAAAATGACCACTTATGTGGTCCAGGAAAGCACAAAAATGTTATTGTATCAAAATTTGATATTATATTGATATATTGTCATTTTTAGGAGCAGTCATGTTCATAATGGGCCTCAGACAAAACAGCCTGTGCCCTTGATCAAATTATCACTTAGCCAGTACTAAAATATGCTTTATGATATAGGCTGTCACAAAAGAGACAATATTTGGTTTACTTCAAACTTTAAAAAGAAACATGGTGAAAAGGATGTGTATATGACTGAAATCACACCTCATTCTGACTGGAGTCGCTTTTGAGATAATGAATAATGGAGTGGATGGATAGAGGAATAGTTAGTCGCCAAAGAATATCGCTTCTTAAGTCGCTGATCTCCTCCCATGAGACTCCCTAAACTCAACAGGTACAGGCACATTTGTCCAACATATTCCTGAAGCACTGAACAACAAGCACTAACACAAACCGCCAAGAGCACTATTCAGCTGAGGTGAGAAGGAGGCAGCTGGCTCGACTCCAAACTGAGAAACTGCAGTACTTCACAACCTGACGTTTTGTAAGATAATGAGAGCCATTTACACACGGCCAACAAAGTACACTTTTGTTACTACTTGTTAATGTTAGAAAAAGATCCTTTAGTTATGCCTTTGCATAGTGTAGTACTTCCTTCAGGCTGGTACTACATGACAGCAAGTGCAAGTACATACAGCCATGCAGAATCAAAAGTGAAAGCTGCCAGTCCATGGATTTACTAAGAAATAAGAATCTATAGCCACAAAGTAGACGTTAGTAAGTTGGAAAGTACATAGTTTGATTCCCTAAAGTGTCATTAACTTACTGTGAGATCACTGGAAGATTTGAACGGAATCATTAAGTATGATTATGTAAAGACAAGAAATAAGCTATAAACTGTAAATGGTGCCATCTAGTTTAAGAGGAGGAATTAAAGGAAGAAATTCTCAGTTTTGAGTGGAGCCATCAGCTTCCTCTCAGAGGAGCACCGCAACAGCAAACTGTCTTTATTGTAGCTGTGGAGCCTCGCCCACCCGAGCAGCCTGCAGATACCTGAGAAGAGGGAGGCGAGTGACAGGGAGAGGCCGTTCTGAGATACCGCCAACAGGGACTGACCCTCACAGCCATCTGAGAGACAGAAACTAACACTCAACACAACTGTCACCACAAGCACAAAGATTTTAACACTCCACAGAGCTGCAGGTCAGTGTCAAAAGCAAACTGCACCGACACAGTACATGTGGAACTCATGCAGTTATACAGCTACAAGAGACAACAAACTTTGTATGCTCAAACCGCAATACTTAAAAGTGCAGTTATACACAATCAAAGTCAAAACAATTAAAGTACATGCACATATGAAATCCCACAATCCATGTTCATAGTATCAAAGCAATAAATGTTGAGATATTTCTACATTTAAGTGATTAGTCTCTTGCTGTTACCATTTGTTACACAAAACAGCAATTGACATCCAAACCAATTAATTCAGAGGAAAATGTTGCTAAATGACTTTGTGAACACTGACTGGAACCTATACTAGAAGCTTTCCAGACCAAACATCCATATCAAATTATCATAATGACTCAGATGACTCTAAAGTCTGTATAAATAGCAAAACTAATAAAAACATTTTACAGACTATCATTCTGTGACCTTTGTACTCAGACTTCCAAGTTTATGGTCATGAAATGTGACATGCTCAGTGAGCAACATGAAGCAAATGTAGTGATGAGGTTATCAATTATGACTGAAACAAACATTCAGTCATGCAGACCATTGATGAATTCTTCAGAGACTTCCTACATATTAATGATTTTTTTTTTTTAAATCAGTACTTCCATTGTACATGTGAATATTTTGGTGTGGCTCGTCTATTATCAAGTAAAAAGATGGTACTGTAGCTGAACTGACAAATACACCAAATGTGAAGTCATATACCTGGTTTAGGAGGTTTGGTCACACTTGATAAGGCAATTGTGACACTCAAAAACAAATACTGTTTGTAATCTTTCCTGGTGTTCCCTCATTCCCTCTCTCTACCTCGTAGTTCACACTCCTCCACCTCCTCAGCTGAGCCGGAGTCAGACAGGCCCTCGCAGGAGTCCTGAGAGCTCCTCCGGGAGCATCCGCTGTCAGTGGAGTGGAAAACTGCAGAAGAGGAAGGAGACGAGACAAAACAAAACAAAAGAATGATACAGAAGTAAAAGGACAGAAAACAGGTTTTTTTAATAAAAGGCAGCACAACTAACTGCATGTTTAAGATTTATAGGGACTATTCCAGAGGACAGACTGCTATTAATAACTGTGAGACAAGATGGCCAACAGTGGGAAAAACATCCTTAAAAATCAGGGCAGGACAGTATCATCCGGAGAACCCAAGGGCTTCAGGTGACCCACAATGTCCTGCACAAAAGGCAAGGTCACAGGCTCAAACGTGTCAAACACAGCAGGGCAGAGGACAAACACAGAAGGATCAGAAGCAGAAGGTGAAATAAGTGCTCTGTTAGAAGTGACTTTATCAATGAAGTAGTGAAGAATATTCTCACACACACACCAGAAGAGGCCTCAATTACAGTCCGTGGAGCATTTAGAGCAGAGTTGATAACTTTATACAACATGGCTCCTACAGTAGCAAATTACCCTGTGACGCAGTGAGACTAATCTACTGAGCAAGAAGAAAAACTTGAGATTCAAATTGTTAGAATTAGGGCTGCACGATTAAGGCCAAAATGATAATCACGATAATTTTGATCAATATTGTGATCACAATTAATTGTTGATTTTAACCTTAACAAATTTTATTGTCACATAAAGCAGTTATAAATGGCCTATAGGCAAGTGTGGACCGGCGCTGTCCGCTGTGTCTCTCCATGTTGCTGGGAGCCGTGTGTGAGTGAATGGGGGGCGGGGTTTACTCAGTCCTCTGAGACTGTCTACATCTGGAAACTAAGCTGCACGGTGCAGGGTACAACTGACTGGCACATGATCAGACAGCGGTTTATGGAGCGGTCCATTGGCTTTGCAAAAAATAAAAAAAATAAACGGAGCATTCTATGAACGGAATGACGCATTTAAAATGTCGCCCAAACACGCAAATATGATTGTGGGAAGCCGTGATCAAAATTTGATTAATTGTGCAGCCCTAGTTAAAATACGTCAAAATGTTCTCATCCCAGCAATTATGAGCTGTCATGTAAATTTGCAAAATTCTGCAAGAAAATTACAGATCCCAGGATGTCCCAGATGAAGAGAAATATAGTAAATTATAAGAAATATATTGAATTTTATTTATTTTATGGATTCTCTTAACTAATTGACCTTGAAATACATTAGAGCACATCTATAATCTAGTACTTATTGAAGAAACAAAAGTACATTTGATAAAATTACTGAGATGCAAAAAATTAATAATTTAAGTAAGGTTTAGTAACTAAAAGCATGTTTACCATTAGAAGACCAGAAAATGGTCACTATACAACTAAAATGTCTTAGTCAATTAAGAATTGTATGAAGAAAAGAACCTTGCAAAAGAAAATGCAACATCATGTGTTCATATAGGGGTCTACCTTCCCATTTCACAGCTCCCCACTACTAATGTTGCCTTACGGTGCTGGTAGTTTGCGCAGGGCGGCAGGCGGCTGCGTCGGATCAGCTGCCTCCGCAGGCGGATCTTCTGTTTGAGCTGCTGAATCTCACAGTCGCTGTCTCCGTCCTCCTCACCCTCCTCCTCCTGACGCCGCAGGTTGTACTTCATCAGCTCGATGGCAGCAATAAGGGACTCTGAAATGCTGAAATGAGCATTCTCCTACAGAGCACAGAGAAAAAGATCAATCAATCAGAGGAGGAGGAGACTAATTCTATCTTTTCAGTCATGCAACATAAGTTCAACGCTGAACCTTCAATTTAGCACAGGTTTTACAAAATTTTAGCACAGAGTTCTGGAATTTGTAAAGCACTTTGAACTGCATGGGGGGGGTAATGTTTTGATATGCACTCTTTCTACACAATAATAAAAGTCATAATTTAATAATCCTACATTGAATCATTGCATAAACAAAATTTTCTAGATGTTACTTTAGCTAGGTCATCATCAAAAATACAAATTAGTACATTCATAATTTATGAATGTACTTATCAATAATTTTGTCCAGTCTAATGTGACATTAGTTGCTTTAAAGTATGTACACTTTTGCAACTTTGCTTTGTTTAGCTTTTCATATAGCTAGACGTCTAAACTCTGGGACAAGGCCATTATGTTTAAATAACGGCCATGCTGATTCCAGTTAGCTTTGTCAAGGCAGTTTGGGCTTTAAATACATTTTACACAGTGACCATCGGTGAAAATCATGTTCCGCTATGAACGTGCACACACGTATTGTTTTTAATCACAATCTGTCAGTGAAGGCGCAGTCGCAGCAGTCGATGCTGGTGACGTATAGTATCTCCCTTGAACATATGTTGCAGCCCGGTGCCTCCCGTTTCCACCCTTTTCCTCTTGTCCTCTATTTAACTGTCTATGTATTTATGTCCAGCACCATATGTCCTTTCTCAACTACGGCTGTAGCAACGTTTTTTTAGCCCCGTTACCACCAAGACCATACCACACTCTCGCATTTCGGCAAGGACCCGCCCTACTTTGCATCTGATTGGCTAGAACTCAATTCATTGGTAGGTGGAAGTTTGATGATTGGTTAAATCTAGCGCATCAAAAACAAATCCCATGTGGACTTTTTTATAATTTATTTATTTTTCGAAAATAGTCAAACCCCAGAAATCCGGCACCAGGCAGCAGTACTTTAAGCCCTATGTTCCTCTCATATGATTGGTAGGTGAAATCAATTGACTTGAAAATATTAAACCGTGAAAGTTCCCAACTGTATTTCTTTATTTTTCCCCAGGGCCGCATGCTGGAGATCCGGCATGGTGCCGGAATACTTTAAACCCTGGATATATTTTCACCAATTGACTGAATTAATGATGGAGTAATTGATCAACCACCACCAGTCAGAATAAGACATGCGTTCAAATGGACCCTGACCTTCTCAAGGTCAGCACAGCTGCCAAAGTCCTGCTCCGACAGGTAGCTGATGAGGCTCTGACCCTCTGACGGCTTCCTGAACATCCCATCTGTAACGCTGCTGCTGTACTGGGACCCATCTGAAGAGACCAAAACATGAACACATAAAATACATGACACCACTACACAACACAGAAACAGGAAAGTTTGCATTTGCATTTGCATTTATTTGCAATTGTATTCTCTCCACTTAGGTGGGTTTCTGTTGGATTTGTAATGTCATCTGTTCAAGTTTTCAAAAAGTCTCAAAAGCACCTAATAAAAACTGAATAAAATGCTCTAAGCGTGCCAAAAGCTAACTGCATGCTATCACGATATTTTATTGTCTAAACCATAAAATTCCAATAACACAAACACACACACACCTATTCAACCTTTGTATGACTATCCTGTTCAGGTCCAGAGTGTCACGTGTATTGACCGGCTGACTCTTTCGCAACATTCAAATTCAGGAACTGAAAAATTACATTCCATGTCAGCTTTCCTGTCCAACTTCCTCCCATATTTAAGTTTACTGTGGACTTTCTTTGGCTCAAATCTTTCTTTTGAGTTTAAGAGCAACATTTTTCCTACACTTATGCACTCATTGTATGTGCAACAGTAGCTACAACATTACTGTAAACGCACATTTTAAAGTATTGCAAACAGAAAACTCACGAGACTCCATGTAGAGGGAACTGGGAGTGCTGGCATCCTCACGCTGAGGTGAGAAAGGGCTGTAGTTCTTTATACAGCAGTCCTCAACTGCTGATTCTAAGAGACAAATAGTACATGTTAAGGGATTTTATCACCTAAATGCCAGAGCCATTCAATTAAACACTATCATTTTAAATGTATGAACTTGCATCACCATTCATATAAAAAGATATTCTGATTTTATTGTTGTTTTTTGTTAAAACAATCAATAAAATGTATTGAAATGGTTCATTGTATTGCATGCAGAAACAAAACATGACTGCTACTCTTTGTCAGTATAATGACTTGAATTCAGAAAAAACAGTGACACAGAAGTGATACACTTCTATGTAAAATCATGTACATGCAACACACACAAACAACTGCTTTGACAATATTAGCATAACTATAATGACATGAATATGTTTACATACAACTTCCATAATACTTTCAACAAAACACTGGTCATGAAAAATGTGTGCATAAGCAAAAACTAACAACACTGAAAGGGATCCTAGCCTAATCACATCAATATGTCCTGAGTAACACAAACCAAAACAGTTTAAAAAAAAAAAACATTAAAAGAACAAAAACAATATGAAGGAGCTGAAGGCAAGATTTGAAATGAGAGGGATGGAGAGAATAATGATGGAGCACAGTGGAACTGCACTGCCAACCTGCTACCGGATCTTCTATTATTATGGTGATTTTTCGGTGGCCCACTCCTTCGCATAAACAGTAAAAAGAGAGATAGAGCAGAAGGACAGAAAGTTATCTCAAGCCAAGAAGGGGAAATACTGAGCAAAGAGAATAAAGATGTTAATTTGGAAGCGTTTAAAACCTTTAGACAGGAAGTGTGCGCCTTCTGAAAAAAAAAAAAAAAAAAAAAGTGTGGCTGCGCCACAGAGCTACAAAAAAAAAAAAAAAAAAAAAACAGTCCATGCAGATATACCCCCCCCCCCATCTAAATCACACCTTCATTATATGCAAACATTGTGCAAACATCATATGTTTCCTGCATATGATGGAAACTGAAGCCTCACTACAGTCTACAGCAATTGAATTGCGGAAATTATTAAAATATAAGCCCAATTAATAAACTCCCCCCCAAAAAATCCCATGCCACGAAAGCAGATTTCAACTGATTACTACAAGTACTGCAAACCATAATATGTTTTAATCTGTAAACGTGCAGGCAGCAGAAAGCAATGTTCAAAGAAAGTAAAGTCCGCACAAAACTCTAATAGTGCAAATAAGGCACATAACGTTGCAGCCCACAACCAAATTTGAACATTCACTTTTTGTCCTGCACCAACAACTACAGTTACCTCCAAGTTTCTTACCGTTCTTGAGTTTCTGATTGATGCCTGTGTCAGAAAACGAGCGGGTGTGTGCTCGGGACCCCCGCTCCGGCCCCGTCTGGCCCTCTGAAAAAGATGAACATCTGGGTGGGGGCCGGGCTAGGGAACTCTGTTGCAGTGACTGCTCCAGAGGGACACCCTGCTCACTGCTGTGGGTGGAGCTTCGAGAGTCACAGCGGCCACGTTGCCCGAGGTTACCAATAGCCAAGTACTCCGGACCATCGTCATATTCGCCTTCACCAGAGTCCCCGGCCTCAGGCTGAAAGGTGGTGGACAAGGTAGACTCTGTGAAGGAGATGGCATCAGGGCCAGGATTGGGTGTTACACCTCGCTCGCTTTCCCCCGGCTGGGACACACATATCCAGGGAGCTCCCGACCTGCTGGCTGCAGAGGTAGTATCTGTAACAGAACAAGTAGATCAGGTTAGATGGATGGAGACACAAGACAACAGGCCTGCTTCTGTTTTTTTTCCCCCCTTTCACTTGCTTAAGCTCTGCTCATGTGAAATGGATAACACCTATCTCACAGATTGTTTCAAGTAACAATAATGTTGAAATACCTTTAGAAAAAAAAGAAAACACTCCAAAAACAGTTGTATCCATATTAGTGAGTACAGCCAGTTCAGGGCATTGAGTTTTGAAAGCTTTCAATAATTGACCTTGTCCACAAACAATCAGTCCTCTGTATAGTAAAATCAGTCTATTCACATACAAACTGTAGTGCATTTAAAGTGTCATCCCCAAACACAAGCCCCCCATGACTAACAACTACAAAATTCTGCTAAACAGAGACAAATACATTAAGTCTGGTTGAAGACAAAACGGTTTGCTAAAATTCCTAAAATCAACCAGAAACTCAGATGACAAACCAAAGATTGATACGCCCAGTAGCTTGTTTGAATTAACCCTCTTCACCCTTTCCTCACTTGTGCTTTTGCCGTTTTGGGATCCGATTCCAGTAGTGTTCCCTGAGTTGTTGCTAGTGGTGACTGCTTCTTGGAGGGAGCAGTTAGAGGTGGTGAGTCTGCAATTTAGAGATTCTCCTCTGGGAGCCGAGTCAGCGTTCCTCCAAGCCCCACCAACCCCTGGCAACACACACAGGCTCTGGCTCTTCAATAGGCCCAGACATAGTGGGCCCTTCAGAGGGGATAGCTGGAGGGTAAAAAGGGAAAGATAAAATATTTAAAGGCCTCATCTCAAATGTCCTCCTTAAAAATGTCCTTTCATTTAAAGTCACTCTGTTTTGACTGGCTGTCTAACAGCAGATTACAATTAAATAACCGCATAATTCTAAACATCTAAAGTATTTTCAAAAACAGAAAGACAATAAATATACACAAAATTAAATAAAATAGAGATGAACATCATATAATGTCAAGAACCAAAACATAATTAATAGAAGATGAACAAAAGATTAACAAAATGATAATGGCTGTAAATGCAGCAAAGCAGACAGACTTTACTGAGGTCATTTCACAAGACCCACCCCGACTGTGTCTACTTGGGCCAGCAGTTTGGGGTTATTCTGCTCCACTGCTTCCAGACACTGGAACATGGCGGTCACATGAGGCTCACTCAGCAGAAAGGCATCATCTGAAAGGCAGAGACAGACCGGGAGAAGGAGAGAGATAAACAACGAGGGAGACAAAGAGATAATGACGAGAGAGATAATTATTTAGTGGAACATAAGTGAAGACACACAGAGAAAAGTGAGAAGAGAAAGTCAAAGAAAAGAGAAAAAACAAAAAGACATGTCTTTAGCTGTTTTTTACTTCACACTTCACATCACTGTCTTTTATATTAAGCTGAACCATTAATGTGACTCACTGTGAACATTAAAACTCACCATTATAGTATTTACGTGTATGCCCCAGATGTCGGAGCAGGGGTCGGAGCTGAGCAGAAAGCATGTGAACCTGTAAGCTGTGAAGGAGCCAACGCTCAGCCTTGTAGCTCTCGCCAGCGCTCTGCATCCCACTGCTCAGCACCGGCTCCAGGTGACTGAACTGTGAACAGACACAGAGGGTGCAAAAGAAAGTAAGAAATGTGAAACAGGGTCATATAGTGAAGGAAGAGGTAGATGGGGAAAGAGGGTGACGGGGGTGCAAAAAGCAGAGGGACATGACAAATGCTATTTATGTGAACATAAACAGTCTCAAACTGATTTTTGTGTCGCGACAACCAGTATAGTTGGATGTTGCACCAATTTTTATTGTTTTTACTCTAAACATCCGGTTAGTTTGCAGCCGAGTTTGTATGATACATTTGTTCATCTAAAGAAGCAATGGGAGGAAGTGGTGAAGAGACAGGTCTGACATCAAGGTGTGATGCAGATGATAGGCTTGACAGTCTAAACAGAGTGAGCGTGAGAGTGGGTGGAATTAAGAGTGAGAAAAAAGAAAAAAAATCATATCAGAGCAAAACTAAGAGATGGCAGACAATATATCTATAACCAACTGCCAGATGATGATTTAATCATGGCAGAGCATGCTTTAAGGCGTGCTGGTCAGAGCAATAAAGATAATTAGACTCAAACTAAGCTGTTTCTCTTTTTTTTGCACAGTCCTGCGGTTTGATAGAGGGGATCCTTCTCCACAACAACACACAAGAAGTTAGCACAACAGGTAATCCAGGAAGTGTAGTGACTCTGAAGGCATCTGACAATGTGAACTATCAGGTATTTACTTTGCACAAACTAAAAACTAGGCAGACCAGAGGCCTGTACTACAAATCAAGATCAACATGCACTGGATTTAACGGTTGTTAACAACTAGTTCAATCAACCCAGGGTTTCCCAATGCAGCAACGAGTATTCACATAAGAGGCTGTGTTTGCACAGCGTGATCAAACAAACATCTACCAGAGCCGCATATTTCACACAAGATCACACTATAATTCTTCATAAAAATGAAGAACACAGACACGGTTTTAAAAACACAATATAGTTGCTGCTTCCTAAAACAGGAAGGGAAGCTGGCAAAAAATAGCCATTGCTGTATGTGTAAATCACAACACTTATCAATAGACCAATCACTTCCCCCATCAATTCAATTCAATTTTATTTATAGTATCAATGCATAACAAGCATTATCTTAAGACACTTTACAGATAGAGCAGGTCTAGACCACATTCCAGAATTTACAAGGACCCAACAGTTCTAGTAGTTTCCTCGGACAGACCCAGGCTCTTGGTAGGCGGTGTCTGACGACCGGTTGGGGTTACAATGAAGAGTGGCAATAACAGTCACAAAAAATAGTAATTTGTAGTAGTTCATGTCATAGCAGGGCACTGTGCGGCATTACAAGGCACAGCAGGACATAGCAGGGCACAGCAGGGCATAGCAGGGCATAGCAGGATGTAGCCATCAGTCAGGCACAAGGTCTGACCAAAATTACACTTGTGATTTTCATAAGCTGTCGTTCTTTGATTTAGCCTATTATTATTATTATTATTATACAAATAAATAATATATTATTAAGACAATACAAGTACATTTGTATAGTAAAAATAATAAAATATAATGCTAAGTGGTTAAGAAAAAAAATGTGAATGAATAAATACTAGTACAATTTTCATTACTGATCATTCTCATCGTCACCCTGGCCGGGTGGGGCATGAGTGAGCGGGGAGAGAAGTTATTTTAGTTTGCCTTGGTTCAGGATGGACACAGCAGAAGGAAGAAATGACTGAGCCCGAAATAAATCGAGTATTGATTTGTTAGTAGGTGGTGCTTTTACACCGGCTAATCTCTAATCTCCGACTTAACCTGCTCCTGAGTTACCAAGGCAATTTCACCTGGTAACAAGTGATCCACCGTTGTGATACACAAAACCCTGGGTTGAACTTGAAGTTACCTCTTTAACATCAAATCTTGCTTCGTAGTACAGGCCTCAGCTCTTAAATTCACCACCAATTTTTACTGTCCAACAAGCTACGCCGAATGCATTGTATCAGTTAAAGGAAGGTTAGTTTCCTGCCACAGTGGCTTGTGGAGCAAACCAACAAATCTGCAGATACCAAAATGTAAACTTCATCCGTATTTGGATAATACACATTGCTATTTTTGCAGCCTGGCTAGTATGCTTTCAGGAGTAAATCAGCAGTTCATTCCCTCCTAAAAGTGATAACAGTGCCACAAACCAAGCAACAACATGACTCATGATTAAGGAATAAATAAAAACCATTGTGCAAAAAAATAAATAAAATAAAAACAGGGCATATACTTGTCTAGTAACATTTTTGTTAAATAAATTATTGGCTTATACACAGTCAGACTTGCATGTTTGTAATTTATTTTCCCTTTATGGACCTGTGCATGTACGAGTGATCCAAAAACTGATTTTATAGTTGCATAAAAAAATGCACCCACTCAAGATTAACATATTTTCCAGACTATAAATCACACTTTTTTTTCATAGTTTGGCTGGTCCTGTGACTTATAGTCAGGTGCAACCAATAAATCAAAATATTCATAATTTAACATGTTTTTAAATGTTAATTCATACTGAAAACATTACAGTCTACAGCCGTGAGCGGCCGCTCTAGGCTTGTGACAACTATATGCTGCTCCTAAAGAGAAAGACTAAAAAACAAAGTGCCCCCAAAAAGCACATCCTATTCTGCAGATTAGCTACAAACTGCAGGTAGTAAAATATGCAGCCAAAAACGGTTATTGAGCAGCAGAAAGAAAGTTTGGAGTGGGTGAGAAATTTGTGAGGGACTGGCGAAAAAGTTACTTTTACTGCAATGAAGAAAACAAAGAAAGCTAAACGCGGGCTGAAAGCAGGATGGCCAGAGCTGGAGGAACAAGTCCACAGATGGGTGCTTGAACATCTGCTGCTGGGAAAGGCTCGTCAATGGTGCCGTTACGTCTCCACGCCCTGGTAGTTGTTTTGTGTGCTATTGTGTAATTGCCTTTCCAGATTAAATGTCTGTTATTCGTGTTGGATTTTGTGAAATAATGCAACTTATCACTTGTGTTGCCTTCCTGTCAAAATTGAAAATCAACACTTTTGTTGATGCTTTTTATCGATGTTTTTAACTTTTTCTTATATGTTTGTCCCATTTTTAAAACACATTTGACTCTTTTTTTCAATGTTTGTCTCTGACATTTTCAACACTACGTAACACAAAGTTATTAACTTTAGTTTTACAGTTATTTTTGGAATTTATTGTCAATAAATGTCATTTATAGTAAACTATCCCTAATGTTTGAGTTAGAAAAGCAGAAATTAGGAATTATTTAGACTAAAATTAAAAGAATGTATGTTGATAGATAATCACAGACTGGTATATGTAAACTTTTACTCAATACTATTTCAAAACCACTTCAATTTGTTTTTCAAATGTTATAAAATTTAATAAGACAACACAAAAATGAATTAAAAGTAGAGATTTGTACTTGCCAAAAAGTGTTGTGTGGAATCAATCATGTTATTTTGAGTAATTACAAATGGGTAGTTAAATAGAACATTAATATAGGAAAACTGGTCAATTTGATCTGAGGACAACATGAGAGAGCGCGACTTTTGTTTTTTCCTCTTCATGGCAAATTTTTGACTGTTTTGACTTATACTCGGGAGTGACTTATAGTCCAGAAAATACGGTAATGTCTTATCAGCAAACCCCTTATTGGTGATACAGGAAAGCAGTGACTATTATTTCTTCAGTTCCAAATATAGAGGAAGCAACATGCAGTCATTGCCATACACTTTAGCCTGGATTGATAGTATTATATGAATACAATGGTGACATGCTAGTCAACCAACAAATTTCTACAAAACTTCTCTCCAAAATCACTTCAGAAGAATAGTCACAGCGCTAACTTGCTTTGGTTTTAATTTTTATTTTCTACAGTATGTAGATGCACTCCCCTACAAAACCAACGAAGTAGTCGAGAATGATTTATTATTTCCAAATAGAGCTGTTTATATCATCTTTTAAAAATTACTTTTTCCATAATCGCAATACATATCGCAGGGAAAGAAAATATGTCAGTTTTTGTCCAATATCGTGCAGGCCTACTGCATACCATATTTTCATGTTACCAAGGTTTTCTGGGAACACAATGAAATATGCATGGCAAAGTAATTTCACAATCTGAAAGCTCATGGTAAGCTTACCTTACACTGTTAAATGAGATGTAGCAGTTAATTAAAATCTGCAAAAAACATAGCCTCGAGCAAGGTAGCAATGTTTAGGCACTTCTGCACACAAACTTCCCTCTCATGACAATATCAAGAGATTTGATGCCGATTTAAAATTTAAAAATGTTGACATACCCACACACCTTTCATGGAGCTAGCAGTGATCATACCTGTTCAACGTGTGAGGCGAGGTGGGGGCTGATGTAGCGAACACACCAAACAAATGGCCAATAATCTCTCTGTTTGTAGTACACCTGCAAGACAACAGCATGGCCCAGTTATAAAGAATACCAGTTTAATATATACACAATATGCCATTATGGAATTCATCACATAGTGAAAGGTTTTCCTCTGTATTACAGGAAGTCAACCGATTCTTACGATACGGCCAAAATGTAAGAAACATTACCTTATATGCTGGTAAAGCATGTGATCAAAAAACCCATTGCACCCATTCCTGACAACTTGTGGGTAAGTGAGAAACTTGCTTGCTGATGAAGAGAAGGGATACATTAACTATATGTATTACGTAATGTAACTTTAGTTTAATTACGTATGTATGCATGTTGTCAGTCGCATTTGTCTTAGCATCAGCAATCAGATTCCCACCATAGAAGAAAGTGATATTAAGGGTGTAACATGGGTAATCTGGAAATATTGTGCAAACGAATACTGCAGTTTGTTGTACAATTTTTGTGGAGTTATGGGAAACACCTAGAACCAAATACTTCTCCATGTTCAAACAGACTTCCTTGCAGATTTCCAGGAAAGTTAGCTTTTGTTAAAGCTAACTTTGACCTGCAAATCTCTCAGAGCTTGATCAGAAATTGATCAGTAGTCTATTCACAACAAATAAATGAATTAAAAAAGGGAGAGTGTCATCAGTCAGATATCCTGAGTTCTGACCTGCTCATTTTTCAGCCTATGGCTCAGAATATTGTTCATGTCCTTGTGGAGCCGCTGCAGGCCGCCGTAACGTGACCACACGTTGGGATTGTTGGTGGACACAAGACCCTCCACTGTGGTCTTCAGGCTTGAGAGTAGCTTCCAGTGCTCCTTCCTGTGAGGTAAACAGGTCAGCAAAAAGGAGTGAGACAGCGTGACGGAGGAAGTTTAGGAAGGGGGTTAAAAGGTGCTAGTGTTAGCAGTGTCGGTTTAAATCATTACTCACACAAACAAAAATACTTTTACGCAAAATTAAAAATTAAGTCCTCAGCAGTTAAAGTAACCTAGCTTTAAGCTGAACTCGGTGACTAACTGGAAGTGCTGACTATCCTTTAATATGTTAGCAGTATCAACACATCTAAGCCAAAAAATACAGACTGCCTACAAACTGTCCTAACTCCTCTCTGTAAACTAAATGTTCAGAAGAGCTCTGATGTGTGTGCATCCGAAGTTTTAGTTTCCTTCCTAAAATCTCAATGTTAATACCCTAAACTACTAGCCACAAATTATGGTTGCTATGGAGCCAATTGCCATTGATTCCCTAGCAGGGAAGTTACAACTAGTTCTAACTTCAAAACAATCTATCAGGTCACATTCTCTAAGAGCCACTGGCTCAAATCCAGGACTTCCACTGTTTCCCTTTAAGGCAGCAGTCAAACTGAATGCTATTAAAAACTAGTCTCATTGCTTTAGCAACGGGTCCAAAAAAAATCTGTTGTTATCAGAAGACACTCACACTTGAGCGTGCATGCTTTGAGCATTGAAGAATTGAACAGGTAATCTGCTGCATATACTATAATGTATTATACTTTAGCAGATAGTGTGTGCAGTGTGTTTAAAGGCAATATAAAATGTAAAAGTTAGCACCCAAACATAATTTGTTGTATCCATATAAATCAATTAAGGTCTTAATCAAATCCAAGATACAAAAAAACAACCTTGTTTTGGGCAAGAACGATTTAGTCATGTAGCGGAACTGACTAACCCACAATACGCATAATCATTTAATTATTTACTCACAATCATTATGTCAGGCAGAGAAACGGATGCAGTGTTTGTGAAAAGTGAAGATTCTGAAACTTACGAATGGCACATTTATGAACACAAGCCTTTTTCTCATATGGAGCAGCAGTGACGAACACCATCACGAGTTCAGTTACCGAGCTAACTAATCAAATCACATCAAGTAACATGGAAAGAGGGAGGCTCAATGTTAGAGAACATTCTACACATACTGCAAAAGCATGATGTATTAATGCAAATTAGTGGTTACTGTGTGTGTGTTTGTGTGCGTCACATCAAGGAGTGAAATTCTACAAGGCTCAGGGAGGTCTGTTGAGGATAGGGATAAACTCTGTTTAGCTGCTTGTGTGTGTAAAAAAAGATTGCACCTACACGTTGCACTTTGTAGTTTACTCTATTTGAAGCTAATGTACTTCTATGTGATTACTGCCGAGTTATTGGGAGTCGCTTTGGATAAAAGCGTCAGTTGATGAAATGTGTGTGCGTGTTCCATTTGAGAAGCATCAAGCATTTGTCCCTTCTCTCAAATTTGTCTTGACACTGCTTATCATTACACAGTAATCGTGTTGTCAACAACTGTGTTATTTTGGGTGATAGCTCGTGTAAAAAAGGGCATGTAGCTTTCTAATATTGGGCAATATTTTAAACTGAATCATAGTTGGAATTTAACTGATTATAATAGTATATGATTATCTTGCACATTACAGCGGCAACTCCCATATGCTAACTTCATTTGACAGCTAGCGTTAGCTGTTAGCACAACCTATCGAGGCGATAGCTAGCTAACAGTTAGCATTGTCAACGCTAACTGTTAGCTAAATGCTAGGGCATTCACTAACAAATGTGCATACAAAAAGCTTAACTGCAACCAAACTTTCAGTATTAGCTAGCTAGTCAATTAGTTGACCTTTGGTATTAAACAGGTTGACAAGCCTCGCAGTTAATGGTGTTGTCAACCCCTGACAAGCCAGGTTAGCCTAGCCTAGCCCCGCTAGCACGCCAGCGTCAGTAATCCACCAGTGTTAGCTACCCAACATTATTACAATGGTCAACACACAAGTGAGATTGCTACCGCTCCAAAACATTATTGGTCGTCTTTGTTTAAAGGTAACTACCGAGTAGGTTCTTGGTGATACAGTTTCAAGTTTTGCTGTTTGAATAATCACGGACGCTATTAGCACAGCCAGTCGGGAAACGTTAACCAGCCCCGGGTGTCACTCACCTGCGCTCCTCCGCCTCTCCCTCCGCCGATATCTCCATGTCCTCCAGGCGGAGTCGAGTACCGTACAAAGCTGCCAGTTTCCCCGATAACTCCAATATCTTATTTTGTAATACGGAGTTGTAGCTACCGCAGTAGTAGGTTAGCTTGAAGAAGTTAACCTGACTTCCAGTCTTCCGCCATCTCTGCCCCTCCCGTCGGAGCTGTGAATCAAAACAGTGGAGGCCGCAAGATATCGTTAGCAAGTGGGCGATGATCTTATCCTCTGCCCTGCCCCCTTTTAACGATGATCGAGCTTTTACTTTCAAATAAGACCATAGATAATTTACCTCCGTTGTTTTGCGAGTATGCTGACGGGTATCACTGCGTTTACATGACTTGCAATGTGTAAACTTAACTATTAAAAGCTCTGGAGCTTTCTAGAGACACACAACTGCTCAATGGAATTAACCTTAGCCATCGCTGCCACCTGCTGTTAGTAAATAATATTGCACTTATGACTGCTGCCCTCTGTTTGAACTCGCATATTTTTTTTATTTACGTCATTTCCCAATGACTATTCATTCTAAAGTAACCAAATATGTATTACATTTTGAAGAAATGTGATGTGATCCTAAAATAATATAAGATTTTATTGGTCCCCAGAGTTGAAAATTTGGTTGTTGTTGTTGTTGTTTTGAAGAAATGTGATGTGATCCTAAAATAATATAAGATTTTATTGGTCCCCAGAGTTGAAAATTTGGTTGTTGTTGTTAGCAGTAGCAGTAGTAGTTGCAGTAGCAGTAGAAGGGACAGACATAGGCCTAACTACAGATAAATAGATAAAGTAAAAAATAATAATATGAGATGTGTATTTCTTTCTTCTTTCTTGTCATGGCAGGTAAAGTGCAGGTGTGACTACATAGTGGTGAGCAATCAATCATGCACAATACCAGTGCCCCTCCTCCTTAGTTTTGATATAATTATGTCCCAGTGCCATCCATCTAAATGATCATCACAAAGAGGCTATACTCTCAGATTAATTAGTAGGACAGGGTGTTACAATCCTTGAAGTTTTTGCACAACAATTGACTTGAGGGGTGTTGTTATTGGAAAGGACCAGATGATGTTGATCTATCAATCAATCAATCAACAAATCAATCAATTTTTATTTTTCACATGATCACCCAAGGTAGGCCTACAATCCCAGTGAAATGTCATCCCATCATCATTTAATTTATATTAGAAATTCCCTTTGAAAGAACCAAATGTTTTTTTGTTCTTTCAAAGTGAATTTCTAGTATAAATTAAGTGGCTATACAACTTGTGGATGTTATAAAACATGTAGCCCTTGCTTGGCTCTTCACCTTTGTAATCACTTTCATATCATCCTCACATGATGGCACCACAGTCTTGAATTGTCTGTTAATTCCGTGCACTCAAGCTGACATTAAATATTTTTATCACTTGGTGGCAGTGGCAAGTTAAGAGAGTGCAGAGTGCTACACTTATAAGTCTCATCCCCAATCGTTGCTGGGTGTGGTTGCAAATGACTGAATGATGAGTAATTGTCCACACACACACAAACACACAAAACACACACACATACACACACACACACACACACACACACACACACACACACAATGAAAGCAGTTCCAGCAAAGCATAGATCACCGCTTCCTTCCCTTCATGGAATGTGTGACATTATATAACACCAGAGATTATTTGGGTGACACAGATAATTGCACAGTTATCCCTAGTGAACATTTTGCAGAGAGGACATACTTATCTCTGAACATATTTACTCTCTGAAAATATGTTAAAACCCCCCATAAGTGCTGCTAGTACAAGTTCAATTGTATAAAGTTCAACTATTATTGAATTTCTACAGGGCAATACTAAAATCCTTACAGCAAGGTTGTTATGTCTTTATCCAGATGGTTTTGCTAATTGCTACCTCATAGAACTTGTGTAAGAGTTACTTAAGAAGAATAACAATAAGAATATCACAAAATCCGAATAAAAGGCCAGCATTCAAAATCTTAATCAAGTAAAAGTACTAAAGTATTGATCACAATATGCTTCAAATATCAACAGTAGAAGTACTGATTATGCAATATGGTACATTTCAGGAGAATTATTAGATTGATGCATGATTAAGTAAAATTTATTTCTAGAGCAAATTTAAACACAGCGTCAGTTGACCAAAGTGCATGAAGGTGTTGTATAAAAGAACATTAAAATTAATTAAAACCCCCCAAATTACTCCTAATGACAACAATAAGCAACAATTAAAAAATATAGAGTGTTAACAGATTGAGAAATTAGTAAAAATGTGTCTTTAGCATCCATTTAAAGTAGTAAAAGTATAAAGTAGCAAAACATTGAAGTTCAAAGTTACACTTAATAACTGTGCACAATGAATTGTGGTGAGAGTCCCTATTCCTGGCACATATTTGATAGTGTCAGAAGACAGGGCATGTCAGGACAAGTTGATAATCAAGTCACAGGGAGAGGAAATGTTTATTTCACGGTCTTACATTTACTAAACTGTATCTGATCCCAGTAATACAAAAAGTATCCCATTCTTTCTATAACTCTATGTGAGCAGCTGTGACTCAGAGTTGACTTGCTGTGGCATGAACACATGAGATTAGTTGAAAGTAGGTGGGTTTGTAAAGTTTTCAGGGGGACGCAACAGAGGCCAGTTGATCCAGTATTTTTATAGTGTGCAGCAATGTGCCAAGCGTTGCCTTTCTCTTCGTTTCTCTTTAATGTTGTATCTTCAAGGAGTCAGTAACATGATGATGTGGTTTGGTCCCATGCAGCAAGAAAGTCAAAACTCTATTCAGATGGTTTAGCAAATATGTAGCAAGTAGCATATCCAACACAGAGAACAACTTGTGGTATAGAAAACAATAAAAGCCTTTAGTCTAAGGATGAATTCATGTCTTACAAAACATATCACATTTATTTGAAATCTTCATATTGTACCACACAATGCTTATATATTATGCAAAATACCATAGGGTTATCAAACCTGGCTCAACTTTACAGTTACATACACATACCATCTTTGGGCCAGTAGCGTCATTCTCCTAACTCTCTCTCCTACAAGGCACCTTTCTCTCTTTTAAAACTAATTTCCAGCAGGGAGTGTAATGTTCAACTGAGAAAAAACTTCCTTCCAGAAGTAACACGTAATCCAGACCATCAGCAGATTCACAACAATTTCATTCATAAGACATATCTCACCCCTGTGAAAATGCATCCAATGAAGGTAAATAACAGTCCTTTATGCATGTTCTGCCCACTAAAAACTCAAGGTACATATCTTCACATGATCTGGGAGTGCTCTCCTGTTGATCAGTTCTTGAACAATATTGCATCCAAAATATCTGCCCTAATTATTGTTACTGTGCCTTTTGCTGTCAATGTTTTGATTCTGAATGATCTGTCAGCCCTCCAACTCTCTAAAACTCAAAAACATGCTGTTTTTGCTGGACTTACAGCAGCCAAGAGAATGATCGCAACCCGTTGGAATCACCTCATGACTTGTCTATATTCATACTTGGACCCTTTCCTATTTGGATGTCATATATATGGAGCTCTCCACTGCTCGCATGGGTGGAACCCCAGGAAAGACTTTGGACACTTGGCTCAGCATGCTCCTTTAAGTCCATGCTATGTGCTACAGCCTTCTCGCTTCTGTCTATGTGTGTGTTTGGTCCCTTTTATCTTATGCCGTTCTCCCTCTCCATGCCTCTTATTTGTTTGTGTGTTTGTCTGTGTCTGTTTCTGTGTCTTGTTTGTGAGCTGCAGACAGTTCTTGCTGTTGTGTTATTGTTACCGTATTTCCTTTCTTTGTTTTAGAGTGAAACATTTGATCGCAAGAAAGGGTTGTGGAAAAGGTGCACTGGGCCTTCTTCGGTGTGTGTAGTGTACTGTATGTTGTCATCTGGACCAATGTTTTGCTCTTTTGTTTGGCTGTTTAAATTAAAAAAATGTGATCACAACAAACTATAAAACATGCTTCCTCACAAGATTTTTGAAATGATCAAACAAAAATTTGGTAAAAGAAGAAAGACAAAAATCTAAGGCCACGTAAAAGTCAATCCAGACACCGGGGGGAAAATAGCCAGGGCCATTTCACCTTTTTTTGTACGTAAATGATCAGATTACATGTAACTTTGTAAAACTCTAAAAGGGAAATTAGATTCACATGGTGGCATGTTTAAACATAGAAACCAGCGTTTCATAGAAGCTGGTGTTTTCTTCTGCAAATCGCAAATAAGTGCCTTGCTGACAAAACTTTCTTTTCATTTTATTTCCTTTTCACAGCCATTTCTAACTTTAACGATTACAGGTAAAAATGTTCAAGGTATTCATGAGGAGTATGAAACTGATGCAGGTAGTGATAACAGATAGCATATTTTAAAGGGTCAGTGAGTCAGGCTTTGCTTCCAAGCAAGTGATAGATTATTACTCAGTTACTCACTAACTGCTAATATTTCTTCCTCTTGAAAACTCTTTTTGAGGCACGCTCTCTGTTTTGAAACACAACTCCACTCCCACTCAAAAATGGAGCTGTATTTTGTGTCGACAGACAAATTTATTTCAAAGAAATAAAAGGTGGAAATGAATACCGTCATCCATGTAGTTGCATTTTCTCCTGGTCACAGGCAAAGATCAGTAAAGATCAGAGATTGCTTTTCTCTGAACATGTTATCCCTCATGATCATTACCTGAAGGCATTATATGATATTATACCCTGTATAAAGACATACTTAATAAATTAGAATGGGTTGCAGCACATCTGTCAAGAAACTGAACACCAGGCAGATATAATGAGTGATTGAGTAGTTAGAGAGCACGTATTTCCTCTTTGTTAAAATTCAAAGGAAGATGGTCAGTTTGATTACGGTCATGACAAACGACCGTAATCAAACAACACCGAGTTAGTACTTGCAAAGAGAAAAAATACTGAAAAATGAACACGGTGAAGAAAAAAAAAGAGACAGTGTCAAAAATTTTGGCACCAAACAGAAGGGACTAATTTAAGCTTGGGGAAGTATTGTTATATAATAATAATAATAATAATAATTCATATCCCTAGCTCGATTTAGAAAGTAGTAATTAAATTGTCAGTGGATGTCAACACATGCATTCAATTTGATTTATAGTGTCAAACCTTAACAGAAGCAGCAAGTAAAACCGGTTGGAGAAGTTACATCACACAGTTGCTTTGAAAATTACCACCTCTTTGAACAAGTATGAACCAATAACTTATGTCTGAAATGGCAGGTAGGCGATGAGTGACGAAGGATGGCGTTATATAATATTTCACACCTGTCTTTTTCCCTGTTCAGATTTCCTTCTTTCTTTAGAAAGGTTTTACCTGTCCTCGAAGTGTTACTTCCATGTTGGAAAAACAACTTCCTCCTAACAGTTTTATCAGCTCCAGGTTCCAGAGAGTTCTCAGAGTCTCCTGTTCCAAGTAATGATGACTGTGACGGGGGGGGGGGGAACGATGGGCTCAGAGTTGGCTTGATACCTCATTAATTACTGATTAAACCATTAATATAGAAAATCACATCACATCATAGACATATTAAATTTTTGGTCAGAATTTTGTTGCCATTTTGAACATTACAGAACTATTTAAATCTTGCTGCTAAAGATATTTGATACAAATGCTGATTTAATGTAAAGACCAAGTTAATTTCTTTTAATGGGAATTTTCTTAATTCATAAACACTGTTTTTCCATAAAGAATATAAATGTCTCCACTTTTTCCTTCAACATTTTACATATTTCATAAACTCTCTAAAATAACAACGGAGTATATGAGGACAATTATGTTATAATTACATTTTTTTAAACATTCAGAATTTAAACTGCCTTGACTTTATTTTTATTGTATATGCCTATATTAAGTTTATAGCTTTATTTTTTTCTTTTCTTTTCCTGTTTTGTTTTTCCTGGAAATGGGACATGATTAGCATTGTACTGTATGTCCCTTTGTATCTTTATGTTGGTCAGATGTTCTCCAGGAAATTAATAAAATACTTGGCCTAATTGCCTGTCTCCTGTGGTTTTTCCCCACTGCTTTCTCTCAAATCTTCAAAGTTTCAGTTGCTTAAAGTGATTTTGCTCTCTGGTAGACAATGTACGCTTCTAAAATTATTCATATATAGCCTACAGTCATTGGTCAAAACACGGGAAACACCACATAATCAAACAGTAATTGTAAATGTCAGAATTATACTCAGCCACGCCACATAATCATTTCTTTGAGTACATGCCACTTTGCAACACAGTAATACAATAGAGGCCTTATTTATTGATATGTTTCAATATTGATCCAGCTTACTACAATGTGCTAGGACAAGTGGCTCATGCTTGGTGGCTAAACCGTAGGCAACTGAAATGTTATAGCAATGATCAGTACGCCCATAAAGTTATTTTTAGAATAATTGTTTTGCCATGGCTAACATTAACCAAACCAATCTAATGCAAATCTAGCCAGCCTTCTGCCTTCTAGCGGCTCTTATTGTGGCTTTGCCCTCACTGCTGAAAAGAAAATGTTTAAATCAAAATGTGGATTGGGAGAATTGTGATGCCCTCATGCAAAATATACTATTGACATGTTTGCATGATCGCAAATTTTTATGGTTTAAATTTGTTTTTCCATGTGATGAGAAATTATCCGATTAAAAAGGAAAATGTTCAGTACTTGGTAGACTTAACAAAATGTAATAAAACAAGTTTTAGGAGGTGTTTTCCTGGTGGGGGAATAAAACAAAAGCATGGAGACATTCTCCTAATAAAACAGTAATTTATTTTTGACT
Organism: Etheostoma perlongum; assembly: GCA_026937815.1. Lineage (NCBI taxonomy): Eukaryota > Metazoa > Chordata > Actinopteri > Perciformes > Percidae > Etheostoma > Etheostoma perlongum. The sequence goes on from CM049379.1 coordinate 14,549,783, forward strand.
GAAAACTAAAATAGTTTCAACAGCACATTACAAGGGCATTGTTAAGATATTTTCTCCCAGGCTCAGTGATTACTTTCATACAGTTCACTTGGCATGTACACATCTCCTTCAAATGAAAGAACAGAAAGAAATGAGAAAAGAAATAAGCCCGTTTGCAAAAATTAAATAATACTAAAAAAAAAAATTAAAGAACCCATCCTGTAGACAGATGACTGAGTGTACAATTACCAAGCCTTTTGGTTTGGGTCTAAGCCACAGAGAAAGAAAGCAAATCGCCTGACAACAGCAGACGATGGCACAAGAGGCACAAAAGACATGACAGTACAGGACATCCCATAATATGCTCACACACAATCGACTGGGTTCCAGCTTTAAAGTGTGACATGTTTTATAGTTTCCATTGTTTTTTGCAGATAGTATTTATTTTTCTTTGTAAGCAAGTGTTGGTACACTACAATCAAAATCGAAATGCTGCATTCCTTAAATACATTAAAATCTGCAATGTAACAAAATCTTTTCTTCGTTATGAAATTCAACAGCATTTACAAAAAAAATACACGGGGCTCCTTTTCTGACTGTTTTGTGCTCGAGGCCCTTCCCTCCAATAAACACCATGTCACTTTTTTCTTTTATATTCTTACCTCAACTACTTACTCCACCCTCTCTGCCCATCTCTCTTTCAGATAAATCATTTCACAGACTGACAACTTGACAAAAAGTAAGTTCTGGATGAAAACATGAGGTAAGAAATGGTTTGATTATAGATCATGCAGAACATGCAAAACAGCGCAAAATATAGGGAAAGTGATAGTGGGAAAAAAAATATAAGTGTGCATTTAAAAATGGGGGAGGGGGGAGACTTACACAGCTTTGAATCTTTGGTTATAAAGTAGGTCAAACAATTTTCACAGCTTTTTATCCCCCTGACCAAACCCCCAACTTAATTTCATCTTTTTTGTTTTGACAAAAAGTAAATTAATAAGTTTTCTTTATCCAAACATCCCATCACATCTTAACAACAGGAGTTCCCCTGTACAAACCCTCCATGCTCTTAATACTTTACACTTTACAAAATATACATTCAACCTGGATTTCACCTAATGCAAGCTTGGCTTTAGTGTTAGCACTATTTTATGAAATACATTTTGTCTATAATGGAACTTATTGCCTACTTGTTGCAAGAGAGACTACCAAATGTAATACCTGACAGATTCTAAAATACCAAAAGACCAAAGAGAAAGTTTTTTTTTTTAAATGAGTATCTCCATGACATTGTTCATTTACATTATGAAAATAGCAGCCCTGAAATAAATAAGTGAAAATACTAAAACTGAACTAATGAAAAAGTATTATGATTCATGTCAAAGTACAGTGGCTCTGAGAAAACACAAGCTTTTGTTGCAGCATTAAACAACCGAGGCTCTCGACTCTCTCCACTCAAGCCGAGGCACCCGCCGGCTTTCTCCCCTGCTCATGGACGACGAATCATTTCCCTCACTTCTCCCTCAACACTCTGGCCTCTTCCAGACCTGGAGTGGTGTAAGGTTGGGGATACTAGGACAGTCCCTGCTGGATATCACAGGACCCCCAGCACTTCACAGGGTTGCACCGCCCTCCACCCCTTGTTGCCCCAACGAATCAATCTTGCTGTGCTCTTTGACCCTCGTCCTCCTGCACGAGAACAGCATGCAGTTTTATGGTGTGCACCGGCTCCCCTTGCCCCTCTTCTTTCAGCTTTCTTGCAACCATTGGACAGAATAAGACATTTGAGGGTTGGTAAATGTCTTAATAATGTAAAGCCTGGTGTCGGTAACATGCACACATTGAAGCATAGCTCTTGGTGGCCAAACACAGATGTTGCTGTTGTTGGAGCATATTGAACGCAGAGCAGGGCCTTTTGCTTTATGAAGGGGAGAGTAGCAGTTGTTCCTGCCCATGGGAGGTTTGTGTTTGAGCATGTGTACTGCGGGAACGGGGATCACGCGGAGGTGATGTTATGCTGTTGAGGGACACTCTGACTCCCCTCGTGGTGAGCCAAGGGGGGGGTGGTGTTGTTGTTGTTGTTTGTGACGAGCGGGTATTGCTGTTGCAGTGTCGGCGACGTGCTGCTGCCCTGGTTGAGCTGACTGGACAGCTGGCCGAGCTGATCTGTGTTGGCCAGGGACTTCAGCACAGCATTCTCGCGCTCTAACACCGAGTTCCTCTCGTACAGCTCCTTGATCTGCTCCTTCAACACCTCCACCTCCTCACGGACAGCATACATCAGGTGGCTCTTTACCAAGTCCTGGAAGGAAGGAACACATAACATCTCTAAATTTAAAGTTATCTTTTCTTTTTTTTTTTTAAACATTTTTAGGGCTGAAGTCTCAATGACCTGAGGGGCAATATTAAGTTATTTGGTTGATTTTCTAGTGTGTATTTTGTTTTTAAAGAAAAGTCTACTAAAAGAGGGCGGCAAATGAGAAATCTTTCATTAAGTGAATACTGGGGATGGGTATCGGGACCCAGTTCTATTAGGACCCGGTTCCAAAATTTGGAAAAAAAAAAAAAAAAAAAATCAATAAGGTTGAGCATATAACTTTATATCTAAAAGCAGATGTGCGCGATAAAGGAATGAATGATATATGGATGAATGAAATAATAAAATAATCAATAATGTATCAAAAGACCCGAAAAGGGTATCAACATCACTAAAAATTAACAATCAAAATCCCTACTGAATACAGGTTACTATGTTAAATGTCCTTTAATAAAAGTGAGTTTTATGTTACTCGTCTCAGCAGAGACAGTGGGTAACGGGAACACATTTGTTGTAACTTTTACATCCGTGAAAAACTCACCATTGCTTGCTCAATCTTGTTATCGATGGCAACAACACTGGCACCAGATGCACTGTGAGGACAAAGAGAGATAGAATTAGCATGAGTTATCCCATTATATGTCTACAGAAGTTTTAGATGAGATTATCTCATTTCACATTCACAAACAGCACAAATGTGGTCCATGAAGGGACAAAGTTGAAGAAGAGGACTTCACTGGTACTTCAGAGGTAAACAAAAACACATTCTCTGATGTGTAGATGAACAGTCAGCTCTATTTTCCAGAGAACAAAATCAACTGATTTGAGTTTTAACCAAAACTGAGACCATAAATAAAAAATAAATAGAAAGTGTCACAGGTTCACACTTTTAAAAACCTACAAAGAGCCACTGTTTAATAACTTTAGAGAGTGTGACACGTGGCTACACAAATAAAATTGACAGTGTGAATAAAACCAGGTGTCCAACTCTGGATAAAGCGTAGACTGCCATTTATGAATCACAGTCTGACCGCATATGGACACAAAGAAAAAAATAAGACATTGTCACAGCTAATTTTTATCTTAATGCACAAAGAAGCCTTCCGTGCAGAAACAGCAGCTGGAGCCCACCGATATTGTTTAAATGCCGATATCATTAGCAAGTCGCAGCGGTATTTGATCTATGCATGCCAGCAGTCAAGTCAGATTACAGACAGCAGTGGGTCTCCTCTCCTGCAGGACTTGTATTCCGGGTGTGGCTAATGTCCCCGCCAGCGATCCCGTTAAAATGTCAGTCAAATCTCGTTGTTCTCCGTTCTGCGTAAAAACATGCAGTTCGTCGTGTTCTGGCGAAATATGAAGCGGCCACACCACATCCCACCTTTGTTAACACGTTTCCAAATCACTTGTTAGAAGCCCAACGTTTTGGTCCCGTCCCCTCCCCCCTCTTCAGGAAAGAAACAAAGAAAACGTGCTCCACATTAAAAGACGATCAACTTACTAAGCCAAACCAAATACCATTAAACAACAAAAAACAAGGCCAAGTTTCATTGTTTACCTCGCGGAAAGAATATAAATCTTTATCCTCGTCAACAGATAACGCTCTCTTTCTCTCCCGCACAATCCCCGCCCTGCCCGGATGTGGATGTAAAACCCAACCGGCCGCTAGACGGCGCTGTGGCCACGGAGCTGGGACCATCGGCGACCTGAGGGAACGTCATGTGCCCACAGCAGCGTGTGGTTGGAACTCATTTGTGAGAAGTTTTGCGAGAAACACATGGCATATACACATATTAAATCTACCAACGTTTATATTAAAACATATTCACGTTTGAGTCTTTTGAAGAAAAAAAATAAATATAAATTTGATGAAGCTTAAACATGGAAAATAGGGAGAAGAGGGGGTCCTCAAAGCAACTTCAGTAATCACATATTCATTTAAAATAAAAAATAAAAAGTGAGCATTGTACATGACCACACAGTGAACAACAACAACAACCCAGTATGTCGCCAGAATGTGTATGTGTGACGGAGCGCACGTAGTCCATAGTGTTGGGGGCAGCCCGTTGATACACCACACAGATGTCACAGATACACAGATTAAAGGAAAATGTGTTGGCTGTGCCACAACCGGAGTGGCCTGCATACCAAACAGCTGATGGCAAAATACATAAAACATACAGGGCACAGAGTGAGAGGAAACGTCCATGGTACAGACTGGACTTCAATAAAGTGACATTAAACACTCAGATGCACGCGCATTAAAGTTAAATATCTGCCACAAAGTGTTTTTATATTTGACTGCAAGTCTAAACTTAAAAATGTGGATCCTAAATGATACACACGCAAAACATAAAACCAAATACGCCCAAATATTGTAACAACCACACAGGGCATATGAAAGGTAACTCATCCGTAAGCTATGTAAAAGTCCATTACCTGCTGCATCTCGCCCTGTAAGACATCAAATGTCCTGAATATTTCGGAGAAGTTCCCGGCGAGCAGGGCAGACTGTAGATCCTTTTGCACCGCATGTTCTCCGTTTCTGTATAGTGTTTTGGCAGTACCTCCGCTGAGTGTTAACACACGAGTGTCTCTGTCTGTCTGCATGCATGGAGCGGAGCGTTTAAAACCCGCTCCCTCACAGGGCAAACATGGGGGCGGGATTCAGCCCCCCCCTCTCTCCTCCCTCCACTAATTTACTTCTAGTACGACTCGTACAAAATGGCATCATTCACTGCTACTGTCTGCCAAAAGGAAGACACTGCGACCCCAGAGGCACAATACGCCTTATTGAAAGCTAAACTTTAATTAAAAAGAGGGTTTTGCATGTACTGGCAGAGAAGTCAGATTGTCCTTGTTCCTTTAGGTTACAGTAAACAAATCAATTACATAGAAAGTAGTCGTTGGCAATGGAAATCTTAAATCTCATGCTCCCTCCAACAATGCAAATACAGAACAATAACAGTAAAAAAAGTTTAAATTTATCTCCACAAGCGTTTTTATCCACCAGAGGAGTTTTTCAATAACTTGTCTCAGTGTGTGGACGGTGCAGTGCCCTTTCAATGAAATCATTCTATAGTAAGAGTGGTTAGGACAAGATAAATTGTCAAATATGTGCACAAGACATCTAAATGAAGCGTGAAAAGCTTGAAGAATGAAACCCATAAGGCAGATAAGACTTGAGACAAACATGTCAGGTCAGTGGAATTCTTGTTGAATCTAGCATCTAACATGGGTTTGGAGGTGATGCATATTGCATGACAGATCCACACGGCTGTGATGACAGCAAGGTAAAGGAGTTGCCTTGACAACTCGCTCTGTTGTGTGGTCTATAAACAAAGCAAGAAGCCAACCCTCCATTTCCACATCTGGGATGAGTTAAAAAAAAATGTCCATGAGCTTCGGCTGGATGTTTTTTTTTAGTTTTTTTTTTTTTTTTTTTTTATCAATCACAGAAACAAGGGACATACGGGTCGTATCAAATTGCCTTGTCAAGTGACTGGAACATCTAGTTTGAAGTAGGGCTGTGATAACCGCGTCACAGCAGTGATGTGACACTCCCACAGTGAGGAAATCCTCACTTTTTTTTTTTTTGCTGGTGAAAAGGTATAGGAGTGCATATGTCATACTGTGTTGATACAGCCGTCTTCTTCAAAGAGCAGCGAAGCGCAGTGGCGCTCCTGATTGGCTAATTCTCAAGCAGCCAGTTTTACCTGCCTGAGGAGATCATCCTTTGTCACACTGTTTCTTCACCACGGTATAAACCTGGTATATGGAATAAAATCCATACAGTCACAGCCCCAGCCTGAAGGAGTTAAGAAATGTTAAGGAGACGAAACACTAATGTTGTTGCCATTTGGTGTCCAAGGAAAACAAAGCAAACTGTACATTTTATTCAAGGAGGAAGACATGTGGCGGTTTATACAAGGACCGCTTGCTGTGTTAACCTCAACATGGGCCTTCCCTGCAGACTGCAGCAGTGCACACATGCACTCATACCCCCTCTAACAAATTGTCCAGGACCACAAGGCAGCACATTCCAGCTCTGGACGCCTCCTACCCCGGGGCCAGCGCCTCTAAACCGAGACATCTGTGTCAGAGCCACCATCACGCTGTGACACAGTTAAGTTCTTTACTGAGGACTAGTTATCAAAACAGTCCACCTTTTGGTTTGATACAGACTACTGAGACCTCTTCCATCATTAGCATGTCTCCTGTTTAACACCACGCTCCTATACCTCCTCACACACTGCAGGCTGGAGAAGGGTGTAATCTGAATGCCTTAAATGTAAATATTACTGAATCTGATATTACTGTATCAGACTTTGTATCAGAATTTATATCACAGGAGGCATGTGCAGGAGCAAGTTGTGGTCTCCTCCATCCCTTTAGGTGTATCACATGATGTCTTATGGCATCAGAAATCCAATGGGTTCTTCATTAGGTCACAGATGCACCGGCACACGTCCCAGTTGCAAAGCATACCAACACTCACCATAGGGGGGAGGCAGCTGAATAAATTAGACCTCAGCCTTTCCGTCCCGCTGCCCCCCTTGGTAAGTGTATTTCAAAACAATAGCAGGAGGGTGGGGGCTGTAACAACAGAGGCTTTAAGGCTTCTTATCAGTATTTAGGCTTCTTATCAGAAATGATCTCACCCCATATTAACACATCTGACAACGCATATCAAATGACCGTTTGCATACACTAGGCAAGCACACATGCCGGTGTAAAAGGAGTTTGTTGAAAATTGTGGATGTATTAGTAACAAAAAAAGAAAATATTTCTGACGAAAAGTAGGACCAGGGATTTATTTGCTTTGACCAACAACAAGGTCAAACTGTTACTCAAAAGGTATGTAAGCCTACGTAACCGATAAGACTGACTGACGTGTCGTCTTTTGGAAAGTTCTCTGTTTCTGCCTTTCCAGACTACAATGCAACCCCAGAGTTTCAAACTTAAATATGATCAGCAGTGTTTCCAAATATCTCCACTGCCGGAGCTCTGAAATGCCATAGTAGTATGGAAACAAGGTGTAAACATAGCAAAAGATACACTAATTGTATTAGTGTGGATGAAGCGTTAGAAAAATGGCAGCACTCACAACCAGTTTTCCTCCACTGTAAAAAAAAACACAAAAAACTGACATTTTTAAGCACAGGTCTGTCAAGTGCTTAGGGGGAAATAAAGGAAATGTGAACAATAGAGAACGTTTCTATGACAATTGGGAAATCTGAGGAAGATTGTTTGGATAAGATCAAAAGCCCCAGACTGCTCCTAAATTGACCTTGTGGTGACACTGTTTAGTACAATTTTCACAATGACACACACAAAAGTCTAATTTATTAGACATTTTTTTTTGTTTTTAAACGGGACACAAGATTCAGGTTTTGCAATGACATCTTTCCTTAGAGTTAGGGTTCCTGTTAAGCAAGATGTGTAAAACTAGTAACCTAAATACCATTAACATGCCTGTCTTGTTCCAAATAAATGACCTAAAACCTAAGTATTACAAGAGAGCAGATACACAATACATAAGAAATAATTGTAAAGTTAATAAAGTGATATATTTATCAATAGTGTGTTATGTACACACTGTGGAATGTATTTGAGGGTGGGACCCGTATTAAAGGTTCAGCTGGCAACTCCTAACAGTAATACACAAGACAGATAATCTGGGACAAAAATCCCAGTGAAACAGTGTCAATAACTACGTGTGAACTCTGATCAACTGTCAAACTAGGCAGCGCTGATCAAATATGAATCCAGATTCTGTTGCTGCATTGCCTATTTCTCGCCTCAAATATCAACCATTTAGCTGTACAATAGGAAAATTTGCTGGTGGGCCAGCTTAGTATTGGCTCGATTGTTTTCAACATGACGACTGGCTCACAAACTTTCTCACTTTTATTTTGAAGTAGTCAAAGAAAATGCATTGTGTACGTCAGTAAGCTTGACACTTTATTATGATAAATTATTATGTGAAGAGCTACAGACGACATGCTGCACACCTCCATCTTCTCAGTGAAGTAACTACCTACTTTCCCTTTGCAGACTCATGCTGTGTGCAGCATAAAATCAGATCATGGTTGCTCATAGAATGATGAAAATGGGAAAGGCCACACACTGCCTGACTTCTTTATTAAAACAAAAAATGTTTGTTTTGCTACCCCCAGTATTCTCAGATGTGTTGTATTAAACTACATCTGTGACAACCAGTTCTAAGTAAAATTGTAATCTGCATTGCAAGATGTGTGAAAGTATCTCGTTCTGCATCCTTGCGTGACATACTTAAAGCCCACCTTCCTGTCCTCCATTAAGACATGGACACCTCTAGCAGACCACTTAGTGGATAAACCGGACATTAGGGAGCATGAGAAGGAAATAAGGCCCTCAGGGGCTTAATTACAAAAAACTCATGAGACATCATTATTGTTAATTTAAATGGCTTATGGAAGACATTGTTATTTTAGCCTTTCTCGAGGCTAAAATAACTGCCAGCACAGATGACTGTTAATGGTTGCAGAGCCACCCTTAGAGCTCCTGAATAAAATGACAAAGAGAGAGTTTAATGGGGCCATCAAACTACATATGCAAACACAGTGGGGGATCCAGGGCAGGGGTCCCCAAGCCTTAAATAATCAGTGCCTAAAACAAGATATTCAGCATATACCATATCACATTTCACTACCTTTTTCCTTTGCCTCCCTGAGTGATTTAGGCCTGTGGCACTCGTTTGGCTCCGTGTGGATTAAGACCCACTGAAATGTGTTAAAAGTAATACCGTTACTTCTGAGGCTTTAATGGGAAAATCCTGGCACCTCACCGTTAATGAGCCTCTGTATTCAGCAGAGCATTTATCACGGGATCAAGGACTTAGCCTCATTTGGGCTTCCTTTATGAAGTGCAGGGTTTGGGTCAGACAAATGTCATTAGGCAGTATGCTGCAAAAACACTGGGCCTGATGCATGTCTCAGCTGTCTTTCACTTGGGCTTCTGCCTGGCCTTTGCAAAACTTGAGCTACAATCATGACTTTAAATTACACAGCAGAGATACAGCTTAAAAGTTCTTAGATCTCAAAGATTAGAAATGGGGTTTGGAGGGTCAACTATTTGAAATTGAAATTGAGATGGAGGTGAAATGGAACTTGCACCCCCGTGTCATCTATTCAGGAGCCTATTTGTGCAGCAGCTGACCATGTGCTAGTCCAGAAGGGCTGTCTAATGGTGAACAATAGACGCCTATGGTTATATTATAGACTGTGTTTTAATGGACAGCGCATGTGTGACGTCACCCATTGGTTTGTGGAGATCTGATATCCGTCGTTGGGTTTGCCGTTACAGGCGCAGCCATCCTGGTTGCGAATGTGACAATTTTAGACAAGGAGGAGGAAGGAGGAAGGAGTGAGGGAGGAGCTCAAACGGTTACTCAAAAGGTATGTAAGCCTACGTAACCGATAAGACTGACTGACGTGTCGTCTTTTGGAAAGTTCTCTGTTTCTGCCTTTCCAGACTACAATGCAACCCCAGAGTTTCAAACTTAAATATGATCAGCAGTGTTTCCAAATATCTCCACTGCCGGAGCTCTGAAATGCCATAGTAGTGTGGAAACAAGGCGTAAACATAGCAAAAGATATATTATAGACTGTTTTAATGGACAGCGCATGTGTGACGTCACCCATTGGTTTGTGGAGATCTGATATCCGTCGTTGGGTTTGCCGTTACAGGCGCAGCCAGTTCTTCTTACAGTTTACGTTATATTACACACTTTCACTGGCAATCACATAATAGTCATGCCCTAAAAAAAAAAACCTGCTTTATTGCCGATTTTAAAATCAACGAGACCATCATTCAAAAAAATTATCATTCTGTGTTGCAGATAAAGGCTTAAAACTAGCGATTGAGACCATAAACTCATTATGAAAATGTTTACTGAGGTTATAAATTAAGTGAGAAGTGGGTCACTATCTCAGACTTCTACAGAAACTGACCTCCTTTTGTAACCGCAAGTGTCACCCTCTGCTGGAATTCAGATAGAATGCATTATATTAGGTATCTCCCAGGAGAATGATTTTGAATGAATTTCAAACTGAGTGTGGATTCTGAAGATGCAAAAAAAGGGGCATGTGTGCTTAGTAAATAAAGGTCAAATGCCAAAGTTTCCAAAGATAACGTTGACATGATAAAAATGTTGCCTTCATACACCGCCGTCTTTGAGACAGGAGGTCTGTTGCGTAAGTGGTAAAAAACATCTAAAAATAAGTTTTCTTAAAGGCCTTGGACACCCACACAGGTGATTTCAGTTAACCTGGCAGATTAGGCCACTTTCCAGGACTGTGTCTGTGTGTGCACGTCTGTCTGTGTGTGTCCATATAGACTGATTGACATCTTCCTGAGTAGCTTTGTTGCACCTGTTAGTGCAGGACAAACAACCGCTTTATCATTGTTATTGGTAGAAAAGATTTGTGACCTAATAAATTCCTATCTAAGCTCCGGCCCACTTCAACTTGAGCAGAAGTCTAATCAACCAAAATAACTGAAATCACCTGTATGGGTGTTCAGAAGCTTTAAGTGTGAGATGAGAGCTCTGCACAATGTCAAGTCATGTCATGTCCATCAAGGTTCTGCAGTTACGTGATTTTGCTGGAGGGGAGAACATTCTGTACTGGCTGAGTAATCCGTTCAAAATTATGTTCTTACTTTTTGTGCTTTTAAGAAAGACTGAAATTGAATTGGCCTAGATTCTCTGAGGATATGTTTCACAGCCTATTAGTAATTACAGTGTTTGTGTGTTTTTAGTTGATTCTAATTGAATCTATGACAAGAAAAAAAGATTTATTTTATTAACAGATGTTGAATAAACCTGTAAGATACAGTACTTAACAAAAAAGTGTGAAATAACTGAAAACAGGTCTTATATTCTAATTTATTCAAAGTAGCCACCCTTTGCACTGATTACAGCTTTGCACACTCTTGGCATTCTCTTGATGAGCTTCAAGAGGTAGTCACCTGAAATGGTTTTCCAACAGTCTTGAAGGAGTTCCCAGAGATGCTCAGCACTTGTTGGCCCTTTTACCAAATAGCCCTTACACAGTCTGGAGGTGTGTTTGAGGTCATTGTCCTGTTGAAAACTAAATGATGGTCCAACTAAATGCAAACCATATGGGGTGGCATGTTGCTGCAGGATGCTGTGGTAGCCATGCTGATTCAGTATGCCTTCAATTTGGAATAAATCCACAACAGTGTCACCAGCAAAGGAACCCCACACCATCACACCTCCTCCTCCATGCTTCACGGTGGGAACCAGGCATGTAGAATCCATCCGGCCACCTTTTCTGCGTTGCACAAAGACATGGCGGTTGGAACCAAAGATCTCAAATTTGGACTCATCAGACCAAAGCACAAATTTCCACTCGTCTAATGTCCATTCCTTGGGTTTCATGGCCCAAACAAATCTCTTCTGCTTGTTGCCTCTCCTTAGCAGTGGTTTCCTAGCTGCTATATGACTATGAAGGCCTGATTTGTGAAGTCTACTCTTAACAGTCGTCTCGAGATGTGTCTGCTGCTACAACTCTGTGTGGTATTCATCTGGTCTCTAATCTGAGCTGCTGTTAACTTGAGATTTCTGAGGCTGGTGACTCGGATGAATTTATCCTCAGCAGAGGTGACTCTTGGTCTTCATTTCTTGGGATGGTCCTCATGGGAGCCAGTTTCGTTGTAGCGCTTGATGGATTTTGCGACTGCGCTTGGGGACACATTCAAAGTTTTCGCAATTTTCCGGACTGACTGACCGTCATTTGTTAAAGTAATGATGGCCACTCGTTTCTCTTTACTTAACCGATTGGTTCTTGCCATAATATGAATTCTGAATGAACACCTGTGAAGTGAAAACCATTTCAGGTGACTACCTCATGAAACTCATTGAGGGAACACCAAGGGTTTGCAGCACTATCAAAAAAGCAAAGGGTGGCTACTTTGAAACTAGACTATAAGACATGTTTTCAGTTAATTCACACTTTTTTGTTAAGTACATAATCCCATGTGTTCAGTCATAGTTCTGATGCCTTCAGTGATAATCTACAATGTAAATAGTCATGAAAATAAAGAATGCATTGAATGATAAGGTGTGTCCAAACCTTTGGTCTGTACGGTGTGTGTATATATATATATATATATATATATATATATATATATATATATATATATATATATACACACACACACAAATAAGCATCATTTTATTAAAGAATTTCACTGCTGCTTTACCCCCCCCCCCCAATCAGCAGATCATAAGTGCAGCTTTCCCACGTTCAACTTCCCTCCGCCTTGTTTCAATAATGCACTGTTTGTTTCTGTGTCATAAACAGTGGTCGCATACCTGGTCTGGATCAAATAACTCTCCGTGGCTGAGCATGGAGCCACTAATCAAGTTTGCTCAGTCGGAATATAAATCTGTCTTTTCTTTTTTGTCCTTAATCATAAAGTTGATCACTGTGGACTGAGGGCAATAAAAGGGCTGCTGCTGCTTTAGTTGGGACCAATCACAGCCTCACAATGATTCCATTCAGCAGACCAACAAATTGCTTTCCTGGAATGTTTACAAATTCACAGTGTAACTTATAATTAAGTTTGGCTAAAATAAATGAATATCTTGTTTGTCACGTTATTAACAAGAGGAGATTTGAGCAGAGCTGTTTGAGATGAAATAAAGGTCAATAAAAAAAGTTTAAAGGATGATCAGCAATCATTAGCCTTTAAACCTACAAAAAAACACTACGCTGGAAATGTAAGACTGGGAATGAATAGGTAGAACACATTTGTAGTTGTAGAAATATTTAAGAATGTTAAAATACGATTGTGCAATCACAGTTTCTTGAAGCTCAAGATAACGTCTGACCAACAGTCAGTTTATTTTTCTCTATAAATCTTTTCTACACAGAGAGAGAGCCCTGGCATTCATCCAACATGTGTCTGTTGCCAACTGCATTTGCATGTAGGGAAGACAAAAAAAAAAAAATTCTGTTTTTGGCGGAAGCCCACTTTTTGGCATATGACACCGCTAGTCGGTGAATCAATGAGCCTTCTAGTTCTAGGAATGCGGCAACTCCCCACCACCATTGCTTTACTGCGCATGTGTGGGGACACACGTACAGAGACATCTCAATTTATAGATAGATAAACAGGTGAGCATGACAACAACATAGAAGAAAACTGCGCCAAACAACAAGCGTATTGTGCAAAAACTACGTGATGGGAGAGCACGCTACACAGCTGAGGTTTTACCTTTTTCACAAAGCAATCATTTCCAGGAATCCTCCTTAATGCCCTTAAACTGTTTATGTGCAATTAACTTCTAACAAGTCCAACCTTGCAGGAAGGCTAGCTTAGGACAAAGGGAGGTGGAATGGGGCAACTTTGTCAAGTGTTCCTGCGGTTAGTTAAGCAGTTTTGAATAAAGCTGCACTCTCAGTCACAGAGCCCATAGGCAAACATGAGCTGGATGGGGAAATACACACAATCATTTATGCAGCCCCAATGCCTCACACCTGCTCAACTGCTATTGTTGTTTTACGTACACATCTCATCTGGACCGTCTCACTTTGAAGAATATAGTCATATGGACGTTGGTACATCACATGCTCACTGCAGTGCATTACAAACACAGCACTGAACTCATGACAGTAAGGTCTCTTCGTTTCCACTTATCTTCCTTTAGTTGCCAACAGCTGTAACAAATCATTTTATTCTTTAGCCTTTTATCATGCAGTGATCCATGTTAATTACATCAAATACTACATATGACGATTCTCTCTTTGATCACAACTGTGAAATAATTGATTAACAATTTAGATGAGAGACCAGTTTGGTCCCAGGAACAACCATGGGCTGAAAAGGTTTTTAAGTTTGGAAAAATCTAGCCGAGTGAATCCTCTAGCTAGAACAACACATCCCACTGGCGAATTAATTAAAATTCCAAAATGAAAATGACTCTAAAATTCCAGCGTCCTTGAATCCAACCTGGGAACATGTTGCCTTGGAGTTCTTTGATCATTATCATATAATTGTATGATTTGACAAGCCAACCACATGTTTGACATGAAAATGCTGCCACCTTAACTTCAAAGTTTGTTTGCTACTGTTTGTTGGTACCATTTAACTATCCATGGCAGGGAGTCAATACCTCAAAACAGCTCTGATGAGACAGCACAAGGGAACAAAATGCTGTTGTGACAAAGACAAACCACAAACTTATTTATTACCAACTCAAAACCAACTGGTATTCATTCCTATAGTACTGATGTGTCAACGGGTAGGTGCACGTTTTAGATTAATTAACAATCCATTGAGAACCTTAGTTGGCCTGATTGCTCAATTCTGATTCATTCAGATCAAATTTTTTTTGTTCGGCTGTTTACATTTATTAAATATAACCCAATTCAGATGCCAGTGTGAACAGTTCATGGTGCTGAACTGACCCGCATGCGCAAAAGGACAATAACAAGGACGTCCCATGCAGCGCCCTGTCGTATACATGGAGGCCAACAAAGTCAGCGTTTATGGTTTCATTCATAAGTTGATGTGTAGTGGAAGCCTGCAAATTTGTGAGCCGATGATAACGAGGACTAGGATGAGGAGAAAGAGAGCCACATTTTCAAGATGGCTTTTTGTGGAGACAATGGTGGTTGCTTATGTATGGAGGTAGTATACCTGCATAAAACATATTTCACAATGTCACTCCCTGTCTGGATAACACATTTTAATTATTAAGGAATTTTGAGTCATATTCCCTCAGGTGGCAACTAACAATTTATTTTACTACGGATTCTCAGTTATTTGTTAAGTCTATAAAAACTGTGAAAATTCCCACCATAATAAGGAAAAATAAGAAACTAAATAAAACATTAAAGAAAGGCTTGTTTATTGCTAAGGCCATTTGGTTAAATTTAAATGACATTTAAAATGTAATAACTTTTTCACCAGTCACTTGCTGTTAAACGACAAAAAGAAGAAACACTAGATGGCTGAAAGAGTATTTTACAAAACATTGAACGCAACACAAGCCTCTGTGTCTTTAGCTGCAGCCTTTAAGTTATCTAGGATAAGCTAACGTTACCTGTTGTATGTTAACTAGTGTTTTTTTGTATCTCAACCGGTTGTAATCTTCACCCATTTAAAATCAATATTTACCCGATTCACTATACACCATTACATCCCTAGCTTGTTGCAGTGCTGAAACCCTCGGCACTGTGCCGAGCACAGCGTACGGGCAAGATAAACCTGAGCACCGGATCCTCTAACTAAAGTGTCATAGAAAGTGTCACAAAGCCCAGGCGCTTCCTACAGTGCCATGCTTTCACCATGCATTACACACTCGCAGCTGCGGAAATGTCCAGCTTGACAAGTCATTTAATTCAGTAGTTAATCTCAAAAGTAGAGACAACGATGCACTTGTTTTTGAATGCAAAAATGATGCTGCTATTGATCTGCTGATAGCAGAATGATTTTGTAACTACCTACAATCTTCATGTGATGATTCTTCAGTACCCTAAAGCACACAGAAATGTGTATGACACAGGATTTGAAAAATAATGAGACACTCATTCTCTGTTTTGTCTCTCTCTCTATTTGGTGTTTACTTGCTTGATATTTCAATTAAATTATTTCTACTTTTTTTAACCCAAGGCCTATCTACCACAATGGGAAATCCTCATCTTAAAAACTATAATTTTGCTTTTTTCATTGGTTGTCATCAAATAAAACATATAAGTGAGTGTAAAAATGTATTGTGGGTCTAAAGACTTAATGCAGCTGCAATCAGGTGGGAACTACAATGACATCTGACTTTAACTTGCAAACAGTGCAAGTCAAACTGAGAATGTCAATTAAAAACAAATTAGTTGACATGGAAATTGAGTCTCACTTTGTTGACAACAGTTATTGGCGTGTTTTCAGAAAAATAAGACTCAAACAGCTAAAGAATAAGTTGCAAGGTGTGCAGGGTTGCAGGGTCTGGTTTAGTCAGCCAGTCTAGCCACCCACCCCCACCACTCCAAACACACACACGTAAACACACCCAAGCTCATACCTATCGTTGACAAGCTTTGACCCTCGTGACCTGCTAGGTCGGAAAGCCTGGTAGAAAGCAGTGGATGGGTTCCTGCATTTAAATGGGGGAGGAAACAGAGACAACAGAAACATGAGTAAAGGAAAGGAAACATGTATGCCGGGGGGAGAGAGAGATGAGGGAAAGAGACTGTGCTTTGAGAGGGAAAGAGATTGTGAATGAGAATAGGGGAAGATCCTGGACCACACAGAGGTCAGAGGAAATGATGATACCACCCAAATTGCCCAGCTCTTTGCAGGAATGACACAATCACCATGAAGAACAAGCGCATTATGGTCATATTTACTTTTCAAGTCCTAAAACCTAAATCGTCTAAAACCATTGCTTCTCTGACTAGTTGCATTACAGCCAATCACTTTCCTGTCCATCCTGTATCTATTTCTTGCCATTTAAAGCCCCTACCAACATCTGGTTTAATTAACAGATGTGTTCTAAGATGTGGCAATAACATCTGTACAACTCATCCATGGAGATTATTTCTAGTAGACTCTAGTATAGACATAAGTATATTAAAATAAAAATGTATTATTGTTAAAATAATGCACAATATTTGTTTGGTACTATAAAAATCTGGGTGCATCTGTAAAACCCAGAAAAAGAATAATGGAATCGGCCAGGTGTTTTGGGCAACTTATTCCCTAAACTAGAAACCAAAATGCAAAGAGACTTAAAATTGGACAACGTTATTTTTACATACATTATCAGTTTCTATCACTTGTATCCTGCACGGATGATTTTTTACTAGCGCACAACAGGCTGACGCTGCTGTTGGCACAAGACTGACAGCAGATTACAAACCAAAGAAGAAAGCGAAAATAATGAGGGGCTAAGAGAAGAGAGACAGACAGAAGGTTTGGGATCATTTTAACCTGCAAAAAAAAAAAAAAAAAAAATCTGTACAGTGTGTCTATTGTAAAAAGTACCATACCACAACAGCTAGGGCGTCACTGCTATATCATCTCTGTAGAAAACATCCAGTCTACTCATCCATTCCACGGAACAATCCCAACACAAGTTAGCTTTAACTTCTGTTGCCCTCGTCCACTGGGCTGTTTTACACAACTACAGCATGCTCCTCTGCAAATGGTGATGTTTTACAAACAAGCTAAAAGGAAAGCGGCCAGTGTGTAGTGTAACTGTTGGAGCAGTAATAGCTAATTGATTGAATGACGTCATTGGACCATGTCGGTGCTGTCTGTTCTTTCTCCTCCCTCAGTTATTAGCCTTATGAAAATGTGTCCCCCAGAACAGTAGCTATAGTTGAATAGGGCTGCTGTAGTCACATTTTCCTTGGCTTAGTGAACAGCTCTTTTGCATATCCTATGTAATGAGCCAGAGGCAACAACTACTTGGCCAGACGGATTTGTAGAAGAGAAAATGAACTCCAAACAGGGGCTGTTTTCCTGAGGGGTGATACAATTACAAACCACATTAAATATCAGCAGTCAGGTAATTGCTTTTAGAGGATGTTAATGATATAACCTGGTATCAAATCTCAGTCTTGGATGTCAGAGTTTAAAAACAGTCAACAAAAATACATACAGACCAATTACTTTTAGGATGTAAAATACTTCCAACTTCACTCAGAAGACAAGAAAGTATTCTTCAGAAAATGTAGCCTTGTCTAGTTCGATTCTGTTGTTTTGCTCTCGGTTTTATTTATTAGTCATGTACTGTCTGTGGTTTAAGCCTTGGTCTTGTGTCTGTAAATACACTTTAGTTACTTTGGTGAACTATTAGTCAAAGTGCCTTCAACTACCATTACAGCATACATTATTAGCATGTGTGACATGTCCAAAAAAAACAATTGCTCTACAGTAATCTGCATTTAATGCTTTGATAGGCCAATTCAATTCAAAGCTAGTTATTAAACTGGGAAGAAGAGCATGCATTTTAAAACAACTTTCTGGTAACACCACTGGCAACAAACAAAGATGGAAACAAGGTGAGGTATCATGTAACAGCTCTCAAATCTGCCAAGCCGTGCTGAAGCTGGGTTACCCTTCTGTCTCCAACCTAAATGTAAAACTTTGTATGAAAGGCTTGTCACACAATAAAAGCAGGGGTGGTCTAAAAAAAACGTAAAGTGGACAGTTTCACTATATATGAGAACCTAAAGGACTAAAAAACAAAAGCAGGCAGGATAAAAGAATTTTACAAAACGAGAAAAGCATGGTTAACCATCCACTACTGTATTGGCGATTGTCAACTATGATTTGCAGCCAAGTTTTTATATCTGAGCCCATGACAGATTTATCTGCGCCACACCCCACAAACAACACCTCGAGACCTTTGAGTTTCCTCATGAACTAGTGAGGTATTTAGACACTGCTGCAGATTAAATAGCTAACAAACAACATACATCAACATAGCAGCTGTGAGCTCAGCTCTCTGGGCGAGCCAAAATACCTTGTTTTATTGGGACAGGGGAAGAAGTTCGTATGCATGACATGACCTGTTCATCACGCAAAGAGGAGCCAAGCAGAGATATCTTAAAAGAAGCTGAGATAAAGGAAGCAACTTAAAATTATGAAAGTGGAGACAAGGAAAAGTTATGCATGTCACCTCACCTGAACGCCCTTTAGCAACCTTCCTCACCCTCAAAAGCCGGGATTGTAGGAAGTGTGTGAAGGAAGTGTGTTTTTCAGTGCTTTATGTAGCGTGCAGTAGTATGCGGTACACAGCACTGTAAAGGCCACTTTAAAAGGCCCACCAAACATTTGCTGTCTTTTTATAATGTGTACTGTGCACAGACCAGAATAGAATGAATTACTAGGTATAATTTATGGTTTAGACCAGGTTTCAAAACCATCTCATGAGTAGGCATTACGTTTTTTTAGAGATAAGACAAACAAAATGTCTACACCAGCAATGCAGTTAAAGCAGCTGCAGTCCTTTGTTTAGTCACAATACCACTGTACATTAAGAATCATTTGACAGAGCCTACACCTCAACACACAATCATGTCGTTAAAATGCGTACATTAAATTAAAAAAAGAGAGACAAAGTGATAAAAGATCCGTTGGGTCATGTAGGTAAAGTATGAGTAAAGGAGAAGAAATGTAACTGTATCAGTTCTGTCAGATGAACAACTGAAAAAAGCTATTTAAATATGTCTGAGGTATAGAAAAATTTGTTTGTCAATACAAATATGGATCCGACCCATTAAATCTATACGTTAATGAACTAATGTTAATGAGCATATTTCCTACAGCTTGTGACCATAGCAGTCATTAGATCTAATCAGATATGGAGCTGAAATAATTAATTGATTAGTCAATCGACAGAAAATGTATCTGCAACTATTTTCATTGTTGACTAGTTTTTTTTGTTTTTTTTTAAAGCAAATATGCCAAACTGGTTTCAGCTTTTAAATGTGAGGATTTGGTGCTTTGCTTAGTCGCATATGAGAGTGAACTGGACATATCTAGTTGGACAAAACAAGATGTTTGTATTATAATAATAATAATAATAATAATAATAATAGCAGCCCTTATCATACATAATCAGATCCTTTACTATGATCATATTCAAGTTGTCTCTACACAGCTCACCTTCTTTCACACTGCGACCCTAACTCATTTAGCCTAGTTGAGCTATCGGAAATTCCATTGGTGCTGGAAGCAAATATTACCAATATTAGCAAATAAGGGACTACAGTCAAATAAGATACGTAGTGTGTTCAAAGTGAAAGGTAGAATGGTTTTTGGTAGGTATGTAAAAGGATAAAACATTCTTGATATCCTATAGTAAGATTTGCCAGAAAACATAACGGAAACTTATGTGCACCCCCTCAGGCATTTTCTGTGCATCAAAATGTAATGGTTGTTCCTGCTGTTGAGAGAAGCCCAGCAGTGGCTCCAGCTCAGGCCACAGCTTGTCCACTATTTGCGTGACTACATCCAATTCCAAATCCAAATGATGTTAGGGAAGTGTGAGGTCATTTCTGATCCCACCCATCAAAGTAAAATAGGTTGCCCGAGTCTATTTACTAGATGTGTTGTAAAAAATGTGAACTTTAAAAATCGCTTTAGAGCAAGTTTGCACAGGTTACAGTAACAATGCAGGATAATAAACATTATGACACTTCTCTTTGCCTGCCTAACGGTATTAATATTTTTAACAAATGAAGGCCATTAAAATGTATGTCATAATTAAGCAGGGACATGTGACCAAAGCAACAACTGTTTAACAATTAATAACATTTGAAATAATGTAAATATTGTTTTTGATAAGTCATTATGTTATCTGCCAACTGTAAAATATGTATATTATTAATTGGCATAATTGACTGGAACATTTACAAGTTCCATTTAAATGAAAAAATACCTTCTTGTGAAAATAATAATAGTATTATATTACTTATTAAAAATACATCTAACTATCATACAATGACTGAGAATATGTTAAAAATAATCAAGTATTTACTTAGTTCTGTGCACTTTATGGAGTGCAGTTTTTACTTTAAATACCGTCTGGACTGATGTCTTTGCAGGTGAAGACATTTTGCACTCCTAGCAAAAACAACGTGTTGCAAAGGTGTTCAGATCATAAATGTAGTCATTGTAAAGTGAGATAAATTGGATAAATGTACAATCAAACAATGGGCTAGAGTACCTTGTATATTAAGCAACCACCCTTCAAAAATGTGCCAAAAACTAGGTCTCACATTTGGTGGGTTGCCTGAAGGGTTGTCACGCTATACTGTCAGATCTGAGGTGCCGTTCCCTGATCTCATGATGTGTGCTTGACGTGAAGAGATTTAGCAACCAGAACATCTGTCAATAGAGAAGCTTTGTTTGTGTCATAACCTTTTATCACACATAAAGACCCTGGTTCATCAAACATGCAGAGCTATTTGGCAGTGCCCAACGTTTAGGATGTTACATAAGGGTTTCATAATAGAGAGGGATCATTCAACAACTCCTCTGTTACATGTCATATGACAACAATGACATGGTATGATGTTCAAAACTCCCTGCTGTGGAACAGGAAATTATGAAAACAAGTATGTCGATACAAAACCCTGGGCTCTGACAGATTAACAATCATGGCACAACATGCACAAGATGAAGAATATAATCGCAAGAAGAATTTTGCCCTTAAACCCCATTCAGTCCTTAAGCTTAGACTTGAATGAACACATGCTCCATTGAGTCACTTGAGTAAAGATTCTGCTTTCAAAGGAATGCACACAAATTACATTTTCTCCCTTTAATAACTTAAAAACAAGTCCAAAGAGTTCAAATCAAGGACAGGCGACACAACAAAAACTATTAAACACGTTGCAAACACTTGGTTTTGAACTGCAGGTTGTTTTTCTAAAGTTTTTTTTTTTGTCATGCAGTTGACTTTTTGATGTTGCTGAATGCACACGTGAAAATATATCTTTATCTTCATGACATGCATACAAAACTCTCTCCTGTTCATATCAAGTTAAATATACCAAGGCTGAATAAACTGGGCAGAGGGATGAGATGTGACCCAGCAGTTCTTTTCATAATGTAGTGATTAGAAGGTGCCGTGGGAGAGCGAAAAAGAAGCTCAATGACAAACGGGGACGTAACCCTGTGCGTTGGGCTAAGCCTGCAGCCACAAGCAAGTCAGGCAGAGTCCTTGCTGTGTGGCTAACCACTTCCAACGAGACAACCCTGTTCACCCTCCTATGGTACAGCAGGTAGGACAGAGAAGAGAGGTTTCTGGGGTATTTATTAGAGATGTTATACACTCACCTAAAGGATTATTAGGAACACCTGTTCAATTTCTCATTAATGCAATTATCTAATCCACCAATCACATGACAGTTGCTTCAATGCATTTAGGGGTGTGGTCCTGAACTCCAAACTTAATGTCAGAATGGGAAAGAAAGGTGATTTAAGCAATTTTGAGCGTGGCATGGTTGTTGGTGCCAGATGGGCCGGTCTGAGTATTTCACAATCTGCTCAGTTACCGGGATTTTCACGCACAACCATTTCTAGGGTTTACAAAGAATGGTGTGAAAAGGGAAAAACATCCAGTATGCGGCAGTCCTCTGGGTGAAAATGCCTTGTTGATGCTAGAGGTCAGAGGAGAATGGGCCGACTGATTCAAGCTGATAGAAGAGCAACTTTGACTGAAATAACCACTCGTTACAACCAAGGTATGCAGCAAAGCATTTGTGAAGCCACAACACGCACAACCTTCGCGGATGGGCTACAACAGCAGAAGACCCCACCGGATACCACTCATCTCCACTACAATTAGGAAAAAGAGGCTACAATTTGCAAGAGCTCCCCAAAATTGGACAGTTGAAGACTGGAAAAATGTTGCCTGGTCTGATGAGTCTCAATTTCTGTTGAGACATTCAGATGGTAGAGTCAGAATTTGGCGTAAACAGAATGAGAACATGGATCCCTCATGCCTTGTTACCACTGTGCAAGCTGGTGGTGGTGGTGGTGGTGTTATGGTGTGGGGGGATGTTTTCTTGGCACATTTTAGGCCCCTTAGTGCCAATTGGGCATCATTTAAATGCCACGACCTACCTGAGCATTGTTTCTGACCATGTCCATCCCTTTATGGCCACCATGTACCCATCCTCTGATGGCTACTTCCAGCAGGATAATGTACCATGTCACAACGCTTGAATCATTTCAAATTGGTTTCTTGAACATAACAATGAGTTCACTGTACTAAAATGGCCCCCAGTCACCAGATCTCAACCCAATAGAGCATCTTTGGGATGTGGTGGAACGGGAGCTTCGTGCCCTGGATGTGCATCCCACAAAATTCCATCAACTGCAAGATGCTATCCTATCAATATGGGCCAACATTTCTAAAGAATGCCTTCAGCACCTTGTTGAATCAATGCCACATAGAATTAACGCAGTTCTGAAGGCGAAAGGGGGTCAAACACAGTATTAGTATGGTGTTCCTAATAATCATATAGGTGATACCAGTATTGGTATCGCCTCCCGATACTGCCTAAAACACTGGTATCGGGAAGTACTGGAGCTTATGCACCGATCCGACAATAAATAAAAAGAATGAAAATCTACGTTAAAGTAGTAAATTTATGTTCTTTGTCGGTTATAACTGACTGTAGTAGTGCATGATATATTGGCCGCCGATACATCAGCCAATATGGTCAATTTTTTTACACATCGGTATCGTTCAGATATACTATAGAACTATAGAAAATAGGGCCAATGTGAATCATTCCTGTGTATTTGACGTGTGTGTAGGCTTAGATGTGAGTGTGTGTTAAATCTGACCTGTCAAGGGCAGTAACAGCGTCTTAACAAATCGGAAATAAGAAGAAGAAAATGTGATTGTGGGGGCCGGGATGTTTGTTTTTGCACAAGCGCATTAACACAAAATGAAGATATCTGTGTTACATGCCCAAGAACTCCCTTGCTCCCATACAGGTAGGCCTGGCTATTTTTTCGGACCTAATGCAAATTAAAATAAACTCTGGCCAATTTTTACGGCAATCACGATAAGGTGCTAGCAAAATGGAACTACTGCAGCTAATGTCCATAGCTTCTAGTTAGCTAAAATGGCAATTATGGGGGAATAATCTAAAGAGTGCATTTGTACCTCTTAATGGACACAAAATGCAATTAAAATGTCTGCAACATGAACCTTACATGACAACAAGATGCGTTTCAACTCAGACATTGTTTAAATTCACCAACCCTGTGAGTTGCTAGCTAGCTGCCGTCTGGGATGAGTGTGTTAAGCCGGGCTATGGTAATAATCCTCACAAAGCAGTTTCTTGTAGTTTCTGTAGTGTTTCTGACCATATTAGTGACTATGTAACTACATTGGAAACTGACCTAATTATGTTTGTGCCTTTTACAGTAAAATAATGTTACTGACGGCTAGCTGTAGTCTCGCACTGCAGTAGCTCCTTATTGATATCACCAATCTGGCTCGTTTGTTTTCTGTCAGCTCCATGTACAAGCGTGGATAGTGAATGTCTCTTCTGCCACTTCAAATGTTGCCCAAAAAGGCACTTGCCAGTTACAGCACTTAGTTACTGTACCTGTACTGACTATCATAAAACAGTTTTTTTCTATACAGAGATAGACATTACTGCCATTATTTTTACATCAGTGCATAACTAACTGACTGTCAAACTGGATAAAAAAAGAAAGTTCTGTGACATTCATTGTTTGTTTAAGTTCATGTTTTACAAAGAGTTTAACCTGAGCCAGACCGACAACAAAGATGGAAATCATATCACATCTATACAGGGATAGCAGTATACAGTTGTAAAACCATAATGAAATATATGACACACTGGTATTGGTTCAGTACTCAGGTAACGGGAAGCAAAAAATGGTATTGGACCATCTCTAGTATTTATGACTCACTCAACTTAAAAAAAAACTAAAAAAAAATACGATCACAGCTCGAGCTGTAGCAATGTTAAAGGCAGGCTCAAACACATCAGCAAACACTAGCAGGTAAAGGCAGTGACAGATGAGTAAAATATGTCACACTGATATAAGCATTCTTGTAAACAGAGGGTGTTAATTTCTGCTCGGGTTACACATAATTGTTACAATGAGTACCGATGAGTCAGTCTAATTCAGGATCTGGGGTGGCTCATACAGCTGGGTGGCAACTGATAGCATCACCCTGGAGCTTCAAAGCCACCCTATCTGCTCAATTTCACCCAGCAGGGCTCAAGTTCGTTGACTCTGCCGGTTAAATAAAGTGTAGAATTGGTTCCTGGAGCGTGACGCTGGCCAAGTGAACTTTGCCACACTGGTCGCTCTCAGGTTTGTTTCTGTCTCAGATTGTCAGCTGCTGTGTAATAACACTGGCCACTCTCCGGTGACTTTTTCTGGCATTGAACAATGAGCCTGGCGACTGATTCATCACTCTTAATTTATAGTTTTGCCTAATAACAATAATGTTTCAGTCTAAATATGAAGAGCAGGTTTTATTTTTTACTATTTTAAAACCAGGCATCCAATGAAATGTTTGTTGTATGTATTTAAGTTGGAAGATACATTACCCGTTTTCACTATAATGACTAGACTGCTGGAAATACAGAATTAGTATGCCATTTAGTAAACACTCACTCTGGCCTAAGTGGGAGAATGAGCCGGTTTCTTAGCAGCTTTTAGCGGGGCAGTTTGTCTCCTTAAATCATTTTCTATCCAAAAAAACATTACATTACCATACACTCCTTCACTTTATCAAACATGGTATCAGAGGGAGCCATACTTCTAACCATGGAAGTGTTAATGCAACTGCTGTACCATATTCTGGCCATGATCCAAGGTCTTCCCAGCTGTTGTATTGCTGGTTTCTTAGGCATTTAGCTCTGTGCTGATAAAGCAAAACAGATTCCTGTGACAAATGACATGCAACTCCTTTCACATTCAGTACAATGGGCGTGTCTTGAAAGCTTTACATCGACTGCCCTTTTGTAAACTTATATAGATCTAATGCTTGCTCTAGTACAGGAAGCGTACAGTGCCACAGTTCCCTTTACAGATCTTTGTATGTGAGAAAAGAATAATGCAGAGTGAGTGCTTAGATGCTAAATGTACTACATTATCATGTGTATCACTGTTAAGGTGATACTCCTTTCAGATTTCATCCTTAACAATGACTGAAAACGTATTTTACTGTGCACATTATGCTTATGGTAATGATTAGGGTTGTTGGGTACGGGTGGGAAAAATAATTGATTCTTAGATATATATTTTTTAAAAAATGTTTTTAATCTTTTGTTAATTTATTTTTTTAAACGTTTAAGGCTTAAGCATGGAATGACTACAAAATAAAAAAACAAGTAGACAAAACATTTCATTAAAACATGTATGAGATGAATCTCTGTATGACCAAAGCGAGAGCTGTGTCCGGGTTCTCGGCAGTAAGTCGGACTCGTTCCAGGTGAGGGTTGGCCTCCGCCAGGGCTGCACTTTGTCACCAATCCTGTTTGTAATATTTATGGACAGGATATCGAGGCGTAGTCGGGGCGGGGAGGGGTTGCAGTTCGGTGGGCTCGGGATCTCGTCGCTGCTTTTTGCAGATGATGTGGTCCTGATGGCATCATCGGTCTGTGACCTTCAGCACTCACTGGATCGGTTCGCCGCCGAGTGTGAAGCGGCTGGGATGAGGATCAGCACCTCTAAATCTGAGGCCATGGTTCTCAGCAGGAAACCGATGGAGTGCTTTCTTCAGGTGGGGAGTGAGTCCTTACCCCAAGTGAAGGAGTTTAAGTACCTTGGGGTCTTGTTCGCGAGTGAGGGGACTATGGAGCGTGAGATTGGTCGGAGAATCGGAGCAGCTGGTGCGGTATTACATTCTGTGTATCGCACCGTTGTGACGAAAAGAGAGCTGAGCCAGAAGGCAAAGCTCTCGATCTACCGGGCAATTTTCGTTCCTACCCTCACCTATGGTCATGAAGGCTGGGTCATGACCGAAAGAACGAGATCCAGGGTACAAGCGGCCGAAATGGGTTTCCTCAGGAGGGTGGCTGGCGTCTCCCTTAGAGATAGGGTGAGAAGCTCAGTCATCCGAGAGGAGCTCGGAGTAGAGCCGCTGCTCCTTCGCGTCGAAAGGAGCCAGTTGAGGTGGTTCGGGCATCTGGTAAGGATGCCTCCGGGGGCGCCTCCCTAGGGAGGTGTTCCAGGCACGTCCAGCTGGGAGGAGGCCTCGGGGAAGACCCAGGACTAGGTGGAGAGATTATATCTCCAACCTGGCCTGGGAACGCCTCGGGATCCCCCAGTCAGAGCTGGTTGATGTGGCTCGGGAAAGGGAAGTTTGGGGTCCCCTACTGGAGCTGCTGCCCCCGCGACCCGACTCCGGATAAGCGGATGAAGATGGATGGATGGATGGATGGATGAGACAAATACTGTATGTGTCAAAATCTAACAAACTCAGATTTATATATATACTTTTTTAATCAAGCATGGAAATGTACATAAAAGAATTGTTGCATCAATAACTGGTTTAGAATCGAATCGTTGGCCTGTGAATTGAATGAAGAGGTGCCCAGAGATTCCCACCCCTAACTCTAAGGGTACAGACCGAATTACGTCCGATTACCAAGTACTGATTCACGTTAAATCAATCAGAGCCAAAATTTTGGTACCTGAGATCGCTAAGCGCGAACTTCTCTGTCCTTACCTTGGCGTGTTTTGAAAGAGAGAGGGGCGCAGTTCTCTTAACACATCCATGGCGCAGAGCACCAAACATCTTTGACAGGTTGGACGTAAAAAAAGCAGTTCTGCTGAGCTTTGTTGGGCTTTCTTTGAGCCAAACATATCATCTTATTCATTTATCGCACTTTATCGCTACTGTGTTACTTCTGTTTTTCTCTAGTCTCTTTAGTTTATTTTACAAAAACATTACACATTTTATTTCTCTGCACTTCTCGGTATAAAAACCATGTAACCGACGTACTGAACCGTATAAAATTGAATGTTGTAAAAATACCAAAATTGGGAATGCCATGTTTAACCCTTACACTTATTTGTGTTTCTCAGACTACGCACAGATGGCAGCGCACAGAGGCGCCAGATGTACAAATCAAAAATCTGATTTATAGATTAAATAAAAAATATAAAACTAAAAAGTGTTTTTTTTTTTTTTACAAAAGATTACTCCACAGGGTTTACAGCTAACATGTTATGTTACTTCTTACACTTTTTCAACTTTGGTTCACTGTTGTAAGCTAGATAAGAATATGGGTGAAATTTTCGAACATGTTAAACTTAGAAGCTGACTCAGATGAGACAGAGACATGATAGTGTGAAAGTTCAAAATGAACCAGCCATCACACCTCACCATAGTGTTAACCAAGAGGTCAACATGCCTGATGATGGTTCTTATAAGATAAAAATAAAAAGGACTGACAGTGTTAAAAAAGCCAAGCTTCAAAAAGGGTGAAAGGCTTCTGATTATCACAATGAAAACTTGAGTTTTTAAAGATTTCCGCATGTCTGCTGAAGAAATCAAGTAAGTAGAGTCTGATTTACAACAGCATAAAGGTCAACCAAGAGTTTTGAAAAGCGGTAGTAGTTCCACACGCACTAGAACATGGTCACACAATTACAGGAAGTTATTTGTTGGAAGCTAGAAAATAAATTATACAATGGCCTCTCTGGGTTAAAAAGAGGATGAGTTTAGTCACTTATGACAACAAAAACCTGATTGAGTGATAAGCTGAGATACCATCTGTTTGGTACAGCCCTTTCAAATGAGCGAATAAACCATTATCAGTCTACCCAGCCACAATGACTCACGTCCGTTTCCTTGCAAAGACCTGCTCATTGTAAGACACTTGAGGAGATGTGTGGGGCAAAGCGGACATCAAAGCAAAGCAGGAAATGTAGGTTCTAGCAAAACCTGCACCTTTCTCTGCTGAAGACAGGAAAATAGCACCCTGAAGAACTTGTATTGCCTGCCTCAATGTTAGATCTATAACCTTAGCTGGCCTCCAGAGCAGGTTGTGCTCATGTTTACTTACTTAATGAGGACTTGCGGAAGAAAAAGAAAAAAAAACACTGCTGTGCTAAACATTCACAACCTGACATGATAGGGTTTTCTATAAAAAAAATATAGATGTTGACACCAAATCTGCTATCAATTCATTGTTTAGGTCATTTTTCAAGCAGAAAAGCCAAAGAATCCCTAGTTCTAGCTTCTCAATTGTAAGGATTCTCTGCATTTCTTTGTGCTATGATGGTCAAGATAAAGAAATGAGAATTTGACTTGGTTATCTGAAGACTTCACCTTGGGCTTGTGGAAGATGTGATGGAAAATCTATCACAACTTTATAACAATACAAATAAATCGACGAATACGATCCATCACTAATCAAAATTATCGTTCATTGCAGCCCTTTCTGCCCATTTCACAGCTTTTTTTCATCATGGTCCTAATTGTTATCAAAAATCAAATTCAAGAGATCCCTCAAAAAATATACATATGACATACAGAATAATGATACAAGCCTGAACATAAAATGTAGTACCAGTCTGGCTTTAGTATTACAACCTTTTAGCCTTCACTTCTCAGTTATGAGAGAAACGTTCATTGGAGTAATGTGGCCTCTCACTGTGTGTGGACTTAAGTACCCACAGATAACCCATTAGAAAGAAGTTTGGGGCGGACTTGGAAAAAAAACAAGAAAGGCAGTGATTGGCAAATGAAAAAGAAACTGAAGAAAACAAAAAAGTCCCAAGACCCTGGAGACGCCAAGAATAAGCCAAACATGAGCTAGCTAAAAGCTCTTATTCACTTTTTCTTCAAACTTGGAGCCTCTCTTCAACTCATTGGGCCAATCCCACACCGTCATACTCCCACACACACAGAACAGATGAACAGTCACAAGCACCAGTGAGCCAGATCAGTAGACGGCACCCATTGAAAGCAAGAGCACAGAAGAGGATGGATGACTCAAATGCATCTGCCTGCCATGCTTTCCACACATCCTCATTACTCACTATTCAGTCAACTCGGTCTCCAGGGGGCCCCAGGCACTGAAACCCTGTTGTTCAACCCTTGCTTCACACTCTGGGGGACTGAATGGCTGAGACACGCTGCTCAGCATTTTCTCCAGCAACTGGTTAGCTTATTTAGAGCTCAATACATTTGTAAACCACAGACCTTTAGTCAAATATAGTCCTCCATGCCTGAAGACTAAGCTCTGATCTGCAGTCAGCTTTAAAAGCCTCCACAAAAAGGCATTGTCGTAGAACTGCTGAATCACCTACTGCATTAACCCCTTCCCTATTATGTTTTTGCTTGCTCTGAAATATATTTTTCACCACTGCATTTTGAGATCTATTATTGCTCATCATTAGCATAAGACAAACTCTGAGATGAGGAAAGTTCTGCCCAGTGCTTGTTTTCTCTCTTTCACTTCCTTTTTTGTGTCAGAATATCTGACTTTACTGTAAACCAAAAAAAAAAAAAAAAATATCGGAAATCTGATGAGTGACTTTTGAGGAAACTCTGAAGCAGCACAGATGTCAAAGAGGGTGTTGTTTTAGACACACTTAAATATCTTATTGTCAAACTGATTTAAGTCCATTAACATATCATCTTTCATTGTGTGCTCCATGCTGCAGTTTTAGGTCAGCAGCAATAGCAGCCAATGTTACAAGAAACAGTCATTGTGATTATATGACCTCTTTGTAATGCTAACTCTGTAATACAGTGGGCAATAAAGCACTGTAAAAAAATTACCTTTACGACAGCAGGTGTGGTAAAAACACTAACACTTTTGTCCAATGCGGTAGCTAAAAACAACAAACTTAAAGTTACATATAGCCACTTTAAGTAAGACTAATTTGCCATTAAGCCAGGGAGAATTTTATTTTTGTTTAATTGGTCAGTTATCCTAACTGTATTGCCTTTCGGCATCAAGCTTCTGAATAAAACTGGTTCCGTCAGATTGAACCAATGTGTAAAATACCAACACGCTTAAAGACAAATGTACTTTTGGTTAATATATTCTTGATTCATTAAATTCTCAAATTGATAACATCTGAAATTACAACACATACACTGGAACATTACATAATCCATCAGCTCAACGTAGCCCACCCCTCTCAATGTACAAAGTACAGACTGGTGACAAGGACAAATGAGTCAGTGCATACTTAACATGCACCAACCAAGAAAAATAAAGGGTCTAACCTGTTCTGTACGGAGACCATTTAGGAAAGGACAACACCAACAGTTTAAACATTGTACTTATTCCTGTAACAGCCTGCAACATACTCTGCGGCTGATTCAATGGCCCTGATTCCAGCACAAATTGAGTTAGTTATGGTAAGCCGCCAGGAGCATGGTTGTTTACTTGCTTTGGCAGGTCCACTCTAATTGAAAAAGATCCCCTGACCACATCTTGCTGAGATAACAGGGTGAGTCCTGCTATGCTAACTTATTCAACCACTTTCCCTCACACCGCTGGCCTCTTCAGATCTTTGAAACTTAAAAATATTGCATGTTTGACATGTTTTAAAATCAAACAAAATGTACTGTACTACAAAATGAAGACATTATTTTTGCTCTGCCTGTGTGACGGAGAGGATCATTGTCTTTGGGAAGAGGACCGGATTAGCTGAAAACTGTTAATGAGCAATATGAGGCTAGTTCAAGGAGACGTCATTAAATGCCAACTCCGGTCAGTTACTATGCTTTTATAAAAATGCTGGGGATTGCTCAACACCAACTTTAACCCCAATTTAAAAGCAAAGAGAAGAGAGTTTTGTCTATGAAGTGAGGCGTCTCCCTTGATTAATTAAACTAGAAAAGACAATGTGAATGGGAAGGGGAAAAACATTGCATAAGCAGTTTAGCAGCAGAGAGGGAGAGTGTTAACAGCTCAGTTATGGATTGACAAAAATGGACAAAAAAAAGCCAGAACAGTCACATATAGGGAGACTGACAGGAGGCGGGGCCAGTGGTCCAGCCCAAAAACAGAGCTGGTGCAGACCCATCTGCTCCGCCCGGGGCGTCCCACAATCACAGCTATTCAGGGCTCCTGGAATGTGTCCCCTGGAAGTTCAGGCAGATGAGCTATCTGTGGAAAATAAGCTGCTTCCTTGTTTCCAGGCACTGCGGCAACCAAACTACAACCCTCAACACACCCCCAGACCCCAACCCCATACACACACACACACACACACACACACACACCACCTGACCCTAAACCCTCCCCCTTTGTGTTAAACTGTCAAACTTCCAAGAGGTAAAATTGACAGAGGCACTACAGTACAAGAACCCGTGCATATTCATATTCACACTAACGATGGAGGTAGGCTCTTCTACAATAAAGTTCAATTAAAATGGCATATGTGTGATGTAAAATATCAGCCAATAACACTTTTGATAATTTCTTATCAATCTAGGCATGTCAAAAGTTGTTGAAAGTCAAGTTTGTCCAACTGAAAAAGTCCGCACACTGCAAGTGTCTCTTCCCAAAATGACTCCACCAGTTCAACCATTGTTTTCCCGAACTGCAGGAGCCCCATTTGGAGTTGGACGACTCACAATTTCCACCAAGTTGAACTCACACGCACACTTTGCAGCTGACCTTTCAGAAAGCTTCCAATCAGATTACAACTTTATGTGACATTCAATGTGTGTGAGGAGAAATTAATCTTGTGGGTATTTGAGTTTCCACAATTGCATGGTGACATCACATGCTGGCTATCAGACATGTTGAGGTGGTTTGTAAATTTGGCAGATGGTTTCCTTTTCTTTTAATCTTACAAAAACAAACTTAAGTTTGTAAAACCGTGTTTGCGACTAGATGGTGATCGGTTTGAATCCCCATTCTGACTAGGGACAATAACCTTCACAAAGACACTTGTACTCTTCAGTAGCCAACAGCAGACTGTGGCTGAAATGGGTAACTCTCAAATGTGAACGTTTATATTCACAAAAGGTGAGGCAGGGTAATGTTGGAAGAAAAAAAAGCCAGCAGGTGCAAATCTTCTTACCACCTTCTTCCTTTTTTTATCTCTCACACACACACACACACACACACACACACACACACACACACACAAGATATTCACTTCTTACAACATTACGATCATTTTTAACCCTGTCCAACAAGTCAAACAATTTTCCAGTAGAACTGGGACACTGGAAAAACAGCATCTAACAGTGTCAGGCTGTTGCGAGGGAGAGGAAGAATGAGGGGTCGAGTGAAGTGAGTGCAGGCCTCGAGCAAATACTTCAGACAGAGAAAGAGTCAAATTAAAGCAAGGCAGTGTAGTCAAATGAGGAGAGTTTTCAGGAAATGGTTAATAATTGGGATGTACTGTACACAATTTAGCACCAATATATTATTCATTCACATTATCAAATCAGATTAATCAATGAGGTTCTCGCTCTGTTATTGAGCTTCTCCTCTTGATGAAATGTAAGTTAAAGGGCAAACTGCTCCCATCGAAGGAAACCAATTTGTCCCAGGGGCAACTTCACCACTTTATTTGGCAGAGATACAGCACGCTGAGCAGAGATGCTAACCATTCCAAGCTGAGGGGAAATCGTTCTAATCTCACAACTCCACACCCACAATGCTTTGTTCCACTTCTGTGATGGACACTAACTCAAAACAGAACCAAACAATGAAACTTGGAACAGATTCCTCAACGAGGCTGCACTCGTGCACAGAGCAATGCACCTCTGAAAAAAAAATTTTTTTAATTATTGTGTGTTTTTTGAGATATCTTACATTTTTTTTGTCTTGGTAAGATCTACAAGAACATTATCAAGGCATTTTAATTACAACTGATGACAGTTTAAGCAAGCCTATGACTGCCAAGAGGCCTTTGGGCCCCACAACCTCAACTAAAACTGCACAAGTTTTGAGGTCAACCAAGATTTACAGTGAGTTCTGTATGTAGGAGGCAGAATCCATATAGAAAAGAGTCAAAAACAGTTCCACTGTTCTTAATATAAACGTTGCCATTGTGTACTTGTCATTATAGAATAAATTATTTTTTAAGTTTTTTTAAAACTAGATACAAGCTTTTGTGCATGGAGTGATTTCTGTGGTTCACTGTCAGCAGACTAACTGACTTGACTAAGAATGTGTGAATTAAAGCAAATTTAAAACACACAACATTTTAATTATAGCAGCCCTATAAGGGTTCCTTTTTCACAAGGCTTTTTTCCCTTTTTAACCTGTGACAAGTGTGCTGTTTCAAGTCTCTACAATTTACAATCTAATGGGAAAATTAGCAAGTGTGCATTGAAGAAGAAGAAGAAGCTTAAATCTCCTAACAGGTCAGCACAAGTCAATACTTTGTTAAGCTGATATGTCGACATGGACAGGCCTAACAAGGACTCATCTAAAGAGTCAGAGTAGAATGCAGACATTGTCCTGCTGATTCAGTCTGACCATGTCATCGCTGCTACAGACACAGGTGGCTTATGTGCTCGGCCTGCCATCACTTTAACAAGTGTGTGTGTCTGTGCGCAGGTCTGTCTTCTCCACTTCTCTGACACGTCCTGTCCTGCCCTGCTGCCAGCATCACCATAGCTACACAGACGGCCACTGATGTTACTCTTTAATACACACAGTGGCTGTTCCTTTCATGAAATTTCTGACAACACACAATGTTTCTCCCCTTTGCACACAATCAACCCATGTGTAGTCTTGCATTGCTACACCAATTTTCTCAGCACTGGAGTATGGGCTATCTAAACCATCTGGCTGGTTTGCATTTCTTTAAATCAATCACAACAGTACTGGTCGGCGCTACGCCCGATAGAGATGGCGAGTGACATCCGGCACATGAGAGACGCGCCGGATGTCAGACTTTATCCTAGCAATTTACATCTGTTGAGCCAGACTAACCCATGTGTGATGTTGCTGGGATAAACAAGTCATACACACAAATGTGTGTGTTTGTGTGTGGACTACAGCTATCATCTAGGTCATTCTTGGCCAAGACATCACCTCTCAGACTCTCCTCTGCTTGCTTGTGGCAAGTGGCAATGAGTGGCAACACTTCAGCTCAAGCTGTGTGACGGCTATCCGACAGACCCTAAAAATAGCTATAGTGTGTACATTAGAGGAGTACTGTATACAGGTGAAAAGTCGGTATTTACAAGGTATAAAGTTGGGAAGCTGGTATTTGCTGCTCAGGGGGAATATGCTAACCATCTCTCCTAGACAGACAAAAGAAGAAAAAAAACTGACTGCCTGTGTTTGGGGAACTATTCCCTTCTCAGCTACAAAACAAAGCTACTGCATGTGTTGTAACATCTCAACAAGTGCTTGTTAATGCCCCCTAAACCCAAACAGCCTGTATGGTGGAATGGAAGCTCAGGGAGAGGGCTGTGGGTGTGTAAAGAGGCAAGTAACTAAACAATGTTTTGTCGGCCGCCTATTAATGACAAAGACAGAATATTCCTCCTGTCTCTGCCCCTTTTCATTGGCTCACTACCCCTCCTTCCTCTCAATTTATAATTTACTTCAGTCATAGAAACAGAATTTTAAAAATAAAATGTTTTGTTTTATTGTTCCTTCCTACCCAAACACTTAGTGTGCTTAATTTTGGAACTGGTAAAGGGAAAGGCGTTCTCCACAGCGCGGAGTATGACCACACTGCAGTAGAATGCAACAAGAATGTTTAACATGAGGGCAAACTTCCAGAGACACACTTACTATCTCCAACAATTTGTCAATGCTGCTCCAGTTAAAGACTGTTTCGTCTTTTGCTCATACACTCTAGTAAACCTATATTAATGCCATTACACTGCTTTACTGATGCCCACAGGTAAACAAAAAATCATTCATGGCAGTGGACTCATTTCACATAGGCCTTGTTTATATTATACCCTCTTACCTGTCCTCATCCACATCCATGGTAATATGGATGCCAAACAGGCTGTTGACAGCAGGAGTGGGCAGGTTGAGGCCATCACCCAAGAAAGGCTTTACAGCATCTTTGCCTGGTACTACCACAGCACTGGACTCAGGTAGGGTATCAGACGTCTGCCTGCTGTCTTCTGCCTGGTTACCGAAGATGGAGGGAATGCCTGTTGTTGCTCCTCCGTGGGCTCCTTGGGGCTGCTGGACAAGTCCTCCTGTGCCCGGTGCCTGACTTGGCACTCCTGGAGGGGTGTTGGTGGTACTGGGCACTGTGGTAGGTGCATTCTGGACACCACTGTGGGAGGTGGTGGAAGATGCTGGGGCAATGCCTAACCCTCCTGAAGGCTGAGTCTGGTTGACATGCTGTTGTTGGCCAATTCCTGGAAGGATGGGTGCCATGGCTGACGTATTGCCCCCTTGCAGCAGGTGGCCCTGGGCGGAGGCGGCCTCTCCACCCAGCCCTTGGGTTCCTGGACCAGCAGGGGTGATTAGAGGCGATGGTACCTGGCTGGTAGGAGGCCCCACAAGAAGGGTAGGCATGGGAAGGTTCTGAGTGCTTGAAACAAGGTGCTGCTGACGAAAGTCCGGCTGGCCTGCTGAGAGGCCAGTAGGATGAGTAGAATAGGCAAACTGCTGGGCCTGCATGGCAGGAGGCATAACGGGAGACATCTGATGCATGGCACCATGGTGCACACCATTGACGTTGTTAGGGAGGAAGGTCTGGGGAGCAACAGGCTGCATATTGACCTGAGCCTGAGGTTGATGTGATGCTGTAGATTTATACCCTGTGGGATGAAAGGCACTTGCTCCGCTACCTATCTGAGGGGCCAAGCTGTAGCCTTGCTGCAGAGACTCTGCAGGGAGGGAGTAGCCACTGTCCACGGTGGGAAAAGCACTGCTAGTGACCACTGAGTTACTTGTGGCCCCTAGCCCACTGTCCCTGTCTATACTGTGATCATGGGTAACAGTTGGCCTTATGTTATCCACAGTTCGATTAACATTCGAATCTGAGTCTCTCTCGTAAAACTCAGTGCAAGTCCACCTGCCCCGTCTGAAGGGTTCTCCAGTACCATGGTCAAGTTTAATGACCCTGAAACGGGAACTACAGCTGGTGTTAACAGGGGTTGTGTGAGCCACATTGGTAGAGACAGTGGTAGAATTACTGACTGTAGTACTGACTGACGGATGGGTGGCTGAGCTCGCAACAAAGGGTTGAGTTGCAGCTGCCACAGGCGCATTTCCTCCTAAATTATGTGGGGTGACACGACCAGTGCCTATACTTTTATAACAAAGTCCCCCGTTGACAGGACCTGTAGTGGGCGGCTGGCCCTCGTGATGCTCTCCTACATGGTTTAAGGTTTCCTCGGATGAACTCATCTCACACACCCCGAGGTCGGTCCGACAAACGTCAAATATTTCCGACGATACGTCCTCTGTCCGGGACTCGTCCGGATCGTCCAGGCTCTCGGTGTCGTCGGTGATGCTGCTGGCCGCCACCTGAGCCTGCGTTACACTCGTAATCTGGAAACAACTTTTCTTCTTCGCCGGCATTTTTGACATGTTGACTATATGCGTCCGTCTGCTCCCAGATGAAACAAAGTGCTGGACTAATGCCTTGCGAAGTAATTCACAGCTGAAGGATATGACACAGACACGTACAGTCACAGAACGTTTCCATGCCGTTCCTCTTACTCTCTCTTGTCTGACAAAAGTTTCTCAACCGGAGCCAGACCCTGCGAAACTCCCGAAACGCTCCGCGGTGTCCAGTCACAGCACACGGGCGACTGCCGTTCTCCTCCTCCGGCCTCTCTGACACCCGGGTGGTCTTCCTTATGTCCCGGCAGGGGAGTTTCAAACAGGCCCTTGTCCAAGTTCTTGTTCAGCAGCTGCCACCGGTACTTTAGTCTGAGGCAGGCCCGGTCTCGCAGCCCAGTCTTCTCTCTTAGCTGTAGATGTATTTCTCGCCGACAAGCTAAGTTAGCTGATGTACGCTAGTTTTCCATACCTCTGTACCAGCATGTGCGACATCATGATGTAAACAAATCCGTTGGCTTTCCAGAAAGAACATATAATCCAGCAGTAGACAGAGAAAATGTCTCAAAGTCGTTGAAGTTTTGCCTTTTGCCTTGTGGACAGCTCACTTTTAGCAGCTGCTACTAGCAAAATCACTTTACCACAGCTGCAGCAAGCTAACGGGTGGCTAACTCCTGCCTGCCGCTCTTCTAACCCAACCACTCGACAAGATGGCAAAAGCGAAATGCATCCTGGGTATTAAGAGGAACTAGTTTTCTGTTATCTAAAAAAAAAATATTTTCAAATCAACGACGCCACAAACCTGTATCGAATGTACTGTCTAACAAGTTGGTGAGGCTGTCTACAATTATAAAATAGCCAAATTAGTTTTCTTGGCAAAAAAACGATTTCGGTTGCGGAAGCCGTCATAGCTTCCGGTTAACGTCCCACCCCCTGTAGGCCTTATATTTCCTAGGATGGCGAAGGCATAGCCCACGGATGGCCCGCCCATGTAAATAAAATAACCCGCACTACCTTCCTTCTTATTGGCTAGTACTCGTTGTCTTCATTGGTTGGCCTGTTTGGTTTTAGGCAAG
This sequence comes from Etheostoma perlongum, assembly GCA_026937815.1. NCBI lineage: Eukaryota > Metazoa > Chordata > Actinopteri > Perciformes > Percidae > Etheostoma > Etheostoma perlongum. The sequence continues at coordinate 14,588,170 of CM049379.1, forward strand.
AGGAATGGGATTGGCTAGGGTTAGCTCAAGGTAAGCCAATCAGAGGCAGAGTAAGGCAAAGTAGGGCGGGACATGCCTTCGCTATCCTGGGAAAAATACTTTACTTTAGGTAAAGGAAGAAATGAGTTCGTCAGCTGTCGACAGATGTTAGTTGTGGGTGAAGTAGGGTTTATAATTAGGTGAGTATACATTCGGATATCCTCAGAAATTTACAGTTTACAAATGTGTATTTATCATCGCATGTAGTCTACAGCCATCATATGAAACAACAAACTCGCCTGACAAAAGACACTGTCCGTTTTGTTGTTGCATCTTTGTAACTCATCTCTGTTGAAAAATTCAGTTTCTATTTTTATAGCCTACACTGCATAGGATACTTGGCATACAGTTGCTTAACGAAGATGACAGAACACTTCATTAATGCAGTCCTAAGAAATGTAGCCTACAGGTTTGTGTGAAACAGTTTGGTCACTGAGTGTGCACATATTGAGGCCATCAAATAAATAAATTAGTCTAGCTATACTCTAGTATTAATCCCAATAAGAAATTACATCATCATACGAAACAAACATCAGGACACTCAAGACCGTATAGAATTAAAATGTATTATTATATTAAGTTATAATAAACTAAAATCTACAAACTGAACTAAACTGAAACCAAAATCATTAGTTAAATCATATGTAAAATAGAAGAAATCATCTCACAATGCTGTTGCTGGAAGAAATTCTGATGTATAACCATGTAATGCATAACAATTAAATATTTGCCACATCCAATCAGGCTCAACTCACTTGTGATATGTGGAAGTAAACTTTCAATTTGTTAGTTACAGCACACCTCCCCCATTTAGTGTAACTCCAATTCAATTTTTAGTGTCAAATTATAACAGAAGTTATCTCAGGGCCCTGATTGACTTGTATAGATCACACTCTCTTATTTACAAAGACCCAATATTCCTCCATTAACAACAGTGGCAAAGAAAAACTCCCAGAAACCTTTAACAGAATAGGCTCTGGGTGGACTGAAATACATTGACAGACAAACTTAAGTACAAATAACCTGCCAAAGCAATCGCCAACCAGTAAAATCATCCCAGAAAACTGCTGTATTTTTCTGTTGGCCAGTATATCCAGTCTTGTCCAGGAAGCAGAAAAGGACATGGCCCATGACTATGGTGACCCCTAAGGGTAAAAAACAAAACAAAACACATTCATTTATGTGGGTTTAAATGATTTGGACTCCCCTCCATCAGTAAAACTGAGGAAACCTTTTTGGATAAGAAGACATGTATTAAAAAAATAAACTCAATTTACCTCTGCACTTTTACACACTTAAATAAGTTGTTTACCTGATTTCACCCACACTGTATTAATGACTTTATTCCTTGATAGTGACTCATTAACAATGAACTGATGACTAGAGGTTATTGCTTCATTAAAGGCTATCAAAGAGGCGTGTGCTCGACTACAGGGCAGTTTGTAACAAGATCAACATATGACACAAAGAAAAAGAAAATGGCTCATGATGTTGGCCTATGTTTGAGTGATGTCAGTTCTGACTAAGAAGCTGACAAAAAGAATATTTTTTGACCTGTTTTCCACTGAAATATACAGTGGAAGGTTAGACCATGATGAGTTAAAAAGCAAAACCACAGATCACGAAGATTCACTGTGGGACATCCTGGTGGCCTTGGGGGTTGATTTCATGTAATCTCAAAGTCCTTGGTTAAAGTTCAGCTGGGGTACTTTGTTGCATCTCTTTCCCATCCATCTATCCAAAATTTTTCACATTTTCACTTCTTTCTCATGAACTGCTACTCTCTGTACTTTAACCCCTATCATTATATGCACATTCATGCAGATTAAGTAAACATGCAATATCCTCCATCCTTAGACCCTCTGTGGCACAATGCAGTACTGCAGTTGAGGAAAATGGCAGTAAAAAGGAGAAAGTGGTAATTTTAGGTTTAGTGTATTGCTCAAGTACAGACTCCAGGGATCAAACCTGTGACCTCTTTACCTCATCTCTCAAACCAACAGGTCACCTTCCCATTATGTCTGTCTTTTATTTATTGCAGTTCTATTGCTCATAAAAAAAAAAACACTACCAATCACCACGTAACTGTGTGAGAAACGGCAATACAACTAACCATAGAATTTGTGTAAAGTTTATTACGCAGGTGATGAACAAGGAAGCTGAAAAAGGCTTTGTCTTATTATTCCCCCAACATGACTGACGTTTAGTTAAATTATACAGTTACACAATGTCCGGTTGCCGACTCACAAGGTCTGCCTGATGAAAACAATTTAATGCAGTTCTCAGATAAGACAGAGGAGATGGAAAACAACTCAATGTAGATGTGGGTTGTCACACAGTAATAAAATACTCAATTAGATTTTTTTTCTGCTGCATTTCATAAGGGATGAAAAAACAGATGAAATGTCAAAACATTACTTGATTTACGGAAACATTATAGAAGTGACATTACTTTGTGGAAAACTACTTTAAAGTGCCTTCTTGGAAGGTTGTGGCGTTATGATTGCAAAAATATATTTATCAGTTTGTTTCCAGATTATGTGTTTTTATTAGCCACACGTTACTTCTTATTTCTCTTTAAATGGACCTGAATACAACTTCTGAAAACAATGTTGCAACATCAGCTCCAACAAGCCCTCTATACTTAGACACTCTCCTTTAGTAGCGGGCTGTGCCTGGGCAGCCCCAGCCAAAGTGTTTGTGTAGCTGGTTGTGTTTATTTGCTCTGGTCTGAGGGCGAAGACTACCAGGCTGTGCTGCGGTGCGTCACAGGCCAGCATGCTGGGTCCGCTTTCAGCGTACCACCACAGTAACAAAACAGGCCTTGTACCGCTGTATTTTGGGGCCCATGGCCCTAGCCAGCGGTCACTCTCAGCAGCCCAACCTGGGAGACCTCTAGTTTGTAGCAAAGCACTGTGGGGTCTCAGAGTGCACAATCAACAAACAGACTGACCAAACACAACTCAGCACTTGCTAAAAAAAAGGTTCCCAGAGAAAAGGGTACAAGGGGTTGGTTCAGGGTAACTTGACCAGCCTAAAACTGAAAAGATGAAATATGCAGGTGAACCTTGTGTATGGTTTCAGATTTATTGGGCTCCTTTTTCAGGGAAATACACATTGGCTTGTTAGTTTTGACATGGACCATTTATTTCCCTGTGTCTGCCGGCTAATAAAAGTGTTAAAGTTAAACAACCGTTGTGTGTGTGTATATATATGTGTGTTTCGAGTTGCTCTGTCTCTTTTTACTCCACATAAGCCTCCTTTTAGCTCCAAATATACATGATTCAGAGAACAAGCTCTGAGTTAAAGTCTGGTGTACTTTTGGATACCATTGGGTGTTTTTCTTCTTTTGAGCTATCCTGATATTTTTACTATGTCATGAATTCCTTTAGAGTTAAGCAATTGAGGGATTGTGAGTTCAGTTATTTTACACAAAATCCTGAGATCACATACTATTGTATTTATTGTATGGTAGAACAGGGTGGAAAGAGCCAACGGACACTGTTGCAACACAGGTACCAAAATATTTTGATGCTTAGCAACTTTCTTTCTTTTTTTTTTACAATCTTAGCTCATATGATATTGCAACATGTGTGTATATTAACTGACAAACCCACAGAGGAACGTACGAGCACCAAATAAATTTAAATTCCCTTTGATCCATATGCCACCAGAGTTGCAACTGACACAGACTAATCCTACTTTAACAAGCGAGTAAAATATAAGTTATGTTTGTGTGGCCACACAGCAATTTAAAAAGTTGCAGGCTTTTGTTTTCTTAAAGATTGGTTCATAACATTTATTAGGCTAATCACAAATAATTTACAGGACACAAGTTTCTTGTTCCACATACATATACTTTATTCAGTTGACAGTACCAAGGAATCTTTTTGTAGCATGCACATTTACTTTTGTCTGTTTTTTTCTTATAACCTTTATACCTTTTGAGCTCATCAAGTGGAGTTCCACAGATTCCAGGCAGTCAAAATGGTGGCACCTGGAAAAAGAGCTGTTTTATAGGGAGGTGGCCTAATTGGACACTACCACTACTCATCATGTCATGGGGAGCTTCCTTCTGTCTTTAGATTACTTTTTGCTTAGTTTAACTTAATTATTTTTTTTTTGGATAATGATGAGCTAAATGTACATTTTCTAGATTAAGTGGTTTGTTTATTTGTATTTTATTTAGTCATGTTTTGTTGTTAGTTCCCCCTTTTTGTGTCAAACCTGGTCTGGTATATATGTCCCCTTTGCTCCATGTTTGGGTTTGTGAATGATTAATTTGTTCTGTTAAGTGCTTTAGCTGTGTTCTCTTTAGTTGACCTTTTTTTGACTCCAGAACTTTATGGTTGTTATATACACTTTAATTTAGCTTTTTAGAGGTAAATAAAACCCTGATCTTTTTAAACTAACCTGTGACTCCTTGTGCTTTACTGATGGTCCCTCACACGTCAGATAGAAATCGTTTCTGATACACCTGCTTGAGTTACATCTATTCCCTCTAACTTCCTTTCACAAACAAAGACAGGTTCTGACATTTCACATCATTATATTACATGTTGGTATTACCAGGGAAGGTTACAAGAAGCAAAATGAGAGGAGCTGTTTAATGTAGAAAAGTGTGGAAATTTACATTAATATGGTCAATATGTGTACAGTGGGTACGGAAAGTATTCAGACCCCTTTAAATTTTTCACTCTTTGTTTCATTGCAGCCTTTTTCCAAAAATCAAAAAAGTTCATTTTATTTCTCAGTAATGTACACTCAGCAACCCATCTTGACAGAAAAAAACAGAAATTTAGAAATGTTTGCATATTTATTAAAAAACAAAAACTGAAATATCACATGGTCATATGTATTCAGACCCTTTGCCGTGACCCTCATATGTAACTCAGGTGCTGTCTATTTCTTCTGATCATCCTTGAGATGGTTCTACACCTTCATTGGAGTCCAGCTGTGTTTGATTATACTGATTGGACTTGATTAGGAAAGCCACACACCTGTCTATATAAGACCTTACAGCTCACAGTGCATGTCAGAGCAAATGACAATCATGAGGTCAAAGGAACTGCCTGAAGAGCTCAGAGACAGAATTGTGGCAAGGCACAGATCTGGTCAAGGTTACAAAAAAATTTCTGCTGCACTTAAGGTTCCTAAGAGCACAGTGGCCTCCATAATCCTCAAATGGAAGACGTTTGGGACGACCAGAACCCTTCCTAGAGCTGGCCGTCCGGCCAAACTGAGCTATCGGGGGGAGAAGAGCCTTGGTGAGAGAGGCAAAGAAGAACCCAATGGTCACTGTGGCTAAGCTCCAGAGATGCAGTCGGGAGATGGGAGAAAGTTGTAGTAAGTCAACCATCACTGCAGCAATCCACCAGTCGGGCTTTATGGCAGAGTGGCCCGAAGGAAGCCTCTCCTCAGTGCAAGACACATGAAAGCCCGCATGGAGTTTGCTAAAAAACACCTGAAGGACTCCAAGATGGTGATAAATAAAATCCTCTGGTCTGATGAGACCAAGATAGAACTTTTGGCCTTAATTCTAAGCGGTATGTGTGGAGAAAACCAGGCACTGCTAATCACCTGTCCAATACAGTCTCAACAGTGAAGCATGGTGGTGGCAGCATCATGCTGTGGGGGTGTTTTTCAGCTGCAGGGACAGGACGACTGGTTGCAATCGAGGGAAAGATGAATGCGGCCAAGTACAGGGATATCCTGGACGAAAACCTTTCCAGAGTGCTCTGGACCTCAGACTGGGCCGAAGGTTTACCTTCCAACAAGACAATGACCCTAAGCACACCGCTAAAATAACGAAGGAGTGGCTTCACAACAACTCTGTGGCTGTTCTTGAATGGCCCAGCCAGAGCCCTGACTTAAACCCAATTGAGCATCTCTGGAGAGACCTGAAAATGACTGTCCACCAACGTTTACCATCCAACCTGACAGAACTGGAGAGGATCTGCAAGGAGGAATGGCAGAGGATACCCAAATCCAGATGTGAGAAACTTGTTGCATCTTTCCCAAAACGACTCATGGCTGTATTAGATCAAAAGGGTGCTTCTACTAAATACTGAACAAAGGGTCTGAATACTTATGACCATGTGATATTTCAGTTTTTGTTTTTTAATAAATATGCAAAAATTTCTAAATTTCTGTTTTTTTCTGTCAAGATGGGTTGCTGAGTGTACATTACTGAGAAATAAAATGAACTTTTTTGATTTTTGGAAAAAGGCTGCAATGAAACAAAGAGTGAAAAATTTAAAGGGGTCTGAATACTTTCCGTACCCACTGTATATTGACAGGCATTTATTAGCGCAATGAACACAAAAAAAGGCATGGACAGCTGCTGATCTGAAGATTGAAGTTGAGTTTCGTCCTCAGACAGGGTTTTAAGTTGATATAGAGCAATGTACATTGAAGACTGTAAACGGTTAACAATACAGAACCATCATTTTATAATGAGAGCAATATTAGAATGTTTCTTTTTAAGATACTTTTTTGACATTTTAGGCCTTTATTTTTGACAGGACAGCTTAGGCTTGAAAGGGAAGAGAGAGGGTGAATAACATGCAGCAAAGGAACCAAAGTGCTGCGTCAAATACTGAGCTTCTGTATATAGGCGCACGCTCTATTAGGTGAGCTACCCAGGCGCCCATTAGAATAGGTTTTAATTCCCTAATCACCAATAATAACACGCTACCAAAGAGTACAAAGTTCAGGCCTTTGCGTCTTAAAACTCTTACAACACAAGAAAAAATTCCAATTAACCTGAAAACTTTGGAAAATAAGCACAGAGAAGGTAAACCAACATTCCTTGTGAGGACAGATTTATGAGCTGTAATCCTGAATGAGACATAGTTCTTATTCATTGTTTAAAACTGTAGCATCAACAGATAAAAACGATTAAAAAAATCTTCACAATTTAGGATTAGCTCTTCTCAGACAGTTTGAATCACATCAAGTGAGTGTTTGTGGAAGAAAACGAGACAGTCAGTGACTCATGAATCTGGCTACGTGTTGCTAAGCACGGACGCAATAATGTATGCTTACACGCCCACATATAACTTAAAGTGTACAGTATATTTTTACAGGAATGTGAGCCAAAGCGAAACAATAACAAAGGAAATCTAAAATCCGCTTGAAGTGTTTCCTCTTTGAATTTCTGGCATTTTTTATTAACGCCTATACATGATGTGATGAAGGTGCCTGAACAGGGAATGGGTATAAAGAGGTATTTGTGAGGAACAGGCGAAATGTTTTCAGGGGAAAATATGCTGTGATTTATTACCACTCTTCCTTCGTGCTCATGGTCTGATGTTTTTCTCATTTTTCAGCAGAATCATTTTGATCTTCTTGTTCCCAGGAAATAATTTGCATCAAAAAAAAAAATTCTTAAATCCTAAACAAACAAAATAAGACACACTATACCTATATTTGTGTTGGTGTGTGTATGTGTGTTTGTAATTACGTGTCACTGCCGGTTTGCACCTAATACTTGTTTTTCCATGTTTTTTTTACTTCTTTGTCTCCAGTAAACAGGCAGGTTTAAGTGGCTCAGTCAAGTCACTGCCGAAGATCAAAAAGTGAAACTCAATTACTATAGAGAGTTGAAACCATAACTAATTGTCTCTTTTTTCTATAACACACCCTTTAACACATTTTTTCTTTTGAGCTGCTGTAGCACAGGAATTTCGCCTGTGCGGGATTAATAAAGTCTATCTTATCTTGTCCCCAAAGCACAGATTTCAAACTCATTATCAAAGCTTTGAAAACAATAAATCAATGAATACTCAAACTCAAATAATTGGATAAAGGGCTAAGCCTACCAAATACCATTAAAAATTTTAAAGTGGAAAATTCAAGGAAAATATCTACTTCTCAGAATTGAAATTGAATGAGTGGATTTTGATGAGAGAAGATTGTCAAATTATATTTCTGGTCTATTGACTGTGGATCTTTATTGAAAAAGTACTTGAAAGTAATGTGGTTTCATAATCTTCCTAAAACAAATGCACACACACACACACACACACACACACACACACACACACACACAAGCTTAATGGGTATTATTAAATAAATTAGTAGTATTCTTTTACCCTTTTCTCCCTAATTTCAACCCTGTGTTTGCTGGCATTATAGCAGCAAAGTATCTAAAGTAAATTAGAGACAATGACAAGTATAAGTGTTGCTGTCACCGTTCATCCTCATTTGTGGAGCCACCAACTATTGTTTCATATATTTTAGAGTTTAATTATTTTAATTAGATTCATTTTCCTGGCTGATTTGGCCTGCAGCCATTATAACAGTGTTTGTGAAAATAGGAGGGAAAGCAAAGTACACATTCAAGATCAAGTCATTCCACCTTGATCAACTGCTCATGAAAAGTTAGTTACAGATATGTGGGTTATCATCACACACAGTGACTCAGAGGTTTGCCTAAAGCAAAATACGCATGTTTTCTTTATAACCTATAAAGGAAAGAGTAGTATAACCTGAGAGCAAAAGCTTGACGTTATCAACAACTTGGTGAAATGTACATAAAGTGCATTACAGGTGACAAAAACGTGTAAAATGCTTTACTGTAATGTAGTATACCCTAGTGATAACTTAACTCAGGCATATGACCGTTAGAGCTGAGTCAGATTTATAATGAAACACAGACCTTAAACCACAATGTAATCAATGTCAGAAATATATCCATACACTTTCTCATTGTTATAGCTCTCCTTTCCTACTCCACCTCCTCCCAGTGTTATAAGTTTAAATCCTTTTTATGACCTTTAACCTGACAGGCCATAATATCCCTTACTGTTTAAATTAGCTGGTGTGCTTCCATCTTTTAATCTTATTATTCCAAATCCTGAGTAATTTATTTTTGAATTGGCAGGCTTGAAGGGGATTACAATGTCTTTTGGCATCTCAGAGGCAAGTGGGGTCATTGGGAGGCTTAGTGTGGGATGAGAGATGAGTGTCAAAGTGTCCAACCAACAATCGACATGTACAAATGAGACAAGTACTGTAGGTCCATATGTGCAGACGGAGACTGACTTGGTTAACAGAAATGTTGCAGTGCAAACTGGAGATGTGAAAAGTGGGCATTAAGGAGGTAAGAAGGCTCTGATAAAAACACTATAATGGCATCATGAGAAATGGAGTATACTCTGCCACCAGCAGTTTGTTTTAGTTAGGTGGTCTGTTGCTATTAGCAACCACTGCTGGCACTGTTACATAGCATTTGCTGCTTTACTGCTATTGTTGACTTTTTGTCAGATCTCTGACCATGCAAGCAATTCAGCATCTTTTATTTGTGCCCCAAATGTTGAAGCCTTATCTCTAGTTACTCTTTTTTTCATTACAGCTGTTTCATTATAGCATTTTATTTTTCTATGATCAACTTACTGCTATCTGGCAGGGCAGTGGTAGCCTCTTGTGACCAAGAGGTTGTCTTTTTTTCGATCCCCAGACTGACACGATAAAATCTGAATGGGGAAAGTGAAAGAGCAGCGGTGCCATTGAGCATTAGAGTTACAGTTCAAGTCAATTCATGTCTTTTTAGATTCCCAGGTAGCTTTTGGGGCCAGTGAGAGAGGAGTGTCATTTGTTGATTGCTCTTGATGTAAAATACTCAACAGTTACTTGGAACAATGACAGTTTAAATGTAGCCTGCTTCCTGCATTAACATCCCCTGAATAATCCTTTGATATGATCTGCCTCTGAGCATTTTCTTGCCTGAGGATGATTTTTTTGTTTTGACCTGCCAAGTGTTTCCTAACCAGTGGCTCTAGTGCACCATCTGTGACACACTGTGCTCATTACTCCACTCAGTTCATCTCCAGCACACAAATCAAGGCTGTAGTAAACAGTTGAGGCCACAAGGTGTCATCACTGAGCAGTGAAACAGTACTGCAGATGCACTTTACTGTTCTGACTGTACTGACTGACTATCTATCTATATATCTATATATTGATCTATCTAACTATCTATCTATCTATCTAGCTATATATATATATATATATATATATATAGTTAAATAAGTACTGTGTATGTTGACAGGATGAGATGTAGTTTAGCTGTTACATAATGGTGGTCAGAACCATAGATGAAAAGAGATGGCGAATGTCACAGGGGTACTTCCCATGTATTATTAATTTGACTTGTAAATAACAGCCACTCTTTTAGGAACACTGGCTTTGAGGCATATGTGTGGGTGTGTGTATATGTTAAACTGTGGTTGTTTCATATATGACCTGTAAACACATGTCCATATCAGTTGGTGTGGTGGTCAAAGGACGAAGCAGGTGTGGAACTGCTGACTCACACCTTTTGAGGGGAGTTCATCATTGACGTATGGGGGAAAAAAAACTGATGCCTTCAGAGTCCTGCACACCTGACTTGAGGCATTTGGACATATGTTTACTGCTGGAGTAATCAAATGAGCAGTAAAATAAACAAAGCAAATGCAATTCAGTGGGGCCTCTCAGTTTTGGTTCCCAGCTTTTATTCCCCATAAATAAACAGTTTTTTTTTCTTTTTCCAGAGAACCCACTTAAGAGCTGCTCTAAAGTTCACTGACTATAATGAGAGTTTATTTTTTCATTGTACTTAATGAATTTGACACTTGTCACAGTGGATGCTTCTATTCCAACTGCATGATAGGGAGTTAGGTGTGTTCTTTTACAGTCTCAGCACCTGTTTTTATTTTTAATATAGGTTCTTGTAAGGTGTCATTGAGTATCAAGAAATGCGCCCATAAATAAAATGTATTGTTATTATTTATTGTTATTATTTATTATCATTATTATTATTATTATTATTATTATTAAAAGTGATTCCACCTGCTGTTGGTGCATGAAGCCTTTGACTTTTGCTTCTGTTGAGCATTAGGTACAGTGCATCTTTCCTGAAAACACTTTTATGGTCCATAGAAGTTTTGATGAAATGTCAGAGGAGGCAGGCGGTTAGCATAATAGTCATAGAGAACAGCACCACCTCACAGAAAATTCAATATTCACCAGAACAGAAGAATTCGGACCCAGAAGACGAGGGCCACTGTACATTTCAAAGGTATACAGTATGTTTGCATTACAAGTTACAGTAATACTGCTTTCTTGCATATATACATCTGGTACTTTAGTTTAGCTGTGTTTCATAGATGTTGAAAACCCTCTATTTATTGTTATTAGGAGGATTTAAAGAGGACCTCATTTCTCACCTTTCAAGCCAGCCTTATTACGTAATACACACCATCCCTCATTAGTTAAATACAATTCTCTGTGGCTTAGACTGGAAATGTCTTAATGTGTCTCAGTAGAAAACACGGGCATGTTTCAATCCCATTAAGAAATGACTGAAAATGAATAAAAGTTAAAATCATTACACAAAACATAAAATATAAAAAGTTAACAGAGACTTTCAGTAAAGCAGTGAAACTGATCAGACCATGAAAATGTCCATCCAAAGTAAGAATCACCCATCCACCACTATGAATCATGACTATTCATCTGTGCAGAACAGTGGGGCTTTATATCCAGTCTGTACATTATCATACCACACTACTAGAGGACTGGATGTACACTAGCTTGTCCTGCAGAACTCTGTCCTTCCTGACAGGCTAAAAATGGTTATTCCTAATAACGCGTAATAGAATTGCTTAATGGTAGGTCTTCTTTAAATGCTTTTGAGAATTAAAGGGCATACAGATAAAATCAGAGAAGCTCCTTTGTTTTTGTTTTTATTGTAACTGACCTTCTTTGAGAAAAACAAAATGTGGGTGTTGGATGATCCACATTCCTCAAGCCTTTTATGGAAAGAGCAAACGAAAAAGGAGGTTTACAGACCAAAAGGAGAAACAGGAAACAACAAGGCAGGCAGAGTTTCTTACAAGGGCAGCTGGAAGTGCTTTTACAGTTGAACACTTGATAGATTTATTGCCTGGATTTATAAAAGGTATAGGTCTACATTTTAAAATAGCACTATATGACAAATTCATTGTGATACCTAAATAATTAAGACACATGAGAAGATAATTGGTCTCTATTTCTTATGTCTTTTTCATTTTTAGTTTCCAGTTTTTTTTCTTCTTCTTCCATTGTGGGTGAGGCCTTAACCGCATCATCGCTATTCAAATCCATACTAATACCCTGCCCTTGCATGCCACAGGGTTTATGTGTGTGTGTGTGTTTGTGTGTGTGTGTGGAAGATCCATGTGATGCAGTCTTGATCAATGAGCCATTCCACAGATGGGGGTGCAGGCCTCTGAAGAAGACTGACTCTGCTGGCGGTGCAGATGGATCACCTCTGATCTCCCATGTTGACCTCTCTGCAGGGGCAAAGGTTACTGAAGCAAGGCAAGCTGATCACCACATTTTTTCCCCAAGTTGCTATGAGCAAGAGATATGTTATCAAATGATAATGGTATTTGTCCAGCTTTGCCTTTACCTTGTTGCATAAATGTCCTCCATACACATTCTTGAAGGGTCACTCATCATATGAAAATGAATCTGACAACTCATCTGTAAAAAGCTTATGCTTTCCACTGTATCTCTCAAATGGAGAGGACGTGTGCATCCTTTGACTGGTTTCCTTTGTGTGTGACAGACCTGGGTCCTGGTGAGCAGAGAGGAGACATTTTCTAAGAACAGAGCAGCGCCAGCGCTCCATCTTCAATACCTGCTGCTGTTCAATATTTAATGCCCCGCACTGCTGAGCTGCTACAGGAAAGAATGACAATGGAAAGCTTGATTACTTTTAGTACTTATAGTTGTTGTGCTGAGATTTATTTTAGAAAAAAAACACACTCACACAGATGATGCTCTGCCAAACCTGTGAAAAAAAATATCTGGAATTCCTTTATATTACCTTTAACACCAATTTACCGCAGCATCTGTGACATTGTTTAGTTATAGTGAGTTTTCAAATGAGTTTTATGAAAATGAAATATACAGGTCATAATAGTGTGATTGGAGCTTGAATCCCAAGATCCAGCATGTGTCATAGAGCGAAAAATTATTTATTTAGCAATGCGTCTTATTAAAAATACACCAAAGCGTATCGACCTTTGAGAGTGTTCATCTGTGTGAGTTAAAAATAGGTCTACTTCTTCTTCTGTTACACAAAGACAAAGATTGAACTCAGGTCATGAATAAATAATTTTGTCCAATTAAGGTGAAAAAACGGCCTGAGTTGTGTTCAGACGATACTAGACAAAGCAGAACGTCCTGCAGGGTCATAGTTAAACTAGGGACTGCAGGCAGATTACTTCAAACCAGCTGTGGCTCTGACCTTTGACCTCTTTCCTGTTAGTTGCTTGTGATATTGATACTCTAGTACTCAGTTCAGGTGTATCATCACATTGTCTCTTAAACTAAAATGCTTGATGAGAAATCATGGGATACTACAGATATCTTTTTTTAACTAAAAGTAGAACATTTTAAAAGATTTTAGACTAGGATAAATCTAATGATTTCCTACATTTTTTAGGGTCATTGAATCTCAAAGACCAAAACCCCAGATGAATGTAATCTTACGTGAGAATAGGGCAGGAAATTAGTTTCTGTTGATGTCTTGATGAAGTGTGGGATCACGAGAGTTGTTGTCTTCATTGTTAAACAACCACCACTCCCGATGAAAATCTATCTGACGTGTCTCAGGCAGAAATAATGTTCATGTAAAGTTTTATTCGCGTTACGTTTAGTCATGTTTATTCATCCCTATTGAGAAGTATTATAATGTAGCCAAACCCTGAGTCAACTTCAGTTGGGCTTTCAATAGATGGAGACAATTATGGGATTGTGTGATGATTCAAACCAGAACCTGAATTGGCCCGCAGGTATAAATGCCCTCAGGTATAAATGCTAAATATAAATGCTGCCTAAATGACATGAAGTCCCCTTCCATTTAGCGCCCAGTTTTTATTTCTTTTCAGTTTGTGTTTGTGTTAGCCTACTATTTCCTTTTTGTCCCCCTGTAGGTCTACTTGATTAAAGTGTCCTTGGGTTTCATCAAAAAGGCGCTATATAAATCTAAGTTATTATTATTATTATTATTATGTTAGTTGCTACAATAAATTCTTGCTAATGCTTTGGCTAGTGACACAGTAACAGTGACACATTGCATCAAAAGCAGGCTAAGTTATCTTATCCAACCTTTAGATATTTTCTTATTATAAATGAATGATATTCTGTCTGAGCAAAACATTCATTGCAAATATCACCTCCCGCTAACGCTAACTAAAAGATCTTTAGAAGTTAGAACGTTAGAAGTATTTTCAAACAAAACAAGAGCAGCTTTTCCCTCCTTCCTCCTCATCCCGTCCCCTCCCTCTCTTTTCTGTGCTTCCGTGCACTAACCCCCCCAACTCCCTATCCCCAAATCCTTCTTGACGGTTATTGACTGGAATGCTGGAACACTGTTAGTGTATGCTTCGTGGTGCAGGTGGGCACAGTTTGTTTTTGTTGCTGTTTGTAGACCCTGGGCTGTCTACAGAGACCACGTTTTTTTTTACAGTGTGTTCTGGGGACAGGCAGCTCGTGGATAGTGAGGAGATGTTTGCTGTATGTGACAACACATGTTCTAACCTAAAACATGTGTTACATTGCTTAGAGCACCATTAAATAGAGCAACAAATGTGTATTAATCCGCTAACTGCTGCTAATCTGCTATCTGCTAATAGTCCTCAACAAATGTACTATTCCCTCCTGTTTGACATTTGTTAAAAATTACATTGCCCCACTGTTTTAGAAAATCATTTTACTTTTTTTAAGTGAAAGTATATATTTTTGATCTGTTTTTAAAAATGTATGTCTTCAGTCTGAGAGAAACTAACAGGGAAGAGAAGTTGCAGAGTATTGACAGATGGAATAACGCATTGTTTTTATTCACGGGATCTGTTAACAATAATACAAATATCTGTAATGAAATAAAATGCTTAAAATATGTAAATTCAGATTTTTACAATTTAGCTTAAGGATTTTAAATATGCAAGGGGCAGAAATAAAAACAGTCTGAAAAGGGGAAACTATTTGCTTGTTGAACTGTTTACCAGTCTGTGTATGCAGCTAGTGAATGGGGACTGAGAAGTATGCATTGCCTTGTTTTATGGGGTCGCAGGCCATAAAGGCACACAATGCTAGCTGTCAGCAGCTTCAGTGCAAAGCATTGGTGTCTTTCAAAAGCCTTTACGCTACTTTTACTTCCATGCAGTCTTAAAGTTCAGGTTAAGTTTACCTACGTCATTAGAAATATATGTATGTAGAGGCAAGGAACAGTTGTAAATCAGTTGCAGACACATGGGAAATGCATCTGCCAGCTTCTGCCACAGTGCCAGGTGTCAGAGTGCGAGTGTGCAGTGCACTATACTGACCTATTCTCTTAACAGTGAAAACTATTGGGTTAGTTTTATCACTTCAATGTACATAGAAATCGTATTCCCAAACTCATACCACGCATGAAAAATATATGGATACCATGTATCTGTAAAAAAAGAAAGAAAAAATATGAGCTAGCCTGCAGGAAAACTTGCTACTTGCTGTTTTTATCTCTGTGTTATCCAGCTGTTATAATGACATCAAGACAGGACAAGACATCTTTATTTACAGACTCAAAGTCCAGATGACAAAGTACATACAACACATTACAAGAGGGGTACAAACCAAACACAAACATAAATACATATAGACAAAGTGACTCCCAAAAATATCACAAAAGAGACACACATACATACAAACCATAAAAATAGCAATGCCCAATAATTAAAACAGGTACAGTTGCTTGTTCCAGTGATTCCAGAGCTCTGACGAATATCTGATATCACTAAGTGCAGGATTGGTTATAGCATTTAAAATTGTATTATTTGACTCGGTTAATCGGCATATGAATCTGTACATAAGATTCCTCAGCACAGAGTCGAAGGTGGGAACATTACACGTCACACACAGATGGCTAGCACTGGTCCATCTTGGACGCTTCATCAAAATTCTAAATGCATCCTTATATGCCACCTTTATCTTGTTTATCTTTGCTTTACTGTAGCTGCACCATAGATAAGCTGTATAAAGTGGAGTACAGTATGCTCTGAAAAGAGATATTTTAACTTCTTCAGAACACATATGAAATTTGCGTGCCAGAGTATTTGCTTGTCTATATAATTTACAGCACTGCCGCTGTATATCATCATCATCACAAAAATCGTCCCTGTTAATGTGGCCCAAGTATTTTACTTTAGTAACTATGTTAAGCTCTTGCCCTGACAAGTAAAAAGAGAGCACACATTTCTTCCTGCTCTCCTTAGTTCTGGCAATCATTACAACACTCTTTTTAGCATTGAATTTGATGTCATACTGTAGTCCATAGTTTGAGCAGACTCTAAGCAGTTGCTGTAGGCCAGCACTATATGGAGACATAAAAATGTAATCATCTGCATACATCAGATGATTAATACAGCTATCCCCCACCATACAGCCAGTTTTACACACTTCTAATTTCCTAGAAAGATCATCCATATATAAATTAAAAAGAACAGGTGACAATATTCCCCCTTGTCTAACCCCATTGGTCACTCTCATATCTAGCTTGCATAGTTTGATGGGAGTACCAATGATGCAAGATATGTATCAGGTATGGGGGGACCCCCCGCTCTTGTAATTTAATAAACAATTTACTGTGATTAACATGGTCAAAAGCTTTGGATGCATCAAGGAAACATAAAAACATTGTTGAACCATTTATTTATACTTAGTAACAAGTTCTTTCAGTGCATATATACACACATCTGTGCTATGTTTTTTTAAAACCAAATTGATTGTCAGTGGTTATTATATATTCTTGTAGTTTATCAAATAGAATTTGTTCTAACACTTTAGAGAGTATACTCGCTAGAGCGATCGGCCTGTAGTTTTCTATGCTTGATACCTTACAGGTTTTGTCTTTAACAACAATACATGTTGCTAATGGCCTTGTGAAAACTAAGCCTTTTCTAAAGCAAACACTAGCTCCTTTCTGTATCTTCATGACTCATACACAGCATGAGTGGTTTGGCTATGAGTAGGACTATTTTGACAGAGCAGAAGTGCAAAACAGAGGTGGCCATGGAAACTGGCGGCATCCAATGAGAGAACAGGATATGGGTGTGGCTGGCTGATTGACAAATCCTGCTCACTTCCTTATGCCTGGTCAATTAATAACTTTTTCTGCACTCATTCTTTTGAAGGAGGGCAAGATGAAGTAAAACTTTCTAAAGTAAAACTTTTCTAAATAAGACTTACTGAGCTTAGTGCATTTAGCCATCTCACTTGCAGTTGTCTAGTGTCTCACTGATGTTTATTCTAACACTAGTCTGAATGTAAATGATTGATTTGATGTAATTCATTTGAACCATTCCATTGAGAGTCAGGTTCATTTGAGTGGGGAAAAGTCCCTGATAAATGCTCTCCATTCACTCCATTCACTAACTGTGTGTCTTAAATGCATAGGTGTCTATATGCTATTGTACACCTGCTCAATAGAAGTAACTCCCAGGTGTGAACTTGTGCTACTATATAAGTGTGAAACATAGTGCATAGTGTTCAGAATACTTCACAGAAGTAGGGAAAAAACTTCCTTGGATAATCCTCACGGACATAAATTTGCGATATAAGAGAAGTAATGCAGCTTTTCAGATATATAAAATCAACTATTAAACATTTCTATTTTTCTTTTCAGTTGAAAAATGCAGTTTAGATTATATCTTTGTGTTCTGTCAAATTGAAAGCTAGCGTGCACTGATGAAAGGAGAAAAGATAGAAAGATTATAATAAGTCATGTGGTTCCATGGAGCAAAAACAAACAGATACATACAGTACATGGTAGCCTGGTATGTTCATTATGTCATGTAGAAAAGAAGTCAAAGGTTGTATCCCACAACAGACAAAATATTGGATCATAATTATTGATGCATTAATAAATTAATCACTTTAATGTTGCAGATGGTAAAGGTGTAGTCAATTTGAATGAATTACTGCTGGGTAACTTGACAATTTTCACTGGGGACCAATAAAGCCTTATTGATATAATACTATTATTATTTATTTATTTATATATTTGCATTGTTAATCTGAATATGCAAAGTAACATTAGTAACTAAAGCTGTCAGATAAAGGTAGTGGAGTACAAAGTACAATATTTGCTTCTGAAACGTAGTAGAGTATAACGTAGCAGAAAATAGAAAGACTCAAGTAAAGTACCTCAAATTTGTACTTAAGTACAGTACTTGAGCAGTTAACTATTGAGTGGTCTAAACAAATTTCTCCCAAAAAAAAGGCCCTATCTCACAATTATTTACCAATTTAGTGACACTTGGTGCAGTACACACAAGGACTTTAAATTATAAAGAGATGCATCCTAGACTAAAATGGTGAAAAACTCTTGATAATAACTGTGCATAAACCACACGACATCCCTTCTGCTTAATCCCAGGAAGACGTTCTGGAGTGTAAACTATGCTTAAAATGTAAACAACACACATATATGGTAATACAGCTTGTCTCTCTCCAACACAGCACTAAGGATGGCAGCCTCAAAGACACATTAGGACTGTCCTTTAAGGAGAGTGGTTCTCAACCTTTTCGAGTCGCGACCCCCAATAATAATGAGGTTGGCGTCTGCGACTCCTGTCCCCCTCAAGAGCTGCAAACCAGTGTAAACAGGTGTTTCTACACGCCTCTCTCTGCTGATTTTGAATGATCTTTCTGAATGTTCTAATAAATACATGTAAATAAGTAATGCTTTGCTTTAATGACGGTTTAGTTTTCGCTCGTACCTAGCCTTATCCAATTTACATCAGGCTCTGTGGACTTGTGATGCATTTGTGACTTTTTCTCTCCCCCTGACCCGCCTTCAAAACCCTTTCTGTGTTAGAGGACCTCCTGATTTACAACACATGAAATGTACCAAACAGTAATGTAATTCCCCAGTCTAGAATGGTATTTCATTTTTTTTCTCCCCAACCATCTGGCAACCCCCAGAAAGGATCTTGCGACCCCCTTAGGGGTCCCGACCCCCAGGATGAGAACCACTGCTTTAAGGAATATAATATTCTGGTTTAGTTTCTTTCCTGCCCAAAATGTAACATTGGTTACAGCAAGAAATTTCTCATCATCCAGAAATATTCAGCCATGTTTTTTGGAGATCAAAAATGTATTGTTAATAATGAGAATGTGTGATTGCTTTCTGCTCAATGTTTTACCCTATGATGACCTAGAGACCTTTCAATGGTGTTTTTTCTCTCTTTCAGTGCACAATGAGTGACCCAAAATGACTGCTGAACAATCAAAAAGAAAACATTCCAGCGTAGATGGTAGATTTGGGTAAGGCTGCTGATTGTGTCCATTGGCCCAGCTGATTAAAGTGTGGGATGAATCTTAAATTAAACAGCTGGATAAAACTGCCATTAGGATATTGTAAATGACCAATGATTAAGTGCTTACCAAAAGAGCTTGGTAGCTAATGTGGCTTCGGTGATCAGTATAAGGTAAAAAATAAATGTGAATTATTTTACTATTTTTATTAAATTCATTTGTATTATACCTTGTAATGAAAGTATACTGAACAACATTATGAATGCAATATCTAACACAGTAAAACTGCACATTTTATTGTAGCCAGCCTAAGGTACACCCGTGCAATAATCATGCAGTCTAATCAGCATCTTGATGTGCCACACCTGTTAGGTGGATGGATTATCTCGGCAAATGAGAAGTGCACGCTAATACAGATATGTGTGAACAGTATTTGTGAGAAATAAGCCTGTTGTGTACATAGAAAAAGTTTTAGATCTTTGAGTTCAACTCATAAAAAATAGGGGCAAAAACAAAAGTGTTGCGTTTATAGTTTTGTTTAGTGTAATTGCACCAGTTTACTTTGAAAATTAAATCTCAGAGATTTACATTAACCTGACAAGCATGAAATGACAACCATTACGTTGATTTAAATCTGTATAAATGTACATTTTTATTGGTTTAATCTAAAAAATAAAAATATAAAAATAAAAAGCTGAAACAAAATTTGATGTAGTGGAGGAAAAATAGTCTGTCTCGCTTTTGCCACCATATATTCATCCGCCGCGCAGTATATTATGCAATGAGGCAGTAGGGCGAACAACGACCTGGGCGGAGTGATTTTGTCAGGACTACACCCAAGCGCCTGTCCGATTGCAGCGGCTTCTCTTCGTTGTATAGCTAGACCAGAAGAAAGCCGGGACGTGACGGAGCCGGGGGGTTCTGCTTGCTGGAGGCCCGTTAAACAACCAATAAATACAGTGTCTTCATTGCTTCTTCCTCACTCAAGAGACGTTTGTGACCTAACTTGACCCGTCGTATTTTTTCATCTTAGAACTAATTTCACAACCATGTCCTGGCAAAGCTACGTGGACAACCTGATGGCTGATGGCAGCTGCCAGGACGCGGCCATTGTTGGGTACACGGACGCCAAATACGTCTGGGCATCGTTTGTCGGCGGTACTTTTGCCAACATTACGGTTAGTACGCTTTGTGTCTCAGCATCTAGGGTTAGGCGGAAGAAAAATGTACATTTTGCATGCCGGTGCGTTTATCTGCAAAGCCAGGCCTGATTGAATGAGGATAAGACGAGCAGTGTGTGGCACACATGGTGTCCGGTGGTCCCAATCAAGATGCTTTTCAACCCACCAGTTTTGTATCCATTTCCAGTAAATCTAATACGATATGTGGTAACAGCGTTGATATTATTGTTTTTAGAAATAACGTCAGTCACCGGTACCGCAAACTCGAGCTAACGTTAAAAGCGCTAGCTACCTAGCTAGCTTGAACTAGCCGTGTTTGCGTGTGGTAAGATGACAAGTCGGACAAGCATGACCAAGAATCTAATCTAAACCAGTAACGTTACTCAATGTAAACACATGGATTTTGGGCTTTATGTTGCGAGGTGACTAATGTCCTTTGTATATAACACCGCTTATCGAGCCACTACAGCTCGAGGTTAGCTCAAATCAGGCCGATCATCCCCACTGGAAAATCATTATTAGCTAGCTAACGCTAATAGCGCAAAGTTAGCGGTGCTCACATGCGTTCTCAACGCGTTGGCGTGCTGCTGGTCTTTTCGTTTTCCCCTATTCCGCTTCTGTGAATTGCACTACCGCTACCGCCCTTTATTTTCCAAGATGGCGGATACACTCCCGGTTTCTTACGCTGCATTCAGTGCTCCTCGGATGGTCCATTTTCCCGTCTCGGGAAGTCGGATTTTTGTGTTTTCATGAATCGTAATGGTGGAATAACATGGACGCTACACAGATGTTTTAATTTATTGCTCAGTTTGACTAACTCGTTGATAGCTGTTTCCAGTATTCATTTCAAGTTTGGAGCTTTATTTTAGTGCTTTTGTCCCAGACTTGTTGCTGGCTCAGTACACTCCTTAAAACTACTAAAATATTGCTATACTAAACTTAGATAAGTTTTCGAACTGATCTGTCACTATACATGGTCAGTAATTAAGATTACAACCTAATAACATATTACACATGTGAGCAACAAATTGGTGTACTTGAACTGTCTTACAATTAACCCAACATTTACTTTCATCTGCCATGTTACTGACGCCAACTCGGTCAGTCGTGTAGCAAACATTTCGCCGACTTAACGTATTATTACACTGTAGATTTCTTAAGTTTAACGTTAAGTTACATTAAGTCTTTAAAGACCCTAGTCCAGCATTTAACAAGTTAAGTTAACCTAACTCGGCTAGAAATCTTCCCCGGTGTTTCCATGAGCCTCCATTTTGTCAGCTAAATACATTATTAGTGAATTTTAAATACTTGTGTGTGTGTGTAACGTTAGGTGTATGCATAGTGACTCGGTGTGACAAATGTTTGCTCGTCAATACGAGCATGTTTACTATGAAATGATAACCCAAGCTACAGGAAAGTGAACTGAACGAATGTGTGACTCGGGCAACCAAGGCACGGTGACGTTCTTTTGAAGACTCTAAAAGAACAAATTGACATTATCGTGTTTCCTTGTGTGAAAAGGCTCATGTAAAGCTAGAGCTGCCTAATGGCCTGCTCTGCAGCTTTCTACCACCACTAGAAAGCCCGTATTATCTGTGTGATTTTTGCTTGACAGAATCCGCTGTATGAATGCAGAAAGCTAACGTTAAACCAGAATATGTGAAAGTGCAGTAAACGTTTGCGAAACAGTGTGGGACTCTCAATGGGGAAAGGCGGTGCATGTAAGAAGCTGCCCGGGCCCCAACATGTAGCTAGCTAGCCACGATGCTAACGTTGCCTGATCCAGTAGAAATCCTTTTGAGTTTTCTTCATGAAGAGTTTCGTGTGTGGCATGACGGTGCAGTTCTGGAGTTAAAGGGCGACGCCTTTTGTTCTGCATAATGGTTGAAAGAATAAATGCGGTTTAATACATCTGTTAATAGCTACAGTGCCATGATGTGTTTGCACATGTTAGCAACAGTGGTCACAAAAAAGTGGAATTATTTATAACAAATTTCACAGCATTGTTTGTCAGCTGTAGTGGGCCGTTGTTATACTATGGCTGGCAGTCCTGAAATCTCAGTCAGCTGTGTCTGAAAACAGACCATGCACTTTTTGCATCTGTGGTGGGATTGATAGATTTTCTTTATACCGAGTACCAACTACTGTATTAATGAACTTGGCACAATGTAAAGGGTTTTTTTTTTAATTGGTGTGACTTATTCTATTATGTATGGGTAAATTGTTAGATGGCTAAGACAAATGGCATGCATTTTTTAATGTTTGAATTATATTGTTAAATTAAAAAATTAAACTGCAGAAATCCTCAGTAATGAACCAGTATTGAATGATAACCTGGGCCCTTAATCATGAACAGTGCAGCCCAGTTTCTTAATTAAAATTCATCATTCCTGTACTTACCATCCTGGCCAGTTTCAGAAGCTGTCCCTTGCTGCGTTTAACGCTAAGATATCATTTCTAACGCAAATGTAGTTAATGTGTCATCTTGAATTAGATTTGCTTATATTAATGAGACTTGAAGGTATTTTGTAATCAAAGATTTAATCATTTAGATTTGTTTCTAATTGGACCACTGTTTGTGCATATTCTATACTCGGAGCCCATATGACTAGTGTAAATGTATATGTACAGGGTTTTTCCTGCTTGGAGAAATTCTTGGCTAGGACCAAAGGAAAACCGCGAACACCAAACTTGTGATTATCAGCAGCCAGCCTAGCCTCCCTCTCATCCACAGCTACTGTATACAGATGCGGCTGGCTCTAAATGCTTTGCTGTGAAGATAGCACTAATGGGATCTCCGCTTGCAGAGAGGCTGTACCGGACTCTCCCGGTGACCCCTGCTGGGACTGGCACGAGAAGTTGCTGCTGACGGGCACGGAGCACTCGGCCTTCCGCTGGAGCCCTAACTGCTGTCTGTCCGCTGCTGCCGTCTGTATTGCATTGAGAGCTGTGAAAACGTCTCGTAGCCGCGTTAAATAGTCCAAGAGCACATTTCAAACAGTGCCAATGGTATGAAACAGTACACGCGGTCTCCTAAAGGGGTGTGGCCTCGTTTTAACGTGCAGGGAGCGTAGTGTGGATGGTTATATTTAAATGTATTGTTATTTTTGTAAAGTTAGATATTTACACTGCAAGATATATTTAGCTTCAAGGAGATTAGTTTTGTTTTCTGTGTTGCCAGATGTCGCCTGAGTTTGGCCCTGACGCAAACGATTCTCAAACTGAGTTAATTTTATCCTGATATGTTGTGTCAGTATGTTTATCCTGATAAAATGCCGTTTTAGTGTCAGAATGTGCTGGCAGATATGTGGCTTGCACTTAGGACCTACCGCTAGTCTCCTAAAGAGGCGTGGCCGGGGCGGACCCCACGTGAAACAGGAAACTACTGAGTTGGTGTCTTGGTTCTAAACCGTCTCTGGTACATAGAAGTTTACCACGTTGCAAAGCTGCAGAGGTTGCGTCTTTCTGATGAGCACCATTTAATTTTGAATCCAACCCCTAGACTGAAATACATGCGCTTTTTAAAAAAATGTTAAATAAAATTCAGCCTCCTTGCAGAATTGTATGCCATGTAGGAGCGTGCTTCTGTGGTGATTGACCTAGGGAACTGGCTATTTACCTGGAGGTACAACTGACTGTTCAAGTTTTCACACTATTTAATTTGTAGTTTACTAAAACTAAAGAGATATACTCCTGCTTTAATCATCAGTGTTTAAATCCTACAGAACCATGAATCTATTCAAAAGAGCATAAGAGGTTTTAACCAAAGATTTTAAATAGTCATTTAAAAATATTTGTTATGCCATACATTATGCAAAACTAAATACATTTTTAATTTTTGTTGCATTAATAGGAAGGGGGGTGAAGATTTTTTAGTCTTTTGTCACATTTTCAATATTTAGTCAGATTTGTATCTGCATAGTATTTTAATGACTCAAAATATAAGGACTAAAATGGCAATTGAATATTTTTGCTTTCGGCTACCGAAAGCAGATGCCACTTATTAAAAGTAAATGTTGAGCCCTGACTGGTGCAATTACGCAGATATGTTAAAATAAGGGCAATTAAAATGCCCTCAAATCCCCACCAAGTTAAGTCTACCCGAATGAATGTACCTGACATTGATTTGTGTCCCCTCCCCCCCAGCCTGAAGAAATCGACGTGTTAATAGGAAAGGACCGGATGGCATTCTTCACCAGTGGGATGACCTTAGGCAATAAAAAGTGCTCCGTAATCAGAGACAGCCTCCTACTTGACGGCGACTGGACAATGGACATCCGGACAAAGAGTCAAGGAGGAGAACCAACATACAACATTTCTGTAGGCAAAGCCGGCAAAGGTGAGCATTGCATCCAGTGTAAAACATTTTAGAGCTGCAGTGACAGTGTAGCCTGCTTTGATATAGTGTCATTAGTTTAGCTACGTTTATAAATTTCTGTGCATGTGGGATAGATCTTGAATGCACCTTTCCTCAATATATGATATACACAGGTGTTAAAATGTCTTTTGAGGAGACTGTCATTTGATTAGGATCTCTAGGAAACGATTTTGTTTAGAGCTAAGGGGCAAGTTCATATCAGATGTTAATTGGGTCAATAAGTGCTTGTATTATGCTTTTCCCTTTGAGATATATATTTGTGCACGTTATAGGTTTACAAAGGGGAAAAGCCCAAAGTCCACCCCGAACGGATTTACCCTCTCAACAGAAAATACTGTTCACAAACTGCTCTATTGTAATCCAGCCTTTACTTCCAGGACAAACTTTGGAACACCGGTTATATTGCTAGCGTGGCACGCCCTCATACTCTGCTTCTGACTAGCTAGCAGAGCTTACCTAGGTACTGTACATGTGCAACTCCCAACAAAGAGGCCTCACTCTGTAGATAAAACAAAGCTCAACACACCGGGTGAAGATGAGCTGCAGCAATGTGCAGTACAATAAGTTTTTTTTTTTTTTTTTTTAAATTAAACCACGTAAACCTATTCTAGTACAATCTCCTAAATACAACCTGAAAATGAGCATAATATGAGTACTTTAAATGATGGTCCTTGTCCATGCTAATAGTTCGTCAATTATAGCACTATTGCAGTGTAATATAATTTGGATGATGTATATGTTAACATTGGTACAGAAAACTAAACATCTTATAGATTTACTAATAACAGTCCTAAATTAAGTGTTTCTCAGTGTTCCCTCCCTGGTATATATATATAAGGTTTATGTGTATGTATGGTGTAGGCGTGTGGATCTATTTGTTATCAGACGATCAAGTGCATAACTAGATACATAGGCTATGATACAATACAGGGACAACATATTAACAATTCAATTTTATGTTTAATTGATTCGATAATTGAGTGATATGAGATGCAATTCAATCTGATAAATACAGTTAATATTTTTTTAGTGTCAACGTTGTACATTTTAAATAAGCCAATCCTATAAAAGCATTGCCTACCTTCAAATATATTTCCTAAATAGGACCAGGCAAAAGCAAAGCTAGGACTTGATTATAGTATGACTTCATTTTAATTAGCTAGACACTTATAACCAAATAACATGAACATCTTAAATTAAATACTCCTGGCTGCTGATAATCTTGTACTGTAACTCAAACATACAGTACCAGTCAAAAGTTTGGACAAACTTTCACAACTGGACTGTAGGTCAATGTTACTAAAGCATATAAACGCACCGAAATACATATCTATAGTTATACCAGTCTGCATGTTTGTATCCTTACTTTGTGGTAAAGGTTACACAATTAAAGTAGATGAAATTCTAATCCATATTAGGTAAACATTAATTTGTCCACTAATTTCAGTCCAATGGCGTTGGCTGTAACTTCCGCAAGCTAGATGCTTGTTAAACAGAAGAGCAGTCACAACTCATTCAGATTTTGTAATACTAGATAGTGGGTTTTAGATGAAATGCTTTAAGCAAATGTGTATAATAACATAATTAATAAATTCATTTTTATATAAAATGCTGATGCCAAAAATGCGAAGTCAAACCATAGACCTTCAGCTTTTACAACGAACGGCTTTAAATGCCATGTGACATTTCGGATGCAACAATGCTTTACATTAGCAATGCTACATTAGCAATGCTACATTTCCTAAATTGTTATCAATTTCTTTTGATACAAACTGCAGTCAAGTTAAGTCCTTGTTTAGGGGCTTGCCTGAGAGTCTTGCCAGGTCTCTGTATGGGCCCCAATACCCTGTCCTCAGACACTACTAAAACTTACAGGTGAGACTAACCTGTTCCCATTCTCCACATGCTGGGCTAACTCTTTGGGCCAGGATTTACTAAAAACTGCATGCATCTTCCTCTTTCCTGGTTAACACACTCCTCCCCTCTAAAGTATGAATCTGTTCCCCTGCTCGTGTGCTGCCACTCGTTTCTGGTCAAATACTCATTCAGGCACTCCAGGGCTCTTACATGTATTGAGGAGAGGTATCACAAGCATGCTGCTGTATCTGCATGTGTGCTGCCTTAGTCATGGTTGTTAGCATCCAGTAGAAGATTCACTTTCCTAGTCTTTGCTGCTGGCATGGTGATTGATTACAGATGAAACAAAGACTAGTTTCAAGTGAAGTACAGGAAACTCAAGTACATCAGGGATATGAAACACCAATAGTACCACAAAGTTTTAAACCATACTGGTCGCTTATCTATCCAAAATAAGGACATATAATTCACACTCTGGCCATTGTTTTTTTTTTTTTTTTTTTTTGGAAAGATAATCATCTGTTCTCATTCAAACAAGATGTGACTTAAATGGAATTTAAGAAATAGATTTTTCAGATGAGTATGATGTAAAGACATTAATAAATATATATTGCCCAGCTCTACTGTAACTTATGTATTAAAGGAAAGAATACATCCATACAGTAGTACACTAGATGCTTGACGGCTTTTGGTTAAGGTTTTCAAAAGTAGAATGCAGTGTTACCTATCCTTTACCAAATGTGTGTAGCATTAGGTCTGGATCTATCAAATTATCACTTGGTTTGAATTCTTACTGTGAGGCCAGAGCATGATGTGGACGTTTTTTAAATCAGTAGTTCAAGTGACTGATCAAACATTGTTTAAGTGGAAGTAGGTAGATGTTAAAGGGAAGTTGAAAAACTATAGCTCTGAGCCTCTTTCAGTCTACAGACTTAAGTAATCAGGCAAATGGCTTTGCATGCATCCTTCACATTTACTCTCCTGCTGTACTCACTCTTGTCTTCCCAACAGTAGTGTTTGATGTCTTGTCTCACCACCAGCAGCACTGATGAGAAAATGAATGTTTAGGTTTGATCCAGCTTTCAGACCAAAGCGCCGCTGTGGTTTTTGTGCCATTTGTCGTCCTCTGTAGTTGTCATGTCTGCCTGCTGCTTTTGGCTCTTTGCTCTTCTCTTTTCACTGTGATCTCCACACCTTCTCTTAATGTCCCTTCTGTCTCTTTTCTTTCAGTCTTGGTCTTGGTAATGGGCAAAGAAGGGGTCCATGGAGGCGGATTGAATAAGAAGGCATACTCGATGGCAAAATACTTGAGGGATTCAGGGTTTTAGCTTAGTGTAATGTAGCCTATGTGGTGTAGTTGAGGGAGAGAGAAAACTAACAAAAGAAAACAAAAAGCATAAAACTTTGAGAAACGGACCAAAAAAATTAAACAAATTACTGTCAAGCCCATGTTTCACCCCCCCCTAACAGTCCCAATAAACCAAATCGCAGGGTTCAGGCTCTGTCCTCAACAATGTAGCCCCACACTTAGCAAGGTGGCAATAAAGAAGTGTTCTTTTCCAGTCCTGCTATCACCATGTCTGTTCATTTATTTTGTTTTTCCTTTTTGTGTACTCCAGCATTGGTTTTTGTCATGGGGAAGGAAGGTGTCCACGGAGGACAGCTCAACAAGAAAGCATTTATGATGGCTGAATACCTGAGGAAGTCCGGATACTAAAGCAGCCTGTACCCAGCCACCTAGCAGCTCACCCTTGCCACCCTGTTGCATTTCACACTACTTCTTGACCTAGTTGGTAGTTACTTTCTTTTTCTGCCTTCTCGCCTCCCCATTTGTTATCCCATATTTTGTTATCCACCCAGCTATCCTGAACACACGTTGAGCTGTGTACTCTAACCCCCTTAAGCACTATAAGTTGATCCCTAGCAATGAGGAGCATGTTGCTTACAGGATGTTGGGACAAATCGGTAATTAACCAAGACCAGCAAAAATTCTGGCCAAACACTTGGACTATAAACGCTATTGTGTCAATTTGAAGTACACATTTATTTCTTTTCTCTGTCATGGTGCCCATTACTTAATCCCTCCCAAACCCGATCTTACACACACCCCTTCACAAGCAGCCAACGCCTTTGGCGCACTTAAGCGGTAACCAAGCTCTTCATGTCGTCTTTAATTTTCCCCCGTCATGTCCGGGAGGGGAGACAGAGTGCATATCCGTCATTGCCCTTGACCTCTCACACCCACCACTGTCCCCCCTCCTTACTTCCTCCTGCCAAATGTTCAGTTCCTCCCCTTTCCCCTTTTTCTGTTTCCCCATCCTGTTTGCTCAAAGCAGGCGACACTACAAACCTCACAGGAGACTCGTCTTCATCAAACGCTTGACACCAACCAACCAGTCCCCTAAACCATTTCCTTTCAGATCCACTGCTCTGTCCTGAATACATTTTTATAAAAGGGTAAAGTGTGTTGGGGGGGGGTAGTAGATCGGCTCAATTCATCATGAGTTGGATTTGCAAGCGTTGATGTTGAGATGTTTGTAGCTTCTCCTCCCCTGCTACACAAAAACCCCATGGACATTCCACAGTAACGATGGCTCAGGCACTTAATACTGTTTTTGTTTGCCAGCTCCTGTAATATAATTTTTTTTTTTTTTTTTTTTTTTTTTTTGAAAGGCTGCCATTTTTGGACAGATATCCCAGCATATAACCATCTGGAGCTTGTCCAGTTTTGAAGGTTTTTTTTTTTTTTTTTTTTTTTTTATAGGACCAAGTGTAGTTAAAGCTCTGGTGTTTATACAATAGCTCTAAATCATGTGAAGGATGACTGCTAACTCTTTTTCTGATGAAGGAAACACTAACGAGACAATGCCTCAATGGTTAAAAATATGAAGCTACAGGGGAGGTAAGGGTGGGAGTTGATGTAGAAAATTCTCACTTCATTTTTTTTTTTCTTTAAAAACTGCATTTGTACAAACCCATGCTGTGTTAAACTACCAAACTGTGGAATGAATTGCCTTTTACTCTAGTCAGCGGAGCTCTGGGCGATCATGCGGTCTGTCCACGCTCGGTACTGCTAACTGTAACGTCCAAATGACAAACCCTTTCAAAAGTAGAAATGACACTCAATGGGAGATGGGATTGGTTGGAACAAAGACGCTAATGGTTGTCATGTTGAAATTTAACTGCAGAACCTGTGTATCCTGTGCCATAATATAGAGATCTGTTGTTAGATGGAATTTACACTGTCCACTAAGGAGTCATTTCATTGGCACTTTTTAGCTACAGCTCCACTGTTTAGGCCTTGTGGGATATGTGTACTCATTAAAAAAATACAGTTTCAAGTCCTGTTTGCTGATTTATGTTAATTTCCTTTTATTTCTCACCTTTTTTTTTCTTACATCTGGGATACGGTCTCTTTAATGCATCGGATTTCATATGCATAAAACCATGAAATGCCATAAATTGATTTATCACCTTGTTTACAGACAGATCAAATAAATTTATTCCAACCAGATAAATGTTTGCTGTTTTTATCACACTGAACACTATCACACCTCTTTTAATGGAATACTTAAACATTTTGGGAAATGACACACATTTGCCTTCTTGCTAAATAAATCGGATGAGAAAATGGATACCACACTTGCATAAGTTACTGCCAGTTAGCTTAGCATTAAGACTGGCTCTGTCCTAAAGGCAAGTCTTCCCCTGAAATGGTTTATGCCTTCCATCAAGTTAGAAATTTGAGGAATGGGACTGGACGTGTTTTGAAGATTGTGCATTGTAAAACCTAGAACCATCTAAAATATGGACTAAAAATAAACTGTATTAAGTTTTTCAGCCCATTCAGTAATTAAACTATGCCGATTGTAAGATGTCATTTGATTGAAAGCGCCAAGATATCTATTAAATGAACCTTGGAATAAGATGGTTCTGTCAACTGGAATTTTCAGTTAAGTCTTGTTTTTGGGTGTTTTATGCCTCTTTATGAAATAAAAATGGAATGACATGCAACAACAAGACTCACCAGGTAGAATGCGGTTCAGGGTCAGCACTTTATACCCCCAGCACACCCTGGAACACAGGAGTTAAAATTGCTCTAACTGTAATATTTGAGTGTAGAGGCCCCAAACTTTCCACTTGCCAATGAGCCATACCAGACTTAACAAGCCAATTTGTATTGGATAATCAGCCTATTACGTTTAACAAGTTTTAGAGGAACTAGTATTTGATACACTGCAGGTTTTGCTACTTTTCTCCCCACTGTAAATGCAGCACAAACACCCTTTCTTGCAATGGCATGAGTAAATTATACTTACTGAACATGAAAAGTTTACTTGTAAAGTGTCATACTTTTATTGAAGTGAATTCATATTGAGAACAGACGTACATGAGCAGGAAAACACTAACAAGACAAAAAGCATCAACTGAAAAAGGCAACAGGTTTCATGAACAAAAAAAAAACATGCCATGTTATGGAAAAAAAAAAGCGCATTTACTACAAACTGTTTATTTAATGAGATAAGGTCAGTTAAATGTGTATTACAAGGCCTATCGACCAATAAACTGCTTGTGTTAAATGGAGTGATAGGTCTGGAGCAGCCACAAGAAGAATACCACAGGCAGCGCGGTGGACATAGTGTCCAATGTGTCCACACTGTATGCACACACGCACAATGCAACGTTGCATCTTTGCTTCGAATGGGTTTCTCAAACTGCTTTGGCTTCAATTTCTTTTAGTGTGAATTGTAACAAATAAACTGGCACCAAACAGGAGCACCTAGAAGGCTAGAAATAAATTGGCAAAACCACATTGCTGTGGCTTTAAATGTTTCTATACTTGCTGAATGTTAAGTCAATTTTTTACAAAAAGGATGCTGCAAAGCGGTTGAAGGAGTGTCAGTGTAACTTGAACATGTATGTACAATAATGAAACTTTCCCATCATCTGAAACGTGTAGGATAGAAGATAAAGATAAAAACGTAACTTATTGTGATCTATACTTTTATACACAGTAGTTTTACAGAACAAGGGTGATTTTATGTGACTTTTCCACTTATCTGTTTATCATCTTTTTTTATGAGTACAGTATAAAACTCTACTGTCCATCAGTGTCACCGGTCCTGTCAAATCTGCCAAGCGGCCCCTCATATGCTAACTGACTTCTTGTCACACAGTTGGAAATATCACGTTCTCTGTAATAATCATGTTAAAAATTAAACTTAAGATTTGTATTTGAACTTGTAGACATTACAATGTCTTGTAAGCAGTGAGAGAAAATGTGTTTTGTGACCCCCAACAAAAAAGTCTCTGCAGCTGTGAGGTTGCGGGGGGGGGGGGGGCTTGGCCAGCCAATCAGTCAAGCTCGGGGCAAGTCGTGCTCGTGGCCTTCAGAGCAGGGCTGCTGCATCTGCACCACCACAGTCTCTACGGTGACCTCTTCCTCGCTGTCGCTGCTGTCCAGCTCGTCGTCCTCGTAGTCCGAGGACTCCTGGTCCTGCTCTGAGCGAGACGCTCCTGACATGGTGCCGAAGGAGTGGGCGCTGGTGGAAGCCAGCGAGCGCAGCAGAGGGGTACTCTCCGACACCTCCTCGTTCTCTTCAGGGCCGCTCTCCCCCTCCTCTGAATCGGAGTCAGAGTCGCCATGCGAGGGGACCACTTTCTGCTTGCACACCGGACACGTCTTCTTAGTCTTGGTCAGCCAGGGGTCCACGCACTTACTGTGGTAGGCTACAGACAAAGGCACAATAAGCAGAAAAGGTTGTTCATATTCTGATTAAACAGTAATTTAACAACCTGTTTAAACAGGAAAAGACCCCATGTCATTTTCTTGTACTTAAAGGGCAAGCCTGGTCTGCCTTTTTTAATTTTTATTTTATTTTCAACAAATTCAATGAGAAGATCAAAACAACCAATTTATCTGACTACAAAATATTGCCTGAGTAGCCAAAGCCTGACATAGCTTATTTCTCTGTACCACATGAGCACTGTAGTTTATTTTGAGTGGATCATAAACATACCATCTGTGCTTGAAAATAGCACTCTAGTTTGTTAACAACTTCAGTGACCAGCTGCTATGGAAAAATATTTTTTTCCCTAAACTAAAAAATACATATCAGTGACCAGTTTTGAAAGATGTAGGTCTTAGTGCACATAGTACGAAAAATATCACTTTTTCTGGGGTGTTATTTTTCGTCTGTGGTGTTTCCACACGCATACAAACTTGAAGAAAAAACGGGTTTCGGAATGTCCTCTGCCTTCAGTCTCCGGGTGAGCTGTTCACAATCTCCACGGCTTTCTACGTCACTAGCTGAGAGGAGGTGGCTAGCTGTAGCATGCTAGCGCTAGCATGCTAGCTCGTTCTCAATGGCAAAACACTGCTACAACACACACTAGTTCACCATAATCTACAAAAGAACTACTTCCATGTCCCTGTTCTGCAGGTATTCCACAAGTGGCCATTTAGAAGAAGTCTCCCATCTAATCCTGCCTTGTACCGACCAAAGCTGGAGAAAGAGTTATCTAGCTGATGGGATGTTACCTAGCTACTGCGCATGTGCAACTCCCCGAAAAAGATAATATAGAATTGAGATGTCTCACTCTGGAGCTAAAACAAGTGAGATCTCTCACTTTCTAGCTAAAACAGAGACCTAAACACACAGGGTGAAAACAGGATCTGCAGCAATGTGCAGTACCACAAAAACAGGGTGTTTTTTGAAAATTAATCCATGTAAACCTATTCTGGTACAACCTCAGAATAAAATTATGAACCTAATATCGGCGCTTTCAGCACATATAGGCTTGTTGGTTTTGGTATTTTCATGGGATTTGTTGACAATGTCATGAAGGGAAATGTACCTTTGGATTTCATAAACCAAAAAGGTTTTGAATTGTAAGATTTGACCCCAAAGCATTTCATCAGTTGTGCGGGTTTGTCTTGGTGTGTCAAGTGCAGAAGCGTTCAGACTCACCATGAGAACATGGCAGGACTCGGAGTTTATCACCTTCTTCATATTCGTCCAGGCAGATGGCGCACACATCATAGTTGTCCCCTGTGTCAAATAGACCAGACATTCATTTTCTGACTAACACATCGTAAGAAAAGTTCTTTACTGAGCCTTGATAATACTAATTTCTTATAGGCCGGTTGGCTTGCATTGTTGTCAGATACCTGTCCAGCTCTGACTTGGCAGACAGATCACAGTTATCAATTCATAAAAGCTGTAAGTCATCAATTCTTAGTAGTAACGTAAATTCCTAAATAATATGCCAACCTAAAACTTCCAATTTTTTAAGCAGTATATTTTTTATTTTTGGCCATCATATAAGTACAATAATCCACTATATGACCCGGTTACTTAAAGTAAAGCATGAAATGAGTGCTAATAACAGTAATTAGTTTTAGTAGTTGCATGGCTCATCTCAGATTACATCACATTGTACTGTGTAGGTAAAAGTGAGAAGGCAAGTGACGTAGGTTTGGGAGATAAATTGGTTGTTTTTATGCTTTTCCTGAAGGTCAATGTGGGTCCATGACGTGTCAGGCAATTAGTAACTCCAGCTGCTTCCTGAGTCTATTTTCCTAAAATTCTTTAAATTGTGTCACTTTTCCAAATATGTCCCACCACCCACCCGTCCAATCCTCATCCTGCAGGGAGAATAACACTGGCTAAACTGCCAGCACTGCATTTCTTGACGTTGCAGGAGGTGCAAAATCTTTCTGCTCAGGAATCTATCAACGCACTCCCTTTCAAATTCCTGAGCGTTCTTCTCATTTTCCTTCCCTTCCTCTTCCCTGCCCGGGCTGGAGGGAGGGGGAGCAGGGCTGTGGGTCGGTGTGTTTATGTAAGCTCTAAATGAGCATGTTTTCCCCGACTAGGCTCTCTGTGTCTGTGCCAGGGCTGCATGTGACCGTATAAGGATGGGGAGTCACATCGACCAGCAACCCCCCCCCCCAACCCCCCCGCTCCTCCTCTTCCTTTTCTCTGTGAGCGAACTTCAACTCAAGGAAATGTGTTTAACTTTGCTCCCTTTCTTCTCTTCACACCTTTAGCTCTGTTTCTTCCTTTCCTTCACATTCATCCTTCTTTTTTTTTTTTTTTAACATAATCCAAAGCAAGCATCCATCTTTCTTCCTCACTCTCCCAGACCAGTGCTGGACAGTCGGGGGTGAGGGAGCAGGAACTTTGTGCAGGCATGGATCCAGTATACACTCAGGAAATGCTGAACCGTGGCATTTACTGAGCTATTCTGAGTGACGCGGACAGAAAAGCTTCAGTGACTTTCTGAACTACAAACATCGCAAAAGATTTTTTTTATCATTATTTATTTTATTTTTTTTACTAACTTGGGTCCTACTGTGTAGTTCTGGCCACCGTTTCTAAAGGTTATAATAACACTGCCTGAATTAATAGGTGAGATCAGGCAATGCAGCAACATCACTACAAAAATAAATCAAAATCTATAGGTGCAAGAAACTTTAGTAACGTCATTACTGAGACCGGCACATGTAAGCTGAAATTCACTTTCATGAGTCTCACAGGTACAGTACATGTGTCAACAGCAGTAATTATCAAAAAAGAACTGGCAGTTGACCGAATGCAATAATAATAAAGTATGTTTTTTGAGAGAGAATACACCAAATAATAAAACAGGTATAAATGAAATGCATGCTGAGCAACAGCAGGACATATGTGAAAAAACAACTAAAAAACCTTTTCTACCGAAGTGTTTGCAGAGGTGATAGAAACAAGTCTTAATATGTTGTGTGCTTTTTTGTGTTTTGAGTTAAGTCAGTTTCGAAGAATTTCTCGAGGCCAATAGAAAACATCATGTTTAGGCGATGTGTACACTTTTCAGATGCGGGGAATCCCTTACATCGACGTTTTGAGGCCAGTAGCACATCTTAAAAAGGACTTGCGAGCCAGTGCAGCTCTTCGACCCTCTTTTTTCATTAATAGGCCAGCCTGTCAGCATTCTTGGCTCTTGGAGAAACCATGTTGTCCTACTGAACTTCAGATGAGCAGTGAATGTGCGTAGCAGAGTGAGAGTGAGTGAGAACGAAGGAGAGGGTGAGAGAGAAATTTTTTTTTGCTTCTGCACAGTTCGCCACTGGTTGAGCCAACCACACAAGGGTTAGTACTGAGGCCAGTGACCAATGAGACAGAGAGAGCTCCTCTGTACTGACATCAACATGCCTCACACACAGATGGCTGAGACACTGCAGCTGCTCTCTTGTGTGTGTGTGTGTGTGTGTGTGTGTGTGTGTGTGTGTGTGTGTGTGTGTGTGTGTGTGTGTGTGTGTGTGTGTGTGTGTGTGTGTGTTAGAGAGCTCGGGATGGAGTGACTCATCATTAGAAGGAGGGATCACACTGCAGGTAAAGGGTAAAACAATTCCCCTCCATTTCCTCAGCCTGTTTGCAGTTAACGGTGTGTATTCACAGTTCTGGCTTTAACGTCTGCTAGACGCCAGTTGCTGGCGAAACTCGTCACCTAGAGGGCCAAAACTTACTGTCAAACGCCAGGCTTTCAGCCTAAGTGGGGATGACGCAAGGCTCTGTAATAAAACCAGAGCGTAAGTCAAGTTAATGGCAGAGCGGTGCTGTATGCTGACAGCTGTGGCAGCTGGTATTACATAATCCTGTACATTGACACAGATCTTATTTTGCATGCTGCTGCTCAGACAGTATTGTGTAAGAATTACACGGGTACCATGGTTTTCATTAAGGCATTGTGCACCATCCACACAGACTGCCTTTGTGTTAGCTACTTTTCATTTCAGCCTGCGCACCCCCTTTTCCATCCATGCAGTTCTGACATTATCCAATGCCTATTGCCTACCATCACCACCTCTGGCCCGAATATATACAAGAACTGTTGGGTGGCTGATTGTAATAATAATAATTTATTGCCAGCAAGTATTAAAGTTATAAATGAAATACACACTCAACAACAGCAGCAGCAAGAAATATGTGAA
This sequence comes from Etheostoma perlongum, assembly GCA_026937815.1. Taxonomy (NCBI): domain Eukaryota; kingdom Metazoa; phylum Chordata; class Actinopteri; order Perciformes; family Percidae; genus Etheostoma; species Etheostoma perlongum. The sequence goes on from CM049379.1 coordinate 14,624,933, forward strand.
AACAATGTGGGGGAAAAAAACAACTCAATAAAAAAGCTTTTCTGACTAAGTGTTTGCTGAGTAGATGGGTTTGATCGGTGGGCAGATACACTCATTAGCAAATAGGCATCCTGCCAGCACGGCAGCAGCCGAGGCAGTGGCAGACCAGCTGGTTAACATCTTCCTGAGGTGACATCACTGACTCGGAAAAGACATCACACCATGTTGCATTTATAAACTCTCCTGCCTCTGAACCGTTGCAGTACAGGGGTATTCGAATATTAGGTTGTAAAAGAAGCACAGAAGTGATCTCTGTTACGCCGCTCACTGGCTTCTGATCATGTTGTGATCTATGGATTTGCATTGGCTGTTACTGCACCCAGAAAACTCAAATATTTTTTATAATTGTTTTTTAAATGAAGCATTACAGATATACATGAGAAAAAGTGAAATAAGCTACTAAGACCATAATGCCACTGATAAAATGTATTGTATCTGTATTTCAAAAGCAAAGTTGGGAGTCTAGGAGCCAGCATCGTTTGGCCACTGCAGCTTCAGACATTTGCACAGCTTCAACAGGCAAAGCTGTGGATTGCAGCTTTAAAAGATACTAACACAGCATCACAGTGTTCCTGTTCACTATGGCTGCGTCTGCTCAAAGCCCCCAGAGTCCAAGCTCAGCATTATCTGTTGCAGCTGAGGCCAGGGGCAATTTTAGGCATACTTAACACTGTGCTGCACGCACGCACAGTTACATGTTACAAAGTTCTTGTTCTGACATATAAAGCATTGCATGGTCGGGCGCCTGTTTATATCTCTGACATGCTGCATCCGTACATTACTAACAGGTCCTTCAGGTCTTCTAACCAGGGACTACTGGTGGTCCCACACACTCGTTTGAAAACTAAAGGTGACTGTTCCTTTGAAGTGTGTGCCCTTCCTATTACCTTACGTTCTGCTGTCTCGGTTGATGCTTTTAGAAAACAGCTGAAGTCTCACTTGTTTCAACTCACTTGTGCCTCATGTTTGTAATTTTGGGTTTTTAGTCAAATCTTAGTCAATCTTCATTGGTATTGTGTGTGTTTCTGCTTGTTTATTTTTTGTTTTGGTTCCTTCTGTATTTGAACAAAATGTATTTTGTGTAAAGCACTTTTATGACTGTAAATGGTGCTATATCAAATCATTATTTTTAGAGGTCTTACTCTGACACTGTTGAACAATAAACCGCATTAAACAACAGAGGCAGTGTCCCTACTGTTACAGCCCTCCCATGCTCAAACCATTGCCAAGGCAGCCTTGCTCTAGAGTGCAGGGCTTAAAAGATGATTAGGTAGAGATTTGGTGTCCCCTTCCTGTATCGCCAAGCGCTCTGACTCAGCTGACGGGAGCGCAGACGCCGCCCCGGAGGCCGTTTCCTGGACATCCAAACTCCCTGTACCGGCCAAGGTCGACTGTAGTGGTGCCTGGTGGAAACCCTGAGTCAGAGTGGGCACAGCCACCACAGCACACCAACCACAGAACCTGACGTAACAAAAACATCTATCTGAGTTACACATGCTACTTTTAGCTGGTGTGTTGCACCCGCATCTGTTTCTGCCAGACGGGGAGGAGCAGCTTGACTTATAACCCCCTCAATTAGCAGCTTTGCAAGGGGTCTACTTATCATGCACCACCCGTAGTCTATAAAACTGCCCGGTGTTCCCCTGCACAGCTGCTTGTAGTCACAGGCTTTCTAGTCTGCACAAAACAGCTGCCGGAGGAAACACAGCCAGCACAAAACCCTCTAAATACGCAGACAAAACTTACTTGACCATAGCACAAAGCGAATTTGCATCGCAAAACAATGTTATAGCCTGTTATAGCCTGTCTGACCCTTGCCACGAGACAGAGGGGAAGGCCAGAGGCAGAACTCTAAGAAAACTTCAAAAGTTTCCACTCAACTGATCAAATTCACACAATAGTATTTACCTTATCTTTGTTACTGTTCTTAGATACCAGCAGCACATACTGTACATCCTCTCAACACGTCTGAGATAAAAAATAAAAATAAAAAAAATAACAGAATACACCTAACTTTCATCCCCCGTCAGGCCTCTGGCATGACTGCGACTACATTCCAAACTTTCAGTCATGTGTCCAGTCACAACAGAGAGGAGCTCTAATCTGCCACGGAGGGCTTTGTGGAAAAATCAAGTCCATATTAATCCGATTAGCTCCAAGGTGCAGAGCTCCAGGGAGGAATAATGCGTCGTAATGTATTGGTGACATCTCTCTTCTGGGCCAAATCATGTGACAAAGACCAGCATGGTAGAGGAAATTACATCTCAACAGACTCTAAGGTCAAAGTTTAGAGTCGGGATTAAGGTTGTGTATTGTTTGGATTTTTACGATTTTACGGCTACTTTAACAATGATTCCGATTCCTAAACCCATTCTTGAAAAACTGAAAAATGACATCAAAGAAAGGCTCTTTTATGGAGTTTTTTTTTTTTTAAATGAAAATTATTTAAATTTAACAATACTAGTGCAGTGCCCATTGAAAATGTGCTTGTTTGGAACGGGCCGATTGCTTGGCCTGTGGAATTGCTGCTTGTAGAAATCATCAAAACCACATTGTACCGCAAAATTACTTACAGAAAGACCACAAACCAATTCATATGTAACTTCCCTGTACAATCTGGATACCCTACTACTAACTTACTGCTTTACCTGACAGAGAAAGTTGCAGATTCAGAATGTAATCAAAATATCACAATGTCAATGTGGAGTAATCAGACATTAGCGTCATGGACTCATGGCAGTGAGCTACCCACCCAGCCCGTTATGAGAGCTAATCAGCACATATCTGCGTTAATCAAACACCAGAACCAGAACAACTCTGTGTGTGTGTGTGTGTGTGTGTGCGTGCGCACGCACAGAGAGAGAGAGGGAGAGAGAGAGACAGAGAGAGAGAGAGAGAGAGAGAGAGAGAGAGAAAGAGGGAGAGAGACGGTGTTGTCTTGTGTTGTATGATTGTTAACGAATTTAACATTTGAGCAGAGGTGTTAATTCCCATACAGGTTTAGTGGCTTGACCGTTAAGCAGGAGATTTGATTTGCAGGTGTATTTTGGCAACGGTAATGTTATTAGTTAGCAGTAGAATGAATTAACCCAACCCAACTGATGAAAAGTGCTGTGTCTGCCCGGTTTAGCACTGAGATTTACTCGCATTGCACAGCGCTGTAAAGGAATAATTACTTTATGTTCTGCCTCTGTTTAGAAGTGGTGAATGTAAGCTGCAGCTCACAGCAACTTAATACTATATAGTGTCTGGCTTTTGTTTGATATTTAGTGTTGGCAAATGGCTTTTTGTAGACACGGAAAAGAGTTATGCCCCCAAACGAGGACAACATTGTGACTCAAAAACAGTGTCTGGCAGCCTGCCTATAAGGGGCATCCTGCTCTGCCTGCCTGTTGTCTGTAGGTAGTTGTGCTTTGCATGTGTGGGATTCTGAAACGTCATTTCGGGAATTGTCGTTTGTTTATTCAAAGTCAAAGACAGTCCAAGGTAGTGCTACTTTGCACATTTTTGTGGGTTTGAGGTGTATTCCACATTTTAGCTGCCAAAGCTCTGCTGCTTTCTGTCTCTGGTCTGCTCAGTCAGTGAGCAGTGTGAGAGGGGGGGTGGCTAGCGGCTAGAGCGGAAAAGCCAATGTGTTCCTTCTTTTACCAATATATATAGTTAAAGATGTCTTTTGCATTTCTAATCCAAACAACATCAAACTTGGCACTGAACTTACTCGTGCCCATAGCAAGACAAGTTTGAGTTCCATCGGTTCTAGAAATATGCGCATAACACACACACACACACACACACACACACACACACACACACACACACACACACACACACACACACACACACACACACACACACACACAGATAGACGTTTCTGTAATTTATAGATAGATAACGTTTTAAAGTATTTAAATATATAATAAGTAAACCTTAGTCAACTAACTCACAACTACAATAATTTAACAATAATAACAGTTACACTATTAACAAGTAACTACAAAATAAATGTTGAGTTGTTATGCTAACTAGAGCCCAGAGGGAAAATATGGCATTTAAAAGTAGCCTACATTTTTGTGGCCGGGTTGGCTCAGTTGTATAGCAGGCGCACATGTACAGAGAGGTTTATGCCTCATCGCAGAGGTCCGTGGTTTGAATCCGACCTGTGACGGTTTCCTGCATGTCTTCCCCCTCTCTCCCCTTTTTCACTTAACTGCCCTGTCAAAAATTAAAGGCGGAAAAGCCCAAAAAACTATCTTAAAAAAGAAGAAAAGAAAAAAGTAGCCTACATTTACGGTTGCTAGCCATCAGTAGACTACAGAGAAAGTGATATTTTTACATCTGTTTTGGAGCGACGGAGGAAAATATTTCAGTCAACATATTAAGTGGAACCGGGCCGATTCCTACCAGTTGAGTAGAAACCGGTTCCATATTGGAACTGGTCTTCAGTACCCAACCCTAGCCGGGATACAGCTGACAAAGATGAGATGAACATTTTCCTACTGAATTACTACCTAAACAATCAGGCCCTAAATTTACAGTCAAATACACAATGTGTATTTCCCCTAGAGTGTATACTGTAAATTAATTAACAATTTAAATTATACAGTCAGAGGTATTCGAGATATGTTTGTGGATGCCTCCATACCTTTTTTGTACTTGTGGATGGGAAGTTTCTTTAGCTGATCTTTGCGCAGGCGGCTCCTCCGAGCCCGGTGTCGATCCTGGACAAACTTGGTGATCTAGGAACGGAAAAAGAATCCTTTTAAAATCAGTACACAAAACACACAGACATCTTTCTTGTCCAGGTGCTGAGTTTGAAAAACTGTAACAGTGATTCCTGTCACATTAGAGCCCAAATAGAATGCCAGATCTGGTACCAGATGGAGAGCCAATCTAGACTCAAAATGTTTTCCTTTTGTAATTCAGTTCAGTTGGGGCGGCCCAAAAGTAGACATTTTAAAAAGGAATGGTTGCGAGTCCTCAGGGGGAGGCAAAAATCCTAGAATACCAGCCCTGTTCAATCATCAAATTTACATAACTACAATCAGGTAAAATGAAACTATATGCCTTTAAATATGCTCTATAGTTCATACAAAGATTTACCATAAAAACAACGATGAGGATGAGGCAGATTCCCACAATGATGAGAAAGGGGATCAGGTAATATTCCAGTGGCAGGCTGAAGTCTGGCATGAGGACCACATGTCCCCTAGAAAAACAAGCAGAGCCATTGTCAGGTGTTGGCATGTGCTTACAGACAGACACAGAGGCAGCATTTAATTACAGCTCATCATTTCAACTGCAACATTGTATTATGTATTGTATTATTTCATTGCTGTTAAAATATAAGGTCCTCTGGCCACATGATGCTGTTTCACACTATTAGTTAGTGGGGTCTGCTTCTTTTCACAGAACTCCCTCTACATCAGAAATATCTCTGCACCAGTCAAATTTGTAACAGCCAACTTGGTCCACACTGACAAAACTCTGCCAATACCATGTTTGGTGTTCATTCCACTGCAAAAGACTAAGGAATAACACTCATGTATTATGGTATCTGACAAGCACGCACACACACACACAAAAATGGAGAACTTTAATGTTGTGGGCTCCTCTGACAGACAGACATTACATTACTACCTCAGGAGAAGTGACAAACAATCACAATACACATTGTCTGCCTTTATATATTACAGGGCATTACTCTACACAATTATTAGATCAAACTCGTATGGGAGCAGCTGTACAGTTTTAGGTGAAAAAGCAACAATGTCATACTGAAAGACTGAGAAAAAAAAAATGGGCAGAAAAATGAGATTTGAGTTAAGACTTACCCCTTGTCATACGTAAAGTCTTCTTTCAGAGAGGTGGCAGTCACCTCGCTCACAAACATAGAGGGAATATCTATCTGCTTCATAACATCCACTAAAAGGGAAACAAAAACAACTCTAAATACATCACGTGACTGCATATTAATGCCTGAATCCTTTTCAAGCTGATTTTAAAATTCAAAGTCCTGTTAGAAAGACTTGTTTGTAGCACACCAAGAAACTATAACAACGTTCTTAAATTGTCACGGTTTGACAAAAAAACCTACCCCTTACTTAGGTCCTTTTACTTCCTTTGCTTGGAGGTTTAACGACATCAGTCTTCATTAACTGATAGACTTAGAGGTTGTTTAACAAATGAAACTATCTGGGGATGAAGGCCATGAGATGTTTTTTAATCTATAGCTAAACAATTAGTCAGTTAATCATTTGGTTGATCCAATAAAAATAATCGTCAACAATTGCTTAATCCTTAATTGTTTTTGCAAAAGATACCCCAAAAATCTCACTGGTTCCATGCGAGTATTTGCAGGTTTTTGTAGTCTCTTTATGTCATTAAAAATAATAATAATAATAATAATAATATCTTTGAGTTATTGATTATTGGTCAGTCAAAACAAGCTATTTAAAAATGTCAAATTGAGCTTTGGCAAATGGTGATGGGCATTGTCTGACACAACATAGACCAAATAATGTCATCGGCAGATTCATGAACAGGAAGTCACAGAAACACTCACATCTTGTTAGGTCCGATTCCGATTTAATTAAATGTTATCAGACCTATATATCAGCTTGTACACAGTCTCCTGTACTTTAGTCTCTCTGACTTTTAAACGTAACTATCAGCCACACAACACAAGTTCTGTACAGAATAAGCCTTTACATCAGACAAATAGCAATTAAAATCCCTCCACTTTAAACAATAAAACGTTTATATAAAATGTCATCATGTTGAATCGAATCTGACCCAATTAACCTCTGCAGAGAGGCCGGCGTTTCCCAGCATACCCTGGGTCTGCCTGGGTCTTGCGGTCAATGAAAAACAGCTGTGCTGCCTGCATCTCAAACCTCCGGCCGCCTTGATCTTGTGAGGTTATCATCGCCCAAACGTCAGAGCAAGTCGGACACAAGTCTAACCGGCATGCATTGGGCGGCTATCGCCGGTGATCAATTCTGCGCAGACTTGGCTCATCTCAAACAGGCCTAATGCTTATGTGTGTCAAAAAAAAGGAGGAGGTGGTGACTTACGATCATTGGATCCCATGCTGATTAAGTCATCGGAGTCCACATTGTGAACAATGGCTGCCTTGTACCCGGCTTTCTGGGCATTGAGGACCTGTGAGGAGACAATTTACGCTATGATTATCAAATGGATCCTTTTTGGTGCAAACAACCTGTGATTATTAGTAGTAACCGAAAAACAGTCTTGATTGAAGGTGGTACATGTGATAACAGGGGTTGTGTGTCAGATAATGTGACCAAATCGGATTTCCACTGTCTGACAACACGGCATCAAACCACATCAAATATGACAACCATATTATATAAACCAGTTGTGGTTAGAGCTCTTTCTCTGTGATTCTACTTGAGGTGTGTAGTGATGGCTCAAATACAAGTAAAGTCATCCTTGCAAAATCTGAAAGAAACAAGCTATTTTCAAACATTAGCCTTACAAATAACAGTACCACTTTCAGTTTAAGGATGCGCTTTACTGCTCATTGAACTCATTTATGATCTGCCCTTGCAAAGTGAATCCCCGGAAGGACAATAAATACTAGTTTTCTGCAGTAGCAGTCTGAAAGGACAGCAGAAATCACAGATAAATGAATGGTAGCATTCTACACATTTATAGCCTATTTCCTCAGAAAGTGTTTACAAGAGACAAGATGTTTGCATTCCACGTATTATAGTAAGGTATGACAAATGCTTAAAGTCTGCACATTTGTTTGGTTCAATTAAAAATGAGCCACGTTGTTTTGGCACATACTTTCTTCCAAATACTGGCTAATACTCACTCTTCCATTTGCCACCATGTCCACACTCTCATTAATCATAGATATTTCCACCCTAACCACTTCAGAAAAAGTTAACCCTTTCACTGCTGCATAAAAACAGATGCTACTGCTTCCATCGTTACCTGCTCGCTGTGTGTGTGTGTATGTGCGTGCGCACGACAGATTGAATGTTACATAACATAAAAGCTAGCAAATCAATTTTGCAAGAAAATTGCTTATTCAGTGCATGTTTAGCTGTTTTAATGAGTATGACAATTAGATTATAGGTACTTATAGGGGAGATAAGAAACACAAATCCAATATCAGAAGAATTGGAAGACAAGTGCCAACAAACTTTCAAGGACTAAGTAAGCCGACTGCAGTTACTGTAGATTATTTTCACCTAAACCTGTTAATCCACAGCAGGTTGTGCTCTCAGAAAAATGTTATGCTGAAGACACTATAAAAGGATTTACAAAGCAGCATAGGGTTAGTGTGCTGCCTCGTGGATGTACCGGAAATTGATGTAATGAGGATCTTCCATCTGCGAGGCTGTTTTTGTGGCTCTGACACAGCATAGAGGCTACAGTATCCTGTATAGCCATTGTTATGGCTGATTTCTTATAACAGATGTGGTGGAGGAAATAGGATGTGACAATATAACCCAGGAATGAATCACTTTGGGCCCTATTTTGCACACGGTGCAAAGCCCGATGTGTCTGCTATTTTAAGACCAGCGTCCACGTTTAAATAGCAAATGCCCATGCGCCCATCTTTGCGCCCATGGGCGTGCTGGTCTTACAAGGAGGTGTGTTCAGGTGAATTCTTGGCGTTTTGCTATATTGAGGCAGTGGGAAGTGATCGCACCATTGACCACAGAAAAAACCTGGTCTAAAATCAATAGCGCAGCATTTCATTGTTATTTTTACAGACTGATTGGTTTATTGCATATTATGCCCAGAACACACCTATGATTAAAGCAACACTAGAGAACTTTTTGTAACTTCAAATAATGTTTCCAAAATCATTTCAGTGGTTCATTAACTCGTAACAGGGGGAACGGCACTTCTGCATTTGCTTTGCGGCTCTCTGCAGTCTATAACCGCACTATATAAGTTTTCCATATCGGGTAGGGGATCTGTATTTTGAGACATAATGGGACAATTCCCCTTCCAACTTGTAGGTGGACCGAAGCGGGAAAAGTTATTATTACAAAGCACAACCATTTTGAACCACGCACCCGGCGCACAGACCCTTGTTTCCGCCGTCAAACTAGTAAAAGTGGATTTGGACACGCCCTAAACGCACCTGCGCCATGTACTTAGATCGTTAAAATGGGCCCAGGGTGTTCATATATATATATATACACACATGCACTTTGGATAGTAAATGTTTCCTCTGAAATTGAGAGGGAAAACAATTTGCATCAGATCACATTACTCATCACTAATAATAATACTAATACTTCTATCAACGCTAGAAAAAAAACATATTCTAACTGTAATGCTGCCTATTGCAAAACTAAAACTAAACCATTTTGTATAGAATTATTTGATTTAATTTGTTAAAGGCTAATAGTTCACACAACACTGCCAAAATCAAGAAAAATCTGTCCCTAATTTTAAGATTGTACCTCACATTTATGGTGTATTTTTGGGCCAGAGCTAGAAAATATTAGCCTGTCAGACAGAAATTATACTTTATTTTACCTCATTATATTAGTGTCACACTGTGTTCATGTTAGCCAATTTCTGTTAAAGAGAGGCTGTTATTTTAGTAGATTGCTGCAATTTTCTGACCCTAATTTTTTGGCTCTTTGCTCTTTGCTGATGTTAATTATTACTCAGAGCATGTGTGGCCCTCCTGTGGTAAATTAACACCTGACCCAAAACCAGACAGTGAGACCATGATGTGAGGCAGTAAAGAGAATCAGATGAGCTTGGGTCACAATCTGAAAGATTTGAAAGTCATCTGCTCTGGTAAATAATAGAAGGGGGATGCTCACACTAACCTGTGCAACCAGTGGTTGTGTGAGTTCAGTGTGTTAGCCCTGCAGCTTGGCCACGCCTCTCTATACCAGCATTGTACTCTGTTGTGGTGCAAGGAAATCCATTTAGACCTCTAAGGGGTGAACAGTGAGTGTGTGTGTGTGTATATTGTGGCGTGCATAGATACTAATACAGAAGAGCACTGTCTTTTGTCTGTTCCTTGTCATTGTGATGTTATGCACAGGCATACGTGAAGCAGCCGCAGCATTGTGATCCCATGTGTTTTCTTGTGAGGGTGCATTGTGTGGAGGTATCAATGGCTACTGTGTGCATCTTGAAGCAGGCTGTCTGGATAAGTGACGCACACAAAATATTGGATCTGGATATGTGTGTGTTTCTGTGTGTGTGTTTTTAAAGGAAGAAAAGTGAGCTAGCTATAGAAAGATCTGCGATTGTAAGACATTGCTAATGTGCATTTCACAAACATACAATGTTACACTTAATATCATTATCAATCATTGTCACTTGAGCTAAATCAAAGAGATCCTGACACTTGACACGTTGTGGTTAGTAAGTATAGTTAATAGATGGCGGCGTATCGGCCTACAAGGCCTTTGTTGTGTGACATAAAATACGATCTATGAAGTCCAATGAGAGTAACTGGGATCTTATCAGACCAAAACCCGGTTTGTAATTCTCCCACACAAGATTTTAAAATTCCTGGAAGTTATAATTGACAGCAACATCCCATGTAGTATACATGGGCTGTGGCATGTACATGTAGTGTAGTTTGCTTCATATTCCGTCAGCCAGGTTTTTGGAACTCAAGTCATGCGAGTAGGAAATTTTGGCCAGCTGTGGGTAATACGGGTCACTAGTGAATCAGTACATTTCTCCTTCAACCAATCATGATTTGGAGGTCATGCTTTTAATAAAGTTCTCCTACCCTACTGCTGTTAACTCAACAGACTGGCTTACTGTTTAGTTGTGTGTCTTTAATGGGGATTTTAGAGTAAGCATAAAGAGCCATTTTGGCTGTAGGCTATCTAGATGCCAGTGTGTGGTGTGGTCTGTCTGCCTGGGATCTGCAGAGGAATTCAACCTCTACTGCTGGCTCACCCTTGTGTTTGCATGGGCAAAGATAAGGACATGCAATGAATTCCTCAGACTGAGGAGAGAGAGGCAGAAAAAAGAGAGAGAGAGACAGACAGAAAAAAGGAAAGGGAGAAAGGGAATATGAGACGGGAAACCTCTAGAAAATAAAATTAAAAATCAATTGAACACAAGCATGTGGCTCTAACACACAAGCCAACATGAACGCCTTACTATGGGCTACTCTTTTACCATCTGCAGACAATCATGCTGAGCTTTAGCACCATCCTCCATGTCAATTTAACAGCCTTCATTAAACCACTTAATTGTTGTTATCCTTGTGGGACCACACATAAAAATGCCTGCTGTTCTCCTTCAGAATTGTATCCCTCTGTAAACCCATTATGATGGTGTTATGAGAAACAAAATGAAAAAACAACATTAAAGTGTATTTTCTTCTAAACCTCTTTATTTACCAAAGAAAGTTGACAGAGCAACATTATATTCCCAGTACCTTTTTGTTTACATGTATACACATTGCAGCTGCACTGTACAGCCACAGGGGAACAACACCAGATCAAGTGATTTTCTCAAGGGCATCTGACATCTTTTGTTATGTGATGGCATAACTTGGCTCCAGAAACTTCTAGCTCTGTTCTCTCTTTTTCTGCCTTCCAAAGTCCATTTTATTTCTCCCTTCTGTACCATCAGGCCTTGGATTCAAAACAAAGTGGAAGCATAATGACCATGTCATGCTTGTTTCTCATAGTAGCATCCTGTGGTGAGCTGACCAAATTTTGACTTGGCCCACAGCACAGATACTGTAGGTTCGAGGTTGACCAATTATGGACTAATAAAAAGGCAGATTTGGGCCCCAACTGAATCGGCTGCTGTTTTTGGAGCCCTGTGAGTGAACTTTCTCCAGAAGATTTTTGTCAGTGTGAAACAGTGTGACATACAGTAAAAGCCCCAAGCAAAGGCAAAAAATTGCATCAAATTAATACTAACTGTGATATCTTTTTTCTGGATAATGATAAAGAAATCAATACTTACTGTGTCATAAAATGGCATGTGTTAAAGTCCTGTGTTTTACCCATCCACCACCCGACCAACCCCCCTTCACGGATTTCCGCCCTTTTCATCTACTCGCTACGGCGTAAATTTACATGCACCCGCAAGGTTGTAACTTAATGGAGGCCAAATTGATAAACAAAAAAAAAAATTGATAAACACGCTAAATTAGAGGCTTATTAATACATGCTTATTTTTACACACTTTTCCTAACTCAAGCTAAGCATTACATCTAGGGCTGTAACAATATGCAATATGAAACCGCACATCGGGACACTCAGATGGGGGGGAGAAACACCAGTAACACTAATGGAGGTGTAACAGTATAAATGGCTGCTATTCTGACTCTGTTGCCTGGGTCTGTTTCCCGACAGTTCAGTTAACTGCCGTTAGCGTCCTTAGCACCGGAGTTACCGGGCTGACTGCTAGCTGGGTGGGGACTGACTGTGGATGTGTCCCCGGGGCTGTTGTCAGCTCTCATCCTGACTGACGCCTTGCAGTGGCGGGAGACTGGGGCAGAAGACAGGGGTGTGCTAGCTAGCTAAATTACCATTAGATTAGTCGTGTTATCTATACAGTTAACGTTACTGATGAATTTGTGGGTTAGCCCAGAGTTGTTAACCGTGGTCAAAACAATCATACTAAAAATAACTAAGCGTGTTAACCACCAAGAATTAGCTAACATTATAGACCAAGCATTAGCATTAGCTACTTGTCAACCAGCACCAAACAACTTTTCCTCTTTGGTCCCCCTACAGGTTGGAACTGGAATTGTCCATTACTGTTACCATTACCATTATTCCTATTCAAAGGAGTTAATGAACCACTAAAACTATTTTGGAAACATTATTTTAAGGTACAAAAGAATCTTTGGTGTTGGATTGATCGATATTGAAATCAATCAAAATCAATAAATAAGGTCTCTGTTGCAAGTTACAAAGTGGCATTTAATCAATGACAAAACAATGCTCCGAGGCAGAAAAAAGTTGTATTACGTTTGTGTGTGTGTGTGTGTGTGTGCGGTCACAGTTGACTGGAGATGTGTAAACGGTGCCACCTGGAGCTGCCTGAGTCACTGGTGCTGTTTAACAGTTTGGATCCCAAAAATAGGACTCACTCTAAAAAGTGGTTTGCCCTTAATATATTACGTTAAAACCTTGTTATACAAACATGTTACATGTAGATGACTTAAATAACAATTTGACATTATCTACCTAAAGAGATGATAAAAAAAATAAAAAAAATGCCACCTATGATGTTAAATATGGCTGCAGGTTATATCTGCCTTTCTACTCCTATACTTATGTCTATGAGACTGGTGGTGTGGACAGAGTTTGCTGATAGCATCACTAATTATTGCTGCATCACGTGTGTGTGTGTGTGTGTGTGTGTGTGTGTGTGTGTGTGTGTGTGTGTGTACTGCATCTTCACTCCTGTGTGTGTATCTGCTGCCAACACTGCACAGTCTCCTCATGCAGTGCTGGAGCTAAAACACATCGACTTATCGTCTCTGCTCTCCTCCTCTTACACCACCTGACATATTTTTGTCCACAACTCCCTATCGTTTTCTTTGCCTCTTCAAGCCACTGTCCTCTTTCCTCCTCCATTTTTCTTCCACACTGTCCCATGGAGCTCAGGCAGTATAAATGACCTGCTTGGAGACTGCTGCAGTCACTGGCCTGCATTTGCATAGAGCAGACTTGACCTCAGATTTGTGTAAATGAGCCTGAGCAGAACAACACACCTTTCTCACACAACATTAGAGTATGTTTTAAGTTTATTGTGTGTTAGGATCATTGTTCCCAAGTTTTAGTAAAAGTGTATAATTTTTTTAAATGTGATTCACAGATATTACAACAAAATTATTATATTTTGACTTTCAATTAGTCTTTTAAGCACATGAAGAAATTATTTTCAAAACTACTTTCCATGACTTTACATTCATTTTCATGGCATTATTATCATCAAGAGCAAGTTTAAACAATACATTTTTTTAAGATTATTTTTGGGGGCTTTTTCCTTTATTAGTGACAGTGGATAGACATGAAAGGGGGAGAGAGATGGGGATGACACGCCGCAAAGGGCCGCAGGTTGGACCGGAACCCAGGCTGCTGCAGGACTCAGCCAACATGGGGCGAATGCTCCTACCGGGTGAGCCAGAGATCGCCTCAAGTTTAAACAAATTTAAAACAAGTCTAATAAATTGTATTTATACTACCCAAACATACCTTCTGGGTCTTCAGGGGAAAAAATTACAACACATTAGAAGCGCTTGATTTGCATTTTGAAAGAAGGCTGTTTGGCAATCTGTAAAAGTACACCTGTATCAGATGCAGCTAAGCCATGCTCTGCTCTTCTGCTGTTTGGACAGCAGCGCCCAATCAGGTCCTCATTTCCTTCTCTCGCTCTCTTCTGTCTCACATTTCTTTCTCCCCTTTTATTCACTTATTTCTCCTCCTATCTTCTCAGTCAGATTCATGTCTACTCGAGTTCCTCTCTTCTCTCCCACCGCTTCTCTCTTTCTCTGCAAAAGATTTCTCCTCCCACCCTTTTTCCTTCTCTTGCCACCCTTCCTTTATTATTTCTTCTCCCCTTTTCTTCTCCTCTCAGTTCCCCTCACTCCCAACTCTCCTCTTCTTTCTCTTCCCCTTCCTAAGTACATCTTCGCTAAATTTAACTTCTTCCTTCTCTCTTCCCTCATTACCCTTGTTATATCAACCCGACTGCCAACTTGTTCGCAATTCTGCCCAGCCCCCTTCTTTAATATTTCCACCTTCCCGCTTTTTTCTTTCCCTCCCCTCTTTGTCATCCATCCCCCCTCCCTTCTCTCTCCTCAGTGTTTCAGAGGAATGCTGCACAGAGCAGAGCTGAGTTTCAAGGTCCAGACGGCTGATTAGATAGAGTACAATAAAACCGCAAACTGCTGGGAGAGGCCATGTGTACTGATAACACTGTACAGCTGCAATTCATGAAACTCACTTCCCTGTGTGTGAGGGACTATATTTGCACAAATGTGTTCTAAAGATTAACACACTTTAATGATGCATCCCGGTGTCAATTTGTTATTTGTTTAAACATGTATTCAAAGGATTTTTATTTTTTATCATTTGTTGTGCCTTTGGACGAAAGCATAAACGTTGTTTTGTAACCCTGGTTCTGGGTAGTACTGTATGAAGAAAGCCATACTTACTTAAATCCATGTGAAAGAAAAGTATATGTAGCTAAATCAGCGCGGTCTTTATGAGGCCATTGTTATACGGTCTTATCATTTAAAAAAAGAAAATGCCCAAAGGTGAGGAAACATTTGTCCTCACGAGTAACTGGATAAACATTTTAAAGATAAGTGTTTGGACAAATTTACAAGAACAGAAACAATTTGATCTGTAATATAATATTTGTATGTACAGTATGTCCACTGTGTGTATTTGCCCAATAGGCCAAAGGGAACAGGCTGAGCTGTTTGTTGCCACAACATGTTGCAACAGACCAAACAGCTCAGATAAACAACACAGTCACATGTCTCTCTCTGTGTGTGTGTGTATATATATATATATATATATATATATATATATATATATATATATATATATATATATATACACACACACACACACACACACACATATATATAGTCAGCCATAGTCATTCCCTGTCATAAGACTGAGTAAGTGTGTGCAGGAAGCTAGATAATTGTTTGAATAAAGACTGAGGCCTGTGTGTGTGTGTGTGTGTGTGTGTGTCTCGGGGGCTGTGAGGTCACTGCAGCACAAACAGGCTGCACAATAAAATGAGCTTACTGTAAGGCCGAGGTAGGAAGCAAGGTTAGATGGGAAATTACTGGCAACCACCAGAGTTTGCAGCTGGTAGCAAACTCACACTCGACCCTTTTTTGTAAACTACAAACGTGATTGAAAGGTGTTCATAAATATTAAAATATATATGTTAGCAAGTCTGCTTAACATAGCCTCACTGTCTGGACTCACAAGACTGATGACAGGCCCACATGCTTGATTTTGATTTGAGGTTTTCTTCACCTCTTCCTGTTTGGAAAGATTAGAGACATAAAGTATACCAGGTCTGCATTTGTAATAGAGATCCAGGTAACAAAGAAGAAATCTATAAAATAGAGTATACACGAGTAGTGTCCTTGGCCTTTATTACCTCACCTGAACCTGGCTTTTATTAGATACAGAAACTTAACTTAAGTATATTCTCTTATGGCTATGTTATTATACTGATGGGGTTGATGTAATCCCCCCTTCCCCCATCTACAGCAACAATTATTATTCCAGTATTTAATTTAATTTATTTAATTTTATTATCAGCTTTTAACTGACAACATATGACGCAAGGCTGAGACTGAAACCACATTATATAAACATTTTTAATAAGGGTACGTTCATTTTCTTTTTTAAAGAAACGTGACCAATACATATAGTGAGGGAATAAACATAATAAACTTGTCTGTGCTCTCTGTTACATTAAGTAATGACATCTCCGTTTTTTGATTATCTCTAACACATCATATGTAGTTTCTTGTTGTACTAGCCTGGCTTGGCTTGAGTCTGAATCACAACTGTAAAGTGTTAAAGTAACCTTTTCTGTAATGTTTTTAAATGAGATAGGTAGGATCAGTGTGATGCCTGATCTCTGCCCTGTCACATGAAGTTCACAGCTTCCTGAAAGGACAAAAAGCATTCATATCAGGCTGGACATTTAGTCTGAACTGCCCATTGCCAGGCAAAGTTTGGACCGTCTAGTGGCATGACCTACTGTAGGTTGCAGATGGGGAATTTTCCAGGAGCCAAAAAGCTGTCATCTCTACGAGCCACTGGGTGCTTTCACACAATACTGTGTTCAATACTAGCAGAAAACAAAACGGGGGAGGACCAATTCCTATACTGACTCTGGCGCCTTAAAAGCTGCAATCAATATTGTTATAACAAGGTATCATAGCAATGTGAATGGGGTTGCCTGTAGTGATAAACCTGCAGAGAATTATCAGAAGAAGAAGGGTGATTTACACGAAGACGCCAACAGGAATTTCTTACTGGAGAGACATCGAGATTCAGGAACTTCTGTCAGTCAGGGCTGGTGTCGAAATCATCAGACAAATGGACTTGTTTATAACCAAATATAAAGCGGCTCTGTAACCCCGGTGCAATCCATGTCATGTCCTGCCTTCTGCACTGTATAACCAAGCCAAATCAGAGTATTTTCAGTCGGTGAAAATGCATCTGACACAGACAATATCCTCTTGTGTGAAAGAGCAACTCATGTCCGGACCGGATTTTCTAGACATTGCCCACATTAACATTGAGTTCACATGAGAAAACAGGTTTAAGGTAGATATTGATAAAGTGCAGCGGAGAGACTTAATTAGTAATAGACAGCAAATAAGTGAAAGAGAGGAATAATGTAGCCCTACAGAGCTCAATATATAATCTACTAGTTACATAACTAGTACATTATGTCTGAATGTACAGTGCATATATATATATATATATATATATATATATATATATATATATATATATATATATATATATATATATATATATATATACAGTGGGTACGGAAAGTATTCAGACCCCTTTAAATTTTTCACTCTTTGTTTCATTGCAGCCTTTTTCCAAAAATCAAAAAAAGTTCATTTTATTTCTCAGTAATGTACACTCAGCAACCCATCTTGACAGAAAAAAACAGAAATTTAGAAATTTTTGCATATTTATTAAAAAACAAAAACTGAAATATCACATGGTCATAAGTATTCAGACCCTTTGCCGTGACCCTCATATGTAACTCAGGTGCTGTCTATTTCTTCTGATCATCCTTGAGATGGTTCTACACCTTCATTGGAGTCCAGCTGTGTTTGATTATACTGATTGGACTTGATTAGGAAAGCCACACACCTGTCTATATAAGACCTTACAGCTCACAGTGCATGTCAGAGCAAATGACAATCATGAGGTCAAAGGAACTGCCTGAAGAGCTCAGAGACAGAATTGTGGCAAGGCACAGATCTGGTCAAGGTTACAAAAAAATTTCTGCTGCACTTAAGGTTCCTAAGAGCACAGTGGCCTCCATAATCCTCAAATGGAAGACGTTTGGGACGACCAGAACCCTTCCTAGAGCTGGCCGTCCGGCCAAACTGAGCTATCGGGGAGAAGAGCCTTGGTGAGAGAGGCAAAGAAGAACCCAATGGTCACTGTGGCTAAGCTCCAGAGATGCAGTCGGGAGATGGGAGAAAGTTGTAGTAAGTCAACCATCACTGCAGCAATCCACCAGTCGGGGCTTTATGGCAGAGTGGCCCGAAGGAAGCCTCTCCTCAGTGCAAGACACATGAAAGCCCGCATGGAGTTTGCTAAAAACACCTGAAGGACTCCAAGATGGTGATAAATAAAATCCTCTGGTCTGATGAGACCAAGATAGAACTTTTTGGCCTTAATTCTAAGCGGTATGTGTGGAGAAAACCAGGCACTGCTCATCACCTGTCCAATACAGTCTCAACAGTGAAGCATGGTGGTGGCAGCATCATGCTGTGGGGGTGTTTTTCAGCTGCAGGGACAGGACGACTGGTTGCAATCGAGGGAAAGATGAATGCGGCCAAGTACAGGGATATCCTGGACGAAAACCTTTTCCAGAGTGCTCTGGACCTCAGACTGGGCCGAAGGTTTACCTTCCAACAAGACAATGACCCTAAGCACACCGCTAAAATAACGAAGGAGTGGCTTCACAACAACTCTGTGGCTGTTCTTGAATGGCCCAGCCAGAGCCCTGACTTAAACCCAATTGAGCATCTCTGGAGAGACCTGAAAATGACTGTCCACCAACGTTTACCATCCAACCTGACAGAACTGGAGAGGATCTGCAAGGAGGAATGGCAGAGGATACCCAAATCCAGATGTGAGAAACTTGTTGCATCTTTCCCAAAACGACTCATGGCTGTATTAGATCAAAAGGGTGCTTCTACTAAATACTGAACAAAGGGTCTGAATACTTATGACCATGTGATATTTCAGTTTTTGTTTTTTAATAAATATGCAAAAATTTCTAAATTTCTGTTTTTTTCTGTCAAGATGGGTTGCTGAGTGTACATTACTGAGAAATAAAATGAACTTTTTTGATTTTTGGAAAAAGGCTGCAATGAAACAAAGAGTGAAAAATTTAAAGGGGTCTGAATACTTTCCGTACCCACTGTATATATATATATATATATATATATATATATATATATATATATATATATATATATATATATATATATATATATATATATATATATATATATATATATATATATATATGTGTATATATATATATATGTGTATGTGTGTGTGTGTGTGTGTGTGTGTGTGTGTGTGTGTGTGTGTGTGTGTGTGTGTGTGTGTTTTGGAGGGCAGCAGTGGGACGGAGAGACAGTCTGCAAAAAATCTTGCTTAGACGTAAGGGAGGCACGGGGGGTGTTCATGGGAAGGAGAGGGGAGGAAAAGGGTATAGAGTTTCCTGTCGTCGTCCCCCTTCTCCCGGAAAGGTCAGAAAGGTTACCAGTGAGCCCCCCCACCACCACCTCAAAGATTCCCAGTGTACAGGAAGTGCAAACCCTGCCTCTCTGGAGAATTATTTTTTTAAAGGAACATCCGTGGAGGAATGCTTTCCTCTTTCTCTCTCACACACACACAAACACACAAAGAGCGAGTGTGCCTATTAAGACCCCTTCACATGACTCCCTTCACCCCTCCCCATCTCAAACACTCTCTCTCAACATTCAACCTTCTCTCTGTCATGGCTTATCGCAATACACACACACACACACACACACACAACGGGTGGAGAAGCTAACACTTCACGGAAGGTTAAGTGGGTGAGTGTCCATTTTATTGCCCATTACAGCCACAGATCCATTAAAACTGTGCGCTGTTCCACAGTGGATGCTAATGGCTAAATGCTATAGAGGAGGCTGCTGAGGGACAAAAAGAGATGGAAGGCTAAAACGAAACAGCGAGCATGTTAGGGGTGACAGCCCTGCACACACACACACACACACACACACACACACGAGTGCGTTGTCTCAGTCAAGCTGGAATCTATTATTCCTTTGTTTCCCTGCAGCTTCTGGAGGGAACTGAGCCCGACTTAGAGGGTGGGAGGGAGTGTGAGTGTGCATGAGAGAGACATTCAAGGTAGGACAGCTGAATGCTAGCAACAAACATTGTGTTTTGTGTGAGTGAGTGAGTGAGTGAGTGAGTGAGTGAGTGAGTGAGTGAGTGAGTGAGTGAAAGAGAGAGACAGAGACAAAAAGGGAAAAGCATCTGAAAGAGTGATGGAGAGACAACAACTGACAAGTATAAGGGAGACAGCGGTAGGAAATCCAGAACAGGAAGTGAGGCGAGAGAGGGGGCAAAAAGAGATTTGAAATGAGATAAAGACATAAGAGGAGAGAGAAAGACACACTCCTCCCTAATACATCTTCAGTCGGTCTAGTTTCCAGCCTACTGTCAAAGCTAGTTTATTGTAATACTTTTCAAAGTGTGCCTATTTAAAGCCTTTTTGTGATCCTAGCATCACAAAAAGTTTAAATATAGGCAGTAAACACAAATATGTATTAAGAGAACCATATTTTCTACATTGAGTCAGCCCTGCTGCTAATATGTGCAAGTGGCCAACTGTAGTACTGCAACAAAAAAAACACACCTGTAAAACTGTTAAAAGGATACTTTTGATAACAAACAAAGTGACACTTTACGTGACCATTTTTCCTACATGATTTTTGTTTTTTCAAGATTTCTTTTGAAATTGTTGCCTTTGTCTGGATAGTGACAGTAGAGATACTGATAGGAAATGCAGGGAAAGCGAGGGGAGGGAGGTGGGGCGACATAACAGAGAAGAGGTGGAAGGCAACAGGGGCTCAACAGAGGACGTTAACGAACTATAATCTTGTTTTTTGTTTGTTTAATTAATTAGAAGAAGCTGTGAAACAACTCTGCAACAATTACAGCAAAGTCTCAATCTAACCAGCAACTGACAAATTAAATATTCAATGTGTGATTATATGAAAAATAAAAAAGTTACTATTTTTTTTTTTCTCTGAAGACGCAGGTGTTTGGTATTGTAACTTGACAGCTGGTTAGCACACTTGATCAATTTGGCCTAAATGGAAAAACTTACTTTGAAGTGACAGTGATAAATGCATCATAGCGTTAATGTGTTTTTTATGAAACAACTAGGGGAATGTGTGCTGTAAGGTTACACTGAAAATGCCACCAGATCTCAGCAGCAAAATAACGGAGTTAACTTCAAGATGTCAAAACATGACCATGTCCTTTGAGGGTTGCAAGAAGTTAAATGTTGGATCTGACATAGTTCAGAGAGACTTGTGTGTGTGTGTGTGTGTGTGTGTATGTATTGTGCTTATATTGTGTGTCTGTCTGTCACACAGCTATGTGGAGTGGAGTCTGGTTACACTCAGCAAAGAGAACACCTCACTGCCCTCTCTGTCAACATGCTCCTGTGTGTGTGTGTGTGTGTGTGTGTGTGTGTGTGTGTGTGTGTGTGTGTGTGTGTGTTACAGAAAGACCTTCTAAGGATGTAAGACCAACAAAGAGAAAAAAGCCAAGAGAATAGATTGAAAAAGAGGGATTGACATGAAATGTGAGAGTGAATAAATGGGAGGAGCAATCAAGAAGGTACAGAGCAAAAAGGTAAGACTAAAAAGTTTGAGAGTAAGAGGCGGAGAGAGAGAGATGCCAAGAGGCTGCATTCTTTACTCTCTTTCACCCCATTACTCATTCTCAACCCCAGTCTCTTAAGCGTGGCTCTCTTTTCACCCCTCTCTCTCTACCTCAGCCCTTTCTATTCTTTCTTCGTTTTTTTACTCTGAATCCATGACAAACTGGAGGCTTAAAATACATTTAGAAACCAATCTATCGCATGGTTTTTCCTGCATATGGACATTTTTAGTTTTCTTTCGTGCAAAAGTAAAAAAAAAAAAAAAAAAAAACTTTGATTAATTATACTTCTGGCACAAATCATCCTTGGGAATTAGCAGAGGGTGCTGTATTAATAATAAAACTCAGTAATTCACTAGCTGCTAACTCTGTTGTGTATGTTGTGTTCAGACCAAAAGTGTGACGTTTTTCTAAATCACATGGGGAAATGTAAAGTGTTACTTATTAAAGTATCTGGTAACAAAAGTCATAAAAAAAATCTCTATAGTAAATTTCTTGAAATTCTGTAACAACAAATCATATCATTGTATAATCAAGTTCTGAGAAAAAAGAAAATAAAAAAGTTAGCAGTTTATATTTTGTAGCCATCTTTAAGTTTGAATTCTTCCTGGCATTTAATGTCTCAGTTCTACTCAAAATCCTGGTTCCATTTACAGCCAATGTGGGTGACTTTGCATAAGTCAGTTAGGCTTTAACTAAGGTCAGATGCTTTAATAGCTTTTTTATTGCCAGGTCAGATATACAGACGCAACAATCATTTTTACTCCATTCCTCTTTCATCTTCTCAACGTCTCTTCCTCTCTACTTTTGTACTTGGCGTACGCTGCCTTCACCATCCTCTGTGCACTGCACATGTCCTGAGGTTGCCTCATTTGACTAATGGAGATCAGCTCTCTCGACATCTTTCAGTTGCTTAACTGACTTATTTGGCAAACTGAACTTTTCAACTCCATAAGTCCAGCATCACACACAAAACGGCAACAGAAAGAGAAGAAGAAGAAGAAAAAGAAGCTGAAGAAGAAGACGACAACTGGAGTGGGATACATGCTCTTGCAGGAAATTGTGTTTAGGGAAATGACCGCTTTCAGTGGGTCAACTCCTAACAGGGTGAACAACATTAGCTTTGCGGCTCTCTATCGGCTATAACCGCACTATGCAAGTTTGCCAGATCGGGTAGCGGATCTGTAGTTCAAATGAGACGGCGAGAATGGACAATTCCACTTTGAACCTGTAGGGGGACCGAAGAGGAAAAGTGCTTTGGTGCTGCTTTAATGTAGTGTGAGGCAACACACATTGTACCTCACATACACTGTTTTGGCAACGTGCCCTTATAATAAACAGCTGCTGAAATAAATTATGTTTTTGAATTACTTCCAAGTGTTGCTGTGCACACAAAAATTAGACTTTCACTAAAACAAGCACTGGACGCCTGTTAATGACATACATATAATACATAATTTACTGTATCAACAATGCTGTTATATTTTGCTTAGATATAAAGTTATAATAGTTATGTACAGATTACAGATACTAGAGATGGGTGGGGTTGATCAAGGGTGTGGCATGGCCTAATCAGGAAGGACTTCAACCTCTGACAAAACCCCCCCACACACACACACACACACACACACACACACACACACACACACACGTGTAAACACTGTACCTTGATGTCAAAGTTGCAGTCGAAGCGCTTGATGAGGACGATGAAGGCGCCGGTCAAGTTGTCCCTTGGAGGGGGCTCGATGGGCTCGCACGCATTTTCTGGTCGTGCCCCAATCAAGAAGCCCTGCAGGGGACGACATAATCAGACATGACATTGTAAGAGAAATATAAGTGGCTTAAATCAAATCAATAAATCATTGTATAAAGAGCAGCACCCCTTTTATAAACATTTGCCTAATAATTGATGCCAAACAATGTGTGTGTTTTTCAGTACACAGAAACAGATTAAAAAAAGACCAGCCATAACAATTAACCAATATACTGCTTACAAAGAAATTGTCTTGCTTCATTCATTACTTTTCTGCAGCTGCTCATTCATCACAGCTTGTGTTCTCTAGTGTGAATAAATAAAAAGCTACACTGGGGCAGTCAGGGGTTACTGAAGACCACTTTGACAGGGATTTATGTCCGCAGATTCAAAGTTACATAATGTTCATTAACTTATGTTCTAACGCCTCTGAGGTATTACTGGTCATATCTAAATAATATCTGATAGTTTTGTCAGTGTTTATGTTGATTTATGTTGACAGCTGTTGGACTGTAGGCTAAAAAAAAAAAAAAAAGGCTAGACACAACACTTTAACATCCCAGGATCCAGTGTCAGCCCCCTGACCCAAACCATGAGCAGTGTCATCTTAGTTCGCTGCTCCCAGATTAACAACATCTATCACAACCACAGATGAAAATCACTGGGAAAAAGATGCTGGGAAGCAGTTCTGCTGCAGCCCCAGATGTAACACTGGCAAATCAAATATAAATATAACATGCTAATGCATGCATAGTTAATACAGAACTTTCCACTACAGTGAAGAATATTACTGACACACAAAAATGATGGTTGTCCTTATACTCCTTATGTCCATAAAAGCCTGTGTGTTTTTGCATGTATCACATTAGCTTTTAAGATTGGCTTTTAATAGTTTGTGTTTTCATTGTCAGGATCTCTCAGTTTGCCCTGAAAAACTCTGGTCTTTGTATTTCCCATCTCTCTTTCTCTCTCCGCTGTTTCCTGTCTTGGTCCCATTTACAACCACAGCTTTTGAAGTCACTGATGAGACGGCGATAGTGAGAAGAGAGAACAAGGTACATCATATGAGAGAGAGAGAGGGAGAGGAGAGAGAGAGAGAGTAAGACAGGAGGCTGATAGAGTGCTTAAGGGATGGAGAACAAAGGCGGAAAACAGAAAAAATATACAAATATGGAGGCAAAGTGAATCAGGACCCGCCGAAATGCAAACAAAAGAGGAAAGCCAGAAAAAAAAAACAGATGAAAAAAGACAAAAATAGAAAGGTGAAGGCAAAAAGAGGCAGATAAATATCAGCACAGACCCAGCGCAAATAAACAGAGAAGGGATGATGAAAGGGAAACACGCAAGAGATGAGGAGGGAGGAACCAGATATGATGTACATTTCTAAACCCGCTTTTATGCAAGTGTAACTAATACGTCTGTCTGTCTGTCTCAGAGGCAGGATGGCAGACAGGAAGTGTCGACGGCCAGCCATTTTCAGCTCTTGCTCTCTTAAAGCCAACACTTCAAAAAAAACAATAAAACAACAGCTTTGATATCAAGTAGAGTCAGCACTCTCTCTCGCTCTCTCACACACACACACACACACACACATATAAGGCCGGTGTCTGTTAACAGCAAACTGATCTTTTGTGAGTGTGTCTTTCCAGCTGCCACAATTCTAAAACAGCAGCTGAGCCACATATGGAAGATGACCACAGTGACACATCACATTTACTAACACATCGATCCACAAAAGAGACAAAGTGGCCATTTGAATGCACAGCCCAGATGTAGTTCAACATTAATAAGACCTGACGTATGAAAGGTCAAGGGAAGTCTATGAAATGATCACATCAGGGAGGGGAAACGTGTGGGGAATCACCCATCACCCCCACCGCCGTCACCTCTGGGTGCCTCCTCCAGTGCAGCCCTGCCTTGTGACAGACTAAATGACGTCACTGTGCCACTGCCTCACATTCTTCCACTTGACTTTAAAACTAGAGACAAGAGCGCCCTCTGTTGGGTAGAAAAAAAACGTTTCAAAAAACTTAAACTGCAGAGAGGAGCACGGGAAAAACAGGAAATAACTGGGGAAGGAGGGGAAATCCTGAAAATATAGACTGAAAGGAGATGTATATAAAATACTGCCTGCTCTGTTAGACTTCAAGCTGGGTGACATGAGGCGTTTTTTTCTAACAACATTCATAGTTTCATCATCCTGTAGTGCCCCATTTACTGTGAATATGAGGTTCTACTGTCTGTATGCCAGGATGAATTCATGAATTTGAGTATTTTTTTAAAACCAAAATCACTTGAACAAATTCCTGTGCATTCATTGTACTTGGGGTGTAAAGACAGTGGGAAACTGTAACCAGATCCACGAGAAGCCTTGCATTTTAATGATACTAAACTAAATTTTCCATTGTTGCATTAGTCTTGCACACGGAATGGTGTCAACATTTGGAAAAACACCTGGTGAGGATAAATTATTCTCCAAGCATGTGAAGTTGAATAGTGAAATACATTTGCACAATAGTGGTGTGCTGTGACATTTCAAACTGAATCTGCGACTGAATTAATGTAACTGATAGCAGAAATACTTATTTACATTATATAATCGCAGTGGGTCTGTCATGCCATGGCAATACCCGGTAGTCTTTCCTTTTCTTTAGCCATTTTTCCCTAAGTAAATATTATGAGATAAACAACGTACTATAAATAAAATATTACTAGTTACTCCGATGTTAAGAAGTGGACACCACTAGAAAGCCTTGAGTTTAAAATCAAAGCTGGAGCTAGCTTTAGTTTGTCTTTTGGCGCTAATGGTTTAAGACTGGTATGGTGTAACTGCAGACTGAATTAGCTGTTAAAGCTTAATGTTGGAGGGAACCATGTGAAAATCTCTGTTGTTCTACTAATACCGTGCGTGAGTGCTCAGACTCAACTCAGAAGGATTTTCTGTTGTTGGAGAATTTAAGAGGGAGGAGGAAGGGAATTACTGCACAGTGATCACACTTAATCCCATCCCTAACAATCTCACTATAGGGGTGTTTGGGTTCAGGTAGGGAGAAAACAGAGGATTTAATAACTTGCTCTAGCCTGAGGCTAGGATATTAAATATTATGCCACACTCACATTCATATAACCTACTGTAACCTGTTTGAACCACTTCACCTCCCCCCCAGCTTATGCATGACCACAACAGGAAGCAGGTAAAGCTGCAGATCCTGTTTACAGACAGCACATAGAATTCTATAATAACACTTATATTACATATGTGGGGTTTTTTTTCTGGGTCACATTCTACACTGGCTGAGATGTGGGTGAGGAAAGAGAACAAATATGCCTGAAACTCCAACAGAACAGGAGACTACTTAGACACAATGACCTTCCTGTAAATGTATCAGTGCAAATGTACAGTGAGTCATCTAGACACTGACAGGAATTATCTGCAGTGAAACATCTATGATTACCAATCATTTACCAGAACGAGACACAAGACAAATTATTCATGCAGGTGCATTCAATAACGCAGTAGTGCTTCATCTCCATGACCATTGATGAAACAGAGGGAAAAAAAACCTCACCTTCCTTTCAGAGTCAACATTTCAGCGCTTACGTATTGACACAGCAGCTGTGAGCACGTTTAAGCGGAGAACTGTCTTGATTATTATATAATCTTATATTTTACCAAAAGGATAAACAATGTTTGTTATTACTCGTTTTGCCTAGAGCAAAACAGAGGGAGTTCTTAACATGGGGTCCTTCAATATTGTTTAATACATTTGAACATGGAATTACATTCTCAACCTTATCCAGGTTACAGTATATGTTTGCAATCTGTGTTTTATTTCCCATCTTATTTTCAATTACTCACGGCATTTTATCCTTGTTTTCATGTTCATTCCTTGTCCCTGTTCTATTTCCCTTACTGTAAAGCACATTGTGCTGCATTTCTTGTGTGAATGGTGCTCAATAGCTAGCTCAATTTGCTGATGACGACCCATGAATCCCGTAAAAAGCTAAAACAACAACCTTGTAAATCCACCTTTAAATTGAGATTATTTTGTTGGAATTTAATTCACCAAAATATAAACAGTAGGTTACACACAGACAGGCCATTACAGCCATTATCTCCCAATCACATCCTCAGGCAGGAGTCCTCAGTTCACCTAAACTGCATGTGTTTGAATTGTGGGAAGAAACTGGAGCAAAAGAGGGGAAACAAGCAAAAATGTTTGATACATAATTATCCACTCGAAGTTCGCAGCCTCCTCAGTGCAATATTTCCATATGTTGTTCAACGTGTAATAGTCGAGGCAAGATGTAACATGGGAGGGAGTGTTTCCTGTCACCTCTTTATATGCCCACAACGTCAATCAAATGTCTTTAGATTTCGATTAGAGGAAATATTGATAGGAGGAAGTCTATTCTGCTGCCTTAGTAAACTAACAAAAGACGAAATCAGAAATATGTTGAAGCAGTTTTAGAAGTAGTGATAGTGTTGTAGAAGTCCATATATTTTGTGAAGCAAGCCAAGCACTAAGATAGAAACCAGGCTTTAATGGTACATGAAAAGGATTGTTTTTATTTTTACATATTCTACAGGGCAAGAGTGTGTAATCAGAGACTTAACCACTGTTGCTCTGCACCATCCAAACCACAAGCATTTCTTCTCAGACTAGAGATCAGTCTATAATTAGGGAAGTGAAAGTGAAATGGTATAAAAACGAAAAGCCTGAAAGCCAAGTTGTGTGCCGAGAGTTTGCTGACGAAACAGAAAGCGGCCATTTTAAGACGGATATCCATTCTTGGCCATTCTTGTACCAAGTTGTCATCAGCCGCCATTTGAAGTCAACAGTTTGATGTTGCCTAATTAATCACTAAACAATACTTCTTTACAGTGTCCATCCCATTCATTCATTCATACTGACTCACATAAAGACAGACATGACAGACATAAAGTGTAAAACCCTTTCTATTTCCTTAAATCTAAAAGATACAGGGGTGTAAAGTTTAATTTTAAACCGGAAGGTTTTGTCATGCTACATTTGAACTCCATCTTGATCTCCAAAATCAAACTACTTAAATCTGCACCTCAGATATGAAACCAAAAATAGTTTCATACTGTGGGTGTACACAGGCTTGCACAGGCCTTGCTTTGAGAGCCTGAGGTGACTGCAAACAGTCCGAGCCGTGTGAGTGGAAACAACGAGGGCTCTGTCTAAAGCCTTGTTTCCTGTGGGGAATCTTTTGAAGTATAAACAGGCTTGTGCTACCTTGTGATGCCAAAAGTTTCTCCAGGCATCACACATGTGCAGCGCCGCAAGGCCACATTTGAAGTGAATTTATCTTGTAATAATAAAAAGGTTACCGAATTATTTCAATGTAGATTGCAAGTTAACATATATAATGTACATTAAACATATGTATAAATAACTTAGTTGTAAAATCGACAGACATACTGAGGCCTTGCAGTTTTTCTTATGGCATATGCATTCGTGAAACAATTATGCAAATATTAGGGGAAGACACCTAACATGCATGTTAATTATAAGGTTAATTATGTATTCCAATGATTTACTAAAACTCAGCACAATCTGTGGGGGTCAATTCTTATCGGAACAGCAGGTGCAAAAAGTGCTGGTATGTTTAAAAGGAAGTGGGTGAGGGAGAAAAAAAGTGATTTCACTTTTGTTCTATAGATATCGTAATGGCATGAAACAAAGAATGAGTGCACTAAAAATATCTTGATATATTGGCAGTGTACGCAATTCTGAGAATTTGTCACAGTGACCAGAAAAGTATTGTCACTGTTTGACAAACACAGCAAAATCTTCAGCTTGTAGTAAGAAACATGGGAAGTTCTTCTCTACTCCTTTTTAACCTGTGATGTATGTGGATGGGTGTTTTCTTACATTACAACCTTGTTGAGTGCAGCTTTAAATCACAGCTGATACAACTGTCTGCCAAGCTCACTCAGACCTACGCAGACATGGGCAGGGCAGAGGAGGGTAACTTTAAAATGGACAGACTGAGTTTAGCCCGCAGGGACTAGGGCAGCATGTCTGCGAGGTACGCACCCTCTCTGCCCCAGCTTGACAGCAGCTCTTGGCCTGCCTTCCTAAAAAGCCAAGTCTGCACTGATTGGTCAGCTTGCCCACTCTGTTGTGATTGGTTTGGTTGACCAATCACAACAGAGTGGGAAAGCTTCAAGCCAGTACTCCATTTGGAGTGAAATCTATTAATTACAAAAAAACTATTTAACCTAAAAGAAGTGAAAAATCCCAAAAAGTATAATAGGGGCTCTTTAAGACAGAAAGCTGGTAACAGAGACACTAAGTGATTTTTCAGATCTTAACAGTCTTCTGTTGTTGTAAGACTACGCATGTTGTAAGACTGATGCTACCAGTCATTTTAACCAGAGCCTTGATTCCTAAAATAACCCATGGGATCATAACTCATGTGACGATGCCAAATGATGCTGTAGGACTGCCATGATGGTGTAGTAATGCTCAACATAGCATCATTAAATGCAGATAAGTCGCAGTAATTGTGAGTTTGCAAACATATGGTACTTTACCTGCACACATACACAATCATAGAAGGCATGTCATATTTTGCCATCGGCTTGCTTCTGTGTCCTAAAAAGCCTTTGTACAACAACAACAGGGCTCTTGACTGTGGAAAACGCCACAAAGACCAACTTAGATAGCAGACATGAATCATCCCTTCTGTGAGCTTTGACGATCGAGCAGCGTGCGGGTTGCTGGGTTGCAAACTGAAACCTCACAACAACACACATTTATTACAATCCTCAACACAAAGCAGTAGTGTTTGGAAGCAGTCTCATGACATATTATTAAACTAGGATGGAGCTTAATTTAAGTCCAATTAGAGTGTAATTTGAATCACTTTTGCAGTAGTACTATATAATATAATACTACAGTGTAGGGCTGCACAATTAATCAAATTTTAATCACGATTTTGGCATCCCACGATCAAATTTGCGTGATTGAGCGATATTTTAAATGCGTCATTTCATTGAACGCTCCAGGTTTTTTCTGCAAAGCCCATCTACCGCTCCGTAAACCATGATCGGATTAAGTGTCAGAGTTGTTCCCTACATTGTGCAGCTTAGTTTCTAGATGTAGACAGTCACAGAGGACAGAGTAATGTGAGAAAAATTCAACAGATAGCAGTCGGTTATAAGTCAGTCTCAAGGTTTACTACTAGTTTACTAGTAAACACAACATTTTGTCCCGTCTGTGTTGTTTTTCAGACAACAGCAGTGACCAGTGCTAGTTAGTGTCAGTTAGCTCACAGGGCTCTAGTGTGCGAGTAATATTTTTCCTAAATCCTAAATTTATTTCTGATAGCTAAATTTCATTTACATGTGTTCCAGCTGTATGTCTATACAACTTCAACATAAGAAGAATGTAGCACAATATGGACGTGAAAGCAGTTATAAATAGCATATGTGACAATAAAATATGTTTTGGTTTAAATCAACAAATAATCGTGATAATTAATCGTGATCACAATATTGATCAAAATAATTGTGATTATCATTTTGGCCATAACCGTGCAGCCCTACTACAGTGTGTGCTCCTCTGTCATTTTAAAGTGTAGCTGGCCGCTGAAACACATATCACATTTATATTAACTTAAAAACCACATAGCATGTTTTTCAAAATTGACCCTGTTTTAGCCTGTGTTCACAAACATTAATGTAAATAAATCTTTAGCAGGCAGCATCCTGAAACCTTAGTATTATACTAGTTAATTCCCATTGTTAGTACAAGTATTTAAATAATTAAATTTAGGAGTGATAACAAGTGTTTTTAATCTCAGTAAAGCTAACACTTTTGTTTACTTCTGGATACAGGCTGCATAGTTTTGAAGTTTTTCTAACTGTAAAAAAAAAAAAAGGTAATGTT
This sequence comes from Etheostoma perlongum, assembly GCA_026937815.1. Lineage (NCBI taxonomy): Eukaryota > Metazoa > Chordata > Actinopteri > Perciformes > Percidae > Etheostoma > Etheostoma perlongum. Next base: position 14,656,345 of record CM049379.1, read on the forward strand.
ATTTGCTCACTTCCCGGTACATACATGATCTTTTCATCACACCAAAAACAGAACAGAAATATCTTCTTTTTTTTTCATTGTTAAACTTTAATTCAGTGAAGCTGTGAAGTGGAAACATGCTGGTTACTAGCTTGTCAGACAAACACCTCTGAGACTTGTGCACTCACCTTTAGTCCATCGCTGGGTAGCCGATAGCCAAACCGTGCAGGCAGGTCCTCAAAGTTCTCCGTTTTGTTGTCAAATGAGTACTGAAAGATAAAGACAAAAAAACACAGGCCTGAAATGTCTATCACGTTGCTATTGCTAATCTGGATTGGAGGTATGTTTATATTATTGCTGTATGCTTCGTTGTAGTGTCCGAGGTGCACTTAAGAGGTTACTCACAGCTGCAATGTCGGCCTCCACAGGGAGCAGGTTGAGAAAGGCGAAGAGCTGAACAGTGAAGATGGTGTAAATCTGCGTGGCCGATAGCATCAGCATTCCCAGGGACAGCAGCATCTTGGTGTCACGATACAACCTCCAGCTGCTATACCACTCACTCATAAACAAACACCCGTGCACACAAAGACAAGCGACCTTGTACCCCGCTATACACCGTCTGTTGTTGTCACACCTAGAAAAGACAATAAGAATCAGAATAAGCTTTATTGCCAGGTACATTTTTTAGGTGGGTGTGGAGAGTGTCAGGGTGGTTTCTGGGCCTTGTTGATAAGGGTAGTGTGGAAAAAAACTGTTCTTGTGGCATGAGGTTTTGGTCCTGATGGACCTCAGCCTCCTGCCAGAGGCGAGCAGCACAAAGAGATTGTGGCCTGGGCAGGAGGGATCAGCCACAATCTTTCCAGCACGTTTTAGAGTCCTGGTGGCGTATAGGTCCTGGAGTGGCAGCAGATTGCAGCCAATCACCTTCTCTGCAGACCGAATGACACGCTGCAGTCTGCCCTTGTCCTTAACAGTGATAGCAGCGTACCTTATGTTGATGAAAGACGTGTGGATTGATGTTATGATAGCTGTGTAGAACTGCACCATCAGTGTCTTTGCCAGGTGGAAATTGTTCAGCTGCCGCAGGAAGTACAGCCTCTGTTGTGCTTTCTTGATGAGGGAGTTGATGATTAGCACCCACTTGAGATCCTGGGAGATGAAAGTTCCCAGGAGGTGGAAAGACTCCACAGTGTCAATTGTGGAATAACAGAGGGTGATGGGGGCAGGTGAGGCTGAGTTCTTCCTGTCCACAACCATCTCCACTGTCTTTAGAACGTTGAGCTCTAGGTTGTTTTGACTGCACCAGGTCACCAGGTGGTCAGCCTTCCACCTATAGGGGGACCTGTCTCCTGCAGAGTCCAGGTGCTGGAGGATGTACTGTAGGGCCAAGTTGACTGCATTGGCTACAGACCTATTGGCTCCATAGGCAAACTGCAGGGGGTCCAGGAGGGGGTCGGTGATGTCTTTGAGGTGTGAAAGCACAAGGTGCTCAAAGGACTTCATAACCACAGAGGTTAGGGCGACGGGTCTAAAGTCTTCTGGTCCTTGACTTCTTGGGAACAGGGATGATAGTAGAAACCTTGAGGCAGGCTGGCATGTGACATGTCTTCAATGAGGTGTTGAAAATGTCTGTAGACAGTGGAGACAGTTGGTCAGCGCAGTACTTCAAGACGGATGGGGAGACAGCATCAGGACCAGCAGCTTTCCAGGGGTTCTGTCTCCTGAACAGAGTTGACGTCCCTCTCATGGATGGAAATAGTCATCACTGAAGTGGTTGAGGCCTGTAGAACTCGTTCAGGTCATTGGCTAGGCGTTGTCGGACGTTAATGAGTGGGGGGCTTTAGGCTTGTAGTTGGTGATCTGCCTGAGTCTTTTCCAGACAGATGCAGAGTCATTGGCTGAGAAATGGTGTTGGAGCTTCTCAGAGTACCACTGTTTAGCCTCTTTCACCGCCTTGCTAAACTTGTACTCCGCCTCATAAGTCTTTAAGTCAGCGATTATATGTTAAGCCTTCACTCACATTTACTGATAAAATAATGTCGAAATGTCTTGACTTAAATACATACATTTAAATTTTAACTGAATGCAGATGTGATGTCTTTGTGTCTGTCATTTCTTGCCTGTTAAGTATAAAACCATATAAAACCATATTTGGCTACTTACACTAGCTATATACTGTGATTGTATTGTCTATATAGTGTTTAATGCTATTTTTAGGTGCTTGGCGAGTGCTGATCGCTGTGTCAGTGCACTGTCCAAGCCTTGACCCATTCCAATCCTGAGTCTGGTCTTTCAATTATAGAACTCCACATGTGTACGCCCTGTGGAGGTTAATGTGAAGTGGAATTTAGTGGCTTTTCCGCTTGCAGAACACACCATGGATCACACAGTACATTTCAATACTGAATTCAATCTTCTGCAACAGTGTCAAAGCAAAGCTGATATTGTGGACAACAGCTTGAACATATCAAGTTTCAATTGTACTTCTACCCATTCTCTTTTCACTGTTCTTATTTAAGAAAGTTATACAGCTCACCTTAGAAGTGTTAGAAAGCTATATTTTGTATTCTGGACTCAGAGCATCTATCTCTCTTGGATGGTGCGTCACACTTGTCCTACTTTTACATTTCATTTAAAGAAAATACCCAAGAACAATGTGCACTCTTTGGAGACCACAGAGGCCCACAGAGACCAAAGAAACGCACTGAGCAGTTTGTAACAAGTGTCCCCTAAATTACCTTTAAGCTAGTGAGGTTCAGTGTCAGGAGTATATTACTGTTGGTTCCTAGTACTGTTGGAGGCTTCCTGTTTACGTCTGTTTTGTTTCTTAGTCAGCCAGTTGCCTAAATGATTGAAGTGACCTAATATCACATTATAATGTGTATGACTTCAAAAAGAGCAGAGCAGCATGTAATCAGGTGCAACCCTGCAGCAAATCGCCATATCGCACACGATCTGGGTGCCAGATTGCACAGATTGTGTGTGAACGGGCTCTTAGACCACTAAGCGGTGTTGTCAAGCTGCAATATAGGAAAAGTAGTGTTTGAGGATTACATGTTTTGTGTACTTTTGAAGAAAACAAGGATGTTTTTAATTCTATCAATACATCATGGATTTGTAAAAAGCCACCATTTGTCTAGTTGATACATTGTATTGTAGTAGTAATGCTTTGAACAGATTGGGGACATAAGAAAAATAAAAAAACAGCTTTAAAACCTGTCCTAATTATTACTAAACCAACACTACATCTACACATCTGGAATCACTAAATTGCTTCAACTCAAGTGTAAAACTTATTAAGATTATTTTTGGCAAAACACTTTTAGACAAATTTGTTCCTTTTCAAAAAAGTGCATCCTTGAAATGTATCCTTGATCCTGACTGTCACACTGCTGCCTCAAACTTTTTGTAAATATCTTTTAGAAATACACAGTATGAAATTAACTTCACCCATTCAGATACTAGTGACCATATTAATAAACAAATGACTGTACCAAAAACGAATAAGCCCACTGATATATACATAGCCAGTTAAATACAAGAAATTCTAGATCTACTCATAAAATCACAACCAACCATATCTGTCCAATCTGCACAATTCACTTAAAAAGTCCTAAAGTTGAATTATAAGCCTTAATCACATCTGTGTAAAAAGGGACTGAGGCTTTGTTATGTAACTCTTCATCGCTAATGTCCTACTAATGCTGCTGCAGCAATTTCCCTTTAAACAAGGTCTACATATTACACCTCCAGTAAAGCACGCTGCTCTGTAAGCGCTTAGCCTGATTTCCTCAGTGTGGACTAGTGTGGTCTAGACCTTACTCTATCTGTAAAGTGTTGAGAACTTCTGTTACTTCTGTTCTGTTGACACTGTAAATAAAATTGATTTGAATTTGAATGTGCTTTGGTTTGATGAGTCCAAGTTTGAAATCTTTGGTTCCAACCGCTGTGCCTTTGTGCAACCGTGGTGACCGGATGGATTCTACATGCCTGGTTCCCACAGTAAAGCATGGAGGAGGAGGTTTGATGGTGTGGGGTACTTTGCTGGTGACACTGTTGGGGATTTATTCAAAATTGAAGGCATACTGAACCAGCATGGCTACCACAGCATCCTGCAGCGACATGCCATCCCATCCGGTTTGCGTTTAGTTGGACCATCGTTTATTTTTTTTTCAATAGGACAATGACCCCAAACACACCTTCAAGCTGTGTAAGGGCTATTTGCCCAAGAAGGAGAGTGATGGAGTGCTGCGCCTCCACAGTCACCGGACCTGAACCCAATCGAGATGGTTTGGGGAGAGCTGGACCGCAGAGGGCCAACAAGTGCTGAGCATCTCTGGGAACTCCTTCAAGACTGTTGGGAAACCATTTCAGGTGACTACCTCTTAAAGCTCATCAAGAGAATGCCAAGAGTGTGCAAAGCTGTAATCAGTGCAAAGGGTGGCTACTTTTAAGAAACTAGAATATAAGATATGTTTTCAGTTATTTCACACTTTTGTTAGGTACATAATTCCATTTGTGTTCATTCATAGTTTTTGATGCCTTCAGTGATAATCTACAATGTAAATAGTCATGAAAATAAAGAAAACGCATTGAATGAGAAGGTGTGTCCAAACATTTGGCCTGTACTGTATATATTTCAAGGCCAATTAAATACAAGCAATTCAAGATCTACTCATAAAATCACAACCAGCTATATCTGTCCAATCTGCATAATTCACTTAAAACGTCCTAAGGTTGAATTATAAACCTTAATCACATCTGTGTAAAAAGGGGCTGAGGCTTTGTTATGTAACTCTTCATCGCTAATGTCCTACTAATGCTGCTGCAGCAATTTCCCCTTAAACAAGGTCTAAATATTACACCTCCGGTAAAGCACGCTGCTCTGTAAGGGCTTACCCTGATTTCCTCAATGTGGACTAGTGTGGTCTAGACTATATCTAAGTGTTGAAAACTTCTGTTATGATTTGACACTATAAATAAAAAAAAATTATTTAAATTAAAACAACATGGACAAAATTAAAAATCATCACCATCATCCCAACATTCATAGATTACAAGTGTATCAAAATTCACAAGAAAATTTAAAAGAAATGTAAGTCTAGATCATTTGAAGTTCGAGAGACAAAAAATATTAGAGGACTTTACATTCCCATTAGGTTAATTTATGTAAAAACAAACTTTTGGCAGAATTGGCTGAATTCAAACAAAACAGTCCTGGCCACGGCAATATTGCAATATTACAGTTAAAGCTGTATGGTAACCTTTATCTCAAAATCTCAGTTGACAAATCTCTATATTTTCTTACAGTATACATCATCACATTGCCCAATCCTAAAGTTTATTTTCACATGACAGTGTCTTACAACATGTCTTAAACATGTTACCAAAAGGCAGCTACGGTTTAAATTGCAAGGTGCCAGCTAGGTTCATTCTCGATTAAAACAGTAGCTTACATCTGTGACTTAAATGTAAATTGAAAAATTATTGTTACATCAGATGCGTAAACTATGTGGAAGGACAGCCAGAGACTTAACACTAAAACTGTCCCAGAGACTGAGAGGTGATGACTAGCTAAACCTCAAATAAACCCTATGAGGTCGTAATGAGACGACGGCTACATTTACAAACCAGTGTGATTCAAGGATAAAAAAAATTAATAAAAACATGCTGTTAACATTGACAACAATAACCCGGATTTTAAACTTCCAAACCCCAAATCTCAGCAACTAGCTAATGTTGGGTTACAGTTTCCACACCAAACTGTTTTTACAAAACTGTTTTAGCGTAAAAGTCCATTTTAGGGAGCAACAGTTCTTAAGTGTATAGTTATACACTTAAATAAATCGGTGGTCTTGTGTGGACATTCTTAGGTGTGCAGCTAACATTAGCTAGCTACAAAAACAGAGCGTCCTGCACCCGCCTTAGCATGATGCTAACATAGGTAGCTAGCTGGCTTGTCGTGGGTGTTTACCTTTAGTTCTGTCTGGAGGTTAATCTTGTCCAGGAATTTAGCTGCTGGCAGTGACATCACTGTCCTTCGCTGTGCGTAGTGTCAAGGAACATATACAACAGTAAAGATTTTGGATGGACTTCATCCCGTTTGAACGGTGGGTCAGAAAATAAACGTTACAGTTTAATCCATGGATGAACTACTCCGCTCCGCTAGCGGCCAACTTCCGCCACATTCAGCTTCTGATTGGACGAACCATCTGTCAATCATTCTATTTAGGAAGTGACTCCAGACGTAAACATATCCACGTGATGGCATTACATCCATGGATGGCAAATACATCCATTTACTGCCTTTAACAGTCGCATGTACTGCCTGTAACGAGCAGCTAGCCGTTACAGCTGCACCAGTGCATTACGATATGAACTGGCAGCAAAATTGAATATTTAAAGAAACTATATATATTTTAAGCGGAAAAAAAGTATATGCTGCTTTTGCATCAGCCCAACTGTTGTCACCCTCCCCCCTCAAAAACTAAAGTCTTGGAAACAGTACTCTAGCACCCTCTATAGTAAATAGGAGATCCTTGTTTATGATTAGTGTTTATGGTTGCAGTCAAGAGGGGGAAAATAACAGTGTATTGTTAGAGTTCTGTTAAAACTGTGGGGTTCTGCATGTAGATAGCAATTACTTTGTAGAATAAAGCTTTACATTCATAATATACAGTTACTAAAATCTGATATATATGTAGAAGATGTAGATGACCATAAGCATTAAAACTGTTACATTGTATAATGGAACACTATTCCCAATGACTGCTTTTAATTTAATTGTTATTACATTTAAGCTGAAAGAAACCTTCAAACATTAGCATAAATAACTACCTATAATAAGAAAAACTAGACTTGAAATTAAAATAATGAAAAAACAGTTTCTTTTTAATAAAATTAAAAAGAAACTGAAAAAAAGGATTTTTGCACAAAAAACCGAAATCATTTCAACATGCAGGTCTTGCACCTTGAAAAAAATGAGTCACTCTTTGCTGAAAGCCCAGGCTCAACACAAAAACTTTGTGGACAGCTTCAGACTTTAATAAGGTCAAAATGCAAATTAGCTGTCCCTTGTAAAACTATCATGTAAAGCTGTCCCTTGTATCAACTATCAAGAACATTTCAAGGTACTGTTATGTTCCTTCAACACAATGTGAAACTAGTGGGTAGTCCTTTTGTTTTCAAAAAGCAGAGTGAAGAGATGACGTCAGCTGACAAATTGTTTTAACTGAGGTCTTGCATAAAACAGTTTATTGTGTTGTACTTTTTTGTTACAAAAACTGTCAAATAGCATAAGATGTTTACATTTTCTAAGATTCTAATTTATAAACCTTTTATCTTGTGATGGTCCTCTTTGCAAACATGTTCATGCAGGACAGTTGAGCAGGATAGAATAACAGATTATATATGCCTGCTTCATATGGTAATGTAAGATCAGAATTAAGCAGCAGAAATACAATCATGATTCTGTATTCTGTTGTGAGTGATTACAACTTTTTGGAGTGGGTCATTTTCCAACCGGTTCTGTATTGCTGTGTAATGTCTTCCTCGGATAATACGTCTATAACTGCACTTGAACTTTGCATGTTGAGGTCTTATTGCTGCTGTAAAAACAGAGGCAGATCAGGTGTACAAAAGACATGAGACTAAATCAAACTCCAGTTTTGTGGCTCAATAGCTAGAAGTTGTCACATGCAACACAGCATTTTATTACATGTCTACAAATGCTGAGATATATTTCTTTTTCTTTTACAATTTACTCAATAGGCCCGTACAATTTTGTACTACAATTGGTTTTGCTTGTTTGTTTTTCCTGTCTCTATAAAGGCATTTGAGACTTTATATGAGAGTTATGTGAATTACTATGAATGATTAAACTGTAATTTAACAAGCTCCTAACTGCATGTTAGAGAGATAAAAATAACCTTGCATATTTATAATGTAGGTATATTTAATGTAGGTCAGGTGTGTTTTTTTTTCAATACAACCACTAACATATTTTCACCCCTTAAATCTATTTCATCTGCGTTTCTTGCACTTCAACATGTTCCTATTTAACATTATTTGAATGACATGCTTGTCTGTGGGGTGAGAAAATGTACCATCAAAGAAACCCTTTCAAAACCCAAATGGATAAAGTTTATAAGCTCCAAATCACCAAGCCAAAATATGTCAAGATTACTCAACTTCTGTATCTGCATTTTAGAAACATTGTTTTTTTAAAGCAACTATTTAATCATTTGGAAAGCATTGTCTTTTTTTTTACCTGTTAGATCCCACTTTGCACAGTAGCTTGCTTTCTCAAACCATACACACCCAACTCCTGCCCACCTCCCTACAATGATTTTGCCTCTGACAAACTCACCACACACTCTCCTCTGTCTGACTAAGGCACCACGGAGTAGCAAGGCAGACAGAGGACGGATGTACTGGCCATGAGGGTCTTCATCTGCTTTGAGGGCTCCTGTGAGCCTTTTGAAGTCCCTCCAGATCAGACTGTGGGAGCCATGAAGCAGATGATGAAGGTAATAAAAAACATCATGTTTTGAATTCATTTAGAAAATGCCTGATTATTTGGACAAATTGCTGGAGGGAAAATAAACTGTGTGATGGATTTATTACATTTTTGGCACGATGTTGCTTGTAATGGTAAAATACTATGCATTGCAAAACAGTTATTAGGTTTCTTATATGTCAAGAAAAAGCTAAATCTCTTTATCACAGGAGACATTTTTTATTCAGCTCACAAAGAAAAGGAAAAGCAAATGCAAATTCAGACGCTGAACATTGTCTATTAAGAAATATCACAGCTCCATACATTTCCACTCTGTCCCGTCTGTAGAATAATGTTCTGGTGCAACTCTCAGACGGCAGGCAGCAGCAGTACCTAGAGCTGAGCTACGGTGGTGCAGCGCTGCAGGACAGCTGGGCTCTGTGTGACGTGGGCATCACAAGTGGCAGTGCCATCCGATGCCTGATAAAGGTATTAAAACATGTAAAAGGGTTTAGAGATGAGAGCTGTATTGGGATTTGAAGTTAATACAATCAGCTTACAATGATGCACATTGAGAGAGGATGCTGAAGTGAATCTGTGCTTTAGGCCTACACTTCAAGGTCAAGGTTTCTTCATATGTCTCCCTAGGGAGAAATTTGTGTTGGACAAGGAAGCAAGTTTATGAACGGACTAGGTAACGATCATATTCAAAAGCCTGTACAGATGTGCTACTCATATAAAAGAGCATTAATATAAAAGCAAGTACATAAAAAAGCATAAATATAAGAACCTATTGCTCAGATTCTTCATATATCAGTGCAATAAATAAATAAAAGTAAATAATCAGTTTCTGCAACAATGGCTGGTGTTTCCTGTGTTTCCTTTAATTATAAGACGCGTCAGATAAAATGCTATTGGCCTGCCTGATAGTTTAAAAAAGATCCTGAGGGAAAGTGGGGCGGGATTCCTATGATCTTGCCTGCTCTCTTGACCAGATTGAGGTTCTGAGTAAGGCTGGACGATTAATCAAAAATGTATCGACGTGTATCAAAATTCTGAAGTTGAAGATGTATTTTTCCAATGACAATAATTTAGATAATTTTTATAAAACTAAAATGTGATTTTTTTTCACAAGAAATTTTAATTTCAAGCAATGTGTGCTTTCATTTAAATTTTATTTATTTTCAAAAAATAGTCATAATAGTTCCTGCTTTGTGTGTTTCTTTCAATTATTTTAATATAAGCACTTTTGAATTTGAAAAAAATAGCTCACCCTCAATATTTGAGCCTACAGTACAAACCTTGCCAATGAACTATGAGGACAAAAAAAAAATGAATTACAATTTTTTAAATTATCGTTCATTTATCGTTATTGAGGTAAAATGTGCAATTAATCGTGATTTTAGGTCATATTGTGCAGCCCTAGACCTGAGTTTAAGATTTAAACAGTTAAATTCACAAACCAGCTGGTGATACCGTAGCGTGAGAAGGACTCTGTTGTTGCCCTGTAAAGTAAAAGATTTGCATATTTTTACTGCCTCCAAACAGTCTTAGTCTTTGGTCCATACGCACCTCAAAAGCTATTTGTTTATTGAAATGCTTAATACAAACAGATGATTACAGTGTGGTGTTAGGCATTTGCAAAAAAACAGGATGGGCAAACCTGCCTATAGCAACTTAAAAATCAGTTCAAATATTAAATAAGTTCAAATAATGTTGCCTATCTTACTTTCTAACTTACTTCAGACTCAGTTCTTTTTTGTGAGATTCTAACCCCAAAGAAAATGATTTGCTTTTATCAATTTGAGATCAGAGGTCACATATACAACTTCTACTCAGGAAGCATGACTTGCTCAACAACACTTCAGTACGGTTTATGCTTGCTGTCATTAGGGACCTGCAGTCCCCTCACTTCCTATCACTGACATTTCACTTCAAAAACACATTATTCTTAATCTTTTCACTTTAGGGGTGAACAATTAGTATCCCACTGCATACATATTCATTATTTAGGATTACTTCTCATCAAAGACATCCTTTTTACAGTGAGAGAATTTTACATCAGACTGGTGCACTAATATGGAACAAGATGTTCCCATGTGAATGGCAGTTTGGAAAGAAATGAGTTTATGGCTGCCTTAGATCTTCGGTTTGTCCCCCATTAGTCAGTTTTTAGTATTTGGACACATTCCAGGCTCATCACCAGGCCACCTTGTGTAAAAGGTTGTGTAAAAACTGTAATAAGCATGTGTGTGTTCCTTTGTCATCATCCGCTTGTACAAATAGTTGTTTTCTACTGGCCTTACAGTGTTTTGATCTAATTTCACTCCCTAGTCTTGTGAATGTCTTGGTCTGGGACACTTTTCTTTGATATTTCACATCTTTGTGTATTTTAAAAGAAACATTTTTTGCCCACTTTAATGGGTCACTCCAGGTCCTCAAATACTGTATGTACCTATTCAGTCAAAATCCTTTTGCATGACAAATCATGTAGAGAGCTTTTGCAAAAAGTTTCAGACAATTCAGTACATACTGCATATTTCAATATTTTTAATGATATAGGGTGTAACTTAATTCCATGTGATTGTAATGTCAACCACAGAGTGGCAGCAAACCCCTATATAACAATTAAAAATATAGATAATAGTAAAAAATGAAAGGAATTTAATCAATACAATATAATTTAACCAACTAAAAAGTGGCATGGCCTCATGTAATGCTGACTTACATTTTAAAGTGTAAAGTAAAACTTTAAAATGTAAGTCAGCATTACATGAGGCCATGTCACTTTTTAGTTGGTTAAACTATATTGTATTGAGCTGATTTTTTTAGATTAACGCAGGGTTTCATCTTGTGACTTCAGCTACTTTTAGTCTAATTAACTGCAAGGCCATTATTATTATCTTTCAGAATAAACAAAGGCCTGTGATGCGTGTGTTCAATGCTGTGACAGGACAAACCATACCAATTATGAGAAGTGAGGCTCTCCCGCATATGTCCGTTGCTAGATTGAAAACTATGGTGTCCATGCAAAGTGGCCTCCCTGTCAGCACCTTCAGACTGAGCACACCTGCTGGTGTGCAGCTCTATGACTGCAACCAACTGCAAGACTATGCCATTGAAGTGGGTAGGGCTTGCTTTTGTTGTACAGTATGTAACTTCACAGTGAATGCTGAGTAGCTCATTATTTAAAAAAAAAAAGTGAATAGTATAACATTTTCATTGATTCAGTTAGATATAATGAATTTGCTCTGCATTTTACTTTACTTACTATAGCAATTACTAAACTACTTTAAATTTTGTAATGTATGCAGCATCCAATCTGGGCTGAATGTTGGCTGGTATGAACTAGTATTAGGGTTTAAGAGATGTATTGCGAGTTGCAATGAGATTCATCCGGAAAGCCATACACAGAGAAATTTGAAGTTAAAATAGAATAATAATTGAATGAATCTGATGTATTTAAAAATATATACAGATTTTTTTGTTTTGTTTTTAAACAAAGGCACTACTCTCCGTTTGGACACATGGGATGGGTGGGTGGAGTTCCTCCAGGGTTGCCTACTTGGCCACAGATTGACAGTCCAGAGCCATCTATCGGAGAAAAAGCTGGTAATGAGGTCAGAAATTCTCTACATTAATAAAAGTGTGACAAAACCGTTGTTGCAACTTATACATAATGAGTCAGGGTGCAATCTTACACACAAAAGTGAATCTTTCTTGTCCTGCTTTTCCAGGTTTCAGCTGCAGGTAGCACTCTACATTGCTGCCTCTTTAGGCCACCTTGATCTGGCAGGCTGGCTGTTGGAGAGGGGGATACATGCTGAGAAACCAGTGGGAGTCCATCCATACCGCCAGTGGTGCCACCAAACCGCCCATAGAGACACCGGAAAGTGTCCCATCCACATAGCTGCAGAGAGCAACCAGCTCCTCATCCTCAAACTCTTCATCACGAAGAACCTGTTGACGTTGGCTTGTCGGGACCCTGGAGGTCGGGACCCTTTGAAAGTTGCAATTCAGCATGGTCACAGAGATTGTGTCCGCTACTTAGCCAACAAGCTGTGCTCAGTAGTATCCCTGTCAAAAATGTCCCTGCCCATGCGTATCTACCTCCAGATAAAGAGTTGGGTGAGTTTGGGGCAGAATAGTGCAGCCTCCAATCGATGCCAGTACATCAGTGCCGTCTTCACAGCCAGAGTGGGGGATACATTGCTGGTGGATGGTTTCAACAAGCCAAACATGTCTTCCAAATCCAGGAAAGCTATGACCAAACCAAGCAGAGAACTCAAGGCCAAAGCTTTGCAGCTCTTACCTCCCATCAGCAATTTACTTTCAGTATCACACCTCCCCAGCCTGCAGTCTGGGAACCCTGGTGACTTTAAAGAGATGCAGAAAAAACAGAGACAAGATGTGAAAAGTAGAGATGATGGCCTATTGGATAAAATCAGTAAAGATGACAGCAACGTAAGCAAGTTCATACTCCCACCAATCACCAGAGAATGCATTCCAAGGCCAAATTCTTCCCATATTCTGACGACGTCTCTGGAGCCCTTGTCTCACCACTGTGGCCGAACACCAAGAGAAAATGCCATATACTGCTTGACTATAGCCAGGTCTCTATCCTTTGTTTGATCTAACCTACTCTACGATCATGTGCAATAAAAACACACTGTGATGGGTCTAATTAAAGCCATCTTCATTTAAGTTTGCAGCAAAGCATATATCAGTGAAGAAATATTTGTTTTACCTGCAGTCAAATTATTTACCCCACACATATTTTTTGCCTGTAATTCTGTCTGTTACTAGCTGCTAATTTAGGTTTTAAATGGATGTGTTCACTGGCCACTTAAAAATATTTTTGCCAGAGTTAAGTTAAAGACACTGAATATATTAACATCAAACCCTTTCTATAATTACTATAAGAGCTTTTGTAATGGGACATTAAACAGAGGATATTGATTGCTTCGTTTTTTATGTGTACAGTTACAATGAATGATTGCTAATGACTTTTGGATGCTATCCAAATGCCGTACATTAACGCAATAATTCACTGTGTATTGCATGTTTCTGCAGTACCTTTACAGAGAAGCCTTGGTTGAAGCAGATGAGCATAGCACGGACCCTGATAAGGAAGCGTGTCCACATGGCCTGATACTCTCATCCAGATCTGTCATGCAACAGCCCAACTGCTCGTGGAGTTCCTATTTTCACAGCTGCCTGAATAACTGTGGACAATGAAGAATCCTTCAGAGTGACAACTGAGTGCATCTCAGGCTTTTTCACTGAAAACTAAACCTCTTATAACCTTTATGTGCTTAGTCAAATATGTGCCTTTTGTTGCCTTTTACAGTAAGAGAGATATACATTATGGTATAGACATATACAGATTTTTTTAATTTATTTTATACTTATTTTAAAAAAGTGAAAAGATTCATTAATGCTAATTTTCTGTTTGACAAAAGTCAATGTAAGGACTAGCTCAATTCAAAGCTTAGAACACTAACATACTGCATCTTCTAATAAAGGTTAAAGATCTCTTTTTTGGTTTTGGGTTCCTGCATTCATATTCATTTCTAAAATACAACATACCACACAATACTATATTAGTTTAAATCTAATATTATATAAGACAAATCGCTTACATAAATGCCTTTATGATTTCCGAGTACCCAAAGGCAGCATTTGTAAATTTGATGTGAAATCGCGTTTCAAATCTCGCGATATTGTAAGCCTAGTAGCCGACCCGCTAGTACTGATGTTACCTTGCCCCACCAACCGGAGAGTAGAACATGCTGAACCACCAGTGTAGATAGGATCCTGCACTTGTTTCTCCTGAGTTTATGGAAGAGCACTGAGTTATGACGGGGAGTATGTTGACAGCCGAACCTGTCTTTGGTAATTAGCAAAGTCACAGAAATCACAGCATTAGAAAATCTGTTGAAGAGAATTAGTTTCGCCTGACAGTTAACTAGTGTGTGGCGATGGCAACTTCCCGGCGTCCGATAAAAGGCATCCTGAAAAACAAGAATAGCGGTACAGAAGTCAAATCGCTGCCAGAAGACGTACCAGGAGACAGTCCTGAACAAGCCCCTGTGCTCTCGGAAGATGACCAACAGTAAGTTGTCTGCTTAGCTGTAGTGATGCTAGCTAGTAGTCAGGTAACATTGACGTTAGCTAGCTATAGCTCATACATATATGTTAGCCTCTCTAACGTCACTCCCCTGTCAGTCAGACTAACGTTAACGTAAAACCAACCGTTTTTGGCTGTTAATGTACGTTCAGTCATTAGCATGTATTGGCTGAGTGAAAACTTTCTGGTTCTTTCTATCGACTATGAGATGGTATCACTCCTCCCTGATAAAACATTGATGTTGTGTATAACGAAGAGCTAACGTTTGCCGCTAGTAGCTAGCTCGTCGTTTGTCAGGTTAAAGGCTAGCTTGTTCGCTAGCCAGTAAAGTCACAGCCACGACGGTGATGTTACTCTGGTTGTACCTGTTAACGCATATTCACGTTGTTAGCTAGCATTAGCTAGTTAGAGACGCCTAAACTCAAAGCTCTTACAGTCGACTTGTTTAACTTAGTGGGAATTGAAGATTATGGGAAACAATTATCGTTGAACAGTGACAACCCCCAGCCAGCGTTGACTAACATTATAATATGAGAAAGATATTAGACCTTTAAACATATTTGCAGATTATATATTTCCTAGATTATAATGTAATCTATGGACTATTTTACATTTTAAAAATGAAATAATTCATAAATTTAATAATTCAAAAGCATTTTGTTAAAAACAAAAGTGCATCTGTACACTTTTCAAGGACCCAGTGCCGTGGACCCATTTGAGAATCACTGCTATTGCTTACCTCTTTGTACTGTATCTCATTGACGCTGGCACTTTCACTGTGGCAGCTAGACATAAAGCCTCGGATCACCAGTCCCTCCCTGTATGTCTCTTCTCCCCCCCTGTCTGAAATACACTCACACAGGGTGATGAACTGACACCACCCACCTGCCAAATGCTGCTAAGTCTTCATTGCTAGTTGGAGATTCTGCCCAATGTAACAGTTGGCTTGGGCAGTATCATCAGTTGAATCTTTTAGTAGAATCATAATTAGATTTTAATCTAGGGCTTCACTATATCTAATTTTTTTTATGGCCATTGTGTTATCAACTGGCACAGTAACCATATTGAGTAAGACTGGCATATTTTAGTGACTTTGAGTCCTTGAAAAACGCTAAATAAAATTAAATTTATTATTATATGGCAATAAACATAAAAAATGTTGTGTTAGAAAATATCACTAGAAAACTACATTTTAAAATGTAACTGTCATTCTTTTTAAGTGGTGCCTTTTTATATTAAACTTTAATATAATTACTTTTGAATTTGTTTTAAATTCAACAAGCAATTTGTTGTATTATAGCAGAATACTGAAATCAGCAGAAATACACTTTAAATTCCTGTTTTATTTATTGCAAGTAAAATCGTTATTGGTATTTTCAATGTTATTGCATTTCAAATTAGGAGTCATTAGAAAAATGTGTGTTTATAGTATGCTACTTCTGATCATTTAGATAAACATGCGTGCTACAATGTATAGTATATTATCATTAAATATGCATCAGCTTTATGATTTATATTATGTCCTACCAGCTACTTTGGAAAGTAACTAGTCATTCTTTGGTTGGTTAAAGTTGAATGGGCCCCCTGCTTGTCCCTTGCCAGCAGGTTGAGACATTAATATTAGTCCCCCACTGAGCTGCAGCAGTGAGAAATTAGACCATAGAAGCACGGCAGTAATTAGTGAATTCCAGTCCCAACAGTGAATCAAGCTTTTTCTGTGTTGATTCAAAAATAGTCTCACTTTGAGTGACATGGTGGAAAAAGAGTTTTAGGAAGGATCCTGTGTGCAGCCAAGCACCCACTCCACAGAGAAGAACGATGACCGTGCTGTGCCATGACACCCCTGTCACTCTTGTTTAGCTCTTTACATACAGTTTGACAGAGAATTTTTTTTATAAGCTCCATGTCAGTATAAGTCAGCATTTTATTGATTGAACAATGACCCTCCAAAGTCACCCTCTGTCTAGTATGCTAAAAATTTGGCAGGTCTTCACTAGCATTGGGTATACTTGAGCACGACACAGAGTGTGGGCCCTGTTTTTAACCATCTAGGTGCATGGTTCCAAAGGGTTGTACTTAGTGTATTCATTAATTCATAGGTATGTTTTGGGCGTAACATGCAGTAAACCAGAGTGTCATCTCCTATTCCCTTTTAAAAGCCAGGCGCGTTTGTACCTTGTACAATGTGCTGTTTCAAATTCCGTGTCACATTTTATTGTGCACTTCTGAAGATGCAACATACAAGGTCAACCAACAGCACCATTGCTGTCATGACAGTACAAATATATAAAAAAAATACTATACATTCAGAATAAAAAAAAGTGCTTAGTAACCTTTTGGTCATTTCACAGTTAAAAACATTACATAACAAATGTATGTAAAATGTTGAAGGTCGGGCTGGTTTTTGAATTTGGTGAAGGGGAGTTCCTCTTTAGCAATGATGTAGGCCGTTTAATTAAATTTCATCAATTTCAATCATCTCTGCCTCATCTGCGCTCTGATTTACAGCCTTTTGTCTTCTAGAAGCAACCGGCAGTAGCGTTACTTTTTAATTTATTAACATGTCACAACATACTCTATGCTTGAGGCTAATATTGTGTGTAGCTAGTGTATTGTGTTTAAACTGCAAAGTTCTCCACACAAACATCTGACTCTGAATAATCATCTGACTGGGACACTGTAGACTCTGGCACTAGCACACTAGCTGTAAATCTGTAACTTACCAAAAAGTAGTTGAGTAGAAGAAATTAGAAGTACAGTGAGGGGAAAAAAGTATTTGATCCCCTGCTGATTTTGTACATTTGCCCACTGACAAAGAAATAATCAGTCTACTATTTTAATAGATTTATTTGAACAGTGAGAGACAGAATAACAACAAGAAAATCCAGAAAAAGGCATGTCAAAAATGTTACAAATTGATTTGCATTTTAATGAGGGAAATATGTATTTGACCCCTCTCAATCAGAAAGATTTCTGGCTCCCAGGTGTCTTTATACAGGTAACGAGCTGAGATTAGGAGCACACTTTTAAAGGGAGTGCTCATAATCTTGTTACCTGTATAAAAGACACAAATCCACAGAATTATATAATATCCAAACTCTCCACCATGGCCAAGACCAAAGAGCTCTCAAAGGATGTAATTTGCCATTGCCACGCAGCTTGGTGAGAAGGTGACAACAGTTGGACAACAAATGGAAGAAAAACAAAAGAACTGTCAATCTCCCTCGGCATGGGACTCCATGCAAGATCTCACCTCCGCTGGGACCATAGTCACCAAGAAAACAATTGGTAACACACTACGCCGTGAAGGACTGAAATCCTGCAGCAGGTCCCCCTGCTCAAGAAAGCACATATACAGTACATGCCTGTTGGAAGTTTGCCAATGAACATCTAAATGATTCAGAGGACAACTAGGTGGACGTGTTGTGATTAGATGAGACCAAAAAGGAGCTCTTTGGCATCAACTCAACTCGCTGTGTGGAGGAATGCTGCCTATGACCCCAAGAACACCATCCCCACCATCAAACATGGAGGTGGAAACATTGTATTTGGGTTTTTTTTCTGCTAAGGGGAAAGGACAACTTCACCGCATCAAATGGGCGATGGACAGGGCCGTGTACAAATCTTGGGTGAGAACCTCCTTCCCTCAGCCAGGGCATTGAAAATGGGTTGTGGAGGGATCTTCCAGCAAGGCAATGACCCAACACACACGGCCAAGGCAGCAAAGGAGTGGCTCAATAAGAAGCACATTAAGGTCTAGCCAGTCTCCAGACTTTAATCCCATAGAAAATCTGTGGAGGGAGCTGAAGGTTCGTGTTGCCAAATGTCAGCCTCGAAACCTTAATGACTTGGAGAAGATCTGCAAAGAGTGGTGGGACAAAATCCCTCCTGAGATGTGTGCAAACCTGGTGGCCAACTACAGGAAACGTCTGACCTCTGTGATTGCCAACAAGGGTTTTGCCACCGAGTACTAAGTCGTGTTTTGCAGAGGGGTCAAATATATATTTCCCTCATTAAAATGCAAATCAATTTATAACAATTTTTACATGTGTTTTTCTGGATTTCTTTTGTTATTCTATCTCTCACTGTTCAAATAAATCTACCATTAAAATTATAGACTGATCATTTCTTGTGGGCGGCTGTGGCTCAGCGGTAGAGCAGTTGTCTGCCAATTGGAAGGTTGGTGGTTCAATCCCTGGCCCTGCAGTCCCATGTCGAAGTGTCCTTGGGCAAGACGCTGAACCCCGAGTTGCCCCGATGCTGCGCATCGGAGTGTGAATGTGTGTGAGTGTTTATCTGATGAGCAGGTGGCACCTTGTACGGCAGCCTCGGCCACAGTGTATGAATGTGTGTGAATGGTGAATGTATGATGTAAAAGCGCTTTGAGTAGTCGTTAAGACTAGAAAAGCGCTATATAAATACAGCACATTTACATTTACATTTACATTCGTCAGTGGGCAAATGTGCAAAATCAGCAGGGGATCAAATACTTTTTCCCTCACTGTAAAGAAAAGCAGGCTGCTTGACAACTGTAGTAAACACATCCATGTTAAACAGCGACGTGCCGCGGAACATTACATCTATCTACGCTAATCATTAACACAACTGTTGTTTATCTCCAAATCGAAAGGACAGTCTGCTTGTAACACTGTTAGGAACACTCTTTCCCTGAAGCAGTTCTTTTAGCTTGGACAAAACAATCTCATATTTTTCCCACACTCTCCAGCAGAATGTTTCTTCTTTTCCCAGTGTGCTGTCTCTCTCTGACCATATATTTAAGGCTGTTCGACTCCCTGTGGTCTAGGGTTGCACAATTAATCATAATTATATTGAAATAGCAATATGGACTAGTACAATATCTAAATTGCAGGGGTGCGCAATATTTATTAATAGCTAAATACGTGTCAAACCATTCTTGGTTAAGTATTGTAGTACTGCAGAGATGACCCGGCCTACAAATCCTATCCTACAGACTTGTTGGGTACAGATCCTCACAAAAATTACATTATAATCATTTTAATTTCTTTGAATGTTAATAATTTTCAATAATAATGGGAATGACAAATACCTACCAACCAGCATCCATTTGGTCGAGAACCTGTCCATGTTTAAACAATTCCGCTTCCCTCAATCTAATCATAGAAACAACATGGACCAGTTGTTGCTATTGGTTACAATGATGACTATGGCTCCCTCGCTACCTGCTAGAAATGTTTATCACCTCTTAGTTAGCAGAAACAACCACCTGCAGACATCAAATGAACTAAAGCCAAGATGGACAATTGAAACTACAAAATAACTGTGTGTAATTTGTACAAAAGATATAAAGATAAGAAATAAAGAACATAAATGTGTTTATTTCTCTGCAACACTGCAGGGTATTGTAAGGCCTTGGCCACTTTTTTCTAACCAATTGGAGACAGTCGCTTTTGTTATCCCTCCAGTCACCCACTATTATTTAGTTAACCGTGATGTACGGGCCTCACACCCAGTCATATATAATTCATAGATGCTTCCATGAAATTTAATCTCTCCTTCACTGTCTTGTGAGCCTCATCCTGTGTGATGAACAGTTTGACTATCAGGTAGTGAATATCTGACTTTTTATAATGTGGAAAGAAAAATCCCACTTAGACCACTCTGACCGTTTACCCTCCTGTGTGCAGGTCAGCTGAGGCTAACTGTGGGCACAGAAAATGAAGTGAGAATTCAACAGGTGTCTAAACACCTCGAGTCTACAATGATAAAACAGCAGTAACTGCTTTAGGAAAAGGCAGTAAAACTGAGTGAACAAACATACTTAATTATCTCCCATCTTTATTATGATCTTGGTACAGGGATGTTAGATGTAGCCTAATTTTGTTAAAATGAAACTCTACATAGTTATAGCTGCAGTTGTTGTGTTCTTTTGGCTTAATTCAGATTTAGATTCACTTTACCAAATGCTAATTTTACTTGTCAGTAGAACAGTAAAAATCCCTTCCTTTACTTGTAGGATGTTTTTCCACTTCATGACCTTACCCTGACCACTAATGTGGCCAGAGAATTACATGTGTAGTCCCACCTCATTACTCTGATTCTGCACTGATGCACTTTGTAAATCTGGGCAGATGATGACAGATGGGGCTTAAACCTGTTTTAGTCCTAAATCTGCAACGAACTACTGCTGCCCGAGGAAGGAGCCAAAGGAGAACCGTCTCTTCTGTAAAACGAGGGTGTGCTGCTGTTACTGTTAGTGGGTTCAGACAGTAGTGGAGAGCTCAGGGCTGGGCCTGTCCTCACTACTCTCTGACTATGCTACCTGATAGCACAGCTCAACTCTCAGTAATGACTCACTCTGCTTAATGAGTTTTCCTGAAGCGTTTTGTCACCAGCTCTTGACCACCCTCAAGAGATAGTCATCACATAAAAGAAACAGCTCAATATTTAATATGTGCTAGTAGTTTTTTCCCTCATGCAGTGGCAAGTGCATTATCATTGCATTACAGTTTTTCTGATGATTTGCTCTAAATAAGTGAGTGGATTAAAGGGTGAAAATGGAACATGATGATGGCTGCTTCTGGGATATGTTGTGTAACCACAAACTATGGTGAAGCACTACAGACATATTAATGCATAAAATTATAACACACACTCTCCCAGATTTTACTCAGAGCCCTTTGCTGAGAACATTTCTGGAGTGGTGTTTATTACTCAGATTTTTAATTTTAATTATTATTATTATTATTATTATTATTATTATAACTATTATTAGTATTACTCTTTGTGCTTTGTAGTTTTGCATGTTTCAGTTACACAAACCCAGCCAACAAGGTAGTTAATTTATAGAATGAGTGTGCATGTTCAGTGCATTTTATCCGGATGAACAACATTGGCCTCTTTGCTATCTGTTTATAGAGTGGTCTCTATAGAGTGGCCACCTTGCTGCTCATATGCAGGTCAGCAGCTCATTTTAGTACTAGTTCATGTGGCCGGGTTAGCTCAGTTGGTGGAGCAGGCGCACATATCGAGGTTTACTCCTCGACGCAGAGGCCGCGGGTTGGACTCTTTGCTGCATGTCATTCCCCCTCTCTCCCCTTTCATATCTTCATCTGTGGAAATAAAAATGCCCCCCAAAAATACAGTACTAGTTCATGTCTACTTATATGTGCAAGCTCAAATTAATTAATTGATGCCAAAACCATTTACATTTTTTTGTTGCAAAATCCCCGGAATATTCAAGGCAAAAACCTATCAATGGAAATTAAAGAGAATTTATGGAAATTAACAAGAACAAAGTGGAAATGGGGGTCATTAGCTCAGGCTGTAGTTACCATGTCTTTTGCAGATAGAAAGACACCTTTTATTATACCACAAGCAGACATAATTGTAAACCTTTCTAATAGAAATGGAAAACATTTGAGCAGAATTGTCTTTAAATTAAGTTTATTCATTTAACATTGTATCAATCTTTCAATGGAAAAAAAAACTAAAAGGGACTGATTTCCAGAAATAATTTTCCTCTCAGGCCTTCACTATCCAAGCTGAATTCCTATTTAACGGGGATGCTGACACATTTTCTATACATGAGACGTGTATAGAAAAGCTGAATGCAGTGCATGGTTACAATTCAGTTAAATAAATAAGCATACCTTTAAACCAAAATGTGTCATAAGATCAAGTATAGTAATTAACACTAATTTCCAAACCTTCCTTGCCTAGAGTCATTGATATAAATAGGGTGGACACAATGACCAAACAGTTGAATCATCACCTCTAAAAGAGTAACCACAAAACTGAACATAACCTTCATGGAGGTAGGATTTATTGCAGAACTCTCATCTTAGACTGCAGTAGTTTTAGAGAGGTGTACCAAACGAACTACAAACTAAAAATCGGTGTAGCATGCAAGGAAATTGACTTGGCTCAGCATCCACAACCAAATTGATTGAAGTACTGCCGCTGTTTGCTGATGTTGCTGAAGTGTTGCAGGCCACTATACAGCCTTTTCACCTGCATAAGAAGTTGATTTCAGGTAAACTGTATGAAGTTCCAGAAACCCAGGGTTTGCCACATAGGGCATTAACAGGAAAGAATGTGAAAAATCATTATTTATTCTTCCTCTGATTTGTAGCTTTTCTGGAGGTTTATCAGGTCTCCCCCCTCTTCAGTGCTTTTGGCCAGAGAGAATAATGTGTATTTGCAAAGTCTGCGTGGCACAGGTCTTTTTTTTTTGAGTAAGAGGTGTAAGGAAGCTCTGTCTGCATGCTTGTAGCAGCAGGCTGGGGATTTAGAATTTCTCTCTCCTGTTTCCCAACCCCTGCCTGTGTCCCATGATACCCAACCTTTTGTTCCATCAACAAGGTCAGAACTGATGCACAGTGTCTTGGCAGGAGAGGCTAGCAAAAGCAGAGGTAATTTAATCCAAGCCAGATAACTCTCAAAGCCACTGGTTTTATAGCTGTAGGTTTCATCTGAGTTTGTTTGAAAATTAAAAGGATAAAAAAAAAAGTTTGAAAAAGAGAAGTAAACAATGTGCTAATCAGAGAATGAGACTGCACAGGCTTACAGTAAACAGAAGAGGAAAGAAAATGGAGAGTGGGGCTACAGAAACAAAATGATACGTAAAATACAGTATGACAAAATTCATAACAAAAATGATTGGCTGTGGAATACATTTGAAAGTGGATGCATTAAAAAAAAAAAAAGTTCTCTTACTCTCTTGAACCATACGGGCAGGTGTTCTCGCTTCATGTCTCATTCTGTGTTGATTTAGTCTTTGTTTCTGCTCATTTCCTCTAAGGATTTGAAAGGGCAGTGAGGATTAGAGTAATTCTGAACAAAAAGCCTGGAATAATCTGTGGGTGGGTAGCAGGTGCACAGTGGTCCAAATGGATTGTCTGTCCATTTAGCCCTTGTTTTCACCTCACTGTATTTTCTTTCTTGCTTTTCACAGGAAGAAATCACAGAAATGGGATGAGATGAACATTCTGGCCACGTACCATCCGGCCGACAAAGACTATGGCCTGATGAAGATCGATGAACCCAGCACACCTTACAACAGGTCAGAACCTTCTGTCAACATCTCCCTTTGTCTGTTTCTTTTGCTAAAGATTGATTTAGTTGATCCTGTACAACATTATGTACAGTGCCTTGCGAAGTATTCGCCCCCCTTGAACTTTTCAACCTTTTGACACATTGCAGGCTTCAAACATAAAGATATAACATTTTTATTTTTTGTGAAGAATCACCAACAAGTGGGACACAATTGTGAAGTGGAACGAAATCTATTGGATATTTTAAACTTTTTTAGCAAATAAAAAACTGAAAAGTGGTGCGTGCAAAATTATTCAGCCCCCTTGCATTAATACTTTGTAGAGCCACCTTTTGCTGCGATTACAGCTGCAAGTCGCTTGGGGTATGTCTCTATCAGTTTTGCACATCGAGAGACTGACATTCTTGCCCATTCTTCCTTGCAAAACAGCTCGAGCTCAGTGAGGTTGGATGGAGAGCGTTTGTGAACAGCAGTTTTCAGCTCTTTCCACAGATTCTCGATTGGATTCAGGTCTGGACTTTGACTTGGCCATTCTAACACCTGGATACGTTTATTTGTGAACCATTCCTTTGTGGATTTTGCTGTATGTTTGGGATCATTGTCTTGTTGGAAGATAAATCTCCGTCCCAGTTTCAGGTCTTTTGCAGACTCCAACAGGTTTTCATCCAGAATGGTCCTGTATTTGGCTGCATCCATCTTCCCCTCAATTTTAACCATCTTCCCTGTCCCTGCTGAAGAAAAGCAGGCCCAAACCATGATGCTGCCACCACCATGTTTGACAGTGGGGATGGTGTGTTGAGGGTGATGAGCTGTATTGCTTTTACGCCAAACATATCGTTTTGCATTGTGGACAAAAAGTTCGATTTTGGTTTCATCTGACCAGAGCACCTTCTTCCACATGTTTGGTGTGTCTCCCACGTGGCTTGTGGCAAACTTTAGACGAGACTTTTTATGGATGTCTTTGAATAATGGCTTTCTTCTTGCCACTCTTCCATAAAGGCCAGATTTGTGCAGTGTACGACTGATTGTTATCCTATGGACAGACTCTCCCACCTCAGCTGTAGTTCTCTGCAGTTCATCCAGAGTGATCATGGGCCTCTTGGCTGCATCTCTGATCAGTCTTCTCCTTGTCTGAGCTGAAAGTTTAGAGGGACGGCCAGGTCTTGGTAGATTTGCAGTGGTCTGATACTCCTTCCATTTCAAAATGATCGCTTGCACAGTGCTCCTTGGAATGTTTAAAGCTTGGGAAATCTTTTTTGTATCCAAATCCGGCTTTAAACTTCTCCACAACAGTATTACGGACCTGCCTGGTGTGTTCCTTGGTCTTCATGATGCTCTCTGCGCTTTCAACAGAACCCTGAGACTATCACAGAGCAGTTGCATTTATACAGAGACTTGATCACACACAGGTGGATTCTATTTATCACCATCAGTCATTTAGGACAACATTGGATCATTCAGAGATCCTCGCTGAACTTCTGGAGTGAGTCTGCTGCACTGAAAGTAAAGGGGCCAAATAATTTAGCACGCACCACTTTTCAGTTTTTTATTTGCTAAAAAAGTTTCAAATATCCAATAGATTTCGTTCCACTTCACAATTGTGTCACTCTTGTTGGTGATTCTTCACAAAAAATAAAATTTTTATATCTTTATGTTTGTAGCCTGAAATGTGTCAAAATGTTGAAAAGTTCAAGGGGGCCGAATACTTTCGCAAGGCACTGTAGATGTTAGTTATGATACAGTGTATTTCATTATTTTACAGTATTATATTTTATTTTTTATATTATATTTTTTCTTTTCTCATTTTCTTTTAAATATATATTTCTTTCCTTTTTAAATATTTAAAAAATATATATTCATCTTCATTTGCAAAAGTGTGGAAGCATGTACAGCTGTCTTTAATTTCAATGTTAGATGGGTTCCTTTTATAAACCTTTTAGGGTTTTTTTTTTAATCTCACCTTTGCGTTTTATGTTATTGTATACGTATATCTTCTTTTTTTTATTTCATATGCACAAATAAGCTCATAAAAAATAAAGAACACCACAGAGTTTACCCTTAAAATGATCAGTTTAAAGCACTAACCAGTGCCAGTGTAGGAGCGTTGAGTTGCTGTGTGTCTCAGCACGTGTGTAATCCAATATGCCAGGGTTTTAGAGGGAAGGTCACCCTTGTCACGGACCTTCCCTCTTTCTCCCCTTAGGGTTCTCTTCACTGTCTCCTTCCACTCTACCCTTTAAAACCCTCTGTCAACTTGTCTGTTTGGTTTTGTCTGTACTCTCATTCTTCCCTCCTTAGCCTCTTTTTGGGCTTATTCTTATTCAATTAATTTCTCTCTTTCAGGATGGTGGGGGAAGACGAAGATGAAGGGGCGCTGAGTGACTCGGAAGGCCACAGTGGCCTCGCAGCTGATGACCTGGCATCAAAGTAAGAAGTGTGAATGAAGGGAGACAAGTACAAACCCAGCACAGAGGTTGAAATTGTTCAATCTAAAAATCACACACTCTTATGTAAGTGTAAGTTATGCACTAATAAAAAAAGGGCAAAACAATCGTTTGTGCTCTCAGGTGTAGCCACACCTCAAAACACCAATGTCCTCCAACAAGAATGGGTTGTACCAGTAACTGATAAGTGTGTATTTACTGTATAGCCTGTGACATCCTCTTTGACCTCTCAATGACCAGGATTATCTGACCCGTGTTCAACTTTTGTTCTGTCAATTCAAGCCAAGCCAGTCATGGGTTGATCCCGGGTCATGACAATCCAGATATGATCTGGGTCACAACCTGGGAGGAATGCATACCAATTACATCACATGCTGGAAATGGTGGGGGGGGGGGGTTACACGTCATATTCTGTAAATGACTAACATTGTCACATACTCCAGTCTAGCAGTACACCACAGGACTTGTGGTGTACAGTTGTCTTTCCACAGGCTGCAGAGACGTTGCGTTGTGAGCTTGGCCGAGCGAAGAGAGAGAGAGAGAGATGACGAAAAGGAGCTGTAAATGAGAGATATAAAACTTATTATAAGATTGTTTTACAGCCATTACGTTCTAAAGCACAAATAAATTACAATCAAACACTCTACAGATGATTTTGTGGAGACAGAGGATCATATAGTGTCGTTCTCCTCTTCATTTTATTCATTGCAGGTGCAGCATTAAGTAAGGAAATAGGCTACTCTAACAATTTATGACCATTTCCCTGTGTTTAATAACAATTAAAAGTAAAGTTATGCTTTGTTCTCCCAGTTAGTGGTGGTGTAATACAACAGCTGCTCAGCCGAGAGAACCTTGGTAAAGGTTAGCAGTATACATTTGGCATCTCCTCGGACTGCTCAGACGGCAGTATTTCTCACTGCAGGTCTGTCGGTACTTGGTTTGACAAATACTCAAGGGGACATGTCCTAGTTTGTTCCAACCAAAAAAGATAGCTATAAAAAAGCCTCTGTGTCTCCATTAAGTGTGTCTCCAAACATCTTTTACAATGTTACTGTACATATACTAAATGCATGAAACTAGTTTAGATACAAAAAGTAAAGACGTCATCTCTTTTTAAAAGCGCAGATTTACGCAAAAAGGAAATTGTGAACTCGAGCGAGCGAGAGCATATTGAAGAACAGCGGTTTCGTCAAAAGAGTTAATCACGTAGTAACTTGTAGATGAGCAGAAGCAAACGGAGATAGACAGGGTGAATAACTTCACCCTGAAAGTCTTCCTGTCTTAAGAAATGTGTATCTGCCAGCCTGCCGCTCCGAGCTGTCTTCTGAATGGTAATGGGAGTTTGAGAAGTGTATTTGCTGGGGGCCATCACACTTATGGAAGTGCATTGATGCTGTGATGATGGGGGGAGCTAGTTTGATTGTGTTCACCACTAAGACGATAGCGATCAGCTCCAGGCTTGCAAGTTAATTAGCCGCCTTTTCTTGACTTCCACATGGAGTGCCTTCCATTGTTTTACATTAAACCAAGTACAGTCCTGTTGTTTAATCTCTCCAACATCCACTCCTACTCACTTCTCTCATCCTACTTATCCAAGTATGCTTTTCTGAAATGTACTTCCCTTGTCTCCAATTCACTGCAGCACTTACACCTTCTCCCTTCTTTTCTTCCTGTCTGTCTTTATCGGCCTCGGATGTCTGGCTCAGTCGTAAACGTTATTCATCTTGTCACCTGCTGTTAAAGCTCTTAGTGAGTGTGAGAGACGGGGATAGTAACTCTGGCTGTTTTTGTCTCATGCTTGAGTACTTGCACATGCTCAAATCTCTTCACTCTCACTGTCCTTATTCTCTCCTTTCTCTTGCCTAATATCTCTCCATCTGTCTTCATCCCATGTCTGTTTTCCTCAAAAGAAAGCCTTTTTCAGTTGTTGAAACTCCTGTTTCTATTTGGTCCCTTTTAATGTGGTTAAAACGCTACAGAACAAACTGGGAATGCATTAATTGGTAATTCTTATTAACTTATTTCTTGTCCCTTCCGGTCTGTTTTTATTTTCTTTCAAGGCTAGTGGCAGCCGAGGGCTCAGAGCCTCGCTTCATGAAGGAAGAAGAAGAAGACGACGAAGAGAGCAGTGAGGAGGAGGCCGAGGACCTGACTCCTGAAGAGCAAGGTATAACTTGTTTATTTTTACCCTCCATCTTAATGTGTCCTCTGCAGCTGTGAGGGTGACAGTCCACAGTGAAGTGCTGGTGGAGAGGGATCGCTTTTGGAAAGGGTTCCAGTGTTCTGTGAGCTTTTTCAAGACACACACAGACACACACCAAATGTGTCAGTTCTTTTGACCGTTCTGACCGTTTATGTTCACAATTCAACGGAGCTTTATTGGAATGAAAGTTTCAGACAGTACACAATGAACCACAACGTAAACATTAACACAACATCAAGATGTTTTTTGTATTAATTATATATACATTATCATAAACATTATCTCTCTCTCAGATTCAGAGGTGTGAGTTTAGCTGTATAGCACATTTCTATTTCTGTTTTGCTTGCTTGTTTCACATTCATATCTGAGCTATGCAGGTGAAAGCCAGAGAACAGTCTGGAAACTGCAAATCAATATGATTCCACTGCAGAGCTACAGCCTCAGCAGTTTTTGACACAGTTCTAGACGTCTAGTGCCACCTATCTTTGTGCCAACTATAGGACAGTTTTAGCATCAGTTTAGAGCTGCAGATGAAGATGTGCTGATTCAGGTTTAAGAGAACTAGCGCAGTGCCCGGTATTGCTGCTTGTAGAATTCATCAAAACCAAATTGTACCCCAAAACTACTAGGTCTGTTTTTATCTTCTTTCAAGGCTGGTGGCGGCCGAGGGCTCAGCTGCTCTTGCTGCTTAAATATACCTCATTCCTTCCTTACTTTGCATCTCCACCTGTCACAAATGTGCACACATTACAATCCTAGATATCCAAAATTGGTCAGTGGCACATCACACAGAAACGGAGCCCAGCATAGCCTTTCATAGCCTCGCATAAAGTCTGTCACACCCAGTGTTGGGCAAGTTACTTTAAAAAGTAATGGGTAACAGTTACCAGTTACTACTTAAAAAAAGTAAGTAAATTAGATTCTCAGTTACAAATTATAAAAGTAACTAGTTACTTCAGAAAGTAACTAATGCATTACTTTCAAGTAACTTTTTAAATGCTCAAATGTGACCCCACCTCCACCCCTCTTTAATGGAACTTAAATACATGTGCAAATACATTAACAGAAACAATGTACACACATCTAAAATCTTTTAATACAAAGTGAGACTAGCCTCCAATCAGATGCCATGTATGTAGATATTATGTCTAGTGGATCGATACAAATAACAACATAGATGTTTTGGAACTTTTGATATTTATTACCCCTCAACAGGCCACAACTGGGCAAAATTAAATAATCCTTGTTAATCACTATAGCAAACATAAATAACAATATATCAACTCATTGACTGACTTGTTTGTGTTGTTCATTGTGTGTCTGACTATGCATGCTTATGAACACCCGCCTAACTCTACCTCTGATTGGCTTACCTGGGAATTTTACTCAACCTCTGCCAATCACTGGCATTTATGCGCTTGTCTCGTGCACAGTTGGTCTGATGAAAGGAAAAAAAAAAAAACGGCTTCAATTATAGTAACGTGCCGCATTTTTCGGCAGTAACAGCGTTATTAAGATGGGAAGAGTAATCGATTAGATTACTTGTTACTGAAAAAGAGTAACGCCGTTATTTATAACGCTGTTATTCCCATCACTGGTCACACCCTCCCTTTACCTTATTTTAGTGTAATTACCATCCATCTAAAGGTTGCAGCAAACAAAAAAACTTTTGTTTACTAAAATAAGCCTCATCAGTTGCCTAACTGTGTCCCATTTGGCGTCGGACCTCTTTTTAAAGGCAGAAAAAGATTTTTACTGAGCAGCTTCCATGTGTGAATGTGGAGAAGTGAATTAATCTGTCTGTCGATAATGATGAAATGGTTAAGCAATTGATTTTATCAGAATCATAATGGTATAATTTCCCACCCTAAATTGTGCACGCATCCATTGCTTTTGGCAAATTAAAGTAACTTTAATGTATCTTCCTCTGCAGCCAAAAAGACTCATTTTCAGATGATGAGAAAGATGCACTACAACGAGGGCCTGAACATCAAGCTGGCCCGCCAGCTCATTGCCAGCGAGCTAGAAGAAGAGGAGGATGAAGACGAAGAGATGAGGGACGACACAGAAGAGGCGAGGGAAGACACAGAGGAGACGGAGGAGATCAGTGTTGACCCGCCACAGGAAGGTAAGGAGAGTGAGACTGTCACTGTGCACGTCCAGATGAATCATTTCAACAGTTTTTCAGCATGTTTAAACTGGCGTAGTGCTGTAGTACACCTTCAAAATACGGCTGAAGTGAAGAGGTTTAGAAATAATGGTCTTGTGCACTGATGCACGCTGTAAGTGTGGCTATCATTAGATCAAATAGCTGGCTCCTGTTGTGTTTCACTTTTACCCACAAAGCTGTGCATCAGGAGAAGTGTTCTAGTGGTTATGATGGAGGATGTATCACATAACGATCACTTTGATCTACCCTGATGCCAATATAGCAACCTTGTTTTGGACATACCTAATATTTCATAACAAAAAATAGATTTAACTGGCTTGTGACGGCTAATAACTCTTCAAGCAGTGATTAGTTCTTTGTTAAACATAAAAACTACAATGTAAAAAAAGAAAACACTTGTACATCACTTGAGGGCTAACTAACTTTCTGATAGTAGTTGTACTGAAGATATGAAACAAGATGTCGAGTTCTTTTGTGGAAGAAATGTAACCCTTTATTTATTTTTAAAGAGAATTTTTTTATCTTTTTTTTTTTTTGATAGGACAGCTAGGTGAGAAAGGTGAGAGAGAGGGGGAAGACATGCAGGAAAACGTCACAGGTCGGATTCGAACCCTGGACTGCTATATTGAGGCATAAACCTCAAAGTATAAGTGCGCCTGCTCTACCCACTGATCCAACCCCAACCCGGCCACATGTAACCCATTTTTAATGGGGAATAGGCCTGCACGATTTGGGGGAAATTGTTTTTTTTTTTTTTTAAGCTTAGAATTGAGATCACAATTCTCTGCCACAATGTTTATTGCATACATGAACCATGACAAAACAAAAAGAATTGACACTACCAAACATAGCTTTTTCATCAAAGTCATTCAAAATAAAAAATAAATTAAATCGCGAACAGGGATGAATTGAGATCAAAGTACATGAATTGGAGAATCAAAGTACAAAGAGAAGAAAAGAAATTGGGGAAATATTACATTTTTATTTTTTTTCTATCTCTGCCTATCTTTCTGTTCTCCAGCTGATTCTCTGGACTCGTAGATGAGGCTTCTCCCCACCTTCAGCCCTGTGTGTCGGCTCCAGATCCAGACAGACAATACCAATGCACTCTTGTGATTTTAACGCTGGGCCGTACAGCAGACACCGCTTCACCACCGCTATAACAAACAGCCATAACCTCCCGGTCACCTGTCTGTTTTCTACTATTCGTCAGAACTGTGCAATATAACCTTCAAACACTCTGGATTTTAACTCCCAGAATCAGTTCAACACACAAGAGAAGACTGCTGCTCCCTTCTCCCCTCTCCTGTTGCCAAGAATTTCCTCTCCTACCTCCTCTGGACTGGCATCACACTGAAGAATTTGTCATTCTGACCCTGAAAGGAGGATCAAGGCCATCTAAAAACAAAACAAAAAAAACTGTTGGATACCAGGATTTGCGTCTGGCCGCTCCAGTCTTTCTGCGGGCCACAGAGCCAGTACGTCAGCCCTGGAGGAAGCCAGGGGAAACCCCACGGCCCCACTAAAGGCATATCTGAGACATGACGACAGCCCTCATACTGGGTGAACGTCAAGCGGCTTTTATTTCTGTTTTGCTTTGTGACCACCACTATGTTGCATTTTTTTTTTCGCCCTTCAGTACATTTTGTGGTAAAGTTGGACACTGTGATGACAGTTAAGTTGATGTCTTTGTTTTACCTGGTAGTTCAGGTAAGCTATTCATATTGGCATAAGAGTGTTATGATCATTTAGGCGCCATGTATTAGTCTCTAATAATATAAGACAACATGAGCTACATAATCCAAATTTCATTATAAAAAAAACATCCAAATTTGATACCATACAACCAACAGTACTTACTATTTATTGACACATGTATGCTGTGGTGTCTCACTTTGAAGCTTGCGGTTAACTGTATCAACTGTATGGCTTTTTGCTCATACAGCACATGCTGGGTTTGTATGCTACAAACTCAGCATTTAAATTGATTTGCTGAAGGAAAGATTACAGGACACGCTGGTAATAAACATTTCCAAATGTTCAGTCAAGACTGAGTCAGGCCCCTTTGTTTTTCCTGGCCACAGCAGTAAGGTAACACATTTTATCTTTTTAACGAGTTACAGCTTTAAGCAGCAGGCTCTTGTGTAGATCTGACAAAGAAGCTTCACAAGACAGTTGGTGAGTACATTATTTTGTGGAAGGCACAATCATTTAGTTTGTCATAATTTTTCAACGGTCTTCATTACACTTTTATTTAATGTTGTCAGATCTACTTAAGTGTCTTGTACGATGCAGCTTGGGAATGTGAACGTTATTGATGCTACTGACTTTATGTAACTCAGATGTTGGCAGTGAAGTTCACCAGTAGGGCTTATTTGAGACATCTTTGAGGATTTTTGTAATGTCTGGGGTTTCTTCAAGTCTCAGTAAAGTTAGTAACAAGTCTTAAACAATTGTTAGATTTGACAAAAGTATTATGGGAAAAAGACAATGATCCTGGTGCGACCTAAATTGCACTCCTAAAGTAATTGACTGTCTTCTTGGGGTCTTTCTTTCTAGGGAAGTATTCTCAGCTACACACTGTATGACTTCAATAGACAGTTGAATGAAGAACCCAACGGTCTGAGAGAAAAGTACGTGGGAACCCTGAATATGTCTTGTGTTGTGATCTCTTAATTTTCTTCTGACCCTTTAATTCCTCACTGTGATTGAAAGGGTTGAGCTCTGTATTATGGAAATATAAAAGATCATAGACTAACAATATGACTTCTGCAATCTCCTTGTAGTTTATTTGGTTCTTGTAGTTTAGTATTTGGTGGTGTTTTTTTCTCCGTGATAGAGGTTGAAGAAACTTCATTTCGGCCATTTCCACCAACCAACCAACAAGCTCATACCTAGCAGTTCATTATCACACTATTATTGTAGAGAAACAGGAATATGTCTGGAAATACAGATGTTGACGATACCGTTGTCTTTTCTTGTGTCCACTGAATTTGTGAACAGATATAAAAGACAACTGCAGAGAAACTGAGATGATTTGTTCTCGCTTAAGTCAAAAGGACAAAATCGTCCAAAACGTGACTGACTTGACCACCCCGTAGGTGGTCATTAACTGTCGAATGTGCCTCTTATGTATTTATGTACAAGTGTGTAAAATGAACAGGCTATGCTCCGTGTTACTGTTTCTTTTGCCTCACGTGTTCACTGTCTCACTTTTTGTTATTTTGTTATTGCACCACTTCTGCCCTGTTTGGTTTGTTTTCTAAGGATGATGGACTGTTGAGCATTGTGTCTGTCTCAAACATGACATGGATGTTAAATCCATGTGTTTTTGTATTTCCAGTTTGCATGTCTTTAATCATCAGATTGTATGTTCGGTTTTGGTTTTGTCTCCTATCATTAAATAAACGTTAGAAACTATTAACTGTTGTGGCTTATGTTTGATCTGAGGAGTCAGATACCTAAAAGCTGATTCAATCTTCTAGAGCAGTGCTTTTCGAGTCATGACCCCCTATGCAACACGTTTACACGTTTCAAGTCTGCTTGTTGTTTTAAATACTATATGGAATGAATTTAGATCACATAGCTCCCTATCAAATAGAAGGAAAAATAATATAAGGATATTTTGTGGTAATAAATAGAAATTAAGCAACATTGAAATACTATAAAGAGCCAGTAGTCTCATTCAAAATTATAAGTATAGGCTAAGTGAGCAGAAAACTCCATTTTTCCCACCTCTGTTGTTGATGCAATACTGTCACAAACGTGGCCTGAATGTGGGTAATGTTCATTCATTAAAAAAAAAATGCAATAAAAAGTTAGGTTTGTGCATTACACAAAGTGTAAAACGGGAATTAAGGGTCTTAATAATTTGGATACACACGCTTTGAGGTAATCTCTGAAATGACCTCTCTAAGCACCAGACGGCGCTGTTATACATATATTTCGTTCCCTTTGGATTTCAGGTAACTCTAATAGGATAAAACGGGAACTGCGTTCGTACAAACATTATCCTGCATCTTTGAGTGGGTTTATAGACACATTTCATTCAACCGCAACACAGCATGTCACCCCAAGAAGTTGAGAGATTCGGATTAAAATGTCTGTTTTTGACGTATTCGTCTTGTAAAATATTAGTACTTGTATAATATGTACTCGAGTAGTGATTGAGTAATAAAATCTTCAGTAATGAGACACGGTAAATAATGAGGAGGCCCTGACGGTGCGCCCAGGCAGCGTCACCGGTAATTCCAATGGATCTGGAAGCGCCTGTCAACCGTCAACTGACACAAAGATCGTTTAGGAAAACAGAGAGGCATAGCTCTTGCTTAGTTTTTTGTCACCGGGTTAATCTCTTTGAGCAGAGTGGCCATTATTTTATACTTGGCAGCAAAGCATGGGTGGACATATTATATATATAATGTTGACTCAATGACACTTTTGTTTTGTTAATTTCTCAATAAAACAAACGCTTCAACTTCTGCCTCAACTTTAACTTAAAGGTGCCCTGCCACAAGTATTTCGTTACTTTGTGGTAATGTGTGAGGTTCTACCATGGACTCAAGCCATTCTAGCATGGTATAGAAAGCCTGAAGGAAGACTCAGCTTGATTTGTGCCAGTTCTCAATATTCAACAAGCTAAGCTGCTTGACTCTGATTGGCTAACAGCTAGCCAATGAGAGCCTGGCTATCAGCATCCTTTACCCAGCGCAACTGGGAGAGCTCATGAATAGTAATGAGCTCAGGAAAAATGACATCATACTGACCACCTTTTGTGTTTGGTCTGATTTCTCCTCATATTTCTTTTCAGTGACTAGAGCTGACAGAGGAGGTAGCAGTTTGTTTTCATTTTCACTTTCACAACATAACACAAACACATATGGACCAAATATATTTCAAAAAATGCAAGTAAAATCCAGCCATCAGCATCAAACCCAATCAGCCATGGTTAAAATAACACCTGACTAGCAAGACATTTTGATACTAAATATTAAATTAAAAAATCCCTCTCATTCTCATTGGATTAAAGACATTTTTTTAAATTTCCTTAAATTGAAACAAAAATAGACTCACATTAAAGGGCTCTTTTAATAATTTTGGAAGATGTGGCCCATTTTAATATGTCACAAGTTACTTTCCTCATAACCCAGAATATCTGTTCTCTCTTGTTTTATTTTTGTTATCAATATAATATCTTGTATTATGACTGTATAATAATAGTGACAACTACTCTTTTTTTCTGTAAATGTTAGCTGTAAAACCCAATTAACAAATGGTATGGGGAAGCCGGGCACAGGCGCGCTGTATTAGTGACCCATCCTATCCCTGAATAGAAGATCTTTGTGTGAGGCAGTAGTATCGTTGAAGGAGAGCTCCGTCCTCTCCCACTGGCTGCTATGACCTAGCTACCGGACGATACTTTCTGCTTTCAGGACTGACCACTGCGTTTGAAATAGTTTTGTTGTAGCGTTTTGGCAATCATACATTCATACATTTGTTTATGGTTGCATTGCCGTGACTTTTTAATCGTAGCTGCTGGCCTCTGAGGCTAGCTGGCTAGCAGAGCAGTGAGAGAGTGGAGCCAGCTGGTCGGACAGAGGTACAGTATCGTTAGCAAACAAGCTAAATAGCCGGAAAGACTGGATTACTGTCTTTAATCAAAGACAGCGCAAGTCTGCGGA
This sequence comes from Etheostoma perlongum, assembly GCA_026937815.1. NCBI lineage: Eukaryota > Metazoa > Chordata > Actinopteri > Perciformes > Percidae > Etheostoma > Etheostoma perlongum. The sequence continues at coordinate 14,692,483 of CM049379.1, forward strand.
TTTACTCACTGCGGCAAAATGAAGATAACTGTGGACTTCGAGGAATGTTTGAAGGACTCCCCACGGTTCAGGTGAGTGATGACAACCATGCTTTTGTACCGGTTAACAGTTAGTGCTTATGTGTTTATCTCAGGGAAAAGTATCCACGTAGCCGCCGGCTAACCCAAGCTAATCAGCAGTAACCAGCTAACGTTAGCTGTTTGCTGCCTGACACTTTTCTATTTTCGTCCCAGTACGCCGGGGCCAGCCGGGGAGGAAAGCCAACATAAACTCACTGACCAGTGTGGCAAGCACATGAGCAGTAGCAAGCTGTTCTGGTACTTGTTTTCTGTATATAAATTATGTAAAGATAGGAATGTAATTAAAAATGAATGCAGGAAGTCACAGTCATGTGACAGTAGCCTTCATTTGCCTTTTTATTAAAATGTCAAGCATACAGTACGACACTGTAGGATTGTATAACACCCCAGCTTTCAGTTTTAGTCAATCATTCTCTGTCAGCTGTCTTCTTGATTAATCAATCAATTCATTATTTGGGCTGTGGTAAAAAAATATGGCCATCACAATTTCCCAAAGTCCAATGTGACATTCATATAGACCAAAACAAATAAGTTTAATATTGTAGAAGACGAAGAAGCCCAGCAAATTAGTCACATTTAAGAAGACCAATGATTATTTTTGCAGTTGTTGCTTAAAAAATGACTTTAGTTACTAATTACTTTTCTGTGGCCGCTCAAATAATCGTTTTAAGCTGTACAGGGCTCACACTTCTTCTCACACTAGACACATTAGGTGGTACATCTTAAAACTCATCCATTTAATTGGTAAGTATTTGCATAAAGTGAATAATGGTTGAGTACTACCAAAAGCGTAAATGAGCTCTTCAGGAGTTCTGTCAGGTGGTGGGTGTTGATGTGATGTATTCCTGGAAGCAGTGGCACTTGTGACATCATCTCTTACAACTTTGTTTCCCCCTCTCAATTCATCAAGCTTAAAAGCTGTGTTAAATAGGATGTTTTCCCTCCCCCCGCCTCTCTCACTTGGCGTTTTCCAGAGATTAGAGAAAGCAGCTTCCTCAGCTCCCTTTTTCTTGTTGCTGCAACATCCTCTCTCACAAAAACGAGGAACAGATGTTGACATTCAGAGGTTTTAATACAAGGAAACTTCCCAGTCAGCTGTGTTACTTGAAGTTGGCCTGTCTAACACTCGAGTGACATACTCTCCTGTGTATTACTGCGTGGGTATGAGGATCTCAGTCATTATTATTATACTTTTATAAATGTGTATTCAGCCAAGCAATCTAATTAGTATTTCTTTAAAGCAAGGCTGTTAGTATGAATGCCAGTTCTAGTTGTAACTTTGAAGGGAGTCTTGGGAATTTTCTCACTTTTCTGGTTTTGGTCACTGCAGACAGCTTGAAGTTGTGTGTGTCAGTGATGTACAGTTTATCAAACAAAGCTAGGGAACTACTTCAGCTGGGTCGCAGTCAGAGGATGGGGTGAACTTTCAATGTGAACTTTCAATGTGAACTTTCAATGTTTGTCTGAAACTGAAACTGAAACTTTTAACCAATGACAACCAGTTCACAATTGATACCCTTTCCACAAATGATACTTCTTCCTTATTAAAAGTGTTAATAAATACAAATGAAGTTAACAATGAGTTACACCTTTGTCATTCTTATTTGTTCATGTAGTTTTGTGACCTTACATCATTCAGGCTTACTCCACCCATCACCTGAGCAGGTGGTGCATTAACTTGAATTAATAAAAACCTTGTGCATGCATGCGTGTGAGAAAGTATCATTCAAGAAAATAATTGGCAGGTTAGTTGATAATGGAATTCCATTATCAACTATCCTGCCAGTTATTGCAGCCTTGAAAAACAGTAGCTGACCTTTTGTCCCTGTAAATGTCCTTTTCTCCTCTAGTTTTCATATTGTCACATGGTCAAATGTTTCCTGCCCTGTTGGTTGAAGTGACATTTGAGTGACAGCTCCCAATAACATGTAGGCATAACTTTCCTGCCCAGACTCTTAACACCTGTAATGCAAAAATAAACATGTATCAGAGTTGCTGCTATATAACTTCAGCTTCCAAATTTAGGTTCTTTTAAGGAAGTATGGTTCAGTCGTTTTTCCTAAACCAACCATTTTGGTTCTGTACAGTATTTCCAACTCACTGTACATATTAGTTTGCATGTAAGAGAAACCACAGTCATTTGATTCAGATGTGGGCAAATTCTCTGTCTCTCTGTAGTTTTAAGGATAAGAAACATTAGACTTTTGCACCACCAGAATATCAAAATGATGGATCTCCAGAAGGGTTTAAAATCAGCACCATCTACTAGCCAAATGCTGGTAAAATATGCAAGTGGCTGGTAGATTTGCTTCACTCTTCAGTAGAGCCTCATGATGTGACCTAAAATTCAGATCATGATTAATTTTCCCTTGATAACGATTATTTATCATGTTCTTCTAAATCATCTTTTCTGAAGCCATAATGTTTCTAGACGACGGCTACTGCGTTGTTTTTGGCCACAAGTTGCACAGTTTCCACAGACTCTGTGTGTGAGTTATCCTCCATTATGCTTTCCACGTTATTGGTCCCGGTCAAAGTCACGTGACTACACACATGGTAGAATGTTTTTAAGGAGAAAGTAGGCCTATCAACAGGAATAAATTATCGAAATTGTCGTCATGGAAAAAATACGTCAATAACAGATTCAGAATTTTGATGTTGATACATTTTTGATTAATCGTCCGGCCCTACTCTTCACTCTCCATAATATAAGATAAGATAAGTGATAAGAAGCCACGTCCATGATCCTCTGCAACCAGGAGTCCAGCTAAGCATATTACCACATCTCTATATTTTTAGTGCCCTTTGTCCTTTTAGGAAAGTCATCGCTCAAAGTTTCCTGACCTCAAGTCCACTGTAGGTTCATCCTGATGGGTTGGGACTGAGCAGAGACTTTCACAACACAGTTTTTCACTGCGACCACCATCGTTTTACTCATATTTTTCCACCCCCCACTTGTTATGTTTGGCCAGAGAAGAGGACATAACTAGAGAGAGAGAGAGTGGATGAAAACATATACACCAGTGTGGAGCAGCTCTCACTCACTCAACATCTGTTTCCATTTTGGTGTTTGCTTTCAACTCTGTGCCAGAGAATATGGAGCCCCCAAATGTGGAGAGGGTTGTTTTCAAGTGGTAATTTGGCACACCCCTCCTTTTTGCTGTCATCCTCATTTTTGTTGGGAAGCTGTCTTTGGTCATAAACCATGCTTTCAGCCTGAAGGAGAGATTCACTAGTTCAAAAATTATGTACTTTTGGGAGTAAACCCTTGTATCCTAGTTTTCCACTTGAGAAGAGACATTAGATTCAGCTTTTTCTGGCTCCTCTTCAGCTATGAGAGTTGAAAATTCCCTTCAGAGGGCTGTGGCTTCTCTCCCCACATGTATAGGATTAAATGTTTTACATTTTTACTATAAGTTGCGGACATTACATTTTTTTCACTTTAGTATTTCTCCATTGTCCTGCATCTGCCAGAAGGTGGGATTACTTTTATAAGCATTTTTAATATGCCTATATATCCTACAAGGTCCCAAAGGAGGCTCAAATTTGCCATATATTTTACTTAGTAGTTTGTTGTTTGTATTGGTAGTTTTTGAACTGTAATGATGAGAGTTGGGTGACCAAAACTTGAACATCTGTAGATAGGCCACACGAGGAAGCATAACACCTAGAGATTAAAAAATGAAACATAACAAGAGTAAGATAGATATGTTTTTATACTTCGTCGACATAAACTGTCCAGAAGTGAGCTAATTTCTATACTTAGCAGCAACCTTTTTCCCTGTCTTCACCTGCCTCTTCATATCATGATAACATGATTGCTCGCTCCTGATTGTTATTGGTGATTCTGAGCTCGGCCGAGTGCCATGATATGAAGTCATTGGTCGAACTGCCCCGGTTGCAGTTTCCCCTGAGTCATTGACGGCAGCTGCAGAGCCAGCAGATCACTGGCAATCTTCTCCAATACAGAGCCCAGAGCCTGATGAGGAGTTCTCATACTGCAATTCTCCCTGAGTAGTTTCCCATCAGAGTCCAGCTGAAGGCTCATTAGCATGCTGGCTTGTGTGTGATTCAATTGAGCTGCGGTTTGTTCACTTTTAATGGTTGTTAATAAAGGAAATTAACAGCTAATGAAATGTGAGGAGGAGTAACTGTACTCCTGCTATATTGATACTGCTAGACACAGTTGTATTTCAGTAAATAGTTAGTAAGAATGGGGCAGTATAGCTGTCCACTGCTCCTAATACTAAGGATGGGTTAAATTCAGTAATAGAATTTCACTACATTGTACAGTGTAAACTTTGGTTTAAATAAAATTCTTTGAAATGAAATTGAAAAAATATGCTGTAGATTAATTGATAATACAAAATAATGGTTAGTTAGACCCCTAGTTCATGGCTGTCAAAGTTGTTACTCCTGTTCTACATTTTGTTAGATCACTCGTCAATCTTTAGAGTAGATTATGAAAATGCTGTAGTTACGACTCCTCAGTCTGTGTTTTTCCTTCTTACAGCTAGTCTAAGACATAGGAAGTCTGAGGATGTACAATAAATACAAAATTGGCCTAACTGTATATCCGTAACAACTTCCCAAGAGGCTGTGTAACTGTTCATCTTTAAGTAATGACCTCATCTTGTTGATGTTGTTGTTGAAGCTTGTGCGTCTAATGGTGGGTTTTTACCCCAGCGGGACGGGACCCCCTCCATATTGCCAGTGCTCCACTCTCCTAACAATTACAGGATCTACGTCACAGCGCTGAAGCTCACCCCATTCTTCACATTTCCATCCACACTAACACATTTAAAGTGTTGAATTGTTTGCCACCACCACTTTCCTTTCAGTCTAGTGGAATAAACTTTATTAATTTCCACTCAATCAACCTTAATGGCAGACAGAATGTATAAGTAAAAATGTAGATTAGATAGAAAAAAGCAAACCTGTGAGAATGGGTAATCTTCTTAATTTACATAAAAACATTAGTGAAAGCAGAAGTACCAGAGGGAAGAAGAGATGAGAAACACTGTTGGACACTTTACAAAACATAATTGGAAAACAGCAAAGAAAAGTTGTAATGCAGAGCTGTTCAACTGTCACATATCTAAATTGGATAAGTTGTATTTGGAACTAGACGTAAGCCTGCTTTGAGCCAACTGTGGAGTTTGGAGCTGTGTTATGTAGGACATTATAAATAAAAGATACTTAAGCATTAAATGACTCAGTTTGGAACTGGGGCAAAACCTGTTTCATACCGTTAGGGCTGCAATTGGCAATTATTTTTAATTGGTTAATTTGGCTATTATTATCTTGATGAATCGATTTATCGTTTGGTTTAGACAAATGAAGAAAAACGCAGGTAATGCAGATATTGTACAATGGAAACAGATTCCCTGTCAAACTAGCCTATCCTGCAGAACATCTGTATTAGGAAACATCTGAAATATCTGAAAATACCACACAGACTCAGAACTCTTTGGTTTGCGTCATGGTTACCGAATCCCTGCAAAAGAATTAAGTGTCGTCGTTTTTATAGAATATGTTACTATGTAGTCAGAGCTGTAAGTAAGAGTTGGAGGGCAAGTAGCACAAAAAGGATATTTATAAATTACACCATTTTATGTACATGTTTATCTAGAGTAACCACAATAACATAGATTTGAGTGGATTTCTGGGAAACCAAATGTTGGCGCCATTTATACCCGTCATAATTTAAGGAAGTATTGTGTGCTGATCTATAGTACGTAAAGGCTAGATATCATACAGTGCCTATAAGTGTATATATATATTAAAGATAATTGTTTGGGCATTTTAGGCCTTTAATGACAGTAGAGCTGAAGAAGTTTACAAAATTTTACCTGGGGTGCCCCAAACTTTCGAGCCCCACTGTGTACTGTGGAGCAGTGGCCCTTTAGTGATCCATAAATTACTTGGCATAAGAAAATCAGGGGATATTATTTTATTATGTTAATACTGTGATCTTGGCCAACTTAAAGCGAAATAGGACCCAAACATTCCCTCGTAATGCTGAATGGGCCTCTTTCTCACTCATGTGGTTTACAAGGCAGGCTTTTTTTCTTATTTTTATGCGCTGTAGTCTCATTCATACCACACGTCTCTCTTTATTTAGCCCAAGCTTCATCCTCACACCCAAAGAGCACTTAAACCAGGATGTCTTAGTTCCCTAATTTATATTGTTCCATTTTGTGAAAAGGTTAGTCAGCTAATCATATGTTACTGTTTCCTTATAAGTTTCTACTGCAAGTTACTCCTTCCACACTAGCTGTGTCACTCTCTTAGCTGTAAAGGTCAACACATGTGGTGAATGTTTAACACCAGACAGTGTGTAGTCACAGCAAATATACCTAAAGCTGAACACATGAACTCTGGAGCATTTACTTCTTCAGTACAGTTTACATACAGAAACAAGGAGTCTATCAAGTTGACAGAAAATTTATGTGCAACTACTTAGGTAATAATTTATTAGTTTGAAGTATTTTTTTAGGAAAATGGACAAGATTTACTGGTTCCAACTTTCTTAAATCAGGTTTTCTTAAGCATGTTAAGACAGGAAGCAGGGTGTATTTTCAAAGGTGACACGATTGCATACAAAGTCAATGGAAAGGCGTTCAGTAGTAGCGCTAACTGACACAAAGATGTGACCGCACAAAAAACAACTGCTCATTAAAACTCTATCCTGAACCTAACAATGTTTGGTCTGTAATCAGCAGCCTAGATAACTGAAATACAAAAACACAAAAAATAGTGGACCAGAGTTGTATGTTTGATTATACAGTTAAGAGTCAGAGCTCCATTCCATGTTTCAGAACAAATTGCACTAATGATTTTGCTACAAAACACTTGAAATGAAATTAGCACCATGAATGTTGTCTGGTTTATTATATTCAATGAGATGAGACTGTCCACAGATGACATCTTCATCAACTAAAGCCCTCCTTACTTGCCTGCTTTGGCTGCTGCTTCTTTTTAGTTTGCAGAAACCAGATATCAGTTTGGTCAGAATCTCTTTGCACTGGGAGTAAAGTACCTGCATCATCCGGGCTGTCTGCTTGTTATCACCCAGTCTACTTGATCACACAATGTGAGCTGTTGAGAGATGCAAGCTTATTGACGCCATAATGCAATGTTGAGACGGTACACCTTATCACTATACTGTAGCAATGGTGAAGTGTGTTGGAATGTTCAAGGAAAACAATGGCCCCCTGTTCACTCTTTGACTTGTATGGATCTTCTTATAGTTAAGAACATATTTAATGGCTGCATCTTTTATTTTGTAAGACATTTTAGATGTTAAGTGTTCAGATAATCTCTGCCATGACTGAGAGATGATTACAATTATTTCTCATATTGTTCAGTAGGGGTGGGAATTTCTGGGCACCTCATGATTTGATTCCGAGGCCAACGATTCGATTCTAAACCGATAACAATTCTTTTATGTACATTTCCATGCATGATTAAAAAAACAACAACATATAAATCTGAATTGGTTAGATTTTGACATATACAGTAATCGTCACACATATGTTTTGTGTTCTGAGGTTTTTATTTTGTAGTCATTCCATTAAACATGCTTGTGAAAGTCACCGTCTCTCAGTAATCTTCCGTGTCAGAAGCTCAGTCATGTTTAAAGGTGGAGAATTGGCTTCTAGATTAGAAACATGACATGGTCAGATGTAATGTGATGAAGTAGATGAACAGCCTTTTTGTGTTTTGCCTAATTAGTTTATGTATGTCTTGTCTTATTAGATTATGTATGTATATATACAAAACTAATTTTTGTTTTTCGCTTTGGCCATGTTTGTATGTGTATATAAATTGTATACAAATCGTTTCAGAGAGAATCGCGACTAGTTTAGCACATTCAACACAGGAGCTGAGAGCACCAGAGAACCTCACTTTCCATTACCCTTCATTTTAAGACAAGGCTTGGCTTGTAAAGTTTACAGACCAACAAAATTCAAGTCAAATTTCAGTAAATCAATATGCAGCTTTTACTCTAGATTTTTCATTATTGACTAGGGGTGGGGGTAAAAATTGATACAGCATAGTATCGCGATATTTTCCATGGCAATACTGTGGCCATACACAGATGCCAAGTATCAATCTATTATTATATATGTGTAGGTCAGTCTGTCTGCTTGACAATCCCATTTTGCAGCTATAAAATTGAACTGATGAACAAACAGAAAAATGTATCTTTTTAGATAAAACAGATGTTGACAAAGAAATTGGGAAAAAGGGTAATAAATTTCAATATATTGCAGAATATTGCAATATGTTTAAATAAGTATCGTGATGATATTGTATTGTGAGGCCTCTGGTAATTCCCACCTCAATTATTGACCAAAAAATAATTCAATGCAGCGCATTGACGTTGCAGTTGTTTCTGTTGTATCCACAAAGATGTGTCCTTACAAATTATGTAGGTGCAACAAACTATGCTAACATTTATATGACATAAACCATTTAGATACTCTCCGATAATCTCCTCTCAGAGCTACTTATGACCTGACAACTAACTTCTAGAGCTTACACTCTTCAATATAATGTTTTGAGAATTTAGGATTAAGAAATTTAGGTTTGTATAAACTGTGTGATTTCCGTTTATTTGTGCTTTGTTGTGCAATGACTGAAGGACATTGTGTGACATTGGCTTTAGCACTGTGTACCTTGGTGGGTAGAGTAGTGGGCCCTTAAGGGCCCACTACTCTACCCAATTTTTATTTCCACAACTGCCACTGCCTCTAAATCATACAGTGAGGAAAATAAGTATTGCAAGTTCTCCCACTTAGAAATCATGGAGGGGTCTGAAATTGTCATCGTAGGTGCATGTCCACTGTGAGAGACATAATCTAAAAAAAAATCCAGAAATCACAATGTATGATTTTTTAACTATTTATTTGTATGATAAAGCTACAAATAAGTATTTGAACACCTGAAAAAAATCAATGTTAATATTTGGTACAGTAGCCTTTGTTTGCAATTCTAGAGGTCAAACGTTTCCTGTAGTTTTTCACCATGTTTGCACACACTTTAGAAGGGATTTTGACCCACTCCTCCACACATATCTTCTCTAGATCAGTCAGGTTTCTGGGCTGTTGCTGAGAAACACAGAGTTTGAGCAAAGATTCTCTATTGGGTTTAGGTCTGGAGACTGGCTAGGCCACGCCAGAACCTTGATATGCTTCTTACAGAGCCACTCCTTGGTTATCCTGGCTGTATGCTTTGGGTCATTGTCATGTTGGAAGACCCAGCCTCGACCCATCTTCAATGCTCTAACTGAGGGAAGGAGGTTGTTCCCCAAAATCTCGCAATACATGGCCCCGGTCATCCTCTTCTTAATACAGTGCAGTCGCCCTGTCCCATGTGCAGAAAAACACCCCCAAAGCATGATGCTACCACCCCCATGCTTCACAGTAGGGATGGTGTTCTTGGGACGGTACTCATCATTCTTCCTCTTCCTCCAAACACGGTAAGTGGAATTATGACCAAAAAGTTCTATTTTGGTCTCATCTGACCACATGACTTTCTCCCATGACTCCTCTGGATCATCCAAATGGTCATTGGCAAACTTAAGACGGGGCCTTGACATGGGCTGGTCTAAGCAGGGGAACCTTCCGTGCCACAGCAAGACTCAGGTAGCTCCGTCAGTCAAAAGAGGAGGCCTTCAGAAGTGGGGACAGTCCTGTATAACCAGGCCAGGAACACACTGGCCAGGAACACACTGACCAAAGAGATCAAAGCAGCTAAGAGGAGCTATGCTAACAAGCTGGAAAAGAACTTTACAAACAGAGATCCTCGGTCAGTGTGGAGAGGCCTGCAGACACTCACAAACTACAGGAGACCATTCCGCAACACTGCTGGTCCTCAACGACTGGCTGACGAGCTGAACAGCTTTTTCTGTAGTTTTGAAAAGACCACAGTCGCACCTTATATTTTTATGACTAGTGGGTTAAGAAAAAAACTCTAACCCCAAATGGGACGTATGTGATGGACTAGGCTATTTTTTTTTTGCACAGTGTTCCAACTCTTCCTCAATCCTAGGGCCCTATTTGGAAATCATTTACTAGAACCAAATACTCAGCCAGGTTGAGGCCAGATATGGATCAATATCAGTTGAATTTCCAGGCTCAGCACTGCTGATGTCTCTGAATTCCCCCCTAAATTGTGTCTGTGTGTGATGGATTTTAAAAGTCTGTGTCTCTCATGCTTTCTTCTGCTGCTTATTATCCAAACTCTCCGCTGGACATGCTCCAAGGTCAGAGCTGTGAGGCAATGGCCCAGATTTTCATCTTGCCAGGGCTCCTCCTTTTCTTATCCTGTCAGCACTTTCACAAGTTCACCCTGCAAACTCAAATTACAAGATTAGAAGGATATAGTCATGTTCTTGTGGTTGCATAGAAAGCGAAAGAGTGACTGACTGACAAAGGATTGAGTGTCCAAGGCTGCTTTGTCTAAACCATTATTTTTCCAGGGAAAGATGGCTGAAAGTGTCTAACCTTTCTGGGCTTTCCTGCCTTCAATAGACTCAGTTTTACACATTCACATCTGAGAGCTCCAAAGGTTTCCTGTTGTTTGCCCTGAAGCAGCTACACCTGAGAAAATGAGGTCAAGTGCTTTTATTAAGGACAAATAGACACTCATTGTTGAAAGAATTTAGAATTCCTAGATTTAAAATCTTACAGGTCAGCTTGTAGCATGTTTTTAGAAATGGAAAGGGTTTTCCCTACCATTATAAGGCTTAAATGCAGCACGCAAGCTGTTATGGGCACCACCTAAACTTTTAAGTCTTATTTATTTATTATCTGCTCTAGCTTTTCCAATGTTTTAGACACAGATATAGTTATAATTATGGCCCAAAATAATGTGAAATTGCATTTATTTTAAATGGAAAAATATAGCATTGTCTTAAGGGAGGGGCACTTAACCCCCCCCCCAAATACGTGCACCAAACGCTTCCACAAACCTAGGGGAAATGGTGGAAATATAAATTGATAATTACATAAGAATTTGCAGGTCCATGCTTCAGTTCTTCAATCAGACAGCTTTTAGTTGTTTGCTTTTGTGTAAGGATAATATATATAATTATTCCCTTATGATTTTTCTTAAGATCACATCCAAATCTTCCAGAGAAGACTAATCTGGGACATGTTGCTCTGTGAAAGCTTTGGGCCTGTCTCTAGTTGCTGGAGATATTAGTGAGCCAAGGATTGTAGCTTGTACTCACTACTGTTGTATTAGTTACTGCATTTGGACTAGCAAAAAGCCCAGTGTATAAATATAAGAATAGGCTAACTCCTCTTCAAGATAGACACCAGAGTCTGTCAACAAAACAGTCATCATCTGGGCGATACATCAAAGAAATATACTTTGCCTGTAGCAACTGACATGCTAACGTAGCCTTTGGTAACATAGCCACACCAGGATTTGTGCCTCTGTGAAAGAGGCAAGCTCTAAATTGCTTTTGACCCTATTTTGCCCTCCTTCTCTACTTTAATCCTTAGTTCATTCCACTGTTTGGGTTCCTGTCATAAAACTCAAGACAAGGTACATACAACTCTGTGACAATGTTCCCATGTTGCAAGCCTGTCTCACAGGTTTGTTCAATTATAAAGTGCAGAATATATAATAAATTGATTTAACTGATGCCAGTTCAATGATACAACTAGTGTGTAGTAATCAAAGTACACAAGATGACAGGGCTGCACGATTATGGCCAAAATGATAATCACGATTATTTTGATCAATATTGAGATCATGATTAATTATTATGATTATTTGTTGATTTTAACCAAAACAAATTTTATAGTCACATAGGCTATTTATAACTGCTTTCACATCCATATTGTGCTACATTCCTCTTATGTTGAAGTAGTATGCTGTACATACATACAACCGCAACACATGTAAACAAAAATAATATGAAATAAATAGCCTAAAACATATTTATAAAAAGAAAAAAAGTATCTCTGTGAAAGTTCCTTCACTTGTTTTCAACAATAACTGATTAAAAGAACTAGGAAGAGAGGGGGAGTGCGATGGACATACTGTGACGGCTGACTCATTATGAATGGGTCCAGCAGGCTCCGTCCCACAAGCTATTACTCTACAAACTGAAGTTAGTTTCATTCAATAACTTCTTCTGTGTTTTTCGCCGTGGCTAGCAGAGTTACCAACGGTAACAGTTTTCACAAATCCTGCTTAACAATATATAGTTGTGTATAATCAAAACTGTGGACAAATGCCAGAAGCGTGGACACGCGCTGTCGCCGCTCTGTCGCTGTTGCTAGGAGCTGTGTGTGAGTGAATGGGGTCGGGGCTGCGCCGAGAGTAAGAGGAGAGATCCAAAAACAGGCACGCCTTTACAGAAGAAATGGGTCATGTAACGCAACATTAAACCATATTGATATAAACAACATTGCTTCGTTTGTGAAGAGGCAGCGGATGCGAGGACATTAGGTGCACCTAGGTGCGACCTAGAGGGAAAAATGTTACTCACGCCCTAGAGCCCTGTGAGCTAACAGACGCTAACTAGCACTGGTCACTGCTGTTGTCTAAAAAACAACACATGCGGGACAAAATGTTGCGTTTACTGGTAAACCTTGTGATCGACGTATGACTGCTATCTGTTTTGGAATTTTCCTCACGCTACTCTATCCTCTGTCTACATGTAGAATCTAAGCGGCTTGGTGCAGTGAACAACTGTGACTGGCACATGATCGGACAGTGGTTTACAGAGCGGTACATGGACTTTGCAAAAAAAAACTCAGAGCGTTCTATTAACGGATTGGTGCATTTAAAATATTGCTTGATTACGCAAATTTGATCATGGGAAGCAAAAATCGTGATTGTGATTAAAATGTGATTAATTGTGCAGCCCTACAAGATGAGTAAAGTTTTCTTTGATATACAGCTCATCTTTTAATACAGTGTAGGTTTAGCACCTAAGGGATCAGCACTAAACCGAATTGCGTTTATGTCAGTTCCTGCAGCCGTAACAGTTTGGTTGTGGCATGCCCACATTTCCACTTGCCGAGCGAGTTGCTGCCCGTTTGTGCTTTTCTGTTTAATTACACTTGGCTGCAACACCAAGTTATTCCTTCTGGTAGAATAGCCAGGATATGAATATTGTATATTTATTTTAAACATGGCAAGGTTTGAGTTCAGGTTCAGCAATAGAGCGCCACTCCTGAAAATAGTAAAGCTTAGATTCGGTCATGGACTAAAGGATTCTTGGCTATATTGAGGTCAGACTCAGACAGGTTTTTTATACCAATATCAGCATTCTGCCTGATATTTATCTTGGTTTCATTAAACATATTGCTGTTCCTAAGTTTAGAGAGCTCTAAAATGATTTGCTCAATCTCTGCTTAAATCTACTCTGTTTTAGGAGTGTATTCAAATAATTAAAGGTTTCAAAGCAGTGTTACTTACTGATGACGAACACATGCAAATTAGACAAATGCATTGGAAATGTAGAATCTATCAGATATTTTTCAGTTTGTATAAAGTATAATTTGTCTTAGTGATTTTGGTCTAAACTTATTGACCTCAAACAGTACTTTAAATTACAACCTTCTTCATATAAAAGACAAGGTATGTGTTGTTAGATATAGAAAGTTATTTAGGTGCATTTACTGTAAATGTAGTGACAACTACTAATAAAGACAAGTCACAGTAAAATCAAATTTTACTCATGTTGCTCAGGACTCTGGTTCAGTGCTTTTAAATAATGTTTCATTGCAGTAAGACTTGCTATTGTTAAAACTTATACAGACATCAATACTAGGGCTGCACGATTATGGCCAAAATGATAATCATGATTATTCTCACGATTATTTGTTGATTTTAACCAAAACTAATTTTATCGTCACATGGGCTATTTATAACTGCGAGAGGGAGTGTGATGGACACTACATACAGAGAGGCGGCTGACTCATTATGAACGGGTCCAGCACGGGTCGAATGGCGGATTCACACGTTGTGTGTATGAAATGTCTGTATCGTCACTGCGCTGCATTTTTATGAACTATGATATTCTGGCCATGGGTCACATCTCTCGTCCAAGTCCAGCAGCTCTGTCTCACACGCTATTACTCTACGAACTGAAGTTAGTTGATTCAATAACTTCTTCTGTGTTCGTGACGTGGCCCGCAATAGCAGAGTTACCCGCGTAAACAATGGTACAAATACAGTTTTGCCCCTCATACTTAACAATATACAGCTGTGTTAATAAAAGATTAAAACTGTAAACAAATATCAGAAGTGTGGACCGGTGGCCGGGCGCGGAGAGAGAGTAGAGGAGAGATCCAACACAGGCGCGGCTTTACAGTTGAAATGGGTCATGTAACGCAAAATTAAACCATATCCATATAAACAGCATTGCAGCGGATGCGATGATATTAGCACCAGTGCGTCCTAGGAGCTAACAGCTAACAGACGCTACTAGCACCGACTAGCACTGGTCACTGCTGTTGTCTGACGGGACAAAACGTTGCGTTTACTGGTAAACTGGTAAACCTTGAGACCGACGTATAACCGACTGCTATCTGTTGAGTTTTCCTCCCGTTACTCTGTCCTCTGTGACTGTCTCCATCTTGAAACTAAGCTGCACGGGGTGCAGGGAACTACTTTGACTGGCTCATGAGCAAACAGGGGTTTACGGAGCGGTAGATTGGCTTTGCAAAAAAACTCAGCGTTCTATGAAATTACGCTTTAAAAAAAACGCTCGATCATGCAAATTTGATCGTGGGAAGTCAAAATCGTGATTGTGATTAAAATTGTATTAATTGTGCAGCCCTAATCAATACAATGCCTAAGATCAATATTAAGTAAAAAAACACATTATACACCTACAGTAAAAACATAGGAGTCACTGATCCCAGCACGTCTTGCTAAAAGCACTCATTGAGCTTCTTGTTTTTCCGTCGACAGTGACCAGATGTTGGCAAGCTGTAAGTGTGACACCATACGGAAGAACACACAGCTGGAGGGGTTTTAGGAAATGCTGCCCGGGTGTCACTCTTAATCTCTTTGCTTTATACTGGCACACAATAAAACAATGACATTTACATTCAAGCATTGCATAAATGTTCTTTTCTCCAGTGATTTGCGCTGAGGGCAACATCATAATAAGCCTGCAATCTAGATTTGTTGTAATTGTGAAACATGCATTATCAAAAAGCCACAACTTAGCTGTAGGACATAGCTTATGATATAAGACTAAACACCATGCAAAGGTTAGTACTGTGTCATACATTCAGATTTGATAATGTGCAAACAAAGTCCAACAAGCATGCTCTTCTCTGCCTCTTTGTTAATCTTGCAATGGCGCCTATTGCTGCTTTGTGTTTGGATAGTACTAACTAGGTGATGTGCACAAACTGCCCTAGTGTTGTAATTATTAGGCGCACCCTATGGGCACACCTTAGTTCAAGAACAGCTAGCACCGTGTTTCCCTGAGTAGAGTAAACTAAAAATGTATCTTCATAACATCTTAGTGGTTTATTGTGTTTTACCCTTTGTTATAAGTTTACTGTTTACTGTAGTAGAGACACTTATCAGATGCTTATGTACCTTTCCTACACTGGAGTAAGATCACAGTAACATGTTAAAGTGCATATATCATCAAAAATGACTGCTGATTAATTCATGCCTGTGCTGGTGCTGATGAGTACTGTTATGGCACTGGCATGCTTGTAGGCTGTTGATCCTGTGGAGAACCAAGCTGTGCTTTGTCACATTTTTAGGGGCAGACTGCCAGACCTGACTCCAGGCCTGCGGCATTACCCAAAATGGCAGCTCTCAGTTGGGCTGCCTCTAATGGTGTGTGTTTCTGCACGTGGCTGTGTCAGTACTGTAGAAGTCTATAATATGATGTATTACAATTGTAATTTTTAGCGGCTGTAATTGTAGAAAATGGGCGCTTGATGAAATTGAATTGTTACATTTAACTTGAAGTTCCCCCCTGTATGTAAATTGTTAGGACGTTGATATACAATGCAACAGTTGGGCAAATATTTATTACATAATCATAGAGCATGATAACAAAAATCTATGCTTATATGTTTTTTGCTTCCCTACTCAAGATCAATAGAGTATCGTCATGTAGAACATTAAATGCCTTAGGTTTTGAAATAAGCTGACATTGTTTTATTTTAAAACATTCTTACTTCCTTAGTCTGTATACAGTGAACGCAGGACATATGATAAATAAGAAGATGATAATAATGTGGCAAAGACCATTAACCAAAGTGGCACAGAGGGACTTCATGTTCTTCACACAAGGATTGTCCTGCAATGTGTCTTTTATCTTCCCTTCACCACCTAGCATACAAATGATTTTTAATGTCTATAAAGTTGATATTCTTGAATTATGGTTACAGTTGATTTCAAATGTTTTTTTTCTTTCCCCACAGAGCCACCATAGAGGAAGTGGAGGGCGATGTGTGCGAGTTGGAATCCAAGCTTGACAAAGTGAGTACCACCCATTAAAAACATTGCTCAATTGTTCATTTGTTCAACTGTGTGAGCTACTAGCCGTCCTATAATCTATCAGTTATTCTGAAGTTGGAGCAGATCTCTGTTCATTGCCAACAAAATGTAGACTTAACTAATAAACCAGCCAAGCAAACAGTTGTTAATGAGTAGATGTGTACTGCTCTGATAGCAAACCAATCCCTCTTCCCAGTAGATCCCTGCAGTGCTGAGAGTATATTCACTAGCTGAGGGCGAGACCCTGAGCTTGGATGATCCCACTTCATTGTTTCTGTACTTACAGTCTTACAGAGTCCCACCCTCCTCCTCACCCCACCTCTGTGACTCAGCCCCTATGGCTTACTTCCCCTGTTGCTCTAGAAAGGAAGGATCTGCTGGAGAGTGGGTGTGTTTGTGTGCACGAGTATGGCTGTGATAGTGTGTGTATTTGTGTGTGTCTCTGAGTGTATACATGTTGATGGGTGGAGTCCAGAGACAAGGGGCTAAAGTGTCCGTAGTTCAACATTTTCTTTGAGCTTCCGACCTGCCATACATATACACACATAACTATGTTGCCAAAAGTAAACAGACAGACAAACTTTTAACTGAGCAAATATTAAATCTGCTCATGAAAGGGCTATTTTCCTAACGGATTGGAGACTGTAACAATGGCTAGCTGACGTCTTTTTATGATGCTTTGGATGTGCTTACAAGTTAGGTTGAGGTCAGATTTGATTGAACTGTGAGGTATGCTTTTAGTTTAAAGAAATGTAATGTGTCCACAGTTCCTTTTTATTAAAACTGATAAAATAGAACATTTAAATGCAGTATGTTTCTGAACTACATTTTATTGAAAATGTACCTACTAATTAAACAAGCAAACAAAAAGTCCTAAAAACAACAAGATCATGCAAATAAAAACTCAAAAACACAGTTGTAGAGAAGTGCCTGTTAATTATCTAGAAACTACACCACATTCCAACAAAACTACCATTCCTTAATCTATTTTAAGCAGTGAATTTCAAGTGTTTAAAAAAAGAGAGAATGCCCTGAAGAAATGACCTTAACTGTTTCTAGTTACTCTTCACTCAAGTGTTACGCCCCTAAGCATTTGCCTCTTTCTCGTTCTCTCTAGTTGGTGAAGTTGTGTATTGGGATGATTGATGCTGGAAAAGCCTACAATGCAGCCAACAAGCAGTTTGTTAGCGGGATCCGGGAGCTAGCCCAGCAGTCCACCAAAGATGAGGTCATTGAGGTAAACAAAAAACAACCTGGCTTGATCTGAATCATAGAAAGCTACCAGCATTAGTACAGTGTGTTTTTTTTTGCATGTTTGGGGGGGCGGGCCTTTTTTGACAATTTATTGAAATATTTAATCACAATTAATCGCATAAATGTCTTAGTTAACTCGCAATTAATCACACATTTTTATCTATTCTAAATGTGCCTTCATTTCTTTTTGTCTCATTTTTTTCTCATTTTAATGCTCTTATCAACATGGAAAAGTGGATTGCTTGCTTTGTGCAAATATTTTTTTTATTGAAAACAACATTGGCATATAGCCTACTGTAGTGTTCAATTTCACACGTAACATTCTCACTTGGAGCGGTCATTCACACTTGGAGCAAATAATCTCTCACACAATGTAACACTGTCCATCAATAAAAGGGTGAAAAAAGTACCTAGACGAGGGGGCGGAGAATTGGCATCAGCTGTGTGCTTGGCCATCAAGTGGTATTTCAGACTGGACTTGCTGCGATGATAGCTCCGTTCACAACGACAAAACACAAATCACTTTGGTCTTGACAATGGAACCATTTGGCAACTTTTTAAAAGTAAACTTTCCATCCACAATCTTATTGGCATCCATTTCGGCGTCTCGAGCTCGCCATCCACTCAAAACGTAACGTTACTACTCTCTGGCCGGCTCACAAGCCCACACAAGTGTGTGCGGCGTGCCCGTGGTTTGTTACCAGTCTAGCTAGATCCGGTGTGGTGTTTTCTAACGTTGCTAGTTGTTGCAACAGCATGTGAAAAAAACTACAAAGTTTGCTAGCCCAAAAAGAACGTTAATCTCGCAATAAAAAAATGTATGACGTTAAAATGGGTTTGCGTTAACACTATTAATAAAGCGTTTAACTGACTACAATTACTGTACCTTCTCTCTGTTTGCACGCACTACGTTATGTCTCTTTTGAGTCAAGAGCTTTCATCCTTACATTACATTACCAGATTAAATCAAAGTTTTAAAAAAATTAGACCTCGTAAAACCTTGTACTGTCCATTGGGTCTTGAAGAGGTCACATGTTTTGTTTTCCCACATGAATTTTGCATGGTGAGGCATGTGTATTTCCCTCAATGCCTCACCTTTGGGTTTGAAGTTAAGCCACTCCATGTATTTGGAGAGAGTAACTTCGCCAAAATAATTCTTTCCTAAAGTGTTATTGTGTCTCCAAAAAAGACCAAAGTTTCCATACCTGTCTGACAGAAGAGTCTGTGACTGTGCAGACATGTCTGTGATGTTGCATGCAGTAGAAATGTGCATCTTATTGTTTTAATACAGGCCTTGATTTTGTTGTTATGAGAATTGTTACAAGAATTATGGTGACATTCTTATTCTGCCTGCCTTCATGGCTGTCCTCCTTTTCCCTCAACAGTCCAGTCTCACAAAGTTTGCTGAGAGCCTGCAGGAGATGATCAACTATCACACGGTATGCACATCAATATATCACTGCCATGTGAAACCGGATGCGTTGTCTCCCCCCCAACAGCTGTGTGATGACAAAACTCAGCTGGGCCGATAGTCTCGCAGCTCTTTAACTGTCAGAGTTTTGTCTATTTATTTACTACTGGGAAGGACAGCAGCAGACTACAAGACAGAGACATTATGTCTGTGAGAAGATGGCCACTGGTTTGACAAAGGGAAGCAAAAACAAGAAATGCTTTGTAGGGGATAGATAAGCAGTTATGTAGGGGTGCCCTTAAGCAAGACATTTAACCTTCAATTGCTTTTATGGTACAGAAGGAATTGGCATAGCTACATATACAACACCATGTCACAAAAAATGCATCTAAGTCCTGGGTATAAAGAGAGGATTTTCCTGTCTGATGAAATCCATTCCCTGTCTTCAATGTTATGGAATCTGTGGTATCTGGTAGAATAAATCATGCTTTACTGAGGTAAACATGGTCATGGTCAGTCTTTAATGATGTGGTTGTCATCCTGGAGACCATTTTAGGCTTCAGTAAGAGTAATATAAATATTCTGTTGGCCTTTACATTTTTTACATCACGGTTATCTAATGCACTCCACTTTCAACCACTAGATCTTGGACAACAAATAAACATGGGGATTTATTGTTTTATTTTTTCTTGTCCCCCACCTAACACTCCAAGGAGCCTAGTAGGACAGATCTAATTATGTGGCTGTTCTGTCCTCTTGTAAGCCTCCTGAGTTGTCGGTCTCTGGTAAGCAGGACGCTGACATTCAGAAATGGAGACACAACTTTCCTCTCTTTATCCTCTCATTAACAATTCCTTGAACTCAGAAAAGAGGCACGGGGCAAGCTACAGGCTTTTTGCTACAGTACAAGTTTTTTGCTTGATTTCTCTTGTCAAGTCATGTTTCTATTAGCTCTGCATAACATGTTCAGAGTGAGTTTCCAGCCAGCATCACTCTGTCTGTGAGATGTTTGTTAGAACAAACTACTTTGCCAGAGGTGCTGCTACTGTGAATTGAACCATTGCTCTATTTGTTCTTTTGGATGGGTAATGTATCTCTGCTAAATGTGCATCCCGAAAAGTATTTAAGATCAGGAACTTTAACATCTTGAATGTGAATGATGAACAGTCAAACTTTGATTAATTGGCTTTTAAATGGCTTTATTCATGAAGGATATTTTGACCTGACCACTGTAACTAATAATATTAATAATATTAAAGCCGCCGTTTTATTTGTGTCAAAAAGACCTATTTTGCACACACCTAATTAATACTATTGCTGCTGCAACTACTAACACAGTTTTTAGTGGAGCAAGAGAATGGTAAAATAATTTTATTGAGATGCACTTATTTCAAGAATTGATAGATAGAATAGATAGATAGATAGAATAGTTGATTGACCGAGATTCATCCTTCGTTTTATCCTATTTTGATAATCGATTAATCATTAGTAAGTCATTTTTAAAGCAAAATGCCAAACGTTTCAGCCTTGTAAATGTAAAATCTTTCTAGACGTATAGTAAATCGAATGTCAAAACCCAAAAAGTAATATTTATACGTCACCTTGAAATCTAGGAAACTGTGAGCATATTTGTTTCACAAATTTATATAGAAAAACCAGCAGATTAATCAATACACTATAAGTACCGTTTTTATTATGTTAACAACTGATTTAACACTATTAAAGCTTAATGCAGAATTAAACTTTATTCTTGGGATGAGGTGGAAAACTATACTTCATAGGTCAACTAAATCTCATATTTCATCACATCATTACATGTGAGGTTTTGGCTTGTTTTGT
This sequence comes from Etheostoma perlongum, assembly GCA_026937815.1. Taxonomy (NCBI): domain Eukaryota; kingdom Metazoa; phylum Chordata; class Actinopteri; order Perciformes; family Percidae; genus Etheostoma; species Etheostoma perlongum. The sequence goes on from CM049379.1 coordinate 14,713,576, forward strand.
TCAGGTTTGATTGAATTGGGTTCTACAGACAGTCTTAGTTCCACCTTGAAGCCAGACTGTAATATTGCCAGATTAAAGAAGAAACTGTATGTCTTCATAAGTAGTATCTCAAAAAGCTGCAGACTGGGCATTCTACCATTACTCAACAGCGGAGTCTTTCTTCACCCAATCTTCTTATCAGCTTCCTTGACTAGACCCCTAAGCCACAGTGCAGGCCTGCCACTGTGACTCAACAGTGGAAACTGTGGTCACATCAGCTGACTGTCAGAGAGGTTTTTGCCACTCAGCGATCTTTTGGCACATGATTCACTCAAACACAGTGCTCAATCTGTTTGTCATTGGTTGTCTCTCCCAGCCACGCTGTTCAGATTGTCTTGTCTGGTCGTGAAATCGCACTGAAGCCCTGTTTAGAGAGAATTCTGTGTGTTGGGCCTTTTGCTTGGTAGCTCATTTTTTAAGTAAACATGTGGGTTAATGAGGGTATGACTCACCACCAAGAATAAGCGAATAACATCATTTCTCTTGTTTAAGTCTTTATGAAGGGAGTTTACAAAGTCAGTGTGTTTGTGTAAATTTAGCTGCCTAATTGCACCCTGTGATGTTAACAAAAATCCTCCTAAACAGACGTGCCAAATGCTGACTTGCTAAACATCCTGTGGCCTGGAACGTGAATATATTTTTCAGCATTTTGCTGCTTTTTTAGAGAAGTGCCTTAATATGTTCAATGCTTGATTTGTTCAACTAACTAGATAGAATCTATTTTGCCAAAAAGAAAGCAGCATTTACTTTCTTTCTTTCTTTACAGATATTATTTGATCAGGCCCAGAGATCAATCAAGATCCAGCTTCAAACATTTGTCAAAGAGTGAGTATTAATTAAATAAAGATGGATAAAGCTGGTTATATCTTTGAGCAATCTGAGCTTTTAAAGACTGACCTCATTTTACTTTTTGTGCCATCTGTCAGTGAGAACAAGCTACAGCACATTTAGATTTTACTTATGCATGTATCCAGATCAAATTAAAACGAGCAATACCGGACTTAATATACTTGTACTTTAATTCTCTGCTGGAGGAAAAGTGTAATGGATATTGAATACAGAAAGCCCACTTTTGAAACTGTGAATGCAAAGCAGAAGCTCGAGGGATGTATCTGATTGGCAGATGATCCAGTCACTACATGTAAGGACACTAAGTCAAATTAGTATATATTATAATGTTTTCTATTCATATCTACCTGTTTAATACCTCATTATACAGCTCTGAATTCCAGACTGCTTGTATAAGTGCAGGAAGCAGTGGGCCCTTCTGGTTTATTTCATTATAAGGATTAGCAGCTTTTGCCCCTGGCATACCAAAACTTAACACCCACATCAGAAGCACCCTATGTTTCTCAGAGCTTGGAAACATGTTACATCGTAATTGCTCACTACCTTGCAGCACTTAAACAATAATCTCATTGATGCAAAACACACCAAAGAACAAATGTGGGGCGCCAAATTTGAGTGCTTTATCCTCCTCCTTAAGACAAGTGGTTACTGCCTAGTCACTCACAGCAACACAGCACAAGACCTGGGTCAAATAGGTTTAGAAAAAGATTTTGTTTGTTTTAACCTTCTTGGGTTTCCAGCCGACCGAGACTTATAAAATCACCTTAAACCTCTGTGTTTTTCTGTTGCGTGAGCATGGTTGTGTTGCTTCATATCCAGAGATAACTTGGCTTCCTTTAACATTCGACCTTTCCACTCACAAGATTGTTGACAACAAAGGGACATGTCCTATTTGACCTTGGTCATAGAGTTTGTCAAACCCCTTCAACTTTGTTCCTAAATTGTGTGAAAATATAGTACTTCACATTTTTGTGGCACCTGCAAGTAACAAGACAAATTTTTAGTGCTCAAAATTAGCAATCAACAGTGAAAAAACTAATTTGTTATAAATATATATGAATAATAATAATAATGAATAAATAAATGAGTGTCTTAGATTTCATTTACAGCAGATTATTTTTCTATTTCTTATTATTTGCTCCTACATACTAAAAATACTTGTACAAAATGCATGCAATGTTTGTCTGTCTTATTAAATCTCTATCCTCTCCCTTCCTTTGTCAGCGACATACGTAAGTTCAAAGAAGCCAAGAAGCAATTTGACAAAGTGAGTGAGGAAAAGGAGGCGGCGCTGATCAAGAATGCCCAAGCTCCCCGGAACAAGCAGCATGAGGTGGAGGAGGCCACCAACATCCTCACTGCCACGCGCAAGTGCTTCCGACACATCGTCCTTGACTACGTCTTACAGGTAACAATTCAAATTGTAAAACTCTTTTTTAATGAACAAAACTCAACTTTTGTCAAAAGTCTTCCGTTGCACGGAATCTATGGACATTTCAAGTAGCAGTTTTATGGCAGTGTATTCTTTTATACTTGCACTTAAAATATGCTAAAAAATGATATATAAAATTGTAGAAAAGCTTTGTCCATATTACTGTATGTCACTACATGCTCTAATTGGTGAATTCTACTAATGTATCATTGAATATGTCACCTGAGCCCTCAGTCTCTCCCTGTGGCCACAGTAGCACTGGTGAATGCTTCAAGCTTTCTGATAAGGCAGCTGCCAGGCCTGTTATTACATCTCACTCCAAAGAAACAGACAATGGGCACAGTTCGCTCCAAAATTAGATTTTAAAAGAAACCCAAAAGTATGCTTGTAAATAGGTTTGGCAGCCTGCTTCATAGGCCCACTGCATAATCACTCTCTCATAGAATGAAGCCTGGCTGTAAGCAATTACTTTAGTTTTTTTCTTTTCTTTCTCTTGTCTGTCTGCTTATTGGAAATCTATAAGCCCAGCAGCTAACACAGCTAATTTAAATGGGTCGCCTTTAAAGTTTCACATTCGGTAGTACAGTCAGCACTTTTAAAAAGGATTTCTGCAGCTCTGCTTGCAGGAAACATTTCAGAAAGATGTTAACTTCATTTTTTTTCAAAAAAGATTGTTTTTGTGGCATTTTTGCTTAATTATACAGTATACAGTTTACAGTGACATGTAAGATGGTAGACTGAGAGGAAAATATATGAGAGAGGTTGTAAGCCAGACTTGAATTCATGACATTTTAAGAATGGAGCATTTCTCTTTTACCCTGCTGTGCCACGTAAGAGCTAGATATAAACTATAAACTTTGGGTTTGCTTTATTGTCTGTTGTTCAGGCCTAGAAAAAACATGTAAATGTAAATGCAACAAAACAGATAAAACAGCAACCTGACTTAATGCAGATGTAACTTGTCACCTCTGATGCACAAACCATTGCGAGAGATAAACCTAACAAACCCCTTTTTGTGGGTGTGTGGAAGTACCACAATTTACCAACCAATTACCAACAAAATACTCAGAAATTTTGCCTGTGGCACCTGTGTTTGTTTACACCATGATGCACTTTGCCGGTCGACAACCGGTTAATAGGTGCCACTCCATTCAAAACTACTTATTGACCGTAATTGAGATAAGGGGGCTTGTAAAAGTTGCAACGCATCAGCCACTGTGGCTAGGAGATGGAAAAATAAGCTTCCTCCCCTGGGTGGGAGTTAATCTGTATATAAACACAAAGTGTGGTTAGTGTTACCAAGGAAAAGGGCCTCACAGCCTACAGCCAGATAAAATATTGCTGTCCACAACAAGCATTTGAACTGTTATTCTTCAGAGGATTGCATTTCCCCAAGTTCATCCAAAGGCATAGTAGTAAAATTAGTTCCAAAGCTGCCTCACCTTCCATAGTAGCCAAATATGTACATCCACCATGCTCAGACTCTGGCTCTACTGTCACAAACCAGTCATTAGTTCCTGTCAGTCACAATGCCAGCCAGTATCACCATCGGGTCATAATTTAGAGGGAGAGACGGGCAACAACAGCATCCCTGAGCTAAACATGAGACACAGAGCTCCTCCTGGTGTCTGTATGAGGGACTACTGTCCAGAAATGCTTGGGGTGATGTGTAATTTGTCTGCTTCAGTTTGACTCATTTGTCCTGGTTTTAAGAAGTTATTTTTTTCATCTCCAGTATCTTACCAAATACAGAACATAAGACCTTGCGTCTTATGTTCTGTATTTCTTTCTTTCATCGGTTATTAGATGATTGTTTTGATTTTCTTTAATTTGGTGGTTGTTTTCCCTCATTGTTTTCCTTATATCCGTATTTATCAAAAGCATCAGTCATAAAAAACCTTAAAGTTTTGTTTTTATTCATTACAGATCAATGTGCTACAATCAAAGAGAAGATCGGAAATCCTAAAATCAGTGAGTATACTTTTCTTACACATCTAAATATCCGTGCAGCATAACGATTGGCTCTCTGAATATTCACTGTCTTCTCCTCAGATGTTGTCCTTCATGTACGCCCACCTGACATTCTTCCACCAAGGATATGACCTCTTCAGTGAACTACAACCTCTAATGAAACTGCTTGGAGGACAGGTACAAGCTACAGTATACTGTACACCCACACACACAAACCCATGCATCTGTGTACATTAAGAGGTTTGACAGTCCCCTAAACACTGCCAAACTGCCACTTTGCTTGTTTGAAAGCCATGATGTCTCTCTCATGGGTGGGCCAAATTCTCAGGGCCGCAAGATTCCAGATTGGCTCATCTGAGCTTTCATTTTCTCAAAGGCAGAGCAGGATACCCAGGGTTCGATTTACACCTATTGCCATTTCTAGCCACTGGGGGACCACAAGTAGGCTGGGGGAACTCATATTAATGTCAGAAAACCTCATAAAGGGAAATTTTCATGCCATGGGACCTTTAATTATTTTGGATGTCTCACAATTTATGTTTCAGTTATTTCCTTTTAATTTAATACTTTGTGTAAAAATAAACACTAAGTTAGTCCTGGACAACACGTGCAATGTTATTAGAACATACAGTATAAACTCTTTCAACATAAGCAAACATGAGTCTATTTTTGATATATTCAGCTCTGTGTGTGCATCCTCTGATAAACAGAGCCTTCCCTCTGAGCCACAGGATGGCCTGAATGTGACTTTAAGATGATAATCACAGTGGAGCTGCTGTTACAGTGAGCAGGAATGAGGAAGAAAGCAGCCAAAGGGCTGAGAAGGGTTTTCCCACAGTCCGACTCATTGACAGCACTGAGTAGAATCTGCTGTAAGCTCATTGATCAGCTGAGCGAATACAGTAAAGAAACCCAAGAGTGATGCTGAAGGTTGTGGAATATAAACTCTGAGACTGAAGTCGTACTGGAGCTGGAGATATTTCTGAAAATTGGGTGGAAGAAAGCAGTCTCTGAGTGGGGAGCTGGAGAGGAGCAGAAGGACGCTTAAGAGAAAAGAGTAGCCTGTAAACATGTTTTTTTGATGTTTGAACCAACAAACAGATGACAAAAAGGAACCAGACAGTGTTTTTGTATTTGAGAAACTGAAAAAAGGACAATTTTGGAAGTCAGATCTGAAGAGTTGGGACAGTGGTCCTCTTAATTGGATTGGAGAAAAGAGTTGTGGTTTCTAACCCTAATGCTCTGAAGTTGGAACTATCTAACAAAAGATTGACAGACAGAATCAAAGAGTGCCCGGAAAAGAAAAAAAGCAGATTTTTAAGAAGGGATAAGAGGCGGAATGTAATCTTCTCAAAGCAAAAAGTGATTGAAGTAGAATGGAAAGGCATGGACTGTAAGCCTTCAACGCTCACTGCAAGGATTGTGTGAGGAAAAAGGGAGAGAAGTGCAAAAGATTGTTTTAGAAACCAGATCCTGAAGAGGGAGGGAAAGAGAGATAGAGCGTTGGTTACAGAAGTATAGCTGCGTTATGTGAATTGTAAGCCTGTTGCACTGAATTTGGAAAAGTGTGAAACTGAAAGGAGAGGAAGATCAGAGCCTGAGCTGTGGGAAGCAGTGACAAAGGGATTTTGGATAATTTCTTTTCTCCTCTCCATCATGAAGCTGAAGAAGGTGGAGAGGCTGTGCAGGGAGGTGTGGAGGAGCTGTCAACAGGTCTGATAATATGACTCAATGCCTGTAACCAATGAGAAAGAGATCAAGGGTGGGAAAATGTTACACTAGAGAGACCAACACAATGCTAGTACATTCTGGCCTTTATATAAATTCTATAATGTTTGTTTAGAGGGAATGATAAAGGTGGAGGTAAACAAATACCATGTTTTCTACCCCAGCTTGGAGTAAATGTTCACTACATTGTAGGCGTTTAGTTGCCTTACATGATATTGCTGCTAGGGTTTTTTTGCTTGGGAACAGAATACTGAATATTTTTACTGAATATTATCAAAAGAAGGTTGTTAAAGTTACACACAGTAGTTGCAGAAAACTGAAGAACTGTAAACAGTAATGTTCCTTAGGTTGTTTGGGAATGAGTAACTGAGCTGGCATATAGATATAAGCTGAATAATTGATACAGAAGGCTACAGTGGGGGGGGATATTATCTGGGATTAAATATCTTGTTAACCATATAGACTGCTGAAGTTACTTTTTCAATGTGTTTGAATGACCACTTTATGATTCATGTCAAATATGCCATTTTCCACCCTTGCCTCTGGAAATTGCTGGGCTGCTTCTAAATATAAGATATTCTGCCAATAACATCTTTCCATGACACAAGGCCTAAGGGTTGAACATGTGTGAAAGATGAATATAGTCATTCAAAAGGATGTTTTACAATTTTTCCATGAATCATGCAGCTTGTCATCCTAGTGTTACATGTCAAGATAGATTTTAGCAGAAAAAAGAGTGACCAAATTGTTTCAGTGGGATGCTCTGGTGGATAGGGGACAAATCGAAGCAGAATCAAACATTTGAGGCAATTGTCTCTGCTGATGTTGTCAGTGGTGGCGGCGGCATAGTGAGATAGAGAAGATGTTAAACGTAAGGTGAGTCTGTTACAAAACATGTGGAGATAAAAACAAACACACATGCACACACACACAAAACTGCCTTTGCAGATACAGATAGAAGCAGATTGACGGCATGGACTGGACTAGTTACTGTTGTGCGACAGGGGAAAACATTTCCCATCTGATGTTATCAGCCTGCCTTTTTGCCGTCCACCCATTTCCTCTCCAAACAAAACAAAAGATCCGGCTCCTTCAAATGCTGTCTTCTCTGAAATAAATGGATCACATTTTTGTCCTATTTTCCACAAAAGTATAATTAAGTATTCAATATATTTTGTGGAAGAAAGAACTGTGAATTAGGCAGAAAGTAAACAAAATGTTGCTTTACTGAAAATTTCAGCTGTCAATAGCTACAATACAAAACATTAGTGCCATCAGAAAGGAAGTAAATGGTTGGTTCCACCCTCTTCTATCTCATTTGGCACACTGACTTCTCTGTAAGTCATTAGTATGAAATGCCATTTGGTTTGAAGTTGTGGTACAGTAACTGGTTTCTGTAAAGCCACATCAGGCATTAAAAGCATATGATGAACACAGCTAATATGTAGTAAACATGCATCACTCATGTTTAAGATGCAGATAGTGATCCCTTTGTGTTTGATGCTCGAGAGACAATGATTTAGGTCAGGTTGCGGTTACAGACACATAAAGCACTGAGTAGAATCTGCTGTAAGGCAAAATGGCACATTTTCGGCATCACTCTATGACCTCTAGCACCTCATTGAAGTCATTTTTTAATTTGTTGCTTTCTTCTCTTCTCAAAAGAATCCTTTATTTTCCTCTCAACGCACAATGGTTACTCGCGGGGACGAGGAGAGTCAGTCATCCCCCATCCAATTTCACACATGATGAAGCCTCTACAGCACAGTCCATTTTGTTTAGAGGAGAATGCCTGTGTTGTCTTGATGTGGCCTGTGGAAAAGTTGTTTATTTGCTGGAGTCATTTATGCTCTCAAGAATAGAAAGGAAAGTTTCTGTGCAAACATGCTTGTCTTCACCTTTTCAGGTGCAGTCGAAAGAGGGATTTTTGATTTGAATGGCCCACCTTAAGATTGTCTGTAATTGTAATAACTATAATTGTGTGGGTCGATAAATCACAAGAAAGAGTGTGACAAATTCATATTTTGTGTCTTAAAAGTTCTTGCATGTTGTTTTGAATTAAACACTCATTAGCAGGTGGTTTGGTAAGCTTGACTAATCAGTTGTTCTGTCTCTTGCAGTTGGACCAGCTGGTGGTGGATGCTGCCAAAGAGAAGAGGGACATGGAGCAGAAACACTCCACCATCCAGCAAAAGGTACACACACACACTCACTCACAATATGATCCCATTTTCTGTTACATTTAAAAACAAATGTACATAGAAAATGGAAACTAAACATACAAATAAAAACATTAACCACAATACAACCAAATTAGGTGCACAATTTTGAATTTGAGCAATAACCCAGCAACACTGTCTCTAATCAGTCTGTTTATTGGTTCCACATCATTCTCATTCTCTATTTCAGAGCTGTTCATACTGTTCATATTATAATATTATCATATTATATGTAATATAATATGATGATCCAGGGCAAAATTCCTCGTATGCATCCTCATACCTGGCAAATAAAGCTGATTCTGATTCTGATAAATCATAAATGACAACTTTATTCTCATTTCCTCTGCCTAGCAACCTCAAAAAAACACACTCACTTACTCTGTGTGCTCAACATGGCCAAGCTACTCTGAGCCTGGATTTCTCTTACATGTGTAGTGACTTTATGGCTGTTCAATCCCACAAAGCCTTTCTCATTGCACTCAGACCTCCTCCCATTAAAAGTAAACCCACAGCATTCTGCTGGGATCTTGCTGGACTTACCTTTTACCCCACGGCTTCTTGTGCTCGTAGCCCTCTGATCAAAACCTCCCTCACTGCTCACCTGCACCGAACTCTATGCTGCCAGAGTTGGGCTCACCATGCTAAAATATTATAAGCTTGTGGTACAGTAAAACGAAAGAAAGCATTCAAGTTTTTATTAAATTCATTCATTCAAATTCAATTATTAGAAATCTAATCCCTTATTAGCAATTGAAAGAAATATTGCATCTAAAATAATTTGCACAAAGGGAGCATTCAGATACCAAAGATACATCCATTTCAGCCATTCACTGTACATTTGTCATTTAAGTGAATGGAGGTAGTACTCCTCCCTGAGGTGTAAGGTGATCCCTTAAGCTCTCAGCCACACACCCATGCATTATTGACGAGTGACGGAAACCAAACAAACAGTTTCAGAACCCTCCTATCTCTGGTCAGCACACACACCAACCCTAATATCCCCACTGAGTCAGACTTGTGGATATATTATCTACAAGAAGGGTGCACCAGAAGTTTTGACAAAAAATTAAAAGTACACTGTAAAGAGGCAATAGCTGAAATGTGTTTTGTCTTTGTGGCCTCTAAACATTTTGGACACTATTCTCTATTGAGCTCTATGAACCCTCAACAGAATAAAAGTTAAGCAGGATGTGTTTTGTTATGTTATGTTACAATATGGTGATAGTAAATTGCCCTTAGCTTTAATTTTACATTTATTTGTACATCACAGAGCATCATTAACTCCAGACAACATCTGCCAGCTCTGTACCCAGCTGTTGTCTGCTGGGCTTCTTTCAATTTGTCTGCCTATTAGTGACGTTCATTTTAGTCTCCAACTGTGTGCAAATAGTAAATCTTCTGAAATGTCTTTCTTTTTCACTTCCTCTGTTGTTCTTTACTTCTGTCACTGTGTAATTTGTTTTGTCTGCCTTTTCCATTGGTTTTTCTTTTGCCTCTTGTCCTCTCTCCCTTCCCTCTTGCTTAGTCAGTGAAGGTATGTGTGCCAACTTCCGGCTGTCCTTGAGCACCTATCCTCCACCTCCCCTCCCTCAATTTATCTAGAAGCTATTTATATGTTGTCTTGCTCCTGACACCCGCTCTCTCTTGTCTGTCTGTTTATACACAGACACTCTTAACCAACTGTCTTCCTTTTTTCTTCTACTTCTGCTCTTTTTTTCCCCCCATCTCTTCTTCTTTTACTCACTTCAGGCTGCTCTGCAGGTAAGCTGTATTACTCTTCCTTTTTTCCCTCGCTGTCATGTCTGCATGGTTGATTAGCTACTGACACGCTGCTGGAAATTGGCAAGAAGGATGATCTTTATTACATTTCTTTTTAGTAGTCTCTCAAAGGTTTCCAGTTGAATGAAGTGAAGCATGCTAAATGAAATGGAAAAGAAATGTATTGTACTAGCATATTTACCTTGAAAATAGGCAAAAGAAACATTTGCTGTTAAGATTATTTGGCAACACTTTACAGTCGCTTTACTCTGGTATATTAACCTGTCCTGTTTTTAATGAAATATGCATTCATATTACTTCAGTGCTGCAGGTCAAAGTGCACAAATGTTACTTATTTATATTAGGTTGACACTTATTCCCAGGCTGACTTTATGTGAGTGACCAGGTTGAGGTATTTCCTGTTTTCAAAGACACTTTAGTAGGTTGCCTGTCTGTATATAGACTTGTACTCACTGTGGCAGGGATGTATCTGTGGCCTGATAATGCAGGTTCTTTACCCTTCAAGCTACTTTACCACTTTGCAATAAAACATACAATGCTGATTGAGGTGTAATTAATTAATGTACACTGATCTAATGATCTGTATCAGCCTCAGTGACTAGGATCATTTACACCAACATAAAGAAAACAGACTACACATGTCTCTGACTCCTCCTCTTGCCTTTGTAGTTGCGTTGGTGATGCAGGTTGTTTACTCGTGGATCTTTCCTCATCACTTACTGTTGAAATGTGCGAAGGTTGGGCACACTGGCAGTGTTGTAAAACTCCTTTTATATTTGAATATGAGCAAAGAAAGTGAGTTTTAAAAGCCAGAAGTCTTGTAAACTAATTGGTTAATTGTTATTAGGATTTTATTATGTGTTGTATGTCATTTGACACAAAAACCTTTACTTATTGCCCCATTTAGGATAGTTTTTTTAATCTAATGTAGTCTAATCTTTTTTCAGTCCTATCCACACTGTTTACTTTATTCGTGCTTGCACACAAAACTTTCTCATTATCATTATATTGATGAAACCTTTCATCCTCTCGAGATTTGAAAGGCATCCTGAGGTTGTGTTTAGTATGCTTCCTATCTCCCGCTGTGCAGAAGCAGCATTATGACCACAGGGCATGGGAGCATCACAGTGGTGGTAACGGAGAGAGAGACGGGCTGCTGACTTAAAGATTTTTCTGTCTTGTCTCATAAAAAAAGAAAATACGCCTTGTTGGCTGGTTTGATTGTTTTAATGCATAAGTCAGAATCGCTTAACTGTCATATACACTGATTGCTTTTTCCAAGTCATTTTAAAAGCTTAAACATTAGACATTCAGCATGGTTAAATAAGTAGTTACTTTTATCAACACACTTCTGCAGTGCTGTGGAGATAGGTCTGTCAATGCGAAACTAAGACACGCACACACACACATGAGGGGAGGAGAGCATAGTAGTTAATTTGAAGTCAGTATAAATGTTTGATGCCCAAGATCCTCTGCACGGTCCACTTGATTATTCTAACCCAGCAGTCAGACCAGCAGTAAACACACACACAGGTGACCTTCACTTAGGCCTCAGGAGGAGGAGCAGCAGAGGCAGTGACGAAAGTTTTGATAGAAATACACGGCCACAGGAGAGGAGGAGGCGAGGGTTTGTAGAAGGAACAGGCCACGCTGCTTCTAGTGACACATTGCCATTGAGATGCTACACAGGAGACTTTAAGATAGCGAGGACTCATTGGCCTCACAGGGAAACACACACAGAAAAGGGGGCTCACACTCTATAAAACCTGTGAAAAATGAAGATTTTCAGCCGCTTTCACTACGTCTGGTATCTGGTGAGTGCACCTAAATCAGGGAGATTGAGTTATGTGTATGTTCATGCATGCACCAATATTTGTGGCTATTTATAGGAATAGTCTGTGTTTGTTTTTTCAGTGTGATTGTTTTCTCTTGTGTTTACGCCATTTGTATTTTGATATGTAGTAGCATAAGAAATACACATTTATTTTCTTTGTGTGCCGTTCTCTTGCTGTGTGTGACATTTTAGGAGGTGACTCAGCCCGTGTCTTTACCAGACTGCCGCAACTTTTTCGCTTGGAGGTCGACCTCCGTACGTAGAGTCAACGCATCGATTTCCATTTGACTTCCGCTTTGTAACCCTACCTACCCCCGTCTTTCACCTCTTCTCCTGCACACACTAAGAGACTGCATTGCAGTGTTTGTATAGATGTTTGCACCTTTTCTGTTTCCTCACTTTAGGAAAAGTGAGGAAGCATTTGTGTTGAGGTGTCTTGATTATGCAGCATGCTTTTTTTTATGCCATTGTTGGTGCCGGTGTCTGCTACAGTGAACTCAGGTTGCTGGTTTCATGTCACTTAGTGGTTTGTTGCTTTGCAGTCCATTGTCACTAATTTGATCATTGGATTATAAATGAACGCATCTCTGTTGTCAGGCAAAAACCTTACAAATGTTTCATGAACTAAGAGCAACAGCCTTACTATGCTGACCACTACTTGTTTTTGAAATAAATGTTAAAGGGTTGAAAATGGTTTCCCAGACACAAGCAGTCACAGAAATGTCTTAAGAAATGTCTTATCCTACCTTCCAACCTAGTTGAAATTAGAGAACCAGAAAGGTTTTCACATGACAGTGTGTGTGTGTGTGTGTGTGTGTGTGTGTGTGTGTCTGTTTTTGGGGGGTATCATAGGGCAGATGGGGTTTAACTTAAGCTTTTACCCTGGTTACATTTACAGATCCAAGCAATGAGAGACAAAGCAATACACTACATCAAACACACGTGTATAAATCTAGACTGTTGAGTGTCTTTGATGGTGGATATCTTAGGAGTCTGCAACATGTAGATTTTAGGTTGTTGTTAGATTTGATCTGTACTCAAGAGTTCTTGCTTTTAGGTTTAGCTGTATAGATTAGTATAAATGTTTACACTTTATTGGAGAGTACCTTTCATCCTCATTTCCAATGAAGTACTCTTTGTCTTAAGTGTTTAAATTAAAACACTTAATATATGACATTGTAAGGAGAAACATCTAGAACAAAGACAGAATGCAGTTAACATTTTATAACTCCTCCACTGAGAATAGTATTGTGTAGAATCTTTGTTTATTTTATTGCTCCCAGTCTGTGGAATGCTCTCCCTGACCACCTGAGGACACCACAGACTGTGGATGCTTTTAAATGTGGCCTTAAAGCCCACCTTTTTAGGAGAGCTTTTGATTGAACTCTTGCCCTTTTCCTTATTGTTTTTGTTTATTTATTTATTTATTTTTAATTTTTTTATTGCTCTCCATGTGTTTTTATTTTTAGCACTTACCTGTTTTATCATGTAGCACTTTGGGATTTGCGTAAATATAAAATGCGTTACAAATTAAATTTATTATTATTATTATTTGTCCCCTTGTTGTGGGCATGTTTAGCATGATTGCTTTCTAGGAAGTAAACAGGAAATAGTCGTTGTTGCCACCTGCTGAATGACAGGTCATTTTTACGCAGCACACAGAATTATCAATGTTGACATATTTTACTTACATAGTTTACTGTATTAAGTATGTCTATGATATTTGTTTTGATTATGATCAGCACATTTGCATGTAAAGAAGCGGTCCAAGAAAATTACCATAAGCCCTCTTTTTTGAGTGGCTGTTTCAGAGCACCATGTCATATTTGGTTTCATAATGGAGGACAGGGGTGACAAAAAAAGACTGGATGTTTCTAGAAGGACAACAGAGAAGGTGATTTCACAGCTCAGTACAGTAACAGACCGACAGCTGTAATGGTTGGACAGACGGACACACGCTCATGCATGCATCATGATGTCTAATGTCACATTAGACATTAGCTGAGAAAGCTAGGAGGATATTTGGAAAGTGTGGCAGCAGCTCAGTTAAAGCTATACTTTAAACAGGGACGGTCCCATGACAACATACCAGATTGGGTTTCAGCAGCAACAGGGTCAGTGAAAGAAAGGTGCATGGAAGCTCACTTTGCAACTTTACTCATTGGAAGACATTAACTAACCTAGCTAGCTGAATACTTAACTAATTAAAACCTTATAATGCAGGGTGCCCTGATTGCTAACGTGGTTGATCGTGCGCCCTTGGTTTGAGTCCGACCCATGGCCCTTTGCTACATGTTGTCCACCCTTTCTCTCACTCCTTTCCTGTCTTGGCTATCCTATCAAATAAAGCCCAAAAAAGCATCTTGAAAAAAAAACAATGTAGCCTCAGTCTTAATTCAGGTATTGTTTATGTTGTGCAAGTATAAAGTAATGGAAAGCCTGGGCATGGTGGGGCTTTGCAAATTACTAGAATGGGATTTTGACTTATTCAAACTGAAAGTCTTAACTTTATTATTATTATTGTTAATAACTTTTTAATATATTAACAGGACAAACCGGATAAGTTATGGGGTATGTTTTGTCCCCTTATTAGTTGGACTTGTCAAAGCATCTTCAGATATAGAGGGAGATGTAGATGAGTAAAATATTCTGAAGCCTTGACACTGTGAAGACAAATATAAGAAACGTTTTCCAGTATTTTACTAGGTGTATTTTTAACCTCCCTTTCCAGGCAATATCTATTTGAATAGATCATATTGTGTTAAACATTCAGGTCAGTGTGAGAAGCAGCCGAGCAGTGCTGCTCTGAACAAGGTCACTTACTGTAACTCAACTAAGTGATGACCCTCATTGAGTCACTTCTTACCCTATTGGAAATGTAGAACTATTGTATTTTAACATGTTTGCTTACTTTGTTTTGTCTTTGCTCTCTTTCTTTTGCTGACACTTAATGTTCAGGACTTCTCGAATGACGACACCAAGCTGGAGTACAATGTGGATGCAGACAACGGCATCGCAATGGAGGGTTATCTGTTTAAGAGGGCCAGCAATGCCTTCAAGACGTGGAATAGGTATGACAGACGCAGTTCAATTAGCATCTTTATGGATACATTTAAAATTTAATTTTATGATAAGGAATTGCTGTAGTGGGCTGGTTGTGGATTTTAGAGGGCATGCATTGTCATCAAAATGTAGAATAGAGATATTAATGGTGCTTTACATTTTAATACCTCAACAAGTACTTTAGGTTCTTTATCACAGTCACAAAATTATGATTGGGTTGGGTGTAGAAGGAAAAGGTTAGTACTGTACACTAATTAATTGGATATCAATGAAATGCCATTCCTGACAACCATACCACTGTCACCTCTTTCTTTCAAAGTTGACCCATATATCCAGCAAGCCTTTTGAAAACATATACAAATGAGACCGTGGGTAGGATTTCTGTTCATCTTCTTCCTCTTCACTGTATTCATCCTGAGTAAAAGTATCTACTCGTCAGCTCTCTCTCTCTCTAGACACTGACATTGCTCTAATTCACACAGTTATGTAAAAAAAAAACGTGTTATTTTAGGAGCATCACTGGCAACTGCATGTGACTGCTTGTTTTTCTCGTGATCTCCTTTCAGGCGTTGGTTCTCCATCCAGAACAATCAGCTAGTTTACCAGAAGAAATTTAAGGTATGTCAAGTGACTCCCTGCACACTGACCACAATCAAATATGCTTGAGCTTGGATTCCTGCACCAATAATCTTAACCAGTAATATTGCCAAACATTTAGATATGGATTTTTTTTTAGCACTTTCTTCATTTGTGAATATATTTTAAATATTGCAATTGAATAATAACTATTGTTTTAAGATAAGTGAGCAACACCTTTACTGTGTTGTACAGAAAATCTTAGGTGTTCAGCAGTGTCTGTTTCTGTGTGTATTGTGTTTAACAAAAGCTGCTGTGCTGTCCCCTCAGGACAACCCAACAGTGGTGGTGGAAGATCTTAGACTATGTACCGTCAAACACTGTGAGGACGTAGAGCGTCGCTTCTGTTTTGAAGTGGTGTCACCCACCAAGTAAGTTTGAGATCCTGTCAGTCTAATGAACACTGGAATATTTTACTTAAGGTGGGAAGGTGGAGTAGCAGTGGACCCGCCTCCCACACATGCTCACACACAATCAGTAGACATCAGTTGCAAGGTGCTTGTCTGTCCCAACAGGAGCTGTATGATGCAGGCAGACTCAGAAAAGCTGCGACAGGCCTGGATCAAAGCCGTCCAGAACAGCATCGCCACCGCCTTCCGCGACAAGGGAGATGAAGGCGAGGTAAAAACCAAACACACTGAGAAACACTGTGTGGCTAGTTCAAGGGATTCACATATACTTTAGATAAATAATTTAATAGATAAAGCATGTGTTGAAACGTTAACTGTGTATATGTACTGTATGTAACACCAATTTCCCATACTTTACATTCACTTTCCCTTTTCTAGACTATGTTTGCTGCTACAATGTCCCAATTACACCAAAGGGATAAAAGTTTAATTTAGCTTTTATCCTATCACATCTTAATAAATCTTGACCATCATTCTGCATGTCTGGGCATTCCCCTGTCTCTTATGTCAGAAGCTGGATAGGAAGTCGTCCACGTCAACAGGGAGCCTGGACTCTGGTGGGGAGCCAAAGGAGAAATCACTGAAAGGAGAGAGTGCCCTGCAAAAGGTCCTGGCAATCCCAGGCAACACCTGCTGCTGTGACTGTGGGCAGCCAGACCCCCGTTGGGCCAGCATCAATCTGGGCATTACCCTCTGTATACAGTGCTCTGGTATCCACAGGTAAATTACTTTTAGTTTTGTGGAAATTCATCCTTAAAATAGGTCTTTTAATATTGAGGTTATGAACAGCTAGACACATAAAAATGGCAGCAAAAGCCGGGCTTACAGTAACAAAGAGCAATGGAAGAGGATATAGAAAAATAAAATATCAATCTAAAAGAAAAGGATAAATCACAAAGGAATCAAAAAAAGTCATAAAACTTTTAAGTGCTATGAAAAAGTAAAGTTTTTTTTCCCAGAAATGAGATACTGAGGAAAAAATATCAGCACGTTGTATTTATTTATCAATTAATTTGCAGGAATACAGTTCATTTTGAGTTAATTTGGCTAAGTGAAAACTGGAAAGTATTAAAAAGTCATTGCATGTTTAGGGATTTATGAAATGTAAACTCACTGTTATGAACTACCAGCCTGCTTGGGATGTTGTGGTGACTTTTGATTACTTTAATTACCAGGGTAGAATAGTTAATAATTATTCAGGCTACATTTTACTTAACATAAAAGCATTCAGGGATCTTCCTTACTACAACCTAAAAAAAGTAATTGGTCTTCATTGTGATTTCCTAACCAGAGTGGGTTCAGATATGATTTCCACATGCTTTTCATTTATTTGGCGAAAAAGGAGAATGTGTATTGCCGCCTTCAGGAACGTATGTGCTTATTTAGCACACAAAGATTGAAATATCACAGAATATCAATTGAAATTACTTGCATTTGTCAAACTGTCAACTTCAGTGTAGCTCTTTCAAAAAATGTATCTTTTAGTAGAAAAAGAGAATAACTCATCTCAGAGAGATACTCACTGTATTTCATAAATCACTTTCATAAATGGGGCATGTTTTTAGTTTTTTTGTTTGTTGGCAATGTAGTGAGTGGTCACTGTGAGGAAACTTTCAGTGACCCTGGAGGTCCATCCATCTGTAGTGATAACTACGTGGGCTGTGTCCGACAATTCTTTGTGAATTTCTTCTTGTGTCTCGTCATGAAGTTTTTGAATTACAGTGGTGCTGAAGTGTTGACAGGAGGGAATATTATAGGGCTGCACAATTAATCAAATTTTAATGACGATCACGATTTTGAATTCCCATGATCAAATTTGCATGATTGAGCGATATTATAAATGCGTCATTCCGTTCATGTTTTTTTGCAAAGCCAATCTACCGCTCCGTAAACTACTGTCTGATCATGTGCCAATCACAGTTGTTCCCTGCACCGCGCAGCTTGGTTTCTAGATGTAGACAGTCACAGAGGATAGAGGAACGTGAGGAAAATTCCACAACAGATAGCAGTCGGTTATAAGTCAGTCACAGTCAGTCACACGTCGGTCACAAGTTTTACCAGTTTACTAGTAAACGCAACATTTTGTCCCATCTGTGTTGTTTTTCAGACAACAGCAGTGACCAGTGCTAGTTGTGTCTGTTAGCTCGCAGCTTTACCGCTAGAGTGCGACTCTTTCCTAGGTCGCACCAGTGCACCTAACAGTGTTGTTTATATTGATAAGGTTTAATTTTGCATTACATGACCCGTTTCTTCTGTAAAGCCGTTCATGTGTCTGGATCTCTCTTCCACAAACGAACACAGCTCCCAGCAACAGACACAGTGGTGACAGCGCCTGTCCACACTTTTGACATTTGTCCACAGTTTTAATTATTCAGTTCAGTTTGAGGTTTTAATTATTCAGACAGTTGAGGAATAGCGTGTGAGACAGAGCCTGCTGGACCTGCAAAAGATGTGACCCATGGCCAGAATATCATAATTCATAACAATGCAGCGCAGTGACGATACAGACATTTCACATGTGTAACTCCGCTGACCCATTCAACCTGTGACCCGTGCATTCTCTGTGAGTAGCATACGCTTCAGTCCATCGCACTCATCTTCTCTGCCTATCTTGTTTAATCATTCTGATGTTGTTGAAAACAAGTGAAGGAGCTTTCTCAGAGATTTTTTTAAAATTTTTTTAAATATATCCTAGGCTGTGTATTTCAGATAACTTTCATTTACACCGTAAATAACTAACTTTAATTAACTTTCATGCACCGTAATGAGGTACCGAAATCCATGTTGCTATTTCGTCCGGTAGATAACAAGCATACAACTTACAACTTCAACATAAGAGGAATGTAGCACAATATGGATGTGAAAGTAATTACTTACTTAAATAGCTTATGTGACACCAGATGCTGGCGTATCCTCCATGTCCGGGCAGCCTTCCTTATCTCTCCCACTTGCCTTTTCTACACGTGACGTGACGTGACGTGACCTGCAGCACTCAACACTCCACTTTTACTGTCTATGTTCACACCTCTTCTTTCGCACGAAAGGGTCACATACGGCCATGAGGCTACATTGCGCATGCGTCAAACTGTGGACGCACACATGTTTCGAACGGTTCGGATGTTTTTTTCATGAACCGTGCCACCCCTACTACACTCTGGGTTTGTGTTTAATGCTGCTATAACCATGTATCTGAAAAGTATAATTGTCTTCAAGTCCTTTCAGCATTTAGCCTTTTTGCCATTTCACAATTAAAGCATAATGAGCAAAGCCATTGTGCTTTTCTAATCACTTCTTTCATCTACTTAAATTGTATTTGCTATTATTAACTTGTACTTTCCCTTGTTCTGTACACAATGACAATAAATGTCTATTCTGTCTGCAGGAGTCTGGGAGTGCATTTCTCTAAGGTTCGGTCTTTGACTTTGGATACATGGGAGCCAGAACTTCTAAAGGTGAGAGAGGAAAAACTGATAACTGAAAACTGACGTAAACAAATGGACATCAACATCCAGTTCAAACTGAATGTCTTACTTCAAATCAAGTGCTTTTAACAAATTACTTTTACATTTATTTTATTGCACCTTTCACAGTTGATGTGTGAACTGGGAAACGGAGTGATCAACCAGATCTATGAGGCTCGGCGAGGGGAGCTAGGAGCCAGAAAACCACAGCCAGGAGATCCAAGGTAGAGAAATGGTAGAAAGCATGTTGGTATTTTCTGACTTTTTCTCCCTTGATTCATATTTTCCTTAACTTATTTCCTGGTATATAGTGTTTTTCTGTATTTGACATAAAACTGAATATTTTCAAACAAAGCCTGATGCTTCTTGTTCCTTACAGACATGAGGTAGAGGCCTACATCAAAGCCAAATATGTGGACCGTCGGTTTGTACGCCGGCCGTCAGATGAGGAGCTTCGCAACAAAGTGGTTTCTTTGAGCATACAGGAGAAAAGGCTGAGCAGCGGCTCTGAGCATCTGCCCCCAAGACCGCCACCTCCCACCCCAAAACTCCGACCCGGTCAGTCAGGTCAGTCGAATAATTAACTACCGTAACACACCTTTCGACCCTTTCTGTCCTTTCTTCAACCTTTCCCTCATCGTTTGAACTAAACAAATGACAAACTGTCAACAAAACTAATTCAAAAGTGCTGATCCTAACCTGGATGGTGTCTGGCAATCGCACATGGACAAACAATTACCACTAACGTGTATGGAATTTTAGCTGGATGGATTTAAAAACACTAGGTCTAGGTCCAACAAGGTGTCTGGACTTAATACAGTCATGGTACATTTTGAAAACTGATATATTTATAGTCAGTAAATAGTCAGAAATTGGATCAGTAGTTTTTGTCATCTCAACCAAAATTCCAGTGATTGGTTACTTGGATGAGGAGCAGTGTGACATAAAAAAACCAAATTGCTCTGCATCAAGAGGGCAAAGCCAGTGTCATTTGTGATTGTGGCCACCTTTTTTATTGTATGCTCTATGTGACTTTTGCATTGCCGTGGAGAAGTGTCCACCCATTGGCATATTGTATGTTCTCTGGGAACAGCATATGCCTCAGCCCTTTTTCCTCCCATTGCTTTGCAAAGTCTGTCTCCTCCAGTGTCGACCGAGCTGATAGTTTGACTATCTTTCACCCTGCCTTCCTCTCTCCCCTCTTCCTCAATCTTTCTTTCCTCCTTTCCTGTTCTGTACTTCTGGACTAATCCCTGCTCTTACTGCCTTCCCTATAATTCTTCACCCTGCCATTCTATTTACACCCTCCGCCTTCCAATTCCCAAACTCCCATTATCCCTAACATAGCTGTTGCCAGTGGCATGGAGGCTCGCCGTGACTCTCTCTTCTGTCCTGACGAGCTTGACTCTCTCTTCTCCTACTTTGACAACTCTGCCAAGCTCAGGAGCAGTAAGTACTGAATGCTTAGTGTTTAGCTTGCTTCTCCATCCCCTCTGTCCATTTGTATTCACTGCTTTGGAGCTGTGGACTAACAACCCTTCATCCACCCCTCTGTTCTTCCTTCATCCAGACCTTTTTAATGGACCATCCCATCATGTTAAGGGCATTGCAGAGCATACTATGATTTGTTTTTCCTGGGGTTGGGGTATGTTTCTCCCACACATGGTTTTGGTCATTGTCTGGTATTTGCATTTGTATCTGTCACATCATAGTTTTGGTATTTAGGGACATGAAGGTGATGGTGTGGATCTGTCCTCCAGGTTTCTTTCTGTTGATTTCAGCCGGGAACTTACTGTGTGTTACTGTACAAAAAATAAGGACCACCTGCTGTTTGTGGTAATCTGGAGGAAAAATATCAGCTGTCAAAAGCCAGAAGATGTTCAAAAAACATTTAGTTACCAAGAAATTCATATTTATCAAAAAGTCTTGTTCAAAAAGTCAGCTTCCTTTTACATTAGGAAGCTGTGTGATGATGTGAAAAAAAATCAGCAGGAAGGTGTTCCTTGTATTTTATACACTCAGTGAATGACATCTGTGTGTTGTTCAACCAAGTCGTGACTCAGACTCTTTGTTTTATAGTAAAAAGTGCAGACAGCGGCATCCAGAACAGCGCTGATGGGAGTAGGGAGATGCTAGCCAACACCCCCTCCAATAACAGCCTGACAGATGCAGGTAAGACACAAACTGTCTCATTACACAGACATCCATGCCTATTTAGACAAAAAGCAAGAGATGTGTTGGCCAAGTAAAAAAAAAAAAACAAAAAAAAACATCTTGCCCAAGCATCAAGAGAATCAGTTGAAGGTGACAGGGGCTTATTGCAGTTTGGCTTATCCACAAAACAAACATCCATTTGCCTTCCTGCCATTGCTAAGATTAAAGAGAATGATGGGTTAGTGTCATCGTACAAGCTTGTAGCAACAAGCAACCACAGGAAGACAACTGCACATGAGCTAATACACACGCCCTAAATTGTTTTCCTTCCCATTTCTCAGACGCTGCTGAGTCTCCGCCAATGGCCATGCCTGCCACACTGCCTCCTCCGTCACCCTGTAAAGAGGTGGTTTTCTATGAGCCTAAGGAGTACAGCTCGGGTCTGCAGCTCTACTGGGCTGCATGTGCCCGCAGCCTGCCGGACATGTCAGAGGCACTGGCCCACGGAGCCGAGGTCAACTGGGTCAACACGGAGAACGACAAGAGGACGCCGCTTATCATGGCGGTGCAGGGGGTGAGCATCACCAAAACAGAATAACTGATCTTTAGATGATGATGATGATGATGATGATGATGATGATGATGATGATGATGATGATGATAATAATAATAATAATTGTAATAACAACACTCACAATTTAAGTGTGTTTTGCCACTGGAAAGTAATAGAATGTGTCCTTTTCAGGGTTCGCTGGTCACCTGTGAGTTTCTGCTCCAAAATGCAGCTAATGTGAACCAGCAGGACGCTCAGGGCAGAGGACCTCTGCACCATGCCACCATGCTGGGACACACAGGGTTTGTCTTACACATCTCATTGTCATAACTAAATGTTCATGATGCAGTTCAGATTATGTATAACCTCTAAAAAACAAACATTTCTCTCTATTTCAGGCAAGTGTGTTTATTCTTAAAAAGAGGAGCAAATCAAAATGCTGCAGACATTGATGAGAAAACACCCCTGACAATAGCCGTGGATGCGGCCAATGCAGACATTGTCACACTGTGAGTGTAATTGTTATCATTGGTATTATTATAATGTTTCTGTGAGAGAAAGAGTTGAGCTTTCACACTGTTAAACACATCCAACTAGCTCAACTTTCAACTACATGGAACTGTTGCAGTTTTGGTGACTTTTTGGCTCAAAAACACGTTGACCACCCATAGTGATGTTTTGTCAAATGTTATGACTCCTAAAATTAGTTTGGATAGTGAGAGTTAATTGTTTGTAGTATTTTTAATAGCATGAATGTTTTATGATTTTATTAAAAGCTAAAAAAACTTACCCCGCTTAACTGTATGCATTCACCAAGAGTAACAACTTACTCCACAAGGTGTCACTACTTTATCAGTATACCAATCCACACAATGCAGTGGACATCTTTCCCTTCTAGATGTAACACAGTGACCTGTAAAAGTAGTATTTATCAGAGCTGAGTATTTATGCGAGAACGGTTATCAAAACCACCGACAATAGAGTGATGATTTAATTATTGACTGTATCTCTTAACTGTGGCTTATCTGTCACTTCCTGTTCCCTAACCTGCTCTCTAGGTTGCGATTGGCCAAGATGAACGAGGAGATGCGAGAGGCGGAGGGGCCCTACAGCCAGTCAGGTCAATATAACACCAACAGCCCCACCGAGATGCAGTACAGGAAGTGCATGCAGGAGTTTATTAGCCTGCAGTTGGATGAAACTTAACTGTTTGCTCATGTTAAAAGACAGAGCAACATACTGTAAAACCAGACTTGTCAGAGGAAATGTAAAGCCCAGATTTCTGAGTTGGGGTCAGTTGACTGAAACACTCCAAGATAACCCAGACAATTCATTCTCAGTGGTTTGATTACAAATTGGAAGCTGCATTTTTATTAACGGGTGAGGGGAAATTTGATCTACTGATTAGAGTGAACTGAGTCCAACTCTGTCTGTTGGGTTCCTGTGTCCTGCTGTATTGAGAGTGCAACTATCATCTTAATGTCCCAGCTCCTGCCAGGTGCTAGGCCAGTTGCACAATGGTGTGGTACAACGTCAGGTGCTATACTGTATAAATGTGACAGGGTTAAAGCCATCAACTCTGTTTTCCATCAAGTGACTGTTATTAATGTAAAATAATTGATAGCACAAAATTAAATGAAACAGTGTCACTTTGTATGAGATAGTCTGTACTTATTCCCTTTGAGTTTAAAATATAACTTTTGCAGATTTCCTCTGTACTGTATAAGAGGTGTTCAGTGATTCAGATTTCTTTAGCTAAAATACTTTTTACGTTTTTCAATTAGTGTTGTGTCTCTAGCTACCCAGTAACTGCCACATGTATCCAGTGACCTCAAAGTGATAATCGGGCAATAATCGTGACTTTTGAATTTTTATTGGACCCATCTGAAGAGGCGTAGGGTGTGTCTATAAATCACTAAGTTTCATTTGAAATCGTCCTGTCAGAAATAATTTATGCACATTCCTATTAATGGTTATGCAACTACAGTACAATGTCCTGCAATTGTATGGTTCCTGTTTGACGTCTTAACCATTGTAATGGTCTGTTTATTTATTTGAACTGTTTGTTGACATAATGCATCTTGCTGTTGTGACATGCCTGGTCAGAAGTCTATTTTAGAACAGTTTTCTTTTATAACTATAATTCTAGGAATTGTATAATAAGTATACTTACTGTACATGTTGTAAATGATGAGATTGACTGGTTGCACAGGGGTGAGTGCCATGAGAGCCACTGTGTTAACATCCTTATTTATTGTTGATTTTATGGCATTTACTTCCTGTTATGACAATGTTGTGTCTTGGTTATTAGTCGGTGACGTGTGCTTGCTCATTGCCTGTAATCGCGGGAAATCCAGAATTGTAAGATGTTGAAGGCCTTTTAGTGTCATTACATTGATTGTATTGAATGTTAGTGGGGTTTTTACTCAAAAGTAGACAAACCATCAGAAGATGGTACATTGTCAAGCTACAAGTGCAATAGTGTAGAAAAATATCCACATGTAACAATGTATATATTCTTATCACCTGCTGGTCGTAGCTTAGAATGATCTTAATCATATGGGAGATTCAAAGCTCACTTGAGTTTTATGGATAGGTAAGGAATGATTAAACGTAACCCAGTTTCATCCCATGTCTCCACTCCATGCAGCCCCAAATCCTGGGAGGGCACCCAAGCACTTTGATTAAATGGTCATTTCTGACAGCACATTGATAGAACAGTATGTGATGTTTTGAATGGCTGGCTTTTGCGAGGGATGCATTCAGTAGTTAGATTATGATTGTGTTCACAGGTAAATGAAGATCTTGTGTCCTTTAGAGTAGATGCTGATGGGGTTTCTTGAAAACTCTTAGATTTGTGGGTAAAGGGACTCGTGTATCTTTGTGTGTTGACCACAGGAGGGAGGGCTGCCACGAGTAAAGCATCTTATATCGAGGGCTAGATGTGCCGCTTTACTTAACCAGAATTATATAAAATGCTATTAGCCTGAATGCTGCTTTTTTTTTAAGTGGAATATCCTCAATGGTCATTTTTTTGCTTTTTAAAAATAAGTGGGGAATGTTTTGGTCCTGAATTCTTTAGCATGTGCAATGCTTGTTGATAGGGAATGTTAGCGAAACGATTGCCTGCTGTCGTTGCAATAAAAGTCAACAGCAGACACATCAGCAATGATCATGAGAGGAACAGAAGGAGTTTGTGCTTCCAGTCACTGAATGATCCTCAAGTTGTTTTGCTTTGCGAGGGGATATGCCCCGGCGCCGTCCTCTTTGATACCTGAGGGCCTCGTCATCAGCGCCTTGAATCAGTTGATGAATGATGGGATTGATTAGGAATATTCAGGGGTAATGAATGTGAGGGAGGACTAGCCTCATCACTCCACGTCTCCCTTTTCATTAAAATTACTGTTCCCTCGTTTCAAGTGTTTCTACCTGATTGAGTGTGTAGAAGAAGTAGGCTACAGAGTGGTGGTTCTCAGCCGGCGGCTTGTTGCTTTTTGGGGGGGGGCATTTTAACAATTATTTACGAAGTATGTATATTTTTTTAAACGTAATGATACTACTTTTAATATAAGTATATTTTTTCTTTAATCGGTATTTGTCGCCTGTAGTCTTCAAAAAATGTTTAAAAACCTGAAAAGAGAAGATTTACTCTTGAAACTCAAACAGATTGAGAACCGCTGCTCGGGTGTAAGAGGAGGCTCTCTCTCTTCTTTAACACACTCTCCTTTATTACTCCCATCCACTTCTCTCTCTTTCTCTCTCTCTCTCTCTGTAAATTCACTCTTGGTTCTGTGTTTTGCTTTGCTTTTCTCACTCTCCTCCCCACAGTTGTGTGCCTTTCTTCAGTTCTTTTTTTCTTTGGGGTGCAGAGGCAAACACAACTGTATTTTTGTACATAAACTCCTGCACTTTAAACACAATACAGTTGGTAACAAAAATGGATCTATGTGAGCTTGTCTTTTCTTTCTGAGTCGATCTCCAGTTGCTAAATTGAAAAGCTCTCTGGCTGTTTTTAGCGTTTTGCTTCTACTGTTCTTTCCCATCTTTTCTGCCTCTGCATGGTTCTGTCTATAGCTCGAGCCACACCGACACTGTGACAGGTATGGCCGACTTTTCCTTTTTGATTCTTGTTCTGATCATACTGTCACCGTGCACAAGCTCTCCGCTCTGCACAACACTTGATATTTTATCCTCCTGCACGATGAAACATTAATGGTTTTCTAAATTATTTTGTTTGTGTCTCAGTTGCAACACAGTTTAATCTCTAAAATATTTCTCATCTTAATGGAAGTAATAAATTATTATTTTATTTTACAATATTTAATGGAACAGGTTGCAGCTGGTTGATGCAGTCAGGAGGGAGACAAGCTCAGACTTTGATGTGGTGCTGAAGGGATTGTTATTATAGCATCATCTTATGTTTTCTTAGCCACGGTGCCACATAATGTTTCAAATTCCAGACCTTTCAGACTAGTTACAATTTTTGTGATAACCGATATATTACTTGTATGTGTTATTAAATGATACATTGTGAAAACACTTGTGTAGTCTTGTGCCACGGCAGGAGAGAAACTGTGAAGTAAATATTTCCACTCTTCTCAGACATAGTTACTGATGTGATAATCATGCAGCCCCGTTCTCTATCTTAGTGGTTCCCAAACATTTAAAAATTAAGTAATGTCTACTGGGACTGCTCACCACAGGTTAGGAGGGCCTTAGTTGAGACATAAGTTGAGAGTAATTTAACAAAAGAGATCTTCCCTCTCAGATTGTGTAATTGGAAGGCCTGGGAAAAAAGAAATTAGAGAAAAGTCAGAAAAGATAATTGTGCATAACAAATGAATGGAACCAATGCTCTGTCTGACTTCTCTGTAATGTTTTTCCGTTGTTGTTGATATCTTGTGTTCTTGTTTGTCTTGCAGGCGATGAAACCTATCAGGACATTTTCCAGGATTTCACCCACATGGCCTCCAACGACCCAGACAAGCTCAACCGCTACCAGCAGTACGATCCGCAACGACCCTGACGCAACAGAAACACCATCCACTAGCACTCAGAGACGCTGTCTTCTCAACCCAAGACAGACAAAAAGATGTCCATGGAAAGACTTCGTCCACTTTCCCTCCAACATCATTCAGCATTAAAGCCGGTCAGTGCTGCTGCCACAGCTGGACTCATGTTACTATATCTGATGTGGCCGAAGCTCCATTTCATCAAATTGTACTCTTGCAGCTGTGTTTACAGCCCTTGTTGACGGCACTTCATTTAAGTGAAGGGGAGCTGCTGTGAACAGCAAACCTCACCTTTTTCTATTTTAAACTGTGCTTCCAGTAGGACCACCCTAAGTGAATGGTACAGCGTTGAAGCCTTTAACAGGATTTGCAAGTCATGAAAAATCTAAATGATAATTGAACACAGTCTGAATGTAGAACTGCCATCAAGGCTATTTTAATCTTATGTCAAACTCCCCGACAAAAGATTTGTGTTGCATCAGAGTTGTAAAGAGGCAAGTACATGGACAGACTGTTAAATACTTTATTTAAAATGTTAAGTAGTTCCTCTTTTCAATAGGATTCTCTTTATGATCATAGGCATCTTTTTTATTTCAAAAGTTTTGCTTTAGTGAACTCTCAGCAGCGTATACACAACATTATGCTTTTACTTATTTGCACAAATCCCTTTGTCTTAAATCGGCACCTATGTTTACCAGTTTTGATGG
Source organism: Etheostoma perlongum (assembly GCA_026937815.1). Classification (NCBI taxonomy): domain Eukaryota; kingdom Metazoa; phylum Chordata; class Actinopteri; order Perciformes; family Percidae; genus Etheostoma; species Etheostoma perlongum. The sequence goes on from CM049379.1 coordinate 14,741,426, forward strand.
TAAAACTTTGATTTGTTAAATATGCAGTGAAGCAAACATGTTATTGCTGGTCTGCGATGTTTAATAGTTTATTTTTTATTTTAAATGGTAGTTATTTTTTAAACACTTTCCTCTGAACACATCAGTACCTGCAGTACATGACAGTGAGTGATCAGCCCTTCAGCGTAGAGTTAAAGGTTCTATACAGGACATTCAGAACCATTCGATTTTGCACTAGAGCACCAGCATCTCAGACAAAAACAAATGGGCGCGGCAGCCACACCAAGAGTTCTACAATAGTATCGACCTGTATGGTGTATATAAAGCCATTTTATTCTAGAAATACCAGTAACACTGTATTTTACAGGTTTGTAATTTTAAAACAATTTCATAGTACGTGTCCTGAAAATAATTGTAATTTGTTGTTAATTATAGTAAATATAAGATTCCCCCTGAAAGAAGCTCCATTTAACCCAAGTAAATGTTGATTTAATATTGGAAACTTAAAGTTAAAACTAGGCTACTACTTTAGATTTCAGTCCTGGTTGATCTGGCAACACCCATGGTTACCGTGGAAACCGCAAGTGCGGTTACACTGCTTTCTCTGTTTAGAGCGCAGCCAAACTAACTCACTTTGTTTTAATAAAGGAGTTAGTCAATGATCCATCAGGCTTAAAATTATAAACACTTCCTCTGGTTTTTAACTGGCCAATTTGAATCCAGTGTGTCGATGGTGGACTCTGCCACTAGCAAAGAGGGATAATTACTGAATGTAAATACATTGAAAGGATATTGCTGAAATAATGCTGAGCATAAATAATAAGTAAAAAAAATTGATTTCTTGAAAAGCTTTAGGATAATATCTTAAATACTCCCTATATGGTGAAGAAAATGCCTGTTGACAAATTTCACACGTTTGCATGTAAAGCCCACCTGCTGTGCACTTATTAAAATACTCTTATGCAGGCAGATTATTGACATTAGTTAATTGGACGTGTCATTAAACCCTGTCTATGTTTCCCTATATTAGCAGCAAATTACATCGACATTTCAAGTAAACCTTTCAGGAAATAAAAAAAATTACAGACCTGTAAAGTAAAACTTTACAGATACACATACAGTCTGCAAAATGATATGTCAGGAAATATTACACTCTGTGGAAATTCTGTAAAGGTGTATGACTTGAGTTGTAGAGCCACTGGGAGTTCATGTGATGCAGTGTTAAAGAAACATGTTCACTTAAAGAGTTCAGACGACTGCACTGAAATTCCAAAAATAAATTCTGCAACTTTCCTGATAGATGTTCTATGTTCTAGGATCTGATTTTTTTTTTTAAACAGTAAAATCTTCTCTTTGACATTATATAATAAGATATTATAAGAACTCCAGAGGAAACCTTTGGCCAATGCAACATGGGATACATTTCTTGTACATTTTGTACAGTTGGTGGTACTTGAATCGTTAAATAAAGTTTTGTATATGCTGTTCTTTGCATCTTTCAGTAATCTTTTCCCTTTTTTATATTGCCTGTCTGTTTACCATTATACATGTACTGTATATTCTAATTGTAATATGTAAGAACTTCAATACATATGGACTGAGGATTTATCATGAAATGTGTAGTTTTTTGTTGTTTCTTTATCTCAAGGTTTAATTACAACCACTTTGCCTCATTTGGCTTCATTAAAGTCATTCCAGAAATGTGTTTGTCAGTACTAAGTTGTGTGCTGGTGCCATAGTCCACAAACAGGTATTTGAAATTGTTTAGATTGTTTCGTTTAAGTTGCTTGTGTGAAAAAAAAGTTGTTTTACTGCTCTCTTGGGCTGATTTCTTTTTTCAGTACTTTGTCATTAATTTGTTTTCAAATACTTATTAAAAACCTTAAGAATGTCCATGCAGTCACACATACATTTTAGTTTCTGTAAGTGCATTATCAACTTATACGCTAGAAGAAATGAAGAAAATAAATGGTGTCAGTACAAGCGCACAAGATAATTAGGTTTCTAAAAATTTTCTCTGTCTTTCAAAAAGCTCTCAAAGGAGTCCCAAGTCTCCTCTCAAAAGTAGAGCATTTCCTTTTAATCAAGAGCACGGCAAAGCAGTAATTCATCATTGTGCTCTTGGTCTACTAACATTATTAAAAAATTGTCCCATTATGTTTTTTTTATAAACTTTAGACTTTTTTCATTGTATTCAATATAAAGGAGAGGGGCTAAAAATACTTGTTTTCGACTGAGGCTCTGTCACATCCACTTATCTGCATTTCTTGCTCATAATGTGTAATTTCAGCTATTTTGTATTTTTGTACATCATGCTGAATGAGAGTGTGATGACTCAAGTCTAAATTTTAATGCAGACACAAACACCAAGAATCAGGATCTTGAAGATTGGAACACTGGATTTTGGTTGCACGTATTTGTCATAAACGTGTCAATAAGGACTGAGACAAGAGTTACATTTGCAGATAAACATCAGTACAGTATCCCACAGGCAGAAAATGCTATTTATTTATACTAGTTAGGGGTGTGCAAAAAGTTGCTCTACCAATTCAAAATCATTTCATAAAATACCAAAAATCTATTAATTTGATTTTTTATTATATGTCTACACATGATAGATAGATAGATAAATAGATAGATACTTTATTGATGCCCAAGGGGAAATTCAAGGTCCCAGTAGCTTACAGACTTCACACACAACATACATATACCTCATAAGAGGATGTTAAAATAACAAACAAATCCACATAAATAATATAAATATATACATTTTCTGAATCGTATACACCTAATACTAGTACACATGCTTGTATATGCTTTAGAGTAGGAAGCCTAATTGTCCACACTGTAGAGGCCTTTCACTGAATAATTGGGGGTCACATGTTATAGTGTCTTCTTCCCTGACCCGTGTTACGAGTACAGAAGCTCACATGCCACTGCTCAGAAATTAATTTGTTGTTTCAACTTCATCACTTTGTGTTTTCCTCGTGTGCTACTACTTCTTCTAGTACTTCCTTTACTGGTTTGTTTTTAGAAAACAGCATTAGAATC